>CM077204.1:26784218-28203384 GCA_039654625.1 Rhinogobio ventralis
AAATAGCATAACAATCAGCAATCAATCAATGTCTGCAATATAACAAATGACAATCTGCAACTGTAAATACTAAACATGAGGACAAAAAGGCATAACAAAAATCTATCTATCTATCTATCTCTGTCTGTCTGTCTATCTATCTAGACAGACAGACAGGAAGATAGATAGATAGATAGATATATAAATAAACGTACGGACAGACAGGAAGATAGATAGATAGATAGATAGATAGATAGATAGATAGATAAACGTACGGAGAGAGACAGGAAGATAGATAGACAGATGGACAGACAGACAGGAAGATAGATAGATAGATAGATAGATAGATAGACAGGAAGATGGATATATAAATAAACGTACGGTCAGACAGGAAGATAGACAGACAGACAGACAGATAGAAAGACAGGAAGATAGATAGATAGATAGATAGATAGATAGATAGATAGTGTCCATCTATCTATCTAACAATATACACTCACCTAAAGGATTATTAGGAACACCTGTTCAATTTCTCATTAATGCAATTATCTAATCAACCAATCACATGGCAGTTGCTTCAATGCATTTAAGGGTGTGGTCCTGGTCAAGACAATCTCCTGAACTCCAAACTGAATGTCAGAATGGGAAAGAAAGGTGATTTAAGCAATTTTGAGCGTGGCATGGTTGTTGGTGCCAGACGGGCCGGTCTGAGTATTTCACAATCTGCTCAGTTACTGGGATTTTCACGCACAACCATTTCTAGAGTTTACAAAGAATGGTGTGAAAAGGGAAAAACATCCAGTATGCAGCAGTCCTGTGGGCGAAAATGCCTTGTTGATGCTAGAGGTCAGAGGAGAATGGGCCGACTGATTCAAGCTGATAGAAGAGCAACTTTGACTGAAATAACCACTCGTTACAACCGAGGTATGCAGCAAAGCATTTGTGAAGCCACAACACGCACAACCTTGAGGCGGATGGGCTACAACAGCAGAAGACCCCACCGGGTACCACTCATCTCCACTACAAATAGGAAAAAGAGGCTACAATTTGCACGAGCTCACCAAAATTGGACAGTTGAAGACTGGAAAAATGTTGCCTGGTCTGATGAGTCTCGATTTCTGTTGAGACATTCAGATGGTAGAGTCAGAATTTGGCGTAAACAGAATGAGAGCCTTGTTACCACTGTGCAGGCTGGTGGTGGTGGTGTAATGGTGTGGGGGATGTTTTCTTGGCACACTTTAGGCCCCTTAGTGCCAATTGGGCATCGTTTAAATGCCACGGCCTACCTGAGCATTGTTTCTGACCATGTCCATCCCTTTATGACCACCATGTACCCATCCTCTGATGGCTACTTCCAGCAGGATAATGCACCATGTCACAAAGCTCGAATCATTTCAAATTGGTTTCTTGAATATGACAATGAGTTCACTGTACTAAAATGGCCCCCACAGTCACCAGATCTCAACCCAATAGAGCATCTTTGGGATGTGGTGGAACGGGAGCTTCGTGCCCTGGATGTGCATCCCACAAATCTCCATCAACTGCAAGATGCTATCCTATCAATATGGGCCAACATTTCTAAAGAATGCTTTCAGCACCTTGTTGAATCGTAGAATTAAGGCAGTTCTGAAGGCGAAAGGGGGTCAAACACAGTATTAGTATGGTGTTCCTAATAATCCTTTAGGTGAGTGTATTATGACATAACAATCTGAAATTACAAACAGAGCATCTAAAAATAATCTGCCCCATCCAAAAATAATCTGCATATTATGCATGTATTGGTTGTTTCTGGGAACCTTCCCGGTCAGGCTCTAAATAGATAGAAAGATTATTTTTTTATTTTGTCAGATTTTTAATTGCACATTGTTATATTGATGTTTTCAGTATGAAGGAGATATGGCCGCATACTCACTTGGTATGTGGGATTTGCAAGTGAGTATGCAGCCATATCTCCTTCATACAAACATTTTTTGCAATTAAAAATTTGACAAAATAAAAAAAGAATCTTTCTATCTATTTAGAGCCTGGCCAGAAAGTTCCCAGAAACAACCAATATAGGCCTAATATGCAATTATTAATACGAGAGAAATTATCAAGCCGACAATATAATAAATTATAGTCTGCAATTATAAATACTAAACAATATAACAAGAGGCCTATACAAATAAAACATAAAGCAATAACCTTAAGTATATGTATCTATATATCAGGAGTGCCTGGCCGAATGGGCCTGAAAACAACTAATATAAAACAATTACATTTACATTTGGCATTACGCTTTTATCCAAAGCAACTTACATTGCATTCAAGGTACACATTTTACATTTTGTCAGTTCTTGCTTTCCCTGGGAATCGTTTGAAGGTATTTTTGGTGCAAAACAACTGAACACGTGTGAGAGTGGAATTTGTAGCTGTAGAGCATATCCACACATGTGTATTAATAAATTTAAAGTCACAGAGAAAACTCTTTTAGGAGTTGTAAACTTGTAGATTTTTTTTCTCACCTACAAACACAACACAACAGTTACACCTTCACACATTCTTCACTGCAGGTGCACAAATCCTATTCTACGAATCACACATAAAGAAACTCATACGCTCACATTTTTGCTACAGTTGCTGCAGTGAATAAAAAGGTATGTTTTATCTTATCTCCCCCCCCCCCACCCACCCCCACCCCCCCAATCTCTCACCGTTATACATTGGTTTAAGTAGTTTTAATATGTGCGCTGGAAGTTGGTGATCATTGTTTCTTAGTTGAGCTAGCCTTTCTTGTTTCACGAAATGTAAGTTACGCTAACGCTAGCCTATCTGTACTGTTAAGTTTGCTAAACAATCGTCTCATAATTAAAGATACTCTCATATTAAATTATGTATTCCTTATATTCTCTTCTGCTTTACCTTCTAGAAAAATGACAGAACAGGGTGGGTCTTCGCAGGTCAGTATCATATCAAGTAACTTATGCACCCATTGTAAGACTACCATGTGTACCATGTTTTTCCTTTTTTTTTGGTGGATGATAACATTTATAGGAATACCATAGTAAAGTAAAAGGATTTTATTTGCCCAGTAGGCCTAAATGGAAGCTGCAGTGAGTCACAGAGCAGGTTAATTTACATTTTATAAAGCCTATATGGTATTCCTATAAATGTTATCATCCATCAAAAACAAACTAAACCAAAAAAGAAAAGAAAAACATTTTTAATACGTGTGTGTGAATGCGTTTTGAGAAAAAAAATCTACAAGTTTACAACTCCTAAAAGAGTTTTCTCTGTGACTTCAAATTCACATGTGTGGATATGCTCTACAGCTACAAATTCCACTCTCACACGTGTTCAGTTGTTTTGCACCAAAAATACCTTCATAGAATCGAACCCATGACCTTGGCATTGCTAGCGCCACACTCTACTGTTTGAGCTACAGGAAAGCTTTTATGAATCAGAAAGCAATTATGAATCAGAAATAAACTGACAAGCCAACAATCTGTTTTTTAAAGATATTTTTTTCATATTTTATGCTATGTCCTCTGTAGAGGACACCAGGGCCCGTATTTATCAAGCTTCTCTAAGTGCCATTTTAGTCTTAAAGGGGTGATGAATTGAAAAATCAACTTTCCCTTGAGCTTTTGATATATAAAAGGTCATGATAATATAAGAATATCCTGTAATTTTCAGAGCTGAAAACTTCCTTGGTAATCAAAGAAAAGCTTTGATAGACACCAGGCCCAGCAAACAACAGGTTGGGGATCTATGACGTCAAAAGAAGACAAGCACCGCCTCAGCAGAAGAATATCAACGCCTACTTCATCACTGCCTGTTTAGCCCCGCCCACCGATTTGCACATGTAACATAGGCCTAAGTTAGTGTTAAACCATCGAGCTACAAAGCAATAAACATGCCATTGAGGATTACAAAATATTGTGCAGTGACTGGGTTAAACAGTAATGCAACATGTAAGTAACGGTGTTCATTCTAATGCCTGATCTGAAATGTAATGATTCATGTAGTCAGATGTTCTTTGTCTGTGTGTCAGTAAATCAAACCAGTGACTAAACATCAACTTGCGTTGTTTCTCTTAGTAGGATGAAAATAATCTGTTATTTAACAGTGATTAAATTCTATAAAGAAAGTGATCAAAGAAAGCTCCATTTGCAATCGTTTGAGAAGCATGCGCTGAACCTGTCAATCAAACAGGAGAGTTTATCAGTGACACGTTTATCAGTGACTCCTGTTTTATTAAACGAATCTCTTAACTATATCACGTTTGCACTGTTAGTGAAGATGAAAGCATTCGTTAGTGTACAGAAACTGAGTTGCAATGACGAGATCGCTGTTTTCATGCGCTCAGCATGTGTGTGATCAGCTACAATGTTCATCACTGCAACCTTTCATGCCACAATCTTAATATAATGCCATAGAGCTAAATGTAATGCAACACTTTTCATGATTAGTTAACCACGAGAACTGTAAAAACACGCTAAAAGAGAGAGTAATACTATTTCAAATGCAAAGACGTTAGCCAATCACAGCAGTGGGTGTTTACACTGAAGTCTCCCAGCGGACACGCCCCTTAAAATGGAGCGTTCAGAGCAGAGGGCTAAAATCAGGGTAGGAAAAATGCCTTTTATTTATAAATTATGACAATTTTTGATGCAAAAAGCATTCTAACATTATAAGTGCACCCCAGGAAACATAAAACGATAAAAAAAAATGCAGTTCATGACCCCTTAAAGTGCTGAGAATTTGTGAAATTTACTTCTACTTTCAAACTTAAGTATAAAAGCAAGTTATCAAATTTCTTAAAGCTAAGAATCACTCTCCCAGTTATTTAATACGGCTCGAGAGGTCTCTCAAGTGGTTAGGAGTTGCCAGTAGGGGCTTGTGATGGCACTGAGGAGACAGAGATGTGCGCTAATCTTTCAGGAGAGGAAGAAAGTTTTTGAAATGTTTGACAATGAGCAGTTATTTAAATGGTATCGTTTGGACAGAGCAGGCATCATCTTTTTTAGCGCTGGTTAATGTTGGGCTGAACTTGCCTTTTATAACTTTGTTTTCGCTGTTCGACTAATTCAGCAAGCAGTAGCGCTTCTTCCTCCCACCAATTCGGTTTTCTTTTGGATTATATCATAAAATCAAGCCTATAAATAGGCAGGTCAGTTAAAGGTTGCACTATGTAACTTTTTTGTCCGCTAGAGGTCGCCTATTCAAAACAAAAGGCGTAGTTTGTTGACGCCAAGTTTGAGCGCAGAATCTTGGGACATGTGGTCTTCACCTCACAGCCGGTGGAAAAGAATCGGGATAGGACTCGGGCAGAAATCATGTTCATGGATGCGATTATTAACGTTACTGTAGTATGAAGCAGAGCAGGACCAAGTGTTGTGGGAGCTGAGCAAGGCCGCTGGAGCGATTGTTAATAAGATGAACGCAGCACACGCCTCACGAGCTGCGGAGCTTTTATTATGCCACAGTCGCCAGCGACATTTCCGCTTTTCCAGTCATGAGTATTAGGTAACGCAGCTCTGTTTATCATATTAGATACATTTGAGTGTGTTGAAAATTATGTTATGACGTTACTCTGTGCGTTCGCTCGGCGGCTGCTATGACACTTGTTGGGCACTGCAGTAAGAGTACAGAGTTTCTGCTAAATAAAACCGGAAACCGAGGGTAATGCAGATATGACGCAATTGACAGGCGACTCCCTCACACGTCCCGGTTCCTTGGTTAAAATAGCAATTTTCTCACGATTCACAAAAAGTTGGAAACATTTGGGATATTGTAAGTACTCAATTGAACAAAATATATAACATTGTTTTTTTTATAATTTACTGAAAAATGTTACATAGTGCACCTTTAACAGCACACCGGTTTAAAATTTTTAATTTGTAAGACATGGCGGAAAACATGTTTATCTTTCATTTCCAGTGTGTATATCATAATGTATTCTCTTGAAAATTCTTTATTGTTTGTTGAATGTAAACTCCTCTTAGGAATTTCAGCATTCAATGTGAATTTATTGAGAATATTCTTAAATTAAGAAATCTATTCAGTGATTGGTCCATGCCTATGTCATCATCCAAAATCCTGTTTGTGGCACAGCTAAGTGTCGTAAATCATCTTTAAGACTGACACTTAAAGGGGTCATGAACTGCCTTGTTTTATTGTTTTATGATGTTTTATGATGTTAACTTATAATGTTAGAATGCTTTTTTAAGGCTAATTAGGCTATATGGCTTATCGATCAATCAATCAATCAATCTTTCTAAGTACTCTGAGGACATGATCTATCTGACAATATCAAACAATTCACAAAAAACATGCAATTATGCTTAAGTGAAAATATACAAACAGAGCATCTATGGGTGTTTTCACACCTGGTCCTTTTCAGGGGTCTGAGCGCGGTTCGCAGGATTTTTGGCCCATATGTGAACACTCCAAACGATCTCAGACCCCTTTAAAGCGAACTGAACCGAGACCATCTCGGGAGGTGGTCTGGGTACGGTTCGATCTCACCGTATGGTACGGTTCGCTAAAAACACGCAATCTGAACACAAACCGCTCTGGGCTTACTTGATTTTTCTGTTCGCGAATTCCAATGTAATTTGGTCATCTGATGCCTCTTTACAAATCGGCTGTTCATCATGGCTGCTTCTTTTGGCAAATCTCTACAAATTATTCGTTCACAACTTACACTTGTTTATTGCAATTTCAACTGCTTCCGAACTGTGTAAGAGAGATGCGGCTACGCGCCTTGCCAGTTTAAATGGTTTTACGAGCGCACACACCTAAAAAGCATGCACATAAGCCAGCTGTCACAGCGCGTGTACTGAACTGAATTATTTTTTAGCGTCTTATTGCATTTATTTTAAAGTGTCAAAAACACACAAGTTTCACATAAACAGGTGATTTTGTCTTAAGTGAATGTAAACATCTGCATTACATTACTGTAGTTCTTAAAGTGACAACAGTCTAGCCTAATATAAGAATCAGTAGAGTACATCATACAGTGAAAAATATGCAGTTTTATTTTTTCATGTGATTATTCCATTTCTTACTTGAATGCTGCTTTTAGGTATACCTACTTTACCAGGATAATTTAAAGCAGTTTATTTCATTTGCATCTTTCATTTATTCTTTTATTGTATTGTTTATTTTTTTGTATGCTGATGTCATTGCCTTCTGCAATAAAACTATATATGTGTGATATAGTGCAATAATATGTAGTATTGCAAATAAATATTTTTGTGTAAAAAGATAAACAACTTAATTCAACAGAATTTGTACCAATATCGTTAAAAAAAAAAAATCTTTACAAACAAATATCTTTGAGGCCATAGAGTCAGCCATCAAACACTGAACTGGACTAGATCCAAAAAGCAACAGTATGAACACAAAGAGGTCAGATACCTTATTCCTACTTAAGTGGCCCAAAAAAGGATCTGAGTCCTCTTTCAGGGACAGGGATAGTGTGAACGTGAAGAGAACTGGGTCCTTTTTCACTTGGTTCACCTCTTGGTCCACTTAAAGGAGTCTGAGTTTGGTTCTTTTAAAGAGGACCCAAGTGTGAAAACACCCTAAAAATAATCTGCCCCATCCAAAAATAAGCTGCATATTAGGCATGTATTGGTTGATGTTTTTACATCAAAAATTGGCATAATTTATAAATAAAAGGCATTTTTCCTACCCTGATTTTAGCCCTCTGGTTTGAATGCTCTGTTTTAAGGGGTGTGTCTGCTGTGAGAATTCAGTTTAAACGCCCACTGCTGTGATTGGCTAACGTCTTTCCATTTTAAATAGCAAAGTATTACTCTCTCTTTTAGCGCGTTTTTACTATTACAGCTCTCATGGTTAACTAATCCTGAAAAGTGTTGCATTACATTTAGATCTATGGCAGTATATTTTGATCTATGGCATTATATTAAGATTGTGGCATGAAAAGTTGCAGTGATGAACATTGTAGCCATTCACAGACATGTTGAGCGCATGAAAGCAGTGATCTCGTCATTGTAACTCGATTTCTGCACATAACTAACAGTGCAAACGTGATATAGTTAAGAGATTCGTTAAATATAAAACGGGAGTCACTGATAAACGTGTCACTGATAAACTTTCGTTTTGATTGACAGCTTCAGCGCGTGCTACTCCAACGATTGCAAAGGGAGCTTTCTTTGATCGCTTTCTTTATAGAATTTAATCACTGTTAAATAACAGATTATTTTCATCCTACTACGAGAAACAACGCAAGTTGATGTTTAGTCACTGGTTTGATTTACTGACACACAAAGAACATCTGACTGTACATGAATCATTACATTTCAGATCAGGCATTAGAATAAACACAGTTACTTACATGTTGCATTACTGCTGAGCCCAGGCACTGCACAACTGCACAATATTTTATAATCCTCAACGGCATGTTTATTGCTTGGTAGCTCGATCTGGTTTAACACCACGTAGGCCTATGTTACTAAGGCCGTGTGTCCACCAAAGCGCTTTTATCCAGCTGAAAACGCTAGGCGCTCTGCTGAAAACGCCTAGCTGTGAGCGCTTGAGAGCGTTTTGGCAGCACGTTTTTTTCAGTTGAGACTCTTTGCTTGTTATGATACGAAATATAAGTGTTACTAGTATCTCATTTCACAGATTGTTTGTTACTGTATTGATTCTATATAAAAATGCTAATACAATGTTAAGTATTTGCTCTGGCTCTTGTTTTTTAAATAATTTTCTTCCGTTATTATACTGCTTGTTTTCATCTGTTTGACATTGTACAAGCAGAATGTGGCGGTTGGTCGGTGTTGTATTTGTCCCGCCCCTCCTCCACTGTGATTGGACGGCTGGGTGAAAAGTGACAGTGATGAGCGCTGCATTTTGCTCAAAGTTGAACATTCTTCAACTCTCGGCGACCAGTAAAAATGGCGAGCGCTCAGTGCTTGAGCGTAAAATACTCGCTCAGCGCCTCGTTACGCTCGTGCCGTTCTAAAAACGCGGCGCTCCCATTGAAAACAATTGAATACACCAGCCAGCTGCGTGAAAAAACGTTTTGGTGGACACACGGCTTTAGGCTACCTATTCTATTGCATGTCATGCGCAAATTGGTGCGCGGGGCTAAACAGGCAGTGATGAAGTAGGCGTTGATCTTCTTCTGCAGAGGCGGTGCTAGCCTCCCTTAGACGTCATAGATCCCCACTTTGAAAAACCTGTCGTTTGCTGGGCCTGGTGTTAATAAAAGCTTTTATTGGACTAACAAGGAAGTTTTTAGTTCTGAAACTTACAGGATATTCTTAGAGTATGATGACCTCTTATATGTCAAAAGCTCAAGGAAAATTAGATTTCTCAGTTCATGACACCTTTAAGATTTAGTCCTACACTTCACTTAAAGTATGACTGAGATGCTTGATGACTTTTAAGCGCAGCTTTGAGCCAAGAATTTTTTTACTCTTAAGTCAATTCTTAGCAGCGTTCTTGTGAGTAACTCTAAGAAGCTTGATAAATACGGGCCCAGGACACAGTTATTAAGAAAATAATTGCATAATAAGACATGTTTAGGCAAAAGCAATGTTGTCATGGTTAAACCAAACATTTGATATCTCTGAAAAGCCCCGAATGTGCTCTTTACAGGACATGCTCTTTAAAACTGTAACATACATGGTCTCAGAGAAATTCGCTACAATATGATTTCCTCTACAAAGGAAACAAGTCTATGCCTGGGTCTCAGGACGATATAATGGGGAGGATATAATGCCTGCACCTAAACAGATTCAGGTTAGCCATTTTATAAAGACACGCCCCTTTACCGAATGCCATAGGTGGAATAAAGACTCCTCAAACATATTTGTATAGCTACAATATTATCTATACATATAGATATTTAAGTTTTACCTACCTTTGATGTCGCTGATGGTGCGGCGCAAACGCACAATGCAGCAGATACACTTCTCGATACTGCATTCACTCATCCAACGTTCGAACTTTTAACTGATTGCTTATAACGTCATAATAGCGGCAGTCTCAGACTACAATGCATGTTTGAGCTGGTTTAACCGTAGTAACTTGCACTGGCATATCTTAAAATATGTCAGTGCCATTGTTTTATATCAAGATGTACACCAGTAGGCTAATGTTTTTTTTCTAAGGCACGTTTATAAAATGTAGGCCTACTTAAATGTCCTAATTGAACAAAGGCCTAATCCTGTTTTATGCTGCCTTCACGTGCTATCGGAATGACCGTAAATATAGTTTCCTAGTTAAAAAATTGGACATGAACGCCCTCTCAAGTCAAAATTGGAATGCGATGAGCTCGTAGTCACGCTTCAGAACTTGGGAAGTAGGAAATCTCCAAAGCAGCATTAATCTACTCTGTGAAGCCATAGACTTTCAATCTAAAACTATGAAAATCCATTGTAAAACTGTTATAAACTGAAAACACATAAACATAAAACATTTTAATAGCCTAATGATTTCTTGAGTACCTATAGAGTAGTATTGCATCCTTCATATCTCCGAAACGTCTTTAGTTTTTATCATATTTATAAAAGAAAGATACGCTGTACCGAGTCTTTCCGAATAAAACCGAGCGGCTGGAGGCGTATCGTGTGGGCGGAGCTAAAGAGCCACGAGCACGTGCAGCTATTGCGTTGAGAGCGTCTGAAAGCTGACATCCTTAGAAAACGTGGGAAAAAACGCTATCCTAAATAAACGATGGCTATCAATCAGATTCATCCATGCATATATGATCCAAAATCAGATCCAGAGGCTGAAATCGAAGAGGAGCATCAGCAACAACGACTACAGCAGGACGTCTGTATGTGGTAACGTTATTTACTGTAACTGTATTTGCTTAGCGGCTTGTGTAAATTACAAATTTCTACTTTCATTATGTCGTCCTAATTTTTTTTATTTGGCCGTTTTAAAAGGTGTACATGTGGGAAGTGCACATTGCAGTACATTAAATTAACGGAGTGTCTATTCACACCAAGTGCAAATAGCCGTGCCTTGTTGGCAAGTGCTATTCGCATTAGCTCCGCCTAACAATACCCGATTGGGCCAAACAAGATTTTAAAAAGCGCTTGAATTTCAACGTCTTTATTGGCGCGATCTGTAAAGCCTATGGTTAATGGCTATTGATTTTTCCGCGACTGATATGGTTCGAATCCACCTTTTGCAGAGTTTGCTCTTATCTCTTTTCTCAGCACAAATCACACCAGAAATGCAGTTACTTTAAATAAAAACATAAGAAAATGTTCTAAATGTGGAAATAAAGTGACTAACGAAATGTCTAATAATAATAAAAGCATTTATTGGGTAGGGTTAGGTGTAGGGAGGGATTTTATTGTCCCATTGGGGCATCCATTTAGTAATTTTAATAAATATAATCTTTACACTATGTTATTATTGCTTCCTGTTAATGTACAACAATACTGAGGTGCAAATAGTATGTATCTGTCAAAATAATGTAATTACTATTTACACATAGCCTATTGCAAAGAACTGCTACTTTTATATGGTGTAAATAGAATATATCAACTTAGTATGCTATTTCACTTAGTAAATAGCATCTACAGCTATTTGCACTTAGTGTAAATATCGTCTATCGCTAAGAAAATTTTATTTTCACTTAGTGTAAATGGAATCTATTTGCTATTTACACTTGGTGTGAATAGCATCTATCTCTATTTGCACTTAGTGTAAATAGCAATTATCATTAGGAAAATATGCTATTTTCACTGAGTGTAAATAGAATCTATTTACTATTAACACTTGGTGTAAATAGCATCTATCGCTGCCTTAAATTAATGCAAGCACACGGTAATAATGTACTTATATTTAAATAATACATTTCAAATCAGCAACAAAATCTCTGTCACATAAATGTTTTCTAGGACGCTCAAATTGCGTTAAAAAGCTCATATTTCAGGTTGCTCCAGCTAACGGCAATGTGCAGTCTCAAGCACATGTCATGTTTATATTTCAACCGGAGCTTCCGCAGTGACTGTAATGATTTTAAAAATAATATGAATGAACCGTCTTGTTTAATCTTAAAGTTTTGGTGTTTAGACTCGGTTCACAGAGATGATAGCAAATAAATAATGCGAACGTCAGCAGCCATGGCACCGAACGAGCAATCGTTATTAGTTATTATGCGAGTTAACTCCAGTCGAAATGCAAATCTGCAAAGTCGCATTTGTCATCCATCACTGTGACATAAAGTGGACTTTTACAGCTGAAATGATGAGTGAATTAAGCATGCTTGGAACAACAAGAGAGGAATAGCATGGATAGAACTTTTTTTCTTGGCAAGGATTGTAATGCATCACAATCAGGAAGGGAGACGACGGCTATAGGTAGGCTAAGACAAAAAGTTATATTTTTCGCAACTTGTTCATTGAATTATTAATAGCAGTTTATTGTGGAATATGTGACAATCGGGTCCAGTCGGGTCTGTGTCTCCCCGCCAGGTTCGGTTCCAGCTTTCAAATAATAGACGGGTCCAGGTCGGTTCTGGGTACTAAATTTTTGGCATTTCTCGGATCTGCAGGGGTCCGGGTCCAGCTTTTGAAATAATAGACGGGTCCGGGTCGGTTCCGTGTAGCACATTACGGGTCTCTTCGGGTTCGGGTATGAATTTTTGGAACCGTGTAGACCACTACCGTGACCCTTTATCGTTGGGTCCGCTCCATCTTTCAGCATTAGGCGATCTGCAAATCCGGAGTTGAACTGAGCTTTGTTTATAAAACAATCATCGCTGAAATGTAGGAAACAAACGGAACAGGGTTGTCTAAACACACTTCTTCGGTGACATTGTTGATTTTGTGAAGTCCTGTGACCTGTGCAGCGCAGCTGACGACTTCCCTAAAGCCAAGCAAAGCGCGTTGTTGGGCATGCTGCTTTTGCTCTCTCGCTCTGGTGGAAGTGTGCGCATACAAGGAAATTCCGCCCTTGTTGACGTCACGCAGACCCATACTCGAAAAAAACTTTCAGAGACTTTTATTATCAACATTTCATATCAAATTGTTCCCCCATTGCCAGACCATTGTTTGCCCACGCTTCTGGTCAGAAGAGGAAAGTTAGAGGAAATGTCACAAGACAGGCTGGTACTTTCAGAAAACTAAAGGCCTCCGACTGGACAGCGTAGTGTGACAAGTTTTAGAGCTCTGAAAGAGAAGCTGTTGAACTGTGCAGTCCTGGCACATTCTGATTTTTCAAGACCTCTGATCTTTTCCATAGATGCTTATCTAGATGGTTTAGGGGTGGTATTGTCTCAAATACCCCTGGGCGAGGACAAAGCAAGGCCCATCGCTTTTTCGAGCAAAACACTTAGTGCTTCACAGAGGCAATATCCAGCCCATCGTCTAGAATTCTTGGCCCTAAAGTGCAGTGTCTGGGAAAAATGTAGTCATTGGGTTAAAGGACACACATTCTCTATCTGGACCAATAGCAATCCTCTGATGTATGGTATATAATGAATAAACCCTTATACCATTAGCCACGTTTCCACCGCAAGCTTTTCCCAGGAACTAGGGACTTTGGGGTGGTTGATGCTGTGTTTCGACCGCAGGGACCAGGGTCTAAATGAAATTCCATGTAAGAATTCGCCCTTCAGAAAGTCTCTGCTGGCGTGTTTGTACTTTTTCAAAGTTCAAGAACTTTCAGGGGTGGGACTTGGGCACTGAACATGCTGACTGGTTGAGTTTACGCAGCATTTTGATGGGTTGACTCCACGCAGCGTTTTATTTCAATCACCCTTTTTAAAATTCTGTTGCGGTGCATGCAGTTAGAGTTGTTTGCTATTCTGGAGTTTAAAAAATATGAGTGATGGACTGACGACAAGGTACAGGCTTTATTAAGCTTATATGTGGAGGACGAAATCAGGCAGTTGCACTGCAAGTTGAGTGCAGTCCTACGTCACCGGACTAATTTGCCCAATCTTCATGGTACTTTAGACTGCAATGGAAAGGCAGACAGCAACAGGTCTGGGGGGAAAATGTTCCTAGGACGAATTGTTCCTGGTAATTGCAGTGGAAACGCGGCTTTTGAGATAAGTCACATAGCAGGCAACAAGAACATTGTGGCTGATGCTCTTAGTCAAGACCCTTTTTTAAAGACAATCGGCCATAGGCTGCTCAATGAAGAGTTTGCTGTCTGAAGCTGAGGGAGTTAGTGAGGAAGAAATCCAGGATACTTTCCGACTGAAAGTTCAGTGTCAGCGGCAAGGGTCAGAGAAGGACCCAACAGAGATCTTTCCATTGGCTAGCTCAGGTACATGTTGGTGACGTTTATGCCATTTGTAAAGTTCATTACAACTGGGAACTAGCAGTAGAGTCTAGTTGCAGTCTGTGCAAGTGCAGTTGATCCATTCTGTTCAGTAGTTTGCACCACCAAGTCTGGACACATTACCTGAACTTTCTCTACAGGAACTTCAACAAAGACAGGAACAGGATTCTGACATATCTGTGGTTGTTCCTTTTGTTACTCGCAGGAGTAGACCTTCCAGACATTAAAAAGCAAACCTCAACCCAAGTGCACTTTCTCTCATCAAACAATGGGAGAGACTTACCTTCCTGGATGGCATACTCTATTGAGGAAAGTTTGTAGACAGGAAGCGAAGTGGGAAAGAGAGAGGGGGACGGAATCAGGAAAAGTCCACGAGCGAGGATTCGAACTCTGGTCAAGAAGCACAGGCTATTGGCACGAGGCTATTGGCACCAACTAGCCAGCGTCAGTTTTGTAAATATTAGAACCCTTATTGTGTAAGAAAGATGGGGTAAACAGAATGCGACAGAAAATAATCCAGCTGTCGGAATCCGTTCCCCCACCCCCATGATGAGAGATGTTGATGTAGTGGCTTAAAGATGCTGATTCTATTCTCTGTGTGTGGATGGAACTTAACCAGCATCAGTTTGATAAATATTAAAACCACATTGTGTAAGAAACATGGGGGGAATAGAATCCGACGGCAAACAATCCAGCTGTCAGAATCGGTTCCTCAACCCCCATGATGAGAGATGTTGATGTAATTGCTTAAAACATGCTGATTCTATTCTGTGTGTGGATGGAGCTTAAACAGCATCAGTTTAAAGATTTTTTTTTTTTTTGGCATTTTTGCCTTTTATCATGATAGGACAGCATGTAGTCAGGAAGCCAAGTGGGAGAGAGAGGGGGATGGCATCAGGAAAAGTCAAGTGTGCTGCACAAGTCCTAAAAAATGTAGCCAAAATGTTTTGATCACCCCCAGGTGGCTGGTCCCAGTATAGGTTATAAACCCCGCCCTCTCCATGTAATGTGATGTGTGAGACAAACTAAACAATCACATTACACTTTTTTTTCTAAAGATGGTTATCATCAATTTAGGTAGTTTTTATCACGATGATGTAAGTTCAAGTGTTAATTTTTTAAATAAGTTTGGTTTTAGTTAGTTATTTGATGCTATAAAAACAGGAGTGTGACGTCATGATTGACAGCTTCTCTGAACGAGGAGGAGATTGGAGCTTTAACTTTCATTTCCACCGACGTAATGAGTTGTTCTGCAGAGAACTGTACTAACCGATTCTGCAGGAGTGTGGGCGGGGTCTTGATACCGCGGCTCCACTTCACACTAACTACTGCACAGACTTGGGTCCTGAGTCAGCGCCATATTTGGACATTGGTGGCTTTTTTACAATGAAAGAGAGTGAAGGTGCGTCGTCCAACTCAGGTTGTCCGATGCGCGACAGCGCTATATGTCAACACACTGCCACAGGACTATCGGCACCTACTACCCAGCATCAGTTTTGTAAATATTAGAACCTCTTTGTATAAGAAACATTCTGGGGGAACAGAATCCGACGGCAAACAATCCAGCTGTCAGAATTAGTTCCCCAACCCCCATGATGAGAGATGTTGATGTAGTGACTTAAAAGATGCTGATTCTATCCTGTGTGTGCATGGAGCATCTTTATAAGTGAGTCAGTAGTAGTAGTCTTTTATATTATTTTTATATTGAGGTTGTAAGGTTGTTGAGGTTGTTTTAACTTTAAACAACACCTTATAAGACGCAAATGCTGTCATGGGAAATCCCCTTAACTACCAAAAGGACAAAGACAAAGATATTGTTTCCTCAACGGACATTCAAACTGATTTTGTGATTATGAATATAAGTTTGAACTAAAGAATATCAGCTAGATGCAGGTAATGCACTCGCTTAGACAATCTCTCTCTAATAATACTATAATAAGATTCAATGAAGCAACTCAGCGTTTTTTCGATGCTAGTTCTAAAGTGACAATTTAGAATTAGTAACGGAGAATTGGACTCAACTGTTAAACTGTCAACTTGAGATTTGAATCTGTGGTGGAAGGTAGTTCCGCAAAAAAAGTTTTTTTATTTTTATAAAGACACTCCATTGTTTTTTCTTATTTATTAACACACTTGTGTCGTCGAACTGTTGTATAAAGCTTATATATTGTAAATCTTCAGTTTTGCTCTATTTTAACCAACCAGTTATCTATTCACAATGAGTTTCTATGTCATCCCTCTGAATAATTGTGATCATTGATATGTTAAATGGTACATAACACACACAGTTTCTGCCAGTCTCATAGTACCTATAGAAGAGTATTGCGTCCTTCATATCTCAGAAGAGTCTTTAGTTTTATCTTATTCTCCTGACTGGGAATAAACAAACACACTTGCAGAACTCTGTTGCTGCTCTGGAAAAACAAACTGCATCCACTGTTTCCTTAATGCTGGGTTATTTGGGAAGCTGAACAATGTTATCTTTATCCTCACAACCAGAAACACACTTCTTTAGTGACATTGTTGATTTTGTGGTCTAAAAACAAAATGACAGCGCTGCCGACGGCTTCCGTAACCCAAACGAAGCTTGTTGATGGGCATGCTCTTGCTTTCGCTCTAGTTGAAGTGCACACGCGCTCATCCAGGGGAAGTGCCCATACAAGGAATTCCGCCCTTTATGATGTCATACAGGGCCATACTTGAAAAAAACATTCTTAAACTTGTTGGAATGCTGAAGGAGTGTATTTGGCACAAAAAAACTCTGTCATACGTCCAACTCATTTTTTTAAATTTTGGCCATGTTTAGCATGAGAATCCAACTCTTTAACAGTGTAAAGGGGGGCGGTGCTAAGATGGCGGGTTGAGCAGTCGTGTTTTCTGAAGCTTGTGATAGTTGTTCCCAAAAGTTTGACTAAAGTGAGTAATTCCAACTGTTTATGTCAAGATGTCAACACAAAAACTGATTAAACCTGCCAAATTGAAATTAGACCCTAAAGGGAAAGATCTGTCGCCTAATATTGAAAAGAAAGATGAGCCTAGTGAAACGGAGCACGGCGACGCAATGGAAGTTACTGTGCTAAATAAAAGAGAACGTGGTGAGGGCTCTCTTCCTTCAACGCCATGTAAAACTCAGGTGGAAAAAAGGGTTAAGCCAACAGCCGACAGAGAAAAGAAGGAAATCTCTAACGAAACCATTTTGGAGGCAATTTTAAATCTGGAAAAGAGGGTGGATGAGAAGTTGGCGGATTTGAGTGAGCAATCAAAGCAAAGCAGCACCATGATTGCAAGCTTAACAAAGGCGATTCAGTTCAACACGGAAGAGGTGAATGAGGGCAAGAAAAGAGTAAAGGACCTGGAGATACAAAATGAACATCTGCGCAAGGAAAACTGTGATCTTAAGGAGAGAGTGAGAGAACAAGAAAGATATAGAATGAGGTGGTGTCTCCATATCAAAGGCACAGAAGAGAAAAAAGATGAAGATATCAGATCACAGGTCATCCAAATACTCAGTAAAATTGCACCTGAGATGGACGCAAAGATGGACGAGGCTGTTGACATCGTCCATAGGCTGGGAAGAAGGTTGAACAATAAAAACTAAAATGTAAATGTCATTTTGTTGTTCACTCAAAGGCGGTGAAGGATGAAATCTGGAGTAGAACCAAAACTTCTCCTATCTGCAAGGCGGAGGGAGTTCGATTCATCGAGATGCTTCCAAGGGAGGATTTGGAAGACCGACGTAAGCTGTGGCCTCAAATCGAACAAGCAAGGAGGGCAGGAAAATATGCTTTTTTTCGCGGTCCATACGGTTTCATAGAAGGACGACAGATCGAAGTTGACGGATGAAGCGATGCGTTTAGGATTTGTCAGGTAGTTGGAAACTTTTCAATGGGGCACTGGAGCTCTATCTAAGGCTACGGTTCACATAGAAACTGAGTTTGCGTTAACTAGTGGGAGTTTAATTTGTATTTTTACTTACTAGTTCTCTTTGTCTGTGTTTTTCTGTTCTAAAGTTAATGATTAAGGACAAAATTATTTTTGGTTCACTGAATGTTAGGGGCTTAAAGGACATGGTTAAAAGAAAAGCTGTTTTTTTATATTGTAAAGGGCAAAAAGCTAACTGTGTGTTTCTACAAGAGACTCATTCTTCAGATTTGGATGCATCTTTCTGGACTAATCAATGGGGTGACAAGATCCTTTTCAGTCATGGCTCAAATCGTTCTGGAGGAGTGGCAATATGCTTCAATAGATGTCCTGGAGAAGTCATCACTTATAAAGCTGATGAAAACGGTCATTGGTTGATGGTGATACTGAAAATTGATATTCTTTTTTTATTTTAATTCATATATTAAAATATATCCACTTGTCTAAAATGGATAGTTTGTCCAGATAAATCTACCTGGCCTTCTCTTTGCCCATATCGACACGAATGATTAAATTAATAAATAAGGTGAGTTTCAAATTTATTTGGAGGAATAAATGTCACTACATAAGAAAGGATGATATGATAAAAAATTATGAAGACTGCGGTGTAAATGCGATCGATTTTGACATTATGAATGGGGTTTTGAAATTGAAGTGGTTAAAATCCTTTATTCAAAATAGTCACTCTTTTTGGTTTATTGTCCCCAATGCTATTTTCAGCAAACTAGGGGGAATACATTTTTTGTTACGTTGTGATTTTGAGTGTACCAGTTACCAGTTAAACTTTCAACCTTTAATCAGCAAGTGCTGCTTTATTGGAAACTATTATTTAAACATAACTTAACACCTCACAACACTCCGGTTTGGAATAACAGATATATAAGGTTTAGCAGAAAATCTGTATATTGTGAGGAATGGAAATCCAAAGGGATTTGGGCAGTTATTAGAGCTATTCCAATTGTTGTAAGATTAATGGTTAGAGAAGACATTTTGTACTCCAAAGTCTCCCCAGAATTGAGGCAGCTCTCCTTAGAAGGTTGTGATTTTTGTGGCAAAAAATTATAACACAAACTCACTCAAAAAAATTATACGTTGGATTTACTTAACTTTTTTATGTCAACTGGTTCCACGTAACTGGGTTATGTTGAATTTAATTAACATTGTTTATTTCAGTAAACTTAAGTTTCTTACATAAGGTTAATTTAACGCCATTTAGTTGAATCAGGTTAACATTCTTAATTTTGTCCAAAACTATTAAGTTCAATTATTCTAAAATTAATATCAAACAAAAACCAAAAAAAAGTAATCCAGTTTAATTGATTATTTTTATTTACAATTTTTACAACATTTACAAATGTTATCTAACAAGAAAACCTTTTACAAAATCGTATAGCCAAAAGATGGTTTTGTTACATTCATGGCATGCACAAAGTAGTTGTTTTTTATTATTAAAACAACTTTAATTGTTTTCAGCAGGTCCTCACCCCAAGCACATGCTCTACACTTCACCACAATGGTAACCTCCAAAAACACTAACATACCAGAATCTCTTTTAAATATAAAAATAAAAGAACATTAAACATTAACAAGTCTCACAATTTTTTTATCTTGATGAAAAAAATGCATACAATAACATTTTATTTCAACATTTACACTCCGTATCCAGTCCTGTGCAAAGCATGATGGGAAGGGAAAATCCTGTCTCTGGTTTCTATAATGTAGTTTTAAAACAACTAAAATCATTTATGTACTCTCAACTCAAATGGATTAAGTAAAGTGGTCGAAAAGAATTGTGTTGGATTAACTTAATTTACTTAAGTAAATTGAACAAGCATCAAATGTTATTTTCGGCCTAGTTAACTGAAACATGTTATTTCAAAATGAAAATATTGAGTTGAGCTAAAACGCAACTGTTTCAAGTAAGTTTAACACAATGCAATTTTGTTTGAATGAGAAAATTATTTTTTAAATAAACTGAACAATATCGAAAAAACTTTTTTTTGAGTGCAGAGTCATTAGAAGATTACTTTTACATGCTTATTATCCAAATCCTATTAACAAATAGGAAACAAATATTGAAAATTTAGAGCATGTGTTCTTTTGTTGTGATACGGTGCAAACTTTTTGGAGAGATATGCAGAACAGGTTACGGTCTAGGGAGGTTGAACTCCCTCCCCTTACTGTAAAGATAATTAGGTTTGGTATGTTTCTGGAAAACAAAGAGTTTGATTTTGTTTGTAATTTTTTGTTTGGAAAGTTTTTCATTCATAAGTGCAGATGGTTTAAATCTAAACCTAACTTTAGCCAGTGGATGAATGAGTTTAAACTCTTGTGCAAATCTTTAAAATTGGTTAAAAACAAGAAAGCCCTCAAGCTGATTTCTCTGTTAGACATGTATAAATTAATTTAAAAGCCCCTTTTGTTTTATCTAATTTATTTTATTTATCATTTGTTTTTCTTATTTTGTTTCTCCCCCTTTAATACAAGCCTACAAGGAAATATACCTAAATTAAATGGCTCTTGTCATGCAACTATTTCCATCACCTTCATGACAACCTGCAATTTAGTTTTAGTACTCTAAAAAAAAGTCAACAATTCTTTTTAGACCCTAATTTTTCTTCTCAACTGAATGACGGCCTCATACTGCCACCTGCTGCTACAAACCATTAGATGAAAATGACTGATGAGTCTTTGTTGGTCTGAATTGAATCACACACTGATGTGCAGCCACACATTTCTGTGTAAAAGATTAAGATATAGGCTGTTTTGGTTTTTACATTTTTAAGTAAATGCTTAACATTTATAAAAAGTACCATATGGAACATGTTATTATAGACATGTTCCATGCTAGCATGATATTCTTCGCATACAACATGGAACATTATTTAGGAGGACCATGGTAAATCAAGGTATTATGGCATCTAAAGTATAACAGGGTACTAGGGAACATAACAGACTATTAGACTTGGTTTTGTTATTTTGAGATGTTCTATTTTGATTTTCTGATTTCAATATTTCTGCTAAATACTTCTGCTATTTTTTCTGATGATTTTTGCTGCCCTCTGCTGATGATGCTTGCTATTCTAATGTTACATTCCCGGGCAAGTCATGGCACTGTTAGTTGGGCCCACATTAAAATAAGGAAATAATTGTTAGAGAGAAAACTTTACTATCTACCTTATTCCTACACCCCATGACGGTTTGTGCGAATTATAAAAATATCTGTGAAATGTTCACTCCATGAACGGAGTAATACACTTTGGCACAAAAACTTTGGCACAATGAGATGACATTATTCATTATTACTCACCATTCAACCATCAAACATTAAAAGCATGATTCCCCAGCAATATTACGGACGTGCTGTGTAACATACGTTGCCTTAATCAAAAATGTTCAGTAACTTTAGCATTGTGTGACTATTTCGACAGATAATAAATTGTATTTACCTGCTTTTAGAATCAAATCAAAATATTATAAAAACAACAGTAGTTGACCACTGTGCTGTACAAAACCAAACTAAAAAAAACATAAAAAGTAAATATAAACAATAAAGACCGCAATATGATTAGAATTGAAAAAAGGGGACAATTACATTTTAAAGCATATCCATGTGAAAACAAACTTTGGGGTGAAAAGTGATATATGCTTCATGTATTCCAGTGAATTATTAATGGGATATATTGTAAATTAAATCGGGAGAGTAGATATGTTTTTTTTCCCCATACTGTTACAGCTGAATGCAAAAGGAAAATATATATAGGAAATAGATATTATTGTGTGCATGTTACAATAAAATACCAAGCTTTATGTTATTCTCATGACTTCTGAAAATAAAACATGAAAAAAATGTACAGCTTATTCAGTAAAACTGACGAATAATGATTGTTTGTAGTGCAAGTTTATATTTTTAAATGATTAGTTTCAGTCTTTTTCCCCAAACCGGAATTGTCATTATTCAGAATGCAGTAGGTTCGTCAGGAAAAAGGTGGAATATTATTGTTGTCTCTCAACACAGATAATATTGAACATCTGTTTTCATTATGCTGGTTTGAAGCTTCATAATTAAATGTAAACCCTCTCATTGTAGTTATAACATTTGCGCCATTTGTCATCCATTGTAATTTGATGCAGATGTGATTTTCCTTTGCAATAATATTTTATTACTGCCAATTAAGACTCACAGATACATTTCACAGGTCCATGACAAGTTCACCGGAAATTAATATTCTGTCATAATTTAACATAAAGGACCAAGGATGCGGCTAAAACGTTAAAAATAACATTTTAATGTTACACTATGTAACTTTAAATTAACAATTTAAATAATGAATGTGTACATAAAAAAACTGAACTGAACCATGTTATTGCCTTGCCCTAAATCAATATAGCAAGCCTACAATAATTATCTCTTTATTTAGAGCTTTTGTTGGGACAGACTTTCTGGGACACTGCATTCTTCCGTCCAAAGCGTCCATTAGAGTTTACATCATATCAGAGTCAGCACAACTCGCATAATTACCAAAACACTGTTCCTCCTCAAATAACTTGTAGTTTTATGTAATAAAGCCCTTCTGAAGAAAAGCCATGCGTTTGTGTGAGAAAAATATCTGTATTTAAACCTTTATAAACGTATAGCTTTCGGCAGACTGCCTTACGCATCGATTTACGGAGAAAGAGTAACCCTTGACCTGATACATGATGCATTGACAAACGCGGAAGCGCAGAGGATAGAGCAAAACAAAACACCGGTCATGAATTAGAAGTCTAAAACGAGAATTTTTGACCGTCTACCGGAAGCTAGTTATTTTAGTTTATACTATGGTTATTTTTCTTACACAAATGCATCATTTCACTTTAGAAGGCATTTATTAACCCCCTGGAGTTCACTTCAATTCTATGGACTTCAAAACAGAATAGCCATTCACTTCCATTATAAAGCTTGGAAGAGCCAGGACATTTTTTAATATAACTCTGATTGTATTCGTCTGAAAGAAGAAAGTCATATACACCTAGGATGGCTTGAGGGTGAGTAAATCATGGGCTAATTTTCATTTTTGAGTGACTATCCCTTTAAATGATGAAGAAATATTTTTTTTTATGTGAACTGTCCCTTTAAATGAGTCTCCCCCACTGAGACAGCCCTACTAATATCTTGATAAATAGCTGCCAGACCCCCTGAGCCACAGATCCCAGTGTTCAAATTTCACGTTTGCTCTGTAATAATACCCAAAGATGAAGGGGTAGAACTGCAATGCAAAGCGCAGAGTGTTGTGTGTCAGCCTCAACGTCTTCCTCGGTCTAATTGTCAACTGATGAGCTTGAGCAGCTTTAGGATTTAGAGTGTATTATGAGGAGGGAGGGAAGGAGGGAGAGGCAGCAAGAATACTGCCTGAGAGCCGATGACGGGGTGGGGAGGATTGCATCGGCGAGAGAGACACACACTGAAATAATAGGGCATGTGAATTAGCCAAAGTGGATGCAGCGTCACTGAAAGAGGCGCAGAGTGAAAGTGAGGGAGTGAATGACAGCGAGGGACCGAAGGAATACGCATGTGTGATCAGCACAAACGGGAAGGGTGAGGAGCAGAGGAGAGGCTAGGCTGCTTTACTGACTTCAGGCATTCTCAGGGCTGGAGCCGTCCATCCTGCCTTGAGGAGGGCTGCCTCTCTAACCACACGCTGCTGAGACACGCACGGAGGCTCGGAGGGAGATTCAGAGGACCCGTGGTCATGGCAGACATAGGTGAGTGATTCAGATCTCTTCTCTGTAAATCCTATTTGTGATTCTGCTGCAAGTTTTTAACCATAATACGAGGTATAACTTTAAACACATACACCTTCTGCCTTTAAAGGTCACACTTTCTTAGGTTTGGAGCAATTGAATTGTAATTAACCCTCCAGGTGAGCTGAACCGCATTGTCTGAGAGGTGTATCCTCAGCGGGTGGGTGTTAAAATAAGGGCATGCTGGGAGCCAGACACCCAGAGTTAATGAGAGCCCCAGGGTATCCTCAACCCCGCCCAGCTCTCATACGCAATGCTGCTTTCTATCCCTAACCTTTACACCTATAATGGAGAGTGCTGATATCGCAGGACATATCTATTGTGCCTATGAATGGATCACAGGGAGTTTGGGGAAGGGAAAGGTATGATTGCCCTCCTCTACGTCTATTTTCACTCTGCTTACCAGGGATTATCAGGGTGATTACTTACAGAAGAGATACAGAATTGTCTCTCGCTCTCTCTTTCTGGCTCTGTTTGCTTCCTGTGATCATCAAAGTGTGCTAATGCAGATATTGTTTGACCTTTAATGTATTATAGTGGTATACTATATAATATGCGCACACATTTATACATACAAATGTTTATGGAGTGAAGAATGTCACAGCAGATCAATCACATTGACATATTTGTCCACAGGCATCTTCCTTTGGTCTTTAAAGTCATGAATTGACCATTCATTCATTCATTTTTTTTAATGGAACATTGCTGTGTATTTCATTTAAATAGTTTATCCTACGTATAATTTTGCAAAATTATGATGTACAGTACGAGAATTGAATATTTATTTATGCTCAGTATTTAATTTAGCAAATTACATTTAATCTGGAAGATACAGATTATTATTACAAATTAATGTAACAGTGCTATTCAATTATTTGTATTTTTAAAGATTACATTTAAGTGAGTAAAGGTAATCTAAATGATGCATGTGAACATGCACAAATAAATAACCAATATAAACTTAATAACATATATAATTTTGTATGATAATGTACATGGGAAATTCACTGAATGCATGGATAATCTCAACTATATCTATATAACTGAGATGGTTATGAATCGTCATAAAAAAATGTCTCAGAGACACCATTATATCTGTTTGTTATTTTGAAATGTTGAGCAGTGGTGTTTGTGATGTGGTGACACTCATGATTGTGTTTCAGAATCTCTCAGCGAGGCCCTGAAAGCCATCACTGTGAGCACAGAGCTGGTGGAGGAGGAGCTGAAGCCTCATCTGGATGTTCTGCTTACCCTCCTATTAGAGAAGAGTGAGTTTACACCCATGTGCTTATTAACTGCCCCTCAATCTATTTATAAATCTCTGTGTATCTGTCAGCCCATCAATTCATAAATCCGTCTTTTCATCCGTATCTATATGTATATCTATTGCAACATCCAATCCTGGTGCCATGATCCATACGAAAGCCTGTAAAAAGCCATGATCACATGTTAAAGTGACGTGTGTTGTTGCCAGATGCCCTACTGAGTGAGGGCATCATTTAGCATCGCACTCATTACACACTCTACTGTGAGCTGCTATTTGCCTCTGCTTCCTTGAAGTAGTATGTGTGTGTGTGAGTGTGTAGGAAGACAATCCAATGTAGGGGGCAGCAGAGGGTCAGCTTATCTTCCTGCTAGCAGATTTGGGGCACAAGTAGGAGACAAGTAATCCGCATTTACATTTGAGAGAGGGAGAGAGGGAGAGAGGGAAGGCGACGGAGAGAAAGGGTTAATCTCATTAATTCTTTTCTCCTCTTCACTCCCCATCTTCTGCTCATTCTCACAAATTAGTTTGCACCAGCTGGCCCTTCTTGGCACATTCCTTGTGCTTTCGGATTGCAAATGCTAAAATCTAAAAATGGAAAAGCAGCCCCCGCAAAAGAACGCGAGAGTAGATGTTACCATAGCAGCTAGGCTTCCTCTGACAGCTTGACCTGCAACCTTGGCTCTTGTGGATATCTTTTTTGAGGAGAACATGCTTTAATGACAGATTTCCTCTTACTAGCATCTCTGTCTCTGGGGCAGATCCTCGTCAACTACTGTGAATTTGAACGGATTACTCAGCTTCACTGTCAGAGCATCTCTGAAGTGCACAGAGCAAAACCTGAGGGAGGAGATAAAAAAAAGTGAAGCAACAGGAAGAAAGTGTGGTTTGACATCAGTGAAAAATAGGGAAGCTTTGTTAAAACATTCAGTTGGTTTTATTCAATGGTGATATCTGTCATGTTCGGTTGCAATAAAGGTGAGAAAGTATCTATTTGCAGCAGTAATGTATTTATTAAGAAGAACACTATGTAACAAAACAACCACTATACACATGATGAGAACTGACAATGAACAGAAAGAAACACATGACTTAAATACACAGACCAAACTAATTAACCAAATGAACATCACATGCAAACGATGATAAAACAATAAATAACCATGGTTACTAACAGAAACACAGGAAACTGATCTAAACATATGTAAAACAAACCAAACACAGATAAACCCTGACAATATTCAGTCACAAAAACAGAACGCGCATATTTTAACGATCTGAGCGCATGGTCTGAAGCGCACAGCGCAGGTGCACTTAGGGCGTGTCCGTAACCATTTTTGCTAGTTTAACGACGGAAAAAACGGTAGGCGCACCAGGCACACGGACCAAAAGGGTTGTACATAGTCTCTTAATGAGTCATGGGTGTGTTTTGGGCTTAACGTGCAATAAACCAATCAGAGTCTCATCTCCCATTCCCTTTAAAAGCCATTTGCGCTTGCACCATGGTGGATTTGCTATTTACATGGCGGAATTTGCGAGAGGAAAGACTGAACGATCCTGAACGAGAGAGGAATCCTTTTATTTTTGATATTTAAACATGTTTGTGTGCTGCTGCACTGTGTGTCTGTGTAATAAATAAGCAGAGTGTACGCGTGTTATGCACCCGCCTATAGGCGCATATTACTAACACGCCCTTTAAATAACACAAAAAATACTGTGCTATTGACTTTAGACCAGGTCTTTGTTGGTCAATGGCGCAGTCATTTTCAGTTGCCTCAAAATAGCAACACGCCAACAATGCGCCTGAACACACCTAATTTTCAGACCAGCACGCCCATGGGCGAACAGATGGGCGCGAGTGCATTTGCTATTTAAACAACGTGGCGCTGGTCATGAAAATGACCAAAAAACACTTGCCTGGCGTCGCATTGTGCCGGGTGTATGATAGGGCCCATATTATTTGACCTAAATAAACACAAACACAAACATGCAAATAAAATAATCAAATATATTTCTATCCCCAGAGAAAGGAACAGCGGAAAAAATAGTGTCCAGTGGTGTTCTGCCCATTCTGGCTCAAGTCCTGAGGAAGAAGAGTCCCCTCACCTCTCAGGTCACCTTACTGGTGGCAGAGATGGCCAGAGAAGGTAAATGAGATTTATATTACAGTCTGTTACTTACATGGGTGTTTCATCAACTTTAGCCATTTAGCCATCACATTCTTAAAAGCTTTTATTTAATTTATTACTACTTTTCAAATGCCTTTTATTTACAGACTCATGGTAACACCTTAAAATAAGGTTTAGTTTTGTTTCATAACCATTACTACATTAGTTAACATGAACAAATAATAAACAATACTTCTACAGCGTTTATTAATCTTAGTTAATGTTAATTTCTACGTGTACTAATACATTATTAAAATCAAAAGTTGTATCTGTTAACATTAATGCACTGTGAACTAACCTAAACAATGAACAATTGTATTTTTTTTTTAACTTACATTAACAACAATTACTAAATGCTGTAAAATGTATTGCTTATAGTTAGTTCATGTAAACTAATAACTAATGTTTACTAATGAATCTTATTGTGTTAAAGTGTTACCAATTTTATTATAGGTCTTACTTTTGTCATAGACTCATTATTAAACTGACTTCTATATAAATATAATTTAGTACATTTAAAAACTATGATAATCTAAAAAAAAATGTGAAATAAACATAAACCATTTCAATATTCATTGTGTGAAATTATTTATATCAATGAGGTATACATTTGTTTTGGTTCTTCTAAGAACTGTTCTTCTAAGAACTGTTCATTGTTCCCAAAATGGTTCTTCTATGACAAAAACCCTTTTTGGAACCTTTCTTTTTAATACCTAAAAGTGTTTGTAATGGGTAAGATTAGGGTAATCTTTTTTGTTACTAATTATGTAATTATGTTTGTAATTATATTAAGCTTAATAGAAAAATAAGTTTAATAGAAAGCAATGTGAGGTTTTTTGAGGATTATGTAAAACATGACGTTTGTGCATTTGTGTGTGTGTTAGCTACTGTGAGGGAGCGCTGTATTGAAGCAGGTCTGGTGACCGTATTAATGCCTTTACTGAAAAGCACAGACCAGGACCAGCTGCTGCACACAGGCCGTGCAATTGGACGGATCTGCTTTGAAAATGGTGAGTGAAACTGTTCCTGCAAGTCTTTGAATTAACAGTTGAAAATTTGAAAATTTGAAGTTTGAACTTGATGTGTCTCCATTTTGTCCCACAGTTCAATTCAGCTTCTTTGCTTCGGTTCTAACACAGTTTTCATTCTTACCACAGAGTTTCATTCGAATAATAAATGCCAGGATCTTGATTCTGTGCATCCTTCAACTTCTTGAACCTGTAGTTCTCCTGGTATTATGGTTCAGTGATCCGCATCTGGTATAAAGACGTCTTGTGTGGAGTGATTCTTTGATCCTTTCTAAGTCCTTGGATTGACTTTCTCTTTTGTCAACATCTCCTGGCCTAGTTTTCTCTGCCTTTGTGCTGAAACTAAAGTTTCTTCTAAAGCACCAGAACTTCTGTCCAGGTCTATGTTGAATTGTTCCTCAGGTTGGTTATGCAGTTTGTGATTAGTCAAAAAGTTAAGACTTCCTAGCTAACAAGATGCTTTAAATACAATTGGTGCGTCCCAATTCGCATACTCTCCGTCCTAAATAGTATTCGAAAATAGAATTAGTACGTCCCAAATCGTAGTATGTTGAAATAAGTATTCCAAAGGTACCTGGATGGTCTATTTCCAGTTAGAATTCGAGGTGCAGATCCGTGCACACTCTGACGGCTAATATTGTCTACAACCCATTGCGAGGATTCGATTAGAACTACAAACGCTGATAAAAAGTGTTAAAAAACTACAAACATGACAGATGTGCGAGTCAGACGGTTAAGTAGAGAGGTTTAGAGAAAGGGCTTTGAGTGAATAATTATCAGTATCTAACCTGACGAAAATGTATTTATTCAGTGTTACCCACATTATATTTCATTTGCAACAGCATTGAGAACTTTTGTAATGATACGTTTGGCCATCAACTTTTAAACACATCATCATATTCAAATTGCAAAAACACACCCACGTGCAACAATTCTCTCCGATACGGTAGGAAATTTAATTAAGTTGAATTTGGAGGGTTTTAACTGTGACAAGATGATTGACAGGGCAGTTTAAACGGTGACAGGATGCATTTAAGTGACAGAGCTGTTAAAAATGACGAAGTAGTATGTAAGCTTGCCTACTATTCTGCTACACACTCAAAAGTATGTACTTTTTCTTCACAAAAAGAGTACATACTTTTAGGACGTAGTATAAGTAGGCAAATTGGGATGCAGCAAATTATTATTCTACTGTTGTTTTGTTGAGGCTTGGTTTGTGACAACCTGTTCATGCTGAGCATTCATGACACACATTCAGAATAAAATAAATCACCATTCATTCTCTGTGCTCTTCTCTCCATGATTATTCTCACATCTTCTATAGCTCTCAATGCCCATCCCTCTCTTGGCTGTCTCTCCCTGTGCGCCCACTCACCCATCCGCCCCATGTCTCTCTCTCTCAGCTGCTCAGCAGACGCAGCTGGTGGAGAATGGAGTAATCCCTAGGCTGGTGGCCATAATGCAGCAGTATCCTGAGAATGACCCGCTGGTAAATGTCTGCCTGCTGGCACTCTGCAACCTTGCTGATGTGGGTAAGACAAAAATAGAGAGCAGGGAAGCTCTAAAATCATATATTATAAAAACACTGGCTGACTGGACATGGGCACACTTAGTAGGGATACACCTTTTTTTTATTTTTTTTTTTTTATTCTGGCAATACTGATGTTTTTTTGTTTAGTTTTTTTGTTTCATAACCATTAGACTACATGGCCTAAAATTTGATATTATATTATTTATCTATTTATCATTTTTATGTAGTTATTATTATTATTAATCATTTTTATATTAGATTTTTTGCATAACCGATAAATGACCGATGTTTACATTCTATATTATTTTGTCTGAATAAATAAAAAATCTTTAAAAAACTTAAAAACAAGTGAATTTAAGCATCACAACATAATGAGGTAGAGTATGAAACATGGATATTAATTTCAAGATTTTCTAAAGTGTTTTAAAATTATTTATATTTATTAACTTTATTAATATTAACTTAACATTAACTTTAAGTCAAGTCACCTTTATTTATATAGCGCTTTTTAAAATGCCAATTGTTTTAAAGCAGCTTTACAGTGTTAAAATAGGAAAATAATGCAACAGAATTTGATTCGGCTGTACAGCCGCTCTGGTGAAAACGGTGATGTCATCAGGTCATTTCAATTTTCATATAGTGTCAATGCGGGCAGATCAGTGATATAGTTGAAATTTTAGTGTCCCCAACTGAGCAAGCCAAAAGCCAAAGGCGACGGTGGCAAGGAACCAAAACTCCTTCAGGGCCAGAATGGAGAAAAAAACCTTGGGAGAAACCAGGCTGAGTCGTGGGTGCCAGTTCTCCTCTGTCCGACGAACAAATAGTGTATGATTATGATTCTGGCAACATTACAGGTCAGAAGTCATATTAGATCAATAGATATTCGTAGGATTATTCGAAAGATTGGAGTCGTCACGCCGGAGACGGGTTTAATGAGGATGTCGTGTCGATGCAGCATTTACAGGGGGGAGTTTAATTGACACGCTCTCTGCAGATATTTGTGAGTGTTAGATGAGGGCAAAGTTAATTTAAACGTAAAAATAGGGAAAATGAACATGCCAATATGCTACCAAATTCAATAGCATATTTTATAGCCATCCCATTCTCAGCTTTTCTTATTTACAGAAACTTTCAGGTATTTTTATCTCATAATATCTCTAATCTTTATAAGAGCTAGTGATTAATTCTAAGGTATGTCACTGTGTTCAGATGCTGCTCGAGAGGCTCTGGCAGAAGTGGGTGTGGCGGAGGTTTTGACCTATCAGTTGAAGCGGGCACCGGACGCTGAACGCCGGCATCTCATACTAGAGGTTCTTGGGTCACTGGGAGAGAGTGGTGAGCCACATATTCAAACCAGGTCCATACATGAGCCTGGATTGTACAAAACATTAATTGTATAGCTTACTATAGTTGAAATATGATCTGTCTTGCGCTGAACTGAAAATGTACTTGTGCGTGTCCTTGCAAATCCCTGTGTGATTGCATGTTCATGTCTCTTAGATGCTCTGAAACTGCAGTTTGTGGAAGCAGGCGTGCCCGAGGCTCTCTCTGAAATGATTCGAACTCTTCAGGGTGGCTCTGACACACATGACCTCTGCAGCATCAAAGTGGCTTCAAACCTCATAGTGTCCCACCTATTGGGAGGTATGGCTCTCCATTACTTCACCACCAGAATTTTTATCATTAACTAAAACTGTTCAAATTTTGTTTGTTGAATTAAAGCTGAAATAAAATAAAAAGTCAATATTAGATGAAAAACAAAAATCAAAGCTCATTCAAAATATTAATAAAAATTATAATAGTATATAAATAGTACTTACTACCTCTAACTTCATATCACTTCATACTTTAGTTTTAATCAACTTTTAGAATATCACCAGTAACAGAGTGTCAGTACTGTACTAACAGTACTATTCTGTTGTATTTTTTATAGCTTCCTTTATTAACCAAAATGGATGGATGAGTGTTCCATTTAATTCAGCATCCTTTATTTAATTTAGGCCTTTTCTAGCATCTGCCTTCCATTACAGATGAATCAATGCAGAAGTGTTTTGGGGAAGGGACAGGGATGGTGTATCAGGATGTTCTCTCCTGGCTGCAGTCATCAAACACTGAGCTGCAGCTGTCAGGAGCTCTGGCCATTGCTAACTTTGCCAGAAATGGTGAGGAGATGAATACAGATAGTTTTTTTTAGTGAATGTTTTGTCTGAATCACTCCAACTTTCTCAAGTATATCAGATTTATAATAATAGTGTCCCCTCTTGTTTGCTCTTAGACAGCAACTGTGTGAAGATGTTGGAATTAGGAGTTGTTCCTCATATTCTGGACCTGTTGGAGCAACATGTAGCAGAGGGAGATGTATCTGTGCAGCACGCTGGCCTCAGTGCACTTAGAAATCTCGCCATTCCAGGTTATTCAGTTCTGTTCTTTTCCATATAGTTCAATATAATCAAGCTGCCTTCTGTAAATACAGTATTTGAGAATCATTTTTGAGTTTCCTGAAAAGAGCAGCATGGCTGAACAGCAGTGTGTATTGGACACTGATCTCAAACAATAAAACTTTCCAGTTTGTGAAGGTTATTATGTTCATATATAATTTGCCTGATTTATATAATATTTTATTTCTAAAAACATGGTGACATTTTTTTCGGGGTGTTAACAGTATTATGAAAAAAGATATCCAAAATCCTCTCTGTAAAATCCTTTCAACAGTATGAAACAATTTTCAACCTGGCTTTATCTAATGCTCAGACTTTTGTTCTGTAAATGTATGCAAATGAGTGCATATTTAAATAGATAATGCCATATTTACATAAGATTTTAGAAAACTTTTAATACAAAATAATTGGCTGTGATTAATCAACCTGGGAAGTATGTCTTACCATAACCAGCTGCCACAATCAGTCTAAGTTTCAGCTTTGTTCTGTCATCTTGCTCTTTCTATTTCCCTGATGTAGCCTCCAATAAGGTGCGTATGTTGGAGGATGGAGTCACGGAAAGGATCAGGACCCTTCTGCGCTCTGACATGCCCCCAGTCCAGTTCAAACTGCTGGGCACTTTGCGCATGATGGTGGATGGCCAAGGTAACGAGTCAAGAAAACTGCATATATGTGAATTTTTGGGTCACAGATTAAAGAGACTAGTTTGCAGTTTATGTAACAATAGTTGGTTAAAACATTCCTGTACTTTAAACAACTATGTATGGTCCCAGCTAACATGTTCTAAAAATGTTTTGCTAAAGTTCCCATTTAATTATGAAAAGGTTATCTCTAAATGTTCTCTGAACATTCAAAACATAATTTTTTTTAACCCTCATAGGGTCTGAATACAATTTGACTCTTTTTTTGGAATAATGCCACATACATTTGCAAAAATATGATACTTCAAAACACTTCGAACATCAGCAGCAAAAAAATTCTAACCTTTTACAAAAATACTGGTTTTAATGTATTTTATAATGTTTAACTATATATATTCAGAAAATATATTTATAAAAAAAAAAGTAGTGATAGGAGCAGTTGGCCACATCCAGAAAAATGAATGGATTTCTATGGCCCTCTGCTGGATTTATATGGTCAAAACACGTTATTTCTAAAACTGTAATTTCTACATCTTTTCTTCTTTTAATTCTGCCTCTAACACCTAGATCAGTATCCAGAAATCCAGAAACCCCATATGGTTTATTTGAATAATTTTGTGGTAAATAGGAAAAAAGTACCACATATCCCCCAAAACACAGAATAAATGTATAGTTTAGAAGTAAATTTAAAAAATCATATATCACATTACATTTGTATTACACAATTGCTCTGTAATGTAAGACCCTGTATGTAAAGGGGAAATGAGGACTGTATAAATGTTTTAAAAACTTTTTTTTCTTGGTTATGTGGGAACATTTCATTTTATAATTCCAAACATTATAGGAACGTTACTTTTAAATGTTCTCCGAAATAACATTTAAATAAAGTTAAAAGTTTCAGAAAAAAACATTCCATGAACAATGTACAAATAATGTTTTTGTGCTAATGTTTTGAGAACATTATTAAAGAAGGTCATGGGTTTGATTCCCAGGGAATGCATGAACTGATAAAATATATATTGAATGCAATGTCACTTTGGAGAAAAATGACACTTAAATGCATACAATGTAAAGACTGAATAAGTGTGACAGTCCTGGTGGTAGTAAAAAAAAGTACATTAATTTGGCTGTTGAAGAGGAGGACATGACAACAGACAGGTTGTAATTTTTAGACAAAAGCTTTGTTAAACTATACAATTACCTGCCAAATGACTATAATGGCTGATAAATTAACATTTCTCCTCACAACTTTAAACTGTTGTTCAAATGTAGGGAACATGGAGGCTGTAATTTTACAGCCCTTCAGTAAAGTGTGTTATTTTAGAGGGAGCCCTTAGACACCTCAGTATGCAGACAATAGGCCTGCAAGGGCTTTGACGCACTTAATTACTGTCTGCACTCCAGTGATTTTTTTACGCTTGACAAAAGTGACCTGAGTAGCTAAATACAGAGGTAAACAAACCTTAAAGTGCTGCCACAGTATTTCTTTTTAATTTGTAATGTCACATTAAATGTATCAACAATTATTTTTGCCATGTTTTCTCTCTTCATTTCTACTGTAACTCTCGTAGAGGAAGCGGCTTCAGTTCTAGGGAAGGATGAAGCTCTATTAACACGAGTCATGGAGTGGTGTGAGGCTAAAGATCACGCTGGTGTCAGAGGCGAGGCCAATCGCCTTTTAGCAGCTCTCATAAGACACAGCCGAAACCCTGTGAGTTATAGACACACACAGTATGTGTAACTGTAGTCTTTGGGGCTGTTTATCTAAAATATCACCCTTTCTTGGCCTTATAGGAAGTCATCCAAACTGTCATTAAAGCAGATGGAGTCCAACATCTCATCTCAATGGCAACCAGTGAGCACGTCATCATGCAGAATGAGGCTTTAGTTGCTTTGGCCATTGCCTCTGCAATAGACATTGGTAAGACTATGGTTATGTCCTAAATGACATACTATACACTATTCACTTATACTATGCACTATTCCCCTCCCCCTCAACTACAAAAGGAAAGCTGCGACAGTTGAGTGCATGAAGTGTCCAACATACCAGAATTTTACCGTTTTTGAAATTTGCCCCTATATCCACATTCACTATTCTACATTACTCACTAATGTAGTCCACTCGAAGGAGGCAATGAAAACTAGTGTTCCTGAAGTACTGTGGACTCTGTGGACATTTTTAGGCAAGACATAGGAATTAATTTGGAGCGGCGCTCACAGTGCATGTATCCTATAGCGGCTATCCGTTGAGTGTACACGTTATTGAGGTGCATAATGGGATTGAATGAGTTCACTCGATAATGTCTACTATGGTTTCGTAACCTCTACAAATGGCTGTCCCCTCAAATAGTGCACTATATAAGGGTAAAGGGGCTGTATTCAGACATAGCTTATTGAAATACCTGAATTTTTTTTATTTTGGAATTGTTAGTGTGGCAAAAAAAAAGTTACTATTTATATCAAAAACAGACTATTTACACAAAAAATGGTATAGAATAGTACACAAATTTGGATGTACCATGTAAACAGTTTTAATAGCATATAGAACTTAGTTGTTAAACAACATTTAGTTACGGTGCTTGATTCTGATCTGGCAGAACTTAATTCCAAAAGTGCTGATATGTAGTCCAACAGTGGGACTTTTTGCTATTTATAACACTTCGCTCCTCTGTGTGTGTGTTTCAGTCTGTCAGCCTGTGTTAGCGGTGAGGTTATTTCAGTGACTCTTTCTGCAGGTTTCATTGTTGCGCAAGTAGGTGATGGCAAGTGACTGTCGCAATGAGTCATTGAACCATTAATTGACCTGATTCGTTCAAAAACGCTTATTTATTCTGGACAGAAACATCACTACTGTGGCTGCATATGAAATTGCACACTCCCTGAGTAAGTACTTCTTTTGAATTAGTAATTGTAATTGTAAGAATAAGCAAATGTAGTATGTAATGTAATCCGGACATACTACATTTGTCATGTAGTCACTATCATGTGACCTACAGCGCCAGTTTCATTGCCATTCACACATGTTCTCATGTGGCCTCATGGGAGTGTACAGTGTCCATTGAATGTGTACTTCAGAATCTTGTTGAAAGTAGTAGGTAATTCGGGTACTTTTTACCTACTGTTTTATGAATATTTTTTTATATATTTGGACATACTACTCTTTTCTTGCTCAGTTTTTCCACCTAGAATATAGTTGGGAATTATACATTGGTATGCAGCCTGTCTGTCAATTATTGACAATTATTTATCAATAAAACGGTGCATGAATGATTCATAGATTCAAAACGGAAAATGTCACACATTTTATTTTGACAGTTTTACTCAAATACTAACAGTTGGAAAAATTGGCCTTTTTGCTTGTAGGTTGGTCACTGAACTCTTTGAATTATGTGGTGTCCTCATACATACCATCTCTAATCTTGTTATATGCATGCTACTTTCTCTTCTGTGCAGAGTCGGTCCAAGAACCTTTTCTGGATGCAGATCTCCTTCCCACATTGCAGAAGATGCTAGATGACCCTGTTGTAGCCGTGGAGGTCAAATTCAGTGCTTTAGGCCTCATCTGCAGCCTAGCCAATTCCAGTCAGTACCGCAAAATTAACAACAAGATGTGAATATTGATTAGATAGACAGATCGATAGATAGTGACACTATCCTCATTCGCAATTATTACCCATAAATCCCCAAACCCTGACAATCACCAGTCCACATTACAATGCAGTACAATCAACAATACAATCTCATACAAACAAAAATGACAAAGAGACACACAGTTGCTATTTGTGTATGTTTGATGTCTTATGTACCCTATTCAATTCCAATACAGCTTGATGTACAAAAGAATACTTTAGTCTGACTTGATTATATCTCCAAACCTTATACTGCCGATTAGATGGTAAGAATTCAATAACCATTAATGGTACAAATTCATTTTGCAGTACATGATTTGTTTCCAAGACAATATTATTAACCAACCTCAGGGTTGCCAGGTCAATTGCCAGATGTTCATGTCTTTCTTTCTTCAGTCAAAAAAAAAATTTGTTTTTTGGAGGAAAACATTCCAGGATATTTCTCCATATAATGTATTTCAATGGCAACCAACGGGTTGAAGGTCCAAATCAATGAAGTTTCAAAGCGCTTCGAATGGCTTCAGAGGGCTCTGCACAATCCCAGCCGAGGAATAGGGTCTTATCTAGCGAAACCATCTGCCATTTTCTAAAAAAACCCTCAAATGCGTGACTTCGGTGTTGTTCTTCTTCATGACGTATGATGCCATAACATTGGAAAAGTCACGGCCATGACGTATGTGGAAGTACCAACCCAGTGCCGATCCATTTCATGTTCTCCTCCAACTTTAAAATTACCTTAATTTTTGTAAAGGGCGTACTTCCATGTACGTCATGGACGTGACCTTTCCGACATAATGACGTCATTCATTGTGAAGAAGAACAACACCGAAGTCGTGCATTTGAGGTTAAAAAGTATATAAATGTTTGTTTTCTTTGTGAAAATGGCTGATGGTTTCGCTAGATAAGACCCTATTCCTCGGCTGGGATCATGCAGAGACCTCTAAAGCCATTTTAAGCACTTTGGAACTGCGTTGATTTGGACCTTCAACTCGTTGTTTGCCATTGAAATACATTATATGGAGAAAAATCCTGGAATGTTTTCCTCAAAAAAAGACTGAAGAAAGAAAGACATGAACATCTTGGATGAGATGGGGGTGAGTAAATTATCAGGAAATTTTCATTTTGAAGTGAACTAATCCTTTAAGAGGTTATTATAATAGGATAATTCATATACTTTTTCTATGCAATTATAGAGCAAATTTCAACAACGTTGTTTTAAAACTAATAGACAGGCTCATATACCAGACAGAATTACACTAATGTAAGACACTCATAATCACAAACATAAAAAAAAAAATTATATTTCTCGCTCCAAAAGACCTGAGATGGCGAAGGAAGTATTTTCTCGTCTTTTTACATATACTGTCTATATGGTCCTTCCAAGATACCGTATCTCTCATTACTTGTGTGTATACCTAACTGATGTTTTCATTGGTATAACAACAGGCATATATAATTTAGAAAGCCCTAGTTTTGAACTGAACTATATCTTCCTATTTACTTCTTCTCATCATTTGCCTTCTCTTTCTCTCTTACAGGCATGTTAAGGGAGCAGATAACATCTCTAAACCTGAGGGATACCCTGTCCAAACTGTCCACTCACACCAGCACAAAGCTGGCTAAGCAGGCCGACACGGTGATGGCTGTTCTTTCTGAAACTGCCTAGACTGGCACATCTTGCATAGTCATCCTTGTGGGGATATTTTCAGACAGTACTTCCCCATAAGGACAGTAAAATAAAAAAGTTTCTCCATCTAGCTTGGCATATAGTCAGATCAAAGCAATATAAATTTACCCCAACCACTTCAGAGAAAGGTGGTGTGATTTCATCATCTAAAGTAGGAAGAAGTCAGTTTGTCCATGATAGATGTCATTTTTTGTCAGCTATCTCAGGGACAGGGACACTTGGGAGACAGACTATCCATCAGACATCAGTAATGAACCTGCTGCCCTCCTAAACAAGAAACAGAAACAACTCTGTAAATTCATGAGGGGTGTTCAGTGGAAAATAACTTGGTAAATATCTGCAATTATATTCTCCATGGACTTCCATTGTATGAGCACTAGATCTAGCAAAGCAGCTGTATCTATCTATGAGCTTGCTGTCTGTCCATGGAATATGAATTCATAACAAACATTTAATTTTATGTTGCATACCAATGTACTACACTGCTGTTAACATGAGTAGTGTTATACTTGTCTTGTGGTTTCTTTTATCAGAGTATGTTAACTGCTTATTGATATTTCATCTTAAAGTTATAAAATGTGGAATGAAAAAAAAATGGTTAGAAAATAGTATGTCTCAAGTTGTAATGTTTATTTTCATATCATAGCTGGCCTTTTTACTTTAGTTTTCTTATGTAGGGCTTTTTAATGCAGATTCTTTGATCATGTTGATCATTTATTCCTAGCTAGCCATGAGCACAAACCTGAATCTCCATATCGTGAAAGCAATAGCCAGAAACATATCAAGAACAGTTCTTGAGCTTCCTAAGTCTAAATAAAAAAGCAATCGTCATTGATACCTCTAGCAGTGTTGTGTAAATGCTGTTGTTGTGTTTGCATCTTTGTATCCATGTCTTAAAAACTTGCTCAATTTCCGTCAAGGTCAGACTTCAGACGATTGACAAAACAGAAAAATTTTAGTGACTGCCTTGTCAGAGGAGACTGTGTCTATGAGTGTGCGGCCTGTATATTTCCCAGAGACAAATGGCCTGGGGGCAACATCAGACTTTTCAGATTTAACAAGCTGAATGTGTGAGGTTGCTGGGAAGTGGCCAATTAGAAGGCTTCATGCAGCGCTGGAGATCACCAGGCTTTTCACAGCTTGATAAATAGCACAATATCCATCCGTCCTTCATAGATGCTGCGCTAATGGGTGTTGATTACATTTTTAAATAAATAGACTATTTTTGTGTGTAAAGTGTACGGTTTACCAGAACAGCTTGTTTCTGGCAATAAAGTGGAAATACAGCAGAGAATGCCTGGTTTAATTTATATAATGATGTTTAGACATGAATCAACCATGAATATGTGTGTATATACATAATACATACATTTATATATATATATATATATATATATATATATATACACACACACACACAAACACACACACACACACAACAAGTTTGGGGTCAGATAAGAAATTCACTTATACTTTTATTCAGCAAAGATGTAGGAAAGAGACTGTAAAGCCAGCATATTATAATGATTTACACAGGATCATGTGACACTGAATACTAGAGTAATGGCTGCTGAAATTTAGCTTTCCCCTCACAGGATTTTTTTTTTACATTTTAAAATAAATTAAAAAAGAAAAAAAAGTCAAATCATTTTTCACCGTATCGCTTTTATTACAGTATTTTTTAATCAAATAAATTCAGCCTTGATGAACATTCTTGAAGAGAATTATTTCACAAACAATTTTTAAAAGTGTTTTGAATGGTGCGAACTGCAAATATATATACACTAGCACACTTCATAATAGAATAATATTGTCTTATAATTACATGACTATTTGAAATAACACATGATAGATTAATAGTTATACATGGATGATGTAGAAAGTTTAAAAATAAAAATGCTATCACTCTCCATTCTTGTCACCGTCTTGTTAGTGAACCACTTATGAACACTGACCGCTAGATGGAGACAATTGAAACACTACTTTGACTAGAAGGCATGCTTCATTGCAGATTTCAGTTCGTATGATTTGCGTATTAATACTTGTTTGTCAGCACAGGTCTTTTCAACGGCCTTAGGGAGCAAACCTTTATTAAGGTATTACCTTTATAATCTTAATAAAGAAAAAGCAGAGAAACCAGTTCAGTAAGTATCTATTTGCTGTCTAATTTCATTCCAATTACGATCTAGGGGTGAGCGGGGCATAACACGCATATGTTGTAACGCACATGGTTTAAAACGTTCCACACCAGATTTATAGCAAAAGTAAATTTCTTACTTAATTTTTCATCTCTGTTTTTTTTTGTTTATTTAAAATAATGATATTATTTTAATCTTATATCTGTTATTTAACAGTTGAGATAGTTCTTTAATGCTGATCTAGCCAGCAGAAGACCGGGTTTAATGCTGCGTTCCAGGCAGGTTTTTGAGCCCGTAAGTTACGACTTCAAACCACGACTCACGACTTTGTAGCGTTCCAGGCGAAGTCACGCCAAACTGCCTGAGCACAGGGAATTGTGGTAGCTAAATGTAAACAAAGCATGGCGGACAGTACGGCGCTTATGCTCATTTACAATCATTTATATCGCCAAAGGTGCTTACTCCTTGCTTATTTGAGGAAAACGGAGGAGAAAAAATGGCGCATAAGGCAAGAGAAGCTGTTATACCTTTTATTTTACGTTATTTGTATATTTGGAAATGTATTTGGTATTAATTTATTCTTGCACTCAATGGACTGAAAACTAGCTAATGCTAGAAAAGCTGCTGATAATGCATAACGTTAGAGCGTTAACGTTTTAATAAATGATTTGGTTTTTAATGTACGACTTTCATAAACACTGCATCCGTAGGGGCTGCCATTGTTGTTTCGCGGGGTATGTGACTTCAGAGCTTGTAACTGGGAATAAGTCGATCTAGTACGAGTTCACGGGTGGGAAGTCACGGGTTTGACTGCCGTTCCAGTGTACTTTCACGGGTAGAAGGTTGGGGAAACACGGGTTACGGGTTGCCTGGAACGCGGCATAAATCCCAGTTGCGCAGGTGGGGCACTTTGTAGCACTATTTAGAACCATTCTATTATATTCTATACTTTTATGAATTCTATTGAGAAACCATGAGAAAAAAATGACTGCGAGTCAATGTTCAGAAGTTATTAATCATTATTATGTTTTTAACTATGCTGTATAATTGTGTTTTGCAGTGTGTTTGTTGTCACTCAAAAATGTGTTAATTTTTCATGATTAAAAAATGGCATAATTTTATTTGAAAAAGAGAATAATTGTATTTTATTGACAAAATATTTTAGTTTGTCTTTTACAATGTGCTCCTCACATGTTACAATGTACCCCACATATGGGGCATGTTGTCACATTTCACTTCCATTCTTTTGGGGTAAATCAAGAAAAAAAGTATATACTGTATTAATGAAACAAAACCACATAATTGTACTAGACATGTGTGAAATTAATGTGGAAAAAAAGTGGATTTACACAAACTGAGAGTCAAAAAGCATTAGGTTGTGCCCTGCTCTTACCTACTGATTATTTGTCATTCATGGTAACCTAATATTTTAAATTAACTTCAGAGTTAGAGTACCAGTTACAGTGTTATTATTATTATTATTATTATTATTATTATTTTTGCCTTTGTTAAAGCTCTGTTTGATATTATTTGTGTAACGAACATTCTGACAGTTTACTCTCAACCTGGTATGGTCAAATGATTATGACGGCTGAGGGAACCACTATCTTTGAGGTTTTGTATACATGTTTGCATTAAACAAACAGTGGGCATGTTTTGCAGGAGCTGTGCCGAGTGAAACATATGGGTAGTCTCTACAGGAGATTGGTACAACAGGCCACATGCCCAGAGTTCATCCACTCTCATCTGTTCACATTACACAAGCCACAACACCCAGCCAAGCCTAATCAGTGTGTTCCTCCATCATCCACTGAGTGGACCTCCACTTCCTACATGCAATAGCTCAATAAATAACCTCACCAGGAGGAAATCACAGGTGAGACTTTCCTGTTATGCAGAACATTTTCATGTACCCATCATACACATAATATATTTGAACTCACAATTGCTGAAGATGGAAATCTGATATTTCTGCATAAACCCTTTATACTTTAAATTGCAATGCAGGCATATTCCTGTTTTAAAATGTACATATCCAGTACTGGGTACTGCTTAACATAAATTACCTGGTAATTCAAGTACTCAAATAATGAGGTATCTGCGACCATCTGAGATGAACATGCTCATTGAAGGAAGGCTGCTTGCCTGGTTTTCCTCTCCTTGTGTCAAGATTCATCAGAGAACTGCAGCTGTGACGTTCATGTCACAGTTGTAATCTGGCATGGCTATATCTAAATCACTACAGCTATACAAACACCCAAAACCACAGAATAGGTTTGAATGAACACGGCGCTGCTCCTTTCAAGGATGCTACAAAGATTATAATGTCAGAATCTTTGTATTTTAGCAAGTTCATCCTGTGTCTTTAATTTACAACTTAATCTATGCTTGCTGTTGTGGAACATTACAGCATTAAGTTTACAGATTACAGATCACACAGGTTAATCTGCTGATCCTTTGGCGTTATCAACTTCCACAAGAAAGCAAAAGTGATGAAGAGGAAAGAAGGGCGCACTGATCTTTGATTATGGATTGATCCATTGGATCTGCACATCTAATATTTATTGGGGTGAAAATGATGTGTCTTCTTTATACAGTATATGTGCTGCAGTACAAATACTGTAATTTATTTCTGCTCTGCATCAGCATCTGCTTGAATAAACTACAGTTTAGCTATTACAAAAAAAAGTAGTGAACAGAAAATAAATTGAAGTTAGTTTGACATTACAAAACCAGCTGCACACTTCTATTAGTTTTTTTTTAACAATCGCTATAGGACCAATTTCTCGATACTGAGGTCACTTTTTAAAAACTCTTCACACAGTGAGCATAACAGCAGTCTATGTGGGCTAAACTGTGGATCATTTATTACTGCTTTGGCACAAAATCAATTACTTCTTCTTTCAAATTGCATGAATTCTTTTCTCACTAAAACACAACCACAGCCAAAACTCTATATAGCTACAGGCCAATTTGCATATGTTTACATAAACTGTTAAAGGGTTAGTTCACCCAAAAAAAAAAAAAATTTTCATTAATTACTCTTTCCACATCCTTCGCTCATCGTCAGAACACAAATGAAGATATTTTTAATGAAACCCGAGCAAACTACCACATGCAAGGCCCATTAAAGGTGCAGTGTGTAACATAAATGCAATATAATATAGCTTACATAACTTGTTTTCAGTGGTGTATAAAGACCTTACATTATGTTTTTGTTACCTTAGAATGAGCCATTTCTATCTACATACACCGCGGGTCCCCTTACAGTGAAGTCACCATTTTGCACCGCCATGTTTCTACAGTAGCCCTAAACGGACAAACACTACAGAGCGCTAGCTACTCTCTGCTGTGTCAGACGACGACATCTTTGTCCTGTGTCGGCCACAGTGGTTTAACCTTAATTTTATGAAGTGACAGGAATGCTTTGTTTGTGCAAAAAAACACAATTCACAATGTCAGCTCTCGCGTCAACACAAAACACATGCGTCATGGTGCTCTGGAGTAATTTATGACAGAATTTTTGGGTGAACTAACCCTTTAAACTTAAGTTCAAAACAATAACATAATACAAAACTGAATAAGATAAGATACCATATTGCAATTATTCTGCCGCTATAAAAAATTAAATGCTATCAAAACAATTAGATATAGCTGAACACCTACAGATGTTAGTCTTTCAGTTTCATTACCATCTACACTCACCTAAAGGATTATTAGGAACACCTGTTCAATTTCTCATTAATGCAATTATCTAATCAACCAATCACATGGCAGTTGCTTCAATGCATTTAGGGGTGTGGTCCTGGTCAAGACAATCTCCTGAACTCCAAACTGAATGTCAGAATGGGAAAGAGAGGTGATTAAGCAATTTTGAGCGTGGCATGGTTGCTGGTGACAGACGGGCCGGTCTGAGTATTTCACAATCTGCTCAGTTACTGGGATTTTCACGCACAACCATTTCTAGAGTTTACAAAGAATGGTGTGAAAAGGGAAAAACATCCAGTATGCGGCAGTCCTGTGGGCGAAAATGCCTTGTTGATGCTAGAGGTCAGAGGAGAATGGGCCAACTGACTCAAGCTGATAGAAGAGCAACTTTGACTGAAATAACCACTCGTTACAACCGAGGTATGCAGCAAAGCATTTGTGAAGCCACAACACGCACAACCTTGAGGCGGATGGGCTACAACAGCAGACCCCACCGGGTACCACTCATCTCCACTACAAATAGGAAAAAGAGGCTACAATTTGCACGAGCTCACCAAAATTGGACAGTTGAAGACTGGAAAAATGTTGCCTGGTCTGATGAGTCTCGATTTCTGTTGAGACATTCAGATGGTAGAGTCAGAATTTGGCGTAAACAGAATGAGAACATGGATCCATCATGCCTTGTTACCACTGTGCAGGCTGGTGGTGGTGGTGTAATGGTGTGGGGGATGTTTTCTTGGCACACTTTAGGCCCCTTAGTGCCAATTGGGCCTCGTTTAAATACCACGGCCTACCTGAGCATTTTTTCTGACCATGTCCATCCCTTTATGACCACCATGTACCCATCCTCTGATGGCTACTTCCAGCAGGATAATGCACCATGTCACAAAGCTCGAATCATTTCAAATTGGTTTCTTGAACATGACAATGAGTTCACTGTACTAAAATGGCCCCCACAGTCACCAGATCTCAACCCAATAGAGCATCTTTGGGATGTGGTGGAATGGGAGCTTCGTGCCCTGGATGTGCATCCCACAAATCTCCATCAACTGCAAGATGCTATCCTATCAATATGGGCCAACATTTCTAAAGAATGCTTTCAGCACCTTGTTGAATCAATGCCACGTAGAATTAAGGCAGTTCTGAAGGCGAAAGGGGGTCAAACACAGTATTAGTTTGGTATTCCTAATAATCCTTTAGGTGAGTGTATACTAAAGGTGACAATTTAGGAATATAAGGGCTTGTAAATACACAGGGATCTAATCAACATAGAACTAACACAGGCAAAGCAGGAAAAAAAGAAAACCAAACTAAAACACCCTAAAACACAAATTAACTAACAGACCTAAACATAACCCTGTGACAGCAACATTTGCTGCAGTGAATTCTAAACAATAGAGCTGACATTCTTGTTTTGTAAATACTTTTTTTTTTGGTAAAGAAAATGTATAATGCTACGTGCAGTTTTTTTTTAGATTGTTGTTTTATGAGTGACAAAGTGTGCTTGTTGGGTGACGAGTTTTGCTAGTGTTATGGAAGAATGGCTTGATTTGATTTATGAAGTGTTTTAGTACATTTTAAATGTGAAATTAACTGCTGTGCCAGGTTGAGAGTTGGTAAGAAGAACTGTGTGAAAAGTATTGAAATATTGACCTTAGTATTGTGAAATGTGTCCTAGCAATTGTAAAAAAAACTATAATGTTTCTGAAACTGAATATGTAGGGAGCGGCAGTACTGAATAGATTGAGCTAAAGGTCGGTACTGACATCTGAAGAACTTCTGAAGGTGAGAATGTAAACATGCCGGTGTGGGCGTGGCTGGAGTTCAGGTAGTCGTGTGAACAGTGGACAGGAAAAAAATGCTTCAGGAAAAGAGACATTGAAACAGTTGTGCCCTTTGGAACAGCTATGACTGCAGGACTATCTTTCATAAGAGAAAGTTCAGAGTCCCATTAAACGAAACCTGAGAAAGGCACAAGGATCCAGTACCACCATAGGACTGAAGTCGCCTTTGCAAGGTCAGTAGAAAATGATCATGGTCGGCATAAATGATCATTCACCAAAAGAAAAATAGTGACAATGTGTATCATTTTGCACTGTTTTACCACTGAGCCTGCTTTGCAATATAAATGTGATTTACTATTGAAGTGTTTCTGATTATGTTGAAACTTTCTGCCAGAATTAAAAAAAAACCATTTAATTGTCACTATTCTCCCTGTTAATTTGCATATAAATTGCTTACCAATGCTGCATTTATTTACATGTTGAAACTGTGATAGATTAGAAGGTTCAAAAGTACAGCATTTATTTAAAATAGAAATGTTGAATAATACTATAAATGTCTTTACTGTCACTTTTGATCAGTTTATGCACCTTTGCTGAATACAAATATTAGTTTCTTAAAAAATCGTATTAGAGTATCTCGGTTAAACCAACCTAATTTGTTTTCGAGGCTTTTCACAATAAAGACACTTTTCCCCATTCACTTCCAGCAGATATGATTTAGCATTCACCCAAAAATAAACATTCTGTCATCATTTATACACCCTCAAGTTGTTCCAAACCTGTATAAGTTTCTTTGTTCTGCTGAACACAAAGGAAGATATTTGGAAGAATGTTTGTAACCAAGCAGATCTCGGCAGCCAGTGACTACCACAGTGGGGGAAAATACTATGGTAGTCAGTGGCTGCCGAGATCTGCTTGGTTACAAACATTCTTCCAAATATCTTCCCCACACTCTGTTAATTTTGTAAGGCAAAAAGGTGCACTTAAGTACAAAGATATGGAAAATTAAAATCATGGGATAGGTAATTTTATTGCGCAAATTATGGACGAAGTGGGTTTAATTGTGTTTACTCCTGCTAGATTTTTGTTACCACACACTAGAATTTTTGTGCAACAAATTTATACATAAGTAATATGTGCTTAAAATGTGTATACATCAACTCCCTTCTTCCTTATTAATACATATGTATTGTTCAGATAAATCTGTAACCATTTTGTAAAGGTGCTTATTAGAGTTTTTTTAATTGCTTTGGTGTAATTTCTGAATGCAATTGGTCAATTTTCAAAACTCTTAGTAGGCCAGATCAAACATTTCATTTTAATTGTGTTAATACAATACACAAAATCGCAAAGTATACTTTTCACTACATAAAATAAGTGTTTCATCTATACAGTATAAATGTTTCATTCACAGTAACTGCTTCTCTAAAGTTTAATACATTTGTCTATTATTTAATCCAACTGAACTTGGTTAATCAATTAATCATTTTGTACACCTATAGATATTGATTATATAGACATACTTTCTATAGAACTTGTTTGCAATTTCCAATATAGATTACCAAATGTAATGTATTATTTTTACATAAGTGATTTATCATGATAACCACTCAAAGTGTGTGTGTGTGTTTGAGAGAGAGAGAGAGAGTTGCAATTTGTGAACATAGAGCAGGATAGATAGAGCACAAGGGAGAGGAAATAGTAAATGGCTGTAACATCAGATTGATCAGAGATGCATCAGAATAAGGGAGACAGATGGCATCAAATACAGCATTTTACATTACAGTATGCCATGTGATACTGTAAACAGATTACCATGGTAAATACTGCCACATTATTTTAACTCACCCTTATAAAGGTCAACTACAGTATAGATTACAACATAGATGGCACAGTGACATCATTTACTGTAGCAAACATGTATCTTGTATTGTGATCATACTGTTGTGTTACAGTGATTAAACAACATTTTCTCATTACATATTACAATAATCTTGTGTTCGAAACAATGATTATGTAGAAAAGTATATATAAAAAAATTCCCCTCATACTGAGTCACTGAATGGGTGTCAGCAGTTCCTTTGTTTATAGACACAGCTACTTAACCTTGTTCTTATCTGCTGCCCCCATTGCCCTACCAGCAGTGTTTTCTTATCAACAATGCAGCTCAGAATGCACTCTGAGCATGTAGCAGTTTTTTTCTACGTTTTATAGAGCAGAATTTGAAACTTGCTGTAAATAAGGTAAGATCACCTATTTTGCAATATTGTGATGTTCTATAAGCCGTCAGTAAACCCACAAAATTGTGTCAGCAGCACAAGCAACGCCCAATTTCACTTTAAAAATGGCCACATCAATAGTGGCCACATCCATCTTTAACACACTGACAAAAGAAAGCATCAATCCTTATTCAAGACTGATGATTGTTGTTGGCTGCTTTGTGGCTTGTTTTCTCTCTCTTTGTCTGTTTCTGTATTTAATCTGTGCGCTTCGGATCACACTCCTCTCCAGATGTTGAGTCTTGAAGCTTCTCTCCCTCCGCAACACTGATAGATAGATAGATAGTAGATAGATAGATAGATAGATAGCCACCATAATTCTAATCTACACTGTTGCATTATTATATTTATTGGAGAGTGACATTTTATACAATTTCATAGAATTTTTAAAGGTACCAAGGTTTAAAGGTATAAATATTTATCTAAATGTTTCCTCTGTTGCCTCGAGCACTCAGAAAACAAGTAATAAACTGGTGAATGAACTGTTGAATGAACTGTTTTCCCACAAATGTCTCTCAGAGGCACTAGTGTTCATTATTCACACTTCATTTTGGTGATCCCATAATAGGTTGTGTACATAAAGAAAGAGACAATACGTAATATCACAGTATTATGAATAAAAGAAGATTCATCTTAGCCCCATTGAGAAATGTTGTTTCCATAGCAACAGGGGGAGAATGATGGTTAAGCCACAGAGACCTAGAGAGGGAGTGGCACTTCTTCATAAAGAAAGAGGTGAAAGACAGAAATACATTCCCACTGTCTTTGTGTGTGTACGCTCGTTCATAAGGGATAGTGAGGGCATTTGAAGACGAGGGGGAGGGAGTGAGGGAGAGATCATTTGGCTGTCCATCCATTGATTTCCTTCTCATTCATTCATGTGTTTCCCCTTTATTTTCTGTCAGATGCATGAAGTGGCACCAACGCCGGCGGCTTAACCATTGCTGCACCTCCTCATCTCCATATTCTCCAATCTCCTTCAGCCCTCCACCACATCACACACATAGTCTTTCCCCACAACAACACCCACACAAACACAGGCACACACATTCCTCCTTTATCTCTCTCTCTCTCTCTCTCTCTCTCTCTCATATACACACATACGCACCCTCCTGCCTGGGGATTTGAAGATGTGACTGAGGATGGTTTGTAATCAGATGAAAGACGAGTATAATCCCGAAGCTCCCTCCATCTTTTTCACTGCTGGAGTAGGGATGCTGAAGAAGAGGACAAGGGCCAGGATGGGTGACGTGTGATGGAGAGATCTGTGCTGACGGATTCTGCCTTTATAAGGACCAGGACTGACGCTGCACTCTTTGGAGTCTGGGATGACCGCAGAGACCATTGAAGAGAGAGTGGACAGGTAAAGACAGGACAGAGAAGACATTAAAAGGGAGCTTCATCTGTGACCGGGACACGAGGTAAGCATTTCTTTTGAAAAAACAGTCTGCCATCGTGTGCAGATGGGGTTAGATGCACAGGATTGAGTTCTCACCTTGCACCTTGCACCTTGAATTAATTAATTAATTAATTAATAATGCGAGGCTGTTTCATCACACTGTGCCTAAGTAGCACATTCTTTTCATGTGTGATATTGAACTTATTATCATTTATGAAAGACTCTTAAAGTAAAAACAAACATTATAATTTGAACATTTAGAATTATAATCTAAATACTAAGCATGTTTTAATGTTATTTCCGACGTCTAATGCAAATCATTTGTTGCTAGACTATAGATGTTTTGGACCACTTTAAGAAAGCTGTACCAAAAGTATCAAATGGTCTTGTTTTGGCTGGTTCTTCACAGTGCCTATGCAATGTCTATAACAACAGAATACATATTGTAATGCATGCATATAGGGACTGTAGAGTGAGAAAACAATCACTGTGGGTTTGAGACCCTTAGAAACAGCTGACTTCCCACAGGACAAATAGGTAGTGTCTTGATACTGTACATAAAAATATATGTACTTTTCAGGTGTTTGGAATTGTTAAAATTATTTAATGTACTTGAAAATATCTTTGTGTTTAGAGAGGCTTTATTTATTTAATCAAAAATACAGTATTGTGAAACATTATACAATTTAAAATAACTTTTTTTCTATTTTAATATATATATTTAAAGTAATTTATTCCTGTGATGGCAAAGCTGAATTTTCCAAATTTTCAAATTTTTTTAATCAAATAAAATGATTATTTTAGTGCTGTCAAACGATTAATCGCATGTCTGTATACTGTGTATAATTATGTATATCTGAATACACACACATACATGTATATGTTTAAGAAATATTAATTATTTACATTTATAATTAATTATTTACATAATAATTATACACAGCACACATATATTATGTAAACACAAACTTTTATTTTGGATGCGATTAATCATGATTAATCGTTTGACAGCACTTTCTTTAAAAAATCTGATTAGAGTATCTGCTTAGTTAATCCAACCCATGTTGTTTTAAAGGCATTTTTTTTCTTCCTCCATTCATTTCCAGCAGATATCTGATGGCGGAGACTGGGCGGAGACTGTCATTCCCACCAAGGAGCCTCATCACCTCAGACCCTGTCGTCACAGTTGAGTGCAGTTCAGCAGTGGTGAAGCCTGAAGATGTACTCCTGAAGAGCTCCAACAATGAAGCTCCATACTTCCCAAAAGACCTCAAAGACAGCAGCCTGATTGACCAACATCAGAATAAACACACATGTTCACTGACAGTTCACAGGGAACATGCCTTATCCCCTCACAAGGACCTAAAAGAGCACAGTCTGTTGTCAATACAAAGAAGCCACTCGGACAGCTTGCAGATTTTCAAAGAGGCCACAGCTTCTCCTCTCTACTGTGAAACGGGAGGTGCTTTTTGCCAAGGACGAGACCAGGATGTCTGTGCGCAGTCGTTTCCTTCTTTAGTGTGTAAACAGGCCATGCCGCTTCAGCAGAGCAATACGATGACTACGTCCACCAGAGCAGGAAGTAGTGGGTCGGGCAGCCCCACTCAACCAGCCAAACACGGCTTCATTCAGATCTGTGAAGTCATTCCAGAATCCACCTGCCCCAAATTCAAAGAGGCTGTTTGTTGTAACTCGCACTTCTACCATGGAGCCGTCGAAGACACATTTGCGGCGTATTGCCACCCGCAGCCCATTCCTGCCCCGGCACAGCTGCTTCCACACTTGGTGGGAATGGAGGAGAACTACAAAGGTCATGTATCAGCAAGCAACCTTCTTGCTCTTCCTCGGCTCATCTCCTCCGTCAGCGAGACCGGTTTGGATGGTAAGCGACTCTTCCACTGCTGCAATCTGGACTGCTCTTGGCCTGGTCCGTTGCGTCCAGTTAGCGCCCAACAGTGGGTGGATGAAAAAACCACAAAGGAAGCAGAGACCATGACTTCACAAAATGAACTGAGAGATGTAGGAGTGCAAGTGGGTCAGGACTCTGAGGAACATCCCCAGCACGTGTTCCCAGAAGTGTGCCTGGTTGAGGAGAAGACGAATGTGAGTGGGAAAAAGAGTCAAAAGTCTCCAGTGAAGGAGGTGAAATGGGATGCCGAGGGCATGACCTGGGAGGTGTATGGGGCCTCGGTCGACCCTGAGGAACTCGGACTTGCGATTCAGAAACATCTGGAAGTACAGATCAAAGAGACTAAGGGAATAACGGCGAAGCTCTCGCGCCAGAACACAACAACATCCCAGCACAGCTCAGGATCGACCCAGAGGAGAAAAAAGGGGTTATTGGGATCTCTGCGCCGCCCGGGATGTTGTTCTCGCACCACTGGTGCAGTGGACTGAAGAACCAACCTGATTGTGATCTCAAATAGTCAATTTAAATACTGATTTGACAGCCAAGTAAAGAACAAGTTCAAAATAGGGAATTTTTAGCAACATTACTAAAGCAAAAGTAATATATTTCAGAAAAAAAAATCATGTCTTCCTTTAATTTTTAACACCTTACTTAATTGCTGTAGTAGTTTGCGCAGTAGATTTAAAAACTTTATTTTGTAATAGTTAACTGCTCTTTGGCTTATGTTTTCCATCAGTAAAACATAATGATTATGAGTTATGACTAAGTTCCTGTCTTGCATTAGTCTGTGTGGAACCGTGTCCATTCGATGAAAAACTTTTAGTGTTTAATTCTGTGGAAGCACTGTGATGAAAGTAAGAAAATACAGTAACTGTGGCGCTACCAAAGCATGACAGTAACATAGAGGGTATAACAATTTGTTTACTTTACAATATAAAGGCTTTTAAAAGTGAAATACTATACAATACAGTTTGGGGTCTGTAGGATGTTTTTGAGTCTCTTTTGCTCACCAAGGCAGCATTTATTCGATCAAAATACAGTAATTTTGATATATTTTAAAATGAAATGTATTCCTGTGATGGCAAAGCTGAGTTTTCAGCAGCCAAAACTCCAGACTTCAGTGTCACATGAGCCTGATTTGGTTCTAAAGAGACATTATTATTATAAATGGTGCTTAATATTTTGTGGAAACTGTCAGGTTTTTTTCAGGATTCTTTGATGAATAGAAAGTTCAACTGAGCAGCATTTATTTGAATTTTTTTTGTTATTTTTTTAACATTATAAATGTATTTGCAGTCACTTTCGATCAATTTAATGAATCCATCCATCTACCTAGAGTTATTCCTGCACATTTGCAGGGTCCGCTTCACACACACATTTGATTTGGCACAGGTTTATGCCGGATGCCCTTCCTGACACATTCACACTCCTACGAATAGAGTAGGAGTGAGTGTGAATAGAGTAGGAGTGAGGAGCACTCTTCGAATGAAGAGTGTATTTTAAAAATGAATAATAATAGCCTATTAAATGTGTGTATATATATATATATATATATATATATATATAAATATATATTAGATGTAGCAGGAGAGCTAATTATTTTAGTCCTTGTCAGTAGACATTTATAAAAAATTTTTTTTAAAAAAAAAGTATATATATATATTTCTTAATAATATAATTTGCAATCAGTTTCACATTAAATTAGAAAATTAGCATTGGATTTACTTCAGAAAAGAAGAGGGATTATACTGTATTCTGAGCAACACATTTTGGCACTTGGAAGTGGAGTAGGCCTACAATTTGTTCAGTTATTAAAATTGTATTCTACTGTAACAATAAAAGCAATATGGCAGTTAAAAAAACTCAGCATCTGTAATTCTAACCATATTGACGTTGACTCATTGTTACCAAATAAGTAGGCAAAATGCATGTAAGCTTTATATTAATATGACCTCTAGTTTCTTTATAGTGACTCTTTTTTAGTACACTAATATGGACAATATCTGTGATTATGAAAAAAGAATGACTGTACCATCCATTTACTATGTTTGTGCTCTCATCATCCATGTTCATGATCAGCAATACATTTAGAGGCAGACTGATTGAACATTTAAAGCAAGCAAAAACACCTGAACATTTACAAAATAATATCAAAATTAAGTATAAAATATTCACTGATGCACAAATCTTATAAGCCTATATTTGATGTTATTGTGTTCAAAACTGCCTAGTCTGGTTGTACAACATAATGGACAATTCTACAATATTGTCTAGCCATTTCCATGACATAAATATCTTTACATTAATACATATTGAATAAGTTATTGCCACAGTTCATAAATTTGCTAATGTTCGTCCGACCGGATTTCCACATTGTGTGTCTTCAAGCATTTATAAATTGTATTTTAAAATACAGTTGCAAAATTATGCATTTAAATACATTCAGCTGCTGTTCTAGACATTTCACAGAGGCTACTTTTTAGTAGAGCAGCAAACACTACACCTGCAGTGTCTTAATTCATCATCTCCAGCAGCAGCAATACACTACGAGCAGTGCTGCCTTACATAACGCGTGCATTTGATTTGATCTCACACATGATAGTGAGATATCGTGGGCTATTCTGTGGACACGGGCACAAACGGAGGTAAGTGCCTCGATATGGCCAAAGATAAAAGGATTTAAATGAATGAATATGCATAATGACGGGTTGTTGTTGCTGCTGAGGTGTAGCATCCATTTAACCAATACTACTAGGCTACACCGTCGCGAGACTCCACAGAAACGCCTTGCGTTTGTACGAACATCAGTCGACGTTGCATGCATAATGTCATATTATAAGGTATATGCGTATCTATTCTCATAGAGGCTGCCGATGCCAATAATGGGTCTCATATCGTGCTCTAAAAAACTAAATCAATTATTGATATCGTGACCATTTTGAATTTGTGACCAGGCAAACGCTCTGTGTAAATCGTATTTTTCTCCTCATAGATTGTATTATCTGTCATCAATTGCATAACTGTATAGTTGGAATAACACAAGGTCAGGTTAATATAGTCTTCTGATCTCTCTTGTAGATATTGTGAGTCAATATCTAGTGACCTAGTTGGAGAATAGCCAGATTTCTTACCATTTCATCACTTCATTAACCACACTACAGTAAATGCCACATTTTAAGGCAGACATTAAAACTAAGATAGCTTAATGTATTTGTTAAGAATATGAGCTCATTAGCCATCATCAGTGTTTCCCCCCTAGTCTTTCTTTATATTAGGCCTATATCAAAGCAATCTATTCACATATGGAGTCAGTAGCCTATCACCAAGCAAACTCAATTAACCTGAACAGGCATAACATAATGTCAAACCTTTGTTAAATAGTTACATACTTTGCAGTTAAAGTGTTTCCAACCGTATTTGGACACTTAAGTAGCTTGTGTCAACTGTTTGGCTGTATATTTACTAACTAAAATTGCGTTAAATGTATATGGTTTAAAAAAGTGGCAGATGTGGAAGCCAGCACTTTACCATAAAAATGCAGAGACAAAACAATATATATGTATTACTCCTGCAAAACACCATCAGGATAAAGCATATGACAAAATTAATGCACTATACATGAAATGTAAAAAAAAACTCCCATACACATAATAACATAATTTTAAAAATGAGATATAAAAATTTTTTTATTGATTGCATAGGGAATTCTGGTGATGAAACGTTTAATAAGTAAACAATATTTTACAGTAAAATTACATGCAATGTAATAGTGTGGTACATCAAAGATAACTAAGTTAACAGGTTTTTTTTTCTGTAGCTTTTTTACATTCTTCCCCCCAGTTAAAATTACTAACATTTTTTACATTGCATCATTCCCCTCAAGTTCACTCATGTCCTAGCAGGTGTAATTCATCACATGAACTATGCACCTGTTCCACAAAGTTTGACAACAAGAAAGTCTCCAAATACTTTTGGGAGATGTAAATATTTTATCTAATGCAGTGGCTTTCAATCTTTTTGACTCCAAGGCCCTCCCAAGGGCTTGTTCGGCCGGTTTCACAGACAAGGCTTAAGATAGTCCCAGATGTTTGAGCTGTTTAAACTGAAAGCAACTTGCACTGATAGCCTATATCTTTAAATATGGCAGTGCCATTGTTTTGTCTTAAGATACACACCAGTAATGTTTTTTTTTTTCTAAGGCACGTTTAAAAAAGCTACTTAAATGTCCTAATTTAATGAAGGCCTAATCCTGGCTTAATCTAAGCCCTTTCTTTGAAACCGGGGCCGTTGTTTATGAAGTATTAGATGAGGATTTTTAAAAATATTTTTGACCGATAAAATATTGTAGAGCTTGGCATAACTAGAAAAATAAGTATATAATAAGATTTTATTCATTTACATGACTTTTCCCATTCTAGAAATCACACTTTACCCATTTAGGTTGATGAGGGTGTGAATTAAAATATATTCCCCCAGTTTTACAGACACGGTTTAAACCTAGTCCCAGACTAAAATGCATGTTTGAGCTGTTTTAACTGAAAGCAACTTGCACTGGCATATCTTAAAATATGTCAATGCTATTGTTTTGTCTCAAGATGCACACCAGTAATGTTTTCTTTCTTTCTAAGGCACATTTATAAAAGCTACGTAAATGTCCTAATTGAACAAGACCTACTTCTGGCTTAATCTAAGCTCTGTCTGTGAAACCAGGCCATTGATTCTTAGTTGCTTTGGCTCATTTAAAATAATTTTTAAGTCATTGGAGGTTTGCTGAGGCCCTCTGTTTGAGAATCACTGAATAAATGCAATAGCATTCATGCATTTTAAGTGCGACTTAAATATCCTTAAAAGACTTAAAGACACAGTTTCACAGACAAGGTTTAGATTAAGCCAGGATTAGACTTCATTTAAGTAGCTTTTATAAACATGCCTTAGAAAAAAAACATTACTGGTGTGCATCTTGAGACAAAACAATGGCAAAAGACACATTTTAAGATATGTCAGTGCAAGTTGCTTCCAGTTAAAACAGCTCAAACTTGCATTTTAGTCTGGGACTATCTTAAACCTTGTCTGTGAAACTGGGCGAAAATAGGTAGGGGGAAAATAGGTAGAATAGGTCATTTTTTCTCTCAGAGTCTTCTCCATGTTTTTCTTTCATTTCCAGGGTGATCCAGAATGAACAGGGCTGCCGCCACCTGCTGGATATTTCTCCTGCTTTCAGCATTCCTTTGCGATCAGGTGATATCCAAAGGTGGCAGAGGAGGTGCCAGAGGTTCAGCACGGGGCAGCGCCCGAGGCGGCCGGACGTCCCGCACCCGAGGCTCCCCCGCTGTGCGGGTGGCAGCGGCAGCAGCAGCCGGGGCTGTGGTGGCACTGGGAGCCGGAGGATGGTACGCGTCGGCCCAGCGCCGACCGGATGACAGCTCAGAGCATGGAGATAATTACTACAGTAACAGAACAGACTGGGAGCTTTACCTCGCCAGGACATCAAATGCAATAGTGCATGACTCCACTAGCACTAGACTTTCTGCTCTGCTCCTACCAATAAACCTTGTGATGCACTTTGCCCCTTGAGGCAGTTTAAGACACAGATTGGCACAGCTTAATAAGCTGCTTATGTATGTTACTGTGCAACACCTATGTTTAATAATGTGTCAGTTGCACAACAAAGAGTATGTGAAAACAAAAGAAAGATTCAAAACCTTTATTTAGTTTAGTAGACATTTTAGGAATAGGATCTGAAAAGTTAGACTGCATAGTTTGCTTCAACAGGAGCATTAGTAACTATACAACTATAGACTACTTAAATTATGCTGGTATGTACTGGATGGCAAAAATACTGTGTAACTGTTCTGCTGAACTGTTGGAGAAACACCACTGTTGTTGAGATTTACACCTTTTTATATGAACCTTTGTCTATTTACCAATTTATGTTCACATTTAGCTAATAATTGTGTGTAGATTGAAGGGGTATGCTGTAAAATGTTTAGAATATGAAACCGTTGTTTCTATCTGTACCTGTACTTCCATTGCTGTGAGTGTGAAAATGTCCTGTTTTTAATTTACACCTTAGTCATGCTATTTCTAGTAGAACATTTTGATAATGCAGTATGTATTAAGTGCAGAAGTGTTTAAAAATGCAGTGCAATTGAAGATTTTTTAAAATATAATATAACATAACACAAGCAGTGTTTGCCAGCAGTTAGATACATTTAAAAGATTATAATTTTACATGCCAAATACAGTATTTTATAAAATGGACATATTAGTATGGAAAAGCAGCTGATGTTGTGAAAGTAGAAAATCGAATTGTTATAAGTACTTTTGTGTTGTAAATTGACCTTTGGTTGTAACCTTTGCTTTTCACATACAAACGTACGCACACAAGATACCAATGCTGTTTAAATTAAACTGAATAATTTATTTTTGCTTCAGTTGCAGTAATGAAAAATAATACATTCAATGCACCTTTGATCTGATAACTACAAGACATGTCCAAAATACCCAGTGCACCACCTTTTAATTAAAACATTAAAAGTAATAAGTGGTTCAGTCTTCTACGTACATACAGTCAAGCTTTCACTGCAATAGTTACAAATCAGCCATTTAAGACACAATTAGTCAAGCATAACTTTTCCAAGTTCTCCTTTCCGGAACGCTCTGATGAAATCGTAGGCTGCTGCACTGTAGTCTGGCATTTGGACAGTGATGTTACCTAAAGAGTTAATGTGTTATTGGTTAAATAAATCAGATAAGTTATGTCCCATGAACAACTGAATGCTTCAATATTTTAAGAAGTGTAAGTGAGGTTGATTTATTGTGTGAATTCACTAAAATAAAAATAAAAACTGAGTGGCCTGAATGAATCAACTCACCAACTCCAGTGATGGCCTTCACACGCTTTGTCTTGCCGAGCTTTACTGCTATACACTTCAGCACATGCTGAACATCATCGCAAGGCTCTTCGAGATTGTACTTCTCAACGTAACTACAGAAGAAGTTGTCACAATCATTATTGATTGCTCTACTTGTACATGCTGCTTCATAAAATAGATGAGTGTACTGCTATAAAATTGTAGATTTGTTCAAAATTCACTGAGAATTATCATTGCAAAACCTACCTAAATCTTTCCAGTCTATTCAGTGAGAAAAGAAGATAATCTGCTATGATATCCTCGCCAACTAAATGGTCCAAAATGGTACCTGTTTGAAAATAAAACGCCTTTGTTGCCTTACAATCATGACATTACAACAACAAAGCAACTACACACTTAGATTTGTTGACTTACCACATAAAGCAAGTTTCATTCCAGTCTCTATGTTCTCTATTTTAGGTGGCAGGACTCCTGGGGTGTCCAGTAAATGAATTAAGGGTCGGTCGCAGACCTAGTAAAACAAAATTTCATTTAATGCTATGAGAGAACACATCAACCCAATTGAATCCACCCATTTATTATGAATTAATACAGCAAACCTGAATTTTGGTCAGGACAGCTTTTGTAATTCCTGGTTCACCTCCAACTTTTGTGGCTTTCCCTGAGAGCAATAAAATAAAAATATATAATGTCTAGGCCTTATTTTTGTTTGTTAAAGACACCATAAAATCAAATGTGACTATTCCTTTTTTTAATGGAACATTTCAGTATTTATTATAAATTATTTATACTTGCAATTTTTTTTTTAATTCATGTTCTCTCGTAATATATAATCAAAATAGCTTTTCCCTAATTCCTGCAGCAACATCTCATGAGGGCGGGACAACCTGTCACTCACATGACATAGCAATCACTCACAGCAATAGCAAACCACAACCATCTAATCCAGGGTTGCCCAACCCTGTTCCTGGAGATCTACCTTCCTGCAGAGTTTAGCTCCAGCCCTGTTCAACACACCTGTCTGTAATTATCAAGTGCTCCTGAAGATCTTAATTAGCTGCTTTAGGTGTGTTTTATCAGGGTTGGAGTTAAACTTTGCAGGTAGGTAGATCTCCAGAAACAGGGTTGGGCACCCCTGATCTAATCAATTCCCACTAGACAAAATCAAGTCCCGACCTACATTTTTTTTCTTGTTCAAGAAGCCATTTTAATCATATATACGTCTAGATGTCATAATAAGGAAAAAAATTGATTGCAACTTCAGTTTCATGCTGACTTTAAGATTAATTGACTGGAATTTCTTACAGCAAAACAAAATAAATACCTTTTTTCAAATATGTTCTTCTCACAGCATTAATCAGTGATGATTTTCCCACATTTGGCACACCAATGACCATCAGGCAGTAACTTCTGTCCTACACATAGATGAATAACAAACAAAGTCAGAAAACTTTACAGCAAAATGTAAGCCACTGAAATAATTGAAACCCACCTCTTCTCTGTGAAAACGCGACCCACTTTCTATCAACTCTGTCACGAGAGGAACAATCTGGAACATCAGACAGTGAAAGACAGAATGTTCAAAATTATAAGGTGTTAGGTTCTCCAGTCAAGCTTTAAAGGAACACTCATTTTCCAACTCCTCTAGAGTTAAACAGCTAAGTTTTACCGTTTTCTAATTCATTGAGCCGATCTCTGGGTCTGGCGGTAGCACTTTTAGCATAGCTTAGCGTAATTCATTGATTCTGATTAGACCGTTAGCATCTCGCTCAAAAATGACCCAAGAGTTTCGATATTTCTCCTATTTAAAACTTGACTCTTCTGTAGTTACATCGGGTACTAAGACCGACGGAAAATGAAAAGTTGCGATTTTCTAGGCCGATATGGCTAGGAACTATACTTTCATTCCTATTTTCAAAAAGAGTGGAGTGTTCCTTTAATTTAGAAACATCTGATGTAATGTTTAGCACCTCTCACCTTTTTTACGTTTTCATCTCGCTGTCTTAAGCAGTCTGTGAATAAAACATTACTCACACCTTCTCTCTCAAGCTGCTTCATAATGTTCTGGTGGAATTTTTAAAAACGTGTTGATTAGAACACAATTTAATCACTTTCTGTTCTTGCATTCATTAATATAGTTCATTTTCAAAGCAATAATGACATGCATAAAATCATGAGACCTGCTTTTTGGATGTGTCAGCCAGATCCATCTTGTTCAATACAAGTAAATGTGGCCGGACATCAAGGCTTTCTTGAAATGAAGGATTTCTTCCAGAAAAGGGTATGTTAGCGAGTTAAAGAGGGGTTAACTGAGGTTTAAATCAGTCAAAATGTGCGTTCTCTGTCATAAAAGGATATTCTAGCATCATGGATCTCTATAATGCAGTCAACCTTCCTTAGACTGTCTCTCATCTGCTTGAGTCCTAACAAAAGAAGGTTACAATACTGAGCATAATTCTGTAGGAATGACATGATTCATTTAGAAACTTTAGACACCTACAGTACATGTGGTTTTTATCTGATTACCACAAATAAGATTAGTAACTAAAGAATGCTGAATGATTGAAATGCCCCTGCTCTAAATGTTAACTTTCAAAGAAATTCAACAGTCACACAAACGGTTTGAGAAAAATCATAAATTAATGATATAAATTTTGCCTATTGATTCACTTTCTTCCAATTATACATATTCTCTTAAATAAATTCAACAGGCCCATGTCTTAAAGAACTGTAATAAAAAAAATAGCCAGATTTAGTGATTTTAGTATGTGTCACGCACCTTTAGCCATATGTCCAGGGAACCAATGCGCCACCTCTCGCTCACCAAAGTCAAACACTCTCCTAAACTTGGTAGCATTGAGCAAAGAATGATAAATTCTCATTGTCGCTGCTCGGATCAGTCTTGATATAGACTGTATTTGCAAGACTAAGACCGCTGCTTTTCAAAAAAATCGTATAACTAAAGGCTTCTAAACGATTTAATTTAAAACACTGTAGTAAACATCATTCTCCTACAGATGCCATACTTCTTCTGTGCTCTGACTGTACAAGGAAGAAACTCAATCATCGCCACCTATAGGATTGGCAGGGGAACTACAGAGCGCACTGACGTTTGACTGAGGGAAACTGTAGCACTGTCCACATTCTCTGCCGCATCTTTAGCAGGTATTATACGTTGCGAAACTCTATATGAATTAATTTTCATTATTAAAGTTGTAATTATTGTAATTGAGTTTAAAATATCTGACAGTAGGGTTATGAATGAATGATTTTTTACCTATATTTCCTTAGAAAAGGGTGAATAAAGCATTTATTTGAGGTATCTTATTTCTGATTTCGAACAATATAGCCTACTATTTTATTTTTAAGCTTCTGTACAGCTAAAATAAACTATGTTTGCATCATTGAATCATTTTCCTGTTATCACTGTACACTCTAAATAATACTGGGTTAAAAACAACCCAAGTTGGGTTGAAAATGGACAAACCCAGCGGTTGGGTTAAATTTTTGCCCAACATGCTGGGCAGTTTTAACCCAACTATTGTTTAACAATTACTATATGGCTGGCATTAACCCACAATAGGTTGGACATTTAAAGATCAGACACGTGATTAGATAGATAGATAAACAGACAGACAGACAGATGATGGATATATAGATACATAGATAGACCCAATTGCTGGGTTTGTCCATTTTCAACCAAACTTGGGTTGTTTTTAACCCAGCATTGTTAGAGTGTAAATCTGCTTTGAAACAATTGGTATTGTATAAAGCGCTATATAAATAAAGGTGGCTTGATTTCTACTAGCAATAGCGCCCTCACGTGCCAACATTTGTAGTTATAAAATAATTATTTTTCTACATTTTTACGGGTTGCCATGCAGTTCACAATTGAATTTGCCACACTGTTTAAATGGAATTTGAATAGGAAAGTCAAGAATTCGAGTTAATTCAACAGAAATTCAAACAGTCACACAAACAGTAAATAATGATATACATTTTGCCTAATTTTGCATAGGCCTATTGATTCACTTTCTTCCAATTATAGTTACATATTTCTCTAAAATAAATTGAATAGGCCTACACTAAAAATCATAAACATAGGCTAAAAAAGGCTATATTATAACAGTTATATAAAAAAAAAAATATATATATATATATATATCTTTGTTTGTTTGTTTAGAAAGATAGATAATTAGAGCATTGTGTTCGTTCACCATGAAATCAAAACAAATAAATATGATTAAATATACAGGCTATATTAATATAGCCTACGTTAAAAAACAAAAATATTTGTAGTCTATTGTCGAGCACAGCTATAACAGAAATGCTACGCTGCTATTTTATCAAATCACAGTAGTTTTTACTTTTTTATTAATTTTATATTTTTCATGAAAGCTTATAGCCTAGCATAAGATATAAATGAATTAGAATTATAAATAAGAAATTAGAAATGAAGTTAAAATAGTACGCAACACTACTGAGAATATTCGGCATTCTAGCGATAATGTCGCTATTATTTGCATAAGCCATAGGCTACTGAATTGTAATTGAACTGTCTTTTATCACAGCTCTGAATTACATGGCAATCGAAAGAGACTCTCAATCAGCCTCTTGCTCCCTCTATTTATATATCTACAACTATTCGTTTTAACATAAAGAGTGTTCTTTGGCTGCATCGCAAACACTGGCATTCCATTCAGGAAATACAAAAAACCGCCTTATGGCCGAGAGTCACTCCCTAAACTCCACTATAAACTCCACCCTGATTTACATAGGCCAGGTGTGTGCACAGGTGTGTGTCTGGGGCTGCTTATAACTGGTGGCCGCCTTGCCGAGCGGACAGTAACTAGAACTTTTCTCTTCCGAATTATCCTCACTTTTATAGCGCAATTTTTTGAAGGGGGATCAAAATGAATGCCACTGAATTTCAGCTTCCTCTTGCCGAGTATGATTTCGAGCGTCACTTTGATGAGAGGTTTGCTATTGAATGGATGCAGGACAACTGGTAAGAACTGAAATAAGTCGTTGATTTAATACGAATGCCGTTTGTTTACACTTGACATTTTTGCTTGGAGGTCCAGTATAAATTTGTTTTCTGGTGTTCTATTTTGTTTCTTTCAGGAAAAAGTCGTTTTTGTTTGGGGCTGTGTATGTAGTGGTCGTGTTTGGTGGGCAGCACTTCATGAAGGAAAGACGGAGACTTGATCTGCGTAGAGTGTTACTGCTGTGGTCCCTCAGTTTGGCCATCTTTAGGTAGGCTAAGTAAAAACTAGTGTTTGATTTATAGCGCGCACACAAGCACTTTTACATGGTTATCTAGATAACTAATATAGTTTACACATAAGGACATCCTTAAAATTATGTTTTGTTAGATTTAGCCCACTTCTGGGTACACTGGAAAAACAAAGTACATTTAACAAACAATTAGCCTACAAGTTTACAAGTAACACATTTGACTAAATGTGAAATTTTGTGGGGGCATTTTGGTTCCCATAATGTAGGGAATACCAGACGATACCTATATAGGCCTATGAGAAGTTTTGAACTTTTGACCTTTTAATGACAGCACTTTTTTTTTCTTCTTTTTTGGACATTAGGTTACATATGTGATTGTACCAAGAAACAATTAGTTCCATATCTATTGTTGTCTGCAAAGTGGCTGTTTGAAATGTGAGAGTGCCAAAATGCATGCAAATGACATGTCTTTGAGATTTACTTCAAGGTTGTTGTTTTTTTTAAGTCTTCAGTGCTATTGTTTAAAGTTGGGTTTGGTTTCACTTGGGTGGGGATGAGCTGTCTTGGTCCAATCTCAAAAGAGAACAGAAATGACAGCAAGCACAAAGTAACTGTTTGTATGCTTGTGAAAAGAATAATGGAATATTGTGACTGGATGGCAACAGTGACCTCTGGTCACATGCTCTTTAGATCTCCAATGGCAACTGGACTTTCACCACTTAGTGAACGTTTTGATATTGATTTGCAGTTTATCACAGATACTACCTGCTTTAGCAGTTTCTGTTTTTTTTTTTGTTCTCCCCCACCCCCAGTGTTAAGAGGCCTGAATTATCTTGGATACCATGGTTTCACAGCCATGGCAGACAATATTCATATACAATTCATGTTTTTTTTTTGTTTTGTTCCAGTATCATTGGAGCGGTGAGAACTGGTTGCTTCATGTTGTACATTCTCAGCACCAGTGGTTTTAAACAGTCTGTTTGCGATCAGAGCTTCTACAGTGGACCGATTAGCAAGTTCTGGGCTTGTGCTTTTGTGCTGAGCAAAGCACCAGAGCTAGGTGAGACTTTTCTTATTTAGTTTTTTTTTTTTTTTTTAAAGGGGTAGTTAATAAAAAATTACTATTATGTTGTCATAATTCTGTAGAACACGCAGGAAGATATTTTGAAGAATGTTCCAATTGTTTTGCATATATAATGCAAGTCATTATGGACTTTCATTGTATGGACTAAATGATTTTTAGGCTAATTCTCTAATTTTGCACTTGTAATCTAACCCTTTTTGCACACGCCCTCACTTTTTCAGGGGACACCATATTCATCGTCTTGCGTAAGCAGCGGCTGATCTTCCTACACTGGTATCATCACATTACCGTGCTGGTGTACTCCTGGTATTCCTACAAAGACCAGGTCGCCGGTGGAGGCTGGTTCATGACCATGAATTACACCGTGCACGCGCTCATGTACAGCTACTACGCTGCTCGAGCTGCAGGACTCCGTGTGCCGAAACCCTGTGCCATCATCATCACTTGCACCCAGATTGCCCAGATGGCCATGGGGCTGGCAGTAAGTGCACTAGTGTACCGGTGGATGCAGGATGGGAATTGTCCCTCTTATGTGGATAACATAGTGTGGGCTTCACTCATGTATCTCAGCTATCTGCTCCTCTTCTCTTCTTTCTTTTATCAGTCTTACATGAAGGGTTCAAAACCCACAGGCATCAAAACGGAGTGATATGCAGGACTGCGGTTTATATACAGGTTTTATTTTTTGATAGTTTACCTTGTTAAAATATATTATGTTATTTATTTCATGTTTTTAAAGCAAGGTGACCAATGAAGATGTCAACTGCTATTACAGTCTGGCTGTGTCTCAAGCTGTTTCAGGGCCGTGTTTGTTCGTTCTATCCTTCTATGATCCGTGTTTGTTCGTTCTATACTGGGATTAGTTGAGCAAAGCACATCAAATACAGCTCTTGTTGTTGACAACTTAAATGATTTTGAAGAACTTCCAGACATTTTTTTTTTTTGGAGGGTGATTTGGTGACCGCTTTGACCTCCAGTCTTACAGGCCACAGTTTCTAATCTTCATAGATTCCATGTTTGTTTACTCTTTGCGGACTTGGTAACATGCCCTGAACCCTGCTAAGACATATGGTGTACATTGTAGTGTGTGCCAAGATCCAAGATATGTGCTTGTACTTTGAGAACAAGTGAAGAATTTGAGAACAAGTGAAGAGTCCTAGTTTTAATATACAAAGTCCTAGTTTAAATGGCCACACTATTTGGTACATGTTCTCCTGGGTGTGTAGGCATTGCTGCATGCTAGCTCTGTGTTTCCTCATGATGTTACAGAAACTCGAATTGTCTGTGCTGACTGGTTGGACAGGTTCCTAGAAATTTAAAATGGGCATTTTTAAGGCTGGAATTCTCCAGAAGGACGACACCCATGTTCTCGCTCGTCATTCGGTGCGTGTTTCTGTTATTAGTTCACTGCAGCTCTGATGCACTGAAGTTACAGTATGTAATACTAGCTAAGGAATGATTGATTTTGGACTCGTTCACCCTTGAATGACACAAGTAGAGTCAGTATGAAATGATTCCTTCCTGGTTTTCTGTCTATAGTGAGTATTGAATTGGTGCTTTGATATAGAGCGATTAACCTTTAGCTGTCCCTATAATGGTGTTTGTTACTTGAGTCATTAATAAAATGCACAGTTTATATATTTATCATGTATATCACACAGTCACATTTGGGACATAGTTCAGTTTATGGTTGTGGGGGTATTTGGTTTTCCACTAAAATTACAATGATGAAGTTTCCACCTATGGTCACTTTTTAAGATATTTATTAAGTACTGGTAGAGAACAAGCCTTTTGAGAATATTCAGTGGAACTAAACATGCATTCTAATTTATAATCTGAAATGTTGCTGCTACTATCCAAGATGTTTTTTTCTTTTGGTGTCTCTTCCTTTAGAAACACTTTATTTTAAGACTGTGAAAGTTTCTGTATTGGCAAATTTCCATTTAAAGGATGTTTTGATTTGTTTTAAGGAAATTGTATGACTTTGTCTTAATGTTAGAAATGGCATTGTGTTTGTAGGAACTTAATATGAAGTTGAATGTATAGTGGCACTAGTTACAAAACATTTACAACAAACACGTTTACAACTCCTATATTTTAATAAAGGAGTGAAGTGTGATGTGATAAAGGTGTCAAATGTAAATATGTATCTTTCTTACCTGATCGTCTGTACAAGTTCCTAGCCAATGTGAAGTAATTATGACTGTTTTTGTTTTTATTTTTTATTATTAAAGTTGTTTCTGTATTGTGTATCATGTTCTGTTCAACTTTTCACAGACAAATGGTGTCAGCTGACCGGTTCTCTGAGCTGGAATATGTTATGCATTCACACATACTTTTGTTGTAAACAGGAAGATTTACATATTTTTAGCTCTATGACAGATGTAGACCTTGGCTGCGTTCCACTCCACTTTTCGACATGCACTTGCGAACTTCCCTAAGCAATCCCTGCTGCCATTTTGAAGTGCGTTCCACTTCGTGAAGTGGACGAGGGAATTTATATGGACAGACTCTCGCTCCCTCGATTTTGACAGAGGGAGTGAGTCTACTTCATATGTACACTTTAGGCAGTTCCATATACCACAATGCAACACGATTGTGATGTCACAGCATATATCACATTTAATTTACCCACCACAAACAACTCATGATATATTATTTTTTATATATATTTTTAAAACAACCCAAAATGACAAAAACACACTCACTCTGGAAATATTATGGGTGGTGTTCTCCACTTGCAGGCAAAAATGTGGTTAGGAACGAAGCAGCCGTACATTGACCCCAGCATTTTTCATGAAGCCAGTCAGTAACTTGCCATTTAGGTGACACTTCTCATCGCCCTGCTGGAACCAGAGGTTAAGTGACTTACAGCAGCGGTGATGCAGAGATACTTCAGCGCCTGCTTAAATACCCAATGAGACAATAGACCTTAGTCAGAGCAGTGCCAACACAGGTATGAAGCTGTGAGAGATAGGCCTATACTGTGTTTTCAATGGCATCTGCTGTAAAAACCTGTATAAAGCTCCTAGATCAGTTATAATTTTCCACAGCTCATATTGCCTGGGTTTTTTGTCTTCTGAAATTTCTCGGAAATATATTTTTGCAGTGTTTCGTCACCAGAACAATCCAAAAACACATTAAATAACAGTACAACCTACTGAAGAGATGTCTATCCCTCACAGTCTTGCTTTCATTTTCAACCTGGAAGTTAGCATTTTGAAGCCTAAATACAACCGCCAGAATAAAAAGTTAAACGCTATTTATAAATTATTACACCATGACTTCGCATGACTTTAATGTTACTACCATTAAACCCTTTCAGTCTTTATTTAAAAAAAAATGTTCCCTGAAAGTTCGAGTTAGAATAGTTTGCAAGAGCGTCATTAACAATAAGGTGGTGAAAGTGAACTAGTGAGTAGATAGGTTAACCTGTTCAGTGTGATGATGTTTAATGTCCCCGACAACCCAGTTTAGCCATTTTTTAGCAACTGCCTTTTTTAAAGATAAGTAAAAATGACTGAGAAAGGGTTTTATGTTGTAGAATAAAATGTAAAAATATCTTGGGCTTGTCTAACCAGACAGTAGGCTATTTCATGCTTTGAACATAAAACCCATTGACAGATAGACATTAGAACCGGAAGCGCTAATATGCTAACTTGTTTCTGTTTTTTTTGGCCTAAAAATACATACTAATCCCTGCAGCACGTTCACTAAATCTCAGTAGTTTATTTGGTTAGATCAGAGGTACAGAAATTATATTTTGAGGTAAAGTCTGCAATTATTTTATCCCCTAAAATCAACAACTATAAAATGCATTGACCATGTATCACCTGAAATGTTTAAAGGCATCTGATGATTTTAGAGCTCTGTTTCACAGAGACAAACCGTGCCACATTCTAATAAAGCTGTTAAAGCGCAATACTGCCACCTACTGTTCTGTCTATAGAACAGCTGGACTAAGAGTTACAAGGACAAAAAGGTACAATTTCATGAAATTTGGAAATAAGCAATACAGAAACAGAGGGGGAAAGAAAGTTTCTCTCAATGACGTATAAGGATTTTCAACAGGCCAATTTTAAAATACAAAAAATAATAATATCTATTGCAATTGTTCAAACATTAAGAATGCTGTGTACACATAAACTCGTATAAAAATTTTAAATTAAGTGATTTTACTGTTTTTTCACCTAGATAAATTGGCCGTAGCCTTAAAAAATGTGATGCGACCGTGATTTATCTTAAAATTAATTTATTTCCTTAACATGCTTAACATTTTTTTTCTCAGTTCTCAGTAATTAAAGTGTTTATTAACGAAGTATTTGCATTACTTTTGAGTTTTTGCAAAAGATGATCTCACATTTTTGTTTTTAATTTCAGAGTTCCCTTTTTAAATGTAGTTAACAGACTTATTTTTCTTGTAAATTGCATAAAACTGATAAAAATGTTTTAAAAATACCATTCACTTAAGTATTCTGTATCAGTGATTCCTGTTTTAGCCACAGAAATGAGATATTTTATTTTTTATTTTAATACAGTTATTGCTATTATTGGTCGCACCACATGATGAGTTCTCGCTCCAAATAACATGAACATCTCAAATATTATTAAAAATCTATTTAAAGAGATAAATAAACAATGCATTTCAAACAAAAAATAGATTTAAACCACGTTTGATTAATTTCACAGAATTGTTTTTATGAACATAAATAAAAATGTTATATATTTTTTTTATAAAAATCAAATTGCAATCAAGTGCAACATTTCATTTAACTTGACAACGGAGATGATGGGAAAAATAATTTTGATTTAATTTTGATCAGAACCATGTATTATCATAGAATAATGCCTTGTCATGAAGAGTTTTAAGTAAATGCACATTTGTGACCCTGGAGCACAAAACCAGTCATAAGTCTCACGGGTATATTTGTGGCAGTAGCCAATAATACATTGTATGGGTCAAAATTATAGATTTTTATTTTAATGCCAAAAATCATTAGGATATTAAGTAAAGATCATGTTCCATTTTGTACATTTCCTACCGTAAATATATCAAACATGTGTTATTATTAGTAATATGCATTGATAAGGACTTCATTTGGACAACTTTAAAGGAGATTTTCTCAATATTTAGATTTTTTGCACCCTCAGATTCCAGATTTTCAAATAGTTGTATCTTGGCCAAATATTGTCCTATCCTAACATACCATACATCAATGGAAAGCTTATAGATGATGATATAGATTTAAAAAAATTGACCCTTATATGACACTTTTTTGGCCTTGTTTTGAACAAACGTTTAATTAAATTTGACAATCATCATGCTGCTGATGGGTATTTGTAACATCTGTGTGAAAGTGCGGCACATGGTGTTAACTGCCGGCATTTCTTTAAACTCAGTTATTTCTGAATTTTGCCCAATCTTGGCTGCTCAATATAGAGTAGCGAGAGGTTGGCTCGGGTTTACTTTGGACCAATGATAGATGACAGCAGATGATCATGTTAATGAAAAAAGACATTTCCACCAGGTAATGAAAAACACACAAAAGCAACTCCATGTTGCTTTATTTATAGTTTTCATTTAACTTTTTTTTTTAACACACCTTCCTCTTCTCCTGGCAAGATACAACTCTTGCTGCAGGGTCAGAGTTAACACACTGCCTATGGCGAGCGCTTTTTTCTTTGCTTGGCAGTGGCACTGGTAAAATAGACATAAATAGTTATAAATAAATAAAAAATAAATGACTAATAAATGCATAATTACTAAAATAAAATGAATGCTCTCTAAATTATTTTTTTGTATTTTTTCTCATAGTGTACACAGATTAAAAATAAACCGTCTGAAATGTTTGTAAATTACCCAAATTGGATATAAATCCAATTTCCAAATAATATTAAAATAAAGTACTTTATGTATATAAACCATCAATTGAATAGAAAAGCACAAAAACTGCCAATCTAGGACATATATCTATCATGGAAAACACTCTGCAGTGGTCGCACCACATGATATTTTTAAATTCACTCAAAATTTACAGGCATAGAATTGGCCACCTAAACAAAACAAGCTAGATTCCTACAAAAGGTCACTATGAAATTTATAATAAAAATATATATTTGTAGAAATAACTTAATATTCATTGTTTTTTTGAGGTCGCACCACATGATATCCAAATGTGGTAACTACATACCAGCTGTTAAAAAGGTTATTTTGTTTTCCAAATTTGAAAGAGAGTTACAAACCTGTTTTCTGCTTCAATGGGTCCTTGGCAAATTGCTATATGATGCAACTTCCTGTCTCTGAATGGATTTCAACATAAAGTCCAAAAATTGGTAGTTTCTTGATGGTCGCACCACATGATATTTCATAAAATGTTTGTTTGTATATTATGAAAGAAATAAAAAAACAAATGCTTTGCAATTTACAAAACACTTTGGAAATCATGCCAAATAGTATAGAAAATAAATCTGAATAAATTTAGAGTAATTTCAAAGATGTTTCCAAAACAGAAGTTATGGCCGGACGTTCGCACCACATGATATTTTGACACTTTAAATAACAGAAAAAATTACAAATAACTAATGAGTACATACATGGGAGAGGTACTACATATATATGGTATCTTTTAATGCATTTAAACCAGTTTTAACTGAAAAAAATGCAATTGGACAGAAAATGTAGGCGTCACGTCATTGACCCATATACAAAAGTAATGTTGCAAGGCAATTGTATACAAAACAAATAAATGAAAACTATCTGCAATTTGCACATTTATCTTAAAATAACAAACTGATTGGATTTAGAATGCAGCAGAATGCAGTATCAGCTAAGAGGGTGTGTTTGATTAATGGGGGGATGTCATGCTCTACATTTTGTTAGGGGAAAACAAACCTTTTATAGCCCACTCAATGCATGCTTGCCAAACTACTTAATAAAAAACTTTGAGGTTCTGTATGCTTTACATAATAATTTCATTTAATAACCATTAGCAAGAGCACTAAAACGATGAGATGATGAGAGGAACCTGGACTTCATGAAAATCAGTCCAAACATCACTTAATGTCTGGTAGCTAGCCAGATGCCATAATTTATTTTAACTTGTTTGAATGGAAATATTTATCTTGTCAGATATGGACATTATTTATTGATCCGTTCTGGGTTTACTTGAGGAAAACCATCAAAATGAACTGGTCATCCATGCCTTGGACTGAAACTGTGTTTAGTTTGCCTTAGTCTGGCTTAATTCAACAGCACGTCTAAACAGCTCATCTGCATTGACAAGCTTGGCAAGAACCTTGACTTTGAAATGACCATTATCCCCTCTGGATCCTCTGGAGCAGAGAGAGGGAATGATAATACTCACACATGTAAACTCTCCTATTAATCATTTCACAAATCACCCTCCTTGTTTTCCCTGGCTTCCAAACATGTTTCTTTTGAAAAGAGATCAGATGACACAAAGAGATATCCATTCACAGCCTTGCTTAAACTTATGTTAAGCATGTTGTTAATGTCTTTGTTAGTTAATATTTTCTTGAGTCTATTGTTTTACTGATTACAATGCTTGAATGAAGAGCAATTACAGGAAAGGACACCATCTATTTACACACTTTTCCAATAAGTGCAATTCTATACAATATGTTTGGTTAATGCGCAAGAAGCCTTCTGTATTAACATACAGTCTGTGTTTGTTTTTTGTTTTTTTATTTAACATTTGTATATAGGAATATAATATAAAAATAGTTTTGAAAGACAAATTAACATAATATATATTTTAAGAATATAATTATTATAAATAGTGTTCAGTTTTAGCCTTTGTATACAGGAATATAAAATATATAACAACAAATTAATATTTCTTTGCATTCTTAAGTGATTTATTTTATCAATGATTTACAGCTAATGAAAATTATGAGAATATCCAAACTGCAAAGCTGAAAACTTTAATATTTCTTTATGATGCATATATTAAGAATATAAATATACCATTTTTATATATTTAAAATGGAAAGTGCAATATACATATACCAATCAAATTATAAAATAAATACATAGATAAATAGCATGTATATCTGACTAAATAAAAGGATATAAACGTACTGTATAAAAGCCACTAATCCTCTCAACAAAAAAAAGTGTTTTGAAAGATCTAGAAAGAAAACTTTTAAATGTTTAAAAATCCAATTTAAAGAGATAAAACATTATTTTTTGAGAATGGTGTTTTTAAATGCTTAAGTAATGGCTTGGGCTAGATGGTGTCCTTCAAAGAGTGTCCCTCATCTCATTCCTATTTCACCCATAAGCACTTCTAATGGGGGAGGTGGGGGTAAAAGGGGGGTCATGGGATAGGTACAGGTATAAAACAGTGCTGTAGGGGTCAGAAATCAAATCCCTGAGGAGTATCAAACAAGACAGACCTTCATACTTTTCAGCAGTTTTCAGGATTCAACCAGTGGTGACACAACATGTGGAAAGACAACAGAATTGGTAAGCATGCTGAATGGTGACATTTTTGATGGATATTGACATTTAAGACCCCCCCCCCCCCCACCCCAAGCTTCTCCATCTCAAAACAAAAGTCAGGCACTGTTACTATTCTTCTGCTGCATATATTATTATTGTGGAGAATTCATATATTGCACTGATGTTGTTTGTTTTTAATATAAGTTTGTTCACTAACTGAAGGATGACAATCATGAACACTATTTTGACTCATTTGTATCTTTTTTTTTTTAGATACATCTGCTAAAATATCTGGAAGCGGTACTGTATCAAGGAGTGCAAGTCGCAGGAAAAGGACAAGTTTCTCAAAGGAACATGTTGAGCTTCTGCGTGCCACATTTGAGACAGATCCTTACCCAGGAATCAGCCTCAGAGAAAGTCTCTCCCAAACTACTGGACTGCCAGAGTCTCGCATACAGGTGGGTCACGTTGTCTTATGGCACGTTATGTACAATAGCACACTGAAATCACTAAAATTTAAAGGGGTAGCTCACCCCCCAAAAATGAAATTCTGTCATCATTTACTCACCCTCATGTCATTCCAAACCTAAATGACTTTCTTTGTTTTGTGGAACACTAAGGAATATATTTTGAAGATTTTTGATCTATATCCATATAATGAAAGTGAGCGGGGTCTGCCCCACTGATTTTCATTCTATGGACAAAAAAGCAAGGCTTTTTTTTCTTCTTCAAAATTTCATATTGTGTGTTCCACAGAAGAATGTCAGTCAGGATTGAAACAACATGAGAGTGAGTACATTTTTGGGTGAACTATTTCTTTCTAAGGAAACAACTCCTTTTTTCGTTTCTCTTATGCATGTACAAATTCACCAGATACGCATAACAACAGGTGAAGTGATATGCTAATAAGGCCTTATGTGAAAACATACTGTTTGCTGTCTGATACCACTATCAATATCTGACATGACGTAAGCGTCTTTGTGTTTATCTGCTGTTTAGTTTAGAGACCATACAGCCTGTAAACAATAGACATACCAGGCATAGATAACCATCCTGACTTTATGCCACCGTAGCTTAGTGTCATCTCACAATGATTAACCTGAATCTTTTGACAAGGAAGCTCTTATCTGTATACACTAGATGGTTGAGTCTAATCTATCAACTGTATTCTTATGAGGCTGACCCTTTATATCATGATGTCTCCACGTGCAATAGGTATGGTTCCAGAATAGGAGGGCTCGCACGTTGAAATGCAAGGGTGGAAAGAAACCGTTGTGGCAATCTAACTCACCATTGCCAGCCTACAGTGCCACGCAGAATTCACCGGTGCAGGTACACTCTTCTAACAGGGAGAGCGGCAAGTCTAGTGCGGTCACTGGGCCTTTATGCACTTCACCAACTGCGTACCCCGATCATATTAAGGAAGAGATGGAAAGGGATGGCATTTATGGATGTGACACTCCATCTTCCATGTCTGTCAGTGATGATTCTGGCTACTGCACCCCTTCATACGGACACCATCAGGCCAGAGCCATGAACACTCATTGCAGCCCTCCTCTTCTAAGCCCAGGGCATCAGATGCCCCCTAACTGGGCTGCGAGGTATGACAGGAGGTCACCTATGAGCTCCATGTGGAGCCCATATCATCTCGATGCCTATGCCTGCAATACCAGCTCCATCCAGAGCTATTTTTACTCTCCATCTGAAAAACACAACAGCCTTCAGCCACTGACCCCTGTTACCCCAGACTCGGGTTGCTGGGAGGGCGGTTTGGAGGGCACTCCTCCAGCTTCCAGCTCTTTTCGTGTACTCAAACCAGAAGTTCCGAGGATGGAGAGCCAACAGGAAAGCGGGATTCACCACGGGCCTCTGCCTGAGCTGCCGGCCCTGTCGCTGCAGGAGATCCTGGGAGAGCTGCAAGGAGACTGGTGGCAGGGAGAAGGACTAAACAGCCACTCGTCTGAGGACAACCATGTGTATGGCTGAATTGTGAAATCTATTTATGACTATTTATTCAATGTATTTATTGACTATAAGGATATGCCTAAACAATAATTTATTATTTATCTGATCTGAAAGTAACAACATGAGAGATTTCAAATGTTTTCAGACTAATTAAATGGGCTTTGATCTTATTTATCTTTGTTATTTATTTAAAGAATCATGCAGCTGTGTGTACAGACATCTTTATTTACTTCATTTAATTGCTGCACTTGCATTTAAATAAAGATGTTTTTTACCTAATGTTTTCTCAAATGTCAGATTTCATACAATTGTTTGGTATTTATTGCTATAGGTTTTTGTACTTTTCTTTAATGCATGGATAACCTCATGCCTCATATGATAATCATCAAATATGCATAACACAGTGTTTCTGTCATCCATGAGGTGAAATATTTGTGCTTGATACTGTCACTTTTCTGATCTGAAAAACACTACTATTCAAAAGTCTGTGGTTGGTAAGATTAGTTGTTTTGAAATGTTTCTGGTGTAATCTACCTGCACCAGCTGCTTTTACATCGTGAATAGTTTACTTTTGAATTCGTTTTTTATTTGTGAGTGTGGGGTGGGAGTGTTTTTAAAAACAACAATGATGTAACAGGAAGAGGAGATAAGTGATTTGCATAAACTGGAAGGCCTTTGTCTGCTTGCAGCTCCTTTGATCAACCAACAGGAGCGATTGTTTTGAAGAAGGGTGGAATCAGCACTAATGGGTTTTGGCCCTGTAGTAGAAAGGCTTTCATGATCAAGACATATTTATTGTACTTTTGAATTCTTAATCTATAAATAAGAAAACTCTGGAACTATACAAAACAACATGGCCCGATAACAAAGTTGACAAGGTGCAAAGTAATCTTCATGGTTTCACATCTGGATTGCAGGAGTATGATGAAAAGCTGTTGATGTGCTTTCATGGTTCCCTGGTGGTAACTGAAATCTGTCTCCTTTATCTGTTGGAGATGTCTCCACGCTCTTTTTCCTCTACTAGTACACCTGCCAACAGCATGTTCTCTTCCCATAGGAAGAGAACTTCCTTCTTTATAAGCATTCCTGTCTCTCTCAGAACAAAATAAGTCACAGTGCGACGGGCCTGAGGCCAGGTGGAGTTTTTTGACAGTAGAAGTATTCTCCAAAAGTCTGGTCAACAAGCATTACAAACTTCACATTCTCACTCCTCTACACTGGTATGGATGTAAGAACGGACTAGTAGAGAGTTTTTTGTGCTGTTGCATATTCTTTGTATTTATGTATGTGCCTGTACATTCATCTAACCCTTAGTAATCTTTTAATGCCAGTTCACACTGCACCAATAGATGCGGACAATCACCAGATTACAGTGTGTCACTTCTCAGACATTCCACGACCTGACAAACAGTGATTGAACATGAACTGACCAACGCCAACAGATGGTGACAGGGGTATCTGCCAAAGTGTATCTGCCATTGGTTGGAGTCTGCAGTGTGAATTGGCTTTTACAAATGACTGAAAGTGTATTTGAATGTACTTATCTGTTTTCTATTACATTGTGTGTTCTGGGATGTTGTGCTCACAATGCTCACAATGCACAATACAGCAGGATGTTTGATTTTGGGGATGTTTGGCATTTTCTCCTCAACATTTTCTTTGAAACAACACTTCAAAAAAAAAGGAGGAAGTGGTGCTTGTGGTTATTCTGTTCCTCTTGGATGAAACTACAGTTATTATTATATATAGTCTATATTGTTATTATTGCATTATTATATTATATTATTGTACAGTTATTATTGCATGCATTAGTAAAGAGGTGTGTATTATATCCTCCTGAGACCAAGCAATGGATTTTCTTTTTCTCTGTAGAGGACATTTTAGCAAAATTTCTCTAACAATATACAATATACCTGTAAAGAGCACAGTCATAGTTTTGCAGAGATACTTGGAGGTGTAACCTTTGACAACTCCCTCTCCTTGGTCTTTAAAAATGACTGAATGATCAAATTTAGCACTCATATGGGAAATATGATTATATTTTCAAATCTTACTAATTTTCAATTTTTCCAGAAATCAGGAAAATGTTATGGGGTTTCAAATCAGAATATGACTGGGAATTGATTCCATATGTGATCTCTGTAGAGGACACCAGGCATATCAGGCATTTTAGAGACACAAAAGTGAATAGGGAAAGAAATTATATATCAATATTATCATGAGATATTCTTATGAAATAAGCGATGGCTTGTTATGGCTATGTTTACACACATATTGCATGAAGTAAAATGGTATCAAATCATTCTGTTATATCTTTCATAACATAGTTGAGAACCATCTTTATACAAAGTTTGGATAAAAAGCTTGAAACCTAAAAATTGATTGGTGAATAAATAAAAAAAACATAACATAGGAATAAAATATCTTTTTTTAAAAATGTCTTTATTCAATTTGTTTCTTATGCTCCAAACAATGTAATGACCAGAGAGAGAGAGAGAGAGAGAGAGAGAGAGAGAGCACTAGCAAACCCTTAAACCCTATAAACCCTTTGTCTCTTCCTATTTACACAATTCATGACAGAGCAGCAGATGTGGCAGAATTAGCCTGAACCTTAATTATTTTATATATTTATAATATATTTAATTTATTGTTTAAACAGTATAAATAATTTAAAAACTAAAAACACTAGATATAAAGATAATAGCCTACTTTTACCTTCATGCCAACACACACACACACACACACACACACGAAAGCACGCACGCGCACACTCTCTAATAAATGTTGATATTATATGTATACATAATGTATATATGTGTGTAAATATATACTAGATTAATTATTCTGTTCGATTTTTTAACGTCACTTTATCTAATAAAATTAGATAAGCGGATACCTCGTAAATAAATCGTGAAACAGATTTGTTAGTGTTTTTGAGTGATCATTACTCGGGCGTGTCTTTCTCACACTCACTCACTAAGTCTCGCATTCATGTGTGGGGTGGGTGTTAGAAGAGTTAGGTTTTTTTTTTCTTTTTCAAACTCTACCAGACGGAGGCGTTGTGTGACATAAACAAAGAGGTGAGCGCTTTTAGATTACATATTATAACTGCTTATTTATTTACTTTAATTTCTTAACATTGAGTAATTGTCTTGCTAATAAACCGCTCTACTTTGTGCGTTTAAATTGTAAATATTTTATACAGACGTAAATTCTCGAGCGTTTCGTTTCACCCACAGCGCCCTCGCGGACTCTCCTCCCAAGTAAATAAATTAAACTGTGGCTGCATTTTTAACTAGTCATTGTAAAGATTTTATATATCGGTATATTATTCATATATTTAGTTGGTAATTGTGAGTAAATCGTTGGTTTTGACAAGTTGTGAGGGGATAAAGTTGGCTAGCTATGTTGAGATATCTAGCTCTTAGCATTGTTCTTGTGTTTACCGCAGAAACAAAACAATACATATATTATAGAAGTATTGAACTACAGTGTTCCCTGCATTAACTTTGCAAAATCTCCTAAACTGAAACACCAACTGTTGTGGAAGACTGAGAGTTGCCTTGGCAGCTGGTTTTAAAGTGTGAACTGACAACTTTGCTAATCAACTAGCCACTTAGCTAACTAGTACATTAAGAGGAAGAAGTATTGGGGAAGCGCTCGTGACCCATCTTGTGTGTGTAATCGCTAATGATTTCTGATAACTGGACGGATATATTCCCTTATGAGTTGTCTCTGAAAAATATTCTGTGGTCACATCTGATGTAATAATCAAAAGAAAACCATTTTTTGCTGAAATATCTTTAGTGGTTTTCCAATGATCCGTTTGCAGCTGTTGGTACCACTTGGCAGGTGATGCAAATAGGAATAATTACGATAACATAACACTCTAATCCGAGGTGTTTAACCAGCTGTTTTTTAAATGGTTAGAAGTTTTATCAGACATGTTTACAAATCTTTGAAGCACATTCTCATGTAGTTTCCTGTATACTGCATATAAGTGACAGGCAAATATTTTATTATGAAGGGTTTCATAGATCATTAAGTAGTACTTTTTTAATGATCAAGGATGGATGTGAATGTATAAGGTAGATGCAGGAATTCCCAAACATTTTTGTCGGTAGAACTCATTGACCTAAAATTTTGGCTTGATATACCCCCTCAAATTATTTTAATAAGATTAATATTCAATAATTTAACAACACATTTACATTTTAAATTTAAAACTTTTTTATTAAGTTATTTGTTTAGTTTATTACAAGAAAGAAAGTAAAGATGTTAAATTTTAACAATTTTTAGTTAAAACTCCATCCAACAAGGGAGGGTCTGCTTGTATTAAAAAAGGGACTTTTTTTTTCTTTCTGTAAATGCTGTTCGCTGGAAATTTCTCTTTACTGTCATAACCGCAAGTGTACTACAGTACAGACTCTTCCCAGTATTACAGGCAGCTGTTTAAGATGCAGGTGCATTTTGTAATTAAACTCTTGTGCAGTTGATTAATCCTGTGAGGATGTGATATAATTTGTGTGAATTTATCAGATCAACATTAGTACACTTCTATGCATCCCAATGTATTTCAACTGTTGTTAATGCACATTTTAAGTTGACAATATATGATACAGATCTGTAGATGTTTTAATGTGGTGATCTCAAATGTCCTTTCCTTTATGCTACAGAAGAAGATGCACTATTACAGATATGAAAATGCAGAGGTCAGCTGTTGCTACAAATACCTCATGTTCAGCTACAACATTATCTTTTGGGTAAGTTGATGACAAATGTTTTATTTTAGTGTAAACACATGCACAATCACACACAAACATGCCCTCATCTGCAAATCATGTTTAAATGGCCACCCTTCCTGTTCTGACATTAGATAATGTCCAGTACTGTGTCTGCCCTGCCTATCTTTTATGCCACTCTTGCTCAGATAACAAGATCTGCCGACGAGCCCCACATTTCATGTTTATTTGTTCCAATTAGTTTTACACCATGTGCACAGATGTTTCACACTTTCTGACTTTTGCATTTTCATCACAGCATGTTAACACCCACAGCTGAACCTTTATATATCAGGAGAAAAAGTCAGCGAGCCTAATGACGCTAGGTTTCCAAATTTACGTCAACAGGAAACAGATTTACGCTGACATACTATTGCAATATTTTGTGGTGTCCTGTAAGGAAGTATGGGAGGAGTTTTAGAGTTCATACCAGATAACAGCTTCTAACCCGATTTCCTGTTTTTAATATTAAACATGGCTCCTGAGAAACAAGTTTTGTTATTACTGCACACCGTTATGAATATGTCATGCCCTGTTTTAGATATGAATTATAAGTGTAAATCTTTATTTTCCATACTTTTACATTTTTATCTTTAGCATGTTGATAAATTTTACATACTACCATTCAAAAGATTGTGGTCAGGTCAGTAAGATTTTTTTATTAAGAAGTAAATATATTTATTAAAGAGGACGTAATTTGATCAGAAGTGTCAGTACAGACATTTGAGCTATAATGTTACAAAATTCAATATAAAATAAGTGCAGTTCTTTTTAAATGTTATATTCATCAAGAATAAATAGAAAAAAAGTTTCCACAAATATGCTAAGCAGAACAACTGTGTTCACCAAATCAGCAAATGATTTCTGAAGGAAATTGAAAATTCAGCTTTGCCATCCCATGAAGTTATTTTAAACCGTAATAATATATTACAATATTCCTATATTGTATTTTTGTACAGAATGTATTTTTGAGAGATTTTTGAGATTAAGAGACTTTTTTTTCCCCAAAAAACATTAAAATAATCTTACCGACCCCAAACTTTTGAACTGTGTATTTTTTTTAATTCCAAGTAGAAGTGTCTTGTTGCTTGGTGTTCTACACTTGAGTCACATTTAGTCACAGTAATGCGACATATGTTATAACCACACACTTAGGCCCTGTTCCAAATGGCACCCTAAACCCTCGTGGTCTTCCTATGAGTCTGCACTTTCATGATGTAATGGCGCTTTGACTGTCGGGAAGAAGTCCGCTGCGGAGCAGGCTCGGCAAAAGTGCGCATATCGACTGCAAAGGGGGTACTCGTGAGCAGCCTTCTGAGACCTAAAATTAACTTAACGGACACGCATACGCGACAGCCATTGTAAGTCCACAAGACCGAAAGTGCTTATGAAGTAGGCTTTAGGGTTGTGCCGATGGACGATATCATCATTTGGCTGACCGACATCACGATGTAGCGCCACCATCGTGATGCCACACCCCCCTAGTCTTGTTGTGAGTGCAACACGCACTAATCCTCTTCTATAGTTAAATTAAAAACTTTGCAGGGATTGCTCTGTAAATTAAATTGAGAGTATAACTAATGCATATATGCTATTTTAAATACTGTAGTCTATGCCAGATATATATAGCCTACATTTTGAAATAATAAACGAGGCTCAAACATCCATTTCATAAGCATGTTTATTTTAGCACTTCTGTCAGTGAAACAACCCACTACAGCCTGTAAAATATTTAAAGAATATAAGAATTAAATATTAGTTAAAAAAAGATTTGTTTCATAGCCTATTTCCCTGCAAAGATGCGTCATATGAGATGAATGTGGGACACGAGCTAGCTTTTAGAATATCTTCGTCTTCATGTTTTCTCCTGATGTTGCAAAACAACACTTGTTGTAAAAGGTCTGAAGAGCGAATTTTATCTTCCACAGGGTCAAGACATTTCTAGGCTATGTTTGATTATGCACTGCCAGAGAAAACGAAAGTGAAAATCGCTTGTGTGTGTGAGAAATGCGCTATTCAAATAAACTTGACGCGCCTTTCTAAGTCTAATAATAAGCACAAACTGTGTTTAGTAAAAAGGTATTCGTCCTACAGTGTTTTTTCTACTTTACCATAGTAAAGGATGTAAATGGGTATAATAGACTTAATTATAAGAAAACAAAAGGAAGAAACGTTTATAATTCCCTGCGAAAATGAGTGCGACGCGAGTGAAGATTTGGGAAAAGAATCGAGATGTCCATGTCCAGTGGGATAAAATGGGCTAACGTTAGGCCTATTGTTAAAATTCACGGAAATCGGAAAATCGGGTGACCAGATCGCAAAACAGAATAAAAAAGCTGACAAATCTTAAATTGGGCTCAGCCTACCTCTCTCATTCAGCCTGAATCCATAGCCTATGCTTTCACGGCTGCGATGTAACATTTAACTGCGATTTCCTTTGAAAACAAAGCTTTGTGCTTCACTCCTGTGGTAATATTCACATAAAACAGCATTTACATACAAAACACTGGGTTAAAAATGAAATCATAGTTTTAAGTAGAAAATAGTTTTTATGTAAAGAGATATTAAAATAAAAAGTGCACAACTATTCTTAAGTGGAAGGAAGCTACTTTATTTAGGTTAGTCAAATAACAAAATGATAGTAGAAGTAGAAAATAGTATTTATGTAAAGAGTAAAATACAGATATAGTAAATTATATATTTTTATAAAAAAAAAAAAAAAATGACAATATCATCGTCCATCGCGATGTTATACTGTAAACATCGTCAACTGCCAATTTAGGGGACATCGCCCAACCCTAGTAGGCTTGCTGCGATAGTCGGTGTTGCGGGTGTTACCGGTGTTCAGGTGAAACACCAGTTACATCCCTTGCCCACCGCAGCACCGTCCCCACCGTCGTTTTGATTTTTATAGTAATTAAATAATTTAGTTCAGTTAGAGAACAGACACTACAATTAAAAACTGAACGTGTCTGACTAATACAGTGTGAGCCGAACAAGAGTTGCAGCACAAACGCAGCAGGAGTCAGATTTCATTCATCACGAGAGCAAAGAGCTGACAGACAAGATGATCACGGAAGATTTGGTTTCAAAGCGAAATGTAAAAGCACCTATTTAAGTGAGTTTGTCATTGTACCGTTTTGTTTATTGTGTTTTTCATTAAGAATAATAGGCTAATGAACCCACAATTCAAGCAACCCGCCCCTGAATTGGCGCTAATTCTAAACCGAAAGTAAAATGAGCACGGCTGCACGGGCCTTTATTCACGGCTGCACAGTCATTCACGGTGCATGTCCAGTCTGGCACGTTTTCAGTTCATGCCTATGGAAGCTTAACTTTCATAGGAATTCATTGAAAACACTCGCTTTGCTCCGCACCTCTCCATTTTAAATGCCTGAGCGGCCGTGTGCATTTAACGTTTAAAATTAGCGATTTGAAAAGCCCCCGGTGGGAAAATTTCCTCACCGTCACATCCCTAATAGGAAGTGTGCCATTTGGGACAGGGCCTTAGTCATTGTAGGTTTTTGCTTTGTCTGAACTTGACTACTCTGGTGCAACATTTTTTAATGTCTTCTAAACCTCTTCTGCTTTTCAGCTAGCTGGAACAGCATTCATTGCAATTGGCTTCTGGGCCTGGAGTGAAAAGGTGAGTAGATGCGTCTGTGAAATTTCCGTTATCTACTCTTTTAAGGGTGTGTTCACACTTGTAGTTCAGTCCTCTTAGTTATTTTGGTCCAGACCAAAAAAGAAAATAATACATTTAGTAGGGCTGGACGATGTGACCTAAAATCAAAACCTCGATTAATTGAACACTTTACCTCGATTACAATTAATGAACGATTATTTTTTATTTTATTTTTTAGTTTTTTTTGCCCTCATAGTTCACTGACAAGGGTTGTACTGTAAATACGCTTGACTATTAGTAGGATATTTCTTTTTTAAATAAATTAGCACCGTGAGAGTAGTTATCTGAATGCATTAATGAGAGTGAGATTGCGTGTGAGAATTAGTCGTACCGTCTCTCTATTAATTGTGAAGCTGGTGTTGTATGTAGTTACTTCAAAAGTAGAAAAATATATGCTATAACTTTTGAATTTCTTAGCTACTTTAGTGATAAATCACAGGACAGAGTTTCTGCGCTTCTCTCTGTGCACGCGATCTTCACGTGATGTGCGAGCTACTGTCTGTATGAGTGTTTGTGATGTGTGTCACAATGCATCAGCGCAGTAGCTCAATATAATGATACACATCCGATGGTCTAAAATCGCTTTAACACATACAATTGACAAAGTTTCGTGAGGACGTCACAGAAAACAGCTCACGAGCACTGAAATGCGATGTTTTCCATATTGATGTTATTGAATGGTGTAAAATCACTTGAATGTTCAAACTGGCAAGCCTTTAAACGCATACAATTGACAAACTTTCGTGAGGACGCTTGTCTGCTTGTGTTAATTTGATGTTTGAGTTCGCCTCCGTGTTGCTTCCGTGCCACTGCACTGAAAATTACATCGGTTAGAGGTTCTGAATTTACAATTAATCGTCCAGCCCTAACATTTAGTCCTGGTTCGCTTAGCGTTCACACTGTCATTTTTAATACAGAACCTGAAGATGCCTAAAACCCTAAAAAACTGCTTTTATGATGTATATTTTGTGATGGAACTTGTCAAAAAAAAAAAAAAAATGCTGTGTGCTGCGCTAAATGCATTTGCTGTATGTGCACACATGTGATAGAGCTGACAACTCGTGAAGAGCTTATAAAATGTGTAAAAGAGTCAAAACAGTGTCAGAAATCTCTTCGTCTCACACACACTAGGTTCGGATGGCTCGGATTGCTCGGATGGCAGCGTTCACAGTTCACACGTATTCAAATGAACCACACTAACAGAGCAATCGCACCAGAATTTGCTTTAACCAAACTAAATATAGTGTGAACACATCTGAAAATCACTCAAAAGTCTTTTTCTACTCTGTACTATGTACTACGGTTTCTACTTGAGTTTCTAAAAATTAGTTTTTGTGGCTGTAAATGTGTTTACTGAAAATAGTTTATTCCTTGATTTGCCCACAGGGTGTTTTATCAGATCTGACGCAAGTCACACGTCTACATGGTTTTGACCCAGTTTGGGGGGTGCTTGTTGTGGGCACAGTCACTTTCGTTTTGGGATTTGCTGGGTGTGTCGGAGCACTCCGGGAAAACATCTGCCTCCTTAAGTTTGTAAGTTCTCATCCTTTCGATGTGATACTGAGGTGCCATCACATATGCTGGTCAATTTTGCATGCCTTGCAGGGCCAGACCTGTACAAGTTAGGAACTTTATGATTTGTTGAATGGTATTGTATTTACACGGTCAAATGCTGCTCTTTGATTTACCTTGTTTCTTTACTTTTTCCTTTCAGTTCTCTGGAGTCATTGGCTTCATCTTTTTCCTGGAGCTGACGGCTGCAGTGTTAGCATTTGTGTTCCAGGGCCAAGTTAGGGAGTGGATCAACGAATTCTTCTTGGCCAATGTGAAGGCCTACAGGGAAGACATTGACCTGCAGAATCTGATCGACTCTCTCCAGAAGCTGGTAAGTCTTTAGTGAGTTTTTAAATATATACCAATTCTTATTCATTAAAATGAATGCTTTCTGTTTACTCAACATGCCAACCCCCACATACATAGTAGAGGTGAAACTGTTAAAAACAAACTTTATGCTTCGCTATTCACTCTTCTGTGTCTTTCCGCCAATTCTTATTTAATTAAAGGTGGGGTAAGTGCTTTCTGGTAACCGATGTTGATTTCAAATCACCAAAACAAACATGCCCCTATTTTGATTGCTCCGCCCCACACATACGTAACCCAGGCAACGACTATGGCGGAATCTGCTGTGCCAGCCCGCCGAGGGTATGATGTCATCAATAAGTGAAAGCAATGTGTGTTACTATGGTAATCCAGGTCGAATGTTCAGTGAAAAATCATCCCTTACATCCCAAAAACACAAACACGGTTCTCATGAACAACTCGATAGCACGAGCACGACATGTTACAATTATGACAAGATTAGAGGGTTATATCGATCACGAAAAGAGGAACCAAAGAAAACAAACATATATTAGGAGTATATTATCTTACTTTTCGGACACACTTTGGAAGCTGACGCTTGAAACAGACAGTGGAGAAGTTTTAGATGCTCCAGGCTTATACGGTGTGGAAATGAATGTGTAATTCTCATAGCTGAAGGGAATGACAATACGATCGCAAATGGACAAGCAAGCAAACATGACATATGAGCATATTCAAGCAAAAGCCAGCATATATTAGTTCTGTGAAACAAAACAAAATCAATGTTACTCGCCTATCGAGAAGAAATAAAGCAACCTCGGCCTTCGCTCCTTGAGTTCTCTCCAGCGCTGGAAAGCTGATCCGATATTTACACAGGTCCTACTTCTTACCTGATCGTAAGCCTTCTTTTGTTCCACAGAAATTTTCCACTTTTGTTTTTTATCTGCCATCTCTCTCTTTCTGTTGTCGCACGGCTAATGTCCGTCCTGTGTCGTGTCTTTTGAATAATGATGTGCACTGAGCGCTCTCTTCTTCCTGTCATTAGTAGACACGCCCCTTACTGCTGATTGGCTTTGGTACTCGGCCGGAGACACTTTTCTAAAGCAGTTTTGAAATACCACTTACTCCATTAATCAATGCTGAATTAACAAACATTATTTAACCTGAACAAAACCATAAACTGTTATATAGTATATAAATACACACTCATTCATGTTTATATTTAAGAAATATTAAGAATATTAAGAAATAATGTACACAGTACACACTAGGGATGTCCACGATTAACCGACGATTGATTAATTGTCGATAATACATTTAATCAATAAAACTTATCGATCATCGATTAATCAGGGTCATGCGCGTGCATACTGCTCAACCGCGAAATGAGAACACTATTGTAATAAATGGTTGTGAATTCATTGTGTCTATAGTTGCCGTTTTCAGCGCGTTGTCCATTCTGAATAACACTCATCTGAGGCGGCGTTGGAGACACGTTGTATCAGTCGTTATATATTTGATAATAAATTAGTAATTTAATTAAATGATCAATCACATCGACTCATTTTACAATCCTACTAGCCCTTTATTTACACTAAAAACCCTTCTCTTTCATTTGGTGAGGAACATGGTGTTTTGAGCAGCATTTGCACACCCTGTCATGCTGTTGGCTATAAGCCACTGTTGTAGACGCATATTGCAGTATTAAGGCTAACGATTAATTGATCGTTAATTTAAACGACGATCGATCATTGGAATTAGTGTAAATTGACATCCCTAGTACACACACACATACATTATGTAAACACAAACTTTTATTTTGGATGCGATTTAATCGCGATTAATTGATTTGACAGCACTACTTTGTCTTGAATTTATATCTGTTTTACATTTTAAATTATTATTGATGTAATTTGGGGAATTATAGCACTGTGCTAACTCCCCTCTCCTGTTACAGGGTTTGATTAAAAACGTCCTTAACATACGTTTTGTTTTATTCACAGAATCATTGCTGTGGAGCTAAAGACCCCAACGACTGGAACCTGAATGTGTATTTTAACTGCTCACAGAGTCACCACAGCAGAGAGAAATGTGGAGTGCCCTTTTCCTGCTGCATCAGCGACCCTGCTGTAGGTTCCTCTCTCCTTCACAGCAGCCCTCCACAGAAAAAAGAGATCTTTTCATCCTAAAAAATACTTTTTAAAAAAACACATTGTGCTTTCAAGTCGAAGGCCAAACACGTTGAAGACTTTCTTTGCTTGTTGTGGCCTTGAAATGCTTTAAGTTTAACCTCATGTCATTCCAAACCCATATGTCTTTGTTTGAGAAATTTTGCAGAATGTACTTTGTAATTGCATGGATCAACCAATACATTATTCAAAATTCCATGGAACAAAAAAAAGTTATGTGGATTTGGAACAACATGAGGGTAAACCCCAAAAACATATTTTTATTTCTTTGTGCATCAAGCCAATCTGCCAACTTGGTTACTATCTACTCTACCTCTATTGTTTTGTAAACATCATGTCATTCTCCTTTATTTGCAACTAATTTAATTCACTTTCATTGTGTTAGGGAATTAATTTTAAAAGGGCAAAGTTTTATTTGTGTTTAGGATACTGAATAGGGGTGTGACAATATACTTAGCTCATGAGATGAGATGATACACAATATTGGGTTCACGAGAATGAGACAAGACTATATTTTTAAGAAACACTATATTTAAGAAATCTTCAATGAAAAAATATGTCTGTAAAATGTTTTATTCGACTGAAAGTCACAAAATGCAAAACAATGCAGGTGCATTTTATTTATCATTTAACTAATCTTGAGGGGTCACTAACGGTTATTTTGGTAATCGACTAATCAGTCTATTATTTTGATGATTTAATTGAGTAATCAGATCTTTTTTTTTTTAGAGAATAGTCGTCATAGTGACTTAAAATACATATACGTATAATAACAATAAGGCGATAATAATTGGTTAAAATAAAGTGTGAAAAGCAAGTAATTTTATGGTTTTATTAATCAACACTGTTATAATACATAATGTAATATATTATAAACAATCAACTTATGTACATTATAACAAATGCATGCAGAGTGCGCCAATTGCCGTTTTATTGTTGTTGTTGCACTTTACAGCATGACCAAATCATTTTAATATTGTTTACGTTTAATATTGGCCAAACAACATTTAATTCAAGTGTCCACTTAATCTTTAATATTTGGGCACTTATTTACGATAGAAATGCTACAGCCACTGTAAATTCATGAACAAGAACATATGGACATCAAAACATGCTAACATCCTTAATAACCTTTTTCTCCTAGGCACAGGTTATGTCTGGTTTTGGTTTAAATTACTTAATGCATGGTCATTTTCTTCTATTGTAAATGACTTTACAGAAATTATAGGTCTCATTTTCATGAACTTGTGACTTCTCTTTACAGGATACAGTGTTGAACACGCAGTGTGGGTATGATGTTAGATCAACTGGCACAGCGGTGAGTGCAAATGCTTTTTAATTAATTGCATCAATTTTACTGTAATTTAATGTCACTTATTTTGTGAATAAACATAACACACATTGTTTTATTTTTCAGGCTCAATGGAGCAACACCATTTATGTCAAAGGATGCATGACAGCTTTAGAGGAGTGGCTTCCACGCAATCTGTACATTGTTGCTGGAGTCTTCATAGTCATATCATTGCTACAGGTATTGGATGTGCTTGTAAAAACCCATACTGCATGGAAAATATGTTTTACAGCTAGATGTCACCCTCAGCACTTTTTCTTTCACAGAGCAACCAAAAGTCTTTTAAAAAAATACAAAACAAATGGTTAAAGAATTTCAGATTCTGTCATCAAATTGTAGGCCCTGAAAAGAAATACCCTTCTACATATAGAATGTTTTTTTAAAACTCAGTTTTGAAGTGAATCTGAATCTAATGTTGTGTCTTGTCACTTTGCTATTAGATGGTGGGAATCTTCTTGGCAAGGACGCTGATTGGAGACATAGAAAAAGTCAAGTTTAATTATTACTGAGCTCATGTAACTGGAAGCGTGTGAAGGTCAATGTATGGAATAATATGTGGACCTCCAGTTATTCTTCTGCATATTTTTTGTGGAGGTCAAGAACATTTGTGGAGAAGAGGACTCTGGACCATTCACTTGGGCCACCTTTTCAGCATTTCTGAAAACCACATATTGAATATGCAGCTGCCTAAGTTCATTTGGATACTGTCACATGTGTGCCTTCTCTCTTCTTCAAGTTTACCTCCAGCAGCCCACTCCCATTGTATTTTTTTTTTATAGGACCACCATTAACATATGTAATTTTGGGACCACTATTAACCAAGCTTGATATACATACTGGCCACAGGGTGGGACCATTACCTATAAACTAACCTGAAATGTAATTTTAATCATGAGAAGCAGACTAGTCAACCAAGCTTTAATTATTAAAATGTATCTGTATGTCCTCTTACACACACTCCAATGTGTACTCCTTTTTTTTTTTTTCTTTTTTTTTTTTTTTTAATAATTAGTTAAAAAGCACAAACTGTAATGTCTTTTTGAAGCATATTTTTGTTAACTGCAGAATAAATATATCAAGATCTGACCAGACATGCAAACAGAACATATTGAGAATGCAGTTGGGTAGAAATCAAATTCCAGCGAGTCTAGAAGAGAGTGGAGCTGATCTTATCTTACATCGTACAGGTTAAATGCATCAGTATGTGCCCTGTATTTCTACACATTTATTCTATTATTTTTCTATTCACTTAATGATCATTTTATCTGATTGTCTCGCATTTGATAACTATCTACTGGACATTTGCAGACCTTTAGGAGTCACTGGAGTTTGATGGAAATCACCATATGGTTTCTAATACTGATGTCAACATTGCCTTTGAGATGCCAATACTTACCTCCTTTTTTCTATTCTTACCTGGTGACTTTATACAAAAAAATCAGGTTGTGCCTTTTCTCTCGCATTGAAGGTTTCATAAAATGTATTGTACCATGTGTTAGCTGGTTAGAGGTTTTTTGGGTGTCAAACATTACACATCAGATAATATTTATTACTTGAGACAAACTACTTAAAATCCATAACAGTCTTCACACTTGAATTAGCCATAACACAATATGCACTCTGACATAAATTCTCTCTGACATAAAACATCTGCCTGCCTACTCTTTTCTATAGCCCAAAGACTTTTACTGCTAGCTTTCCTTTTTACAGTTCTATATAGTTTACTTGTATAATATGACCTCTGAAATTCTCATCAATGCAAAATGAAATTGTAAAAAAAAAAAGCGTTAATCTTTTCAATTTAGAGTGCACTATTTTGTCCCTTTTTTAGAGTGTATGTCTGTTCCACTGTGTAGTGTTAAAGCTTGTTAGAGTATTTACTAAAATGCAGTAGTTTCTCTTATACTGCAAGAGCCTCCTTTGTAATGAAGGGATGTTTTTTTGTTGGATTTATGTCACTTGTTTTTTGTGTGTGGTCTGTAAATATTTTCAAAATTCTTTTCATCGTTTTTATATTCAATAAAAAGTTTGACGTTAGTTAACAGCCAAATTGCTGTTTGTCTTTTAAAAAATTGTGGTTGGTTGATGAAGTTCATACCAGCTTTGTGAATTTACAATCCCTCTCATTGTATTATATAATGAATTGGAAATCACAGTTTTCTTAAAATAAGATTTATTCTGGTATTTATGTTGTAGGCAATGTCTGTATTTGGACATGAAAATGTGATTAATCAGACCAGGCCACCTTCTTCCATTGCTCCGTGGTCCAGTTCTGATGCTCACATGCCCAATGTTGCTGCTTCTGGCGGTGGACAGGGGTCAGCATGGACACCCTGACTGGTCTGCGGCTATGCAGCTCCATATGCAACAAACTGCAATGCACTTTGTGTAAACAGCATCAACTTCTTGAGAAATTTGAGCTACAGTAGCTTGTCTGTTTGATCGGGCCGCACGGGCCAGTCTTCGCTCTCCACGTGCATCAATGAGTCTTGGCCGCCCATGACCCTGTCGCCGGTTTACCACTGTCCTATCCTTGGACCACTTTTGATAGATACTGGCCACTGCAGACCGGGAACACCCCACAAGAGCTGCAGTTTTGGAGATGCGCTGACCCAGTCATCCAGCCATCACAATTTGACCCTTGTCAAACTCTCAAATCCTTACGCTTACCTATTTTTCCTGCTTCTAACACATCAACTTTGAGGACATAATGTTTACTTGCTGCCTAAAATATCCCACCCACTAATAGGTGCCGTGATGAAGAGATAATCAGTGTTGTTCATTTCACCTCATAATGTTATGCCAGATCGGTGTATATACATGTGGATGTTACTTTGCCATTTATCATCTACCTAAGCATTGTTGCAGACCATGTACACCCTTTCATGGTAACGGTATTCCCTGGTGGCTGTGGCTTCTTTCAGCAGGATAATGCGCCCTGCCACAAAGCCTAAAATGGTTCAGGAATGGTTTGAGGAGCACAACAACGAGTTTGAGCTGTTGACTTGGCCTCCAAATTCAGGGGTCTAATGGAGTCCATGCCTTGACAGGTCAGGGCTGTTTTGGCAGCAAAAGCGGGACCAACACAATAAGGACATAATGTTATGCCTGGTCGGTGTGTATATATATATATATATATGCATTTACATTCTTCCCTATAGGGTTAGTCACACTCATTTGCAGGGTCTGCTTAATCGGAATTATCCGCGCACACACACATTGGATTTGACACAGGTTTTACGCAGGATGCTGTTCCTGAAACAACCACATCCACACACTTACATAGCCAATTTGACATATCCAATCCACACTGTCTGTGGAGAAACCGGAGCACTCGAAGAAAACCCACGCTGACATGGGGAGAACATGCAAACTCCACACAGAAAGGACTCCTGTCTCAGCTGGGGCTCAAACGATGGACCTTCTTGCTGTGAGGCAACAGTGCTACCCACTGAGCCGCCCTTGAAATATTATTACAGTTTAAAGAAACTGTTTTCTATTTTAATATATTTGAATATGTAATTTACTCCTTTGCTGGCAAAGCTGAATTTTCAGCAGCCATTACTCAGTTTTAGGGTTCACATGATCCTTCAGAAATTATTCTAATATGCTGATTTGGTGCTCAAGAATCATTTCTTTTTTATAATCAATGTTGAAAACTACTGATACATATTCATTGTTTTCATAAAAAAAAAAAAAAAAAATGATCATGTCAGCTTTTTGCATTACAAGTATTGTAGAAGTACGGGAGAATTACTGGAGCAATTAAAAGTAGAAACTTCCTGAGAGTTCAATTAGAAAATCGCCTGCAGCTTTAATTCTTGATTGACTTTGGCAGGGGAGCAGGAAAAAACAACCTGAACAATGTAACATAAAATAGGCCTTTAAAATGAAAACTTTGCTGTGGGTTATTACTCAATTTGTGATAAAGCAGAACTGGGTTCTCAGTAACTTGGCCATATTACAGTCACCTCTACATTAGATTGAACACCAGTCCTGATTAAAAAAAAGTCCCATTATGGGTTTTTCTGGCAGGACAGATGGTGTGGGAACATATTGAGAACAAATAAAAAATATTATTGTCCCTCTGTAGGGTGATGTGCACATATTTTGCTGGGTCAGAAGTGTAAAAGATCTGATTTCTTTCAAAACGACTATCTCCCTCATGGAAAAAGCTGCAGTATGACTAGAGGATGGGCAGAGGAAATGGTATTTTCCTGTTGTTGTTAAATCAGGTCTTCCCCAGTCACAGTAAGGTGCTTTCTTTGGATACATTCTTTCAGTGCTCACACTGGTTCTAATCTACATAGCTATTCATCACATTCTAAAAAACAGAAAATAATAGTCCTGTTTCAGATACATTTATACTTGCAGTTGCACTACATCTGACTTACATGCATTAATAATCACAAAAAAAAGACCACAAAATGGCTTTTCAACTACAAAGACCACTGATCCATGTAAAACACAACATGACATTCCTTTACATTAAGTTAGTGTCAATTCTTTCAATTGCCAGGATCATAAAGAGACTTGTACAGCAATCACTCATAAATCTCTGAAATATTTGATAATGCTGTCAGTAATTCTACATATTTTCCTCAAACATGAGCACAGAAAATGCTAAGAAAAAGTCTGAGTCCCAATCATAAGGTACTGTGTATCAGAGGCAGAACATGAAGACCAGAAGTCTTGTTTATTTTTGACCATGTTCTTTGAAATGCAGCGAACACCCTGCTACATTAGCTGCCCTGCAGAGATTTGTCTTTGAAGTCTTTATCATGGGAAAAGCCCTCCGAAGTCCGCTGAGGGCCCAGTCCGCATGCAGGCCTCCAGCAGCAGCTCTTTCCCTGTAGTTGTGATGACTTCCTCCTGAGAATCGACAGATGTTGCCATTATTCAGAGTGCTGTGCACTCTCATAACAAGAGTACGAGATTTTAAGTCTGTTTTCTTATACACAAATGCCTGAAATCATCATATGCTAAAAATGCGCATGCTATGTGTCATTCGATGTATTTTACATATTCAAAAATGTGTCAAATGTGGCCTGAAATAGTGAGGGCAGCCTTGTTTTCAGCACTGCTATGTTTCAAGATAAATCTGAGTTGCTTTTTTATTCATTCTGTGATTGCTATTGAATTCTGCATGTTTTTCTAGCTGAGCTAAACCTGTTGTAATTTTCATGTATATGTCGACACGTTCTGTACAGCGTTTTTTATTTATTTTTACCATATTGCAGAGGCGTGAAGCGGGAACGCTTGTTGACAGTTGTACAACGTCGCCTGCATTTGCATGTAACTAAAGTCAGAGATTTCACAGCTTGTGACTCCAACTTTGACAGCATTCCAGACAGTGAAATACGTATCCATGGTTACACAGGGTATGCTGAAGGGATTTGTGGCTTGTGGTGATGTCGAGGAAGCTCTTAGTTATTGAAAGTAGCCTTAGTGCAAGTTACATTACAGTGTTAACCTCAGGAATCTGCTCTGACTCCTAATCTATTTCTCTAATATTTCAGCACATTTAGAGATCTAGAGACTTTAAGACTGACTGAACTTTAACCTTGTTTAACTTTGCACCTTGCATCTGCACAAGGGTGGCACATGCTGTCATGTCTCTGGACATCAGGGCTTCTCCTCAGTGAGAACATTCTTCCGGGAATAATGGTTTTGCAAGTTTATTTAATTTGATTGTAAGTAAATAGTCACTTCATCCCACCGCTTTTTGTTCTCTGTTCAATGACAAACAGTTGCAAACGATTCAGTTCATGACTGAACTTTCTTAATGTTTCAGACTGAATTGTGAATTGATTCAAAAGGATAATGCTGGCTAAAATGAAAATTCTCCCATCATTTACTCATCTTCATGCTGTCCCAGAGGTACATGACTTTCTTGCTATAGATTATTTTTAGAAAAATAATCTATATATAAATATGAGTACATAAAAGCAAGTGTACGGGACCTCCAAAGTTACACAAAGCGAACGGGAATCCATACAACCCCAGTTAATAAATCAGTGTCTTCTAAAGCTGAGCAACAGATGTGTGCAAGAAAAATACTACGATTTTTTTAATTTTTCAGAATGTCACACGCTTCACAATGTGCTGACTTTTACATCAAACTTATGACCGTTGGCCTGTACTAGAGATGCTTTAGGAACCCTGCTGAAGCTTCGAAACCTCCGAATCAGGGGTCTGGAGAGCATACCAAACTTGTCAAATCATGTAAATAATGCAAACGAGACTCAAAGCTTTGAGACTTTTTGTTTTCTGATGATTCGCCACCAGTGTTGGAGAGTAACTAGTTACATGTAACAGAATTATGTAATTTAAATATAAAATAAATGTAACTGTAATCCGTTACAGTTACTGAGAAAAATGTGTAATTAAATTACAGTTACTCATGGAAATGTCATCTGAATATTTTCTGTAAAAAGCTAGGATATGTTGAATAATATTAATTTGTTGCTTTTGTTTTTGATGTGCACGATGCCTCCTGTCATTTAAAGGGCGTTTAGTAAAGCAATGCTATTATGATGCCTTTGATTGGCTCTATTGTTTGAATTCACAGAGCACCACGTCTGCCAATTACATCAATCCACACTGCCGCTGAAAGCTTTAGGCTACAACCTGTCTGAGAGTTGCCACCATGGCAAGTGATAAAAATGCGTTCCAGTGCTGGAAATTTAAAAATCATTTCATCCTGAAATCTGTATTTAACCTCAGAACAATCTCAAAGTAAAAAGAGGTGCTAAAGTCTGATTTTGTGGTGGCTGTTCTTTAAAATTAAAGTATTATAATCTTAATTCATGTGATGAAGGATTTTGAAAGTACTACTGTAAGGTTAACCCTGCCTGGTTTAAATGTTTGAAAATGGTTTGCAGTTGAAAACATTCGTTGGAAATTTAGAAAAGTAATCAAAAAAGTAATCAAATGTAATCAGTTACATTTAAGAAATCAATTGAAATAGTTACATTACTTTTAAATAGGTTAACTTGTAATCTGTAACCTAATACATTTCCAAAGTAACTTTCCCAACACTGTTCGCCACTACACTCACCTAAAGGATTATTAGGAACACCATACTAATACTGTGTTTGACCCCCTTTCGCCTTCAGAACTGCCTTAATTCTACGTGGCATTGATTCAACAAGGTGCTGAAAGCATTCTTTAGAAATGTTGGCCCATATTGATAGGATAGCATCTTGCAGTTGATGGAGATTTGTGGGATGCACATCCAGGGCACGAAGCTCCCGTTCCACCACATCCCAAAGATGCTTTATTGGGTTGAGATCTGGTGACTGTGGGGGCCATTTTAGTACAGTGAACTCATTGTCATGTTCAAGAAACCAATTTGAAATGATTCAAGCTTTGTGACATGGTGCATTATCCTGCTGGAAGTAGCCATCAGAGGATGGGTACATGGTGGTCATAAAGGGATGGACATGGTCAGAAACAATGCTCAGGTAGGCCGTGGCATTTAAACGATGCCCAATTGGCACTAAGGGGCCTAAAGTGTGCCAAGAAAACATCCCCCACACCATTACACCACCACCACCAGCCTGCACAGTGGTAACAAGGCATGATGGATCCATGTTCTCATTCTGTTTACGCCAAATTCTGACTCTACCATCTGAATGTCTCAACAGAAATCGAGACTCATCAGACCAGGCAACATTTTTCCAGTCTTCAACTGTCCAATTTTGGTGAGCTCGTGCAAATTGTAGCCTCTTTTTCCTATTTGTAGTAGAGATGAGTGGTACCCGGTGGGGTCTTCTGCTGTTGTAGCCCATCCGCCTCAAGGTTGTGCGTGTTGTGGCTTCAAAAATGCTTTGCTGCATACCACGGTTGTAACGAGTGGTTATTTCAGTCAAAGTTGCTCTTCTATCAGCTTGAATCAGTCAGCCCATTCTCCTCTGACCTCTAGCATCAACAAGGCATTTTCGCCCACAGGACTGCCGCATACTGGATGTTTTTCCCTTTTCACACCATTCTTTGTAAACTCTAGAAATGGTTGTGCGTGAAAATCCCAGTAACTGAGCAGATTGTGAAATACTCAATACTCTGGCACCAACAACCATGCCACGCTCAAAATTGCTTAAATCACCTTTCTTTCCCATTCTGACATTCAGTTTGGAGTTCAGGAGATTGTCTTGACCAGGACCACACCCCTAAATGCATTGAAGCAACTGCCATGTGATTGGTTGATTAGATAATTGCATTAATGAGAAATTGAACAGGTGTTCCTAATAATCCTTTAGGTGAGTGTATATGGTATTGATGTGGTGAACTCATATGTTAAGTGTCTAAAAATCTCTGGTCAGTTTTGTAAGCTAGGTGTTTACTGGCTTTTTTGGAGCTTGACATTCATCCATCCACATTCATGGAAAAGAGAAGTGTGGACATTCATCAAAACATCTTGCGTGTTCCACAAAGGAAAGAAAGTCATAATGGCTTGGAACATTATGCGGGTGAGTAAATAATGACAGAATTTTAAGTTTTTTGTGAACTATCCCAAAAAGTGAAGAGGAGAGATCATGAGTAGGAAATGGCCCGATGAAGGCACAAACAAAATTTCAGAGGCTGCATCTTTCAAAGGACACAGACTTCAAAGGACTTTTTTTGTACATAATAAAGAGTATAAACTTTATAAAATCGCATCTTAGTAAGATATAAGTTAAGATGAAACCTAATAGTGTAATCCAGCAATTTCTCTCAAAAACATTCAAATTCTTGTTAGGCCTTATTGTGAATGATTCATATAGTAATATGAAAATAATTTTTCTATTTTAAATAATTTTCTTTAGTACGCATTTTCTTTTGGTTTGTGTAGAGACATTTATTTTTTTTAATCTTTTGCATTCTTGATGTAAAAATCCATTTACACATATGTCACACAATAGCTTTCTGAAGTTGCTATTCTGCTCTCTTACCTTGTGGAAGTCAATAAGGTCAGCAAGGGTGGCATGACGGTTTTGGTCCACACCCAGAAAGCTGTAATAGTCCCCAGAAGCATCGATAAGGAAATGCTTGAAACCGCTGGCTGTGCGATAGGACAGTGTGTAGCCCCATATCCTTTCACTGACCCGTACCAAGAAAGAACCCTCAGCAGAATTCATAAGCAGTCTCTCTGAGTCCTCTCGAGAAATGATACCTTCAGGATAGACATCACAGTCAACTGTCAGTGGAGAGTTAATCATATGTACTGTACACTAATTTAAACTCCCCAAAACATTCACATAGTTTTTTTGTTCATATTAACTGAAGCACCTCAAAGATCCTGACCTGTTTTACCCTAAAAAGAAATGCACTTAAAATAAGAGTACTTATTATGAAAGTTAAAGTGATAACTGAATTTTAACTGAACATAACTGAACATTTTTGTACTATAATTTTTATTTATATTAAATGCAATTAGTTGAACTTAAGAGTGCTTTTTTGACATAATTAAGTAGTACATCTTTACTTCTTTTACATCATTACTTCAGTTGTCTTTGAAAGATGGTTAAGGTGTACTGCCGAATATACTAGTAAACTAATGGTAAACTAAAATATAATGTAATTTCTTTTGAAACTCGTATGTTATGTTTTTAAATATATTCATAATTACACATTTGTAATGATGTTAAATGTAATATTGAATGACACACTACAGTTAAAATATAATATATATAACCAAGTACTTTACATGTGCTTTAGTATGTTAGTCAACATATCAAAATAAGTGTACTTCTTTAAAGCATGACAAAAGATTATTAAAAGAATTATTTAAAATGTGTTAAAGTAAAACTTTTCATTTGACAATTGACATTACAACAAAGTTCACTTTGTGCACTTAATTGTACTTAAGTGTGTTAAGAAACAACCATGAAAGTGTACTTTTATTTAATTCTGCAAATAATTTTTTTAAATATATTTTTAAGATGTGTACACTACAAGTGCACATACAATGAGCACACTTCTTTTTCCACAAAGGTAATGACTTTTAAAGAGTAGTTGTTTAGGCATTTCAGCATTGTTTCCATTGTAATCTTGTTATCTCTGTAATAGAGTCATCAGGTGCTAGGTTGAAAGTGGTATAGTATGTTTTTTCCATGTATCTGTACCAGCAATGTTGGTGTAAATCTACACCATGGCTTGTGTATGTGTGTCAGTAAGGGTATGAATGAGTGTGCGCTGGATCTCTTATCTAGACACATCTATTCAGAATCACACAGACTGATGTGTGGCCCACATTCCATTGGAATTTCCGACACTCACAAGCCTATTAATCTGCTCTCTTGTCATTTAACCAGGAGTCACACACTGTAACCCAATCAAACATGACAAAGCTGCAGGACTCACGCCAGTAATTAGCCTAGCAAAACCTTTGAATTATTGAGCACTCCCCTCAATTTCTCTCTACTGTCTGTCCGTGTACAAGTAGATACACACACCACTGCTCTCCATCTGTTGGTCGGGCAGTTTCTGGTTTCAAAATAAGGCTGCATATTCCATACTCCATTTCTCTCTCCTAGTGGATCTGGTTGACAGTGTGTATAAGAGGGTAAAAGGGCAGAGTTCTGTTATCTGCTTGAGTGGTGCTAGCATATGTCTGGGATGCTAAAACTACTCATGTTCCCCACTTGCTATGCTCTGCAATTAATGTCGACATTGGCAAGCTATTTATGTTCCCTACTATTTATAAGGTGATAATAGATTTTAATGTATCGTATAGTATAAGCAGAGACACCAGAGAAGTCATTAAGAAACCTTACCGTGGAACCATGGGGCGATAGCATTGCCGTTCCTTTCATGCCCTGCCTGTTTTGGTTTCTGCTCTTTAGTATACCAAAGAATAACCAACTCCCTGGAACTGGGTCGTGGTGTCCGCAACCATGCAGGGCTAATGGGAAAGAAGAGCGCTAATTTACGGAACTACACAGTTCTTGATATGGTGCATAAACCTTTGAAAAAACAGCTTAATCCAGCCTAACATGGTTTGCTGGTCCTCCAGCCTGCTCAAAAAGACCGGGTTTGCCAATATTAGAGTAAGTGGCAATCAATGACAGTGGAATCAATGGCAGAGCAGCTAAACCAACTCAACACCATTTTGGCCAGCTAGACAGGCTTAAACCAGCTTGGCTGATTTGAAGTGTTTCTGTGTTATGGATGCACATTAAATTGGTACCATATGTTGTATGATATTAGATAATTTTTACATTTTGATATCAGTTGATTACATGGTAACACTTTACAATAAGGTTGTATTAGTTAACATTAGTTAATGCATTAGTTAACACAAACTAACCATGAACAACACCTCTGTTCAGCATTAGTTAATCTTTTTTAACAATTAGTTAATAAAAATACAGCTGTTCACATTGCATTAGCTAATGTTAACAAGATTTTAATAATGCATTAGTAAATGTTGAAATTAACATTAACAAAGATAAATAAATGCTTTAAAAGTGAAGTTCATTATTAGTTCATGTTAACTAATGTAGTTAACTAATGTTAACTAATGAACCTTATTGTAAAGTGTTACCGATTACATATATATAAATAATACTGTTAAATGTAATCTTTAGCAAATCTCAAAATAAATAAAATAATGCTGTACATTATACATTTTTAATGCCTAATTCCATTTTTAGTATTTAAAATGAGTTTGCTTAAAGTACTATATAGTATAATCTATTTAAAGTTCTAGTTCACCCAAAAATGAAAATTAGCCCATGATTTACTCACCCTTAAGCCATCCTAGGTATATTAAATAATGTCCTGGCTCTTCCAAGTCTTATAATGGCAGTGAATAGAGGATATGATTTTGAAGCCCAAAAAGTGCATCCATCCATCCATCATAAAAGATATCAGCTCTGAGGAGGTTAATAAAGGCCTTCTGAAGCGAAACGATGCGATTTTGTAAGAAAAATATCTATATAACTTTATAAACTAAAATAACTAGCTTCCGGCAGATGGCCTACGCAAGTCGACTTACGCCAAAAGAGTAACCCCTTGACACGTAAGCTTTGACGCCTCTTGCGGTTCAAACAAATAGGACTGGGCAACAAACTGAAACAAACAAACTCCTCTTCTCTTATATCTTATAATCCTCCGACATTTCTCTTTAAAAATTCTCATTTTAGACTTCATCGTTTCGTTATTTTTCTTACACAAACGCATCGTTTCGTACCCCCCAGGGCCGTGTGGATGCACTTTTTGGGCTTCAAAATCAATGTCCTCTATTCACTGCCATTATAAAGCTTGGAAGAGCCAGGACATTATTTAATATATCTCTGATTGTATTTGATTGTATTCATCTGAAAGAAGAAAGTCATATACACCTAGGATGGCTTGAGGGTGAGTAAATCATGGGGTAATTTTCATTTTTGGGTGAACTATCCCTTTAATGTGATACTGTTATTTCTCTACAGAATGGTTACCTGTCCATTAGTGGTTGTGTTGCTGTTGTACTATGCCTGCGGCTTTGTCTGCGGCGGTACAAAGGAGGTTCTGCACGTTGAATGCTGGGCCTGGGTTTGACTTCATTGCTGGAGACAGGACTAGCAGATGGTTCAATGAAAGTACTGTGTCTCCGGTGGGATTGTTTCTGGAAGTGGCCACTCAGGCCAGCAACGTGGCCTTTCTCTATGGCCCGCAGTGACTGACGCTTATACTCATCTCTTGCCCAGCGAGCCTTCCGTGTCATCTCTTTATCCGCTGCTTTGGAGCGACGTACTAAAGAGGAGGAAGAAGAAAGAATAGATGGGTCACAAAATCCAGTTTATATAACCCTGGTAACTGTGTTTTGGAACATGGTAGCTGGTTTCTAGCTGGTCTAAGGTAAGTAACATACCAGCTAATAGTTGATTTTTACCAAATTAGTCTATCTGTCTACCTATCTATTTTCCTTTTCACATTTACACAACAGGCTGAAGCTCAGAGTTGTAAGAGATTAAAATTTTGTAGATGTTAAGAAGAAACATAAACAATAAGCAGAAAAAGGGTTTGACAGATGGAAATGCATATGAAGAAATAACTCGCATTGTTCCTCCCACTCTTTGTCACGTTGGTCTTTTTTTTGTTGTTCTTGCTCAAGGGACATATATAGCTCCTTTGCTCTTTTTTCCTCTGCACGTCGTATCTCCTCCTCTTCCCTCTGCCTCTCCTCTTCCTCTTGTTTCTGTGTGAGAGTAACATAAAAAGTTTTTTTTTTTTATTAAACAGAGAGAGAGAGTGTATTGTCAAATCATATGCACCTCAGTCCTTACTTAGCCTCAGTATGTTGTTCTAACTCTTGCAGCACTAATGAATTAGCACCAGTGGCTCATTAGCTGTGTTGAAATGGAAATCATTTGGTTGAATAATTAATCCTTGAGGACAGTAACATGTGGCAGCATGGTTGTTTGAGATACTTAAGCTGTGTAATTATTGGCATAAGGTAATTACCAATGGGGCATTATCTGAAAACAGACACCCAGACCACTACAGAGTCCAAAAACTTGACTGCAGTTAATATTGTTCATTGAGGTACTGAGGTTTTTTTTTCTTTAAGTTTGCTGACATAGTTGCCCTATATTAAAGTGCCTCTTCATAGAACTGAAGCACATCTAACTAAAAGCTTGACAGCTACCCTTTTCTTTTCACTCTTCTCCATACCTTTTGCCTCAACAGTCTTTTTTTTTAAAGATTTCTTAAGGAGTATTGTGAGAGAAACACTTCAAAGTTTAATGACTCAGCACTTTCCAGTAAGAGGGATGATATGTGGGCTTTGATAAATGAGCTCTTTAATATTTGACAAGTTTCTTTAGAAGGTCTCATTACTAGGCCGCAAATCATGGATAACCATCAAGGCCTCTTTAGGAATCTGCAGTGTGAATATTGAAAAATGGTTGTGCCGCCACCCTTGTCTGCCCCGACTCCTACGTTCTGCCGTTTTCTTTTTCTTCCTCTTTGAAAAGATAATGCAATCAGAGCAACTTCTGAATAACTAATCTTGCAGCATTGCCTTTAGGATCTAATCTCCTTTAAGATTAATTGACTTCTCCCCTCACTTTCTTACTAAGTTGACATGCTTTTTGGCTTGTAGAATTATCAAGCATCTAGATTTTGGGTCAATGACATCATCTCAAATGCAAATTCATTTATACAATAGGCATGTGACGGTATCACATTCATATCAAATTTTCATATCATGATAAGTACTCTTGCCTTTATAACGGTATACAGTATTATTACGATGCATGGTGAAAAAAGTTGCAAAAAAGTGTTGTCATTCTATAAGTGGTTTAATTATTTTTTCTTATAACAAAAAGAGCTCTGAACATTTAAATATAATAAAACAATAAACAAAAAATGTATGAAGCAAACTAATGTTTCAAAGAGATGCAAGTGCAAGAGAATTATAAAGAACAATAGGCAACAATTCCTTTCATTTTCCTAAGCACTCTTATTTGTCATTGAATCTTTTACACTATAACACGTCTTCTACTTTTCACAACATCAACCAAAACAGTCTCAGCTCTGTGTAATACATTTTCGGTTTCATTTAGCCTCAAAGTGGGAAGCAACTAAGACTAACAAAAGTACATACATAGTTCTCCTGTTCAGGAGAACTAGAAAAGCACTCAGCCCTAGTTTTTGTCGTTGATGCAGTAAGTTGCCCTCCTGTTGGTTTCAGATTGAGTATTGATTACCTGGTTTTTTTCCTCATTGTTCTCTGTCTTTCAAAGAGAGGTACAGAGAATAGAAGAACAGAGGGCCAACCTCAGCAGTCGTTCCACATACTTACCTAAATAATTTACAGAGAGTTTGGTGGAAAACAACATCCACCAAACGAATGTTAGACCCTAAAGGTGGACATCAGTGCAGGTCTCCTACAAGTAATTGATCACATTGATTGTTTTGTGACTCCCACTGCTACGTTAGTCCCCTGACTCTCTAGCAGATAGTTTGGATCCTTGTGGAACACTGGAAACCATTTTCATCTTGCTGAGGCCAATTAGTGCATTCTAATTTTGCAGCACAGTTAGAAGTTTGAGGGGCTTGTTGATCAATCACCTTTAGTTTTTCCCGTATACTTTCCTCTTCCTGTTTGGCTGCCTTTCTGTCCTCGGCTTCTTCCTTCCACTTTCCTGCAACTAAACGTGCTTTTTCCTTTGCAATGGCATCTCTGAACTTTTTCTTTATTTCTTCTTCTTTCTTTCGCCTTGGAAAAAGCCAAAAAATAAGGTGGAAAATCTAAATCTATTTGGAAGAATGACATGACATTTCTGTATAAACAAAATAAACCTTATGTTTCCATGTTCCAATTTCTAATCTAGTAGAAAGATACAGATAAACATCATGCAATTGCTCACAATCCTCACCACATCTCCTGGGCTTCTAGCTGAGCCTGTCGCCTGGCTCTCTCCTCCATCAACTCTTTGGCAATCACCTCATATGGTTTGTCTCCAGGGGCGTCCCCCATTACCCAGACCCACACCTCACCATCTTTGCCCTGCAGCCACTGAATACTCTTCCTGTTTTCTGGAAACAGTGATAAAGGCAGATGTGAAAACCAGCCTGAAAAAGACAATTCACCCAAAAATTAAAATACTGTTGATCAATGTTTATATGTAAATAGCCTAAATGAAACCTTATCATATAAAGAGAGTCTTTTAATCATATAAGAGGTGTCTTTTTGGAAGACTTGATAAATATGGATTATATTTACAATGTCTTTTTGTAGTTTTTTTATGCGTTAAAGTTGTGGTTGTGTGGACTTTCAAAGAATGGACAATGATAAAAGAATACTGTATTAAAAATATGGATGGGTATACATATACTCACCTAAAGGATTATTAGGAACACCATACTTATACTGTGTTTGACCCCCTTTCGCCTTCAGAACTGCTTTAATTCTACGTGGCATTGATTCAACAAGGTGCTGAAAGCATTCTTTAGAAATGTTGGCCCATATTGATAGGATAGCATCTTGCAGTTGATGGAGATTTGTGGGATGCACATCCAGGGCACGAAGCTCCCGTTCCACCACATCCCAAAGATGCTCTATTGGGTTGAGATCTGGTGACTGTGGGGGCCATTTTAGTACAGTGAACTCATTGTCATGTTCAAGAAACCAATTTGAAATGATTCAAGCTTTGTGACATGGTGCATTATCTTGCTGGAAGTAGCCATTAGAGGATGGGTACATGGTGGTCATAAAGGGATGGACATGGTCAGAAACAATGCTCAGGTAGGCCGTGGCATTTAAACGATGCCCAATTGGCACTAAGGGGCCTAAAGTGTGCCAAGAAAACATCCCCCACACCATTACACCACCACCACCAGCCTGCACAGTGGTAACAAGGCATGATGGATCCATGTTCTCATTCTGTTTACGCCAAATTCTGACTCTACCATCTGAATGTCTCAACAGAAATCGAGACTCATCAGACCAGGCAACATTTTTCCAGTCTTCAACTGTCCAATTTTGGTGAGCTCGTGCAAATTGTAGCCTCTTTTTCCTATTTGTAGTGGAGATGAGTGGTACCCGGTGGGGTCTTCTGCTGTTGTAGCCCATCCGCCTCAAGGTTGTGCGTGTTGTGGCTTCACAAATGCTCTGCTGCATACCTCGGTTGTAACGAGTGGTTATTTCAGTCAAAGTTGCTCTTCTATCAGCTTGAATCAGTCTGCCCATTCTCCTCTGACCTCTAGCATCAACAAGGCATTTTCGTCCACAGGACTGCCGCATACTGGATGTTTTTCCCTTTTCACACCATTCTTTGTAAGCTCTAGAAATGGTTGTGCGTAAAAATCCCAGTAACTGAGCAGATTGTGAAATACTCAGACCGGCCCGTCTGGCATCAACAACCATGCCACGCTCAAAATTGCTTAAATCACCTTTCTTTCCCATTCTGACATTCAGTTTGGAGTTCAGGAGATTGTCTTGACCAGGACCACACCCCTAAATGCATTGAAGCAACTGCCATGTGATTGGTTGATTAGATAATTGCATTAATGAGAAATTGAACAGGTGTTCCTAATAATCCTTTAGGTGAGTGTATATATATATATATATATATATATATATATATATATATATATATATATATATATTGGCCATGTCACAGTACTCACTGAAATGGTCTTTTGCACTAAGGTTATGAAGCTGCCCAAATAAATTATAGGTAAATGTAAAATATAACAAAACTATCTACTTATTGTGTGTTGATGTAAATACTGTTTTTGTGTCCATACCTCTACTCTGTTTCAAATGGGAATGCTATCCCGACAGCTGTTTATGCGCACTATTCATTTATAGCGCACAGGTGTACACCCCAGTCTCCGGACTGTCCCGTACACCAATATTTTAACGATTCATAAAAAATTAATCACCGTCTGGCCAACTGAGATTTCATTATGTATATAGATTAGAATTATGATTTTTCAGTAGCACTACAGCACACCCTGAGTGAAGTACTGTTTGTTGTTTGGTTTTGGGGTCTGAGCGTTTGGACCCGGAAATGTCAAACAATATGATTACATATACAGTGCATCCGGAACACAAACTTCTTGTTGTCATTATGGGGTATTGTTTGTAGAATTGAGGAAAACAATTATGAATTTAATCAATTTTGAAATAAGGCTGTCACATAACAAAATGTGGAAAAAGTGAAGAGCTGTGAATACTTTCTGGATGCACTGTAGGGCTATAGGAAAGATTTCCTTGCCGGACCCACCATCTCTCTCCTTGGTCAAGGGACTTTCCCAGCTTCCCTCTTGGCTCTCACACTCCATCCATCGTCGCACCTGCTCCTGACGTATTTTGTAGAAAAGAATCTGCCTCTGCTCCTCATTAAGTTCATCCAGAAGCTCTGGATCCACAAACATGTCTCTCAAGATCTGTTGCATCATTTTGAACTGCCAGAATATCCTCTCCAGGAACACGCTGGGAGAACTGCCAGATATATTTGCAGCAGAATTCTTTCAAAAAAGTCAAACAAGGTGAAGCGTTAACTACCATATCAGCATGCTTGCCTGGAACAGCCTGCAACGTTTTACACCTATAAAATGTTACTGATTCTACAACTGTAAATGCCCTGAGACTGTAACACAGTTCCCACTTTATTTATATTGACTTTTATGTGTTAGGCACTTTTGGTTTTAGAAGAATCTATTGCAAAACATTTTACAGGTTGTATGCAGAATAAAAGTCACTACACAAATCACTATAAAGTGTAATAAATTGATACTTTGTTAATCAGGGATGGCTTAAATCAATCCAAATTAAAGTAAAGACATTTATAATGATGGCTGATAATACGCTTCTACATGCACATCCTGATTTTGCCGAGTTAGACACGTTCCTTAGTCAACAATTTTGCTGATCCTGGAACAACATTCCTGTATGAAAATTTAGCCCTAACACTATCCCTACCTCTAACCTAACCCTACCCATAAGTTATCCCTGAAATCAGAGGGAAATTATTGGTAAATAACACTGATGTAGAAGCACCTAACCCTGGTTGTAAGCTTAAACTTGACATGTAAACTGTAAACTTGTCCCTCAAATCTGGTTGATTGGAATGTTGTTCCAGTGTGCATTTGGTTAAATCAGGTTCTGCGTTTCGATACATTTATTTAAAAAAAATAAAAATTCATCCAATACTTTTTTTTGTTGGCACTGTTTACAGACCTTCCGTTTAAACTGTTTCTGGAACTGCTTTTTCTATTCATTTATCATCCAGTTCTTTTGCTCATTCTACCCTTTTATTTTTATTTGCCAGTGTCATATTTTCTCTATAGGGCACATATCTCAGAGTCTTCTCTTCACTAATGCAGATAAAGCTGGTCTGTAATGTGTAATGTTCAATGAGGCTGTCAGCTGAGCTCCAGTCAGGTGTCTCTTTCTCAAATTAGAGAGTCCGATGTTCTTATCCTCTTGTTGGTGTGCATCTGGGCCATTCTCATCTTGCTCTATTTTGCTTAGATCCAGTTTCTTTTCTTCTTTCAAAATAGTATATGTTCATCTCTTAGAGAATTGACTACAATGTTTTTTAAACCATTTTTAAATTAGAATAAAAGCAAGTGTACTGGCTACTTCAACAGCTGAAAAAAGGATCTTCAGATCAACACATTATTGTAATGATTGCTTAAAGGGGTCCTGTTATGCTTTTTTTACATTTTCAACTTTCTTTAGGTTGTACAGTTACAAAAGCTAAGTTTCACTTCCACTCTATGTGCCCTATTTTAACGATCTATGCGCATGGTTTAAAGCGCACGGCGCAAGTGCACTCAGGGCGTATCAGAATCCGCGTTTGCTAGTTTAACGGCGGGAAAAATGGTCGGCGCGCTAGACGCATGGTCTTCAAAGGGTTGCTCTCGCGCCATGACGGATTTGCTATTTATACGGAATTTGCAAGCGGAAAAACTGAACGGTTCTCTAGCAAGGAAACGGAACTGCTCGTCCAATGATGCCTGCTTGCTCATTATTACTGCAAATAGGTAGGCTAATTTTGATACATGCAATATCCATTATGACATGTAGGCATTTTTATATTTATGTACACAATAATAATCTTTTACATTTTAATCCTTTAATTTTTCATATTTAGTTTGTGTGCTTCTGCGCGTCCTTCTGTGTGTAATAAGCAAAGTGTACGCGCGTTGTGGACCCGCCTATAGGCGCATTAATGCACTCTTTAAATAACACAAAAAATACTGCTATTGACTTTAGACCAGGTTTCAGTTGGGCAATGCCGAAGTCATTTTCAGTTGACTCAAAATAGCAACACGCCAACAATGCGCCTGACACACCTCGTTTTCAGACCAGCACTATAAAGTTATTCACACTAGTCAAAGAACAACTGTAGCAGGCTAAGAAATGTAACGAATATCTCATAAATAGGCATCTAATAACGCCCATGGGTGCACAAATGGGTGCAAATGCATTTGTTATTTAAGCAACGTGGCGCAGGACGTAAAAATGACAACTGCGTCGGGCTGAAACTAGCAAAAAACACTTGCACCGGGTGTATGATATAGTGCCCTATAACAGTAAGCACTGTTTCTGAACTCCCTGGCTGCGTCCGAAAACTTAGGCAGCTGACTTGTTGCCTTTCTGCCCTATCAGGCAATGACTTCGCAGGCAGTGTTTGCACATGAAGGTACCTCACAAAACTGATTTCGGAGAGACTTCTGAGGCAGTGTAACGGTTTAATGATCTACAGCAAAATAGAGAGAGCTTTGATGATAACCAAGCAAATATTTAATTACTACAATAGTAATTTTTCACTACAAATGACATTAAAAGTGGAAAACATTGGTCAAAAACATACATTTACACACAAACTGTCAGCATCTTGATTTTTTTGCTGAACTGTCATGGAATGGAACACATAGGATTGTGGGATATCAAAGGCAGTGAAGGAAACATGCTGCCTTCAAAAATGTATCAGATGAAGGTATCTCAGGAGACAGGAAGTTAAGCTAACATTGGATTCAGACGTGCCTATCTGATGCCTTCCTACTTTGCAATGCATCCTCCAAAGGATTTTGGACACAGCCCCTGAAATGCCTCGATTGTAGTCTTGAGTTTTCTTCGGGAACTTACATGTCACAAAATCCCTTATTTAAATAATTCCCGCCCAAGGCATAAGCAAAAAAAGGTGTGAGGGCTGAGTTGTATGTGACATTTACGAAATAAGCTCAAAGAATTTGACCAATCACAATTCACAACACACTGGTCCAGCCAACCAATCAGAGTGCATTGTGCTTGTGGAAGGCGGGGCTTCATAGTGACGGGAACTAAACAGAGCATTACAGACAGACTGGGAAGTGAGGTGCTGCAACAATGTAAAATATGTGAAAAGGTGTATTTTAAACATTTAATGAATTCAATATAAATGAATGTTAAAGTTGTATATAGAAACTTTAATAAATGCTGTAAAGTAATATTAAAATATAGAAAGTTGTAAAACATTACCACTTTTGAAAGTTACATTGGTAGAAATACCAGTTTCCTTCAAATACATAAATGTGCCTTAGTGATTCCAAACTTGTAAACAGTAGTGTATTTTTAAAGTGCTCATTCCACAGTATTATTTTAATCTTTCAATATCAGAATACAATATCTCACAGTATCGGAATACAAACAAATACAAGTTTGTCTCATGTTATAAACGTAACAGAAAAATCAATAGCTAGCATTCATCAACGCTCTACTGTCTGTGTTCCTAGCTCACTCTTTTTCTACATTATTCATCTTACTGACCTGCTCTGGCTCCTTCAGATCCCTCTGTGTCCTGGCAGCATGGAGCTTCTCGCTGTGTCATTGAAGAGTCGAGCACAACCAGGTGATTGCTGATGAATACAGGGGTGCAGTATTGTGTCCCATCAGATCCATGATGAAGATTTATATAGTTCCATCTATGTTGTGACGGGTCTCTGTTATGATGTGTGCACTGAAGGTCAGAAGTTTCCCACAGGTGAATGGACAAGGGCTGTTGTCAACCTATAATGCAACTGGATCTCTCCTGCACGCTTTCTTTTGGTCTCCCCCGGTACACAGATAGACACACACACCCAGAGTGAGAGAGAGAGAGATACTGCTAATGTAATTAGAACCCTCTCTGTTGTCCTATCTAGGGTTCATCTGGGCCCATTGCTCTCTTCATTAAGTCTGTCCTCCTGCGGTACAATGCTAATGCTTTTGCAAGAGAGACTTTGAATTATTCTTTAAGCAATTTAAGCAAATTTAATGCTGCTGACTTCACTGAGATCTGTTTGGTATGAATTATTCATCTTTATGTTGTTCATTCCGTAGATTTTCCGTCTTTAATCCCCTTAAACACAGACTAAACAAAGCAAATCCTTGTGACTTTAAGCTTATATCTGTACATCTGGGGAAATGTCTGCAGGTGTGTTGCTGTATTTGAATATTGTCTTAGTGTTTTAATGTTCTCAGCTGGGCACCACAAACAGCCACATGGTGCCTAATTCTCTTTCTCTTGTTCTCTCTCTGTCCTTTTATCTTTCTGTGTCAAGGTTATCGTTCCTTTTCAAAAGAGCCTTGAGTTTTTTAGTTTTTTTTGTACAGCCTTGGTGAATGTTAAATAGTATTGTGCATGTTCGTGCAAGTTTTTAACTTTTATTTTTTTTTCAAATAATAATCTATATTTTAATTGTATTCAGATAAAAATGTAAGCGTATTTCTTATTTGAAACTCCCCTAACATAAGTATTTCTGAAATATTTACTGTTTGAATTATTAATTACATTTTCTTTTAATCAGACCATCTACTTTCAAGTTATGCACAGCAATGACTGACACTGACAGTATCAATACCATACTATAATCCAATTAATTTATAGCATTACATATTCTAACAATTTATTATTATTAGTTATACTACGGGGCTGTTGAATGCTTGAATCTGATTGGTTGACACACATTTTTAAGGTGTGCAATTCTGTTCAGGGAAACATACGGCTAAAATAGTTTCAGGCAGGACTTGACCGCATTACCGTCTAAATCCAACATGTTCTCATGAAATGCGTATTTTACGAGTTCACACTTACAAATAAGTCAGATAGAATAATGGTATGCATATTTGGCGTGCTGTCCGAGGAGAGGACTCCGAGCTCGGTATTTGGCCCGAACCCAGAGTACATGTGTTGCCCCGCCCCATACCTATTCCGATTGACTCGATCATCTTACATAGGCATACATGATGGAAAATGTGTTCGTAGGCCTACTCGGTGTAGGCAGGCAGAGCTATTGCATGGATGGATTGATGAGCGAATGTCATCTGTCATGTGTCTAATGCCAGACAAATAAGATAGAGCTTGAAATGTTGAGCTAGAGAATTAATCTAAGATTCTAAAACAAATTCAGGTGTTTTTGTTAACAACTCGCAATGTACGTCGATTTCACAAATTAATCATTCAATGTTATTTGTGAACCAGTTGATTTTTAAAAAATCAGTTCAAAAGGTTCAGTCACAAAACCGGTCTCGGAGATCTCGATTTTAATATAGGCCTACTTCATAAAATGAATCACAATATTTGACCGTATTTGACCAATATTTGGCTGTGAGATTTTCGGATACAATTTGAGCTAAAAATGAGTCAAAGTGTTTTGACTCATTTTTAATTTTGGCCACACCTGAAATAGAAACCACTTATTCAAGGACGTGCATATATTGCATGGACTTAGCAAAACATAAGTGTCTAAAATACGTGCACACAGTTCTGTTGAATGATACATAAACATTTAACTTAATGCTGTTAAGCTGAAACTGTTTGAAATAAGCATTGACAACAGCACTGAAATAAAAACGCGTTCATGTCACTCAGAGTGAAAGTTGCGTTCATTACTATAGCAACAGAATCCAGGCGCGTTCTTTCAGAATCAGGTACAGATAAAAAGTTCTAGATTTCGTCACTTTAAAATAACAAGGAACACATTGTTTTTTTCTGAAATAAAGTGTATCAAAAAGTCTGATATTATGATTTGCAGTGTACTTAAGAAAATGAAAGATTCATATATAAATACATAAAAATAACATACAACTTCATGACCAATAACACCTGTAACACTGTCTTATCATTATACTGATAACAATACTGTCCATCATTTTCATTTCCTTTCTATTGCTACGGTGATATGAAATAATGTAATATATCATAAATCACATTTAATTCATAATTCATTCCTCTACCTGAAGACCTGACCCTGCTGTTGATAATTAACTTTCATTTTGTTAAATGTTGTGGGGTCGTTCGTGCATAGTCTAAAGACCAGCTTAGCCTAATTTAGCAAAAAAAAAATTCCTAAAGGAAAATAATCACATGAAGGCTTTGTGAAACTGTACAGTTTTTCTAGTTTTTTAAATGACATACACTGAATGAAATAGCTTCCTTCCTACACCGAGTACGAACACATTTTCTATCATGTATGCCTATGAAAGACGATCGAGCCAATCGGAATAGGTATGGGGCGGGGTGACATGTGCAGCCCCGCCCCGATCTGCAGGCTGCAGCCATCCTTCTTGGTTGGAAGGACATGATGATTAGATAGATAATTTGAACGTGCTCCTCCCGTGCTATATATAAAACATCATATATAGCACGAATTGTATTTATCGTGCGATTTATACACCAAAATTTGTTTTTACGTGCATATGATGTGCATTGTCACCCTATTGAGTAGGTTTAGTGGTGTGGGGTATGTGCATATAACACGTTAAAAAGTGCGTATCATATGCACGCGAAAACTGCGTAACATATGCACATAAAAACATTTTGCTGTATAAATTGCACGATAAATACAATTCGTGATATAGACACGCATTTTCATAAGATCAGGCTGCCAAATCACTTCGCTAAATGATTTCAGTATTTCGTTATTTCAAAGGTCATTACAGCCTACAACAGCAAAAGAACCAAACCCACTGTGACCCTGACCAAGCAAATATATAGTAAACAATAGGGTAAAAACAACAAATTATTTCCATGTTTTTTTGCCACAAAATTACGTTTTATTATGTATGGAAAGCACATACTATATTTCTCCCGCTATCTCCCAGACTCCCATACTGATACAAATGATTCTGTGGTGAAGTAAATACTACAGGGAAGAAAAAAAGAAGTAATTTCTACATGAAAAGGTTAGTTCAGGCAAGAAAAAAAACAACTAAGTAAATTCTATATTAGTACTCAATTAAAGCTTGTATAAATTAAAGTGTAAATATCAACGTAAAACCTACTCATCTTTTCTGATACTGGTTTTCCCATCATGCACTGGGGCTTGAATAATGAATTTTTTATCAAGTTTTATTAAGTTTTATCATTGCTTCTGTTGTAAGGTTTAGTAACTTGCCATTTTGTGACATATGGAGTTCATTTTCTACTCAAAATGTTCCATCGAATGTTACTGTCATTGTGTATTGTGTGAGGTCTCTGTGTTCAGGTGGCATGTTTCTTCTATTATGTAGATATGGTGTCTACACAATATCTATCTATATATATATATATATATATATAATTCAGTGTTATATTGTTTGAGTAAAAGGTATTGCAAAGGAAACTATATTCACAAAAAAAAAAATGACTAGAGAAATGCTAAAATTAAAAAAAAAAAAAAAAGTTATTTTTGTGCAAATTTTCTTTCGACAGAAAAATGTAGTTTGCAGGACCGTGGCTCTCCAGGACTGGAGTTTGCCACCCCTGATATAGCTCTAAAATGACATTTTGGAATTGGCAACGGAAGAGTGGGATGAGATGCGTAAGAAATTCAAGACAAATGTCTTGAAATACAACATTTTGAGGTGTGGTAACCGTATAAGCGAAATATTTGACTCCGGTCCGTTGAATTATTAGAAAACAATACACACCCGAGGTGTAACAGCCATTACCACCTCAGGTGTGCATTATTTTCTAATAATTCAACGGCCCGTTGTCAATTATTCCTTACTTAATGTACATATAAGCAGAAATGTCATTAAACTTTGATTCATATATGTGTACATTTCTACTTGCCTACTTTTCATTTGTCATTTTTATGTTATAAATACAGAAAACTTAAAATACCAATACTTTCTGGCGGGCAAAGCTAAACATTCGGACTTTCACACTAGTGCTTTCCTCTTCAGTACTTCTTAAAAAGTCAATTTATCTCCCAGCAAGCTTAAGCCCCAGGCATCAAGACAGATTGTTTTACCTCCTTGCTCAGCTGTAATGACACATGAGATATGGACTAGCAGAATTGAATGTGTGGGTGAGTGTGTTACACCATCTGTGTAACTGTGTATGTGTGTGTATCAGATGTGAGTGGACAAAATCGATCAAGTGCTACTACGTGTGGGCCACTGGCACCAGAAGTTCTCAGTACAAGTACGACCCCTTGGACTCAGGGATTTCTGTCTAAGCCTTCTTGTTTCTCCTTCAGAGATTTCATGAAACTCCCATTATTAGCTTGTCTGAATTGAGGGGTGATATGTTTTGCCAAAGTCAGCATATGTTTGTATATAATATTGAAAATGCTTTTTTCCATTATAGAATGCTGCAGTGATGATTTACTGATCTGAAACAAAAATAGGATTATTCCATTTGCTTTTGGATTCTTGCAAAAAATAAGTGACCAACAAAAAATTAAGATACTTAAATGTTTTGTTCCTTGTCATAATCTTCAAAAATGAACACAGTTTATGAATTTTAAAGCGAAATGTAGGCTATAAATGAACTACACCACGGTCGCATAACTTCAGTGTTACCACCATTAAACTGTCTCAATTAAAAACAAAGGCTTAATTAGCTGGTTCAGGTGTGTTTGATTAGGGTTGGCTAGCTAAACTCTGCAGGACAGTGGCCCTCGAGGACCAGGGTTGAGAATGCCTGTTGTAGAATAAAAGGTGGAAATATTGTGAGCTTGTGTTAACCATTTAAAACAACCCACTTAAACCAGAAGTGCTAAAATTGTTTCCAGGTTTTAGCCTATAGAATACATCATCCCTTCAGTACTCTATTCCCTTTCTTTTATATATTTTTTTTTCATGTTTTTGAACACACTACATTTATGTGATATATAACAAACAGGGGGCAGTGTTGAGCTAAAGTTGAACATCCGTTAGAGATTAGTTGGTCTCTCAAAACAACACTAATCAAGAACAAGGCTTCCAAACAAGAAGGACCAACCAGAGCCAAGGCTGTCGCAGCCTGCTTGGCACTGGTCTACCTGTCGGTCACAGTCTGTTGTCAGGCTTTGACTAATGGTGTCTGCCAGTTTCGTATATTCACGCTCTCTCTTGTCTCCCTGATTCTATTCTTTCTCCTTTATGTTGCTTTCTTCCCTCGAGTTACTCGTCACCTCTTTCCCCCCACCACATTTTCACCCACCTCTCTCTGTCTTCCTACTTTAGTTTCTATTCTCATTCCTTTCTGGTGCTAATTTATGTAACCGATGGTAATAAAATCCCAGCTTTTTTTGTAATTAAGGAATTAGAGATGAGTGGGAAAGCTCAATGGTGAAGTGCAGCAGAAATATATCCTCCCTCAGACAGTCTCATGGACACAATCTCCTTCCATGTTTAGAGACACACACAGCCCACCTGCAATGCCCACGTTGCCTTGGGCTACGCACAGCAGCACATAAATTAACACAACAATAAGAGTCTTCAGTGATCGCATCTGTTGCGCACTGGGCAGAGAGATGAAGGCTGTATGGATCAGATACAACAAGTAGAGGGAATTAAAGCACTGGATCAAACATGCAGCGAGGTAGGAAGACGGCAATCAATCTGGCTGTTTGAGTCGCACTTTAATGGTCCAGATAGATTTGCTGGGGTTATGACAGGTGCCCCAGTTGTGTGATCTCTTTCTCTCCTCCTCGCTCTTTTTCAATGCGGCATTATAGCTCTATTACAGAAGCTTAAGTGGAAGTGTGGAGACATGCAGATTGACATTAAGATTTGTGTGAGTGTCAGAGAGATGCATTGCCTTGGGTGTAGAAGTGCTAAAACGTCTTTCTAAGCAGACACCATATGCACCATAAAATTATATGCATTTGTGAGGGGTATGTGTGTATATACACACACATTTATGTAATGTTCATAAATATAGCCTCAAACGATCAAGCCAAACAGCAGGGGTGCCTGTAATTTGAGTCAAAGTAAATTCCCTTTCACAAAAAAAAAAAAAATCACTTCCTCCTGCTGTTTGTGTGGTACAAGAAGCCACATCACTGGAGGTTGTTTCTCCTTAATCATAGCAATCTGTGTCTGAATTTGCACCCCAGAAATGTGTTTATGTCAGTACTTTTCTACACATTAAAGTCAATGTATTGTTCTCAACATTGATCACAAGATAAACTATTACTGTGTGTTTTATACAGTTTATGAATTCTATATTAATCTGTACAGTTGCTGTACATTTTGAGAGGTGTGCATGCTGCCAAACACCCACACAAATCATCTTCATCTCTGCACATTTCACTTTATTTGTCAAAGCAGTGTATGAAGTTGATTGATCTTTAACTCTGCATGATTAATGATATTCACTACAGATTTCTAAAAACATTTTTTTTTTAATTCAGTGTGATTATTTTTGACCTTGGCCAGTAATTTTTATATGACTGTTCTTTTCTTTTAATTTTTTTTTATTATGTATGGAATTCTATCTATCTATCTATCTATCTATCTATCTATCTATCTATCTATCTATCTATCTATCTATCTATCTATCTATCTATCTATCTATCTATCTATCTATCTATCTATCTATCTATCTATTTATATCTATATATACACTCACCTAAAGGATTATTAGGAACACCTGTTCAATTTCTCATTAATGCAATTATCTAATCAACCAATCACATGGCAGTTGCTTCAATGCATTTAGGGGTGTGGTCCTGGTCAAGACAATCTCCTGAACTCCAAACTGAATGTCAGAATGGGAAAGAAAGGTGATTTAAGCAATTTTGAGCGTGGCATGGTTGTTGGTGGAGTATTTCACAATCTGCTCAGTTACTGGGATTTTCACGCACAACCATTTCTAGAGTTTACAAAGAATGGTGTGAAAAAGGGAAAAACATCCAGTATGCGGCAGTCCTGTGGGCGAAAATGCCTTGTTGATGCTAGAGGTCAGAGGAGAATGGGCCGACTGATTCAAGCTGATAGAAGAGCAACTTTGACTGAAATAACCACTCGTTACAACCGAGGTATGCAGCAAAGCATTTGTGAAGCCACAACACGCCCAACCTTGAGGCGGATGGGCTACAACAGCAGAAGACCCCACCGGGTACCACTCATCTCCACTACAAATAGGAAAAAGAGGCTACAATTTGCACAAGCTCACCAAAATTGGACAGTTGAAGACTGGAAAAATGTTGCCTGGTCTGATGAGTCTCGATTTCTGTTGAGACATTCAGATGGTAGAGTCAGAATTTGGCGTAAACAGAATGAGAACATGGATCCATCATGCCTTGTTACCACTGTGCAGGCTGGTGGTGGTGGTGTAATGGTGTGGGGGATGTTTTCTTGGCACACTTTAGGCCCCTTAGTGCCAATTGGGCATCGTTTAAATGCCACGGCCTACCTGAGCATTGTTTCTGACCATGTCCATCCCTTTATGACCACCATGTTCCCATCCTCTGATGGCTACTTCCAGCAGGATAATGCACCATGTCACAAAGCTTGAATCATTTCAAATTGGTTTCTTGAACATGACAATGAGTTCACTGTACTAAAATGGCCCCCACAGTCACCAGATCTCAACCCAATAGAGCATCTTTGGGATGTGGTGGAACGGGAGCTTCGTGCCCTGGATGTGCATCCCACAAATCTCCATCAACTGCAAGATGCTATCCTATCAATATGGGCCAACATTTCTAAAGAATGCTTTCAGCACCTTGTTGAATCAATGCCACGTAGAATTAAGGCAGTTCTGAAGGCGAAAGGGGGTCAAACACAGTATTAGTATGGTGTTCCTAATAATCCTTTAGGTGAGTGTATATATCCATCCATCCATCCATCCCCCGGAACGCGGTTTTTTACCGAGGGGTAGAAATCCCCCCCACCCGCCACTGATCAGAGGGTGTTTAGTGTTTCTTTTAGGATGAAGGAAAACTGAACCAAATGCTAATAGGTGTTAAAGTCTTTATTTGAATAGTTGAAGAACATAAGGGCTTAAAAATCTATATCATACAAAGTAAATCTTGTTGTCTTTGTTTCTCTGACTACAGATAATTGCTTTTGTATATTGTTGTATCCCTGACATTTCCTCTTCGAATGGCAATGCAGTACGCTTCAGAGATTTGACATGCTTTCATAATGGTGAGACTTGGCTTGTATTCATTTTTGTTATTTGAAGTCTCACCAGAGCTCATCCTGCCCCCTCCTCTGTTGAAACCACAGAGGTGTCCTAATTCTGAACATAAAATGCTCTGGATGCCATATTACCGGCTTCTATAAACCTTGAAGTGGCACGTAATAGGCAAAGCCTATTGTCTTCTTTCTTGTCATTTGGCTCAATGAACAAAATAGACATTAGGGAAATGACCAAGCCTGCAACTCTGCACAGTACACTCTCTATTCTCTCGATTTCAAAGGCTGAAAGATAAACAACATTACTATGAAGCTGTTATTATAATGCATCTGGGGCATCTGCCAGTTATCACAGACCCAGTATGCATAAGGATAATTAGTGTGTACGCTCTGTTTGACACTTCTTATCTTGACCATCAGAAATATCTGTATCTTAAAGGAAGAAGGTTGTGGCCAGCCAAAATGTGAAACATACATAGGCATATTTTTTCCTTTAAACATACATTTGAACATACAGTACATTTGTTTTCATGCGGTTATGCTGTGACACAACCAAATTATCACTGATTGCTACTAAAAGCATTTTGTTTGTTATTAAATTAAAAACAAGACTTTGAGACTGTTTCTAAGCAAATTAATGCTCTGGGTCTTAAAGTATTCCTGTAGTTCAACAGCTAACAATGCTAAGACCATGGACTCAATTCCCAGGGAACAAATATATCAAAAAGATAATGTATGTACTGTAAGTTACTTTGCATAAACTTATACTTTGCATCTGATAAATGTAAAATATGAAACCACATAGTGGATGAATGGAAAAGGGGCCAGTACAGAACCCTGTGGTACACCACTGTTATTCACTACATCATCTCAGGCACATAAGTCTCGAGCATCATGAACTTCCACCTGTCAGTAAGGTAATCTGTGATCTGGTAGACTGTGGGAAGATTCACTTACATCAACCTGGGTTTAATCCCAAATTGGAGAAGCAGAATAATGCATTATAGAAGTAAACGTGCAAAATACTGACAGTGGTGTCAGCCTTATCCAAGTGCGAGTCGGTCATTGATCAGGTTGTCATCAAAACCTGTATGAAATATACCTATGTCAGCTCATTCTAATAGATTTTTCCTCATACATCCCCTCCCTGACAGTTAATTGACCGTAATCCTCAGGGAGCTTCCTAACCATTAAAAAAGTCAGAAAAAAATGAAGTGGAGCTAGAAATGACAGAATGGTGATATTAATTCCCACCTATCTTAACCTAAGAGAGGCACTACTTCCTCCATTTAAAAAGCCATTATATAACACTGATTCTTATAGACGAATAATTATTTAATATGATGCAGTCACTGCTCACTCTTGACTGATATGAACTGGAAGTGTTATCTTCTCAGAGGAGAAACCAGCAGAGGGAATTGAGGACAGGTCTGCATGATTGCCATTTTAATAGGGTCACCCCCAGGGCCACTGTCCTTTCAAAGGCACTCACAGCTCATCCTCATTCAGCCTGAATGCAACAGACACCTTAATATTCTGCTCATAATGGTGCTCATTTATTCTGGTACTCATCTGCATGTCCATTTTCACTTTATCATTAATCAGTGCTCACATAGCTTTAATTTTACAATAAGCACGAGTTTCTACCATTGATTCTAAAGGTGTAAAGACATTAATGCTGCAGATAACCTATCTTCATATGATATGATTTGCAAGTTATTTGGTGAGAAATCAAGTTTGCCACTTTAATAAAAATTATGTGTGATTTATGGATGAGCGCTGCAATCTGTTCGGTAAAAGAGATTTTGTAGTGAGAATGCACTAGAGTTAATTGCACAAGTCATTAAAAAAAAAAATCACACCTGTGCCTAATACTTTTTGGTGGAGCCACACATATAAATGATTCTGCTTCATTGCACCATGACAGGAGTGACACAGGTTCTCTACCTGTCAGGGCTGTATCTCGGACAGAGGATTTTGTGTGTTGAGGCATTTTTGTTTATCCTCAATCTGTTTTTGGACATTTTTTTGTCTCACTTGCGCTCATTCTATTTGGACTGTCTGTTGGGCTGCGCACATTCTGATCCATACATCACTCTATGCTTTTGACTCTGGCTCTGTTGTTTTGTCTGTAGTATGTATATTGTGTTTGTTCTTATATTGTTTTTTCTTATATTATTTGGTATGTTTATGCTTATAGCCTTGCCCACTGACTCAAAGATGGGCTGTATGAAGTAAACATTATTATCATTAGTAGTCAAGTTAAGTCACCTTTATTTATATAGCGCTTTATACAATATAGATTGTTTCAAAGCAGCTTTACAGTGATAACAGAAAAAATAATGCATTTCGGCTGTTGTTCAGCTGAAGTCAGTAGTAGTAGCAATAGTATGTTTGAAGGGGCAACCGGCTCCTTGTAGAATAAAACAGCATTTCTAGAAGACTGATTTTCCTGGAGTCTTCATCTCATATGAGTCATCATTTTAATTAGGGTAAACCTTAAGAGCATCTGAGAGTAATTACAGACAAAATTGTTGTTTTATTGGACAGTAATAGTTCTTTGTTAGGGCAAAACACAGTAACTACTCCAACACTGAAACTTCAAATTTTGATTCAAGTGATATCAATTTTCACACCAATTTTCTGTAGTTGATATTATAGTCTAAAACTCAATTTAGACAAAATGTGTAGGTAATGCGTTTTTGCATTTGCACTGCAGTAAAGTAATCATAGGACTTTGGATTGTCAGTGTTTACTTTGGCCATACTTTGTCACTTTTCCTTTGCTTGTATTTATATTTGTTCTATTATTTTCAGCAATTGTTACAATTTAGCTATAAATCAGAAGTTTAAAGAATTAGTTCACTTCAAAATAAAAATTTTCTTATATTTTACTCACCCCCATCTCATCCAAGATGTTCATGTCTTTCTTTTTTCAGTCGAAAAGAAATTAAGTTTTTTGTGGAAAACATTCCAGGATTTTTCTCTCCATCACAGACTTCCATGGCAACGAAAACGGGGGCGGTACTTCTGCCTATGTCTTGCGTGGCGTTTTTGACATGATTGCGCAATCATTGGGACATATGCAGAGCAGCGCAAGATGAGCAATTTAGGTAAAAAAGTATATTCATTTAAAACAATTTTTTTTAAATGGCCGATCGTTTCACTAGATAAGACCCGATTCCTCATCTAGGATTGCGCAGAGCCTCTGAAGTCCTTCGAAGCCCTTTGAAACTGCATTGATTTGGACCTTCAACATTTTGGTTGCCATGGAAGTCTGTGATGGGGAGAAAAATCCTGGAATGTTTTCCTCAAAAACCTTAATTTCTTTTTGACTAAAGAAAGAAAGACATGAACATCTTGGATGAGATGGGGGTGAGTAAAATATCAGGACATTTTCATTTTGAAGTGAACTAATCCTTTAAGTAAGTACGCTATACTATTCAATTTTTTTTTTAAAGAAATTAATACATTTATTCAGCAAGGATGTATGAAATTGATTGAAAGTGACAGTAAATATATTTATAGCGTTACTAAATATTTCTATTTCAAATAAATGCTGTTCTTTTTAACTTTATATTTATGAAAGAATCCTTATAAAAACTGTATTACAGTTTCTACAAATATCTTAGCACTACTGTTTCCAACATTGATAATCATATAAATGTTTCTCATATAAATGCACCAAATCAGCATATTAAAATAATTTCTGGAGGATTATGTGACACTAAAGACTGTGTAAGTAATGGCTGCTGAAAATTTTGATTTGCCATTACAGGAATACATTAGATTTTAAAATATAAAAGTTATTTAAATTGTAATATTTCACAACATTACCTTTTTTTATCATAAGAGACGGTAGTGTATATCCCTGGTGAAAAACCATAATATCAAGTTCCGGACCACAGGAGCATTCATTGAGGTGGATTGAGAGCCCCGAATCACTTTCTTTGAGGAAGCACTTTCAGTCATTACTGTAGAAGTGACAGCTCAGCAAAACACATGGTAAGTGGCCACTTTGTTGCATACAGCTCCCTTAGATTCAAGAGAGTCTGTGAGATTGAGAGAGCTTGGTTGGAATATTCCTTCCAAAATGAGTGAAGGAACAGCTTGAATCCAATTATGGTTTCAGGAGGTCAGGCACCATTTTCAAGTGTTTTTTTAAGAACTTTGTACAGACTCACACTGATTTCATAAGCATGGCAGACCGCCAGTGGGTGAACTTCATTGGATGAGATGTCTGGTGTATAATTCAGCCAGTAACTAAAACCGTAAGACAGAGACAAGGAATATTAATGTACATGGCTGGCACCTAACAGGTGGTAGAACTGATTATTAGAATAGGGTAATGAAGGGGTATATTTCTTCTGACAGCTTTCTCTAAGGCTTTCGAGATATCTATTAGTGCTCGTCTATGTTTCTGAAGCAAATGATGAAATCTTAAATGAAGTATGGAGTATATTCTTCAATTACAGGCCTACTTGGCTTATAACACGTACAGCCCTGAAACTTTGTGTGGACATCTGGCAACGTTCGTTAATATGTTCATTATGAATTCAATCATTTTAGTATCATTAATGTATAAATTATTTATGTGGTTTATAGTTTTAATGATTTTTTTTACGCTATATTAATTTATGGGCCAAGCTGATTTCCTACACATTGTATTATGATGTCTGTGAATTATGAAAAAGAGAGAAAAAGATGCAGTTTGAGAGAAATAGTAAATGAATGTTGGTCACATGAAACTTATGGAATGTTAAAAAGGAAAAGGAGTGCTGATTGAGTATGTCTGTTTGTTACTTTTTCAATGGAACACTTGTGAAAATTAGTTTGTGAGAGCAGGAAATATGGGAGGAATATTGCAATTTCACCCTTTCAGACAGGGCAGCACAAAGTCCCAGCAAGTCTTACAAACTTTTTTCAGGCACTGTAGGTCGTTTGTGATGGTTTTGTATGATATTCTTTCTTTCTCACATCCCTCTTTTTACTGCTTTCATTTTGCAAATAATTTTTTTCTAAAAGAAGCAGACTGACAACATCACTTAGCAAATCAAATTTACCACAAAAAGCTGCTTTTCCTACTGCATAAACAGACCAGAACAAAAAGGATTAATGACTTTTAGCAATGAAATATTTAAATCATTATGGGTATACAGAGAGTGATAATAGCATGTGTATCAACTCTGACACAGAATGGTCACAGAATGCCTCAGAAAGAGCAGACAGATTCACACAGGCGGATCCATCTCGAGGGTAATTGCAGTTTTCCGGTGACTAAACGGATCTTGACTACAATTACAACTCAAATTGCCAGTGCTTCTCCAAGGCACACTTTTGAATTGGATGCAAAAAAATGAAACCTCAATCACGGGCCTCATAATGGGCTTGACATATGACTCTCTGCCTGGGAACCAAAGGCTTGTGTGGTAATTGTGACCCAGGGTAAAAGACGTTCATGTAACTGCTGTTAGTGGTGAAATTGCCTGGACAATGGAGAAGGGAGAATTAATGGCAAATTTTAATAACGTGGTTGGGTGTCTGCGCATCTAAACCAAGACTTTGAGTCAAATGATTGGAATATATATTGCTATTAAAATGTTTACGGTGTGTTTTATGACCACAGCACATGGTTTTATTTATTTTTTATTTAGAGATCTGGTGACTGTAAAGGCCATTTAAGTATAGTGAACTCCTTGTGTTTACTAGATGTTTTGAGCTTTGTGATATGATGCGCTATCCTGCTGGAAGTAGCCCTCAGAAGATGGGTACACTGGGGTCATAAAGGGATGGACATGGTCAGCAACAATACTCAGGTAGGCTGTGTTATTTAAATGATGCTCAATTAGTACTAAGAGACCCAAAGTGTGGCAAGAAAATATCCCCCACACCATTACACCACTAAAAGCAGCCTGAAAGTTGGATACAATGCAGGATGGATCTATGCTTTCATGTGGTTTATGCCAAATTCTGACCCTACCATCTGAATGTCGCAGAAGAAATTGAGACTCTTCAGAGCCTGTGCCTCAGTCTCCTGTTTTTAGCTCTCAGGAGTGGCTCTCTGGTGTGGTCTTCTGCTGCTGTAGCCCATCTGCTTTAAAGTTCGACACGTTTTGTGTTCAGAGATGCTCTTCTGCATACCTCAGTTGTAACAAGTGGTTATTTGAGTTACTGTCTGTCAGCACGAACCAGTCTGGTCATTGTACTCTGACCTCTGGCATCAACAAGGCATTTTTTCACCCACAGTACTGCCGCTTATTGGATATTTTCTATTTTTTCTGACCATTCTCTGTAAACCCTAGAGATGGCTGTGCGTGAAAATCCCAGTAGATCAGCAGTTTCTGAAATACCCAGACCAGCCCGCCTTGCACCAACAACCATGCCATGTTTAAAGTCATTTAAATCACCCTTCTTCCCCATTCTGATGCCCAGTTTGAACTTCAGCAGATCATCTTGACCATGTCTACATGTCTAAATGCATTGAGTTGCTGCCATCTGATTGGCTGATTAGATGTTTGCGTTAACAATTAAGCAATATAACAATTATTAAGACATTTTTCATAATATAATATAATATAATATATGCATCTCTACACTCACCATGAGTTATTTTTTCTTTGCTATATGTAAGAGAACTGATTACAGTAATAATCATCAACACACATTTTGGCCTCATTAACTTAACAGTATAGATTGAATAGTATTTCATTCACTTATCTAACATAGAAATAACAAGACACATCCGTGATCTTGTGCTCACACATGTAAATTAGACCTCACACAAGATATGCAGGCAATCATCTTCAAGGAAATGTGGTAGGAGTGGATGGGGCTCTTGTGGCTTTGTAAGGGAAAGAATTTACCCTTCACATTTCAGGCATCACTTACAGCACCGATGGCAGATTGCTGAATGTTGCATTTTGTCATGACTGTAGCTAGATATCATTTTGCTTCAAGTTTATCGCATACTTTCTGATTCGACTGTATATTTCATTTTGCTGAAGGTTTTTATATAAAGGAGTCATTTTTGTTTGGGTAGGTAATTTCAGAAAATTAAATGGATGCTTTGAGGTTTTCATTCACAATGACTCATGCAATTAGCAGCTGCACATCTCCGGCCTCTCGTCTAATTTTAACCATTATTCAAGATAAAATTTGTGACCAAAAACTACCGGCAATGAAGACAGCTATTGAAGATTAAAAAGGATGTTATCCTGTTCCATTCACAGATCCAGTTCAATACAGCACATTGAAACACAAAATACTTTTCATAATATTGCCTCTATAGATACAGGGGTCGTGTCGGTAGATTCAATAAGGAAGTCTGCAAGTTTATTTTTTATGATCAAATATTGTAATTTGTATCGCTTATACATACTGTTTATTTTGTGACTAGACAAAAAAAAGATAAATTATTCATATTTAAATATAGTCAACATCCGCTGTACACTGTGTGGATGTGATAAAACCTTGAACCATCACGTGGTCCTGTCATTTGTGCAGTTCAGGGTGTTTATCACCAGAGGCCACTGTTTCACTGCAAGTGTGTTCATGCTACAGCTAGTGGCTAATTCCATGCTATTCTAATGCTTTTTGCTTTAAAAGTGGTTCTATAATGTTTTAAATGTTCTGCAATTTATGAACGTTGTGTCTTTTTATTTGCTCATGCAATGTAACTCATAACTGAGCATACTGTTTTAATAGGAGAGTGTATGCATGTTGCACAACATGTAAAAATATTGGTGGTGTTTTGAAGAATTTCTCAACCTCTTTTTCTCTCTTACACACTCGTTTTCACCTCACTCTATTCTGGTTTAAGTGCCAATGAATTGTCTGAGAAGGCCCTTCTGGTGGAGTCCTTGAACATGACAGGGAAGGACAGTTCTGTTAATCTGAACTCAAACTCCTGGTGATACCCATCATTCTTTTCCACATGGCATTATTTAAACACAGGGAAGACTTGTGGGTACATAATAACTCTCAATAATAAGTGCCCAAAAGTTTCTTCTAATGAACGACTTTGGCTGTTTCGTCTGCACCCAAGGGCTAACAAGTGTGTAAAATCAAGCATAGAGTCATATACATCAAACTGTTTATTTTTTATTTTATTTTTATTTTTTAAGCAAAATAGAGTGCACCAGAAAAGCTTAGTGATTTTAAAATTAAAATGGTGTGGAAGAGATTGCCTAGACTGCACAAAGCACCAACCTACACCTCAATGAACCCCTTTGGGTGGAATTGAAAGTGACTGGGAGCTAGAATCTTAACGTCTGACCTCAATGATGCTTTTGTGTCTGAATGGAAGCAAATCTCTACATCCTTTTTCCAACACCTAGTGGAAAACCTTCTTGTGAGAAAGAAAGATTCGATAGCAACAAAGGAAAATCCGACCCCCTATTAATGCTCATGGTTTTGGAATTAAATGTTCAACAAGCACATAGAGGTGTAGTGTTTGTCCACATACTTATGGCTGTGTAGTATGGTTAACTGAATAAAAGTGTATGCATGTTTAAGGAGTATATTTTTACTCAGGATGAGATATTAATTGATTGTGCCATTTATTATATTGCTTGTAAAATGCAGACCTAAATGCAATGACCACTGGTTTGCAGAATGCTGGACCTGCTTATTATATTATATATATATTTTGAAGTCACAAACCACAAACAAACTTCTTGGTACTCCATTTTCTAAAAAAAAAAAAAATAGAAATATAGCTTACAATTTGTCAAAACAAACTTATATATATATCGTTTTGGTTTCGTCACAGAATGATTTACTTGTGATCCATATACAAATTCAACACTGAAAATATAACATAAAACATATACAATAAAGCTGAATTTGATCACTGGTCTCACAATCAAATACAAATACTGTGTAACGATATAGGATCCACTTGAGGCAAGTGTTGAAGAACCCAAGTGCAGTTTATTTAACAAAGGTGATAGAGTAAACAAAAACAAATGAAGACTTGACTTGAACTTGACATGACTAGAACAGACTTGACTTGAACAGACACAGACCTCACCAACAGCGGTATAGGGAATAATACTAAACCTTACAGATTCCCCCCTCTAAGGGTGGCTCCTGACACCCAACAAAATACCACAAAACAAATAAGGAGGTCAAGTCTAGGAGGGCGGTCTTGGGGGAGGGATGGCAGGCCAGGCCAGTGCAGGGGGACAGGACAAGGCAAAGACGGGCCTGGGAGCATGGGCGGACCTGGGCCGTAGAGCATGGGTGAACCTGGTAGTTCAGGAAGCCATGGAGGCGCAGGCAGTTCAGGAAGCCATGGTGGCGCAGGCAGTTCAGGAAGCCATGGTGGCGCAGGCAGTTCAGGAAGCCATGGTGGCGCAGGCAGTTCAGGAAGCCATGGAGGCGCAGGCAGTTCAAGGGAACATGGCGATGCAGGAAGTTCAGGAAGCCATGGTGGTGCAGGAAGTTCAGGGGACCATGGCGGTGCAGGAAGTTCCAGGGACCACAGAGGCACGGCCTCAAAAAACTTTCTTGGGCAGAGCTATATGGTCATGGCCTGGAGCCATCTCTGGACACTGGTCAGGGGCTGGAACCATCTCTGGATGCTGGTCAGGGGCTGGAGCTCTCTCTGGACTCTGGTCACGGGCTGGAGACGTCACTGGACACTGGATGTGGACAGGAGACGTCGCTGGACTCTGGACGTGGACAGGAGACGTCGCTGGACTCTGGACGTGGACAGGAGACGTCGCTGGACTCTGGACGTGGACAGGAGACGTCGCTGGACTCTGGACGTGGACAGGAGACATCGCCGGACTCTCTCTGGTGTGGTGGGTACGGTGTGATCTTTCCCCCTGGCATCCGTGAGCAAACGGGTTCGTTAAGTCCATGCCGAAAAATGTCCTTTAGCGCTATTGAAGTCCACTAGGTGAGAAAGTTCACAAAAATCTTCTACATAATCCTCAATAGTGAGGTCACACTGACGAAGGTGCAAGAGGCAAACTGCTGGGTTCATTGTTGACGGTCTAGTATTCTGTCATGATATAGGATCCACTGGAGGCAAGTGTTGAAGAACCCAAGTGCAGTTTATTTAACAAAGGTGATAGAGTAAACAAAAACAAACGATGACTTGAACTTGACATGACTAGAACAGACTTGACTTGAACAGACAGACCTCACCAACAGCGGTACAGGGAATAATACTAGACCTTACAGACTGTCTTGGAGACCAAGTGAAATGGTCAGTCAACCATTTTGCACAACTGCAGAATAATATGAGAACAGTCATATGAGCACCAGGTTGGCCGGAGGACATTTGGCTGTAGTTCACTGTGTTCTTCCAACAGCAGTAATGCGCCAGCTGTGCCACTGCGGTGGCTGCACATTTGCTAGTGGAAGCTGGACTGGAGCGTGACCATATAGAAAGGTATGTTTTAAACCCCAGGTAGAGCTGGCTTTCTGTACAACTCTGTACTAAACCTGCTGTTTTTGAACCACAGGGAACTTCAGTTGAAAGAGTCACAAATGTGAGCTTAAATAGAGTTCTTGTTCATAACCTTTATAAGGTTTTGCTAGCTGATACCAAAGACTATAGATATACAAAGACAGTGCACTTCCATTACTTATGAATGGAAGAAACTTCCCCACCTTCTAAATAAAAGAGCCAATCGCTGATTGGTTAAGTCATTGCATATCATAGAAACCTGAGACTCGCTCTTAGGACTGCACATTCACATTAGCTAGCCTGGAAAATAAGCTTTTTTTTAAATGCAATTTGAGCACAAGAACACTTATGGGACAGTTTGTCAGATTTTGTTCAGCAAGCAGTTTTTGAGATTTTAGGATTCCCCATGCAAATAGATAGGACTTGGTCTTTGACGCCCGGAATACTTGCAAATATGGCTGCCGGGTGAACAGACTTTCCTTGAAAGGAACTGATACTTTGAAATGCTCACAGAATTTTCAAGAATACATCTTTCTGTGAATCTTTCTGTCATGATAAACTTTATACAGTGATCCTACAAATGTATTTGAATTACTTATCAAACCAAGTGCCATCTGCAAACAAATTATGCTTGGCCTTTCTCAGAACTAACTTCCTCTTTCTTAGATAGTTTTACAATTCCAATTTGCATTTAACCATTGTAATTAACGATTAACCAAATCCAAGACAAAGTCTCTTTAAGACAAGTCATTTCACTCGGCGGCCATCTTTGAAATGCTTCTCTGGCATGCAAGTGTAGCTCCTATTTCTTTGAATGGGGAAATATCAAATTCTTCAAAACTGTACATAAAGCTTACAATTAAATTTCATATTTGAAATCACCTATGAAATCTGACAAGAACTGCCAACACCAATTTTGTTTCTAAATGCTCGACTCATGACAAAAAAAGATGCATTTTTCAGGCTGGACAAAGCTAATGCGCATGTGCAGTTCTCAGCGCATGTTTCAGAACCGAAGCTTCTAACGGCAGCTGCAGTGATGTGATGACTTTACCAATCAGCGACTGGCTCTTTTCGAAGGAGGGACTTATTCCGCATATTGCGTGTTGCACTTTCTCCCATTCATAGTAATATGAGTGAACAGTCTTTCTGTATATAAAGTCTTTGATCCAAGCTTAGTCTCAAGGTGACTTAGTGGATCTATGAAGTCAGTTCCCCTCAAATTCCCCTCAAAGTGACAGTAAGACATTTATATTGTTGCTATAATATTTCAATAGAAATCAATAAATGTGGTTATTTTAAACTTTTTAGTTTTTAAAAAAGGTATCTCAACTTCCGCAAAAAATATTAAACAGCACTGATAATAAGACTGTCACGCTGTATCTTAAAGACTGTCTTGACGTAGGAGTGTAGGATGCAAGCAAAACTTTTATTTTAAATTCAAAACCAAGAAACTCAGGAATATCCAGGCAGAACAGCAGCAAACAGACTATACAGCTTTTAACTGCTTTTAACATAGACTAATTAACAAACTAGAAAGCTAACCTAGAAACATGAACAGAACAGAAACACTGAAAAAAAAAAAACTCAAAACTCAAAGACATTGATTGTACATTCAATGATAACATTGATAATAAGAAATGTTGAGCACCGAATCAGCATATTATAATGATTTCTGAAGGATCATGTGACACTGAAGACTGGAGTAATAATGCTGAAAATCCACCTTTGACATCACAGGAATAAATTACATTTTAGAATATGTTCAAATAGAAAACAGTCATTTTAAATTGTAATAATATTTCACAATATTAGTGTTTTTACTGTATTGTTGATTCAATGAATGCAGCCCTAGTGACCAGGCCGTAACCATGTCTTGAACATTGGGTGGGACCAAAGGTTTTTTTTTTGAGGGGAGGAGGGGTGGCCTTTTTATTTAAAGAAATTAAGTGATTAGAGGATTAAAAGGGATTTAAGGGAATAAAGAAAAAATGGTAAAAGAAGTTCCTGGTCTATAATAAAAATATGCACACATTCACTCTTTTTTGTATGTCTAATATGTCATATATATTTATAAAAGTTTCTTGTCTCATTACATTCAGTTATGAATGACATCATCATTTGCATATTTTCAATTAAAAATGTAGTTTGCATCACTGTATGTTACTGTGGGTCGTTAAATATATCCATTGTAAAACAAATATTAAATGTTTATCTACATATATCTTTCACTGTAAAAACTAAAAGTGTCGCGTTGGAATTAGTGAGCATAAGAGAAACACAAGAGAAATCATTTTCCTAATATCAAACTTTTGAATGATATTGTAAAAGTGACTTAAGTTTCCAAATACTTTGTAGGCCCACTGTAAATCAGACCATTGAAAAAGGCTGACCATTGTCAAATATGAAAAACACTGGTCTGTCTAAACCCTAAATTCCGAATCCTTCATGATCACCTTTCTCAAAAAGAGCAATTGTAGATTGTGCATTAAGTCGAAGCATGTCTGTAATGTTTATAAACAAGGGACTCACTACATTCATTCAGAGATTACTCCAATTACCCCCAAAAAACTTTTTTTTCACTCTAAAGGATTTCTCTTGAATGCTAATTTACAACCTGAGCAGTACTACATCTTTTGTTGTAGACTGTTGCTAGCATGACTGTTTTACCCATCTATAGGTCTCATACATACATTATATATGTATAATTCAGTGTAATGTGTATTTATTAGATATTTGAAAATAATGATATGTGCTGCCTTGACAGCTGTTTCATTAAAGCAAAAATAATTCTGGATTTAGTAAAAACGTAGATTTTGAGAGCCACTATTTTAGAGAATATCTTTCAAACAAAGTAGCAACGCACAATCCATCTTAATTAAACATGGTTGAATGTTTATGTTAAAAGGACACAAATGTCTGGGATTAAGAGTCTATGCTGGTTTTCGACTGACTGCATATTTTACGCTATTCATTTCGCACAAGACACTTTTCTCATCTTAACTGTCAGAGGTAATTTTATTGATGAACCCATCTGAGAGAATAAATGGGTAGAATCCATCTGATGTGTGACCCTTCAGTTAAAAGTATCAATTTAAACGAAACATTTACTCGGATGATCACAGTACTCAAAAGTAACTTACTTGACTTTTCGAAAAGCTAATACTAATATTATCAGCACAGTGACAAGCAAAAACGTTCAAAATCTCTGTTGTTATTTGGAGCATGAGAGCATTATTGGAAATTCCTGCTGGGCATGATTTTTGTTTAGACGTTCCTCTCGTTGCTTGCGAACTCCAAATGCAATTTTTTGGTGTTCTCATGTTTCAGTCAGAATAACAGATTGAAATGATGACACGGCCTGACAGTATAATTTGGATGACATCAACTTTCTTTCAACACTTAGTTGCAACACTTAATAATGTCTGTTACAGAGAAGCCATTGAAGTGCGATTATGACCATAATGGGTCTCAAAGACGGTTGACGTAGCTCACATTACAGTCTCACAGACAAGCCTTCCATTTACCTGAAAGACAACAGACACCCTGCTGAAATAATGGGGGATATTTTAGCCATCAGAATAGGAAAATAAAGCTCTCAGGTTTCCATTTTGACAGGCACAAAACAGTATTTCCGGGCATATTTTTTTTGCTATCAAATAGATGTTGTCAAGGCTGTGTAATAGTTACTTAATTAGTCAATAAATGAATAATATTAGTTTCTTATAATTTTGTATTATAGACAGAAAAATGATGTACACATGCATAATGCAATTCTATTAAAACTTTTAAAATTATGAATCAAACTTTTGGATTTCTAACCTTTTTAAAAAAAAAAAAGAAAAAAAAAAAAAGTTCTTTGGACATTTCAAATAGATAGCATAAGCATCACAGCTATTAGTAGTACCATGATAATCTTGCAAGCAAATGGAAATAGATGTATTATCTGTTATCTGGCAGAGAATTAAAGAAGTATACACAAAAATTGTGATGCATAGCACGATGAAACTAATTTCAACATTAAGCCTATTTGTGAGAGAACTGATTTGAATGTCAAATCGAATTGTTATTCAAAGACTTTATCTTGTAAAAAACAAAAACAAAAATCAAATTCCATGAATTTCCTGCACTCAAAAAAATGATGTTTCACTGTTGTTAGTTGCACTCAAATCATCCTTGTTCACATTACTTAAACTCATGTAACTACATGAACTTAAATTTACTGAGTTGTTTCTACTAAAATGAGTATTGACAGCTTTACTTAATAAGTGTTTGTTCGGTCAACTTAACATTGCTGAGTAAATTGAACAAACTGGGCAGTGAATCTGTAGTTCCCAGCATGCTTTGCAAGGGACTGCATTAGGAGAGTAAATTTAGGGATTAAAGTGTTATTTTATGTGTTTTTCAGTAAAGGGAAATATGTTGTTAGTTTATGTTAGTATTTAATGTTTAGTTATGTTGAACATTTAGAGGAGTTTCTGTAATTTTGTGGTTACCATTATGCAGAAGAGTGGTGCCTGTGTTTAGGCTGTGGGCACTCATATACACAAATTTATTGGATGGAATTCCTACCCTCAATAAAATTGAGTTTGTCCAATGAGTTATTTTTGCGTTTTGTTTCTAAAAATATGCTTGTTATTTAATAATTTTCCACTTACACTTGTAGAGCAAATAGTTAATTTAATAAGGTAAACTAAATCGATAAATGTGTTCACCTAACATAATAAACTTTAATAAATTCAACATAACATTATTAAGTAAACTGCACATATAAATATTATGTAACAGTGACAAATTCAAATGGTTTGTATTTACTCTAAGAAATGTTGTCAGCTTTACTTGAATTTATTTTGTTCATATAACTAAATTGTTATTTGTAAAAATTACTCAATGTAGTTGCGTGGAACCACTTGACAGTGCTTTTTTAAGTAAATTTAACAAGACATTTTTTTGTGTGTGGTATGTCTAGGTTTTTTACGGAGCCCCTAAAGAGACAGTGATGGAAAATGCTTTTTAATGCTTTTGCGATCTCTCGAAAATGCTTTGCGTTTCCCCCGAAAAACTTTGCATTCGCTCGCAAAACTTTTGAGTTCTTTGTAAGCATTTTTTTTATGTCCATTTAGGGGCTTCATAGTTGACCATGTGAACTGTAATTTCATGTTGCATACAGCATATTCATATTCAAGAATCGTCTTTGTGCAATACAATAACTCTTCACTGTTAATGTCATCATGTTTTTGAAATATTATAGAATGTAGCTTTAGTATTTACATTTAAAATGAATTCTGTTGTAACTGGTGTTGGTTAAGATGATGGATTATGAAAGTAGTTGCATAATGACATCTTTCCGTAACTGCACATTGAACAGTTTATCCAGTACAGCAGAGACAGTCACTTTTAGTTATTATGACATCTGCTGTTGATTGCTGTGGAACGGCCAAAGCAGAGTGCTGTCAGATTTAAAATACAGCTATAATTTTTTTTTTGATCAAGCAGGTGTACATCATCACTCTCTAAGGCTCAACACTGATGAATTTCAGTAAATATAATTGAGACAAAAAGCCCATATTGAAAGAGTGGGACAGTGATAGAAAGGATGTATGTGGGATTCTGCAGAGAGAAAAACAGGATACACTGTTACTGGTGCACAATACGTTAATATATACATTATTATATACATTCGGTTTGTTAAAATGTTTTTCCCCCCTTTTTTAAAACTAAAAAATTTATAACTTTTTAGTTTTCAATCCACCTGTGTTCAATTCAGTGAGCCTTTTAAAAACGACATGATTGAGTTGCAGAATATCAGAAATCTCTGATGTTTATGTTATAACTGAATATGTGGAATCGTCAGGGTGTCTGCAACTTCTTTTTGAGGCTGAGCACCTTTAAACAGGCTTCATTTAATAGCTTGTTTCATGTTTTAGGTGTTTTAACCTTCTCTGACTCTGATGAAAGTGAGTGCGTGTTAGAGCTTATGGTTTCCACTGGGACCAGAACCACCCTCAAAGAAGCTTCTAGAAGGTGAACCAAATGTTGAAATACAAAGTTCTGTCATGAAACTCTAGATGGCGCAGGCTAATATGTCCTTATCTCAACCTCCAAATCTCATCGTTCTCTATAGGGCACAACTGATTGGTTTGTGCTGAATCAGTAGCCAATGATCTTGCGCGCTCACCCATCAAATATTGGTTAGCATTTGCCTTAGCAGTGCAACACGCTTTCAGAAACCCTCCACCTTCCCCAGCTCCACCTGTATAGATCTGCTATGGATAATTCACGTACGCTATATTGTACAGCAACAGCATGCCTTTATTTGATCTGCAGCAGCAGCAGCAATAACCAACAGCAGCAGTGTAGCAGATCTATTCCTCCAAGACCAAATATATCAACATTGTCATATCCACTCCGAGAGTTGTCATGACAGAAAAAGTTTTTGCTGGTAATGAGAAGCTCTGCTCTGATATGTTTTTCTTTCTTATAGAAAGATTTTATATATTAGGACATTTGTCCCAAGTCCAGAACACAGACAAGGGTTTGTTCACCCAAAAATGGAAATTCCAAACCCATATTTTTATTTTATTGAACACAAAATAAATTGACAGAATGTTAAAAATAAAATGTCATTAAAAATGCTCTTCAGTCAATTAGATGATCTCATGAGCCTTCAGGTGAATATGGATTTCACCACATCTCAATGTAATGACGCTCCATCAATAGTTGCTGCAAACCTTTGGGAGTGCAGTGCCCCGATGACTATGGAGGACTCAATGCATCTAACCCCTCTTCATTTTAATCAGCCATTACCTGGCTAATGGGGCAGGGAATTAGACTCAAACATCAGCTCTCTGTCTATTATGTCATTACCATTTCTTCTGTTTGCCTTACTGTTCCCATCTTCCTTCCTGAGAAACCAACATAAGACCCTGCTCTATGCAAAAACGGCTATGCATAATTAAATATTAAAAACATTCAATTGGTGGATACAAACTACATTTTAACCAAATATAGTCAGATGGTGAACATGAATGTTTTTGAAAGAAGTATGCTCACCCAGGCAGCATTTTTTTTATTAAAACTACAGTAAAAACAGCAATATTAGGAAATAGTATTACTATTTAAAATAGGCATTACGTGTAAATGGCAACAAAAAGTACTTTATTTGCACTAAGCTTAAATAGCCTTAAATGCTACATACTATTTATTAATGCTTAATTTTTTATTTAAAATAAACATATTTCCAAGCTAATATGCGATGGAGAAGAATGAGTTCAGAGAAAGGTTTGCTGGAAACTGCAGTGAATTCTATGTATGTAGGGATGTTTTTGGAGTTTTGCAAACATGTAGGTAGAGGCACGTTTTTCTAGTGAACCTATGTTGGACAAAATGTATCTCTCAATTACAAGTCAGGTACATTTTCTAAATCTCTTCACTTCACCCATCATCATTTGAATCGCTCATCTTCTCTAATGTTGGTGTGGTTTGTGGGTTTGACTGCCACCCTGCATTACGACAAAGCTGCTATTTTTGAGGTTTCAAAAAACAATTTAAGAGCTAAACTGCACAGACTTTTGAACAAATCATCTGAAATGAACCGGACACAATACGGAAGAGAGAACATTTCAGGAGAGCGTGTTTGATTATTGCCTTAACTTTTTCGGATGTAAAGCTGAGAGGAAAAACAAAGCAGCATATAGTCGTCAGTACTGCAAATGTAGTTAAGTTAATCGCTTTACTATTTTAGGTTAAGGCACCCACACACTACAAGATAATCGGGGCAATTTTGGGCCCAATTCTCCCCTTCCGACAATCCTATATTATCTATACAATCCTTAGATTATCTTGATGGTTCTACAGATTATATTATCAGATCCTGTGGTGTGAGGTGTGTTAAGAATGGTTAAATCTGCTCAGAAGAACGTTGGGGCCACACCAATCTCAAATCATGTTGAATATTTACGATCAGTAATCCTGTTATGTGGAGGGAACCACAAGGACACGACTTCATCCAAACCTTTTTCTTTTTTCCCCTGCAAATTTTCTGTAAAAAGCAGTCTAAACACTATTATCACCATTTCTTCTTGCCCAGCGTATTTGTTTACTCTAAAGTCACATTTGATCGCGAGAGGTTTTGCAACGACACAGTCAGGAATCTGTGTGAATGGAATCTTTTAGTGTGTGGTCACATCGCGACATTCCTCACACTATAGGAACAAAATTGCTAAATAAATTTTTATTGTCTTCTTTGGGGTCTCTCACATTTTGTCTGATAAGATGTGGGCCAGCTTTTAGTTACCCCCCAACACTGACCGACATAAACATGTGCATATGCACAGTTGCGATCAAAATTATTCAACCCCCCGGAGACTGTAATAATTTTCAAATGTTTAAAAAAAAAAAAATTGCATCTATAATAGTTTTGTGGCAAAAGTGTCAATGTCAGTATATAATGTAATGCTTTTGAGTTACGGGATTTTTTACAGCTACATATGTCATAATTATTCAACCCCTCTTCAATGCTGCTGTTTTTAAGTCATTTATTTGTGTGGTATGGTACAAAATTGTGTTAAAACACAATTAAGCCTTTGTAAACTCTATAACAAATCTGAATACGCTTGTGCTGTTATACATCTGTTATATGCTTGTGCTGTTATACATGTGCTAATGTTGAGTAGCAAATACGGTCAATGCAAAAGAGCTCTCACAAAAGCTTTAGAGAAGAAAGTGTTTTATTACATTAGAAAATCTATGGCTACAAGAAGTTTTCCAAAAGTTCCTTGAGACACAGCTGGCAGCCTTATCTATAAGTTTAAAATTGGTTGTACTAGAAAACCTTTAAGGGAGTTGAAGAAAAAGCACAATATCATTAAGGGGAATAAAATGGTTGATCAGAGCATCTAAGAAAAACCCTAGTTTTACTGCCAAAACCTTGCAAGATGACCTGATGAAAAAACATTTCAATGCAGAGTGGAAGAGAGAGTGAAGCTTGATGATGAATGGACTTTCCTGCAGGACAGCCATCCCAAAGTATACATCCAAATCTACTTAAGCTTGGTTCAGGGATCAGTTGTAGAATGTTCTTGAGTGGCCTGTTGTCACGGTTGGTGTGGATGAAAAGGGAGCGAGGACTCAAGTGCAGGAAGAAGGAGGGGTTTTATTAATAACAAAATAAACAAATATAAACACAACACCCACGATGGGGAAAACCAAACTTGAAATAAACTTAACACAGGGAGCAGGAACCTGAACCTGAACCTGAACCTGAACCTGAACCTGAACCTGAACCTGAACCTGAACCTGAACCTGAACCTGAACCTGAACCTGAACCTGAACCTGAACCTGAACCTGAACCTGAACCTGAACCTGAACCTGAACCTGAACCTGACAGGAAACCAACGACATCAAACAACAATCCAACAACAGGACTGCAAACACAAGGAGATTATAAAGGGTACAAACAAGGCAAGTAATGAGGGAGAACAGGTGGGGCAAATCAAACACTAATCAGATAACAAAGGGGAGGGATCAGACAGAGACACAAGCACATGGCCCAAAATAACAAAACACCACATGTGCTACACAAAACAGGACAGAGATGTGACACCTGTACAGTCTTCAGATTTAAGCTAAAGCCTTAATTGATTGCATAACATTTTATTCTCAAAATGTCTAGTAGGTCAAGGGGATTGAATAATTTTGGTTGCAACTGTAGATATGTGTGTGAATAGTCATTAGTGGGTGTGCTTTTGTGGTGGTGTTTGATAGATTAAATATCTGGCAGAGATAGAAGTTTCTGGTGCAGCTGTTTATGGAGAAGCGGGTTGACAGGAGAATTGTGTAAAGATGGACACTTCCATTCATCTGCATTAAGGACTTGTAATAAAAAGTAGCGATTTGTCTTCTCTTTTAGCTTGGAGCAGAAAGGGAAGGAAAACATAGTCTGGAGAAGAATTGATTTTGTAGAATAAATGGAGCTAATGTGCTGTAATATTTATCTCCTCTTGATTAACGAGCCTGTTGGTGGTTGTGAATAAACTTAATTGAATGTTACCCCACATGTCTGAATGCTTGTTTTTCTCTCTCCCGAACACTCTTTATCTTCAGGACACTGACTCTCTCTCTCTGTCTGTAGATGAGGGATGATGGTCCAGTATTACTTGCACTGGCATCATGTTGAACTGTTGTGCATTTTGAATGTCCTCCCACTCACATGAAAAGTGACTGTAATGAACTGATCTGGCAACCTATAATCTGATCTCTCTCGCTCTGGGTTGTACTCTGTGCTGAGCCTCTTAATCTCATGCAGTATTCAACAATTGCGGTCCATTTGAACTCATTTCTGTGTATTCAAATCAGGCTTCCTTCATTTTGTCTTGTGATCAACAGCCTTTGATGTCTTGCGTACAAAACGGTGATAACAGAGAGGAGAGCTGAATTCTGCTTTGAATATTAAAGAGGTTGTATCATTATTTTCCCCCCCTTTTTATATATTTTTAATATATATAATATATGTTTTATTTATGAGCATTTTTCAACTTCCAGCTTCCAAAGATCAAGGAAAATTCCTCATGATATGACCTCTTTAAAAGAGTAGTTCACTTCTGAATAAAAAATTCCTGATAATTTACTCACCCCCACGTCATCTAAGATGTTCATGTCTTTTTTTCTTCAGTCGATAAGAAATTAAGGAAAACATTCCAGGATTTTTCTCCATATAGTGGACTTCAATGGTGTACAATGGGTTGAAAGTCCAAATTCAAGTTTCAATTCAGCTTCAAAAGGCTCTACACGATCCCAGCTAAGGAATAAGGGTCTTATCTAACAAAATGAATGGTCATTTTCAAAAAAAAAAAAAAAACTTTTTAACCACAAATGTTTGTCTTGCACTGCTGTGCGTGCATATTGCGTGACGTAGGCGAAAGTACCGATCAAGTGTTTACAAAGCAAGCGTGCAAAGACAAAGTCAAACGCCATTCACAAAAAAAGGTAAAACAACGATGTCGGATGAATTTGAAGTTGGAGGAGAAAATGAGATTAAATTTTTTCGCCCTACCGCGGTACTTCCGCCTACGTCACGCGTGACCTTTCCAACGCAGAGAACATGAACATATTGGATGACGTGGGGGTGAGTAAATTATCAGGACATTTGAATTCTGAAGTGAACTACTCTTTTAAGAGGAACCTGGTTCCACATTGATGTCTTGGATAGGATACAGAACAGTAGCTCCTTGATATGACTTGAAGTAACCCTTCATTCTTTCAGTCATTCTTTGTCATAATTATGCTGAAACTAGTGACATTTATGATATCTGGCTCTGTTTGCATCTACCAAGCTGATATAATGAGTGATTTAACATGTAAAAAATGTGTTGATTCAAGTTTAAAATGATTTCCAATTATTTTGGCTCACCAACTGCCTGTAGTCAACATGAATGTGCAACAGTGTGCTTACTAAAACAGGACATCTTTATTTACCCTGTTGCTGTGTGGAAACCTGCACATCTTTGGAGAGAAGGTTATTATGTGAACATCAGCACAGGAGAGCAGCAGGGTGTATGAGCAACCTTCCTTCCCACCTTCATAATTAGAGGCAGAAAATGAGGCAGTGGAGGCGCTGGGAGAGCAGAGACCCCCTACTTGTCACCACAGGCACACTGGCTCAGCTATATCATGTAATAATTCAGTTTAATAGAACTTATAATTAGTCAGACTTGGAACCGTGGAGGAAGATCACAAAATGGTGCTAGTTCTGTATAACGAAAGTATGTGGTAATGCATGGTAATGAGTGTTATTGAATTACCAGCTGCAGAAATACACTAAATCACACTAAAATGTAAGCTGTTGAACAAACATTGGCAACCACTGTAGACACATTTCAAAGACTGGATTATAGGAATTTACAAGGCTCTCTGGAATATTTGATTCCAAGTCGGGTTGTGGAAGTAAAAATCCCATTGATTTTGAATGATATAAACATCTAAAGGGCCCCTTTTATGTAAAATTCACTTTTACATGGTGTTTGAACATAAATGTGTGTTGGCAGTGTGTGTACACAACCACCCTATAATGGTAAAACTCCACCTACCTTTTTTAAAAAAAAAGGTAAATTATAAGCAGTGTCTCAGAACAAGCCGTTTGCAGATTCTGGGCAATGTAACATCACATTATACAGGCCCCGCCCACGAGTGTTGATAGACACTGCCGTATTAGCATAGACCCCGCCCTCAGAGAGCTGTACACAGTCCGACATGTTTATCTCCTTGCCAGAGCATTTAACAGCAGCATTTAAGTAAGAAGTGTGTTCTTATTAAAGCTACTAAAGTTCATTCAGTCAAGAGCAGTGAATGATTTTCTGTTTATCTTTTGTTGTTTGATTCATATTAACAGCATATATAGCAGTAGGTACTGTATATTACACTGCTTTCACTTTAATTATACACACGATATTTCTGTACTTGCTGCATACGTGCACAGACATAACCAACTGTTTTCATGTGAACTTTGTGTGTTTCTGACATAACCTTGTGTGCATTTGACAGTTTAAGTACAATAACACATGAAAGAGAACTAGTCTAGTTTAATACTCACGGACGCACTGACATCCAGCTCTTTGTTCGCATGCGTCGGGTGTGTGTGCTCAAGTTGAGAGTGATATGGCTTTAAAACGCATGCAGATGATAATATTTCATGATGATGACGAACTGCAATGTCACGTGAGCGTGTCCGCGACAGAGATGATCATCAAAAACAAACAGATATACCTCTGGGGTGGGGAGAAGCAGCTCATTTGCATTTAAATGAGACACACACAAAACAGCTCATTTTTCTCAAACCCAAAAATTGGCATTTCAAAATGGTATATTAAATGATATGTTAGGAATTTTGATCTGAAACTTCACAGACACACTCTGGGGACACCTGAGACTTATTACATCTTGTAAAAAGGGGCATAATAGGTGCCCTTTAAAGAAAGACCTACTGTGAGCTATAAGGTTGTTAATCAATGGTATATGCTTTTATTGAAGCTATAAGCCTGTGTTATTTCAACTTATTTTTAAAAAGAATTGTTTAAAAGCGGAATTCCTGGTGAAATACTACATTTCCCATGATGCAATGAAAATCTCCACCAATCAGAGAATCTTTTTTCAGATAAATTTTTGTCCAGTTTCCAAATACATTTTTTCTTTAAATTAAAGTTTGTAATATTATATTCACCTTGTAGCTGGTTGGTTTGGTTAACTACTTCCTGCACCTTCGAAAAATACTTCCTGCACCAAGGCCACTGAAATATTGGGCTAATTCCTGCTAAATGATTAAACGTAAATGTGAATACAGCCAATGAGCTCCAATGAGCTTCAGCTCCAAATCATGAATATAAAGTAACAAAAGCTAAAAGATTGCACTGCGTAACTTTTCCTAGTTGTGACTTCAATGTGTAGAGAAAATGTTTGAGGATTCAGTAGGTCAGAGCCGTTCGATTATTTTCAGTAAATTTCACATGCAGCCGCTCCACTACCCTTGGCACTTCTCAGATGGCACTTCATCTCAGATTTCTATGTCGTAAATGACTGTAGCGATTGTAAACGAGCCTTTGATCAATGGCTTTTGTCTGGTGATTGCATTCCAGGAAGGACTTGTTTTAATCAGAAGTATGAGAAATTAATCATCCCCGAAAATAAAAGGCAAAAGCTGGAATGAGTTCTCGCTTAAAAGCTTTGATGTTTCCTCCTCCCTGTCTCTATGAGTTCAGTCTGCTCAGTATTCCTGTCACTCGCTGTGCATTATGTCTCTCTTTGCTGTTATCCTATGGCTGATCCTGTGATTCAGGAAAAGGAGAATGGGGAAGGCACTTAGGATTTTAGATGAGTTTCACTGTCAGGACATCGGTCAGTTGATGGCTCCGCTCTGACGTGCTTCTGCGTGTGGCCTGAAGGATGGCCTTCCTCTGAGCAGTGGTAAGCAAGAGATGCAGTGAGCATTATAGAGAGCCAGAGTCACACACAAGCATCCATTCAAGGTGCAGTGTTAGTGGTTTTTGCATATTGATTTTTGGTTGATACAGAATTATTGATTTTTTTTTAATGTTATTTATCGGTTTTGACAATATTGTATATTTAAGTGTGGACATTCATTTTCACCTTTTTTAGAAGAGCGCATTCTTATATTTACAGTTGCAAGAAAAAGTATGTGAACCGCTTGCAGAATCTGTGAAAATGTGAATAATTTTAACAAAATGAAAGAGATTATACAAAATGCGTTATTTTTTATCTAGTACTGTGCTGAATACGATATTTTACATTAAAAAATGTTTACATATAGTCCACAAGACCAAAAAATTGCCGAATTTATTAAAAATTACCCATTGAAAAAATTATCAACCATTGATTCTCAATACTGTGTCGTCCCCTCGATGATGCATGGCTGTTTTCTTTGTTTTGTGATGGTTGTTCATGAGTCCACTGTTTGTCCTGAGCAGTTAAACTGCCCAATGTTCTTCAGAAAAATCCTCCAGGTCCTGCACATTCTTCATTTTTCCAGCATCTTCTGCATATTTAAACCCTTTTCAGCAATGACTGTATGATTTTGAGATCCATCTTTTCACACTGAGGACAATTGAGGGACTCAAACACAACTATTAAAAAAGGTTCAAACATTCACCGATGCTCCAGAAGGAAACATGATGCATTAAGAGCGGGGGGATGAAAACTTTTGAACAGTTCATTTAGTACTGCCCTTCAAAAGAAACAGAAGATACCTACATGTTTCCTGGAAGACAAATTAAGTACAATTTAATTTTCACCCCATCCATGCTCCTAATGCTTTGTGTTTCCTTCCTTCAGTGAATGTTTAAACCTTTTTTAATAGTTATGTTTGAGTCAGTTGATCAGTTGGTCAGTTTAACTGCTCAGGACAAACAAGGGACTCATGAACAACCATCACAAAACAAAAAAAAAACAGCCGTGCATCATCCAGGGAATGAGACACAGTATTAAGAATCAATGCTTCATAAACTTTTGAACGGATCATTTTAATAAATTCAGCTATTTTTTTGTCTTGTGGACTATATGTAAACATTTTCTATGTAAAATATCTTATTCAGGACAGTACTAAATAAAAAATAACATGCATTTTGTATGATCTCTCTTATGTAGTTAAAATTATTCACATTTTCACAGATTCTGCAAGCAGTTCACATACTTTTTCTTGCAGCTGTACATGTACTGTCTCAAATATTCAACTTTCTCTTTCGCTGCATCCAAAATCGCATGCTGTCTAAGTAGGTACTACATTTGAATTGGAATTTACTTTGCGGCCACTAAGAAAGTATGCTCTATACAGTATGAATATGGGTAGTATGAATGAAATCCGGATATACTGCCATGTTGTTACTGTCACGTGACCTACCAGCGTCTGTTGCGTTGCTTCACTGCCCTTCATAAATCCCCTCCCGGGGCCTCATGGGATAGTAAAATGTCCATCAAATGCACACTTCAGAATGTCGACGGAAGTAGTAGGACATCTGGGGTCTTTTCGCCTACTGTTTTCCAAATACTATGTATTGGGACATACTACTCTTTTTGGCATGTTGCTTTTCCAACCCATTCTCCTCCAAAGGCGTCAAAATCTGAAGCATGGTCAAGTGCCTTCCGCGTCAAAATGAAGACGCTAAAGGTACCCCTAGACATCACTATATCGACGCGCAGGTGCTCCATTGATTTCAGTTGTTTGCCCAATGTGTTACATCAAGACACATTTAATTCTTTGCATTTGTAAAAGCAGACATGATTTTATGAATATTTATAGGCTACTTTTATATTTTGGAGCAACTAACCCAACTCCTACCCTAAACCTACACACTTCTCAACAATATAAAACATGTAACAGGCAAATAAAAGTACAGTCACAGGTATTTATTGCAAAAACTGACCAAAAACAGTATAAAGGTATTAACTCATGTTGCATTCCAAGTCTTCTGAAGTCATACGATATCTTTATGTGAAGAACAGAGTTAATCTTAATGTTTTAATCGCTGAAATGATGATCCCGTCGCTCCGTGAACACACACACGCACGCACTCATTATCTCATTCAAATGATACACCCGACTCTTTAGCATGACGTGATCGGTCACGAGACACACGAGAGCCAGTGACATCTTACAATCAAAGCTGACGTAATGACGCAATTGGTCACAAGACATACGAGAGCCAATGCAGTTTCGCTATAAAATCTGACGTACTGTTTCTTCGGGCAATTTTTGAAATTGCGGATGGAGACGCTGATTGTTTTTGGTGATTTTCTTCACACAAATCAATCGTTTGGCCTCGGAACACTTGAAATATTTCTACTTTTTGAATAAATTGTGCATTCAGACGTATCTGCCTGTTATATCCTGTGTTTTATATCATATAATACACAAATGGGTAGGTTTAGGGAAGAGATGGGGTTGGGTTATGTTCAAACGTGTCTAAATAGCGTAAATAAAAAAATAAAATAAATGTAAATAAAATTATGCTGGCTGATTAAATTGAGAAACACACTCCAACATGTCATAATGGCAAAATCAAAGCCCAATATATAATTTCATCATGACGATAATGTTCCAATGCCCAACGCGTCTGTGTATGATGCCAAAGGTTTCTCATTGTAATCAATGATGTACCCCTGCGCATCGATGTAGTGACACCTAGGGGTATCTTTAAGGCTGATTTTTACTTCTGTGTCGGACCTGCGCTGTAGCCTCTATGCCATGGGCTACGCATCGATTTTAATTTATACTTCTGCGTCCTTGTACACGTCAACATGCATTTACACATGCAGAGGGAGCATGTGTACCCCGAGGGAGGGGTTCTGGCAGACCAATCACATCGCTTGCGGTCCGCGTAGAATCAACGCGTTGTTACATTTTTGGAGAGGTGCACGTCAGGGTACGTCGTAGGCTATGCGTGCAACACACAACCTACGACGTAGCTACGGCGTACACTCGACGCAGAAGTATAAATTGGGCTAAAATTATAAAATCTTTTGACGTGGAAGGCACTTGACCATGCTTCAGATTTTGATGCCTTGGGAATGAGAATGGGTTGGTTTTTCGATATTCACGCATTACAGTATTGATTTGACTATTGATTTTAGTTTTTGTTTGTTTGTTTGAATTATTTATTTAATACAGACAAAACTGTATTATATTTAACATTAGCCATTTATCAGCAATAATGTAAATAATCAACAGCTTTTCGGTATCAGCCAGAATTTTAATCTTGTTTTCTTTCTCAGTATTTACAATATCATTTTTAAAAGACTGAATATGAGTACCAATTCTTTCTTTTTTCGTACTCACAGATATCAATTCTGGTACCTGCATTTTTAGTATGTACTACCTAGTATGCTACTACCAGAAGTAGCTGAACTGATACATTTCGGGTAACAAATTCCAATAATATGTATCATAACTATCATAACAGTTGGTTTAATTGGTTTAGTAAATACAAATAACTTTTTTATTTTTAGTTTTGGACATCGGTACCAGCTTGCTGGAGGATAAATATAATTATTATTTAGATTTTTATTTACTCAAAATTGTCATAGTAATAAGTATAGCAGAAACCACAGAATGCTCAGGTATTCACTCAGAAGAGAGGACTTCTTTATCTTGTCTGAATGCAACTTTAAAGGAGTTTGATGAACGTGTCTTGTTTCTTTAGTCCTCAAGGTTGCATCCATAAATCCTTTGATTCCCTCAAGGTGGGATGTTGCCCACAGGATGTGGATTTCAGGGTTGAAAACTGTACAGCCAAATGAAGTATAGCGACTATGATCCTTCCAGGTGTGCATCACTACAGTAAGTGTCACCCTGTGATTATGATCAAAAGCTTTAGTTTGAGCTTCATCCTCAGCGTTCAGTGTGTTCTTTGAAACATCAAGGCAAATCCATGTCATTCATTTTTCACACTCTTTCTCAAATAGCCGGTTTGATTGTTTGAACTCTGAATCATACCACTCAACATTTTCAGTCCTTTAACTGTGTTCAGTTACAGTGCATCCGGAAAGTATTCACAGTGCTTCACTTAATCCACATTTTGTTATGCTACAGCCTTATTCCAAAATGGATTAAATTCATAATTTTTTTCCTCAATTCTACAAACATACAATAAACCATAATGACAACGTGAAAGAAGTTTGTTTGAAATCTTTGCAAATGTAATAAAAATAAAAAACGAAAAAAATCACATAAACATAAGTATTCACAGCCTTTGCTCGATACTTTGTTGAAGCACCTTGGGCACCAATTACAGCCTCAAGTCTTTTTGAGTATGATGCTACAAGATTGGCACACCTATTTTTGGGCATTTTCTCCCATTCTTCTTTGCAGGACCTTTCAAGCTCCATCAGGTTGGATGAGGAGCGACGGTGCACAGCTATTTTCAGATCTCTCCTAAAAATGTTCAACCGGGTTCAAGTCTGGCTCTGGCTGGGCCACTCAAAGACATTCACAGAGTTGTCCCGTAGCCACTTCTTTGTTATCTTGGCTGTGTGCTTAGAGTCGTTGTCCTGTTGGAAGAGAAACCTTCGCCCCTGTCTGAAGTCCAGAGCACTCTGAAGCAGGTTTTCATCAAGGATGATTTAAAATCATTTAGTTTTAATTCACTTTAAATTTTAACTGAATTTTATGAATTAAACTGCTTGTAAACATACTTTATCAGTAGAAAAAAAGTGAAATAACCCATTAAACATGAAAGTATTATGCAATTATAAGAAATTTTTTATAGAACCTTTTTGGCATAAAGTCTTCTTTAAAGTCGAATAGAATAATAGAATAGAATCCAACAAATAAAGGGTAATAATTTGCTTGTCCAAATTATGTTTGCGCTTCTGGCATTTACATTATTCGTAATACCAAATGTACCAAAGAAATACTCTTTTTCTTTCTTTTTCTTTTTTTTTTTTTGACAAAATATATACCAATTAAATAGAACAACATCTTACCATAAGCTCATGAGAAATATTTTCACATCATTATTACATGTCAGCAGTCCAGCAGCATTGATACATCTTTGTATTCTCTGAGACAAGTGCGCAACACGAATCAGATTAATTCTTATCTTTCCGTTGTTTTCATTTGCAGACACAGCTACTGTTTCTAAAATGACTTTCATGCTTGATAAATCGTGTTATGGGAGTAACTGAAACAATTTCCATTGGCACACCATAATGTTATTTTTTGGTGGTACACACTCTAAATTCCATAATTAAGAGATTTGTTGTTTTGCTAATCTGAAAAGTGCAAGTTTGCATGTGTTTTTGTGTTTCTAAATCAGTCTGGGTTAGTAAAATCTGCTGAGTAACTTCACAAAACTCTCAATTTAGACACTATATATTTTAAGCTTTTTATAAGTTAGTATTATTATTATTTACAGGCTTCCAAACTCTGACAAGAGCTTGTCTCTCACAGAATAGGTGACACCAGCACAGCCACTGTTTGATTAGGCTGAGCTAATGTGGTTCTGTGATGTATAAGACAAATGACTTTGCCTCTCACTGACTTATCTCTGCTAATTATAGATAGTCCAATATTAGCTTTAGTTTTAATGTCCTTGTTCCACAGGAGTTGCTCTCCATTAATTAACAACCACTTTGGATGGATACAGTGCATGTGCCATGTTGTCGGAACACAACGAGTGCTTGTTGTAGGTGGATGATTTTTGAGAGAACAGTTTTGGGCATTGAGGCCAAGTCTCGAGATTTAGCTTGAATGTTATTATTAATTACAGTGTATTTTTGTGTCATGTGAGTCCCCTTTTCTTTTGGCTTCAATAGATACCTTATGATGAATTCATTCACCTGGTCAGAGAACAGTAGCCTTAAACCAATGTCAAAAAGCCCACGGTTCATAATCTAAGAACATATTTAGATTTTAAGAAGCAGATTCTGTCCACCCACTTACTTCAGTAGTTTCCTTGGAAATGGCACAGATGAATTAAACTGTTCTGTGTCTGAAATTTTACTGATCTTGTTTTGTTAACTACAGTATATGTGGCAGGTGGAATGAAGCAAATGTCTGACTTTGCTTCCGTGGACACAATCTGTTTCATGTCTCACAACAAACAAGGAATTAGGTAAATTATAAAAACTTCTGTTAATGGCTGATAATCATAGCTTGAGATGTTGACATTTTTTAATATGGGAACGAATACTAAAAGTTGCCAATATATAACTTCCTTGTGGTCTGATTTCTATTTAATTTTTATAATTTTATTTGGTAACAATTCCTGACCTTAAACAATATATGGCTACTTGGTACTTTTTAAACATAAAGTACTGTGTTTCTGATATATTCCTTGTTATTACCGCTTCAAGGCAGATCTTATGAAGAGGAAACAATTGAAGCATGAAATTAGCTCATGCCATCTATAAGAAAACGTCAATATAGACTCCAGAAATTAAACTGGAGGATTGGTCTGGGTTGGCTGAACAAGTGGAAGAAGCAAAATAACCCGATTCCGTTTAAGAACAATTTAAAGACCATTGCTGGAGGAGTTAGAGATTGCACAGTTGTTTTCTTATCTCCTCAGCCAACCCATTGGTCTTCACCCGAACACAGACAGCTGAGAAAATTGTGACAATAACAGCATGGGAAAGTTAGCTCTTGCAAAGTTTATAAAGCTCTTTAAGTCACAAATTCAGTAGTATCATCCTGCAAATATCTTAAACATCTCTAGAACTGTTGTATTAAAACATCTAGAACATTTTTTCACTTTAATTTTTTCCTTCTTTCAACAAAGTCCTGCAATCTTGGTTAAGAATAGATCATAATACATATAGAAAAGGCTGTTCTTGATTCTCGTTTTTGTGGTAGCCACATCCGTGTCTTTGACTTTGTCCTTACTGCAATGTGTTAACACATTCATATAAAGGAATATATTATCATAAGCAGTCAGACCATATGAAAAAAAAACAAAAAAACATTTAAGTTGTATGTGAAAAAGCATTAAATCAGGCAGCGTTTGACTCTTAGAAGCTTGGAAAGCTTACTAATAGCAGTCTGCAACATTGCATGTACTGTATGACTCAGCCAGAAAAAGTACATTGCAATTACTACTCATTGATTTTGTTTTTAATATATATTCAAATGACTCGAGACAGTTCTGTAATTGCTTCCCTATCATTGTTCTGATCAATTCTAATTTTGCACTTCTCAGATGTATATTGAAAAATAAGCGATGCAAGTCAAGAGCATTTGCCATTTCTGCTGGCTAACAAAGTCCTGGAAGAGGAATTGTATAAACAGTGTATACTGATATATTTTTTCCACGTACCACCTCAATCACTGTAAAGCCTCATTACAACTTTACAGGACTGGCACAAACAATATTGCTATGGCCTGTAAAATTTGCTAGGTATGATATACAGTATAGACAAAAGAATGGATACTTTAATGATGGTATCTTAATTAAAACCTAGACATATTAATAATCATATTTAACATGATGTGAATTTTAATGCATATAAAATACTGAATACTTTCTAATATGATTATTTTAGCCAAATACTATATTGAATCAACTCTTTGATAGTCACTACATTTATATTCTTTTACTTTTTTTAAGTTAACAAACGCCAAGATTAAGTTAGTAGAACTTAAAATTTAGATTTTTGTACTACACAAACATACAATTTAATTGAAAGGTTGACTAAGCTAACTAGCTACATTTTCATTTCATAAACATCATATTAATATGTTTTTTTTTTCGTACAACTAGCTGTTAACTAACAATAGCGCACTTACATGTGCTAATATAATTTTAGCGAAGAGACTATCGCTATACATTTGCATGTACGCAATCTGCTGTATACATAATCTTCTAAAATATATATGGTAGGTACAATGTACTTCCAGTAATATTTGAGTGAAATAAACATTTAATCTGGTTAACTTCACTGTTCGGGTATACAGTGTATTCAAAGACCACCAACTCAAATCTTAGTAACTTCTTTCATTATAGGACAGATGAAAGCTGGCTGAGTGCAGCAACTTTAAAGAGTGTGGCAGGAATTGTAGCAGGAATAAAAGCTTAAAGCTCCTTCTGTGAGAATGAATCAAAGCTCAGACCGTGAGAGTGTCCGTATCTCTATTACCCTGTCTACTTCCCTGTCACATGTTCTTTTGCTCTCTTTCATTGTCTCTCAGTAGCTTAAAGCGAGTATGCTGAAGTGTGTGCTTTCATCACTTTCCCCTTTATTTCAACCCCTTTATTTCATTGAGTTTTGAACTAAATGTGTTTACCAAAAGTATTAATACTGAGCTGAAATTTAACTTGTAAAGCCACAAGAATTGTTTGCCTCTTAAATTTAGAATATTGCTGTGAAAAAGTTTTACTGTTTACTGCTTTTTCTATATTTCTTCTTTATATTTCTTCTCTTCATGACACATTTATTCAAACATACATATATAATGAATTAACAGTAAATAACTAACAAACTGTGAACATTGGATAACTTTCCTGAAGTAAATGCAATGTTAAGTGACATATTTTTTACAAGCTGTTTTATTGATGTCTTTCTGTGGTTGAAACATGTAACACGATACATTTCGGTAAGTTGTACTGTACCTTTCAACATTTTGATGATCATGATGCCATAACTTGTTGTTTCTTGTGTTTCTTGTATTAAAGTGGAAGAAAAGACTCAAGCTCCGCACTACTGCTTGAACTGAGGTGCTACAGTGATCTGCCACATCACATTTAAAGGCACAGTATGTAAGTTTTGCCGCCAGAGCAAAACCATACACGATCCTTGCTTTTGAATATTAACTCTCTCCTATTTTTGTTATAGTTTCTTAGTTGTCTCATCTTGGCTTTCTTGTTACTTTCTTTGGCTTGAGTTTGCAGACGATGAAGATGATGAACCACATCATATGAGGCAGCATCTGGAGTTAGATTAGACCCATGAAGTATATTGTCCATTGGACTTTGGAGTGGTCTCTTAAACGGCTGAATTCATGGCGAATTGGAATTCTGGTAAGACCTGGTCCCACCTTTGGTGGTTGTCGTCCACATAGGCTGCCATCATGTTCTTGAGAGTTCGATTCACTCTTTCAGTCATGCTGGTTTGTGGGTGGTAAACTAAGGTTAATTTGGGGGTAATACTCCAGTTCTCACATAACTCTCTGAATATAGATGAGACAAACTGAACACCTCTGTCTGAAAGGATGAAGTCTGGTATGCCCCACCGCGTCAGGATTTATTTTCTAAAAATGGCGGCAACATTCTGGGCAGTGGCTTTACGAATGGGAAACACCTCAACCCATCAGGAATAATAATCAGCAAAAACAAGCAGGTACTCATTTCGGTTTATACTCCGTGGTAATGGGCCCATGATGTCGACTCCTAACATTTGGTTTGGATGGGTGGTTGTGATTTGCTGTAGTTTTCCTGCAGGTTTTTGATTATAATGTTTCACTGTTTGACATTTTACACAGGTTCTCACATGCTGTTTCACATCGGACCACATGCCTGGCCAGAATGCTACTTCTTGAAGTCGCAAAAATCCCTCCATGGCCACTCATGGGAGTGGTGTGATAATGTTTCAGTAGGCAGGATCGGAGACTGGTTGGAATGTAGATTCGATAATGCAGTTGGTTATTCAACAGGTATGTCTTCTGATACATTTTGTCCTCAACAATCTCATACTGTTCCATCAGACTGGCACGATTTTCTGCAACTGCTTGCAATAGTTTTGTAACTTCAGGGTCTTTGTGCTGTTCTTCCCACAGGGCAACATCAGACACAGGCAGTTCTGGATCTCTTTCGCTGGTGTACAGGTTACATGGGAGGTAACAGAGTTCGGCCCCTGTTAGGGTTCTGCTTGCATAGGCGATAACCTCCTCTCTGCCAGCATCCCTCCGTTGTGCCAAAATGACACCGGTGTATACCATAAATGGGCGGTGAAGATCAGAATGGCCAAGAATAGGGGGTGAGGTGAGGCAAGACTTAAATTGGTCGAAAGCGTGTTGACACTGTGTTGTCCACTGAAACCGATGTCCCATTTTTCAGCGCGTTGAGGGGTTCAGCAATCCTGGAAAAGTTCGGAAACAAATCGGTGATACCATCTGGCTAACCTGAGGAAACGTTGAACTTCCTTCAAGTTCTTAGGCACAGGGTAGGAATTAATGGCTTAAGTTTTACTATGATCTGCTGAAATGCCTTTGACATTTACAACATGGAAATTGATTTCTCGAAGACAAAACTTGCTTTTCGTTAAGTTAATGGTCAACCCAGCAGTCTTTGAAGCACAGTCTGGAAACTGTGGAAATGCTGGGTCACAGAAGGAGAATAAAGTATGATGTCATCTATATACACAAAGCATATTTTTCTCCATAAGCCTCTGAAAAGTTGCGGGGGCATTTTTGAGACCAAACGGCATAACGTTAAAGTGATATAGGCCTGCAGGAGTAATGAAGGCTGTCTTGGCCTTACAGTCGGGTTCCATAATCACCTGCCAGTATCCACTATTGAGATCAATAGTGGTAAAGATTGCTGCTCCAGATGGATTCGAGAATTTCAGTGATGTTTGGCAGAGGGTAAGCATCACTCTCCGTTTAAGCATTTACTTTTCGGTAATCTACACAAAATCTGAACTTCCCGTTCTTTTTAGGGACCAGGACCACCGGGGAGGACCAACCAGAGTAAGATGGCTCCACAATTCCCTCCCTCAACATCTCCTCCAGCTGCTCATCCAGTGCCAGTTGCTTAATGGGAGACAAACGGTAGGGTCGTTGTTTGATGGGTACCTGGTTGGTGGTATAGATGCAGTGCTGGAGAACCTCAGTTTGTTCAGTGCGAAGAGTACACACCCATGGTCGACCATCCAGGATTTGTAGTAGCTGTTGCTTCCCCTCAAAGGGTAAATGTTCAGCTTCCACAGCATTTTTTATCATTGTCTTTTCACCCATACTGTCAAGTTGTTGAATTAACAATGGAGATGATGGAGGGGGAACAGAAGTCAACAAAGAAAGAGTTTGTGGGCTTTGCTTAAGTGATCGTAGTTCTTTTTGTAGACTTGAAATTAGCACACTGGGATTTTCCTGGTTGAAAGGGGTACTCTTTTGTTGGGTCAAGTTTGAAAGAATATTTTTGATCATTGACATTGATTTGCAGCCCACTGAAGAAAAAGTCCAGCCCCAAAACTACAGCGTAGGCTAGGGCTTGGGAAGAAAGCACAGCAGCAGGTAACACAAAGGCTTGGTTGTGCAGATGTATTGTATTCACGGTGATACTGAAATGAGAAATCCATGTTGAAAACAGTGTACATTTTTTCAGGATTATTTGATGAATAGAAAGTAAAAAAAACAGCATTAATCTGAAATAGAAAGCTTTTGTAACTTTTGACACATTTAATGCATTCTTGCTGAATAAAACTATTTATTTCTTAAAAAATAATAAAACTAGTAATTTAAAACAAATTCTTACTGACCCCAAACTTTTAAACGGCAGTGTATAGTGCTACAAAAGATGGTTTGTGTGTAACAATTGACATTCATTTCTATGATGTTAAAATTCTTTTTAGGATTAAATTGTGCATTAATAGGTTAAGCAAAACAAATGTGTTTATATACGAGAGCCTTTTATACACACACTTAACTGCAGACACTGAAATGACATACACTGTGTGGTACAAACATTTTGAGTGTCCCTTATAAAGAACCACGATTGTCCCTTATTTTTGTCCCACTTTTTGTCCTTCGTTGTGTATATTTGGATTATTATGTGTTGTAAATAAATGCAAACAAATCAAAAAGCCATTCATTTAATCTCTTCACAGTCCCATTCAGCTGATATGACCATCAGGGGAGGGTCTTTGTCTCCCCAGGTGTGAAAAACGTCAATATTCATGACGATTCACACCCTCCTCGCATAAGCCTTCCTGACACAAAACATGTCTTACAGAGTGATTTTTATTGTCTTAAAGCAAAAATTCTAGCCTACGTGATCTAGTTTTCAAGTCTTGTGAACAAATATTCAGTATGGGTTTTACAGCCTTATTTTTCACAAACCACACATAAACGTCATTTTCTCAAAACTACAAACTTTTACAGACATGCTGCTCACATATTATTGTAGCAGAGTTTGTGCTGAATACAGTGTAATCAGACTTTAGCCATGAAAATGTTACAAGTAACAGAAATAAGCTCAAATGTCAGGGCATGTCAAAACACCTCCAGGGCCCAGAAAATAGCTCAGGGCTCAGAGGGTTAAATAAATACTTGGAGGTTAAGAAAACCCAAAGCAAAATACAAATCTCAAAGATTAGCGATAATCACTATACTTAAAACAATAACAAAAAACACGGATAGGCAAAAGACCAAAGTGCATGTGTGTGGGTGTGTGTGTTAGCATGTGAATCTGTAAACGAGTGTTGGCGTGAGACTGTGGCGGTGGGCACACAGACCAATTTGGCATGACTGGAGAGTTTAGTTGGACCTCTTCAGGCTCCAGGATGAAAAGGAACAGCTTTGGACTCATGAACAACTCCCTAAGCATAGCCAATCGTAGAAGTGTGTCACTTCAGAAATCCAGAGACTCCGCATCGTACCAAACAGCGTGCACGGAAAACATCAGATGAAAGAGTGGCCGTCTTTTCACTGTAACCCAAAAACCTGCTCTCATTTAACCCATGCTCATGAAGAACCACCAACACTGATGACGTGTCCTTTTCACCTCTTAGGCGAAATTAGACCTCGCCCCGATGTACATTTCCACCATTAATTAACTTACTCAACCCTTTCCATTTCCAACACTGGAACTTTCCAATTCAACTCATTGCAAGAGTTCCACCAGTAATAGGCAATCATGCAATGTAAGCAATGATGTAATGTACATCTGAGTCAACAGACGGAAGAGTGTGAGGGAAGGGCATGAAAAAGTGAATTGAAACGCAGCCATTCATTTGTGTCCACTTGCCCTCAGCTTCTTATTCTTTAACAGCAGCAATTTATGCAACTGGCCACAGAACCTACGTATTCTCAATTTTCCCCCCAAAATCTCTAGGAAAAATTCGTGATACAAAGAGCAGAGTCTTAAGTTAATGATGAGACACTAAAATGGACAAATATCATAGTAGACCCCATTTTGAAGTGTTTATTGTACAAACTTAATAAATACTCCAACATTTAGCTCTTCAAACCAGTTAAATGGGACGCATTTCCTTGACAGCATGCACAATACAGTCAAGTTGCTTTCCATGTTCTGTTCAAACGGTGCAAGAACAAGCAGACATTTAAACAAAAGTATCTTATGGTCCAAATCTACACAAGAACTAACACAGTTTAGACCGGTTAATGTCACATTCTGGAAACCTTTCATGAGTGAACATTAAAATGGTCAATTTTTAGACCCCCCTTTTACCCCTGTATTTAGCGTAGTCCACTTGTGATCAGACTTTCAAATAGCATTACAAAAAAGGGACAATATGCTTGAATATAAATACAGGAAGTTATGTTAGTCCAGCCATAAAGCCACAAGTAGATACAAAAACAGATTAAACCCCTAATTTGCCACCATTAAGAACAGGCTCCCCCCCCAAAAAAACCCAAAGAGACAGTAGAGTTAAGAAGTTTATTAAAACTACTAAAGTCACATGACCAGGTTAACTTCTCCACTAGACACCACAGTTTGCCCACTAGAGACGGTCTTGATGTTAGCATCTCTTCCTGGAAAATAAATGGTAGAATCATTAGAGGCATTTAAACCAAATTCTCATGGTTCCTGAAGTCAGTTTACGACAAGTACTCACTTTTCCTAGTGCAGCTTTGCTCACAGGAGCCAGAAGAGGGATGGCACACCGCTGTACTACAGTGGATGAAGATCTAACAGAGGCAGAAGAGTTAAGCCACAGAAAAAAAAAAAAAAAAATTACAAAAAAAAATATAAAATGAGCATACGGTTTCCTGTAGAGGAGCCAGTGATGCTGGATCCACAAATGTGAACATCTTCACAACAAAGCGCTTGTAGTGGGTTGGGAACTGAAGACCAGAAGATCCAGCCACCGGAACCAATGTGGTCAGGTAACGGTCATCCTGGTAAGGGCATCTGAAAAGGCAAGGAGGCAGTCAGAAATGCCTTAAAAAGCACACTAGATGGATAAAGACTGGCCTTACTCACCCTTCGACCAGAAGGTCCCACTGGGGTAGACTGAGTGGATTGGGGGTTGATGTCGCCCAGCAACGTCCCAGCATTAGGACAATGTTGGGGTCGGTCCTTTCCAAAATGCGCACCTCAACATACACAGGCTCCCGCAGGACTTTTGTGACCGGATAATCAGCATCACCGTAGTAGGACGTGTACGCCTCATCCCCTGAGGAAGAACAACGGCGTTTAAACAAACTGCTGCAATCTGGAGTTTTAGAAGATACTTATGCATACTTGGGACAGACACTTACCTTCTGCACAGCCTTTGGTGACACATTGACCATTTGCCAGTCTAAGCTCCACCCTGAGGGGTCCAGGAGCCACTACTGGTGGAGGTGCAGGAACAGTGTTGACCTCCACAACCAGAGCTTCCACAGAAGTAGCAGAGTACCTACACTGGAAGAGAAGCCTAGACAACAAACAGTGAGCTTGTAGCATTTGTCTAGGATTAACATTTATGCTAAAGCATAAAAAAAAATAAAAAAACCTACTCAAAATGGCTGTCCCTTGTGATGGAACCAAGTGGTCCGACACCCACTTCATACGAGGAGGTCATTCGGTTTTCATACACCACATATCCACGGTCCTCCTGCAAATAGTAACTGTTGGCATCCAGTCTATTCTAAGCCATGCAAAAAAGAACCACAAGCAGCTACTCACCATCATGCTTGTGCCACATGCGTCGACAGGGAACTGGTATATAGCAAAGGTAGGTGTGGATCCCACAGGACTACAAGGTGGATCGTTTCCACCCAGGAGACGGACTGAATCCAGGCTCAAGCGAGGTAGCGTAACATCTCTAGCCACCACTACCACAAACTGACCATCTCTTATACACTGGACAGTCACTGGAAAAAGGTACAAGAGCAGGTTATTGTGGAGCAGCAGTTTTACATGAACACCTTTACATTGACCCACTCTTACCTGCCTTCCCATAGAAACACTGCTGTCTGTTGAAGCAGCAGTTGATCGCTTCACAATCAGCATCACTGATACCAGGTGGGCCACATTGGATCTGCTCATAATCAGCTACAGCACATTTGTCAAGGGGCTCTGCCTGCGCCACTGGCTGCTTAGGCTGAAACTGCTGAGAAAAGTGACTAGCTTGTTGTTGAACCTGCTGAGGAAACTGTTGACTAGCTTGTTGAACCTGCTGAGGAAACTGTTGACTAGCTTGTTGAACCTGCTGAGGAAACTGTTGACTAGCTTGTTGAACCTGCTGAGGAAACTGTTGACTAGCTTGTTGTTGAACCTGCTGAGGAAACTGTTGACTAGCTTGTTGTTGAAGCTGCTGAGGAAACCGTTGACTAGCTTGTTGTTGAAGCTGCTGAGGAAACCGTTGACTAGCTTGTTGTTGAAGCTGCTGAGGAAACCGTTGACTAGCTTGTTGTTGAAGCTGCTGAGGAAACTGTTGACTAGCTTGTTGTTGAAGCTGCTGAGGAAACCGTTGACTAGCTTGTTGTTGAAGCTGCTGAGGAAACTGTTGACTAGCTTGTTGTTGAAGCTGCTGAGGAAACTGCTGACTAGCTTGCCATTGAACCTGCTGAGGAAACTGTTGACTAGCTTGTTGTTGAACCCGCTGGTCAGTTTGCTGTAACATCAGAGCTTGAGGATTCTGGGGCAGATTACTCCACTGTGGAACAGCATGACACAAAGCACAAAACCACACACAAAGTGCCAGAGATTGAACAGCACACCAACTTCCTGCCATTGTTCAACAGCTAGTCACACTGTTGAGATGATGCCCTTTGGTCTTTTTGTATTCTACAGATTTTGGCTAATTAACGATAATCCCTCCCTCTTCATTAACAGTCATGATTCTCCAGACTTGCCCAAATGGGAGCTTATGCTACCAGAAAATTCTCATTGGTTCTCAAAATTATACACATGTGATGTTTCTTGATTCCAGTTAGTCAGATTTTGTCATATTGAAGACAAATAAAAAGGTTTATGCTCAGGGGGGTATTCCAGAAAGCAAGGTTAACTTACCGTCACATATACCTTGAACTCTCGGTTGATTAACCCAAACCTTGCTTACTCGAGGTATGCTGGTTCCAAAAACGAGTCTGGGAGTAAGTTCAGCCAACTCAGAGTATGTTCCCGTTTAACACACAAGACATTCTCAACAGAGCTACGAATCGATGATTTACCATGGAAACAGACAGCGTGCCATTCTACTTCCTCTTCTTCTTTTGTTTAATGGCAATTTACATAACCTACTTAGTGCACATCGCCACCTATTTGGTGGTTGTGCAATCATTTTTTTCCAATGTCTTCGTTTAGCCTAATAAGTAATCTTTATCCACTGAGAATAAGGATTATATTGTTTGTTTGATGTTAATTAATTGAATGCAGATCCATGTGTGAGATGACAATAAAATAAATAATAAATATATTTAAATTGCATTAACATTTAAACTTATTGTTTATTTATTTTTTATTGTAATTCTTTAGAATTAATATATAATATTGTATATTATATAACTGAAACAAATTTGGTTATATTAATAACTATATTAATTATATAAAACACATCTGAATACCTCTTAAGCAAACTAACCCTGGAACATAGGTTATGTTCAGAAAGTGAGTTGCCATGGTTACTTACATACCCTGAGGTTTATATGTGATGCGTTCCAGTTGGTTTTTATTATGCCCTTCACTCGCTAACTTCCCTCCGTCTCGTTCACTCGGATGTGCGTCATTGCTACTAGATTACGTAATTAATTACAAAATAAATGTAACTGTAATCAGTTACAGTTACTGAGAAAAAATGTGTAATTAAATTACAGTTAGTTATGAAAATGTTAATTATTACAAAGGGGGTTACATCTGAATATTTTTTGTAAAAAGCTAGGATATGTTGAATAATATTAATTTGTTGCTTTGCCTGTTTTTGATGTGCAGGATGCCTTTGGATGGTGTGAGGACCCTATTGGAATTGCTCGGTCTATTATTATTCTTCTCCAAAATTAATCGCATTTTTGAGGGCCTAAACATGCTCGAAAACTCATGGAACTTTGCACATGCATCAGAAGTGGTGGAAATCTACGTTTCAGAATTAGGTGTGGCAAAATGGCTCGATAGCGCCACCTACAAAATTTCAATTAAGCATCATTCGCACTACATTTCACGTACAAGTATGAAAAACATCATATTTAGTCAGTCTAATCTAAAGGCCTTGGTGATGTTAAATTGTGAAGATCTTGAGTTTTCACTGAAGGCTGTGTCCGTGGCAGCCTGACAAAGTTTGATGTTTCGCCATGAAATAGGAAGCTGTTGTAAGTCAGGCATAAAATGTCCGATCTGCCCCAAACTTCACGTTTGATAAAAGAGCTGGCCTGAAGACTTCTACACGCCAATATTCAGTTAGTCATAGCGCCACCTGCTGGCACCAGGAAATGGCATGCTTTACACTGTAATTCACTCCCAGAAACACATTTAAATATGCCACAAAGTACCAAACATGCTAGTAACACGTTAAATCATGCAACACTTGGCTAAGTGCTAATGTATGCGATTAACGCCACGAAGCAGGAAGTTGTTGTAACGCAGGCATACAATGTCCAATCTGCCCCAAACTTCACATGTTTGATAAAAGAGCCTGAAGACATTTTCATGCCAATATTCAGTCAGAGCACGACCTGCTGGCAGCAGGAAGTGTGGCACATCAAAATGACTTTGCCATGTTTCTTCTGTATTTACCCTTTTTTTATGCTATTCACTGTTTTCCCAAGGCCACCGGGTGGTGGTGTCCCTGGGTGCGAGGGCCCTTTCAACTCTGCTTGCAGCTTTAATCTGAAGTGTAATTTGATTGTTTAGTTTGTCTCGCATCCATTAGAATACATGGAGGGGTGGGGGTTATGAGCTATACTGGGAACAACCACCTGAGGGCGATCGGTGACGTTTTGGCTTCAGTTTTCAGGATGTGTGAATGCGAGAGATGCATGCTGCCCTGCTCGCAGCCCATCTCAGAAGATGATTATTGTATACTTTGTCTGGGGGAATGTCACGTGGTGTCAGCCCTTGAGGACGCGGAGTGTGAGCACTGTGAATTATTATCTGTCAATTATCTGTGCTCCACTCCAGGCTCGCGTTCCTGCAGGAAGAGCGAGCCTGCGCATCCTCAATGTCAAGATCATGGGGCTTGCATGTCGATCTGGCTGGAGAGCAGGAGACGGTTCCTTCCCTTTCTCTTGCTCTGTCACCAGATCGAGAAGTCCTTTAGCCCACTTCTGCAGCACACTCTGGCGTTTCTGCAGACTGGGCTTATGACGGCAGTTCTCTTGTTCTCGATATGGATATCAAGTGTACTGCCTCCGAGCGCTCGTCGCGTGATGATCGATTTTACGATGAGTTACTCGAGGTAGTCACTCGCGCTGTGGACAGTCTTCAGTTAGACTGGCCACAGGAACAAGAGACCCCCAGACGATCTAAATTATATGACAGATTTCTGTCAGGTGGCCAGGGGCAGACATCAGAAAGGCAATTTCTCCCTTTTTTTCTGGATTTACATGACGAGCTCACTAAATCCTGGAACAAAAAAATTATTTTGCCTGCGACGTCAGTTTACTCGGCTATCGTGGGTGCAAAGGCACAGGGTTATACATTGATGCCCCAGGTAGAAGAGACGCTTGTGGGCTATCTCTCTCCTGGTAGCGCATCATCATTAAAAAAGCCTGCGCTTCCCTCCAGACCATGCAGAATTACATCCACGCTGGTAAGGAAAGCTTTTCAGACAGCGGGTCAGGGTCAGGCTGGTGCTGCCCTGCACACCATGGCGGTGTTACAGTCGTACCAGGCTGACCTGCTTAAAGAGCTGTACACAAGCGGTAACATCAGTGAGGAAGGTTTTTCTGAGCTGCGCCAAGCCACAGACTTGTCTCTACGCGCGACCAAGCAAACGGCCCGTGCCATCAGAAAAAAAGAAGCGGTCTTAAAGCTTTTGCGCCCAGGACCGAGGGGGTGTCCTCGTAAGGTCCATAAACAAGGGTCATGCCTCTTGCTGATAGCGCCTCGTTGGCCGACCAGAGTCTGGTTCTCAGAAATAATATCTCTCCTAGATGGCTCGCCTTGGGCGATGCCGAACAGGAGAGATCAGGTGCAGGGACCCGAGTTATGGAACCTTCATGTTTGGCCACTGAGGGGGACCGACTAAGGGATGTTGGACTTTCAGCAGATATAATAGAGACCATTCTGAGTGCTAGGGCTCCTTCCACCAGAAGAATGTACTCCCTTAAATGGCGTGTCTTTAAAAGGTGTTGTGCTACACATAGTGCAGACCCAGTCCAATGCCGGATTGTTTAAGTGCTGGAGTTTTTGAAAGAAAAGCTGTCTTTGTGGCCGTCATTTCAGCTTGCCATGGCCTGATTGATGGGGTTTCAGTTGGGAAACATTCTTTGATCGCCCGCTTCATTCGTGGAGCTAGGAAACTGAGGCCTCCTGTCAGAATCAAAATTCCCTCATGGGATTTTTTCATGGGTCCTTGAGGGGCTAGTCGGCAAACCTTTTAAAGTCAGCGCCGGTCAAGCTTCTGGCTCTAAAGATGGTTTTCCTTATGGCTATCTCATCACTGAAGAGAATTGGTGATTTGCAGGCTCTGTCAGTCTCGCCATCCTGCTTAGACTTCGCCCCTGGGCTGGTCAAGGCTATTTTGCACCCTCATCCTGACTATCTTCCAAAAGTCCCATTTTCGACCTTACATCCGGTCATCCTTGAAGCCTTCCATCCTCCGCCGCTCACTTCACCGGAGCAGGAGAAACTCCACTTACTGTGTCCAGTTCGTGCTCTTCAGATCTACGTCCACCGCACTAGCCAGTGCCGTAAGTCAGAGCAACTGTTAATTTGCCATGGGGGCCGTAACCGGGGGGTGGCCGCAGCAAAGCAGACTATGTCTCATTGGGTGAGGGATGCTATCGCCCTAGCCTATGAGGCGTGCGGTCAAGCTTCGCCTCTAGGCATGAGGGCTCATTCTACAAGGGGGGTTGCATCCTCCAGGGCTTTAGCAAGAGGTGCCCCCTTGCAGCAGGTATGTGATGCGGCAGGCTGGTCCTCTCCGCACACATTTATTAAATTCTATAGTTTGGATGTTCACATTACTCCGGGCTCTCATGTCCTTAAGTCGACATCCCAAATTCAAGCCCGAGGCCCGTCTCATGTTGTGCGCACATACTACACAAAAAAGCTTAAAATCAAGCGCAGCATTGAGTATAGCTTTTGATAGGGAACGTCTCGGGTTACTTGACTGTAACCCTGTTCCCTGGAAAAGCGGGAACGAGATGCTGCACTTCATTGCCGTACTGAGGATGTGTTCAGGACGTTCTTCAGACAAAAGACCTGATGAGCGCACCTGTTTCACATCTATTTATAGCCTCTGACATGCGTGTCCCGGTGATGTCATCACCAGAGGTTATTTAAGCCAAATTCTTTGGCGTGTTTGCCACGCGTGTTCACAACTGGTCAGACGTAGACGTTCTTCCCCATAGTGCCTAAAATCAAGAGCAGCATCTCGTTCCCGCTTTTTCAGGGAACAGGGTTACAGTCAAGTAACCCGAGACGTTTCTTATCACAAGCAACAAAGCTCTTTGTGATTATTGGATGGGAGGTGCACTACAAATACTGTTTGGTGTAGGGAAAAACAGCAGATTCTTTGACATCGCTATTTATTAAAACTTTGAATGCGTTATTGTTGCATTAACTTTGACAGCATTAAATTCAACACAAGAGACATTTTCTTCACACAAAGTATAAGTTGCAGTCTGACACATTTTTCCAGCCCCTTTTGACTGACAGGATATAATCGTCCCTGATCATAGGCGTTTTTTTTAAACAGTCAACTGATGGCTAATAGTGAAAGTAATTGCTTTTATAGTCCAATACAAATTATTGGCTGATACATCAGTGCATCCTACCACTAAGCACTTCAAACCAAACTCAAAGATCTGATTACATTAACCTGGAAAACAAATGCACTAGTTGTGACTAGTTCTTCTCCAAAAGCAATCACCCAGAACCTTGTAAACGCAACTTTATTTATAGGCAAACTGGTGAAGGTTACGTGCCAAGGCTGAAACCAGACAGTGAATAAAATACTGGATCATGCATTGTTAATGTGTTTCCATTTTGTTTGTGCATGTGTGTGGAAAGAATGGAGGAAAGGAAAACATAACAGTCAGAATGATAATGATGTCTAATTTATAAAGATACATCCACATGGAGGGTGAGAGGAATAGATGAGACTAATTTCTACTTTGTTAAGAAAGGTTATATCCTGTTTCCTATTGAAGCAGATGATGTAGTGAATAAGATGTTGGCTGCTTTATTTGGATTGGATATGAGGGGAGATATATGTGTTAGCTTGAGTATCACACAGAAGGAAGTCTCATTGTCTGAGTCTGTCAGGCTCCTGCAGTGCCATTCAGGAACCTGCTGAGAGTGTGTCAGCATATTATTCACCAGCACATTCCTTACAAATTGCATGTGGCAAATCGTAGTGCATGCATGTTTGTCTTGTTTTCAGAGGCAATTTATCTGTTTAACCATTTGTAGCATATGCATGAATCATTGAACAGCTCTGCGAGCAATGGTATGTTTGAATGTAATCATAGCTTAGTATGCTTGAAAGCATAGCAGAGAAGAGAATGTATTGATTTGTGTGTGTGCACGTGGGTGCATGTGCACATCAAGTGTATTGACACAGGACAGATGGGAAAATGCAAAGAGCTGCTAACCACAGGCCACTGGTAGGCGCAGGCCAAACACCCGCTGCTATTTACATGCAAATGAGCAAAGAGTTGCCATGAATATCTGCCTTTCATTTACAATGCTGCACACAGGCTTCAACACACTTCATTAGCAGTGGCTAGCACCCCTGATTACTGAAACATTCACAGCTTTCTTCTCACTTTTATTTATTGATTTCATTGTGCTGTGAGCCTATTTGTGCATCATGGACTCTGTAGTCTTCTATAATCATCTTAGTCATGGTTGATTTTCAACAGAGCCTTTCAGAAACAACTACTGTGGCAACTGATCCAGCTTTGTTCAACAGAAATAAGTGCCCATGCAAGCGCTTGGACTAACAGATTAACGATTTACTGTTACATTCTAATTGTAGGTCTAATTCTAATTGACTGCACTCTATTCCGGTTTTCCAGGATACCCAAGGATAATTTATAAAGTCCCATGTATACTGTGTGAGAAAAAATATTAAGAGGAATATTATATATAGAAACAAAGTGTGCAAAAGTATTATTTTATTTTCCATTAAATTTTTTGCACTATTGGTGTATAAACCTGAATAATAGTATTCTATTTAAATTGAATTGTATAGCACTTGTTATAGTTGAGGAGAAAGTAGTTTTTTAAGAAATTTTTTATTCAGCAAAATATTTCAAATAAATGCTGTATTCATCAAATTCATCAAAGAATCCTGAAAAAAATTACGGTTTCAACAAAAATATTAAGCAGCACAATGGTTTTCAACATTGATTAGTTAAATTCAATTCAGAACTATCAATGGAATATAATAATTGCGAATAATCTCATGATTTCTGACTAGAAATAAAAAAAAAATCAGAAATTTTCCGCAAACCCTCAGCGGCCTCTACTCTTGTTTAAGAAATCTTAAAATATGCATGATTTCGGTCATAGACTTCTATGTTATGTTTCTTCTTTTTCGTTCTTTCGTTTCTGTCTTCAGTGTCATATTTTACAAGGAGCTGCCACAACACTATTTCAGATCTTTGGAAAAAGTAATAAGATTGAAAGGACTCAAAATAGGATATAGGTGTATAATAGAAGTGCTTTTCAATCTTTTCAGGGACACAGGTGAAAAATCCTATTGCATATTATTCGGTTGACCTTTTCAATGCTCAAATTCCTCTTCAAGTCGTAACAACTGAACTCATGGTTTCTGAGATCTATTGTGTCTCGGGTCTAAGCAGATCCTGCCCTCTTCCATTCAATCTCCTCAGCCTTAAGCATTTTGCAGTGGGGGGACAGAGGCCTGTTGGGGGCTGAAGGGTGTGTCTTTAAAATGCTGAGCCCCTCGGGATAACAATGCCAATGTGAGCCTTGAGGTTCAGACTGTGCAATACATGTTGGAAACATCTTCTGCAATGTGGCATGGGCAGCCATCTGAAGGATGAAAAACAATTCATATAAGCATACAATGCATAGCCACAGTGGGTTCTCATGTCTTTCCTACCAACATCCCTTGTACAGTAAAAATCAAGTTATTTCTCTCTCTTTCTCTCTTTTTTAAACAATATCTTATTTACTTGTTATTCTTCATGCAAACACCTACACACTTTTTACAATAGTATTGCTCAGTCATAAAACTAATCTTTAACAATGTTGAATTAATTATCAGCTCTGCGAAATTATGTTGAGGTGGTATACTGCTCTTATGGATTAAGGTTCTTATGCATGTAATTCCGTTTAAAAGAAAAGCATAATCCTATGATTTATTCTTTCATTCCATTAGTTTCTCATCATGAGTATCTGTAAACTTTTAATTAACTTTACCAAAGATTACCCCAGTAAAAGCTTTTGAATAGAGCACTTGAAAAAACATGTTTTTTTCCTTTCCAGTCATGTTTCCAGCACATTTGATGCATCGCTGCCGTCATCCTCCGGAAACGGAGTAGAAGATGTTGCCTAGAAGCTCACGTGCAGGTAGTAATGCAGCGTCATGCCGCAGTCCCATCAAGATGGAAATGGCATGCAGATGGGGTCCTCCCTTGGCTATAGTGTCATTAATCTAAAGCAAGTTACAACGTCTGTGGATCAATGACTGAGCCATACGGCCATTTCATCAACGTCTAGGCGTTTAGATACTGCAACATTTATAAAGCTCCTGACAGCCTGCCATGTTTCAAGAAAGAGATAAAATCTCTGTATTAATGACACTTCTCTGAGTGCCTTATTCCCAAAAATAAAATAAATGAATAAATGATAGGAAATGAAACAGTAGGAGCGTATGGTGGAATAAGATGACAGTGAAGAGCTCAAATATACACTTTAAATTCAGATATATGACAATAGACAGGGAGTTTAACTCATTTAATTCTGTAAAAACAAATGAAGGAACAAATTGAAGTGTGTTACACAACTGAAGTAATAATAAGAAAACAACTGAAATTGTTTTAGTATGAGTGTGAACTCTGGCTCATAATTAACATAACTCAGCAGGGCATTCATCTGTTTGGGAAGTTTATCAGTGAGATGACCAGAGTGTCACCAGCACGTAACACATTCTCAAAACCAACTCGTCACATATTGACTATGGGATCAGATTAAATCAAAATTTATCTGCAATGAAATACATTATTTTATTATTATGAATATAATATTAGGAATCTATTCTTTTGATGTGATTGACGTTTTAGGGGGTTCTCACAATTAAATAAAAGCAGTCAAATGAACGTGATCACGACTGGCTGCTTACCATCTGTGGCCCAGTTTGCGTACAAAGAGCGGTAATATTTCCTCCAGAGCGAAGAGCGCCTTTCTGAAGATTCTGTTCATTTCTAAAGCCTTGTTTATAGGCCCTGTCCCAAATGACACACTTCATGTGCACTTTCGGTCTTGTGGACTTACAATGGCCGCTGCGTGCGCGTGTCCGTTAAGTCCACAAGACCGTAGGGTGTCCCATTCGTCATTTAAGCTTAAAGAAGGGTGCTCGTGAGCGCCCCCTTTGTGGCCGTTATGCGCCCTCGATGAGCACTTCAGCTGAGGCCGCAAGTTCGCGAGCTACGCAGAGGACTTCTACCCGGCATTCAAAGCGGCATTACGTCGTGAGAACGCGAGAGCACATTTCGCTTGGGGGTGTGCACGTCAAATTTTGTAACTTTGTGCACGGCTCTGCAACCGAAGATGCACGAGTTCGAGGCGAATCTGGCCGAGCATGACGTCTCATCACACCGGCACCCAGTTTGCGTGTCTAAATCAGTTGCTTACAAAATGAGCCAACAATAGCAGAAATAAGCCCTTTTAATGAAAATAAGGATCCATGTTTAATAAAAATGTTTAGAGAAATTAGAAAATGTTTAAGAGATTGTTAATTTAGTTGTATACATGTGTACATACATTTTGATCTAATGTCCAAATAAATAATATCAAGGTTTACTGAGTTTTACACAATTCTTTTGTAGTGTGGTTTTTGGTGAAGTGTACTAAAATAAATATCGTCACCTGTGTACATTACTTCTTCTCACCATTGTTTCCTGATGGTTTATAGAACAATAACTCCGAGTCGCCCTCTGTCGTTTCAAAGAAAAGTACAACAGCGAGCGCGTCAAGTATAAACGCCTCGTCCATTTGGGGAGGAGCGCACGCAGTCAGTGGAGGCTCGCGCTGCGGAGCCAGGCGAAAGTATAAACAAGACTTACAGCTCATTCCGCTCAGCGCCGCGCGCTCAACCCAGAATGCCCTTTGTGACATGCTGGTTCGAATATAGGCCTGTCTGAAATAAGTAACTAGGGCTGCCCCCAACTAAAGTTTTTTTTCTAGCAGTTGTTCATTTAAGCCGTTGTTTGACGCGGCACCGGCGCCTCCATATCATTGTCTGCTATATTTGCTTATTATTTATTAAATCCAGGCAATTGGTTGATAAAACATTGATTAAAATTAAGATACAATTTATACAAAACGAAATTCACTTTAAAGAAAGGCTTTCAACAAAACTTAATGAAGTGGTCAAAATCATTTCTGTCCCCCATGTCTTCTGACACATTGCGTTTTATGTGTCCTGTACACTTTTCATAATCAACGTAGATTAAATAAAAAAATAACATTATATTATTTAAACATATGAAACTAAATACGTGTTTAATGGCTAAGTAGCCTATAGTAGGCTACAGTACAGAGGAACTTCATGTCGGAGCGGGATTTGAGCGCACATCGTTTTAGCGGTGAGCGGTTCATGAGTGGAGCTCGGCTCCACTTCGCTCACATACTCTGGGGTACGTTTCCCAAAAGCATCGTTAGCCAACTATGGTCGCAAGTTCCGTCATTATCAACATACTTCAACGAGTCTGTGTTTCCCGAAACCATCGTTCCAACGAACATTCGCAAACAGCAGCAAAATTGTTTGGTCTGAACGACAGCTCTCGACCTGTGGTTAGAAGCATAGTTTCTTGTTTGCATGACATGTGGACTTAACAAATCCTTATCTTGAGCAAAATAAGCAAGCTGACATTCAGTGCAATCTATATATTTTATTTCGAATACATACAGATGTAATTTACGTCTTTTAGTTTGTCAAGAAATTTGAAGCACCATTTTTGAAGAGTGCGCATGTGCGTACGTGCTCTAGTAGCCTACATAAGAACGAGCCTATAATTGAATCTGGAAATAAAGCAAAATAACTGAGAAAAAATAAGAATTATTCCTCAGATGCCATGTCCATTATTTATAGCAAAAAATCTAGCATGAATTCGATCTCAAACTAATTCATTAAAAGCAGTTATTACTCCACCACCTGCGTGACATCATTAACCAACGTGGTTGAACAACAGATTTGCGACAATGCGGTTTCGGGAACCAGTAGTGACTAGCTAGTTGATTTCTTCAACGATGCATTGTACTATGGTAGTTAAGCAGTGAGTAACGTTGTACGGGAAACGCACCCCTGGTGAGGTAGGCAGGTTTTTTGCGTTCATTTTTATTTCCTGTCGCTGTGCAGGCTCTTTTATTGTATATGACAGTGTAAACAGCTCAATAACCCTTTTATTTAAAGGTTTAATGTAGGCCTTAGTCCATTGCATTACGATTGCAAGAAGGATCAATAATGTAAAAAATGTGATGTGCAGTCAAATGTCCCAGTGTGTATGTTGTTTAAAGGAGTGTTCTTACCGATATGCTTGTTGTGCTTCGTGGAGTTTTGACGTGTTTTATAGACACGATATTGTTTCTTATTCAAATGTAGCGTTCTAGAATCTTTGGTAGCAAGCAACCCCTATATAGTGGCAACCAAACTTCACTGGTGAGACAAACGTGTGACGGACGGTCAGGAAGACGTTTTGGCAGGGGGAAAAACTGATCAGAAAATGTAACAGAACGTTGTAAAAATGCAGTGGAGTAGAAAGTATAATTGCTGCAAAATGTAACGAAGTAAAAGTCAAAAGTATGCACTATTGATTCTACTTAAGTAAAGTAGTCTACAGATACGTGAAAAAATGTACTTAAGTAAAGTAACAAAGTATTTGTACTTTGTTACATTCTACCACTGGCTGCTGAAAATAGTCCCCAGCATGCTCTCTGTGCAAGCAGGTTGTCACGTTGGTTATGTTGACGGAAGTTAGCCTGTTTTCAGGCAGCAAAATTCCTGGATTATTACGCAGGAATGAGTGTATAGTCCCTAGCCTAATCGCTCTAGAAAATTGCAACTTTTAATTAGTACACAATGTAACTGTACACATCACAACATATAAATAGGAAAATGTTGGTGTTATTTTGTCACTTATTGAGCAGTAGGCTAGATGAAGCCGTTTACCTCCAGTCTTTGTACTAAGCTAGGCTAGCGGTGGGTGCGTCAGACAGAGTTATGGCACGCATTTAGATAAGAATGGTATGAATAAACTTATCTAACTCTGGGGGATACGGTGAATAAGCTAAAGTCCCAAAAAGTCGGCGTGTTCCTTTAAAAAGCAATTGGAAAAAAAAGATCCACTCTGTTCTTCACATAAAGATATCATATGGCTTCAGAAGACTTGGAATGCAACATGAGTTAATACCTTTATACTGTTTTTGGTCAGTTTTTGCAATAAATACCTGTGACTGTACTTTTATTTGCCTGTTAAAGTTACGTGTTTTATATTGTTTAGAAGTGGGTAGGAGTGGGGTTTGTTGCTCCAAATAGCCTATAAATATTAAAAAAATCATGTCTACTTTTACAAATACAAAAAATTAAATGCGTCTTGATCCGAAGCATTTGGCAAACAACTGAAATCAATGGAGCACCCTGCACATCGAAAAATTACGCTAAAGGGGTAAGTTACCCTGTGTGTTTGACGCTGAGGGGTCCTGACCAAGTGTCAATATGTGACCAGTTGTTGCACATGTATATAATTTGCTAATTTTTTTTTTAAATAGATGTCTTTGAATAGCTTTTTGCAACTTTTTAAAAAAAAAGTACCTACAAGTTACCAAAAACAGCATACTACATTAAAGCTATTTAATGAGGCAGTATATTTTAAATTCTATAATTATCAGATTAGGTGTTTTAATTAATTAGAGAACAAGTATTTATCTGGTACAATTAAATCACTAAAACCACATACTGTAGCTAATTACTACAAAAGACTTCAGCATTTTCACTGCGTGTAACCATTTTCCCTCAGGATGACACTTTTGAATTTTTCAACACATCATGTTTATTAGCATGGTTTCAGCTCTGTACTTGTCACATGTTGAAGTCTACTTTCATCCTTGCACTGGCGGATCTAACAGGAACATATTTCTCCCCATAGAGAACTATTGATTTCTTTACTGACTTCCCTTTGCTTCAATATTGATTCAGTGGCTTAGCTTGAGGTCATTTCGATAGCAGTTTTATTGTGGCACCTTTGTCAAGAGCATGTTTTATTTTGATAGAATTTCATACAATGCCAACAAATGCCACTTTAATACCTCAATGGTCCTTAAATTACACCATAGAGATAAAACTTTGTAAAGAAGATAAAATCTTTCTCTTAGGATTCCTGCTGAAACAAAAAATAAAATTGAATGTCAGCTGAATTTTGTATTGCCTCTTTGTCATGAGTACTAAGATATTTAATAAAGAATATGACACTTCATAACATTTTGCAAATTTATGCTTGAAAGTGTTGACATGCTCTGGACAGAAGACTTAATACTAATCTCATGTCTCCTCAGGACCTTTCTGCTCATATTTCTGCTGTTTCTCTCTGATTCTGCCTGTCTCTTTTTTTCTCTCTCGTCTAAACCCAAGAATGCAGATGCATTACAAAGAGTCTGTGATTTACACCAGCCTTCAGCAGCACCGCAGGCTTCACTGCTTATGACATTTCCCTCCACCTGGAGAGATATTACTGTGATATCCAAAACAACAATGCTGAACTGCATACAAATAGAGACAAATGAAAGAAAAAAAAGTATGGTAAAGAAGGTAGACACAGATAAAATATTTTGATAAAATTAATTACATTGCATACTGGAAATGTATTTCTAAAATATGATTCACATGTTTCTCATTGACTATCTGACTGTCACTCAAGCAGAACAGTTGAATGACTTTGGAGTTGGAATGAGCTTTGGCTTAAATCTAAATTTAAACTGGAATTCAAATTTAAATCTAAATTCTGTCATTTTCTAGGCAACAATTTGAAGGGACAGTCATGACAAACGTTCCTTGAGATTATTCTTTTATAGCAGCCTTAGTGTGGCTGTTTTTGGCAAACCTCTAATATATCTGTATATACACATATTTTCAAAATTGATGTTCCATATTTTGACCTAATCGAGAGCTAAATGGTTGATAGATAGACCACTTTACTCATAAATTGGGTTAAATCTTGACTCTGAGTGCCACACAGTTTATGATTTTATGAACTCTGCCTCATAAAGGCAAGGGGAGATGTTATTGAATGAAAAATGAAACAGTTGAAACATGAAAATGACATGAAAATGAGCAGCATGGTTTACTGTATTATTTATAGCGCTTATATTGTAAGCCATAGCCATAATTTTAGCAGATCAAAAAAGACAACAGAGCACAACTTCTGGGTTCCGGAAGTGAAAACTTTGTCATTGTCATTTTTGTAGAGTGGTTAATCAGAGGGATGTGTTTTTTTTCATGGCTTAAAACTCTTTATTTTGGATTTTGAAATCCCTTTGGAGAAAATGAATAGGGAAGAACCAAGACTGCTACAAATATTATAAACAAGAAGACTGTATTGTAAATAAGGGTACATCTGAAGTCTTTATCTGACCTTGTAAAAGTGATTGGGCATATGAACACTCTCCATTCTCAATTTGTGCTTTGGATACATGATTGATGACTGATGACAAACACTCTCATATGGATAGTCATTTCTTCAACAAGAAAACAATGCTTGTGCATTTGATAGGAGATGGGGAAGAGAGGGAGAGTGAAAATATACACTTTTTTTTCTTTTTCTTTTTACTAGCAAAAAGAAATGACCCATGCAGTCTTTTTTGTCCCTGGCCACAGTAAGACAAGGAAATCAGGGGCATCAAGAGAGGTTTGTGTTTGTTCTTGTTCTTGGTTCAATGGAGGCAGGGAAACTGTGGCTGGCAAAGTTGAATTGAAGCTAGTCATTGATTCAGCAGATTACATGACGTGTGGTGCTGTAGCTTTGTAGTATCAATCATAACAGTGGTTGTGAACATGAAAGTTTGCCTTTTGTCTAGTTTAAAGACTAAAACAAGAGAAACCACAAGACCTTTCAAAAACATGCATAGAGAGAGTGTTTACATCCAAAAGCAAAGACTCTGACGGTATACTAACACAACAAGTAAAATTGCTTGTCATTAAAACGGTCATGAACTGCATTGTTTTATGATGTTTCCTGGGGTGCACTTACAATGTTATATTGTCATAATTTATAAATAAAAGGCATTTTTCCTACCCTGATTTTAGCCCTCTGGTTTGAACCTCAGTTCTTGAGACTTCAGTTTAAACGGCCACTGCTGTGATTGGCTAATGTCTTTCCATTTGAAATAGCTAAGTATTACTCTCTCTTTTAGCGCAATTTTACTATTACAGCTCTCATGGTTAACTAATCGTGAAAAGTGTTGCATTACATTTAAATCTATGACATTATATTTAAATCTATGGCATTATATTCAGATCATGGCATGAAAGGTTGCAGAGATGAACATTGTAGCCGATCACAGACATGTTGAGCGCATGAAATCAGTGATCTCGTCATGTGTACATGTTAAGGTTAAATTCATCAATCTGTTGCACTTTGAGAGCTCATAATTAAGAGCTTTAACCCATTTACAGTGTGCAAATTGATCAAAGAAAAAGCATTGACTTGTACCTGGACATTAAAGAGGGCTCAAAGATCTTTTTAGTTGTGATATACAGTCTCAGTCTACAATACGTTGATACTGGTGTTTTAATATGTCAAGCAATTATTACAATAATATAATAATGATTTATATAATTATTTCTATGACAACGTTTAATAATAATAATAATAATAATAAAACAAGTATTTATTGGGTAGGGTTAGCGGTAGGTGTAGGGAGGGCTTTTTTTATTGTCCCATTAAGGCGGCATCCAATTAATCATTTAATTTAATTTCATCAGTAAACTTCAGTCGCAATGAATTGTATTAAAACAGGTACCTTTAGCATAGGTGCATTATCTGGATTTAGTTTCCTGTATTTTTCATCATCACAACCAGAGTCAAGAGGTAATCATTATGGACATGTTAGCTGTTTTTTAGGCTCCCAGCGAGGAGGACAGAGTTCAAGCTCTTAGAAACTGATGGGCAAGCAGGAGATTTCCTCTGGTATATAGATCCCCTGATTTCAGCACGTAGGGTGGTGCAAAAAAATACGCCTCCTGCCATCATCCTGAACCATATTAAGAACATATTATATTAATACACAGGGGGTCTCCATGTCAGACAGACATTCCTTTTGGTTGTAGGGAATATGAAACGCATTCAATCCAGAGTTGACTATCAGTGTGACCAAATATCACTGGCTAACATCGCTAATCTGGAATCCTAATGTATTATTCAGATACGAATTTGTACTAGAACCTTTGTCAATCAAATATCTTTATTCCCATAGGTAATAATATAGATATTATAGGATGATATAGCAGTGATGCGGTTCTAGAATGTTATATTCAATATTCAATTGATTTAAGGTTCACATTTAAGATAATGTAGACACATACTGTACATGTGTTCGCTTGAACTTCAACCATGTTTCTCAGAAACCACTTTACACCCAAGCCTGTAGTCTATATTAGCACCTCTAAATACACAATAATGGATAATAAATGTTTATCAGCAAAAGAGCACTTTAAACACTGTGATGTACCTCCATACCCCCTAGAGATTACACACCTGTCTGCACCTGCCTACAGCCTTAACTAAGAAAGTGGAACAGCTGAAGAACTGTATGAGAAAGCACCAGTGCACCAGCTCCAAATCCTCTCTGAATAAAAATTGATAGCACTGTGCTATTTCTCAAATTGACAGCTGAAGCAAACAAAACATGTCCACTCCCATCTGGCACAGACTCCCACTGAAAGTGGACAAGAACCACATTTTCTTTCCCTGTTAACAAGCAGTGCAATAATATTTTCTATCACAGGCACAGATGGCTTGTGAGTTTTACTTAACATTAGCACCGTAGGACGCTCTTCAGAGTTTTAGAGATCCGCATCAGAGAACTTGATATTAACTGACCTAACTTGATACAAGTTATATTTAACTTTATACAAGATTTGTGTGAAGTTAATACGCATAAAAATAAAGACACAAATAAAAGTTTAGGACTTAGAGATAAAAGGGACACTCAAGAAAAATGTACACAATACATTTCTTCCCCATTGGGAGTCCTTTTAAGACGCTTCTGTAGAGTATAAGGCTCAAATAAAACTTTGAAAAAGTTTTACACTAATCCTACATCATCCACAATCAAGTATACCACTACAACAGCAGCAACACATTTAAATGATCAAAATAAGACACTGGTTTATCACCATAATTAGTCATTAGTAAATCGTATATGTGAATGTAACACTCAATAAAAATTAATAGTAAAATTCCATCAAATTGAATTAGGTAAGGATTATTTAAATTTAATGGAATTTTACTATTAATTAAATTGCGTACATTTTAAAAATAGGCTTACAATTTGTTTTGAACAAGGTTTTAGCATTACATTTTCATATGTTTGCACAGATAAAAGTGTTAAATAATCATTTGAACTTTAGCATTTTACTTATGATCAACATTAGATGCGTATAAATGTAAATGTAAGTGTTTTTAGATGCATATAAATGAATCCTTTTAGATACAAAAAATTCATGGAATTAGTTGGTTGACTTTATTGTATTTAATCAAGGAGATGAATTAAATCTACATTTACTTATAAAACATTTATTTAATTTCACTTTAACAGTTTCATTCTGTTCGTGTGATTTCTCATGCCGCATTCAATTTGTTTTGAAGGATTCCATCAATTTACTCAAGCCTAAACTTTAAAATGTTAAAATGAATAAATTTTTATTTTGTTTGTCATGGGACAGCTGTGGCTAAAAAAAAAAGACAAATGCACCATAAAATAATCATTAACAATATTCCATTCTATTAAATTTTCTGTTCTAATATCTTTAATAGTAAAATGTATCGATACAAATATATATTAATAATAATATATAAAAAAAAATACAATGTAAAGGATTTATAAAGGTTTTTTGATCTAAAGCTGTGTATATGTAAATACTTTTTAGATTTAAAGTTTTAGTTGATTTCATCACATCCATATGCATGTTTCAGTATATATCAACACATACAAAAACGTGTGAAGCTTGCATACTAATGAGATTAAGGTGGGAATGCATACTGTGTAATCGGTATCAGCACTTGGTATATTAACCTCATTATCATGTTTTGATCAGTTTTAGCATCCTGGATCCCTGGGCTTTAACAGATTTCTTGTTTCCTGGTCTGACCGGCATTGAGTTTTGCTTTTAAGGGGCTACAGACATTTAAAATAACCCTGACATCAAGTCCAAATAGTAAAAAAAAGCCTTTGAATGAGGCTGTGTTGCTATAGTAACCCGTGTGGTTTTCATGGAGAGGAGTAAGAGTGGTGGTTGGAAAACTAAACTCTGTGACTGGCATCCAAGCCATGCTGAATTCATTGGCTCACTGTCTGTTATCTGTTCAAACAAACAATACAATTCAACTCTGCCCTGCATATCAACATCTGAATATGTCATCCCATTCAGTTGCTGAGTCTCTTATATGTCATTTTAGTGTATTATATCTGATATTTATTCCCATTTTGAAAGACCTTCACTTCCACTATATGTCGCTCAACTTTCAGCTGCTTTCTTTCAGACAAGCAGACCGGTTGATTTCCTGACACAGCAAACATGCATTTTCCACTCTGTCACACTTTTTTGTTTCTGAATTTCTCCGATAATTTCGATGTGTTTTCCAGACTTGCTTCAAATTAGTGACAGTTTGCGCAGGGATTTGAGAACACATGGAAAAAAGTACAAAGTAATGAAAAATGTGAAGCAGAAGGTGAGACCACATCCCAGAAGATTTATTTACACAGGGAGAAGAGCTCTGGCAGGTAGAATATGTGAAGTTTGATTGCATTGTTGACTGAGGACCAGCACACTGAACTCTCAGTGGAGTCTTGCTTAAGGCCTGTAAAAAATTAAAAAGATATTTGCTGAACTGACCATATATGGGTATTGTCTGCAAAGACATTGCTCTGTGAGAATGGATTTGTTTTTAAAGAATTCCTTAAGGCTTTTTAATAGTTTATTTTTTTACTGTCACTAAAACTGCTGCAGAGCAAGTACAGGAACTGCAAGTACACTGCTGTGAGTATGTAAGACGTACTGTTGCTGCACAAATAGCATATATCAATTACCCATAGCAGATCTAGACAGGTGGAGCTGGGGAAGGGGGGGGGGTTTAGACGAACTCTGAAAGTGCGCTTCAAACTGCTATAGTGAATGGTAACTAGCTATTTAAATGTTGAGTAGCAAGTTCATTGGGCTGCAGATACGACATGAACCAGCTTGTGCCAAGTAGTTAACACTGCACTGTAAACCCAAGGTTAGCAAATCTCAAAAAAATTTAGGCAATTGGTTACATCAATTTTTTTAAGTTAAAATGTTTTATGTTTAAGTAAGCACAACTTACAGATTTTTATTTTGTGCACAAACATTCTATTTGCTCTTAACTTTAAATATTTGAGAAAGCTAATCCATACATTTAAATGAAAAGTATCAATATTTTTAGCAGTGGAAACTTGGCTAGCTTTAACTAGCTAATTCAATAAATGCTACCTTGCTAATTAGCATAGCATAGCACTTGCTGAATGAGTACAGTAATATAGAAAATTTTACATACTGTCTATTTGTTCTCATCACCATGATGGTAACCCCCAATAAAAAATTCCCAACATTACAGAAACTCTTCTAAATTAACATAGCAAAACATTAAACAATACTAAATCTCCCACTTAACATTAATCTTGCACAAAAAAAAAAAAATAGCATTAGCATTTTGAGTGTCATGGCAAAGCATGCTGGGAAATAGAAATCCCAGTACAGTTTGTTAAATTTAAGTTTGTCTAAATTAAAAGAAACAAGTTCATAAAACTCAAAACAATGAAACAATTCAGATCACTTAAAATGTGTCAGTTTTATGAACTCAAAAGAAAAATAAAGTTCTAAATACTCATAAAAGTTAATTTGATTGAACTAATTTGTTTAGTTTGAGTTGGCTCTAATCAAACCAATTAATTATTTTGAGTGTTAGGTTTACAGTGTGTAAATATCATCAGCTTGCATTAAGGATCCATCAGCCTGCGCCATCTAGAGTTTCATGACAGAACTAGGTATATGTAATAGCATGTGATTAAGACCTAGTGAGAGGACAGCTTTGCGACATCATCTCTGAGAAAAGACAGTAACTTAATTTTCATTTTCAAGGAGATCTCAAGAAGTTAACTGCTTGACTTGACTACTGAAATAAGACAGCACTCTTTTCAAACATCCACAAAATGCAGTCCTTGTGCATTATATACAGTATGTAAGTCCCACCTTTGCATCTTTTTGGCGTAATTCACTCGGCAGCTGATGGAAACGACTGTGGCTAGCTGACTAGAGTGTCTGTGTATCATCCACAGATGTCTCCACACCTATGTGGTGACCTGAGATCACAGCAGAGCTCATGGTCTGTCACACCCCATTATGTCAACAACTTACCACTCCATATGGTTTAATAGGGTTTCTCTGTATCTCCCACCCTTCAGCTCTAACACAAACAGAAGGGAGGGCAGGAAACAAGTAAAGGGGTCCTGGTTTACTATGAGAGACTGAACACATGCAGGGACATTAAAGGACATCTAAAAGTATAAAATTCAAGCATTTTTATGCATGATGATGCATATATTTGCAAATGATCGCATTTAAAATATGCACAGCTCATTTAAATTCCAGCTTCCAAAGTGGTGAGGGGAACATGTTTTCAATAATTTATAATGCTGTTTGCAGGAATGGAATACTTTATGTCACTTCTTAAAAAAGGACTCCTGATGTAAGCATTGCATCATGTACTTACTGAGGTCACTACTCACAATGATCCCCTCTGAGCGTCTTTAATGTGGTGTTTGTACCTGATTTGACTCACTTTGAAAGCTTCCAGAAGTTACCCAGTGTTCCTTGCAAGGCCTCCAGTGACTAAAGCAGCAAGAAAGAAAAAAATGCTCTGCCTGAGGCAGTGAAGGTGCTTTGCAGTTTGAGGTGAGGGGAACAATGGGCTTGGATTTCTTTCACTTTAACACAAACTCGGGTACCAGTATGGCTTTAGTAAAAGCATTGTGGTTTTGTGCTTAATCTTTAAATATGGAAAGCTCAGCGCACCCTAAGGATGTCTATACTTCAGGAAGACTAATGAGATGTGAGCGCTATAGCATCTCAGCTAACTCATCTCCATACAAAACTGTTCATTTCAATAAGTGTTACTCCTGACAAAATTAACAAGTGAATGTCATCCTTTCATTAATGTGCTGATGACCACCAATACCACTTAATTCTGCAGGAAAATGCAACCACCTCTCACAGAAAATAGATTCAGTACCACCATTTCTTGATCTGTGCCATCTGCATAAGGCCACCCAGAGGATTTATAGGTAATGTAGCTGGGCTGTGGTGGGCGGGTCTTGCTTGTTATGTCACTATGGTGACAACTCACGTCACACAGTGAAAAAAAGAGACTTCCATAGGGATTGAGGTGAGGAGGATGCTCTTAAATAAAACATTTCCTCAGGCATCAGGTTCATAAACAAGAAAAAGAGAGGACGATTAATATGATATACTGTAATAAAAATAACAATTGTAATGATTAATATTTTGATAATTATTGTATAATGATTATTTCGAATAATTTATTAAACTGATTTGAGGAGAAGGGCATAATTAGTATTCCATAAGATTTCCTGTGAAAGAAAATTGACAAATGTACATAACACTAGAAAAAACTATATTAAATCAATCTGTATATATATATATATATATATATATATATATATATATACACTCACCTAAAGGATTATTAGGAACACCTGTTCAATTTCTCATTAATGCAATTATCTAATCAACCAATCACATGGCAGTTGCTTCAATGCATTTAGGGGTGTGGTCCTGGTCAAGACAATCTCCTGAACTCCAAACTGAATGTCAGAATGGGAAAGAAAGGTGATTTAAGCAATTTTGAGCGTGGCTTGGTTGTTGGTGCCAGACGGGCCGGTCTGAGTATTTCACAATCTGCTCAGTTACTGGGATTTTCACGCACAACCATTTCTAGAGTTTACAAAGAATGGTGTGAAAAGGGAAAAACATCCAGTATGCGGCAGTCCTGTGGGCGAAAATGCCTTGTTGATGCTAGAGGTCAGAAGAGAATGGGCCGACTGATTCAAGCTGATAGAAGAGCAACTTTGACTGCAATAACCACTCGTTACAACCGAGGTATGCAGCAAAGCATTTGTGAAGCCACAACACGCACAACCTTGAGGCGGATGGGCTACAACAGCAGAAGACCCCACCGGGTACCACTCATCTCCACTACAAATAGGAAAAAGAGGCTACAATTTGCACGAGCTCACCAAAATTGGACAGTTGAAGACTGGAAAAATGTTGCCTGGTCTGATGAGTCTCGATTTCTGTTGAGACATTCAGATGGTAGAGTCAGAATTTGGCGTAAACAGAATGAGAACATGGATCCATCATGCCTTGTTACCACTGTGCAGGCTGGTGGTGGTGGTGTAATGGTGTGGGGGATGTTTTCTTGGCACACTTTAGGCCCCTTAAGTGCCAATTGGGCATCGTTTAAATGCCACGGTCTACCTGAGCATTGTTTCTGACCATGTCCATCCCTTTATGACCACCATGTACCCATCCTCTGATGGCTACTTCCAGCAGGATAACGCACCATGTCACAAAGCTCCAATCATTTCAAATTGGTTTCTTGAACATGACAATGAGTTCACTGTTCACTGTCTAAAATGGCCCCCACAGTCACCAGATCTCAACCCAATAGAGCATCTTTGGGATGTGGTGGAACGGGAGCTTCGTGCCCTGGATGTGCATCCCACAAATCTCCATCAACTGCAAGATGCTATCCTATCAATATGGGCCAACATTTCTAAAGAATGCTTTCAGCACCTTGTTGAATTAATGCCACATAGAATTAAGGCAGTTCTGAAGGCGAAAGGGGGTCAAACACAGTATTAGTATGGTGTTCCTAATAATCCTTTAGGTGAGTGTATATATATAATACATTGTGTGAAAAAGAAGTACCAGCTTGACTCAAAATCTGTTACACCGTAGGCAGATTAAAAAGTTTTAAATTACTATTATTATTATTTATTCAATTAACAACAACAACAACAACATAGTAATAAGAAGAAAATAAAATATGGAAAATGTTTTTTGGTTACACTTTAGATTAGGAAACACATTGTAACAACTGGACCGATCAAACACACAGTCTCCTTAAGGACCCAGACAGGCTCTGTGATGTCTAGATGTTCAAAACAAAGGAACTCTCCCGCACCTTTGTCATTGGTCAAGCCAAACCTCAAAGGCGTGACCTCTGTGGAACTTAAAAAGCCAACACAAAGTTCCCTCCGAGTTGGTAGTAGTACTCGCTGGCATTCCATTCCCAGAATGCTGTTCACGTGAGATCTCATCTCAGTCGTGCCGTCCAGCCCCACACACACATCAAGCCATGTGGACCTTCTTCGATTGCAACTGCAACACCATCGGACCGAACTATCAAGACTTTCTCCTGCGACTGTATATGCGGACGCACTTCAATAGCTCAGGCATTTGCAAGTAACGTACGATATACAAAATCGCTGTGTAGTTAGTTAAAGCTGTAAACCCCTTTGTTCAGACAAAGGAGCTTTTCATAACTGATGGTTCTCCCAGGTGTTAGACTCTTTTTCCATAGCGTCATTCCTCTGTTCTGATCCGGTCTTTCAGCCACTTTTACCTTCCATTCTACCATGTATGTGTGCTTGTGTGTATGTGTTTTTATTAGATTAGATATGTGTTCGTTTTAGTCAAATAAACTTTGTGCACATTCATACGAGTTGATTCTGGTCTGCTTACAAATAATTTGTCACTTTAACGCATCGATCATAGCTACGAGCTAAGAAAGAGTTATTTTTCTGTGGCCACATAAAATATCCTTTCTGAAGAGTTGATAGACAATCAGTACTGAGTGTTCGTTGGACGAACAGATTATTAATTATTATTTCCCCCTTGAGCTAATTTGTTACAACATATTACATATACTATGGCTTTTCCCTCAATAAACTGCTTATTGATAGTAAGTAAGGTAGTCGTTGTAGTGGTTATGTTTAGGTATGGGGTATGTGTTAAGGGATCTAGAATATGGTCATGCAGAATAATGCATTAATATGTGCTTTATAAGAACTACTAAATACCAATATGCTAGTAATATGCATGCTAATAGGCAACTAGTAAAAATGGATAGGGTAAACGTACCTATTAAGCTCAAGTACCCATTAAGCACACTACTATCTTTGAGCTCAGATTATAAAAAGCAAAAAAAATGTATCATCCTATTTGATGCCTTAACCAATTGATGTGTTTGTTACTATATACCTCCTGTAATTTCAGGAAAAATTTCACCAAAAGAGTAGCCCCTTACATTTTATTTTATTTTCGATAAGTATAACTTCTTACTGCAAAATTAAGAGATTAATATTTAGTCATTTGCATATTATAACCTGAAACCTGGATGTGGAAAATAATTACAGTTAGATCCAAAAGATAGTTTTAGCAACATAGTGCAGGTGCTGCAGAACACTGTTAGCTTACTAGCTGTATAAGACTGTGTGCTACACTAATATATTACTTCACAAGCATTACTGGCTTGTACTTTTAAATCCATTATATTATAAATTTACAGTTTTTTGATGTTCTGTGGTTTTACACTGCTGTAATTTTTAAAGACTTCATATTATTGTAAGGTGAGTGCACTACTATGAAAATCACAGCTTCAGTGTGACATCAATAAGAAAAAGTATAATTTCATAGATATTTTCAATAATAGCTATTCATATTAAAATATGTATGAACTTAATACGTGACCTAGATTATTTATTTAGCAAAATTGTCCTTTTAAATTGAATTAAATAATATTTATTAATTAAAAAAAGGTTTGCTGTTCCAATAAAGCTCAGTGTGCTCCCTTTAAGCTCATCCACAATGAACGTCTATGTAAATACTTCATAAACAGACTTTAAATATTAACTGATGGTTGTCACTTTAAGTTAATCTTTAGAAAATTATTCTTTAAAAATGTTGTTTAAAATAAACAAGAATTTTCCCAAAAAACATGTTGTGAGCTTAATGGCAACAGGGGTGTGCTTAAAGGGTACAAACATGTCTTTAAAAAAACAAGACTTTTTGCATTTAATGATGTACACTCACCTAAAGGATTATTAGGAACACCATACTAATACTGTGTTTGACCCCCTTTCGCCTTCAGAACTGCCTTAATTCTACGTGGCATTGATTCAACAAGGTGCTGAAAGCATTCTTTAGAAATGTTGGCCCATATTGATAGGATAGCATCTTGCAGTTGATGGAGATTTGTGGGATGCACATCCAGGGCACGAAGCTCCCGTTCCACCACATCCCAAAGATGCTCTATTGGGTTGAGATCTGGTGACTGTGGGGGCCATTTTAGTACAGTGAACTCATTGTCATGTTCAAGAAACCAATTTGAAATGATTGGAGCTTTGTGACATGGTGCGTTATCCTGCTGGAAGTAGCCATCAGAGGATGGGTACATGGTGGTCATAAAGGGATGGACATGGTCAGAAACAATGCTCAGGTAGGCCGTGGCATTTAAACGATGCCCAATTGGCACTAAGGGGCCTAAAGTGTGCCAAGAAAACATCCCCCACACCATTACACCACCACCACCAGCCTGCACAGTGGTAACAAGGCATGATGGATCCATGTTCTCATTCTGTTTACGCCAAATTCTGACTCTACCATCTGAATGTCTCAACAGAAATCGAGACTCATCAGACCAGGCAACATTTTTCCAGTCCTCAACTGTCCAATTTTGGTGAGCTCGTGCAAATTGTAGCCTCTTTTTCCTATTTGTAGTGGAGATGAGTGGTACCCGGTGGGGTATTCTGCTGTTGTAGCCCATCCGCCTCAAGGTTGTGCGTGTTGTGGCTTCACAAATGCTTTGCTGCATACCTCGGTTGTAACGAGTGGTTATTGCAGTCAAAGTTGCTCTTCTATCAGCTTGAATCAGTCGGCCCATTCTCCTCTGACCTCTAGCATCAACAAGGTATTTTCGCCCACAGGACTGCCGCATACTGGATGTTTTTCCCTTTTCACACCATTCTTCAACTCTAGAAATGGTTGTGCGTGAAAATCCCAGTAACTGAGCAGATTGTGAAATACTCAGACCGGCCCGTCTGGCACCAACAACCATGCACCGCTCAGAATTGCTTAAATCACCTTTCTTTCCCATTCTGACATTCAGTTTGGAGTTCAGGAGATTGTCTTGACCAGGACCACACCCCTAAATGCATTGAAGCAACTGCCATGTGATTGGTTGATTAGATAATTGCATTAATGAGAAATTGAACAGGTGTTCCTAATAATCCTTTAGGTGAGTGTATATCTTAATTTAAATGTTTTTGTCATTTAAAATAAAATAAAATATTATTGTGTGAGAGATTAATATTTTATTTTAACATAACTTCTTGTACTCAAACCAATACCATGTGCACTAAAATGTCTCAATGTATATTATGGTGAGCTTAATAGGTACGTTTACCCTAGTTCACCCAAAAATGAAAATTCTGTCATCATTTACTTACCCTTTAGTTGTTCCAAACCTGTATGAGTTTTTTTCTTTGTTTGAACGTTGTTGGTAACCAAACAGTTGATGGGCACCATTGACTTCCATAGTATGAAAAGAAATACTAGGGCAGTCAATAGCTACCGTCAACTGTATTCTTCTAAATGTCGTCTTTTGTGTTTAATAGTTGAAAAATCTCATACAGGTTTGGAACAACTTGAAAGTAAGAATTTCATTTTTGGGTGAACTATCCCTTTAATAGTGAATAGTGTTCCCTAATCTAAAGTGTTACCGTTTTTAGTAATATTAGTAATATTTATTGTGTATAGTCAAGTGACCAGCCTTTGCATAAAATAAAAAAAGCCTTGTCTACCATTCGTTCTGTGCACAAATCAGTTGATCAGTAAATCACTGTGTTCTGAAACAGCTACTCTGGTGTTCAGAGATCAAAAGCTATCACCATACGCTGTGCAGCGGAAGCAGAAGGGCTTTAGGAGAAGCCGCTCCAACAAGACATTTTTGATGATTTAATGTTTCGATGACACTTTTGAAGACATTATAAATCGTTCTGAAAGGGATTCCAACAATATTGTTTCTCTATGCCATTATCATTATAGCTGTGGTGTGAACTCTGCTATTCTTTAATATTGAGAATGATTTTTAGAACCATACTGGTAACACTTTAGTATGGGAAACACATATTCACTATTAACTATGACTTTTGCATCAATAAACTCATTAATAGTTAGTCATATTAATAGTTAGTAAGGTCATTTTTGTAGCATTTAAACACTTAAATGCTACAAAAATGACCTTACCAACTATTAATAAGCAGAATTAGGAGTTTATTGGGTAGGATTAAGGGATAATAAGGTCATGCAGAATAAGGCATATGTGCTTTATAAGTACTAATAAACAGCCAATATCCTAGTAATACGCATGCTAATAATCAACTAGTTAATAGCGAGAATTGAACCCTAAAATAAAGTGTTACTGGGGACAGAAAGTAATTTTACTTAAAAATTCTACTGAAAATTCACCTTTGGCATCGCAGGAATAAATTACATTTTAAAATATTAAATATTCTATTCTAATTATTTCACATTATTACTGTTTTACTGTATTTTTCATACTGCCTTGGTGAGCATTAAAACTTGAACAGTAGTGTAATGCAAAATTTGAATATTTTGTGATATAAACAGAGCGTCTTTAAAGGGATAGTTCACCCAAAAATGTTCTGTCGTCATTTACTCATCCTCAAGTTGTTCCAAACCTGTATGAGTTTTTTTTCTTCTGCTAAACACAAAATACATTTTGAAGAATGTCGGTAACCAAACAGCTGACGGGCCAAAATATCTTCATTCTTCAAAATATCTTCTAAATTTATACAGGTTTGGAACAACTTGAGGGTGAGTAAATGATGACAGAATTTTTTATTTTGGGTGAACTATCCCTTTAATATATCACTGATAAAATGTACAGCATATGGATATGTAGATGCGGTTTATCTGTCTTTTCTCTTTGAAAACATTGTAAACATTCCCTGGTGTCATATCAATTTCACCAAAATGCCGTATCAGTTTAATTTTAGTGATTAACTGTACCTTCACCATCAAGCAGCAGTTTCTATAGTGGTGACCACACTGTGAAAATAATCACCACTATAATGGTTCAGAGACAGTTAGAAAATTACCATCATTTGTCAGCATCAACAGCTGTAATCGATCTGGAAGCGGAGCAGAGAGTTGAAGCTGAGCACACACACACTCACACTGTGACTAGCTGTTTCAAAAAACCACACCTAAGAGCTATTTATTTTCTCCACATCCCATAGTTCCACCAATAATGCAGTTTGGACACTTAGAGACATGTTTTTGATATTAAACTGTCACTTTTAAATGAGAATCATGTAAAACTGATACAACCCCTGATATCATTTAAAAGCAGCATCAGGGAGCAATCCATTATTGAGGAATATTCCTCATGGAAAAGGACAGCACTGCCTCATTGCAGTTCTTTTTAATGTATCCTCATTGTAAGTTTTGATGGGGATTTCAACAATATTACATTTTGTATCTAATCTTGCTTACTGTCAAACATCTGTATCAAGTCTGAAACACTCATACAAGAAAAGAGTCCAGTCCCCAAGCGCGCGCTACCATAAACAGTGAAGAACAAACCATTATCATGATCCTGATTCATGGCAATTAAACACAGTGTTTGACCACAGGCCTCATTATTCTGTGCTAAACAAGCAGCAGTGTGGAGCTGAGCTGATCTGAATAAATCATAGAACAGTACTGGTAAATATGCCTTTCATCTTTTCTTAACCCCTGTTTTCAAGTCCCTTGGGCAAGCGGGATGTAATGAAAAATGCCATGGGCTGGAAGCAGACATCACAAATGGGGAAAAAGATAAGCATGGACTTTAGGCATATCCTTTTAGACACCATGTATACCTTTAATCAAAATAAAGCCTCAGCACATTTAATTTTAATTTTAGAACATCATAATAGAATGGCTAAATATTCATTTTTAGGTGAACTGTCCCTTGTGAAAAGGAAGTACACTTTAGCATACAAAAAAAATATATATATTATGAAAATTATATACTTAAAAAAATATGCACAAGTGCGAACTGAATGTAATGCTTTCGGACACTTAATTGCATGTAAATTTGCTATAGTTTACATTTATATTAGAATGCAAACTTAAAGCCTCATGCACACCGGGACGATTATCACGTATTAGCCTTAAGAGTGCTTTTTTTGACCTGCATAAGTAGGACATACATCTTCATATATTATTTTAAAACAATTTCTATTTTCTTTAAATAGGCCTACGTTTAAAGTGTACTGCTGAATACACTGACTGTCACGATCATGCCAGGCTCTCCCTCACTCATCTGACCGTCACACTCACCAGAATACTGAACATGGACTACATTTCCCATCATCCTCCCTGGCACTCAATCACACACCTGACATGTATCAGACCTCATCACCGGCACTATAAATAGTTACCTAGATTTCTAATCCTGTTATGGCTTCCAAGTCTATCTCCAGTCAGCTCATTCATCTCAGGATCTCCAAATTGTTGTCCAGTTAACCTCTCAACATGTCTCCTTTGTGTGTGTTTGCACTTGATCTGTAAGCAAAAGACTTAACAATAACGTCTATTCTCACCATCTACAATCCCCAAAATCACTATTTACCTGTTTTACGATTTTGTTCCCTGTTAATAAACACCTGTTATGAGTTTTACCTGGTTTCCTGGGGCCGTATTCACAAAACATTTTATCTTACCACTAGGGGTGTCGCAATATTCAAAGCACGAAATATCGACATCATGTTAATTTAGGGTGTGACAATATACCGGTATTGGCGATAACCACAATATTTAAAATGAATAGGACTCTTATGATAACATGACACGTAAATACTCCAGTGTTCCAAATCCGACTGTGGCCCTTGTTTTGTTTTCCCCCCCCTCCCTATTACACACTGTTGCAGCCATGAAAATAGTTCAGCTTTGTTTTTAATGTCAACGTAGTTATATTTCGTTTAGTTTCTTTATTAAGTTAATTTAGAAAAAAATGTTTGGAGCAATTTTTGCTTGGTAAATTAAAGTTTTTGTTTTTTAAAGTAATGACCAAGCGGCCAGCCGCCGACAGTGAGTTAACCACGTTTGATCAATTTAGCCTCTCAAATCAACACTTGACTTGTCTTGCCTATAATAAAATCCATAGATATAAAACACTTCAAGCATATCACAATGTTAGTTTAAATGTTTACTATCACCACCACAGTAAAAATGCATTTTTGACAAGCTGAGGCAGGCCTACTGCTGCTCACAAAGGCGCTCGCAAATTAAACGGGCTATCTAAACTAATAAACAAAATAAAAATATAAAAACATGCAGGTTGTCTTACCTTACACCTCTTCGCAAAATTAATATAAATCAGATCTTCAATTCCCGCGCTATAGGCTATGCAAATTTACCAGAGTTCACGTCAACGAAAGCAAGATTCGAGCAGCATTTTATTTATCATCAGCTAATTTCAAGATCAAAGGCCGCAATAGGAGAAAGAGCGACCTAAGCACTAGTAAGAGCATTTAGTTGAGTTTAAATGAAGATGATTGTGTTTTGAGGCTACTTTCAGTTTCAATGGCGGCCTTTTGCATCTTAATGCTTCAGTGAGAGGCTACTCATTTGCAGGGATTCGTGTTGCACTAGCGCCGTCATATCTGACTATGTCATATATAGTCTATAACACGTTCTCACACTTTACTTTTAACCATTTGCCAGGAGTAAAATGTATATACGTGGTTTAAACAACCAGAAGCATTCACACTTGTCCAGTTTCGTCTGAAATGCGTCCCAGACCACCCTCTGAATTGATTTGTTTGAGTGATCGGATTTAAATCCACCTCGAAATAATTTCGGAAGACATTTACTCCTGATCTTTTCACAATATGATATCTGATCAGAGAAAATGAATGAAGTGAACAGGTGTAAAAAGGCCATAACTCTTGTAGCTGCGCTGAAGGAATGCTCGCTCCGGCGGCTGGTGGGGGCTCTAAACCAGTCAGAGCCAGTCGACGGTCACGGTAGCATGGTCTCCTGTTGTTTCCACCAGTGCAGCACATCTCATAGTTTCTTTTAATGATTAAATGTCTATGTACATAATGTATATTTTTGTATTTGTATTTGCAATCTAGTCATGGCCAATACAGCCTGTTCGTAGCACTTGATATTTTTTGTTCAAATCTATTACACGATTAAAACGAGAAAAACATTGCTACATTAAACTCTGTAAAATGTCACTTTGGTCGCGGTGCCATGCACTTAATGTCTCATCTGCGGCCCTTCTAGGTTAGGGTTGGGCGATGTCCCCTAAATTGGCAGTTGACGATGTTTACAGTATAACATCGCGATGGACGATGATATCGTCGTTTTTTTTATTTTATAAAAATATATAATTTACTATATCAGTATTTTACTATATCTTTACATAAATACTATTTTCTACTTCTACTACTATCATTTCGTTATTTGACTAACCCAAATAAGGACTCATCCGCGCTAGGTTGCACGTGAGGGAAACAGTAGCTTCCACTTAAGAAGAGTTGTGCACTTTTTATTTTAATATCTCTTTACATAAAAACTATTTTCTACTTAAAATTATAATTTCGTTATTAACCCAGTGTTTTGTATGTGAATGCTGTTTTATGTGAATATTACCACAGGAGTGAAGCACAAAGCTTTGTTTTCAAAGGAAATCGCAGTTAAATGTTACATCGCAGCCGTGAAAACATAGGCTATGGATTCAGGCTGAATGAGAGAGGTAGGCTGAGCCCAATTTAAGATTTGTCGGCTTTCTTATTCTGTTTTGCGATCTGGTCACCCGATTTTCCGATTTTCGTGAATTTTAACAATAGGCCTAACGTTAGCCCATTTTATCCCTCTGGACATGGACATCTCGGTTCTTTTCCCAAATCTTCACTCGCGTCGCACTCATTTTCGCAGGGAATTATAAACGTTTTTTCCTTCTGTTTTCTTATAATTAAGTCTATTATACCCATTCACATCCTTTACTATGGTAAAGTAGAAAAAACACTGTAGGACGAATACCTTTTTACTTAACACAGATTTTATTTAACACAGTTTGTGCTTATTATTAGACTTAGAAAGGCGCGTCAAGTTTATTTGAATAGCGCATTTCTCACACACACAAGCGATTTTTACTTTCGTTTTCTCTGGCAGTGCATAATCAAACATAGCCTAGAAATGTCTTGACCCTGTGGAAGATAAAATTCGCTCTTCAGACCTTTTACAACAAGTGTTGTTTTGCAACATCAGGAGAAAACATGAAGACGAAGATATTCTAAAAGCTAGCTCGTGTCCCACATTCATCTCATATGACGCATCTTTGCGGGGAAATAGGCTATGAAACAAATCTTTTTTAAACTAATATTTAATTTTCTTATATGCTTTATTCTTTAAATGTTTTACAGGCTGTAGTGGGTTGTTTCACTGACGGAAGTGCTAAAATAAACACGCATGCTTATGAAATGCATGTTTGAGCCTCGTTTATTATTTCAAAATGTAGGCTATATATATCTGGCATAGACTAAATAGCATATATGAATTAGTTATACTCAAAGTTTAATTTACAGAGCAATCCCTGCACAGTTTTTAGAAGAGGATTAGTGTGTGTTGCACTCACAACAAGACTCGCAACAGGGGGCGTGGCATCACGATGGAGATGATATCGTCCATCGGCACAAACACTATTCTAGGTGCACATTAAAACTGAATTAGCAGCGCGCTTACTGTATGACTTCATTGGCGCCGGCGCAACTATAGGTTAAAGAGCTTAACGGGTACACAAGTTAACAGGTTAAAGTATCGGTTTTGATGTTAATATTTATTCATCATACTTGACAGTATTTTCTCTCTTGTTATTTCATAGGGAGCTTCAAAGAAGATGCATGTGCCCTGTGTTTATCAGTATCCAATTATGTTCGTTGGGTAAAAAAGAAAAAATTAAATAAACAAAGTAAAAATTAATTTGATAACTTTTCCCCCCAAGGTTTCTATAGATATCGCGATATATCGATATAGTGAATTATTTTGGCCACAATAACCGTGGTGTGGAAAATCTAATATCGTGAGAGAGTTCTCCTAAATGGCAGTAAAAGTTTTCTCTTAAAACCTATTCACAAAGCTGCTGAGACCAACTTTTACTAAGGAATATAGAGAAGTCTTAAGCTAAGAGTAAGGGCAGGGTTGACGTTGCTATGGATGATGTCAACACGCTTACTAACTATGCCCACAGTGATTGGCTGATTGGGGAGGGGGTCTCTGTCAGTGATTTAATTTTAGAAATATTGTTTCATGTTGCCATATTCAAATAAAGTTTTTAAAACAAGAATGTTACCATATTCAAATAAAGATTTTAAAATAAAAATGTTGCCATATTCAAATAAAGATTTTAAAAAGTAGGCCAAGTGTCACTAATTAAACTTATTGTCAAACTCTCATGTCTGCATCTCGAAAGTTTGCAGAATTCAAGCGAAAATTATGTTTTATGAACAAAGTTTGTGAGGAGCACATTGAAATGGTCTATCTAATCAGCGAGAGAGGAGGTATATACACAGTTGAGAGCCGACTCACCTAGTTACCGCGACAGTTTTCTGCATCTCTCCGCCACCGGTCTGCGATGCGGGGCAGAACTCTGGGTTTGGGCTAAATTCCGAGCTTGTAGCCCTCGGCGGATCGCCGGCAACTTCCATTAAGATTGTTTAGTGATTTGATCTTAGTGACTTGGGAGTCCTCTTGACTACTCCTAATGTTTCACAGATTTAGGAGCTAGTTTTAGTGCTAAAATACTTTGTGAAATACTCTTAGAGCAAAAATGTAGGAGTCCTACAATTAGGACTGACACGCCCATTATTTTTAAGGGTTAAATTGGCAAATTAGGAGCTACTTTTAGCCTTAAGATGTACAGCCCCAGGTCATTTACGTCTGAGTCTGTACATGACTGACAAGCATTTCTATTTCAACGCCTAATGTATTTAAATATGTTTGTAATTACACATTTGTAATGAAGTTGAAATTTAGAACATTTAAAGTATATTAACTTAAAATATACACACTTGAGTTAAAATTATAATAAAGTACTCTACATGTGATTTGGTATGTTGGTCAACATAAGTACAAAACACTGTTAAAACATGATTTAAAATGTAGGCTACTTTTAAGATTACAAAGTGATCTTTTTAAAAGTGCTTAAGTGTGTTTAAAACATAGTCATGAAGTCTGTTATAGTCATACATATAGTCATTATTGGCAAACTGTTAAGATTTGAAGTACACTACAATTGCTCCTTCAATTAACACTTGTTTTTGTTTAAGGGGCCCCATGAAGAACCTATATACAGACAGAGTTTACTAAAGATACATAGATGACACCAAACAGGCTAAGAGGGCTCAGAAATGCTGGCAGGCAAAAAGCAAGACTCTGTAAATGTGAAATCTAGATCTGCATGAGAACCAGATTAGATCACGCCCATCTGAAAATCAATAAAATACCCTCTTTTCAATCATTTAGGTATACATCCTTCTGCTTTTGCATTGAGAATCCAGTAGTACTCATCTCTATATCCAGAGATGGTGGACGGTGATGTGTCTAATCGTATTTTTTTTTGAATGATTGACATTTGCTTTAGCGAGGAGTGGATTATAGGGGTGATTTTTTTTTTAATTTATTTTTATTTTTTTTAAAGCATTAAAGTGCTGTAAGAGATGTTAGTAATTTCGCTAACTTCCACCAGGATTGACTGAATTAGACCGCCGTCTCTCTCTGTCAGCAATCCCGAATGCTCAAAGTGATTGACAGGCAGAGAGTGTGGCTAAACAATAGCTTCCTGTGGTCACATTCTTTTTTTTGCTGTTTTAGAGAGCCTAGGGCTGTCACAGAGACAAGTGTGATATCTCTGGACACCTCTTTCAATGATAGCTGTCAGGTACCTGGGACATTTTCTGTGGGCTACTCCAATAAAAATTGCAACAGCACCTTTATGAATCTGATTCGTCTGATGTCTGATGTTACTGGGACTGAACTTCTGGATGACAGAAAGTCTTTGAGTTTCACTCACGACAGTTCTTCTGGCATCTCTCCAAAATCTTTACCTCTGTGTTTATTCATATGTATTATGTATTGAATATTTTATAACTTTTGGAAGACAAAAGAAGATTGTTTTAATTGTTTTTGTCCATACACTTAAAGTCATTGGTGTTCAAAACAACAAGCCCTTTGACTTTGACTGTGTGGAAAAGAAACAGATTTTTTTTTAACGTATCTTTTGTGTTCTATGGAGGAGAGAAAGTGATACAAAATGACTTGAGGGTGAGTAAAATGACAGAATGTTCAGGTTCCCTTTACATTTTTTCTGGGGAATTTACAAGTCAAGTTGAATCTCATCCTTGAAATAATTTAGTATGGTCAGCAAGCCAAATATGTTTAGATTTTCTCAAGAATTATATAAAACTTGTGAAATTTTGAATATATTGCGCCAATTAGGGTATACAAATCTGCTCCACCCCCTGCTGTGAACAACTACAGAGCTTGTGCAATCTCAACGGGAGTGGGATCTTAGCTATCTGTGGATTTGAACCCACGGGGTGAGAGAGTCTCTCTCACAGATATACTGGGTGGGTAATTTGGAGGCGGAGGGTCAAAGTGGTCTGATTTCTCAAATTTGCTGTGCACTGGTGCAGGAATATATACTGGTAGAGCAACATACTGCATGTGGAAGAGTGCTGAAGTGTTTCATAAAGACAAGAAAAAGAGACAGATTTAACCATGAACCATGGGGACCTCTCTGACCAGACTCTGAATCATATTTCTCTATGTAGGTGAGAGTGGTGTAAGCTCCATCCGTTAGCCCAAAAAACGGAATCTAACGGCTTGGTTGAAGGATTCTGCGTGTAAGCCTTTTCAGCATTTCTGTTAAATTCACTTAATTTATTAATATTTAATTTTAAATCTGACTCCATGAATAAAGTGATCTGACTCCAATTTTATGTGACTTCGTTCATTTTGTTACGTTTGTAATTTAACAGCTGGTGATTCGTTGTGATTTAATTTGGATCATTGATTTTTCTTAGTATATATTATTATCAAATATTCGTTCATCAAGGGACCCAATATCACACAGAGACTGAATGCTCGCAAAAATTACATTAGCTCACGGACACAAACCCGCCAGTTCTGATATTAGTCAGAGGATTGCAGAGTGAATATTTTACCTTTAAGTGGTCGCACCTGCTTACTCAACAAAAAGTGTAATTGGATTAATAGACACGAAAGCTGCAACTTGCTAATACAGTAATAGTCAGAAAGCAGATTATCCCGCATGCTGCGCTCCATGCTTCAGTCATGGGGTCCTCAGTTTGATCTATTCTGGCAAAAGATTTGCGGAAATAACGGACTCCACATTGATCCATACTAGAATAATGATTTCAGAAAATACAAGATAAATCAAGATTAACATTTATTTTGGCCAGACAGAACTTAAATAAACATAAATAAACATGAATCCATGGTACACAACTTTCAGCATAAAAATATAAAATACAATTACAAAGTAATATGAAAATAGTTATATCTGGCACAGTACACACACGTGTGTGTGAGTGCCTCTCGGATACTGACACAGCACTGCATGGGGGCTCTGGCTACAGAATGTTCCCAAATGGCAGCTCTGCTACCCTTCCTTAAATACCCAGACCAGAACAAAGGGTGGTAAATATTTGCAACACAACACCTAGTTTGGGGGAGAGGATCGGATATCTTTGAGGAGACCACTCAAAAAGGGAGAACATAATTCTCATGTTTCACTCTTTCTCATCCTACCAGTGACCACAGTGAAGTTGAGACCATTTTACCAATCGCACTGAGACCTTTAAAAAGATACCACACATGAAAGGGGAAAAACAATAGATTTACAAGATACATCATCTGTGGTATATCTGCATTCTGTGACTTGAATCAGGGGGAGGGAAGGGAGGAGGGAGAGGGGGAGAAGGTTTTGGGCAGGCCGATGTCCTACACTCTTTCTGGGAGATCTTCTCTCCAGATTAGTGAGTTTTATTGTTCTATTGCAGGGGGTTGGATCTTCAACTTTTGTCTTAGCAGTAAAACCGATTCTTACAGTGGTTTAAGGTTGGACAATGTTTCAGCCCTCGCTGACTGAGAAGATGGACACATTTTGTAAATTAGGATCCATGTTTTGGGTTCCGATGAGTTTATATAACCTGATGGCCATTTAAAAAAATAAATAAACAAAATAAGCAGTTCAAATAAGCAGGTTTCTGTTGTAGAAGTTTATCATTGTCAGCGTATTATTGACACTTTTGGGACTCTAGTTTAGGCCATGTTCCATCACTGTGTCCCTTCCTTGTTTCAAACAGAGTTACACCATTTATATATATATAGATAGATAGATGGATGGATGGTTAACGTTGGGGATCTGTCTACTTCCAGTATGGTAGACAAGCAACATACAGCATTCCTGAAAAATCCACTAAAGTAGTCCTTCTAGACAGCTCTCTATCAACACCTTTAAAGAAGCGATTGCACACACAAACCCAATTGACCATAAATTGTGAAACTGCTTTAGTCGATTTATGACCATTTAACCATGCTGATATTTACATATGACACTTTATGAATCTGCAGGCTCATTTGCATCACAGATGCTGTGGTAATTCAATTTTATTTATAAAGGAGAATGCAAACTTGATTTTTGCTCTTAGATCGCCCACAGACATTGAGATACTATGATTGTCACTGGTGAATTTTGAAAATGCAGTTCTCTGTGCATTTAATGTATGAAAATCTACACTACAAGTTTAATGTTTAGACACACCTACTTATTCTTGTTTTTTATATATATATATATATATATATATATATATATATATATCCACATTCCACATTTTAGAATAATTGTAAATGACATGTATTCTCTTAATTAGATGGATTTTGAGAGCTACAGTTAGTTTCCTGTTCATGAACTTTTAGTTTGCACTCATCAGATTCCTGTCTCCTTTGTTTTCAGTTTCCCGCCACTAGGTTCCTGTCACTAGTTACTCATTACATTCTAGTTAGTCTCTGTGGTTACTCATCAGCTCCCTCGTTTGAATCACCTGTGTTTAACCAATCATCCTTTGTTCTGTTTGGTATTTTTATGCCTGTGTTTCTGTTCCCTTTGTCTGTTACTGTTAACGATACTCAAGTTTTGTTTGCATTGAGAGGTTTGCATTCTGTTATTAAAGTCTATTAGAATTAATCTTCTTCATCCTACTCTCTTCACCACGCTTGGAAGCGTGACAGAATAATCAACCTCAAGATGGATTATGTAGCAAGCTTCACTGCTCCCGTTTGGCTCCGCCTCTGGCTGCTGATCACTCCAGCTCGGCCCGCCGCCCTAACTCCTTCGCCTTCGCTCCTTCCTCCCTTGGCTCCATTATCGCCCCTACAGCTCCACTGGGCTCCCCCTTCACCTTGGTCGGACGTCAACCATCCTGCACCACAGACCTACGAACCGTCTGCTGCACTCTGGCTCTCCACCCTTTCGGATCCCTTCAGCTTCGCCTTAGCCCTCAGTCGCTCCAGTTTCGCCACAGCCCTCAGGTACCCTGGTTCCACCTCAGGGGGTTGTCACTGCAGCTCTGTCGCGGCCTCCAAAGCCTTCGGAGTCGTCCAGTTCAATAGGCTCTCCGTCTGGGCATAGGGCTCCACTGTCAACGGCTCCATCAGTTGTTCCCCGGATATCATCAGCCAAGACTCCATCATGGCTTCTCTCTCCGTCGACTCCACCGTTGGCTTTCATCTGGGCTGTGCTTTGGGATACCACCTGGCCACTCCCCTCATCCTGGCCACCCTGGCTCCTTCCACTATCATCGCTGCCCTGGTTCAGTTAATATGATTAACTGCTTGAAGATCTATAGTAGGCCTATGTCACGTGACAGTGTTTAGACAGCAGTTTAGTGAGTTTTGAATTAGAAAGCAATGAATCAGCCTCAGTGGAGATGACAGATATAATGCAGTGACTGAACATGAGGGAGCTAAGATTTAATATCGACAAACAGAAAAGACATTATACTATCAAACATTAGGACATTGTATTTACGACTACTTACCAACATCAGGCACACGTGAACTGATATTCAAGTAAAAATAGAATGAATATGTAATGTAGTGCATATATTTAGCAAAATGTTCCTCTCTAGAGTTAATTGTCCTAGCTAACTATGCTATATGGTCATTGAATGGCTTTCCTGAGGTAAATGTAACGTTACATTACATATTATTTACAATCTGTTTTGATGTCTTTCCGAAGTTAAAACTGATTGTTGTACTCTATCTCTACCCTCTCTGATGTTCATTCATGTTTATTTAGTGCTATAACTAGTAGTAAAGAGGAGATAATCGGTTCACATACCAGTTGAACTGAGGCACTTTCAAGGCCAAAATGGTATTTTGTTTGAATAAAATTTACAGAATTTGAATGCTGACACTTTGCTTCCTGATCCGTCTTCTCTGTCGGCGCATTGTCAGTGCCCTCTCTGCTCCACGATGTTTTTTCACTGCGTGAGAAAATGGATGTGTGGCATGAAAACGGTGTCAATTGCGTGAGTCTCACACTGAATGAACCCTGGCTAAAAAGAATCCAAGGCTTCCTCTACCAAAAATCTATATCTCTTGAATAACTAAACATAAGGGGAAGCCAAGCTATTTTGTTTAAAAACAGGTGACGCTCATTCTCAATCATGCACCGGTCTCGCTCGCTCCTCCCACGTCTCTCGCTCGCCAACCTCGCCACAGTAACTACATGGCTTAAGGTTAGGTTTAGGTGTAGGTTCAGGGTTATTACCCAGGTATTGTAAAAACTATAAGAAGTACATAGAATGTACATGGGCGAAACAGTGAAAACTGGTCTACTTGGAATTTTGTAGTTTATCTGAAATAACAATGCATTATTCATGCTCTAGTTCAGAGAATTGCAGTGTTGTGCTTTTAATGCATCCATTTATTCTGCAGCATGAGCATGTTGTAAGTCAAGATTTTGAAATGTAAAAAACAAAAGATGTAAAATCAATGTGACAATAATTGCACAGCAAAGCTGGTCATCATGATAAGTAACACGTTATTGTCTTTAATCTGAAATATATAAGATCTTGCAACACTTCAATAAGATCATGTAAGAGTTAAAATGCTTCAGATAATGCAGACTTAGACACTGCCAGGGTAATTTATGCATGTCGCTGCAGTGATAAACAGTATCATGCGCTGAAGCCACATCAATCTTAATTTTTTCAGTTATATTGACAATATGTAGTGAAACATGGTTATTCGTAAAACCTCGTTATCATTCTTTATATTGTTCTGAGGAGAAACTAGGAAAAACCAGGCCTGTCCATTATAAACATAATTAAAAACCACAGTTACACAAACACTTGATACAACTCATAACTCATGACTCAAATTCAATTTACATTTTTGTATGAGTTGTTCCAGGATAAATTTTTGAACTCCGGTTAACAACAAATATGAGAACGTTCGATTAAAAATGAACAATCAGACAGTCACAATGTATTGAGACATTTTTTTCATTGTGCAAAATGTCTGCAGTACATATGCCTCCCATGTACAATAAATTACATATAAACAGTAATTAAATAAATTAAATAAAGCAATTAAATAAAGAAAAATTTAAAATGAAGTGACAATTAAAGCACACTATTGCACTCCATTCATTTGCAGGGAAGTTCTTTATAATGTATTCTAAGCAGTGTTGGGGGTAGCATTGCTTTTAAAGTTCACTTTTATTGAACTTTATTTTATTAAAAAAACAAGCAGGCAAGCCCAGCCCAGGTGAGAAAAAGTAACAAAAGTGACGTAACATTACTTTTCATAAAAAGTAACTAAGTAACGCAATTAGTCACTTTTTTTTTTGGAAAATAACACATTACTTTTAAAAGTAACTGCCCCCAACAGTCTAAGTCATTGGAACTAGTATGTCAGTTAATCTACTTTTTAACATGTTGAGAAAATCTACCAGTTACATTTAAGGCATTTAGTTTCTCTTATCCAAAGCGACTTACAAAAGTACTTTTGTATCACATTTGAGACCACTGAGATCAACAGACATGAGCAAGCATGTATTTTTGCCAGAACCTGCAAGAGAAGTGCTTCCTGTGCAAAATAATGCAAAATACAATAGTGAGAATCAATTAGGGGTGACCGGGTATGGTTGTAACACTTTTTTCTTCAGCACCTAAAACTACCCTTCTTTTAGCTACACGTCGGAAACTTTTAGGCAAAGTACCCACATTTGTCTACTATAAATGGCAACAATTTAAATTTCTCCAACTATATCACAGACTTTGTGAGATGATGACAAATACTAATTGGTCCAACATACTGGGGTAAGTTGTAACAGGTAGATAAAATGCACAAAAACTAAGGGTACTCCAAATTATATGCCACAACAACAGTTTTATTTTAAATGAATGGCTGCAACAATAAAATATGTGTGAATATGGGGAGTGTATGTGCATATTGTGTGTGTTTGTGCATGCACACGTGTGCGTTTGTTTGTGCATGTCTGTACGTGCATGTCTGTACGTGCACATTCATATGGGTATGTGTGTGTGTGTGTGTGTGTGAGAGCAAGAGCAAATTAACATAAACACAGGCATTCTGTAGAGTTATTAAAAAATGTTCTTAGTTGTATGTAAGTGGATGGTTGTTTCCAATCACGTGTTACAACCAACCCTGCCACTGTCACTCATTGTTTAGTTAGCTGTATTAGCATGGTGCTTTGAAATTAGCAGGAGGTTGATACACCATTCTTTACTAGAGAAACTACACTTTGACCTGATATAACTTATACAGCATTATCTACAAAGGTAGAAGTACTAAACAAAATATTATCTTGTTTTTTTTTTTTTACTTTCTTACCTTAGAATTAGATTTTCTGCTGTAGCTTCAGGAGAGATGGCAACACAGACTGGAAAACCTCCATGTGGGATTGTAAAGGAAGCCAGAGGAAACTGAAACTGTCATATGACTCCTATCTTATCCATGATTTGTGGAATTGGTAGTGTTAAAAATCTCCCCGTGTTACAACTATACCCGGTCTCCCCTACTGCTGAAAAGAGGAGTATTTTTTATTATAATCTGTTGTCCAGTGTGAAACCAAGATTCTTGGCTTTCCTTGTGGGTGAATTTGTCGAGTTTATTGAAAAGGCAAGGTCTTGGCAAGGGTGGTTCTTGGCCAGGACGAACAACAACTTGGTTTTTGATCAATTGGGCTTCAGTTGATGTGTTTATCTGGGCAGAAATGCTTGCCAGACATGCAGTGATTCATAAGGGTATCTGGTTGTCAGAGGATGGAATAGAGAGAACTAATTCAATATCATCTGCAAAAGAATGATGGGAGAAGCTATGAGAGCTAGCCATGAGTGATGAATTTACTAAGTGGTTTGCTGTAAAAGGGGATATGATTAGTGATCCCTTTGGAACTACAGTACAATGGTGGAACTACAGTTGGTATGGAAATAAAGCGGATGTTTTTTGTGATATCCAGTAGCTTCTGTTTACCCAGTTCGAGGAGGGTGGAATGGAGGATTTGATGATTCATAGTAGGGCTACCAACATTTTTTTTAGGCATATTAGGCATATCACCTGGGTTGTGATACATATTTGAATGCATTACTCATGTATTATTTAACTCAGGACACACCCCTAATGAACATGAAAACAAATTTACAGCTAATGATAAAATAGGAAACTAGTTGAAAGCAGCTAACAGAGTGTTAATGAGGTTCTAACACTAAGCTTTAGATAATTCTGATCTCAAGCACTCAACAAATAACAACATAAAACTAATTTTGAGAATGAGAATGAGATTTTCCTCCAAATGAAACATTCCTCCTTTTAATGAAAACTTCTACCTTTTCACACTTTGGTCAGTTCAAGAATAATTTGTTTGTTTGCGTTCGTTTCTTTTGAGTTATGTGGTGATGACTTTGTGTGCATCTCTTTGTTTAATGATTTGATGTTGATTGTCACTATCATTGTGTTTTGTGTGTGGAATGTTAAAGACATTATATGCCGGATTGAAATCTTGATTATGCATCTCCCAAGATGTTTTCTTCTGCAGAGATCCTCATTAAAACATGGTTTGGGGTAACATCTCATTTATATAAAGTATATAATTCTGAGTAACAAAAACAGACCAATCTACATCACCATGACCAAACCAGTGTGTTGCGAGGATAATTTGTTCTGTGCAGTTCAGTTGCTTTCATTATACTTTTGAAGTGTTTGGCTTTCCTATACAACTCATGACTAAAACGATAGATGAGGAGGAAGATTACTGAAATAAATCATTTGACTTGCAGATATAATCTACTTATAATCGACTAAAATAAACAATAAAATTCCCCCTAATATTAACTATTTCCCTGCCAGTTGCCAGTCAGCACCAGCATTTTTGACCATTTTCACAAACCTTTCATGGCATATTTTGTTGTATGAATATCTGAAAATGCAATATATCAAAAGAAAGAACAGAGCTTCCATCAACACCCCCAAACTTTGCACAGTCCTATACCTCTTCCTGGGTCGACATTTAATTCAGTAACTTTAAACAGCATATACATTAAAACTGCCTAATGTTTGATGATTGCTGACTAAAATTAAAGGACACATTCCCCCTGTTTCACAGACAGAGCTTAAGCCTAGTCCCAGACTAAAATGCACGTTTGAGCTGTTTTAACTGACAGCAACTTGCACTGGCATATCTTAAAATATGTTTTGTTTTGTCTCAAGTACACCAATGTTTTTTTTTCTAAGGCATGTTTATAAAAGCTACTTAAATATCCTAACTGAACTAAGGTCTAATCCTGCTATGCAATTTCTGGGAGTGACGAGAGCGTGTTTTTATTATTCAGCCAGGAAAAACACCCACAACATAGTTATACTCATGTCAACCCTTTATATATTTTTTTCAGCTGCTACACTAAGGATGATTTTCTTCGATGGTAGTCACTGCTTGACCTTCACGGCAGTTGCATGTTTCAGATCTATCACTACTGTCACAACTCCTTCAGATAGCAGCATGGACCCTCTCAGTACACCAAGGTTCTCCAACACTTCATGGACTGTTCAAGGCTGTTGAAAAGGAATCCTGCTCCTTCCACTTTGCACAACTAGTGGAAGACATCTTATTGGACTGATCATCTGGCTGTGTGGACTGTAACAATTCAAGATAAGTCAGACTCCTACCCAATTTTAATTAAATCCTCTTGGATTATTCTCATACTACTGAGTTGAAATTCCTTGATTGGTGGCCTTAAGTGTCAAAAAAAGTGGCTTGAGCTTGTGTTTCTAGAGCACTGACAGCCTCCCAAATTAACATTATTGCATCATCTGTGCTGTGTGAACAAGAATGGATGCAACCGGTCTCATTTTTTTATATTTTACAGTGACAAATTGTCTAATCTATGACTTGCACATTTTTTTATTGTTGCTTTTATTTTTTATTATTATTTGCTTTTATTGACAGAAGAAATGATAAACTCCATTCTGTCTGTTTAGATATTGCATATATATCTTGCCTTTATAATATTTCTTTAGATGTTATAAAATTGAGTGTCGATTTTGCAAACATTCATCACAAAAAATGTGACACTGTGGCCTTTCTCACATACTACTAGACAACCCCCCCCACCCCCTTTTTCTTTTACAGATTATGAGCTCATCCATAATGTGTGGAGATGGCAGGATAGAACATTCAAATAAATGAAACTAAACTAAAACAACAGAATATAATTTCAATTGAAATATTAGACGATAAATGATGCCTTGAGCAACTAACTAAAATAAAACAAGTTGAAATACTAAAAAACTAAAATGAAAACTGTAAATAAAGATAAAAGATAATTCAAAATATTCATAAATATATTACTACTGTGTAAACAATACTAAGATAACATGGGTTTATGTAATCTGATGTTTTTTTTGGATTTATATTAATTTCTGATTTAGTAAAAAGCACGCATTTTAAAATTATTCAACACTGAAGATTCATCTTTATTGAAAAAATAAAAAAAAATGAACTAAATGAAAAGAAAAACTATTTCAACTGGGAGGGCAATAATGCAGTTCCTCACATACAAGAATGAACAGTAATTTCTCGATTCTGAAATTGCACATTAAAGTACGTCAAGGGGCTGTTATACAGCACAATGAAGTTTCGGTTGTGCTCGTGTTACACCTTGTACAGTTGCAGGTTGCACACACTGTCGAAACATGTCTTGCAATATAATGTCTTTAGTAATTAATTCAATCAATCACATACCTGGCATTCTGGAATAATGACAGAATAAAGTACCATACATTGTAATTACTGTGCAAAAACATAATTTAATATAATTCAGCACTAGTGTACAAAATATGGTCCAGCTCAAATGAAACCTTTCCCACACCATTTCAACTGAAAATGAACATTAATAGCAGTAACAGATGGAGGACAGTTTATATAGCTTCTGCTATGACCTGGAAATGAGTTAGTCTGCAGTTTTATAGATCACTTAGCAATGTAGCATCAGTTTGTTGCATGTTGCAAGTTTTTGGTTATCTATGCCCATAAAAAGAGATGGATAGGCATAAAAAAAAAAGCTTTAAAAAAACTTGTGGCCTCTTGGGAACTTGTGAATTTCATCTGAGTATCAACTTTAATCCTAGAATTGTAATAAACCACTAATAGTTGCAACTAAAAGATATAATAAAAATGTAATTTGTCTGATAAAAGAAATGTTATAGCTTTAAGATCTAAATCTATCCTGTCTTTCATGTAATTTGTGTTACATTTTTTCTGATGCATGATCACATGTCGCTGGTGGTATTTTGGCATGTATATTATTTGAAAGACATGCCATCCACACTTCAACTGAAGTCAGTGCTTTTGCGAGGGAAAGGTTTTATAAGATCAAGTGAAAGTCTTATCTGCCTGCCCTTACAGCTCCTTTCTGCCACAGGCTAACCTTTACTTTGCTTTCTTTTACCAGGAGATGTGTTTTAATTCAATCTTGGCCTTGAGTTATGTCTGGCATGGTAGACACAATCTCTGATGAAGGACAAATGCAACATGCATTAAAAACAAAGGTCTTAAAACCAAACTACAGTTGGCGGTCTTAAATAAATGCTTCAGGAGGAAAAACAGCACAAAAAAGTAAATTCGACATAATGCCGGCATTGAGCACAGGTCTATTAAGACAGATCTATAAAACTCAGCAGACCACTTGCGTTTTTATACCAGGATTTGGGTTGAAATCAGCAGATGCATGTCAATTATAATGCAATTTTTCTCTTCGTGGGGCTTTTGTGTTAATCATTATAGGTATTAACTATCATGGCTTGATTTTTCAAAACAATACCACCAACATGCACAATTGTGTAAATTGTGGGGCTCAGAAAAAAGAAAAGAAAAAAAAGATTGGAAACAAAGAAACAGCTTCACTAAAGATTCATTGTTAATTTTTCTTTCTTACCACATTTGGTTGTTAATTCACAGAAATATTATGTCCCAATCCAAAGGTAGAACACAGACTCATAGTGACCGCTGCTCCCACCCACCTTCCCAGAAAGCAGCAGATAATTCCATAAGAATGAAAAGAAAAAAAACAGAGAAGCTCCTTGTGTTGGCCGAGACCGCCCCCCACCCCACCCCTTATCCCGTGCAGGAATATCCTCGGTCCACCTGGAGAGGCGACGACGGTCTGTTTGTGCATCTCAGGTGGTGTGCTGTACGATGTGCTCTGTTCCACTAGCTTATCCTTACTCGTATCCGAATCAGAATGAAGTAGTGAACTCACCGAGGCACAGAAAACAAAACGCAGATTGCTCCACAAACGGACAGACACACCAAATTCTTCCAATCGATGTCTTGGAGGCAGTGCTTAACTATCAGTTACCTCATGCCTGGATACGATTAGCGTTTAGAAGTTTAGTCCAATTGTAATCCACGTTCCACTGTTTTCAAAGGCAGATGGAGCCATATTCCTTGGCAGGGTGAAGGACAGTGACTGGGACAGTGATAGTAAACACAGTTGCTGCAGGTGCAAAACACAAGATTGTGTGTCGGACAAGCTCAGCTTGGTTGGAAATGAGTGAAACGAGTGGAAAAACTCCTTTTTGTTTTTTATTTTTTTTAAACCACCGAGCATCAAGTCTTTAAGGATGTGGAGCTGATACAATACAAAAGAAAGTTTCTCATTCCCATATTCCTTTTTTGTACTTGGTCATCAGTTTGAATTCATATATTTATATCCATTTATATATATTTATGTATATTTTATACAGTTAAAAACACCATGGAGATGACAGACTATTTGGTTTCTTTTTCTAAGTAGAAGTTTCTCCTTAAATAAATGCATATAAATAAATTATCTTTTCACATGTTCAAGACTGCCACTCTCCCACGCTTCTACCCACAGCAGGTCCTCGGAAATTCAACGGTAGGTTTCAGTGGTATTTTGGAGTTCTGAAGCCCCAAGACACACGGGACGTTTGTGATTAGTCCTGTCAACCACTTCTCATTGGCCAGGCTTTGTGGCATCTTTGTGTGTGTCTCTCGGGTTCACTAAGTGAGTCTCCGTGGGCCCAAAAGAGGCCACTCCCCCTTGTCCACCCCCATTTGCTAAAAGGATGCACACAGTCTCTTTGGCCCCCTGAGGGACGAAGCTACTGATGTCCTCCTGTTTCCTCTGGGCATGTGCTAGTGCTCTGAGCTGTTCCTGAGCCTCGTCAAGTAGTGAGGCCACTTCCTCCTGTCTACCAGCCGCTCGGTTGGAGACCGTTACCTTGGACTGTTGATTGACTGCTGACGCATCTGCTTTGCTTTCCATAGGACTAGAACGACTGCTTCCATCAGTAGGGGCGGTTTGCATACATGAGACCTCATCTTGGTAGGAGTGGACGGAGGGAATTATTGGGATAGAGCAGGGTCGGTAGGGAGCAGGAGGACTTTGGCTAGGGCCACATGACCTGAGGCTCCTAGCACACCTGTGGTCTAAGTGGCTGCTCCAAGATTTTGAGGATTGTGAGGCTTGCATATTGTAAAAGGAATCCTGACGTAGGTCATTACCTGGGCCGGAGATGTTTCTGCGAAGAAAGAGGAAAATATGATTAAGGAAAAGTCAGGAATGTATATAGAAAATTAGGTTTCTTGGGAATGTTTGTTGAATCATAAGAAGAATGGATACATATTCTAAAAGCCAAATAAAGCTGAAGTGTGTAATTTCTGCATCTGTAGCATTAACAAACTCAATTGCAAAAATAATGACTGGTTAAAACAGGTTCCTGAACACTGTCACTTTTGCCAATAGCAAAGTCTCTTTTCAAGAAAAGTCAATCGGCAGCCATATTTGAAATACCTCCAGGCAGCTATTTTAGGCATGAAAGTCTAACTCTTATGTACTTGAACGGGGAAATACTGAAATGTCAAAAACTGCTGGCCAATTTCACATTTAAATATTTCAAATCCAGCAACAAAATAACTTGAACTGACTCATAATTTATATATATATGTAATATATATATATTTTTTTATTTTATTTTATGGTCAAATAGCATTAAAATAGTGTATTTTTAAAGTTGGTCTTAAAGTTTAAAGTTGGGACTTATTTTCTTTGCTGTACAGAGCTCATTGTGTACACATTTAGACAAAATCAACAACTATGAATGGATATCAAGGTGGGATACAAGAATGTATTTTAATATATACAAACATGAAATTAACCCTGTCATCACAGCAGACATTATTTGTAATTTAATGTCTGACATAATGAGATGTATAAAACAAGGATTTTTTTTTTAAATGTTGAGGCTATTAAGTGTTGATGGAATAAAACAATTACTACACATTCAGGTATCTCAGTTTATCAGCTATTCAACATTCATTCTGTCTGGCTGGTAGCCCAGTGTCTTCTCTGAATCAAAATCGTTTAGTTCAGCTGGGCTTTAGCTTGTTTCCTGATTTAGAACTTGATGCTCCCCATGACAGTCATTCTTAAGTTAATCTTCTGACGATTTGAATGCAAAATGATTTTAAAAGGGATAAAAAAAGAAGTTCCATCCAACCAGACCTTTGGTAAACTAATCTCTCAATTTAGGAGCAATCGGTATTGTTCCCCTGATTCATTATCTTTGTGTAATAATTCATAATCCCTGACAAAGAATGGCTTTTCTCACAGCATCAATATTTAACCAAGCACTGCTTTTTCTGATAATGACCGAGTCAGAGTTAAGCCCCAATCAAGGGGAGGCAAATTGTCTGATTCTATTTTCTATAAAATAGAAGATAGGACAGAAATGTCAAGTATTCCACAGGCCATGGATTATTTATCCTGAAATATCAAGACTTGGAAACAGTTAAGGATGCATGGATGTAGCCTGCGTTTGTGAGCTTTTGTTTAAGATTAGAGATCATGATTTGATTTCATGTGATCATTTACAGAAATCCTTAATGTCAACAGAAAAGAGAGCTCTTTTGAACAAGACTAGAAATTCATGTGCTTTTGATGAAGCTCCTTCTGCTATCTCCTGCTAAACACGGCTCTCCAGTAACCCTCTCTCCATCTCTCCTCTAGTCGCATAGATCTAGACCTTTGACTATACGACAAAAGGTCTGATTCACACTGCATATTATTTTGCCTACAGAGAGGAAGAGCCTGTCTGACTGTTATTTAGAGCAATGTTTCTCAACTCCAGTCCCCAGGACCCACCTCCCAGAAAAACAACAGAAAATATGTATAGACTTGTGATTAAAATCCAATTCTACTAAGTGCCTCAAATGAAACCAAATATATTTCAATGGTCTGATGACACAAACCTGGGAAATTTTGATTATTTCTCTCTTTAACACAAGAAACAAAGAAAACCTACAGTGAACCAATCAGATTAGAGCTTGCCAGATTGAAAAAGAGACTGTTGGTGGTCTGTTTATATAAATGTAAGTGACACTCACTCTCTGCATCTCATGAATAGACAGATCATTTCCTGCTATTTAATTGTTACAGTGAAAGCAAGGAGGAAACATCACTTTTCAGGGTTAGTAGGTAACATCCGAAGGAAGTGACACTGTTGTGTCGCTCAGTGCAAATTATGATTTATAACCTTATTTCCTGCAGTGCTGTTGTTCTCATCATATCATGTAACAATTTCAGATACCTGCATGAAATGAATTGGGATGAAAGGAAAACAGCCTGATGGGTGTCACTGTTGTGAAATATATTCAGGGCATGTTTTGAGGTCCTGTATAATGAACAGCCCGGCCTCTTTGAAAGCCTCTTACTGAAAACACTTTAATGAGCAAACACTCACAGGAAGAGAAATATGCAGCTGATGAGGTCAGGCTTCAGAAACTGACTTTGTCAATAGGAGGTATGCCGCAAACTGGGAAATCTCTGGATTGTTTTATAGAAATTGGCGGGACTTAGTATGAGTAAGCAACTATAAATGTTGCCTATATACTTCCTAAAGTACTCAGCTTGAGGGAATCCAGATGACCCAGAGGGGGTTGACAGGTACCTTTCTATCTAAAAATACTGGGAACAATAACACTATGAGAAATCTGTTCCCTACATAAGCCACTCTAGCGAGATAACAGCAAGCTTTCTGGGACGGAAGGAATGAGGCGGCCAATATTTTTTTCTGCTGTCATATGCAAAACAGTTTTATCTCTGTCTCTCCCTCCCTCCTTCCTTTTTTCTGTCACTCCTCTCCTGTCTCGCTCCCACTCTCTCCTTCTCTTTCCTGTCCCGTATCCCAGCCTGTCTCTATGGTAACGGAGCTCTCTCCGGCAGAAAAAAATATTCTTTTGCAGGCTGGAAGGCTGGAAATAGGTCAGTGCTGAGACCCCGTTGGAGATTTTAAGGCAAGGTGGTGTCTTCCACACGGCAAAGCCTTCCAGTATAGCAAACGAGGACTGACTAGGCCAGGATAGCCTATAGTGTGTGCGACTTGATGACTGGCCCATTCTAGCAAACTCATCCAGGACTGCCATTCCATTGATGTATCACTGGCTGTTTAATTGGCTATGACAGTGTGGTTTTTATTAGCTGTGCTGCTTCAAGAAAAGGCAGCACTCCCCAGTGCCCTCCTGTCTCAGTGAGTCATGCCTGCATACAGAACTTCAATAATAGAGCTCAGACAAGCCTGCTTGTTGCTCTCGCAGTCGGCATGGAGACAAAGGCATACGATCACCACTGAAAATTTGGGAGCAATTATAAAACAGGCTTTATGGCACATACACAAAGACATTAAAGATGCACTCTGGGTAAATGTATTTTACCATACAATAAAAAGTCAACCTTGTCAGTGACATACCACCAATCATGGGACCTCTCTTGCCTGAGAGAGACAGGGCCCCACCCACAAGTGGAGGCATCATACATGGGAGTTTGTATTGGAGGTCGAATTAATATCACGGACGGAGACAGATAGTGGTTATTTTGGGCAAAATAGACCTAAATAAAAACAAAAGAACCAGCTTTTGTTCATGAATTAGACCGAAAACTATTCACAAAAAAAAAAAAAAAAACAAGCTCATAAGAGTAATTTGTTTATGAATTAGACTAAAAATTAATTACTGAAAATAACCAACGGTATAGATTCAGTAGCAGAGGAGCGCTGCTGCTGAAAAGCTGTGCTGGAAACATACTATATACACATACAGAATCTTAAAATGGACCTATAGTATTATGCCCTTTTACAAACTCCTGATTTTGTTTTTGGGGTCTACTAGAATATGTTTTCATGCTTGAATGTTAAAAAAAAAACATTTTCATATATTTTAGATTGTTGCAGCACCTATCTTTGCAATCTGTCGGTAACGCTCTGTTTAGTTCCTGTCTCTATGAAGCCCCTCATTCCAAAAAGCGCAATGTGTTCTGATTGGTCGGCTGGATCAGTGTGTTGTATTTGGTTAACCGCTTTGCACGTTTCGGAAATGTCACACCCCTTTTCATAACCGTTAAGAGGCCTCGCCCCCCTCTATTTTGCATATGTCTTGGGCGGGAATTATTTAAATGAGGGATATTGTGACATGTACATTTCCAGAAGAAAACTCAAGGCTACAAACAAGGTGTTTCAGGGAGTTCAGACACAGTGCTTAATGATGTAGAGAATAACTTCCTTTGGAGTGGACTTTGTGCTTTGTAACCTTTTGTATTCTCAAACAGCAACATTACACACTAAAGAAAATGGAAAATAGTTCCTCTTTAAGAGGAAAACAAACAAATAATTAAATAAATCTTTATATATTGAACCTGGTGAAAACTTCTTGAATTCAGATCTAAGATGCAATAGGAGAAACAGGAAAAAATGAAAAAGAGTGAGTGTAATAACGGTCTCTGCCTTGGGGTTTTGTAGTAGAAGCTGTTGTTTAAAACTACAGATTGGCTCATAAATCTGAGGATAGAGGGAGCAGATAGAGGGGTCCTGGTAGAGGCAGAAAGTGTCACCTACCAGAACTGACTCACATGGACACGAATGTCATTGCATTAATGCATCCCATCCCTCAGAGAATCACGGACTAGAGTTTAATCCATTGGGGCACGACTATGCTCAAGCATTAAATAATTAGTATTAAGCTCATTGCAAATTAATGTTGCTAACTAACCTTCTTACTGACTCCCTCTCTGAGCTGTCTACTTCCTGTAGATGTTGGTAGGCAGGACCAGAATCTCTTGATCCACCAATGGCATTCAGACATCCTCTGGTTATGGGTGGTGTTCTGCGAGACGCAGGCCGAAGAGCAGAACGACTCCTCTGATCTGGACTATTAGAAAGGGAACCGCTCCTTTAAAATAAAACAAACCATATATCTTAAACCATATAAACCATAATGTACTTTTGTGTGTTATTGCTCGAGTCAATTTGATCCCCAGGGAGAAATGGTTCAAATCTGACAAGTGCACGTTTACTCAGGGATAAATAATATCATCTTGATGTGGGGCTTTGACTATAAGCCAAAGAGAATTGAACAACAGCAACAACAACAATAGTATATATTTTAAAATGATGCATTTTATTTTTATTATTATAATTATTATTATAAGGTATTGTTTTTTGCCTTTATTTTACATTTCATTTTAAGTTTGATAGGACAGTCGAAGAGAGGAACTGACTGAATAGGAGAAGCAAACAATCAAAACAACCAATCAAACAAAAACGCTCTTAACAGAACATGAAGATTAAACAGGTAGTGTGAGCATAATTTTTTTTTTTTTTTTTTTTTTTTGCAAAAGAAAATATATTTACTAAAACAAATACAAAGACAAACAAAGAAACGAACAAATAATCAAATAAATAAATACAATAAAACAGATTTAAAAAATTTTTTTTTTTTTTTTTTTTACATCTGTCTTAATTGTTCTGCTGGTGTTTTTTATTTTAATCCTAAAAATAGCACACGACTCGGAACAAAGCAAAGCAGTGGATCTTATGTCTCTCAGAGATATTCTATCCCAGTCTATATAGCATTCTTATGTTAGAAAGGCTTTACACACTCACTTTCTCTCTGTCTCCATCTGGTGTGCTCAGTGTTTTACAAAGCAGGACATGTATTCATAAAGCTTGCTGAGAAAGACATTGGAAATAAACAACACTTCGGAATTCTGTATTTGGTAGACGTATGTATGTATATGTATACATGTGTGTGTGTGTGTGTGTGTGTACAGTATATATATAGATATTAATTGGCACCCCTGGTCAGAATTATTGGCACCCCTGGTAAATATGATCAAAGATGGCTATAAAAATAAACTGCATTGTTTATCCTTTTGATGTTTCATTCAAATAGATTTGCAGAAATCTAACCTTTCATTGAAGCGTGGGGGGGTGGTGGTGGGGATTATGAAAGAAATATTATTCTCCATATTATTCTCCAAAACATGTTGGCCACAATTATTGGCACCCCTAGAATTTTTTATGATTAAAATATCTCTGAAGTATATTCCCATTAATATTTACATTTTTAGCACACCAGGGTGACTAGGAACATGAAATTGTCCAGCCATGACTTCCTGTACCACAGGAGTATAAATACGAGGAAACACGAAGGCCAAATTCCCTTAATCATTCATCACAATGAGTAAAACCAAAGAATATAGTTCTGATGTGCAGCAAAAGATTGTTGAGCTTCACAAAATAGAAAGAGGCTGTAAGAAAATAGCTAAAGCATTGAAAATTCCCATTTCCTCCATCAGGGCAATAATCAAGAAGTTCCAATCAACTAAAGATGTTATGTGTCTATATTGTCTTAATGCAAGGCGAGGAGGAGAGTTTGAGTGGCCAGAGTCTTTCCAAGAATCACAGATGGAGAATTGCAGAGATTAGTCTTGAGGTCAAAAAAAAAAAAAAAAAAATCAAAATCAAACAACCCCTACATCAACACATGTTGTTTGGGAGGGTTTCAAGAAAAATCCTCCTCGCTCATCCAAAAACAGACTTCATCACATTCAGTTGTCAGACATGACTGGAACTTCAAAAGGGACCTGGTTCTATGGTCAGAACTAAAAAAGAGCTTTTTGGCAGCAAACCCTGTTTGGTGCAAACAGGGATTGAAAGTAACCCATGCTTATGATTAAATATAGTGCTGGATCTTTAATGTTGTGGCCCTTTTTTTTCACGGAGGTCCTAGACGTCTTGTTCAGATACATGGTATCATGCATTCTTGCAAATACCAACAGATGAAAAAAAATCAAAACCTGACCACTTTCATCTTTGATCTTACATCAGGACAATGATCTAAAACAAACATCAAAATCAACACAAAAATGTGTGTCAGAGTACAAAATAAAGCTTCTGCCATGGCCGTCCATGTTCCCTGACCTGAACCCTAGAGAAAATGAGTGGGGTGAACTAAAAAGAAGAAGCACCAACATGGAGCTGGGAATCTGAAGGATCTGGAGTGATTCTGTATAAATGAATGGTCTCTGATCTCTTGTCAAGTCAAACTCATCAGGCTTTATAGAAGGAGGTTGCAAAAAGTATTTATTAAAAGGGTACCAATAATTATGGCCAATGTGTTTTGGAGAAAAGCATTTATTTCATAATGTGATTTACCCCCCACTTTTTAAAATCTTTTACTTCAATGAAAGGTTAGATTTTTGAAGGGATATTTTTTAAATGAAAGATCAAAAGGATAACCAATGCAGATTTACTTTTACAGCCATTTTTGATCATATTTACCAGGGGTGCCAATAATGCTGACCACAACTGAAAGTATATTTCCTCTATCATTAAAAAACAGAGCACATCCAATGAGTCACTTTGTTCCTAATTAGATATTTATGTGATACTGCTAGGCAAACTACAGGGAGATGTTGTACATACGTTTCCACTGAATGGGGCCACATTAACATAGAGATTAATTGACCTATCACACTGCTGGCAGTAAGGAGCACACATTTGACTATTTGGTAAAAAATAGCCTAAAGAGGAATTTGTGCTCGATGTTAGATGAGTCTCCAACAGAGAGATAATTCACTGCATATTTAAATCCTTCCTTACACCGAGTCAAGTGCAATCAGTTACATTGTAATAATCGTTTGAAGACGTGAGCAGTTGGAGAGGGGTGGGACGGGGGCAACGGCTATTTTTTATAGAAAGAAGGAAAAGAAAATATATAGATATAGATTTTTTTCTATGATGACTATAAACACTGATCAGGCATAACATTATGACCACCTTCCTAATATTGTGTTGGTCCCCCTTTTGCTGTCAAAACAACCCTGACCCGTTGAGGCATGGACTCCACTAGACCCCTGAAGGTGTGCTGTGGTATCTGGCAACAAGATGTTTGTTCAGCACATCCCACAGATGCTCGATTGGATTGAGATCTGGGGAATTTGGAAGCCAAGTCAACAACTCAAACTCATTATTGTGCTCCTCAAACCATTCCTGAACCATTTTTTGCTTTGTGGCAGGGCGCATTAATCTGCTGAAAGAGGCCATAGCCACCAGGGAATACTGTTTCCATGAAAGAGTGAACATGGTCTGCAACAATGCTTAGGTTGGTGGTACGTGTCAAAGTAACATCCACATGGATCGCAAGACCCAAGGTTTCCCAGAAGAACATTGCCCAAAGCATCACACTGCCTCTGTCGGTTTGACTTTTTCCCATAGTGCATCCTGGTGCCATGTGTTCCCCAGGTAAGTGATGCACACGCAACCATCACAATTTGGCCCGTGCCAAACTTGCTCAAATCCTTACGCTTGTCCATTTCCCCTGCTTCTAAAACATCACCTTTGAGGACAAAATGTTCACTTGCTGCCTAATATATCCCATCCACTAACAGGTGCAGTATTAACGTGATAATTAGTGTTATTCACTTCACCTGTACTGTCATAATGTTATGCCTGATCGGTGTATATATGTATTGAAAGAGTGCCACAAACAAAAACAGAGTCAAATCAGGGCTTAACGTTTAGGTTGAAGAAAGTATGAGGATTAAATAAGGCTGAAAGGATTTGTGTCTCTGCCATCAAAGACCACCCCGATATCTTGATAAAACCCTATGACACACAAGAACTCTTAAGAACTCTTGGGTGTGGATGACCAATCATTTAAAACAAAAGATCATTCATATCAGATTTTTTTTTTTTGAATGAATGAATGAATGAATGAATTCAATAAAACCTAACAATCTATTAAATCCTAAAACAATAAACGACATTCAAAATGACCTTCTCTAAGCTATCTAAAAACATTTATACTAACTGTTGCCGTTCATTTTTTTCAGACAAGCCTTTGTGCTTTTCTAATGTAAGTCTATTAAGGATTTACTTGGATAGCTGTAAATGCAATTTTATGGATACCATTAGAAAATACTTTAAATTGCTGCTGCTAGGTCACTTATAACAGTATCCAGAGGATACAAACGGTACTTCTTCCAAATCATTAAATAAACTGCAAGAAGGGCATTCTGTGGATTAAAATGTCATCCCTCATTCTCATCAGTAAATACACATACATTTGCTCCAAGGTAAATTAACTTAACATATTTTCTTTCATGTATTAATTCACGTCATTGTAGTGATGATAGAACACATTTGCTAACACTGTTCACTCACAATAATATTATCAGTTATAAATGATTTGACTGTAAGAAGTATTTGACTTGATTCTTTAATGAAAAAAAATAGCAGATTAAAATACTTTGCAAAGTTACAATTCATTCCAGCCAATGTAAGAATAATTTCCAATCAGTTTAAGAGCACATTTTACTGAAAATCACACTGTTCACAAATATCTCAAGTTTATTCAAACGAGATGCTCTGTAAAGCTTGTCTAAGTTAGCAACAGTAACTAAAAGAGGCGGGGCGGGGCTTAGTGAAGGGTCAACTGAATGCAACCTAAAAGTCCAAATAACAAACGAAATGAAACAAAACATGAAACTGCCATATTGTATTACACCAGTGATCTGACTTTAAAAAGCTGGTATTGTGTCCTCACAGTGAAATTTATCTCTGTATACTGTTGCCACTTATGTTGTTGCTATTACAGAAATGCATATTAATGTATGTATTGCCAATTAGATTTATTTTAATTTTAGTACTATTCAGTAAATGTATCACAATCATTGGGTGCATTGTATTGGATGCAATTTAATTTCTCTCTTCAGTGATTTTTGACAGAGGCATGTGGTCTTTACACGGTATTGTTACAATAATCATTGTCAATTCTTGCAATGCCATTAAATCAGCATGGAAGACAGAGCCTTCTATGACGAAATTAAGAATTATCTGCTGCCAGGATTGTTTTAGAAGCAGTATCACTATTATCATACCTGGTGTGTTTTCCTGTCATTGTGCCCTGTGGATTGGTAGAGGGAGCAGTGCTGTGAGCGTAACTGGATTCTCGAACAGCGCCTCCAAGTGGTGGCAAGGACCTTGTGGGTTTATAATACTGCAAAAGACACAAAAAGCAAGACAAATGTTAAATATTACACTCTTGTCTATGGGCGAGGCAATAAACTTTCAGACTTTCAATGAATACATTTTTTTAGTCCTAGTTGGATATTATATCCAGAAGAACTCAGGCATCTGCTCTACTCTTTGCCTTGATTCTTGGCTTTGACAAAGAGTCAGTGGCCAGGTTCCACTGATATGTTCAGATAATCCAACAGACCTCTATGGAACCTGCAGACAAATCCAATTTAAATTTCACACCTTGAAAGACTTCCTCATAAAATCCCATTTCTGCTTCTGGCAGAATGCACACAATGATCTAAATGTCAGAGAGATATTTAATCTCCTCCACTATCCCACCTTCACTTCACAGTGTCGAGTGGAAGAGAAGAGAGAGGGAGTGTACAGTAGGAGAACTGATGGCTGATGGGGGATCAGAGAAGGGCACTAGAGTCACTCTAATTGGATAATATAGCACTTTCAGGACTATGTAAATCCAAGCAATGTCCCAATAGCTTCCTCTAATGGAACTTGTGTGGGAACAATATGTACAGTGCAGAAGAGACCATATTGTTTCTTTTTCCCTGTCCTTTTTCTTTCCTCATTTACATTTATGCATTTGGCAGACACGTTTTCCAAAGCAACTTACATTGCACTCAAAGTATGCATTTCATCAGTTTAAGCCTTGGGAATTCTATTAATGACTTTGCCATTGCTAGTGCCACTGAGCTACAGGAACACTGGAACTTTATTGTAATTGCTTAAAAATATGCAGTGTTTGTGCATCATTTAGTAACTCATTATTTTCCGTTGGAGCATCTTTACATTATGATTCGAATGCATCATGTAACATCCCAGCCTACAGGACTTTATTCTTTTGTGTTATAACAGTAGCATGGAGGAAATGTCTAGTGTCTGTGAAATGCTGACACTGCCTTGACAAAGAAATGACCAACCTGATCTTACGGCAATTCGTACGTATTTTACCAGGTGGCTAATTTGTACGAATTTGAACGACCTCACTCCGATTAATTCATACAATTTGATGGGTAGGTTTCAGGGGCGGGGTTAGGGGTAGGTCATTCGTACGAAATCAAACGAAACTCGTCAAATACGTATGATTTCGTACGATTGACCTACCCCTAACCTAACCATAACCATAAATCAAACGAATTGACCAACTCGTCAAATACGTATGATTTAGCAAAGTCATATGTGTATTTAACAAACATAAATCTTAATCGTTTAATTCAAAACAAAATCTAGTTTATGATTACTTTAGACTTTATGTTATGCCATGTTATGTTATATGTTGTTATGGCCATCTTCTCTCTATATGTTAATATGAATTGCACAGCTATATGATTATGCGAATCATGATGACAGTGAATGTGCTATTGAAAATATCAGGTGAGTGGGAAGGAGCTATAGAGAGAAAAAATAATTATACAGAAGGAAAGAATAGAAATAAAACTGTGGGAGGACATTGTGGTAAGACATTCTGACTAATAACAGATTTATATGAATTCAGAGAGAAAAATAAAAGCCAAATATTCAGAAAAGGTATAGAATATGGTTTGCTAAAATGATAGTAGTACTTGTAAGATGTGAAACATAAAATTAACACATCAGTTAAGTTGTTTTTTCTCAAACCCAAACATAGCAATAGCATGGCAATGATGCAGCTTCACAAAGGCCAAGTCATGATGAAAAAATCTTAAAAATAATTTCCTACAACAGGTTTGAAAAAGCTGTCTGATTCATTCTAAGATGTAAATGGTAATTTCTGAATTTAAGGTCAACACTTAAGGTAACTAGTATTAGAAAAGCTAGAAGCCTATCATTATTGAAGCAGTCAATTTCTTTTCCCTCAGATGCACTCTGACCACCTCAAAAGAATCCGTTCAGGCAATCAAAAATGACTTCATCTGAAATCTTTTGAAAGCATGCCTTTCTGATCTGGAAGATGCATTTTTCAAAGCACAGCCACCTACATTTCCAGAAAATGCTTTTAAACAAACAGGCTTGAATAGGTGACTTAGCCTTTAAATAATCAGATGAATTCAGCCAAAATGTCCCAATTTTTAGATAAACAAAAAGTAAAAAAATATTACAGTTGTATAGCCTGAAATCTGATAAATACTAATGTCCAGGTAACAAGCAGGTTACACATGAATGGAAATTCACAAAAAGGGCTCGTAATCTTGGACCATACACGCAACAAACTGCTTAGAAAATGCATCTGAGGAGGAATATGCAGTGAGCAGAACATGTGATGTTTACACATTCTGAAATGTTATTCAGAATAGTAATGAGCAAATTGGGGGGGGAATGTACTATACAAAAGAGCTGAAAATTGAGACATAAAAAAAAATACAAAAGATTATTTCTAAATAGCATAGCACAGATCACCTCAGACATCATGATGGCAAAGCTGTATGACTTTGTTATACAGCTATACAGAGGCAAATATATGAATAATGATCTCATTGGAACTTGATGCATCTGCTTTGAACATTGTTGCATAAGGGTCAATACATGCTTGTTTTCTCAGAAAGACTGTTAGAAGGGGATGTAAATGTAATGGATGTTTTAATTTAGCCATAATGGCATGCAAGACCATCACCTAGAGCTTGTGCAATCTGCATGATGTGTCCCTAGTTAAATGGTAATTGTTTTAAATGCCATGTCAGTGAGGAGTATCTGGAGTAAATGTGTTACATGTGACAGGGTTTAGAGAGCTGTGAGTTGCTGTTCTTGCTCACACTCATATCAGCCACACATCAACGGTTTGAACTGAATATTTCACATCTATAATAAATCAAAATCTTTGGGGTTATGCAGGGGCAAAGCTAACAACACATAATTCACATTTACATGGCAAACATTAGCCTAAAATATAATTCTAGACAAGTCAGGTTGAATGTTACCTGTGTATTATAAATGTTTGTTTATATGCCTGAGGGCTGAACTTTCAGCAAAAGGTGCACCAGACAGAGTGAGGTGCATATGAAATATATATGAGGCACAGGTTAGGAATGACTTTGAAATGTGATGGAAACATATCTTAAATTAGTAATCTTATAAGTTTCACAGATATTGCCACCAGGGGTTTCTCTAATGCAGATATGCGTCAAATGTTTGACAAGTCATTCCATCCTATATTCACCACAGTTCATATAATTACTGAAAGAAAAAAAAAACATTGTCATGAAAAAACAAACTAACATCATGTGTCAAATGCTTGGTCTGTCCTTATCACTAGCCTAGTTTTGATTGCTTTGGCTGGCATTTGCATGTCTTCTGACAGTGTGTGATTGCTGTAACGATTAAACATCTCACTGGGTTTGAGTGACATTCAAATTACAACTGTGTTTGCCATGCAAATAGCCTGTATCGGCTTATCTGTGATGGATCGGCTAGTGGGGCGATTGAGAAAGTGACGAATATTAACCAAATCTCCCAACAGGCTGCGCTGTCTACATTCACTAGGGCACTGGACTGGCACACCGTTTCTGAGCTGGAAAGACAAAGAAAGATGCAGTAATCACAAACCCTCAATGATGGACTAGCATGACTACCATTATTAGTGTGGCTGTGTGAGATTTACACACCCTGAATAGCTGTGACAGAGCCTCATTACAACGAGCTGAGTGGTGTAAAGCGTCAGCTGTTCTTGGTTTTACACGCTGATGAGCAAGATATGTGATGGGATTTGTCTCAGAAACCTTATTAAACATGTATTTTCAGTGATTGGATCCCTATCAGATAGCACTTGACAACATACAACGACTCCATGAGAACAGTTTTGAGGCTTTTAGTCCAGTGGTTCTTAACCTTTTTGATTTCAAGATCTTCCTTTGTCCAAGACAATATTTGAAGGCCCTCACATCAGGGGCGGAGTGAAGGGGTTGGGGCTCCAGCCCTGAATATTTTTTTCAAGAGCCCCAAATTTTTTAGGTTTCTTAATAGTGTTGACAAAAATATACATTTTTCAATACATATCTATACTGAAATATTTTAAACTGTTCAATACCGCTTTTCCACAGTATCGGTACACCGATACCAGCTGCATTTTATCTCTCTTTGGGCCCTATCATACACCCGGCGCAATGCGATGCCAGGCACAACGAAGTGTTTTTTGCTAGTTTCAGCCCGATGCAGTTATCATTTTCACGTCCAGCGCCACGTTGTTTAAATAGCAAATGCACTCACGTCCATCTGTGTGCCCATGGGCGTGCTGGTCTGAAAACAAGGTGTGTTCAGGCGCATTGCTATTTTGAGGCAACTGAAAACTACTGCAAAAAACAAACAAAAACCTGGTCTAAAGTCAATAGAGCAGTATTTTTTGTGTTATTTAAAGGGCACGTTAGCAATATGCGCCTATAATATTTTACAAGAACAGGGTGCGCAGCAGCACACAAACATTTAAAAATAAATAAATAAAAGGATTCCTCTCTGAAGAAGCATTCAACCTTTCCGCTTGCAAATTCCCCCATGTAAATAGCGAATCTGCCATGGTACAGTCGCAACTGGCTTTTAAAGGGAATGGGAGATGAGACTCTAATTGGTTTATTGCACGTTACGCCCAAAACACACCCATGGCTCATTAAGAGACTAGGTACAACCCTTTGGACCATGTGCCTGGCGCGCTGACCATTTTTTTTGTTGTTAAACTAGCAAAAGTGGATTTTTCTTTTAATTTTATTATTAAATTGTGTTTACGTCATTTAAATAGCACACTTGGAAAGTTACAGAGAAACAGACAAAAGACCAATCCTGAAATGCATTCTACCATTATGGTTTCGAGGCCGAGAACGGTTTATAATCGTGCCGTGGCGAGCCGAACCAAGCTCAAGTGGAAATATAACTGGAACCGTTCTTTTAGGGCTGCACGATTATGACAAAAATCATAATTGTTGATTATTCCCTTGCGATTATTAATTTTGATTATCACAATTTACATTAAATTATGTTTTGAATAGCTTTATACCACTGTTTGAAGCAACTGCGTCATATTTTTATATAAAATATAAAAACAAGCTAAAAACACTCTTCCTAAAATAACTTTTATTGCTTTTCTACAGCATTAAGCCTCAAATGTCAGCTATACACTGGTTTGGTTTCTTCTTTTTTTTAAAAAAATGCATGGTACAATAATAGGGGCTTTTGCACCGGGTTCTAGGAACTTAGAGAACTAAAGGTTCCTCTAGGAAAATTTTCCTGGTTGCATTTGCACCAACAGTAGGAACTCTGAAGTGACGTAAGTCGTGCTTGTTGTTTTGACTTCTATTTTGACGGCGCGGCGGACATTTACTTTGACGCTGCTGAGAATGCCAGAGCCTGAGCACACAGCGCTCACATTCTCCATCTTCATCACTTAACAGTCCTGTCTAATATGTTATTAGGTAGAACTATTATACAAAGAAAGTAGACCGTATCTGAAAAAATATTAATGTTAGCGTTTGCCATGTGGTTGATGTCCAATGTAACTAGCTGAGCAGAAATACATAATCATGTTTCGCTTGGTCCCCTCAAAGTTGTGTTTGATTTTCTCCTTAGCATAAAGTTTGAGAGGTCTATCTATCACTGTTTTCCATGTTTGTAGAGTTAGTTCGTGTAGTTAATATATAGGTTGTGTACACGACTTTTTAAAAATGGCGGGTGCTGGTGTTTCGCATGCGTTCGACCAGTCTGCGTACACTTAATGTTACGACACTAGTAGTTCCTATTGTGCTGGGTTAGTCCCTAATCTGAAGTAGTTGTGATTCACCTCTCACAACGTAACATGCTCTAAACACACCTCTTAAGCACGCAGAATAATGTAAGTGGAATTTTTTCAACGATTACGTAATCGTGGCATCCGTAATTGTAAATCGCGATTAGAAATTCAGCCCTACGTACTTTAAAGTTCTTAGAAACTTTCGGTCCGACGGTGGAAAAGCGGCTTATGTCTTTTAACTTTGAGGCCAACTGTATGCTAGAGTACTTTAAACATTTAACAAAATTAATAGATAAATGCATTGAAAATGTATTATAGTCTCTCTTTTCTGAGAATGGATAATAAATACTCATGACCCTTCTTGTTCTACAAATATCTGTCCAATCAAATGCTAATAAAGCCTGCCAGTAGCAAGTAGCGAATCATGGTTTATTGTGTCAAAGCATGTTGGAATGGTTAGCTTGCAAAAGATAAGCCAAATAAAGAAAGAAAAAAAAATCTTTGGTTAGCTTTGGTTATAATATACACTCACCTAAAGGATTATTAGGAACACCATACTAATACTGTGTTTGACCCCCTTTCGCCTTCAGAACTGCCTTAATTCTACGTGGCATTGATTCAACAAGGTGCTGAAAGCATTCTTTAGAAATGTTGGCCCATATTGATAGGATAGCATCTTGCAGTTGATGGAGATTTGTGGGATGCACATCCTGGGCACGAAGCTCCCGTTCCACCACATCCCAAAGAGAGATCTGGTGACTGTGGGGGCCATTTTAGTACAGTGAACTCATTGTCATGTTCAAGAAACCAATTTGAAATGATTGGAGCTTTTTGACATGGTGCATTATCCTGCTGGAAATAGCCATCAGAGGATGGGTACATGGTGGTCATAAAGGGATGGACATGGTCAGAAACAATGCTCAGGTAGGCCGTGGCATTTAAACGATGCCCAATTGGCACTAAGGGGCCTAAAGTGTGCCAAGAAAACATCCCCCACACCATTACACCACCACCACCAGCCTGACCAGGCAACATTTTTCCAGTCTTCAACTGTCCAATTTTGGTGAGCTCGTGCAAATTGTAGCCTCTTTTTCCTATTTGTAGTGGAGATGAGTGGTACCCGGTGGGGTCTTCTGCTGTTGTAGCCCATCCGCCTCAAGGTTGTGCGTGTTGTGGCTTCACAAATGCTTTGCTGCATACCTCGGTTGTAACGAGTGGTTATTTCAGTCAAAGTTGCTCTTCTATAAGCTTGAATCAGTCGGCCCATTCTCCTCTGACCTCTAGCATCAACAAGGCATTTTCGCCCACAGGACTGCCGCATACTGGATGTTTTTCCCTTTTCACACCATTCTTTGTAAACTCTAGAAATGGTTGTGCGTGAAAATCCCAGTAACTGAGCAGATTGTGAAATACTCAGACCGGCCCGTCTGGCACCAACAACCATGCCACGCTCAAAATTGCTTAAATCACCTTTCTTTCCCATTCTGACATTCAGTTTGGAGTTCAGGAGATTGTCTTGACCAGGACCACACCCCTAAATGCATTGAAGCAACTGCCATGTGATTGGTTGATTAGATAATTGCATTAATGAGAAATTGAACAGGTGTTCCTAATAATCCTTTAGGTGAGTGTATACTGTATATATATATTGCTATGGCCATAATAACAGTTCAGATGCCGTACATCAAGTGATTTTCTAGGATTTGTAATCAGGCACTGAATAACTTACCCATTAAAGGGTCTCTTAGGCAATGGAATATTTTTGGGGTCTTATTTAGACTCAGTTGACAGACTGAATTGTGCAGCTGTAACGTAAACACAAAAGACTTTTGGGAATTTTCTTAAAAAAGAAAATCCTTTTGATATGTCCTCTCCAAGCTTCCTGTTTCAATAGGCAATGTGTCACATAAAACTGCATTTTCAAAAAAGCAATTTTCCTAGGTCTTTAAAAGTCTGAATACACTAGTAGAGACACAATGGAAGGCAAGATGCAGTCCAGTTTAAGAATATCCACATACTATCCGGATACAAAACATAAATTGATGCCAGTCATAAAAAAGGTCCAGAGGAGCTTACTTTCTGGATCTGCAGGCCTTGCTGAGGCCTAAGGCTGGGTTTAGGGGCCAGGCTGGAAGAGTTGAGGTTGTAGTTCTTCTGGCTACGACTCTCTTTCAAGTGTGCCTGGAGCTTTTCCCTCCTTCTCCTGTAGGGGCAGCATAATTAGAGAACAATACGAAATATGGGGATATTTATTTACACAAAAACACATAAGCAGACTCATTCGCATGCAAACACATCACCACATCATCTGTAAGAATATTTTCTGACAGTCAAGACAGCCTATAGTTATTTTCCTGGGAGATAAAATAATTACTGGTGCACTTAAATGTCACTACATCATTGTTTGATTTTTCTTCTGTCAGTTCGCTCACTCGTATCATGTGTTTTATTGAAATTGCTGGGCTGTTCCGCACACACACTTTCTTGCTTCAGTCAGTTGCTCTTACTGATGCTTGACTCAACTCATGGGTGAAATATGGATATATACTCAACCGCATGGAACAGATCAATCAAAGTTTCAGTCTAATGTGGCTATTATTTCCCACTTTCATGAAGCATTTTAAAGCATCGTAGACACTCTCCCATGGCTGTTCTAAAGGTAGAAGTTTGAATTATTCTGTTTCCTAAGACTGGCCAAATTCTAAGGCAGTAACACATGTACCTTTTGCAACAATTCTCAATCTTTTTAACTCCAAGGCCCCCCATTGTCCACAATAATATCTGAAGGCCCCTTAGCCCTAACGTTGTTTTTAAAACTTATTTTAATATTTAGGCAAAAAAGTAACTAAATAATTATAATTAAAATTAAAATAATGAAATTTCAGGATTTGCAAATGTTTATAAATAAATTATTTATTTATTTTATTAAATAAAAATAAAGTGCAATTAAATAGTATAATTAGAATATTGCACAATGAGCCTAGTAACAGCAAACTACTGTTGAATTCAAGTGCAAATTGTTTTTTATGTTGTCTATGTCTATGATGTTTAGGATGTTGTCTTATAAGGTACACTATATTGCCAAAAGTTTTAGGACGCCTGCCTTTACATACACATGAACTTTAATGACATCCCATTCTTAATATGTAGTGTTTAATATGGAGTTGGCCCACCCTTTGCAGCTATAACAGCTTCAACTCTTCTGGGAAGGCTTTCCACAGGGTTTAGGAGTGTGTTTATGGGAATTTTTGACTATACTTCTAGAAATGCATTTGTGAGGTCAGGCACTGATTTTGGATGAGAAGGCCTGGCTCGCAGTCTCCGCTCTAATTCATCCCAAAGGTGACTCTGTGCAGGCCAGTTAAGTATCTCCACACCAAACTCACTCATCCATGTCTTTATGGACCTTGCTTTGTGCACTGGTGTGCAGTCATGTTGGAACAGGAAGGGGCCATCCCCAAACTGTTTCCACAAAGTTGGGAGCATGAAATCGTCCAAAATGTCTTGGTATGCTGAAGCATTAAGAGTTCCTTTCACTGGAACTAAGGGGCCAAGCCCAACACCTGAAAAACAACCCCACACCATAACCCCCCCTCACCAAACTTTACACTTGGCACAACAGTGATGCACTGTTATTGAGCTAATCTGAAGGCCACATGAAGTTTGGAGGTCTGTAGCTATTGACTCTGCTGAAAGTTGGCAACTTCTGCACACTGTGCGCCTCAGCATGCGCTGACCCCGCTCTGTGATTTTACGTGGCCTACCACTTCGTGGCTGAGTTACTCTTGTTCCCAATAGCTTCCACTTAGTTATAATATCACTAACAGTTGACCGTGGAATATTTAGTAGTGAGGAAACGTGAGTTACGTCAGCCTCAGACCGCGAATGGAAGCTGGCGAGGCAAGACGCATATTTTTCCCTTTTCCTCTTCCCAGTCTATATTATGTGTTACGTGGGAAGAATTTAACGCAGCGGACATTTCACTGATCATACTGTGTCCCGTATGTTTCAGGGTCAATAAATGGAGGTGCTTGAAGTTATCCTGCTGTCCCTGGTGTGAGATTCCTTATGTGCAGAACTGTATCTGCTACACCTAGGTGCTTGATTTTTATACACCTGTGGAAGTGATTGGAACACCTGAATTCAATTATTAGGAGAGGTGTCCCAATACTTTTGGCAATATAGTGTATCTGCCTAGGCAGTAGGCAGTGAGCTATTGTGTCTTTTGACAAATACTTAATTAATTTAAATACAGACAATGGGCAGCTCCAGTCATCCAAATCTTGAGCCTATAATGATTGTGTAAAATATATTTGTCTCAATTAAAGACTTGACACAAGACTATAAACGCTGAATAGCAAAAGCACCACCAGTAGCACATTCAAAGCAAGCCGAAGTATGCCATAGGCCAAAAATGTTTTAATTCATTCCTGTTGGAAAGGTGGCCAGTAGAGCTGTGGGTGCTTTTATGAGAAAGTAATTATGTCCCCACCTCTAGTCATTATGTTTCTGGGTTTCCATAGCAGTCACTCTTTACTCTTGCTTGTTATATTGTGCCCTTCTTTCAAAAGATATGCTCTGGGGAACAGCTCAAGCTTTGATTAATTCTGAGGTCCACTTACTTGTTCCGACAGTAGAGAGCCATGCAGAGGGTGCCTAGAAAGCTGATTCCCATGGCAATACATGTGATAGACATCACTTGTCTTTTGTACACCTCCTTGCTCTCTGTTAGGACGAAACAAACAAGAGGAAGAAAACAAGAAGAGACATGAGAAAAACATTTGCTGTTATACAAAAGCAAGATCATAGCACATATGCAGATGCATCTATGGGAAACACTCTCAATTAATGCAGCACATTGCGAAATATTTGTTGCTGCAATAGTGGTAGCCAGGAATAAGAAAATAAAACATGGCTGGTTTCTCTAGTGGGAGCTTCATTTTCCAAAATGCTAGTTTGTAGTGTATGGGAAAAACCACGATGTAACTTGTAGGGAGTCGTGAAACTGAATCATTGAAAAGAGGCGAGTAATAGCATATATTTGTTGTGGGAATGGGTTGCACAGGACAAGTGTTAAAACCTAAATGGACACTATTAAGTGTGAAAAATATCAGCTGTCATTTCTCATATGAAAGAGTAAATCACGCTTGTCTTCACAACTGTTAATGGGCAATCAATCAGATTATACTCAGACACAACACTCTACAAGAGCTGCCACTAACTTCACATTGCACTGAATATAATGAATGTGTCGACTACATGAGTGTGAGTGTGACTAGAATTAAAACAATCAGATCAGCTTTCCAAGGTCAGACTCAAAGCAAATTTAACCTTGCAGTTAAAATTAAAGTCACCATGAAATCAAAATTGACAATTCTAATTTTTTATGGAATATTGAAGTAGTTATTATAAATGATTTATCCGTGAATATATATATATTTTTTAATTCATGTTCCCACGTAATCTTTAATCAAAATAACTTTACTCCGTCTTGCAGCAACATCTCATCTCTTCTCTGATGATGTGTTCACTGACGCGAGGACAATCCGTCACTCACATGAGATCACAGCAATAGCATAAAGATCCAATCAATGCCTGATAGACAAAAACATGTCACGTCCTACATTTTTTCTTGTTTGAGAAGTCGTTTCACTGAGATGTACATCACATATAGGGAAGAAAAGATTGTCACTTCCATTTCATACTGACTTTACCAGGGTAAAGTCACAATGGCAACCCAAAGTAATATCATACTCCCTTAAGGTAAGTCAGTTTACTTCGTAGACATTTTGGTAACATCCAGTCATTTTATACATAAGAAATAGGCGTACCAGTACAGCTTGACACTACAAAACTATTAGTCAAGATTGTTTCAATAATATATTATTTCAAGTCAGGAATAAAATCTGACAAAAAGGTACATGAATTTTGGTTATTTTTGTCCTCCAACTTAAACTGTCTCAAGAAACTCGCAGAAAAGATCAATAAACGAGAGTGCAAATCTTTGTGAAGCTAATCACGCATCATTCGGTTTTCTCTCCTTGTCATGCTTTACAAATGGACTTATTCCCATGCCATTATGTCCACCATCACATAATTAAAGTGACTGGAAACCCTGGGATTAAGTATAAAAAAGGGAAGAGGAGAGATAAGAGGAGGTGGGATGTATTAGCACATCCTCTCTTCATTCTGTGCCCTCTCCTACACATTACCTCATCCTCTTCCACATATCATTGACCCTCTCAAAGAGAAAAGAGTGATGAGCAGGGAAAGTGGGGTGTTATGTTAGTTTATGTCCATACTTTTACATATATCATTAATGCTTTTGAAATATTCAAGTTAAAACATTTTAAATTTAATAGTCTGTTGTGCTGTTTTTTATGTTTGCATTCACATTTATGCATTTGGCAGACATGTTTATCCAAAGGGACTTACAGTGCATTTGTGTTTCTCAACTGTGACCCTACATGACTTTTATGCAAGCATAGAATTATAATTATTATTATTAATCTATGCAACTTCTTTACTAATAGGTGATTATTACCTATTAATCTAGTTTTTCTGTACAACAGACTATTCCATTTATCATTGTATGAATTTCAGCAAAATTCCATCAAATTGAATTGAATAATCTTATTATGAATAAAGAATTTATTAAATATTTATTATATATTATACATTTATTATATATTATTAAATGAGTAAAAAAATAGAGCTTAATAAAACATTTTGTATAAATCTTTATGGGACAAGAGAATGGACCATTTCAGTTTATGTGATTTGTATTAATTATATTAAACATTTTAATTTATTATTATTTATTTTTTTTAATGAAAAAATGATTTCGAATCACATAAATGAAACGGTCCATTTTCTTGTTCTATTAATATTTATACAAAATGTTTTATAAAGCTCTATTTTTTTTTATTCATTTAAAATTCTTAAATCCATATTATGAATAATATGTAAGTATTATTTAATTCAAAATGGAAGTCTTACTCTTGAGTGACAGAAATGTTGCGTCATCTGTTTGTTGGTATTCCATTTAAAAGGGTAATTATTTTTTTTATACTGTTGTCTGAGGTCAACTTATGACGTTTGCGTGGTTTTTACATTCAAAAACATCATAATGAATAAGTAATAGGCTATTTTCTACCCTGGTTTTGAGCCTCTCTCCTGGAACGCTCGGTTTTTCGTGCCGCACTGAAGACTTGGAAGTAAACGCCCATTGCTATGATTGGATAACAGTTTTGCATATTACAATGAGCTCCGGCTCCCCCGTGAGTACAGGTGAGGAATTGTTTTGAAAGCGTGTGGGAAAACGGCAACCGGAATGATTCGCCCACAGGGCTCGCAAAATGTCTTTATCAAACAAACACAATGATTTATCTCTCATCCACCTGCAATTAATTGGAATGTTATTTTTTATTACTTGGCCCGCCCGATCGGTGGATATAACCGCAAACCGTGCATCACTAATACACACACACACACGCACAAGCCTCACTGCAGAGTCAGACAAATCAGCATGATCAAAACTTCCGCGATTGTATTTTTCCTTCAAGTATCAAGTCAAGAGAGTGAACAACGCACATCAAGAAAGGAATGTTATTTCACCATTTAAGATAGCCCGTCGGCAGGCCGGTGATACGTTTTGGTAGCCTGTCTGGAAAACACATAGCCCCAGGACGTTGGGCTTTGCGAGCCCTGGCCCATATATGTCTGAGTCTGATCACGAATCACAGCACAATGAACCAACAACACCTCACATAAAGGATTCTCCAGCCTGTGACAGCGAAACTTACAGGATATTCTTATATCACGATGAACTTCTAAATACCAAAGGCTGAATGAAAAGTTGATTTCTCAATTCATGACCTCTTTAACTTTACACTTCACTACACATAGTCAACTCAATTTGAACAATTTTGGTTTTCTGACCTGTCAGGCCTGAGAGTAAACAGAAGTATTTTTTTCAGAAGTCACAGTTGTGAGTTCAGCATGTTTCCATGTAAGTGTGACCTAAGTGTGCACTTTTAGAGGGCACAGTGCTAGCCGTGCTCAACTGATAACCATGATTAAACTTGATAATGATTGAGAGACCTGAGTGACATTTCAGTGGCGCTCCAGGCATCTCAAAGACACATCAAAGGGTTCAACCCCTCACACACACACACACACACACAATGGTCACCTGGAATAACAGTGTTTTACTTAAGATTTCCATAATCTTCACAGAGGATTTCTTTCAATACAGGATTTCATTTTTTTCCCTTCAGATTTTTAACTACAAAAAAACGGTCAACGAGTTCACTATGAAAAAAGACCCAGGGGAGAATTCACTAAATATTTGGGTCTTTTAAGTGTGAGACCTTGTGTCTTAAATACCCACAATCCAGCATAGAATGTATTTCTGTAAATGTAAATTAATTATTCTTTCAGAGCAAACATGAATCCTTTCTATGCAAATAAGGCTACACACTACAGTATTTACCTATAGCATAATTTACATCTTACTTACTAAACTTTGCCAATTTTATTTAGAAGAGACATTTGTGTATATTTTGTTGTAATAATGGCAGTATTAATTCAATTAATAACATTATATAAAAGATCCAGGGGTGCAGGAAGCACCCACTGTATTTACAGGATTGTAAATGCAACGCAATTTTTAATTTTTTTTACATTTATTAATTTTTTGCATTTAGTAATTTATTTGTAATAAACACTTTAAGTGGGCTATTAAAGACCATATATTTATATGTTGAATTATTTTTTTTAAATATAGATTGTGACATCATATTGTGACCATTGCAGTGTACGTAGAAATAATTTGTCCTACTCCTGAGCGCAAGTGTACCTTCAGTATACCTTCAGGTTTTTTTGTTAATTTTTATTTCTTGTCACTGTGCAGGCTTTTTATTGTATATGACAGTGTAAACAATAACCCTTTTATTTAAAAGGCATAATTTATGTCCAGTACACCAGTCCGTTGCATTACGATTGCAAGCAGTATCAATAATGACAAAAATGTGATGTGACACACCTGGTCCCGGTGTGTATGCTGTTAAAAATGAGTGTTCTCACCGATACGCTTGTTGTGCTTTATGGAGTTTTGGCATGTTTTAGACTCTATACTGTTTCTTGTTCAAATGTGGTGACCCACCCCCCTCCCCCAACCAACCTAAAACATCTTCCCATGCCCCTGAGATCACTATGGCATATATAAAAGTCATGCTGTACAATGATCTCTCACATCTGAAATATTTATTAGCGTCCATGGCAACTTTGTCCCTGAATATTATCCCGCTTATTACTTTACACAAAATTTGGGCTAATTAATGTTAAATCTTTTATTAGCTCAAAGTTTTTGCGAAGAAAAGTCCTAGCATCCTGATGCATCCTCCAAAATATAGCAAATGGGGAATTGCGCAGTGCAAGCAACAGCTAGCACTAATTTCTTAGGCGTTTTTGTGTTGTTACCTGGTTTGAATAATTCATTTAGTGAAAAGTGTCTGAAAACCTTTCAGACAGCACAGGCAAACCAATGATGATATTAGTATTCTTAGTGAATTCCCCCATAGAATTGACCCAGAAGCAGTAGATATGTAGATCATCCATCTGTACACATTACATCTGAATTGCAACATGGTTTCCTAATTAAACATACAGTCTATTAAATTCACAAAATGAAAATATCACATGTCATCTCAGAGATCAGCAATAAGGACACTCACTGAGACAGTAGGTAAAAGTCTGGATTTTTTAAAATTATTTTTTCAATTACATAAAAAAAAAAAAAGAAGAAAACTCAAGCAAATACTGGCGAGATTTTTTTCTTTTCTTTCTGAAACTATGTGCAGGGCTAGGAAATTTCAGTACTACTAACTACTAACTAACAAGGCTGACAGAAAATAAATCTTTGATGTTGAGCCCAGCAATTGTATGTTGATTTTTGAATATTCATAAACTCACATGTTCTAACTTATTTCCAGGGCTGTAGCAATCATTTTAACAATTCAAATCTAGAATAAAACTAGAACAACACATTTACTTTTCAAATTATCCCTGGACCCTCATTTTATGAGCTGAAAACTTCCTTGTTAGCCAAAGAAAAGCTTTTATTGACACCAGGCCCCGCAAACGTATGATCTCAGAATGTGCCAAGCTGTGACGTCAGAGTGTGGTGAAGCACCGTCTTAACCGAAGAAGACGAACGCCTGGTTCTGTAGCCTCGCCCACCGATTTGTGCATGGCATGTTATAGATAAATAACAGGCCTACATGGAGCTAAACCAGATCGAACTTCCAAGCAATAAACATGCTACATAAGCTTTATTTGGATATTAATATTATGAATGCATGGATGAACTTTATTTTTAATGAATATCCAGTTTACGTGGGTAAGACATTGCACGTTTGTTCCTTCATTTTACCACGGATTCGTTTGTAAACAAGAGACTAGATTTGCAGACAGGATGAGATTACATGAATGAATGAAGCAATACACTTATGTGAGTAAAAAATGTTTTTTATATGTGATAGTACTGCATTGTTACGTGTGTACGTGTCTAACTGAACATAACTTAGCACGCTGTCACAGGCTGGAGAATCCTTTATTTGAGGTGTTGTTGTGCTGCGATTTGTGATCAGACTCAGACATATATGGGCCAGGGCTTGCAAAGCCCAATGTCCCGGGCTATGTGTTTTCTAGACGGGCTAACAAAACATATCATCGGCCTGCCGACAGGCTATCTTAAATAGTGAAATAACATTCCTTTCTTGATGTGCGTTGTTCACTCTCTTGACTTGATATTTGAAGGAAAAATACAATCGCGGAAGTTTTGATCATGCTGATTTGTCTGACTCTGCAGTGAGGCTTGTGAGTGTGTGTGTGTGTGTGTATTAGTGATGCATGGTTCGCGGTTCTATCCACCGATCGACGGGCCAAGTAATAAAAAATAACATACCAATTAATTGCAGGTGGATGAGAGATAAATCATTGTGTTTGTTTGATAAAGACATTTTGCGAGTCCTGTGGGCGAATCATTCCGGTTGCCGTTTTCCCACACGCTTTCAAAACAATTCCTCACGTGTACTCACGGGGGAGCCGAAGCTCATTGTAATATGCAAAGCTTATCCAATCATAGCAGTGGGCATTTACTTCCAAGTCTTCAGTGCAGCACGCCCATAAAAACTGAGCGTTCCAGGAGAGAGGCTCAAAACCAGGGTAGAAAATAGCCTATTACTTATTCATTATGATGTTTTTGAATGTAAAAACCACGCAAACGTCATAAGTTGACCAGACAGTATATATATTTTTTTAAAAAGCCAGTTCATGACCCCTTTAAGATGGCAGAATGAAAACACTTATGTCCTGACTCAAATGACAAACTTCATGTGGTCTTGTGGTTTACATTCATGCATACTCATGACGTCTAAAACTGCTCCCTTTGTTGTTCAATGACTCAGAATTCGACAAGACAGACAGATACACAGACAGACAGATACACAGACAGATAGATAGACAGGTGGATGCACAGATAGATAGAAAGACAGATCGTCAGACAGAAATATGTTATTTTGTGTTCTGCAGAAGAAAAACAGTCATGCATGTTTGAAACAAATTAAAACAGAATTTTTGGGTAAAATGAAATTAACTTCAACCTGAGCTGTCGAGGAAAGGCCACTTGTTAAACAAGTGTGTTAAACTTGTTAAGCAAGTAATTTTACTCGGCGGCCATCTTTGAAACGCCCCATGGGCAGCTTTTGCAGCTCCTACTTCTTTGAATGGGGAAACATCAAATTCTCCAAAGTTGTTCACCAAGCTTATGATTAAATTTCATATTTTAAATCACCAAATCTGTGCAACCTGGTCTCATTGGAAAAACGTACGTGGCAACATTTTTGCAAAACGCAAAATACGTACCAATACGTACATATCACTGCAGTTTCCAACAGAAATGAACACTAGAGGCAGTAAAACAGCAAACGCTTTTTTATCGTTTTCATACACACTTATAATTACAGGGAAAGATTATGGATCAATGACTTGTGTTCATGCGGCTCCTTTTTTACCATAGTGCATGATTTGTAAACAAATACACTTTGGAGTTTGCATCACTTAACGTCTCGGTTACATATGTAACCCTCGTTCCCTGAAGGAGGGAACAGAGACGTACGTCGGAACTGACCGACAGATTGGGGATCATTTTCAGAGACCAATCTACTTCGAGTGTATAAAAATGAGCCAATAATGTTGGCATGCGGTCCACGCACCGCCCCGCAGCGCGGGTATAAATACGGAAGTGGAATACCACATCCTCGCTTTTCCAACTGAGGAACCGAAAAAGTGACTCGGCCCTTCAGCGGAAGCACACCGTGTTCTGACGTACGTCTCCGTTCCCTCCTTCAGGGAACGAGGGTTACATACGTAACCGAGATGTTCCCTTTCAGTCGGTCAACCGAGAGAACTGACCGACAAATTGGGGATCCCTACGAACACGCCAGGAAGGCTGGCCCTTCCAGCGCCCTGCTTGGGCTCGCCGAAGTGCTCCTAGGTTGGAACAGGAGTCAGGGCACCAAGCAGGGAAGGTCCGTCACAGCTGTTTCTGCAAGACCCACTCAGCGAGACTATTGGATAACGCTGGGAAAGCGTGCCCGTCAGGCAAGGAGGAGAGGTGGAAACCCATAAGGACTAACCTGTCAGGGAAGTACCATATGGCGGTCTCTGGGGTGGATCCAGCCTGGTCCCAGGGGGGACAGAACACCGCCAGAGACGACAGAGCGAGCTCTGTCAAGGGAAAGACACAGGGCTAGCCGAGTAGGGTAGCTGGTACCGTGGAAGAATACACATATGGGGTTACCAATTAGGGAACCGCTACATATGGACCCAGCCTACACACGTTCCACAAGCATACGGGTGCAGGCCTAGCGTCAGATGACCGCAACGTCTGAGACCGAAGGGGTAACGGAGGAGCTCACAGGGTTAGCCATTTCAGGGGGAACACAACTGGAGACAATAGACGCACGTATCCGACCCAGCGGGCGAGAGTGGCGTTGCAAGCCGACACAAGAGCGGGTACTTCATGTTTACCGGCCACTGGAGGCGAGTACACGGGAAGAAACCGGCTCTACACGGAGGCTATAGAATCTAGCAAACGTGTTTGGTGTCGCCCAGCCCGCAGCTCTACATATATCTGTCAGCGAGGCGCCTTGAGCCAGCGCCCAGGAGGAGGCTACACTCCTAGTGGAGTGAGCTCGCACCCCGAGCGGGCAAGGCAAGTCTTGGGACTGGTAAGCCAAGACAATAGCATCCACTATCCAGTGGGCTAACCTCTGCTTGGAGACAGCCTTTCCCTTCTGCTGGCCTCCGTAACAGACGAAGAGCTGCTCTGAGGTCCTAAAGCTTTGAGTCCGGTCGACGTAAACGCGAAGAGCGCGGATGGGACACAACAAAGCCAGGGCTGGGTCTGCCTCCTCCGAAGGCAGCGCTTGCAGGTTCACCACCTGGTCCCGGAAGGGAGTGGTGGGAACCTTGGGCACGTATCCGGGCCTGGGTCTCAGGATGACGTGAGAGTTGGCCGGCCCGAACTCTAGGCACGATTCATTGACCGAAAGTGCATGCAGGTCCCCTACCCTCTTGACGGAGGCCAATGCAGTCAGGAGTACTGTCTTTGTGAACAGAATTTGTAACTCTACAGACTGCAAAGGCTCAAAGGGAGGGCCCTGAAGTGCCTTAAGCACCAGAGCTAAGTCCCAAGAGGGTACCGAGGTTGAACAAGGAGGATTTAGTCTCCTCGCACCTCTGAGGAACCTGACGATTAAGTCGTGCTTACCCAAGGACTTACCTTCTACTGCATCGTGATACGCCGCTATTGCGGCGACGTACACTTTGAGGGTGGAGGGAGACAGCCTTCGCTCCAGCCCATCTTGTAGGAAAGAAAGCATGACATTAACTGAACACCTTTGGGGGTCTTCCCGGCGGGAAGAACACCAGTCAACGAACAGGTTCCACTTCAAAGGGTAGAGGCGCCTCGTAGAGGGGGCTCTAGCAGAAGCGATGGTGTCTGCCACAGCTTGCGGCAGGCCACCTAAAACCTCCGCATCCCGTCCAGGGACCAGACATGGAGTTTCCAGAGGTCTGGACGCGAGTGCCATAGTGTGCCCCGTCCCTGAGAAAGAAAGTCCTTCCTCAGGGGAATCGGCCAGGGAGGGGCTGTCGAGAGGAGTGTAAGTTCGGAGAACCAGGTCCGGTTGGGCCAGTAGGGCGCAACTAACAGAACCTGCTCCTCGTCCTCCCTGACCTTGCACAGAGTCTGTGCAAGAAGGCTCACTGAGGGGAAACGCATATTTGTGTAGGTCCCGGGGCCAGCTGTGTGCCAGTGCATCCGTGCCGAGGGTCCCCCCGGTCAGGGAATAGTACAACTGGTAATGGGTCGAGTTCAGAGAGGCAAACAGGTCTACCTGCACAGCTCCGAAAAGGTCCCATATCAGCTGGGGGTGGAGTCACCACTCTCCCGGAGGTGTCGGCTGACGAGAGAGCTCGTCGGCTGTCTGGTTCAGCGCACCAGGGATGTGAATGGCTCGAAGCGACCTCAGATGCTTCTGAATCCACAGGAGGAGATGGCGGGCGAGTTGCATCATGCGACGGGAGCGTAGACCACCCTGATGGTTAATGCATGCAACGGCCGCAGTGCTGTCCGTACGAACCAGCACGTGCTTGCTCTGAAGCGGCTTTTTGAGGCGGCTTAGAGCAAGACGTACTGCTAGCAACTCGAGGCAATTGATATGCCAATGCAGCTGGGGCCCCGTCCACAGACCCGAGACTGCATCTGTGAAGACCACAGCATGCCTGGACACTTGTTCTAAGGGCACGCCCGCCCGTAGAAACGAAGGGTCCGACCACGGGCTGAAGGTTTGGCGACAGTACGGAGTAACTGGGACCTGGTACTTGCCGCTCTGCCACGCCCATCTCGGGACTCGGCCATGAAGCCAGTGCTGAAGCGGTCTCATATGAAGCAATCCGAGCAGCGTTACCGTGGCTGCAGATGCCATATGCCCCAGAAGCCTCTGAAAAAATTTCAGTGGGACCGCTGTCCAGCCCTTGAACGTATTCAAGCAACACTGACCGGACTCGCTCTTCTGTGAGGCACGCAGTCTGACTGACCGAGTCCAGCTCCATGCCGAGATAAGAGATCCTCTGTGTGGGACAGAGTTTGCTCTTCTCTCGGTTGACCCGAAGCCCCAACAGGCTGAGGTGACGAAGCACCAGGTCCCTGTGTTCGCACAACTGCTCCCGAGACTGGGCGAGAATGAGCCAGTCGTCGAGATAGTTGAGAATGCGAACGCCGCGTTCTCTGAGCGGAACAATGGCTGCCTCCGCGACTTTCATAAAGACGCGAGGCGACAGGGACAGCCCGAAGGGTAAGACTTTGTACTGATATGCCTTCCCCTTGAACGCAAAGCGTAGGAACGGTCTGTGTCGAGGAAGGATAGAGACATGAAAGTACTCATCCTTCAGGTCGATCGCTGCAAACCAATCTCGGGGACGGATGCATTCGAAAATGCATTTCTGCGTTAACATCCTGAACGGGAGCTTGTGCAGGGCCTGAATCAGGACACGCAGGTCCAAGATTGGCCGTAACCCACCCCCTTTTTTGGGTACAATGAAGTAGGGGCTGTAAAACCCCGACCTCATATCAGCTGGAGGAACCGGCTCGATCGCGTCCTTCGCCAGTAGGACCTCGATCTCGGACCGCAAGACGTGGGCATCGCTGCTCCGCACAGAGGTGAAGAGGATGCCCTTGTACTTGGGAGGCCGGTACGCGAACTGAATCGCGTAGCCGAGTCTGATGGTACGGATGAGCCAGCGAGACGGCCTGGGGAGCGCTAGCCAGGCTCCCAGAGACTGTACAAGCGGGACCAACGGCACCACAGACGTACCCAGGGTGGGGCAGGGTGTTATTGACAATGTGGGTACCGCTGAGCTCCGGAGAGCCAGCGGCAGAAGGATGGTGTGAGGTGTATTGGCCCCCCGGTCCTCCTCCGGGGTTGGGGGAGGGGTGTGGACACCATCTCCCTCCAAGCAGATCCATCCGTCCCTGGGCTGCCCGTCTCAGGGCCGCTTACCCTTCCGTTTACCGGCCGGTTTCGCGGGGCCCTGAGCGGGTTGGGCGGCCCCTTTGCATCCGGCGCCCTGCTTCCTGGGTGGAGGCTGCTGCTTGGGCTTGGCAGGGGCGGAGGCAGACGCAGGGGGACGCCCTCGGCGACGAGCAGGCGGAGGGGCTGCGGCCGGCGACGGGGTGGAGGCAGCAGCTGGTCGCCGGGGCAGAATGTTTTTAATCGCCTCCGTCTGCTTCTGGGCCACCGAGAACTGCTGGGTAAAGCTCTCGATGGTGTCGCCGAAAAGGCCGGCCTGACAGACAGGGGCGTCGAAGAACCGAACTTTGTCGGACTCGCGCATGTCTGCCAGGTTCAGCCACAGGTTGCGTTCCTGGACCACCAAAGTGGACATCGCCCGGCCCAGGGAGCGCGCAGTGACTTTCGTCGCCTAGAGGGCGAGGTCCGTCGCTGTGCGCAGTTCCTGCATAACCCCTGGGTCAGAACTACCCTCGTGCAGTTCCTTTAGCGCTTTGGCCTGGTAGACCTGCAGGAGCGCCATGGCATGCAAAGATGACGCGGCTTCCCCGCAGGCTGTGTAAGCCTTGCCCGTTAGACCGGACGAGAACTTACACGCCCGGGAGGGGAGACGCGGGTTAGCCCGCCAGGTTCATTCGCCATGGACCGCTCGACTGGGGGAATCCCCACGTATCCCTTAGCCGCGCCACCATCGAGGGTAGTGAGAATGGAGGAGTCACTAGATCGGTTTCTGGCGCTATAGGGCGCCGTCCACGACTTCGTGAGCTCCTGATGCACTTCCGGGAAGAATGGAACCGGGGCGGGGCGCTGAGAACCAGCGCGGGCCGTCCCGAGAAACCAATCATCCAACCGCGAAGGTTCGGGACACGGTGGAGGGTTCCACTCGAGCCCGACACTTGCGGCGGCCAGGGAAAGCATAGCCGTAAGCTCTGGATCAGATTTGGGCAACGCTACCACACCCGAAGGGGGCAACGCAGCCGGATCCTCATCTCCAGAGCCCATTAGCCCATTAGCTCATCCCCCGATGCAGCTATCGAGATCATATCCTCAGCCGGAGCCCCGAATGAAATGGCCGGCCCCCCATGGGTAGGGCCGGGCCGCTCTTCCGGAAGCTCCACCGGTGCAGAGGAGGGGGAGGGGCCCAAGGGGCTTGTTGGCCCGTCGGGGAAGCCCTCACAGTCCCCCTCAGGTCTCCACCAAAGGCATCAGCCAAAGTAGCAGCCCTCTGCTTCACAGCGGGAGGACCACTAGATCGTGGGATGCGCAATGGGACTCCACCCCTTTTGAGGTAATTGAGCCTAGACCGTAAGACTGCGATGGTCATGTTCCCGCATTGGGAACATGAGTCATTCACGAACGCCGCCTCAGCGTACTGAATGCCCAAACACGTGAGACAGCGATCATGACCGTCAACTGGGGACAGAAAACGACGGCATCCAGAAACACACGGTTTGAATGACATCTTCAAAAAGACGCAAGGTCAAACCGTGTTGCTCTTTTAGGAAGGAAAATACTCTTTTAGTAGTGCTGAAGCACTCAGGGAGATGGTCACGGCTCACAGCGGTCCGATAGTGCAAGCCCGCGTGTGAGCACTCAACAAACGGAAACGCCCAGCCAACCAACACAGGAACAAACACACGTTGCAGTGGCCACTCGCTGAATCGCGCCGTCACACCAGCACCAGGTAAGTGAGCGATCTTCCTCCAAGACTCGTTAAAAACACTCTCCGTAGAAAACAGCTTGACAGCAAACTGTTCGGCTCCAAAGTTGAAAAGCGAGGATGCGGTATTCCACTTCCGTATTTATACCCGCGCTGCGGGGCGGTGCGTGGACCGCATGCCAACATTATTGGCTCGTTTTTATACACTCGAAGTAGATTGGTCTCTGAAAATGATCCCCAATTCGTCGGTCAGTTCTGAAAGGGAACCAGCTCCATATGTTCAGCTTTTCTGACATACCAAGCTTGCTTAGTAACTCAGTTAGTACAGAATTGTACTTGCAATGCTGAGAGCTCAGGTACGAATCCCGTGAAAGACGAGTCACAATAAAAGAGAACACAAGCTAAAATGGCATGGTTACAATTGCATTTTTGTCACATTTGCTTTTGTTAACACTGTTGGGTAGGTTTAGGGTTTAGTGTACATTATTTAACGGGATGGAGCATTTAAGCTTTTAGCGCCACTCACCGGACATTTCAATTCAGAACTGCAGTGATACGTACAAAACCAACGTAATAAAACGTTGCCAGATTCACATTCATCTGTTCCAGAAAAACACTAAACTAAAGCTTTTAGCACCACTCACTGGACATTTCACTTTGAAACTGTCGCGAAACTTGCACATCCCAATGTATTTTGCGTTTTGCAATAATTTTGTTACAGGCGCGTTTTTCCAATGAGCCTGGGCTGGAAATCTGACAACATAAATCTGTCTCATAAATTTTGTTTCTAAACTAAATTATGACAAAAAACGTTATTTTTCAGGCTGGACCCATTCATAGTATAATATGAATACACTGTCTATATCTATATCTTAAGTCTTTGGTTGAGCTCTGCGAAAGAACGAGAGAACGTGATGAAATCAGTTGTGTGCTGATAGAAGTGAGTGCATCTATCTTGTAGAGTTTGGTTAGATGAAAAAAAAAAAAAAGGAAAAACAATCGAAATCCAGATATAAAAGTGAGCAAAGAGACGGCTACTCTAAATCAGAAAACTTCTGGAAGAGGCGTGCTATAGGCCTCAACAATGGAAATTGAAAATCAACGTGAACAAAATCCATCTGCCTGTTACCCTCAGTCACCCATCGATCTACTGCTCTGAGAATCTTCCAAGCTCTATAATCAAAATACTGATAGACATTTCTCGCTATAAGGCACGAGATGATGTCACATTATAGTTATATGAAATGCCCCTTAATATGGTCTAATACAGAACCTGAAGTAATTAGTTTAGGTTATGTGATGCAAAGCAGATAACTGTGTATTTGGGCAAAATATACATATTCAATATTGCATATTATTTTGCAGAACTCAACATTTAGCCTACACAATTTTTTTTATTAAACACGAATATGTGGTAAAGACACTGAGGCTGTTACCTCTGAAACTGTGCCAACAAAATGAATTCACTCTCACTGTCTCCTGTCACTGTCCTCTCAACATTTCAATGCCGTTTCCAAGGAGACCAAAGAGCATTCGAATTCTGCAGTGAAATGCAGGTGAGTGATTGGAGGAGAGATCAGTTTGAGAGCAAATGAAAAGCAGCTATGATCTCAACAGTGTGCATTTATAATTTGCTCTCTGTTACTAATCTCTGACCACACACTAGACTAAGTGCACTGAGTGGTTATTTGAAACAAAACTAGGTTTGATTGCATGTCTCTGCACCACAATTCTTTGGTAGAAGATCAGGCAAATTCTCATCCTGTCAAATGTGAATGCAGCAGTCTTATGCTTCAAATATTACTATCTCTATAAATGTGAACGCATTTGTGATGACTCTGGGGGTATCTTTATAGAAGCTGTTTGTTGTGAGGAGTCAAGAAGGGAAAACAACATTTTAGCCCACATACAGTGCACAGTCAAAAGAAGTAACAGGAATGTTCACATTCAAACACATGCAATGAAAAGAGAGGCACGACTGCACAAAGCAGATACATAACCACCGTGGCTCAAATAAACTCTCTAAGCATGATTCATCGCTATGCCAATAAGAAACCGCTTTCTTTTTCTTACCCATGAACTCAATGCCCAAGTGATCCACTGCTCCAGTGAAGATAGACGAGGGCAGCGGTGAAGGAAGAGGGAGGGAGGGAAAAAAGGAGAGAGAAAAAGAAGATGTAAGAAACACTCATTGTTTGCATTCTATTCTCATAGCAAATACAGTTATTGTGGGTTACTATTTACAAAAGAGCCTTGCTATAGTATACAACTTGGTCAACAAAATTCATGTTTGTCTCATGTGAAGAAACAGCGTGCCTGAAAGTTTTCCTTTCAACATTAGCAGTAAAACATTACCAAGAACCACTTTCATCTCTAATTGTGGATCAATATCTGCAGTTCATTCACAAACTCTTGATATGCATGAAGCATTTCTTTGCTTTGGATCAGAATGGGGACCAGCAGATACAGGACTTCATAAAATATATTTTGTATATATTCTTTCCCATAACACACTGGCAAATAGTTTTTAAGTGTGAATTATTAACTATTATAAAATGATTAAGTATAAATGTATCAATTTAAGTGTAAATCTAACCAAAATATTTAAGTATAAATGGCAACACTTTACAATAAGGTTCATTAGTTAACATTAGTTAACTACATTAGTTAACATGAACTAATAATGAACTGCACTTTTAAAGCATTTATTTATCTTTGTTAATTTCAACATTTACTAATACATTATTAAAATCTTGTTAACATTAGTTAATGCACTGTGAACTAACATGAACAAACCATGAACAGCTGTATTTTTATTAACTAACGTTAACAAAGATGAACAAATACAGTAACAAATGTACTGCTCATGGTTAGTTCATGTTAGTTAATACATTAACTAATGTTAACTAATGAAGCCTTATTGTAAAGTGTTACCGTATAAATATAACACAAGTTAACTTGCTGCTACTACTGCTGCTACTACTACTACTACTACTACTAGGTACCAAAAATAATTTGTTATTATATTGCTTTAGGCAAAATACTTTTTTAAAGGATAATTAGATATTTTTTTACTGGAAAACAAGACATACATTAAAACAAGACAAATACTTATTAAGAAAAAGATTTTTTGCAGCAAGGAACTGATTTAAAAAGTATTTGATATTAAGTTGTGGTACGATCACTAATGATATTCTTAACTCTGCCCCAAGCAACTAGATTCAGCATATTCTAATGTCTCCTGTTAATCAAACCTCAGGAATACATCTCCATTCTGCCAGAATTCCCAGGAGCTGGGAAGAAAGCTGTGCTCCATCAGGTATGCTCTGTCGCAGATTTAGGAGTGCATGACATTTATTTGTGCCTCTGTTTAATGCAGTGGAGTAAACAGTATGAAGTCAGAGTACAAGACTGTATCTCTTGCGGATCTGTGAATATGTTGACAGCAGTAGGATGAGATGCGATGCTCTTTCACATATATAGATACCATTTCTGCTTTCTTTGGTCAGACTAAGATTTTAGTTAATTTCCTATTTATAATAACATCCTTTTCTCTTACTCTTCAGCATGCCTTCAAATTGGGCTAATTTGACTGTCTGAGACTTTGGATGATTGTAAAAGACTCTTCAATGTTGCTTCAAGTGCGAAGATTTTAATACCTCCCACCTGAAACTGAAGTCTGACAGGTAAATGATGGTATCGTTAAATTTGGAAGGGAAAGGTAGTTGCAGTCAAGATATATGCATGTTGGTGCCCTTGGGAGTCTGTGTTTGGGAATGCCAAGAAACTCATCAAATTCCCTTCACAATCTCCTCAAAAACTGTCAGCATGCACAACAGAAATAAACATAACCTGTAGGCGTGCAACTCTCTATAACATAACATCGTGAGTGGTCCAAGTGAGAAGCTCTCCCATCCATAACAAACAGAGGGCTTTCTTGCATCATTGGCTCTGTGCCGACAATTCTGACCTATCCAGGAAAAGTGAGGGAGTGATATGGCCGGAGCGTATAGCGGTGACTGTGCCTTTATGTCATAATGTGAGCAAAGACAGACTGTGAGGCAGGTGCAGACTGTGGGGTTTCAAGCCCATTTACTTCCCCTATTCAAACGCACACATGCAGATGGAGCCAAAAAAAAAACCTTCTACCTGTCTGGAGCTGCTATGAACCTTTGGGGACATGAACCTTTCTCATTTTAAACTGCTCTCAAAACAACCAAGGACTCAAACACCCTAATTGCACACCTTCTGTTACTGGCTACTCAGAATAAATGCCCAGCCACTTGAGTAAACGTAAAGAGTCAGGTTTTAAGTGGCTCATATATTACAATTCTCAATAGCTGATTTTACATAATACTCAGTATCTCAGGTGAGATCAGTTGTGTCTCTGAGACAGGGACGAAGACAGACAAGGCTACTGATGCTTTTCTTGATGTCCTTGAAAAAAAGACTCAGCCACAGGAAATGTGCCTCAAATTGTGCCTACTGTCCCCTGAAGTCGACCTGGGACGAGGGTTAGCGATGAAACATTAATCTACAGAATGAGACTGTCTCATGTATTTATCTGTCCTACCATGGAGAAGTTTAAACACTCTTTCTGGAACTTGGCAGTATCTGTCTCCCTATCTGGGAGAAGTGGGGTGATTGTGCTCGTTTTTTCTAACTGTAATTGCACCCGATAGCCTTGTAATGCCTTGTAAATCCTAAGGCTTAGTGCTATACAAAATAAGAATAAATACTAATACTGCCAGACTAATACCGTGAATTATGACACAGTTTTTTTATGGCTGGCAACCATTGTAGTTGTCTGCAGGTTTGTTTGCTTTGCCCTAATAGAGAGAAAACCAGTATTAATAATGTACAGTATATATAACAATTCATAAAACATAAACAAAATGAGAATTACAAAAATATTTTTTAGTGGCCTTTACATTTATAAAACAGCAGGCAACATCAAAATTATGAAAGAAACTAATGTTCAATAAATAGTTATATTTAATTATCAATTAGTTATTTTTTTAATAATCAAAATAGAAAGTGTGAACCATCAGAATGATGTATTCTAAGAGCTATAATAAATAAATACATCTAGTAAAGTCCAGTTTTAGATGGAAAGAACATGACCTCCAATATTTTGGTCTGCAGGAGCTGATAAGGGGTTTGGCTAAAGGGTTGTGACATTGCCAATCACAAGATATAGTTTTATCTCAAGGAAGACACCTTTCAAGATCTTTGCTTTGTAATGGAGAACTTGACATCTCATCAAAAAATAAAATCAGCCTCGGAGCTGGGGGATGGGGCAGGGATTTATGTCACCATCCTCCTCACTCTCTCTCTCATCAAGCAGATATGGTGTCTTTCAGAGTTCTTGACTGTGTCCTTCTAACATCCCCAATCACAACTGAACTCATTCAGATTGATGAATCTGAATGTAGTGTTTACATGGACACTACAGTGATCCGGTTGATGTGCGCGTTTATATGTCAAAAAATTTGAATACATTTTTTGACATGCGCACGCCACACAAATATGCAGAGTTTGCTGTTTGCGCATAATAACTATTCATACATTGGTTCTTTATTTGTTTTAAATAGCAGACTTAATATTTATCCATTTCTGGTCATAATTTGGAGGCAATGAGCATGTGAACCGTTTTGCCGTGCTGCTTATATTTATCACGCAGTAAAAATGCCCCTCCCCGCTCCCAAAACCAGTCGTCTGTGGATGAGAATCCTAAACAAGGACTGGTGGGACGTTGTCCTGCTCCACTTCACAGACGCTGAGTGAAAGGATAATTTTAGAAAGATGGGAAACTATTTATATGACACATTATTCAACAGGAAGAACAGCTCGTTCCATGCGCCATACGTCATTACGCTATTTCTACGTCATTGCACATGCGCAGTCCTTTCAGTTTTGATTTTCAATCCAATCAAGTGTTTACATGTCTTCTTGATAGGATTAGAAAAGGAATAAACCACCCCTTTCAATCCGATCGAAATTTCATTCAGATCGAGCCCAATCGGATCGATTAAGTTGTTTTAATGAAGGCTTTTTAGTCCAATTGAGCCGTCAGTCCGATTACTAATGGATTATTTGGTTGCATGTAAATGTAGCCTGAGTCTAAATCAACTACTGTAAGAAGGTGTTTCGTTTCTTCCCTGTCATTTTTCTTTTCTTTTGTCAGCAGACAGACACACCTCCAGTGACATATCCCTCTCAGAAATAAGATGGATTCCATTTTTCCTGTGGGTTCCATTTTGCCAGTCTCAGACAAATTTTATACACTGTCACTTTCAGACCTTAAAGTTGTAACTGAATATGACAATGACTAAATTATTTACTTCAAATACTTTGTGATGTCCAATATTGTCACCCCAGCTATTGCACTGATCATTGTTTTTTTTACCAAAAAAAGACTGTTCTTTGAAGTGTTTTGATTTCTGGGTTCTTTAAAGCACCAGCACATAAATGGTTTCCCAAAGAACTACAGTAGAAAATAAAAATGTGAAAGTGTAAAAAGGTCTCCTGTGACATGTTATGAATCACAGAAAGCAACCCGACTGCATCGCAGTGTCTTGATAGCGCACATCATCTCAGATTTCAGCAATTACAACATTGGTGAATAACTATGAATACTTTTTTCAGAGTAATCCATTAGTATAAAAACAGGTCAATATAATTATTAGAAATTATAATGTTATGGTACAACTGCATATACTATACATACTGTATGGTTAAAATAAATACAAAATTTTATTTAAATTAAGTCCATAAACATCACATACTGACTTTGATGTAACAGTCAGCAGAAAAATATATTCTGAATTCAATATATACACATTTTATTCAGCAAGGAAGGATGCATTAAATTGAACAAAAGTGACATTAAATCAATTTAGAATATTACACAGGATTTCTATTTTAAAATAAAGTGTTCTTTTGAACTTTCTATTCATCAAAAAATCCTGAAAAAATATATATCACAGTTTCCACAAAAATAGTAAGCGACAACTATTTTTAACTTTGCTTAAAATAAGAAATGTTAGTACTGAAGACGCCAAAAACTGGAGTAATCGCTGCTAAACATTCAGCTTTGCCATCACAGGAATGTATTTAATTTTAAAGTAGAAAACAGTTATTTTAAATTGTAATAATATTTCACAATATTACTGCTTTTACTGTATTTGCGATCAACTAAATGCAGCCTTTGTGAGCATAAGAGACTCAAACTTTTGAATGAACAGTAGAAATAAAGTGGGCAGCAATGCAGCAATGGGTGCTTCCAGTGTAAACAACACAACTGATTATAATGGGAGCGATTTAGTAACACATCATGATGCACCACTCACATACAGTATAGACATGTTGTCAGGCTGTAAAATGAATTGTAACCTTTTATTTTAAGCTGCTTGAACAACTGCTTGAACAAGCATTTCATCATGTGGCTATTTGAAATCTAACATAGAAAATCTACAGCACTTGAACAGAAGTTACTTTAATATAACAGAATGAAAAAATTACAGATATAGTTTTATATCTGAGTGGGGTGTTGCTTTCATTATCTTGAGTATCACCTGTTCAGGACAAATGCTTGCTCGCTCAAAAGTTTCAGAGTGTGCTCAACGAAAAAGAGACTAGTGAAAAGATGAGCTAGAAAGAATCGTATCTTCCAGTCTGAGCTAACATGTTCACACTAGCCTGTATCACACAGCAAAGAAACTGTAAATAGAAAGGTAACGTTTTTTCTCCACTCTTTTCTAAATTGCCTGCACCGATATTCACAGCAATTTTAGACATTCACACACAGCGAGCGCACAATGAAAAGATGCAAAGCACAAAGAAACGATCGAATGAGATCATAGGATGAGAAAGGAAGATCGTTCTGTGAGTAAAAAGCAGCAAAGCAAGAAGGGTAGCAAATATCACTGCATTTCCTCTGATGTTCTGTTGGAAGTGTTCTGCTTTTCTCCACTGTCATTCCCTGGTGAAGTGATGTTGAATGGAAGATTTCATCAGCCAGATGGCAGCAAACTCTCTGAGCTCCAACTTTCTGCTCGATGTTATGAGTGATTGAGAGGGCTGGTTGGATCTATGTGATCTTTACCGCTACATTTTTTATATTTCCAGTGCAACTAAATAGGCTAATTCTGTTTTCAATAATGATAATAATAATGATAATGCCATAATACCATCATGAATATACAACCACTGAAAAAACTAAAATCTTATGGATTTTGTTTAGAGATGAAAAAAGAAAAAACATATTAAAGGGATATTCACCCCAAAAAAATTTCTTCTGTGGAAAGGAAGATATTCTGATATTCATAAAATAAGATTTAAAAAAAATGTTTTAATGGTCACTAAAACTGTTTGGTTACTAGCATCCTTGAAAATATCATATTGGTTTTGAATGAGTGTGAGTAAATGCTGACAATGTTCATTTAAAATATTAAAATAGAATGTGTAAAATATATTAGAATCTTTAAAATAAATATTAGAGCTTTTTGTAATATGTACACTACCATGTTTCTCAAGAAATTAGTAGTTTTATTCAGAAAGGATGCATTACAATTATCAAAAGTAACTATAGATTTTTTGTTTCAGAGTAAATGTTGTTTTTAACTTTCTATTTCAGAGATCTGAAAACAGTTTTCACAAAATAAAATGCTTCACTATTTTTTACTGTATTTTTGATCAAATAAATGCAGCCTTTGTGAGCATAAGAGACTTCTTCCCCAAATTTTTTTTGAATGGTAGCATTTGTGTGGAACAGATGTAAATTAAAACGTATTAATGCATGCTAATGCGTGTCCAATTATAAACATCCTGCATAAATAAAAAAGAAGAATGGAAATCAGAACAATACGTGGTTGCCTTTGTGTTTTACCTTTACAAATTGTCATACCAATGGGCACAAAGATAGGTAGCCATGTTTTGCTATACATATCATTCACTGAGATACTGAATAAGTGAGTTTTAAAAACAGCTGAGGCAGCTCTCTGTCTAGGTGCTCCCAGTGCACCATAAGTCATGAATTATAGCTCTGAATCTATAAAACACATTTATTTAAGTATGATTTATGCAGTGTTTCTGTCAGAATCTAATCTTATCTTTGAGCAATACAACTCAATGAGGCTTAATGAGACCCCACTGAGCGACTGTTCATTGCTAGTTCACTGTTAATGCTTTACCTAAAGACAGACGGTTTCAGCTGCAGAACCTTGAAAACAAAGCTAAATGCATTTCTGCACTCCTGATCGGAAAAGAAAGATGTAAATGTACCCACAAGAGACCATAAACTCCCTACCCATAGAGAGCCAGAGGCTACAAACGACCAGCTGAACCCCATTTACTTACACCAACAACCTCAGAGTCAACGCTTGAATGAGTTTTGGATGCATATGTGCATGTGAGTTTTCACATATGAGTGGGTGGCTTTGAGATTGCCATGGCAGTAGAATCAGTTTAGATTCACATCTAAAGTAGAGAAAGCCCCTGAGCAGTCATTCAGTTGTTCATCCCTGGAATACTCAATGCTCCTCGCAACCAGAATTTTTTAGCCCAACATTAATTAGTTGTAGATTTGGAGATACAATAAAAGCTTAGGCAGCAATGCATAGATTAACATGAGATAAAATGACTAGTGATTATTCATCAGTGGCGATTAATACTGTGCATAATACAATAAAAATTCCAATATTACAACCAGACTAAATGTGAGCAGAATTGCAATGAATTTCCAGTCTCTAAACATTATTCTTAAGTTTTACTAATGTTTGCTCATTCACAAATTCCCTATCATGATAAATTGTGGGTTTCCTCATAAAGATGCTGTCAACAGTTTTTCTCTCTCTTCCTTACACAAAGGTCACCCCTGGTCTTTATCTCATCACTCCCTCCTGTCCTCTCCTTCTCTACGCAGTGGATTTTAATGGAAAATGCAATGGATATCTTCAAGATGGTCTGAAGACTCCAGATGTCCAGTTGGGCTCCTGCTCCAAAGCAAGCAATGTGGTTGTTTTTAGTTCTAGCAGAAAGACTTAAAAAGTGTATTCTTGGGTGCGACTCCCGCATAACGGTCCGATAGAACCTTGCCGTCAGAATTCCATCTAACCGTCAGATCCCGGCAAGAGAATTCAGTGAATTCAATGAACACGCATGGACTTTTAAAGCAGAAGCTGCGGCATGATAGGCTAGAATTTTTTATGAATGAATGACGCGGAACACAAGTCTTACGATACCGCTTTTGCTCCATATCTGCCGTTTTGGGGAATATCAAAAATTACAATCAATCTACTACCAATCTCTAACAGTAAATGGATAACAAAGGCTAATCAAATATCTCCATATTCCATAAAGCTGCTTCCTTCTCATAAGTAGTGGACATTTAATATAGTCTTATCTGCTCATAATCCTGCAGCTTGTTTATAACCCCTAGTGGAAAAAAACCTATACCAAAATGTATTTAAAATAAATTTATTTCATACTAAGTATACTACAAATCCATTAACATATTACATATATAGCTTGAGACTTGACATAAATATTATAATGAAACTTTATGTGGAGTACTGTACTTCTTTATTGCACAATGAACACTCCTTAATATTAAGCCTAAAATGTGTTTTAATAGTAATAATAATATCAGTCTTTAAATGCAAGATATTTAAAGTGTACCTAAAGTATCCGTGCAATAGTTCCACTTTAGCACAATCAAATGTACTTAAGTATATCTTAAGCACTATTTCTGGATAACTAAAGTATAAAGTATAAGTACAAAATTAGTTACTATTGTCCTGTTCATATCAAGCCTCAGATAAATAGAGTAACTACATATACATATCAGTATATTGGGGTATGGCAACAGTATCGATTCTGTCAATTTAGATCTGTGATATCTAGTTGCATTATTCAATGTCTGCCATTATACCAACTTATATGAGACTTCTGGGACATTCAATCAGCTCTCATCACAATAAGAAAGCCTGCTGGTAAAAGCACAGCTACATGTACAGTTTTACAATCATAATTAACTAACAAATAAAACACAAAAGAAGAAAAAAACAACTCTCATGTTGTTAGATTTCTTGCCCTTTTCGCTAATACAAACAATAATTAGAAGTGCAAAATATCAGATGGCTGAGCAGTCACAGCTGGACAGTGAAAGTGTTTTGCCACCCTGCTTTACAAATCAGAGATTAAACTAAGCTTCTGAAAGGCCAGACAAAATGTTCACCCAATACCCCCAACCTGCTTTCACTGAGAATACCACCAAATCTCACACATAGACTTTGTGACTCCAGAGAGAGAGAGAGATAAAGGATGACAGAGAGAAAGAGTGAGGTAGCGGAAGACATGAAATGGAGGTGTAAAAACTGACAAAAAAAGCTTTTTCACACCAGATGCAAACACATTCTAGTGAAGGGGTTCTCAACCTTTTTAGGTCCATGACCCATTTTTTAGGTTCCAAGATGCATATGGCCTACCAACCCACCTTACCCATGTCACAGCATTAAGCTATAGACTAAGATTTCACAGACAGCAAATTGTGTTGTTAAAAATAAGAAGACATTTTGCCAATTTTATAATTATTGACTCTGTAACTGTAACAAATCATTTGGGCATCCCTTCATTGGCACTCATCCTGTCTAATGGGAGGATTGAGGGTTGTGTGTCGCGCTGCAGCTTGTCAATGTCTGACACGATAATTAAAAATGTATTCATCCAATCTCCGCTGCTCTATCCAAATTGGAACAATATTTGGTCCGGCAATGAAATGCACACAAGATAGCTAAATCCTGCTTTACACAAAAAAAGTGCTAGCAAATGGTACACACAGCTTGAGGGTGTTCAGTCAGTGACACTTATGCATATTCATCTTATTTTGCACCTTGTGAGGTGGTGTTTTGATCTTTGCATCCAGGCCTACACACACACACACACACACACACACACACACACACACACACAACACACACACACACGTGCACTCTCTCTCTCTCTCACAAACACACACACACACACACACACACACACACACACACACACACACACACACACACGTGTTTTCATGTGCTATGGGGACATTCCATAGACATAATGATTTTTATACTGTACAAACTGTATGTTCTGTCCCCTAACCCTACCCCATAAACCTACCCATCACACAAAACTTTCTGCATTTTTACATTAAAAAAAAAACATCACTTATTATGATTTATAAGCATATTTTCTTCATGGGGGTCAAAAAGTGTCCCCAAGGACAAGGATTTTGGATATTGCCATCTTTGTGGTGACACTATGTCCCCACAACCCCAATAACATTAATGACATGACAAAGTCACCATGAAATCAAAATTGATAATTCTTATTTTTACAGAATTTTGCAGTGCTTATAATAAATTATTTATCTGTGCACATCATTATTTTTTCAAAATTCATACGCCCTCATAATCCCTCGAAATGGCGTCTGTTCTCTTCATGTGGGCCTCGGTGGAGGGTGGGACTATCCTCCAGAACTGACTCCCTCCATTTAGTTAGGACAAAATCAAATCCCACCCTACATTTTTCTCATTCCAGAAGCCATTTCACTCTAATATAAACCACAATAGGTGGAAAAAGATGCTACTTCCGTTTCATGCTGACTTTAAATGAATGGTTTGAATTCAATTAACTCTTTTTGAATAGTATAGTATAGTATTAAAATATACAACAAATACAATTCATAAAAATCTCATGGTGAGTCCATGTGGAGTTGTGACCCCAAGGTTGAAAGCCTCTGCCTCAGAGATTATTGAATGTCATTACTGGTAAACATCTTCTGCATCCAATTCCAAACAGATACACTAAAGTAAAAAGCACCTGCAGCGCTAATTTCATTTCATGAAGACTGTCAGGATTTTATCTACAAGTTGTGTGAACAACAGATCCTATTAACGTTCAAGTTAGAGACTTAATAAAAAAAGTTCACTGAAAGTTCACTAAAACTGATGAGTCAGCTTTACAGGTGGACTCCTGCAATACCCTCCTGTCAATCAGGGTCTAATGTCAAACAGCACTTTATCTGCCCTTCTCTTTCCAAATACTCTCTCTCTCTCTCTCTCTCTCTCACACACACACACACACACACACACACACAGTATTTTCATGTTTTATGGGGACATTTCATAGATTTTTAAATCTGTTTATGAAGACCAAAAAAAATGTTGTCCAAAATGTGGGACATTTTGTCCTCCTACCATATACCTCCGGTTTCACAGACAAGGCTTAAGCTAGTCCTAGACTAAAATGCATGTTTGAGCTGTTTTTCTAAGGCATGTTTATAAAAGCTACTTAAATGCCCTAATTGAACTAAGGATTAATCCTGGCTTAGTTTAAGCCCTGTCCGTGAAACCCGGCCATAGGGTTAACCTGGAAACACACACACACACACACCTTAAGGATTGACTAACATCCGCCTTTTTGTGGCAGACTGGATATGGGTGACTCATCAGTTTAGTTACCTAAGGCTTAAATCGGTCTCAAGAATCTTTTCAAAAGCATTTGAGACAGTTTCATGACATACCAGTGGATGACACAGACAGGAAAAAAGCAATGTCTAAATTGGACAGCTGTATGGGATGAGAACAGGCAGGGACATGGGATCTCGACACTCATGAATAATGACTACAGTGAGTGCAAAACGGTCTCTCTGTGGCTCATAGGTCATGTCCAACCAGTAAAAATAATTTGGAATCACAGGAATCTATGGAAAGCAATAGGCCAGATTTAAACTTCTACGCTACGATACTCTCAAAAGCCAAACCACAAGTTTGTCCACAGAAAACGTTAAGTTATATTCAACAAACACAGGCTGTCTATGTAAGTTGTACTCCAGTGTGAGCAAACAAAGTTAGAAGCAAGTACAGCTTGTTCACACTTGATATAATCACTGTAGTGTATGAGCAAGGATACTAGACGATCTCAGTGTCTTCAAATGGGATAGAATGATCCATTAAGATATCAATTTTCATCATGACCGGTTACGCCATACCTGCATCTTCCGCTGAAGCGCAACTGTGACCTTTATTCTCACTTCGTAGAGAGTATTGCCATCAGTTTAAGCAGAAACAAAGAGACACTTGCCATAACAGCTGCCATTACAAGTGTAATAGCAAAGTTTGTCCAGTATTCTGAGGTGGAAATGATCATTGGATATGCTGAGACAGCTGGTGTACAGACCCAGCAGGATAGAACCATTTACTGTCCTTTTCTCCTCCCTTCCCTTCTGTCTTTACTTTCCTTTGCTATTCATGTTACATCAGAGTTACATACGTCTTTTATGAACCACCAGACAAACTGTACCTGTCAGCACTATCTCAGCTCCCCATTGTTTGTCATTGTAAGGTTGATGCTGTGTTCCTCCCAGGGCATTATGGGTAATAACTCTGAAGTGCTCATGGCTTGCGAATAAAGGTGAGGAGAGGATGCCTACAAGGCTGATTGACAGACTAAGGGTCGCTGGGGAGATTGAGAGGCTTAAGAAGAATTATTAAAGGAGAGCCTCATAATGTTTAGACACTAAGGAGGCTAGCGTACTGACAGAGCCCAGCACTGTGAAATGAGAAGAGGATGTCTGCCAGCACAGACAGATCTGAAAAGACGCAGATGTGTGTGAAACCACGAACAGATGAGATGAGACAAGGCGAGAGTGTTAGGTACAAAGTGAACTTGATACTTTAAACTTTTTGGGATAGTTTTCAATCCATTTAGCGATTCATCATGCAATTCTGGATTGAGCCACAAAATGTAATATACAGAATTGCATTTTGAAACACAAAACTTTAAAAAATTGACAGCACAGAGGGTACTACTGCAATGGAATATACATAAAAAGTGTGCTTTAAGCCTTCAGATATGTTAAAAAGTCAAATATAAAAAAGCAGAATGAGCTTTAACATCTTAAAGGCAACAACCAAATACAATGTTCTGTGTCATTAATGCTATATTTTAAAGGGAATAAAATATTTACACAAATCACAATTGTGGGACATAATAACATGCTTGAAAGTAGATCATTCTCATGCTAAGCCACAAAAGAGATTCGTTGACTGACAATGATGATTATAAGTGATGTGAAGCGAAGGCCAAGTATGGTAACCCATTGGGGGTTAGGTGACTTGTTCAAGGGCACCTCAGTTGTTTCCTGCCGGTATTGCAAATCAAACCTGCGACTTTCAGGTTATCAGTCTGACTTACTAACCATTAGGCCACGACTGCCCCATTTGATGCTCTGGTATGACATTTCATTTACACTGAACCGAAAAAAGAACTTGCAATACTTGGAGAAGTTGTTAATGGTTAGCAAATTTCATTTCAATGGGAAAAATATAAGTCCATTTGACACTACAAAAATTGAATCGAATCACAAGCTATCTAAAGATTTCCACCTCTAATAGCAAGTGGGTGACATTTCCTGATGATTACAGAGAAATTATATTGGCTCGATTTACATAATTTGCTGCACAGAGAATCTCGTATGAACATGATGCCACTGTCTTTGATAACTAATCATTCCTGTGACTTGCCCTTTAAATGAAAAGTTACAAAAGGCCAATAACACTGTCATCTAGAAGGATAGGCTGAAATGATGACAAAAAGCTCTTGTAGCTGAAATCGTTCAAATATAAGGAGCCCAAAGGCTGTGAAAACCCACTCTAATCAGCAAGTCTGACAATTACTTACCCCTCTCACCTGCTGCCTCTGGCAGAGCCATCATCACAAAGAGACTGCTAATAACCACTGACTCACTTTTCAGTAAACAGACATTGTGATCAGCAGGGAATCTGGGCAACCAAAATGAGGGATCTGCTCTGGTAAAGCTTTGAAATTAGAAGGAGGCTCTCAAAGTAACAATAACAAACAGATAACTCCACAAATAAACAGCAGGTCCCTTCAGAGACGCGTGAAATTGAGAGCTAATAGGTCTCTGTCAATCAAGCAGAATAGAAATGTACACGGCACAAAGTGGCGATGTGTATTAAACCCTGAGTGCATAAATCATGTCGTACATGATTGCTGTAAATCAGATGCATTGAGCACTCCTGACATTCATCTGAATTGATGCCAGATGGATGCAAAATTGAGTTATCATAGGAAAATGTAATAAGTAAATGTAAAAAGATGACCGTCTTCAGGCAGGTAGATAATAGAAGCTCAACAGGTTAAAAATTAGCTTCGCTACATATGCATGCTATTCTCAGCCAAGGTACGCAAAGAAGAAAAATAGCCCTTGTAACCCTGCCTACATGGCAGGTTTCCAAGGAGACCATAGCGTAGAGAGCCCTGTGACAATATGCAGTGGAAGTTAGCATACAATCCACATATTCTTCATTATGAGGTGTGCTGTCAAGATCTATATCTCACTGTAAATGCCCCATCCGGAAGCATTACCTCAGACCTAAATATTTTACAAGTGTGAACATGCAGAATTGCACTGGGTCTAAACAGATGAATTGCAGCAATCCATATAAAATATTACCTTTACGTTTGTGTTATACTTTCCCAAGCGGTAAGGTAAATTGGCTCTAGAGACTGCAATCCATTCGTGTGTTGCCCCAACAATACTGCAATTGCCTCCTTGCCCAGCTTGTGTGATGATGAAAGGAAAATAGACACCCGATCAAATCACATGCACTTTTTGCTCTGACAAAATCAAACAACGAGGTGTCAGAGAGAAATATTTATCTAAGACTTTAAGAACATGTTGAAACCCTCAGTACATCAAAGTGAAAAAGTCTTGAAGGGGAAAGATAATATGAAAATTATTTTCTTTTCTAAGCCAGAGGAGTAGCATAATACGGCTCTGAACACAAACATAACGCTTGACTAAAACTAGTTGCCATTTCAGTCATAGTAAAATGTACTAAAATTATCCATTTTATTATAATTAAAGGATTTTTTTTGTTAAAAGGCAGAAACTAACATTTAATGTGTGGTAATTGTTCAGAAAAACAGATGATTAAGAAGGGTGAAAGGATAAAAAACAAAGTTATTGTGTCTGTGTTCATGTTTTTTTCTCTCTTTAAATGCACAATGGCAACTGATGGCTCTACAAGCACATTCACATAAAGGGCCAGATTTACTAACAGCTTGCGCCAGCGCAAACTCTTTTGGCATTAAAAAAAACTACTGTCAGGATTTACTAAAGATACGCAATGAAAAATGAGCGATGAAAAGGCATGGACAGAGTTATTTTTGTGGATGACCTTATTGCACATGCATTTGTAGGAGTTTCCCTTTCAGACGCAAAATATATGGCAGGATAGTATTTTAATGAATCACGCAAGGTGTTTTACAAAGGTTTGCGCTCGTCAATTTACTGGGGTTTGCGCCATTATTTACCGCCCAAAAAAACACACGTCTTAAATCAGACGCTAACTGGTAGATTGCGTTGGTCATTATGAAAATTATCTGTGTTCTTTAATCAGTAGATCACGCGCAGAACTTTCCACTCCCATCTGCGCTTTTTTGGAATTGCGCTCTCATGCTAATTTGCCCTGTTTAGTAAATCTGGCTCAAAATCTCAGATGTTTTAAGAGAAAACCTTTTATCCCGTCCTATCGCATGTGGAGAGAGGTATATGTGCCTTTATAGTGTGCATGCCTTTCCATCAAAAGGATCAATAACTAATAGAAGATCAAGAAAGTTATCTTAATTTAACAAAAATGAATCCGTATACAGGAGATTTTTATCTTGTAGACTCAACACAATGAAAAAAATCATATTCAGAGACTGCATGCGTGTCTGGCGTTGTCTTCCCATGGAATAAACACACTTAATTCACTTGGAGTGCAGCCTTGCCTTTCAAATGTTTGGCTCTGGCTTCTTGATCTTGATGCAATCCAAAAAATTATTGTAATAATTCAGCATATATGTTCTTCTTGACCAGGTGCTTTGATGAATATATATGACACTGTGAGACATGGGATGGTTGGATACAAGCAAAAGGCAGAACAATGTAGATGGAAGAAGAGTGCATCTAATTTCACCTTATCCTATCCCGCAAAAATACCAGGAAAGGATAGGACATAACTAATCATAAACTCCAAATCAATCCCAAAAAAATTACATAACTGCAGCTCCTTCACCAAAAGTAGCCTCACCTAAAAAAAGAACAACATTACAGCTAAAATGACAAACTAAAAAATTAATAAATCTGCTATATCAAAAATATACTGCTTTCAAACCCTCTGGCTATCTTGCCACTTATGCCTTCATTGTAAGTGCATTACTATAAATTTCCTGTTCTATTGGACAAATTGAGGGATGAACTGAAATTCTGTTCTCTGGTAATAAACCGCAGGCCGAGCTTTGTCGAGCTTAACTTGAATTTAAATCTGAATATGGTCATGATGACCTTTGAAATTCTCTTCATGAAGTTTAATATGTATAATTTTTACCTTTCAAAATGCAATTGAGTGAAAGTATTCAATTTCAATAGTACTTGAGTAAAGTACTTACATCCAAAAAAAAAAAAAAAAAAATACTTAAAAGAATAGTTCATTTAAAAAAAAAACTAAAAAAAAACTCCAAACCGCCATGACTTTATTTCTACTGTGCAACACAGTAGAAATTTATTATTTTTATTTTTTTCACACATTGGAAGGAAATAAGGCCCAGTGTTACCCACTGATTTTCATTTTATGGACAAAAAGAGTATTCAACAGAAGGAAGTAAGTCGTGCAGGCTTGAGGGTCAGATCAATGATGACAGAATTCAGAATTGATGTACAGTATCGGTTGTAATTTTACCATTAAAGATAATCAGACAGAGCTTGGAGGGATAGAGATACAAAAGGAAATAAGGTCGAGAGATGTGTGATGAAAGCCTGCCCGTCTAACTCAAGGACACAGTGACCTAGGATGTCCCAGTCCTCTGTGAATGTGGCTTTTAAGAGCGGCGGAGAGACTTTAGCTGTGTGTGTCTGTCCTGTCAGTGAACCCATTACTGGCATCTAAAACTTTAAACACTGAAAGCCTGTCTCCTTTTTTGTCTGTGCTCATGAAGATCATGTGAATCTAAACAGACAAGAGTGCCATCTGAAATTTAAGAGGTGTAAAGCACATTGTCATCCTGCAGTATGTTTGTGACCTGTGTGTACTGTGTAGAGGGACACATGTATAAACCGATGTGTCGTGTCTAGTTGCCCAACATACAATATGTGTGCGGCTTTTATTCCACAATAGCCATTTGACAGGGTGTTAAATTCTCCTCCAACAGAGCTATTATTGTCTGAATTGAGTGGTAAGCTCATTATTCATAATTTGCTGTTGTGACATGTCTGAAATTGGTTACTCTTCTGTGCTTAATTCTATTTTCTGTATGTCCAAGAGGTGGCTCCTTGTCTCTGTGCCAAAAGTGATAATAAGTGGCTAAGACTTGGCAGACTTACAGCGCAAATCTTAGCCAAACTCTGTCAGGGTGCTATTCAGAAGATTACAGTGTTGTTCATTAACCTTCAAGTGAAGTAGAAGAAACAGACCAGAGCAAATTGCTATGCTTATGAACAATGCCACACACATTAATGTATATCAATCATGCCATAGGTGTGCACCCTAAAAAAAACCTCTGTATTATTCACAAAACATTCACAGTCTTGTTTAACAGGGCTGCAGCATAAATATTTAAATCAAGTCATTGCCGTTCTTTTCAACACAAACGTGCTTCCTTTGTACAGTGTGCAAATTAGTTTTTTTTAATTGGATTGCAGTGGTGGTGTGATGATGTATAGTTCTAGCAAAGTATGTCAGTAGTTGTCTGCTGCATCTTCCACATCCTAGCGGGCCTACAAGATGAAGAATTGGCCCATGCAGATTTTCTGGGCACATTTGCACTGTTACCTGATTTTTACTAATCCCTTAATGAACCGGCAGCTAAAGGAAATGCAGAGAGCCCATGCGATGTGCTATATATCAATGGGCACAACCCATTTTTAGAGAAATCTCACCTTTCTGTTTTCATAATTAGTTTAAATGGAGAACATGCAGTGTTGTACTATCCAACTTTCTATTTTAAACTCAATTTCTGCATATTATAAGATTGATTTGAAATAAAAAAAAAATTAAGTGAAATTAATGATCTATCTGATTGGGAAAATAAATATATATATTTATTTTTCCCAATTGTATTATTTTTTTATTTTATTTCAAATCAATTGTATAATGTGTGACCCGTGCTGGCAAAATGAGTTGGAATACACACAGGATCATTTTGAGCTACAGGCAAAACAAGTGAAAAATGTCAATTTTGGTTGATTTTAAGGTTCACAACTCGTCTAGCGATCCCAATGCTCTACATAGCAATTAAACATCTAAAAGTATCTTTATTTGTACGTTTTCGGAGAGGAGTACCTTTCCTTTGAAAACGATCTTGACTGACAGATCCAAAGCATGTGCACAAAGACACCTCAGACAGCAGGCGATCCCGATATATACACAGAATTATAGTATTTCAAAATATCTGTCTTGGCAAGTAGTCACCAAGCATTATATGTTATGTGTTAAGTGAACGTTTGGTTAACTGATTGGGAAAATATGTGATGTGTAACAATATATTGATCCATGCGGATTAATATATAGACTGTCTGTTTCATTAATGTTAATCAAACAATAGTGGTATCATGGGAAAAAAAGTTTAATATATATTTTTCCTATATTTGGTGTTGACTTGGAGTGTGTCAAATTTGGTGTTATTACCAGGGATTTTAAGGTATGGTTGCTAGGTGATTTTGTTTTGGAACCTTCAGAAAACTTTAACTCGATTTTTCTCAAAACTGACTTAGCTGACTATCCACTTCAAACAGGTGTAGCTCAGTCAGATTCAAACAAATCATACATCACTTTGAAGGTTTTTTAATAGAGAATGTGAAAAGAAAAAATGTTCATTTTTGAAAATTTGCTCATTGCGACCAGCACGGGTCACATATGCACTATACTGTATATATCAGTGGGGGACAATAACAAAGCATTTTTACTATTATTTTTATTTTGGTAAACATTTACTTTTACTTCACTACATTCCGAAGCATAATATCATACTTTTTACTCCACTACATTTCATAAAAACATGTTATTCCACATTATTTTGAACTGAAGAAACCGTTGCCCGCTCTGAGGCGTGTGCGGTGTGTAATTTGTGAACAAGTGGATTTTTTTTAGTTAACCTGTTAAATCGGTTCACAAATCACACTGAATGATTAATTCCATGAATCAGACCGATCTGATCTCAACAACTCACTAATTCAAGTGCGACTCTAAATGAGCCGAGAATGGAGAACCTCAGAGCTCGAGCACACACTCGAGTGATGGCGCGAAAAGTTACTAAGGATGTGTTACTGTAAATGAAAATCATATTTAGGTCACGACTGTCAGTTGTGAATGTGAACCAAATATGCTATAAAAGGGTGAGGTGTTTAAGCCCATTGTATGAAATGCTTGAATATGGGAATATTACTGTCTGAACCGGGTAGGTTTTAGGTAAAATCTAAACACAACTTTAAAATAAAACATATTAATGCCCAAGCATTGCCCCTGTTGCCATAGCAGTTTCAAATGATGTAAAACTAGTTTGCATAGCTTTCTTCTTAAAAGGTTAACACATTGTGACATCTGTGTTTATGTTGTGTTGATATACGTCAACACATTTACACACATTTATTTTTTCCTCATTTCTATATAGGCCTACTATATGGCTCCTACAGTTTGTTATTTTGACATGTTTGCACACTTGACTTATCAGTAATTAGTTATCAGTGTATGACAAGTTGTTTTATAATAAATTAGCATACTTTCGTACTTGCATATCAATACATATTAAGTGTCTGCATAATCTGTCTTTTTTAAATAGAATTCACAATTCATAAATATGTCAGACTGAGCTGTAACCTATTTTAGTTCTATCTGTGTGTCTAGTATGTGGCTGTGTCTGCCTGTCTGTGTAAATAAAAAATGTGCTGTATTCATTTTTTTGGATATAAATCATGTGATATGTGGGCATACGAGTGTGGATGTATGTGTGTGTTTTTGTTTAGTACAAATGTGTGTGCTTAGCTGGTGAGATCGCCTTCATTTTTCATCAATTACTATGTGCACACTGCAAATTCTTGAGCAGCTCATTTTATTATCCTTCATAAAAATGGCACTGATAGATCTGTATGAGAAGGTCAACAAACAGAACCCCTCATAATTATGCTCCATTTGTGACTCATCAAGTGGGCTTACTCACTGCACACAACATGTAATCACTACCTGTGCGCACACACACACACACACACACAGACAAACACACTTTGTGTTGCCATGTTTTATGGGGATTTTCCATAGACAATGCTTTTTATACTGTACAAATGGTATATTGTTTCCCTTAACCCTAAACCACAGAAAACTCTGCACTTTCACATTTTCAAAAATCATGTATGATTTATAAGCTGTTTACCTCATGGAGTGCATGCAAGCACACAATATAATTGCCTTATTCGAGAAAATTGTATACATCATTCAGAAAAGAAACATTCAGGTTTGGTAGAAGCATGTGAATATACGGCCATTAGCTGAGTGGGTGGGAACATTTTGAAATCTGTTCCTGTCAGGAAAATATGAAAATGTTATGACACTTTGGTAATGACAAGGTTTCTATGACAACAGTGTCTGTAAGACTGCAAAGCATTGTTGTTATTGGCAAATAAATGCATAAATGCATTATGGTTTACGGAGGTTAAGCATTCATTTGGGTTAGAAGCTGAAAGTTATACAGCCATTTCTCTTTATTCACATCAGTGACCCTACCCTGTACATTCATTTCAAAACAATTTAAAAGGGTTGTATAATACATATGTGATATTTTCTATTAACTTTAGACATTACAGAGTTAAAAATATGTGTGTTTACATGCATCTGATTCATTAAAGCAAAATAAAAGAACACTCACTTGGGTCAGACAGGATGGAATCAGTCTTGGGCAGGAACTGGTCACAGCGAATGCCCTGGAAACCCTCTTTACACCTGATTTGGGACACACACAAAAAAGCCACAGTTAGTAAAAAGTGATTTAACAGATGCTTTTGTCTAAAGCAATGTATTTTAGGGACAGTCTCCATGGGGTTAAGAGCCGTGCTTGATTTGTCCCTTGTGGGGATAAAAGCAGCAAGTGAGTATTTTAACATTTCTAGACTGGCCCATTCCATTGTAAGCAATGTTATTACTGTTAACAAAAACTAAAACTAATAAAAATTGTATTTGTTAACTGAATTAAGGCTGAAATAAAATAAAACCTAAATAATTAAAATGAGAATTTTTGTCTTGGCAACTAACTGAAATACGAAGTTATGTACTAAAAATACTTAACCTGAACTGAAATAAAAATGAAAATGGAAAATATGAAAATGAAGACTAATTAAAAATATTAATAAACTAATTAAAATATTAATACATTTTATCATCATATTTGAATGATATTAAAATAAAACTGGTTGCAAGAAGCTTATTGTAATCCAGATTGGTGGAAATGATTTTTTGTGGCAATCAACATTGTCTCAAGTACTATTGTTTGAGCTTAACTTGTATTGAACCTGGAATATTCTTTTAAACCACTAAGTCACCCCACCGCTTTGATTAAAACACTTTCCAGAGGAAAGACCAGGATGGTCCCTGTGCATCTCATAATAATAAAACTCCTAGACATAGATAAGCCAATGAAAGTGAAAAATGTTCGAGGGTTTTCGTGGAAATCAGACGTGCCATGTCACGCATCTGTTGCAGATGGCAGTAGATTGATTTGGAAATACATGGGCACAGCGAGTTTGCTGATTTTCTACTTCAGCAAAGCCCTGACTGCTCAAATAAGTATTTTCAGTGTTCACTAAATATGGAAATGAAATGCTTGTCTTTTATATATGAAATATGCATGCCATGTCCCTCCCAGCCAAGCTGTTTGCTCTCTCTCTGGCTCTCTTGCTCATGTAACTGCCCATGTGTTTCTGCCTGTCTCGCTCTTCCTCGCACTCTCTCCATCCTGTCATCACTTTATCCTCATTTTCCCCTCACTTCTTGACTTTTCAAAGACACTGGAGGCTAATCCCGCTTTCAGCTGGATGAGTCAGGAAAGCAATGTGACAAAGAAAAATGTCCCTGGCTCTAAATGGCAAACAGAGCACATGCATATGCCATGCGCACAAGCCTCAACAGATAGCATAGGCCTTTGTTGGCTATACAGCGCATTTCATCCTTTTACAGAGGATCAAGTACTCAATTTAATGCTGCATATTGCTTATACTGTACAAATTCCAGACTGAAAAAAAAAAGCATTTTAAAAGAAAGAATCTGCACTGTTTTGATATTATATACAACATAAATAAATATAACGCATTAGGCTGGCTCAGCAGCTTTCTTTTTGCATTCTGTGTGGCCCCTAGAAAGCAGCATGAATAATAATAATAATAATAGTTCAATAAACAAGAACATATTAGGGTATTTTCACAACTGTAGATTGTTTGCTTTATTCCAAAACAGGGAATAAATTGTAATATTTACAGCGGAAATAACGACTTCGTCAGGATAGCATTCTTTCAATGCACCTGTATCAGTGAGGAGCAATGAAAATAGTGTTCCAAATGAAGCCATAGTAGACACATTGCAACACAAACAGTGGTGGTGTTTTATCCTTGAATGAATCAGTGAGTTGAATGAATCAGCTGAATGATAATTGAATTTTTCACAAATAAAGACAGCCACTTGTATTGTTCCAGAATGAAACAGTGTTTTGAATGAAACGGTTGAATAAATGATTCAATTGCTCATAAACACAGGCACTTGTTGCCACCTACTGGTGTAACAAAGTAAACTGCAGGATTAATCCCTACCACGGAAAAAACCATCACTGACTGACAGTCTGTCAGGAACTTGCAAACACAGAAGTCCCAGTCCTAACTAACTTGAATAATAAGCTTTGAATTGTCTGAAGTGAATTGTTTTTTCAGTGTAACTCTCTATCATTTTGTCGTGTACAAATTGAGCACTGTTACAAATAATTTGTTGCTGTGTTCATGGAACAGACTTTCATTCTGTATCATTCAGATTTTTTCCTTATTACTAGAAGAACCACAGAAAACTGATGAAATTGAATAATTTTGAATACATTTGAATAATTATCTTTTCCTAGTAAATCTTAAGCATACCAGCAACAATTTACTGGGCCTCATTCATAAAACACAAGCAGAACTGATTTCTATGTGAACTGTCTATAAAACCAATGTAAATTGACATGTTGACATAGGCATGGCTTTACAAATGATTCAAAGAGAAATTCGTTCTCTGCTCATGTTTCCTAATAAAAACAGTCCAATCTGTTGGACAATTTTTACACCCTTGTCCAATCTGGTGTTAACAATTATCATCCCTCACTCTATAGTCAAAATCTACATATGACTAATTGAATGTAACTGTCATATGCGTCGCTGGTTAAGATTTTACACTAATTGCACACAAGGAGCTATAGAGGGCTGCAAGTCAGTAATCAAATCAGCAGTGCAAATAAGTGACTGTGCGCTTTACAGAGGTCATGCCTGAATAATCTGTGGTCAATTAATCGCTCCCCAATTAATGTATCCACAGGCAAGCAGAGCTGATAAAGATCTGTGAGATAAGAAACAAGTGCAGTACAAATTTACAGGAGGATCATTAAAAGAGAGATCAAGTGCTATGGCAGCATTGTGAGGAACTGTCATTATGGGCACAGTATGAGCTGTGGCAATTGGCAAACAGTGGCAATTAAAATGTAGGGAGTGGATGGAAAGAGGTGGAGGTGTGGAACTGTGCCCAAGAGACCACATTTGGGCTGCTTCTTCCCTTTTATCTCGCCCAGCACAGACATTTTGTTCACAGGCTTGATTTATGTGTAAAGATGATACATGTTTAACGCAGTAGGAGGCTTCCTGTTGCTCAGCATACAGTCAAAGCGGAGGCCTTTCTTTCATGCTTTCATTCTTTTCTCTCGTGCACATTGTCTTCCATGGCAGAGTGTTTTGTTTGTATTAACATGAACCATTTAAATACTTTTCAACCAAGCATGGCAATGTCTTTGAATTGGCTAGGCTATAGCCAAACATTTTATTTCTATTGTTCTGCTCTTTTTTTTCTTGAAAAAAAAAAAAAAAAAAAGCCTTGTCATGTTACAGGACTCCCTGTGTGAAATCTGTTTTTTTCCTCCATAATATAGACCTATATGTCTTTCTGTCATGCTCCTCCCAGCCCTATAATTTTCCTTGGAAATTTTGTAATGGAATATTCATTAGTCTCTGAGACCTGCAAATGAAAATGTTAATATTTCTCAAGGACCCAGAATGTATTGAGTGTTGCCCTGCTTTTAATTAGCACCACAGTCATTAATTAGCAGGAACAAATGTGGGAGGGCGGCGGGATGCGGGAAGGAGGTGTAGATCATTCTAACTAAGAGGCAGCTTTACATGCACAGATAAAAATAAATACCAAGCCTCCAGCTGTCAGATTCTTCCAGAATGTGAGAAGAACATGCACATTTAACTATGCACCGCTAATGATCAGGCTTCAGCATGTTTATCACAACTACAGAACTATGCGAACCCATTTATGGAGTTTATAATTTCATAATGGGAAACGTAACAGACAACAGTACAGAACCAACGTGCATAAATACCAATTAAAACAACCTGATAGTTTATCATTAGAACCTTTAATTAAAAGGAATGAGATCTGGAATATGTTTCCATGCTGCTCACACAGGCATTTTGAGATTTAGATCAAGCTGCTGCATTTGATCATGTTATGTTTACAGCTGTTCTGTTTATATTTTGGAATTCATCTCAGTTAGTCCAAAGAGAGGCAAATCACCTTAGTGAACATGGAATTTTTTTTGATTTTTAGATTTTTTATTTTATTTGCTGCCTAAATTACTCCACAAATCATCCACAGTGAAGTTCTATGAGTAACAGGAAGCATCACAGTGACCTAACCATAATACAATATATATTTAAACAATCTTTTTGCAGGTTGCACTGTTACTCCAGTAGGTGGTGACACGTGATTATCTTTATAAGCGAGTCACTTGAATCAACTGATTTGTTTAAACTCGCTAATTCATTCAGGAATGAAACAATCGACTCTTAATGAGTGAGTCATTGAATTATTCAACCGATTTGTTCAAAAAAGCTGATTCAGTCAGGAACTAAACAAGGGACAGTCTTTATGAGTGAGTCAGTGAATCATGCCCTCAACCGTTTCATTCAAAACACTGATTCATTTGGGAACACATCAGCACTACAGTGTGTTGCTCCGAGACATGTGGAATTGGATGCTACTCTTGCTTTGTTGAAGTAATATTGAAAGCTTAACTTTTAGACACATTATTTGCAAAATATCTGAAAATAAGTTAATAAATTTTTTCCGTTTGATGGTGCACTTGAGGAATGAATTACACAAAAGTTATTTGTGTCTCGTGAAGAAAACACATGGACTGCAAAGACATTACCAACTAAATGAAAGCACATTCTATCCATAAGTGCTGTTGCAAGTCGCACTCTCGCTGATATAGCTTATACTACCTGATGATCAGTACCGGTTCACTAAATAAAATTCAATAAATACCTATTTACAAGCACTTAATGCAAAAATAACTAGAAATAATAAAATAACTAGAGAACTTGCTAAATTCAACTTGAAAATCTAATGAAACAAAGGTGAATCCGTAATTTCTTTACAATTTAAAGGTACACTGTGTTATTTCATCAGTCAATCGTGAAAGTCTGGTGGTTGAAAGCTTCTGGCAACAACAAATCCAGGAGAGAAGACAATTCTAGAGAAACATTTCTGAATGCACAGGACAAATTTTACGCGCACACATAATATCCGAGCAAGCGCAGAGCCATGAGACCACTGTATATTTGAAAGCGCACGTCCAGTTTTGTGCTAGAGTGAAAGAAATCCGCCTGTGAGCAGAGAGATTCGTTACATGGATGCGCTCTCGCATTACAATAATATGCTCTCAACATTTATCGAGATAATGGCATAGAAACGGCCTCGAATGAACTATAAAAACCAGAAGAAAGTTATGTCTAAAAGCTGCAATTGTTTTTTTATTGGTTAAGATGAATAGAGAATATCTCTGTGGGTTCTCAGATCGGTGCCTTGTGTATATTATTAATTGAACAGTAAACAATATTTGGAGAGTATGAATAATAGAACAGACACTTTAAATGAGACAGAAAGTGAGACAGTGTTTGTTCAAAGTATGAAGTGGCTTATGTACCAAACTTGGTAGGGAGGGAATTGATTCACATTGAAGATTTAACATTTGAGAGAGCCAATTTCCTGGCACTCAAACAAAGCAGAAACTATGGATTTCCCTCTTGTAACCTTTGACCATTTTGTACATGATCAAACTTGTGGCCACTTTCAACACGCACACAAAAAGATGCAATCGATTTGCAGTGAAAAGGTATTTAAAGTGCCAAGCCATTTCCCAGGCCCCAAAATTTCACTCAAGCAAAGACCTATGGACGTCACAACAACTTGTTTAAACTATCATTATCACAGATCCACACTGCATCATCCAATGCGCCTGACAGTGCAATAGTGAAGTATCCATTATCGTTAGCACAGAGGCTAGCATTCACCTGCTGTGATCTGCTGAATTGTGTGAAGAGAACTGTGAGAGGGTACAGGTACTCTGAAGTGCTCTCATAGAGCCATTTTCTTTGTAGTTTAGCACCCCTGGTCAACCTGGCAGTATGCTGGGAAATGTAGACGAGAGTGTGACTCTAAGAACATCTCGGGCTTCTCTGTTACTGGCCTTTACATGAATGAGAGAAAAATGAATAGGTCAGGGGTTTTTTTGTGCCTAGACTGTTAAAATTGGTAGCATGAAACCCAGAAAAAGTTTATATTAATATGCTTTTTAAAATTTTTTATATTTGACTTTGTGCTATCAGATTATACATATTAGAATATTGACTTACATACCTCAGTGTAAATGGGCTTTTATTAAGGAATTTACTTATGTTAATACAATATTTGCTCTTCAATATCTGTATTCAATATTAATAAAATGATTATCCCTCTCCACAATATTCAGCCTTTTTCTTTCATTTTCATCTTGACCGCATTGGTTTAGCAATAACCTTATCTCTGAGCTGATCGAATAGCACTTATTATCACCGTCAAGAGAGGGTCTGATTTCATGTTGGCTGTCTGAAACCTAGTTTCAGACGCTGGCATATGCACCATACTCCGTTGATGAATGTTAGAGGATACTAGGAAAAAAGTGAAAAGTAATTCAGACCCATTATATGTGTTCAAGAACTGATACATAACGTGATTTGGGGAAATGGTCCCCTTTTACTACAACCCAGGCTCACGGGAAATACGCGTCTGTGGCGACATTTCTGCAAAATAATATTAAGTTGCTTCTTACACTTTCAAAGTAAATTGTTGGCACTAAAAGCAAGTTCAGTTTTATCTGAAAGAGATGAACGTGAATCTGGCAACATTTTATTACGTTGGTTGTTGTATGCATTGTGGTAGTTTGTAAATGAAATGTCTGAATGCTTTATCGTGTTGGAAAATAGCATACCACCAACACTAAACCCTACTGTAAACTAACTGATAATGTTAACAAAAGCAAATGTGAGATAAAAACACATTTGCTGCTCTTTGAGGTCTTTTATCATGCCTTGTGATTTAATGCTGAAACAGGTGAGCTACTGAGCCAGTTTACTACATCAGAAATTCACACATATGGAGCTGGTGATGTGATGCAAATGTCAACATTTATTTGTTTTCAAATCATGCACTATGGTAAGAGCTTTTGGAGGTCATAACTTAGTATTTTGCAAGGAACTGCGTGAAAGTAAGTCTTTATTAATCGATAATCTGTCCCTGTAATCATAATTTGATAAAAGATTATGCACAGTACCAAGACCTTCACTAGCAACTATCATTGTACGCTTGAATAGCTAGTAATGCGGTCTTGCTTTAAATAAAACAGATTTAACAGAAAATGGCATAGTTTATGATGGGCACCGATTTTTAGACCATTTAGACTATTAAACCATCCAGATGAAAGATATCAAACATGTTAAATATTTTGAGCTGATTTTAAAACACATTGTTTTCCTCTGTCATGTGTATCCTAACAACAAGGCAGGTGTTTTTACGTGAGATTGTTGTTTTTTTGGAATTTATTGAAAATCTGGAATTGAGTGATCCTCACTTGTATGATGCCCAGTTTTTCTATGCAGTCATTTTCATAGTAGGCAAGTGTATGATGCCTAGTGTTTACAAATCTGTACAGACTTTAAAAGTCATGTAGTGTATTCCAGCCTTATGTATGCTGCAAATAATTTGTATACACGATTGCATGTCGACTTTGAGACCTCTCTCTCTCTCTCTCTCTCTCTCATCAGCCTGGCCTCCTTAAATAATTTACATTCTGGTGTCAGCAAACATGAAAATAAAAAGATAGCTTGACTTGTCTCACATTCTTATGTTCACCTTCAGGTGACCCACCTCATTTCGAAACACGAGAGGAGATGGATGGAAAGCTAATTCCTCTCTTTCCTTCCTGAAGAAGTATAAGGGCCTCTTCTAGCAGCTTGACTCAAGCTGTGCATGCACTCGTGTTTACATTGCCATCAGCTTCAAGCCTGTGACAGGTGTTCCTAACTTTTAACATGCAATTTCAGTGGCTGCCGGCAGATGTGAGGAGAGGCGAATAAAATGAGATGACTATTGCACAACATAAATCAAAGATCCAACAGTGGAATCCAACAGAGAACATACGGTAGAACTGAAAACACTCATCTTGCCTTTTTGCTTTGCTCAAATCTACCCAGCCGCAGCAACTTGCTCTCTATCACAGCGTAAACACAAATAGCTAAATGCCATGACATACTGACATGAGGTTGTGACATGTTTCCTTTTCTCTATATTTGATAACCATAGGGGATACGCTCAAGGCAAGTTCTCTACAAACATGAAGCATGAAAGTAGCCACTGGTGAGTACCACGTACAGCCCTGCCATGCTATACAATACTGTCACCACAGTTATGAGATTGAGTTAAAGAGGCAGACTGTATGCTTTTATTACTTTGAGCTGTAAAAATGCTGAATAACAATAACTTTGAAGGTCAGTTGCAACAAAAACCTTAAGAAAATATTTTGAAGAACGTTGTTAACCAATTTCTGGTGACCACTGACTTTCATTGTATGGACAACAAAAAATAAGTTTGGAAAAACACTAGGGTGACTAAACAGAATTTTCATTTTTGGGTGAACTATCCCTTTAAGAAAACCTCTAATACCCTTACCGTTATTATTGTTTTTTTAACTTAAGGGATTTGTTCCAAAAGGGCAACTTTAGTATGCTGACCTAGCCCATTTTTCAAGACGTTGTTCAGCCTTAAATACCTACATTCAGCTGTACCCAGAGGTTCCATGCACCTATTTTCCTTGAGGGGGCACCAGTGGCAGTCATGACTCAGCCACTGCCCTAGGTAAGATAAAATATGACCAAAAGGGAAAAAAGTTCTTAATTTAGACATGATGGTGTAGTGGTAGGATGCAAGGAGATATTCAGAGTGAGGGGATGAAAAGGTTAAAGCTCTGTCCTTCAAAATGAGAATGGCTGTCGGGTTCATGTTGCATTTTTAAATAATTATGTTTCTTGAGCACCACATCAGAATGTTACAAGTATCTGCAGGATCATGTGAAACTGAAGACTGGAGTAATGGCTGCTAAAATTTCAGCTTCGCCCTCACATTTTAAATTGTGATAAAATGTCACAATATTATTCTTTTTACTGGGTTTTTGAATGAATAAATGCAGCCTAGATGAGCATATGAGACTTCTTTTAAATACAAAATCTGTAGTAAAGAATAGATCATAACTTTCTTATGTACACCTGTTCAACTACTCTTTAATGCAAATATCTAATCAGCCAATCACATGGCAGGAACTCATGCATTTAGGCATGTAGAAATGGTCAAGACTATCTGCTGTTTCAAACTGGGCATCAGAATGGGGAAGAAAGGTGAGTTAGTTCACCCAAAAATACTCACTCTCAAGCCATTCTAGGTGTATGACCTTCTTCTTTTAGCCAAACACAATCTTTATATCAAAGTTTTATGAAAAAAATATCCTGGCTCTTCCAAGCTTTATAATGGGAGTGAATAGTACCTCAGATTTTGAAGCTCAAAAAAAAGCAAAGTGATTGGGCCAACATTTCTAAAGAATGCTTTCAGCACCTTGTTGAATCAATGCCACGTAGAATTAAGGCAGTTCTGAAGGCGAAAGGGGGTCAAACACAGTATTAGTATGGTGTTCCTAATAATCCTTTAGGTGAGTGTATATATTGATTCAACAAGGTGCTGAAAGCATTCTTTAGAAATGTTGGCCCATATTGATAGGATAGCATCTTGCAGTTGATGGAGATTTGTGGGATGCACATCCAGGGCACGAAGCTCCCGTTCCACCACATCCCAAAGATGCTCTATTGGGTTGAGATCTGGTGACTGTGAAGATTTAGTACAGATTTAGTACAGTGAACTCATTGTCATGTTCAAGAAACCAATTTGAAATGATTCGAGCTTTGTGACATGGTGCATTATCCTGCTGGAAGTAGCCATCAGAGGATGGGTACATGGTGGTCATAAAGGGATGGACATGGTCAGAAACAATGCTCAGGTAGGCCGTGGCATTTAAACGATGCCCAATTGGCACTAAGGGGCCTAAAGTGTGCCAAGAAAACATCCCCCACACCATTACACCACCACCACCAGCCTGCACAGTGGTAACAAGGCATGATGGATCCATGTTCTCATTTTGTTTACGCCAAATTCTGACTCTACCATCTGAATGTCTCAACAGAAATCGAGACTCATCAGACCAGGCAACATTTTTCCAGTCTTCAACTGTCCAATTTTGGTGAGCTCGTGCAAATTGTAGCCTCTTTTTCCTATTTGTAGTGGAGATGAGTGGTACCCGGTGGGGTCGTCTGCTGTTGTAGCCCATCCGCCTCAAGGTTGTGCGTGTTGTGGCTTCACAAATGCTTTGCTGCATACCTCGGTTGTAACGAGTGGTTATTTCAGTCAAAGTTGCTCTTCTATCAGCTTGAATCAGTCGGCCCATTCTCCTCTGACCTCTAGCATCAACAAGGCATTTTCGCCCACAGGACTGCCACATACTGGATGTTTTTCCCTTTTCACACCATTCTTTGTAAACTCTAGAAATGGTTGTGCGTGAAAATCCCAGTAACTGAGCAAATTGTGAAATACTCAGACTGGCCCGTCTGGCACCAACAACCATGCCACGCTCAAAATTGCTTAAATCACCTTTCTTTCCCATTCTGACATTCAGTTTGGAGTTCAGGAGATTGTCTTGACCAGGACCACACCCCTAAATGCATTGAAGCAACTGCCATGTGATTGGTTGATTAGATAATTGCATTAATGAGAAATTGAACAGGTGTTCCTAATAATCCTTTAGGTGAGTGTATATATATATAGTGTATATATATATATATATATATATATATATATATATATATATACACACAGTCATATGAAAAAGAAATGACACCCATAATAAAAAAATCTAATTAGGTAAATGCAACCTCAGATGAACAACAACACAAGACATATTACACCGTGTCATAATTTATTTAACAAAAACTAGGCCAAAACAGAAAAGCCATGGGTGACAAACTAAGGACACACTTACTGCTACCACTGGAATTAAGAGGGTAAGTAACAGTCAGGCAATGCTAATCAAATTTCTTTGATTAATTGTTCATCAGCAAGTGTGATCACCTCTATAAAAGCAGAAGTTTGCTGGTCTGGAGCATTCAGGTGTGTGTTAACACAATGCCAATCTTAGAGAAGCAACTGTTTCTGCCATCAATCTGAGAAGGGTTATACTTCCATTTCCAAACAATCATTATACAGTAAGGAAGATTATTTACAAGTGTAAAACATTCAAGACAGTTGCCAATCTTCCCAGGAGTGGACATCCCAGCAAATTCAAATGCTCAGAGAAATCAAAAAGCACCCAAGAACTATACCTCAGACCCTACAGGCCTCAGTTAAAATATGAAATGTTGAAGTTCATGACAGTTCAATTATAAAAAGACAGGACAAGTATGGCACGTTTGGAAGGGTTGCCAGGAGAAAGCCTCTTCTCTCTCTCTCTCTCTCTCTCTCTCTAAAAAAACCAAACAAAAAAAACATGCCGGCACAGCTTAGGTATGCAAAGTTGCATCTGAACACATGCACAGCGCCATGTTTGGAGAAAACCAAACATATCAGCACAAACACCTCATACTGTACCAACTGTCCATCACGCTGGTGGAGGGTTGATGATTTTTGGCTTGTTTTGCAGCCACAGGACCTGGGCACTGCAGTCATTGAGTCGACCATGAACTCCTCTCTGTATATTATAAGTATTATAAGTATAAGTATCAAATGTGAGGCCATCTGTCCAACAGCTAAAGCTTGGCTGATATTGGGTCATGCAACAGGACAATGATCCCAAGCACACCAGCAAATACAACTGAATGGCTGAAAAAAAGAGAAAAGAATCAAGGTGTTGCAATGGCCCAGTCAAAATCCAGACCTCAACCCGATTGAAATGCTGTGGCGGGACCTTAAGAGAGCTGTGCACAAACAGATGCCTGCAAATCTCAATGAACACAATGGCCAAAATTTCTCCAGAACAATGCAAGAGACAGATACCGTCACAGCAACTTATTGCTGCTAAATAAATAATGACACAATGTAATATGTAATTTGCTTTTGTTCATCTGAGGTTGTATCTACATAATTGTAAGTCCTTCTAACGACAGGATTTTTTTAGTATGTTCTGATATGTAAAACCATAACATTTTAAAGAGTGGCCTTACTTTTCCCCATGATTGTATATATGCTCTTCTCTTTCAATGTATACAGCATGCAGGGAGAAAAGCTAGGCTGCCACGGCCATGGCACATTCACTCAGCCTGACCACAGCATGAGCTTTGAATACAAGCAAGAGCTCAAGCCACCAAAAGTGTGATATGACTGTTGATACTCCCCTTCAAAATGATGCACCAATGAAAGCTTGATAAGCAAAGCATTTAAATTCCCTGCTTATCAACCAGCTTCCTCCAGAGCATTCAAACACATTTATAACCAGAACTCTTATCTATCCTTTTTAAATGTTGCTATCCACTGGCATTCTTTATCAGATTAGATTTTTTTATTATTTATTTTAAGTAGTGCCATGCAAAATGCCACTTCTATCAAACATTTTGTCAAGTGTGTGTTATCAATGTGGATTTTGTTGATTCTAATCTCAGGTGATTAAAGAAGTCATGCTCCCTAGTAGTAATCTTAGTTTCAAGTCAATCATGTCTTGACCCCCTTTTTGATCGATTTGATTGGATATTCAAGTAGTCAGATCAAAATGACCTAATGATCCAAAGACAGGCCTCAATTATCAACATCAAAGGACATTTGCGGAAACATTAAGCGAGCTGTATTAAGCATGTGATAAAACAGGATTAAATACATCATATACTGTAAAAAACAAACAAACAAGTAAACCGAGTTAAAATGCTTAAAATGTTCTGTCTCACACTCACTCTCTCTCTCTCTCTCTCTCTCTCTCTACAATGAGTGTTCCTGTGATGTATTTATGCCGTCAAGTATTAATTTAATTTGGTCAATATTTTAAAACTGGCACTTTCAAGCATGACACAATTATCATTAAAAATACAAGATATCTGCGCTCAATATATGAGCACATAACATTAATTGTGCAATCAAATAAATCATGTAAATAAAAAGGAATTTTTTCCTAATGGACAACTTGATTACTTCAAATGGGCGATCACTTTGGCATTGGGCCAAGAAGAAGAATACCATTTGATGTGCCATGCTCAGCATCCTTTTCAATGATGTGTGCAAATGATACGGTAATATACTTGAGATGAACATTTCCCCTCCTTTTATCTCTTTTTATTGTACTGTAATTATACATGCATACACAAATGCTATACGAGAATAATTATGACTCAGTGTCTCATGTCAGGAGCTGTTAAAAGAAGCCTCAGCACATTAAGTCAAGCAGTAGGGAGAAATTAGCTTAAAATAGCTTGTATGTAACAGAACAGCCTTATGAAAAGTGTTTTAGTCAATGCTAATTAAAGCTCAAAGTGTGTATTATAATTGGAAAGTTTTCAAACATATTTAATGCAGAAGTAATAGATTGCCATAATACATCTGGATTGTGACATAATAAATCAAAAGTCAAGTAATGCAAAACAGCTTACAAAAACATCTCCCACAAAACATGATTTCATTACAATCAAATCAGTATGATTTCTAACTATTCATTATATTTATTCATTAAAATGCCCATCTAATTTTATGTGGTGCATAAAAAAATAAATAAAAAATACAAACAAGCAGCGATGAAAGGGCCCTCGCACCTGTGCCACTGCCACCCGGTGGCTTTAGGAAAACAGAGCACGGTGGGCAATATGCATTTATGTATTAAACAAATATGCGTAAATAGAGATTTGTATTTGCCACACTTCCTGCTACCAGCTGGTGGCATATGAATATTGTCATGTAGATGTGTTCAGGGCTCTTCTCAAAGATGTGAAGTCTGGGGCAGATCGGACATTGTAGGCCTATGCCTGAGTAACAACAACTTCCTGTTTTGTGGAGTTAATCGCATACATTAGCACAAGTGTTTTCACATTTTGCTCCCAGGGACTTTAGTTCCTCGTCTAGTTCTGAAAGCCATATGAGACATAATTTTGACCACTTCTGACACGTGTGCAAAGTTTCATGAGTTTTCGAGCATGTTTAGGCCCTCAAAAAATGCAATTCATTTCGGAGAAGAATAATAATAGAGCTCCGGACGTCACGTGACCCAGGCAGGAACAGCCGGGAGCGAATATGAAATGAATGGCGCCAGCATGAGTTTCAAGGCAACCGAGTTCACTGCGCACTTTAATTCAAAAGACATAGACCTGTACATAGCAAAACTTAATAGATTAAAAATAACAGATCCATATAATGCCTCCAGGGCGCTTTTCACATGTATCGATAAAAGAACTGGTAGCTTTCCTGTCAGGACACCTGTTGCACCAGCTGTGCTCAAGTTACAACTAGCCTAGTTTTGACGTAAATGAGCACTAAGTTACAACAATAAGTTACAACTTATGTACTTGTGTTGCAACATTAAACTTAGTTGAAGCCTAAATCTACGTATAAACTAAATATTTACGGAAGCCTCCGTAGTAACTATGTTACACGAACCCGTCCAAAACTTCATGTTAATGAAGCCACTGTGTGCATCTGTCTCATCGGTCCATGTTGTGCATGTCAAATAAAATCAGTCATAAATTATGACTCATAATCAATAAATGTAATTTCTTATTTTTTTGTTTCCATATTTATATTGATCCTTAATTTTGTTTCAAATAGCCTACAATTTCTGAATGTTATTTATATAAAAGCACTTATGTTATTCATGATTAAGTATCATACTTAATGGGAACTTGTTTTTATCATTAGTTACAAAAGTAGAGGCAAAAGTAGTTAGAATGAAGAATAAACTGAAATTCATGGCATTTCAACAACTTACTACGATAAAATGATTTTCCCTTTGCTTTCCCCCGGCTGTTCTGGCATCCTGGCGCACAGCAGCTGTCCACCATGTTGAAATAGTAAGGTTTAAACAGTCTGGTTTTAAATTATTTTTCGACCACTATAGATACCAATGCTACAGCCGTTCTAGCGCTCCCCTGATTGCCTGCCAAAATGGCAGAGTTTAGGCTGCGTGACGTCAACCTCCGGAGCTCTATAGAGAGAGCAATTCCAATAGGGTCCTCACACCATCGGTGCTCAGGCCCTAATAAAAAAGAAGGTAACAGTTTGCCTCTACTTAATTTGATAATTAATAGGACTTACAATTTCCCATAATTTAATCAATTGATTAGTTTTAAGTTGTTTTAAGTAGATTTCTTAAGCTGCAACAAATTCTATGAAAGTTTTATGCAATAAACCTTGTGAACTTTATTTTATTTCTATGCACGTATTTTATTGAAATGCACATCACAAAAGCAGAGTGTTTCTTATCTTAAACTAGCATGGATACTCAGCTGAGTCACACTCAAAAAATAGCTTGACTCAATGTGAGTATCAAAGATAACAATTTTTTCAGTGTAGGCCTATTTGAAATGAATTAATCCAACACAGCTGCTATGCCTCTTTGATTGACTTTAAAAAACAGAGTATACTGTAACAGAAAGCCTGCTTTGAGATGCATTACTTGTGTTTGAAATAACCTGTGGCGGTTCTTGACCACGGTAACTGGGAGGGGGCACTTGTTAACATTTATCTTAACCAGTAGTTAAATAGGTAGTTCACCTAAAAATGAAAATTAATGTATCTGTAATATGATCATGCATGCTCAATTTATAAAAGCATAACTAAACCATTTATTTTACATTAAATTACATTACGTTATTTTGTAGCCTACATCTGTTCTCTGTTAGCGGACTCTTTGCATAAGTTTGCATAGGCTATATAGTCATGATTGTTTTATTTAAAAACAAACATCTAATACTGTATAAGCAACACTGGACAATTGGATAGAATAATATTATTTCTCGCTATACGTGAACATGACTGAAATTAAATATTTTCTTTTACCTGTATCTTTTCTCGGGTATCTCTGTGGTGAAACACCGTCTCTGTGATAGCAGCTCATGAACGGTTCTTTCATAATTTATCTTTGGCTGCATTATAATGACTTCCTAATTCAGAATATGATCAAAGATTGCATATGTGGACGTGTTCTGAGAAATTAGCCATTGAAAAATATATAATATAAGATATTTTAACTACCAGTATGTTTAAATGAACGAAATGACTGAACGGAATTCAAAGTCGTCAAGTCAGTAAAATTAATCTACAGTATCACCCCCATTAATATGTTTTTGTGATTATTTATTTTTATTTATTTTATACTGTAGCTTTTTTTCAGGCTCCTGCATTTAACCAGGTTTAAAAAACGTTTTTCAAAAGTCTTATTCTCGACTCCCAATTTGATTCTAGGGAGAGCGAGGAAACTCATTAAGGTGACAGTGCAAAGCAGAGAAAAGGGTGAAATAATTAGAACATCAGAAGACGACACTTACACAGCTGCTCTAGCCTGCCTCGGGAATGGCTCTGTGGTTTGGTATTAATTACAGGTGCTCTCACACATACACACACACACACACACACACACAAACACAACTAAATATACTCAAACACTCCACTCACAAACATCTGAGGCACCTTGCTAAAATAAGAACTGCAAATTCATGGTCTTTAGAGAGAGGGAGAGGGGAAAGAAGAGACGTCCTGGGAGAAGAGAAGAGAGGAAAATTAAAGCTATGTGGACTGTGTTTCTCAAAAACATCACACACTACTCCAGGGCCTACAAGAGGCATCAACATATTTTCCAAAACCATCACGGCCATTCATCCTTGTGTTAAATTACAAACATTTTGTGAAGAAGTAGCTTTACGTTTCAATGATATCAAAGTGTGACCTGTTTATGAAGTAAAATGTGAGGGCTAACAACTAAAAATAGTTTGGAAAGCTTTGCTTCACGAGCCTTGGCTTGTATACAGAAAATCTCTGCAACCAAGCCACATTCAATAAAGTCCAACTTACCACAATCAAGGTGTTTATTGTTTCATTGTGCAATGCCATTCAAAAGATTGGGTAAGATTGTTAATGTTTTTTAAAGAAGTCTCTTATGCTTGCCAAGACTGTCTTTGTTTGATAAAAAATACAGCATTAACTGTAATATTGTGAAATATTATTACAATTTAAAATACCTGTTTTCTGTTTTGATATATATTTTAAAATGTAATTTATTCCTGTGATGGCAAAGCTGAATTTTCAGCAGCCATTTCTCCAGTCTTCAGTGTCACATGATCCTTCAGAAATAATTCTAAGAAGCCGATTTAGTGCTCAAAAAATGTATTTACAATGTTGTGCTGTAAAAAAAAATTTAGAACAATTTTTTCCAGAATTCTTTAATGAATGTAATGTTCAAGAACAGCATTTATTTGAAAGAGACATTATACATGACTTTGCTGCCACTTTTAATCAATTTAATGCATTTGTAGTGAATAAAAGTTAATTACTTTTTAAATAATTATGGTAGTAAGGGATGCACGATATATCGCCAACATATCGTTATTGGCTGATAAATGGTCATTTTTGATGTTATCGCTCTCGATCCGATAAGAAAATTTGGCCGATATATTCTAGCCGATAGATTTCCTTCACCTGAGACACTTCAGACGTGCAATGTCCCCTATGATGGTTTTGAATTGCTTGATATGATTTTCAGTGGCGGAGCCAGAGGGGTGTCCAGGGTGTATAGACATTTTTCAGCAAAATCTGGTTTATGGAAAGATATAGCTAATATACACTCACCTAAAGGATTATTAGGAACACCATACTAATACTGTGTTTGACCCCCTTTCGCCTTCAGAACTGCCTTAATTCTACGTGGCATTGATTCAACAAGGTGCTGAAAGCATTCTTTAGAAATGTTGGCCCATATTGATAGGATAGCATCTTGCAGTTGATGGAGATTTGTGGGATGCACATCCAGGGCACGAAGCTCCCGTTCCACCACATCCCAAAGATGCTCTATTGGGTTGAGATCTGGTGACTGTGGTGACATTTTAGTACAGTGAACTCATTGTCATGTTCAAGAAACCAATTTGAAATGATTCGAGCTTTGTGACATGGTGCATTATCCTGCTGGAAGTAGCCATCAGAGGATGGGTACATGGTGGTCATAAAGGGATGGACATGGTCAGAAACAATGCACAGGTAGGCCGTGGCATTTAAACGATTGGCACTAAGGGGCCTAAAGTGTGCCAAGAAAACTTCCCCCACACCATTACACCACAACCACCAGCCTGCACAGTGGTAACAAGGCATGATGGATCCATGTTCTCATTCTGTTTACGCCAAATTCTGACTCTACCATCTGAATGTCTCAACAGAAATCGAGACTCATCAGACCAGGCAACATTTTTCCAGTCTTCAACTGTCCAATTTTGGTGAGCTCGTGCAAATTGTAGCCTCTTTTTCCTATTTGTAGTGGAGATGAGTGGTACCCGGTGGGATCTTCTGCTGTTGTAGCCCATCCGCCTCAAGGTTGTGCGTGTTGTGGCTTCACAAATGCTTTGCTGCATACCTCGGTTGTAACGAGTGGTTATTTCAGTCAAAGTTGCTCTTCTATCAGCTTGAATCAGTCGGCCCATTCTCCTCTGACCTTTAGCATCAACAAGGCATTTTCGCCCACAGGACTGCCGCATACTGGATGTTTTTCCCTTTTCACACCATTCTTTGTAAACTCTAGAAATGGTTGTGTGTGAAAATCCCAGTAACTGAGCAGATTGTGAAATACTCAGACCGGCCCGTCTGGCACCAACAACCATGCCACGCTCAAAATTGCTTAAATCACCTTTCTTTCCCATTCTGACATTCAGTTTGGAGTTCAGGAGATTGTCTTGACCAGGACCACACCCCTAAATGCATTGAAGCAACTGCCATGTGATTGGTTGATTAGATAATTGCATTAATGAGAAATTGAACAGGTGTTCCTAATAATCCTTTAGGTGAGTGTGGGAAAAAAAAATCCATCATATGGTAACATCATTGGTTTTATTCAAGCGAAAAATATTATTTAATTCAACAGAATCAGCCTGATTTCATTGGGTTACACCATCAACATTTTTTTTAAGGTTTTTTTAAATCAAGTAAAAAAATAAAAAATCCATATGGTAAAAAATGCACAAAACAATTTTTTTTTACAGTGTGGCTATTAGCTTAGTTTGCAACAAAAGCAATTTTTTGCAGGGGTCCCATGAATTCACATAAGCCCTTGAACTGTGCAATTGTTCGGAGGTGTAGTAAACCAACATCACAGATGAAGGAGGGATGGGAAAGAAATACGTGGGAGAATAAAAAGTATGTGTGTGTGTCAGACAAAGAAAGAGAAGGAGAGTGGGGGGATAAAATGCTTGAGTTCCCTGCATATTGCCTGGATGCTGGTTTGGCGGGTGCCAAGTGAGCCCAGGCTCCATCTGGCCATGTTAGTACAGGCCTCAGAGGGGAGAACTCCACTGATAAGTCCCTGTTCATTCCAACACTGACAGATGCCTATGGCGAGAGTGAGAGAGCGGGAGAGAGAAAAGAGAGTATTTCTCATTACCTAACTAGAGCCAGGAACTTACACAACTCACGTGCCAGCTTGTGTATTGATGAAATGAAGACTCGAGCCTCTCTGACAGAAAAACAGAGAGAAGCTTGGCATGAACGAGTCTCCCGTTGATGGGAAAATGTCTACCTTTATACCTGATGAGGAAGAGGCATACACCATGACAAGCATCAGAAACAAATGCCCTTTTGAAACATCAATTGCATCTGTACGAATGCACTCACACTGTATGAAAGCCTGATTCAGCAGCAGCTGAACATCATGAACATTCAGAAGAATATCATGTAGCACTTGGTGTGGTAACCTTCTTTTTAAATGTCTAAATGCATTAAACCTTAAAAATATGCTTCATGTGGCAACATCCAAATGTATTATTGAACTCAAAAATATGATTTAAAATCACTGAATCAACATACATGTACATTAATTACACAAGACAAAATTTCTAGAAAAATGGCAACTGCCTGTTATCAATTTTTACAGTGATAACTTGTTAAATTTAGGTTTAAAACAAAAAACAATGAATCAACAGAATAAGAAAAATAAAATTTATTCAAGATGTATTCTCTGAAATACACTACTGTTCAAAAAATAAATAATAAAAATAAATAAATTACTTTAAGAAATTACTTTTGTACTTTAATAAAGTAATATTCAGAAAGTATTCATCAAATTTATCAAAAGTAAAAATAAAGGCATTATGATGTTTCAAAAGATTTCTATTTCTAAAGATTTAAATAAATGCCATTTGTTTGAACTTTTACTATTTGTAAGGATGTTTAGATCTTAAATGCCTCTTTTTAGAATTTTCTTTTAGTCATGGCATTTTTTATCAATTTGAAATCCCCAAAGAGCATCCCAAGACCCTACAATTTCATATTCTAACTTAGTTTTCTTTTTGGAGAATATCAAAGTCATCAGTAGGAGTAGCCATGAGAAATTGCTTAAAATTGAGAATATGGCTCCAGTGACAGAATAAACATGTACAAGGTTAGACTGGTCGCCAGTGAGATGGATCCAACTGTGCGGGGGTTTGCTATCTGGAATAGCTCCGTTCAAAATCTGCTCTGGTCCTGAAGTGGGCGTTCTGCTGCTGGTGATCCACTCCATTTGAGTGGGCAGGAGTCTCCCCTTCTGCTGATACCATGCTCATTATCACAGCTCTACAACAGCCGGTGAACATCTGGTACTGGTAATGCAATCAAATACATACTGCCCCACACTTATATTTACTGCAGCTCATGTGTTGACATCTAGAATGAGGACATGCACAATGGCTGATAAAAACAGTGATAGATGCTTTTTTTTTGCTGTGATTTAACACTTCCCAAACAGTGTACAATGAGGACTGCACTTTGGTACACACTATCTACACACATTTATATAGCGTCTGTGTGTGGATAAAGAAGTGAAAGCAGCTCTAGTATCTGGGACGAGGAGTCTCTCCCTAGAACTTTGAGTACCCAGTCTGTTTACCTGCTCTGGATTTGATATGATTAAAAGAAACAGAGAGGACAAGTCATGAGAGAGAGAGAGAGAGAGAAGGCGGAGCGGGGGCGGGGTGGGGGGGCTTCATTACGAAGAGCTCTAAAATAACATGTTTAGGACAATTAATGCTTAAAAGCAGCAGCGTCCTAATATGCAGACACATCAATTATAGACCTGATATAAACAGAACAGGATATAACATCTTAAATAATTAAACCTAAAAGTAAATGTAAACAAACACTCTAGTCAACACTGAAACACTGAATTGACTGAGTTAAACTAAGACTATATGCATTTGGAATGTGAGGAATACACCATATCAAAATGACCTTAACCTTTTTTTAACAAGTACGTTTATATTTATAATTTTAAATAACTTTTAAAGTACTTTTAAATCAATATCTTATTAACTTTTTTTATGTTTTAATTTGGCTCTTTAAAAGCCAAAGAAAATTATGCCATCTAAGGATTTTTAAAGTAATACACTGTGGTCTAAGAAAAATAAATAAATCAATAATAATCGCTCAAATAGCGATTGAATTTAGCGGATGTCACTCCTGACAATTTGCAGTGTGTACATGGCCACTTGTCAAAAATGAATAACAAAAGCTTGTTCTTATTCAAATTCTGAATTGATTATACATCGCCTAGAAAGTGTGAAAAGATCGGTCCCTTCATGATCACTGTTACTCATCTTAGTTCATCCAGATGACGCAATCTCACAAGGTTCTGTTATAATCAATGAAGCTGTCTACACTGCACAGTGAATATCTTATTTACATAATGTCTACACTTTGTTATAATGAGAGGATTTTTGAGCATGCAGCACTGGACAAAAACTCTAGCTTTGAGCCGTGAGTGGATTCTAACTTAAACACAGCTGATTGGCCATTCGTTCAAGAAACCAACAGACATATCTGTGATTGGCTACATTGCTCAATGCTCCAAAAACACGTTGTAAATAGAAAACGTTGACGCATACAGGACAATTTGCCAAACCACCAATATGATATTATTACGGAGAAAACTGATACAGCAGTTACGGGTTTTATGGGGACTTTCCTCAAAAATTTTCAAATTATAAATCTTTATGATTTATAAGCTGTTTTCCTCATGAGGTCCCCACAACGTAGGGTTTACAGGACCACACACACGTTTTCATGAACATGCCCGTGTTCATTTACAGCACCATATTTCTTTACAGGTGGTCCAGAGCAGTACAGATGCTAGCTCAGAGAAAGATAGAACTTTAAGTACATAAAATGAAATGTTTTTTTCTTTTTTCTTGTTACCCATCAATTGCTTTCAATTCAATTCCAAAAGCTTGTGTTTATATGTTCATATCTAAGCCTTTTAGGAGCTTTTGCAAATGTATCAAAGGTAATTTACACTGCATGCCTGGGACTTATTGCCATTAAATGTATTCCTTTTCAGTGGCTTGGGGAATATTATAGTAAAGGTTGTTTGGGAGAAGTGCCAGAAAGTACAATTAGACCAGTATTAAAAAGCAGCTTATATAGGGTTGCCCACTGCCACTAAAACTCTCTCTGTGTGATTTAGATAATAACAACAATAACAACAAGCAGAAGTATTAATCTAAATAAAAATTATTTACTTTATATACTAAATACTAAAGGTTTAATAATGACATGATCTAAATGTCTATATACAATGCATTCAGACCCCTTTATATATATTTTTTTTTACATTTTATGTTACAGCTATATTGCTAAAATGCATTAAATTATTTTTCACATGAATCTACACTCCAAACCCCATTATGACAAAGCAAAAACCAGAGGGATGATTGGATTGGATTGATACCAACATATAGAAAATGCCAATCAACCTTATGCCACTAGTGGATTTACATCAGGATAAAAAAAGAAAGGCTGGTTTCACCTGTGCTTTGGGAATTACACAAAGAACTTTGAAAGGCAGAGGGCAAAAATGAAGGCTGCAACCTTCAAAACAAATAAACAAGGTTGAAAGAAGCACGTTCTATGGTAATTCAACTGTTTAGTCAAAAGCCTTTTCATTTCAAATAGACTAAGGTGAGCAGACAGAGCAAATAATATAGTGCTGACCAATGTTTATTCTCCCTGACTGATACCAAGATGAAACTGCCCTTGGTAGGCATGTTCCCTCTCAGCTCAGAACATAAAGCACATCAAGTCATAATTTTTTTGTTGTATTCTTAAAACTGACAAAGTCTGCTTGAAAAAAAAAATCTATTACATTCATCTGCTGAGGTTCATTTGCTCATGGTTTCTCCTTGGCCTTTCTGTATCCCAGAGGAGATTCTTCTTCACTTGTTCTTTGAAATAACCTTCTGTCTAATGATCTAGCATGACCTTAGCCAGGTTTAATTAAATAATAAATGGCCTGATTCCTTTCAGTGGAGTCTCTGCCCGATAAGAAGCTCTGTAGAATCATGTGAGTGCTTTACATGACCGTTTCCCATTCCCAGGCTATCCAACAGACAGTGACTAACACAACCCCTATAAATGTCCTTTATGAGCACAACACTAGGAACTCAGTATTGATGTGGGTGGCTGAACTAATGGAGCTGCCCAGTTTCTGCTGCTAGTAATGGTGATTGCAGATTTAAAAGCAACATTTTTATTGGTATCCGTTTCAAAATATGTTCCAACCATAGTATAAAAGTTTAATGAAAAATACAGTACAATGAAAGTATAATAGTTGAATCAAATGGTGGAGTAAAGGTTTTGACAAATGATCAAGCTGGCACTCTGTATAAAATTTTATGTGAGTGTTTGTGTGCATCTGTTAGCAGCGTGTTGTGAATCTCAGACTGCCCATTTTGCAGCTGAAGTAGCAGAAGGAGATTCGGTTTTCTCAAAGCAGCTCAGAGTCCTATTGCTGCCCCATGGCTGGATTTCCAGCCCTTCTCAAATGTAATGGATGACTGGAGGAGGCTTTGGACCCACATGCCCCAGCCAAACACTCCGAAAGGCCACAGAATCCCCACTGAATGTCAGGCCAAGTGTTTTGAGGCTTGGTTTCAGGGATGTAAGACCCTCCAAGTCTTTTATAGACTTCAGCCATCCAAAGTTAAAAACCTGTAGTTAAAAGTCTGTAGTCTAAATAAATAGGGAAAGCAAAGTAAATGTTTTGTTCAGATAATACTTTAATTATTTGTTTTGGCTTCAGTAGAGTGACAATATAAAGCCAATTATTTAAATTTGGTGTAAAAAGCTTTAAAAACCTCTGGACTACAACGGTAAGAAGAAAGCAATTAAAAGGTTGCTTTGTTGAGTTTTTAATTTATATTTAAATCTAAGACAGACTTAACTTGAATTCTTTTTTTTGGTATTATATATATTCATATATATTATATAGTATTAGAATTAATCTCATAATATATTATTAAAAAAAATTCTGAAATAAATTGATTCATATGTCCTTGCATTGATCAAAAGTGACAATACAAGTAAATGAATGCAGTTTTCTTACTATATTTATCAAAGAATCTTTAAAAATGGATCATGGATCATTCAGTTTCACCATCACAAGAATAAATTACATTTTTAAAATACATTAAAATAAAAAAACAGTACAATTTTTAATTGTAATAAAAGTTATTGTATTTTTATATTGTGTATTTATATTTTTTTGTAGTTGTAGAGCTTAAGAGACATAAGAGACAAAACCATTAACAAAACCAAAACTTTTAAACAGTAGTGTGTGTGTGTGTGTGTTTTCCTGGTAAACCCTTCATTGTCGGGACCAAATGGACCAAAGTACAAAAATGCAGTAAGTTTTCTGTGAGGGTTATGTTTATGGGATAGAACATACAGTCTGTACAGTATAAAAATTCATCATATCTATGGAAAGTCTCCATAAAACATGGAAACCCAACATGTGTGTGTGGATTTGTATTTTAGTGCCTTGAAATGTATAAATGCCGTTGACTAATGTATGAAGGTAAATTGATGCCATAAAGAATCGCATGCACAGGGTAAGATTTGTGAAAGTGTACACAAGATTGCAAGCGTAAATTAAATTTGCATGCACAAGAGAAGCTTTGTAAAGGTATTTATTCATTTATTAACATGTATGTGTGCATTAAAAGTAACATTTCGGCAGCGAGAACGATGCTGAGCCAAATATTTTTTTTTATACAAAGGTTGGTTTTACACGGTCAATCTATTGTGCAATTTTCGCTTGCAAATTGATGTTTACAGGCGTGCAATGATTTTGGCAAAAGAAACGTGCCAAAAGTGTAAGCACGGAAAAATGGAAGTCAGAAGAATACAGATCATATTTATCTTGCGTTAGCATGAAGCTGCAGTTTCACAATACATGAATTACACTTACGGATAACAGTAAAATGCTGCAAATATTTTTTTCTTACACTTGAAAGGCGATTTACACCTTTACAAAGCTTCTCTTGGGCATGCAAATTTAATTTATGCTTGCAATCTTATGTACACTTTCACAAATCTTACATGCGATTCTTTATGGCATCAATTTACCTTCATACTAATGCTGTTAAAATTTTAGCACTGAAGATATTCCAAGATGAGCTGAAACGTTTACTTTTTGTACAGTCATTTTTTTGTTAGTGCACTTTGGTACTATTATATTTTCTAATATTTCCAATCAATTTTATTCTCATTAGCAGCTGACTTAATATGTAAACCAAATCACTTAATTTAAGCTTGGCTTCTTTAGTGTGCTCTTCTCTGGTCCTAACAGGCCAGTGGACTATCAGGTCTACTGATATTTTTTTCTCTTTGCTCTCGCCACCTGGTTACCAAGGAAACAACCTCTGTACCATATAGCCGGTGTTCTATCGACAAATCAGCCTCAAGAAATGTGTCCACCATCTTGTTACTGTCCCCTTTATCTGAAAAGGAGCTGCTCCAACACCCTTAATAATGTCAGTGGTCACAGAACTCCAAGGCCACAGACATAGCCAATAATGTGCTTATCAGCTTCAACAAGTCAATCAGATGAGATTTGTAGCTGTAAATGAGGACACCATCCTTATTACGAGCCAATTCGCTTTAAATGACACACATTCAACGTGCACAGGGATCTATACTGTATCTTATAGATCTATACAGGGGTATATACTGTATCTAAAAGGATATATTGTTCAGTAACACTTAAAGTTTAGGTTTTTTTTTTACATTAGTTATTATGAACTAACAATGAACAATACTTCTATAGTATTTATTTATCTCTATTATGTTAATCTTAACATTTACTACAACATTTTTAAGATCCGAAGTTGTATCTGTTAACAAACATTTTAATAAAAAAAGTGTATTACTTTTTTTATTAGTTTTTGTAATGCATTAACTAATGTTAACAAATGAGGCCTTTCTGTAAAGTGTTACCATTGTTTCTTAGTCTATAACATGTTTGAGCTAAATTAAGTATGAAGTTAACACTTTATTTGGCTTGAATTTGGGATAGTCAACTTTGAAGGCTCTCCTTATGTACATAGAGTACAGTAAAATATCAGTGCCAATTTACAGAAGATTACCAGTCTATGGAAGCCAGTTTTCACCTCAAAATGAAAATATAAAAGGTAACTGAGAGAAAATGAAGTCACATTTAATGGTATAAAGTCAATTGGGAGAAATAAATAGAAATAAAAAAATTTTTTTTACTCTCAAGCGGAAATGGACTTCCATGCCAGTCAGATTATTCTCTATTATCTGGTTATTTAAATCAAGAATCTGATGAAAATCTACAGGGTATAACATAACTGTCAATACATAAGTTATGAGACTAAACACATATAAACCCATCACCCAATCAGAGACATAACATTATGCATGTAAGAGTTAGTGAACACACAGCGATACTTGCTTAGCACTCTCTGAATCCATTATAATACATCATAAATGACATCCATGCAGGGAATCATATGCTTTTTTTGTGCCGCGGGTCTCTCTTTGCTGTTTTATATATACAATGCACATAGAATAAGTATATATTTAGATGCAAATAGGCAGTGCGGGGATCTTCTCTTCTTATCTGTATATATACAGCTCATTCATGTCAGAGAACTTCACTGTTGTGTTTTCATCTCTGAGCATCGGCCTTGGAAAAAACCCCAAAAAAAACAACAACATATAGAATGCTCTATTACTTGTCTCACAAAGTATGCAGAAAGTAAAAATGACAGAAAAGTATGTCCATTTACAAGTTAAGCCCCTCAACAGAATGATTTGTAGTTGCTTTTGTAGTTGTCATGGCAACAGCCATAAAGGCCAAACAATCAGTCAAAGCAAGTATAATGGAGGACAGTTGTGAGTCCCCAGAGAGGAAGTTCACAGGCCTTGTGCTGATTGGTAGAGATAAGGATATAAAGCAAACTCTCTGGTCAAGCAAGTGATTGAGGATTAAGACAGAAAAATCCCCCTATAACTATAACCTCTCGGGCCACAGGAGGGGTTTTATTTGCATTCGTCTGTGGGGGTTTAGCGTGCTGAGGATTTGTGATGGTGTGCTGAGAGGCAGCATTGTTGCAGAGGGGGCTGTTAATTACTAGGATTAATTGATGTTTTGATTTACGTGTAAATAGGGGAAGCTGTCAGTACTTGACACCCAGGGAGAGATGGCATGAAAGTGGATTAGCGTTGTAGGAGCACCCAGGCTCTCATTAAGCGTGAGAATTCTAATGTAATGTAATGAGATGCAGCTTATGCAGGCTAATGCTCGGGCTAAAATATTAGCTCCTTTGTAGCATGCTAAAGTCATTACCCACATTGCTGTTGCCATAGTTACAGGAAGACAGGTAACTGTTGCATTAACCATGCAAGATGTTGTAGAAAATACAAAGTGATGTGTGCGGTGCACAGAGAAGGAATCTTCCAAAGGGAAAGCAAGAAATCTCATTTTGTGGTACAAAAATTAAAGCAGGGTGCATGGGGATGCCTTCTTCCCATAGTGCATCCTGGTGCCATGTGTTCCTCAGGTAAGCAATGCACACGCACCCGGCCATCCACGTGATGTAAAAGAAACGTGATTCATCAGACCACGCCACCTTCTTCCATTGCTCCGTGGTCCAGTTCTGATGTTCACGTCCCCACTGTTGGTGCTTTCGGTCGTGGACATGGGTCAGAATGGGCCCCCTGACTGGTCTGCGGCTATACAGCCCCATACGCAACAAACTGCAATGCACTGTGTATTCTGACACCTTTCTGTCAGAACCAGCATTAACTTCTTGAGCACTTTGAGCTACAGAAGCTCGCCTGTTTGATCGGACCACAATGGCCAGCCTTCGCTCCCCACATGCATCAAATCAATTAGCTCAAATTCTTACGTTTGCCCATTTTTTCCTGCTTCTAACACATCCCACCCACTAACAGGTGCCATGATGAAGAGATAATCAGTGTTATTCACTTCACCTGTCAGTGGTCATATTGTTATGCCTGATCGTTGTATATATGTTACCGGCAATGTGTGAAAAGCAGGTATTGTATAGAATGTCTAGGGAATATATAGCATGCGTGCAGTTTTTAGGCAAAGTATGAAATGTCTGTTTTATTGTGATTATGTTGCATACTTTTCCTAGGCATTCTATACATTATCTAGGTATTTTACAGAATGATTCAGAGGGCTGCGAAGCGATGATAAAATTATCATCGATGCATCTTTTTTTCTATACAAATTTTCTTTTTTCTCATTTGGTACTTTTAAAGCAAAGTATTTGTATGAATTTACTTCCATCTTTTATTAATACAACATATGGAAGTGATTTTACAAGTCAACAGGAAGGTTACATTTGAACCAAAAAAAGTAGTCTGTAGCAGCATACTTGTAGTAAATTAATACAGACTTCAGCATATTCTGAATCACTAACATAAAGTAATAACCAAAACCCTCCTGTTATGTGTAATGAGCAATATAATCCTTCAGACAAAAAATAAAATAAACATTTTGCTGCACCAAAATCACAGATTTTATACAAAAATATAGAATTCTGTACCAGCAGCTCTCATACAAAAGTAATGCTTGTGGACTTCAGCATATTCTGAATAACTAGTGCTGTTATACACAAATAAATAATAGAGTCTAAGACTTATGACTTAAAACTAAATCCTGAGCACAGACACATTTTTTGCTGTATACCACAATCAAACACAGCTTTTATGAAATGAACACTAACATCTGCAGAGAATACGGACGCAAATCCTTGACCATAAAATCTGCGATAGAGTTTGTACTGGTTGGCAGCAACTACCGGTACAACCGAGCGTTGGAAACGTGTAATATGGTTTCTCATGTTTGTCGTGTTTTGAAAATATTTTAGTTTAGTTTGACAACTTGCACATAGTGTGGCTCTTGTCCAGGTCATTTTCCCCTTCAACTTCATAGAAGTGCTTCCATACGCTAGCTTTTAATGCAGAGGGTGCCGGTCGGATTTCTCACTCAGCCATCATGAGTCTCTGTTGTGTGCACGCCACAGACGGTCCGGCCGCTGCACTTCCCGCACTTCAGAGTTGCGCCTTTTGCGTTCCGTCAAAATTACGTGATCAACATTTAGAAAATCTACTTTTTGACATTTGTGAATCGATTCAGAATCGTCAACGTCCGCATCGCGATGCATCTAAGAATCGAATTTTCCCCCCACCTCTACCTTTATTGGCATTGAACATGTTTTTGAAAATGAACGAAGAACAAAGTAAAGGACATTCTTACCAGAAAAACACGAAAGCAGAAGTGGCGTTGAGCTACTTGTTGCAGCAAGGAAGGCTAGAATGGCATTTTGAATGGCACTACACTTTCTTCCTGTTCCGACATCGTGACACAGCAACCGCCCGGGAACAGTAGGGGCGAGCCTCTGTGGCGGGAGTGAAAGCTCAAGTGTTTCGCTACCGGCACGCCACCGCCGAACAAAGACCCAAGCGTGAGTAGCGGGAGCATTCTATACACTGCCGGCTGGCCCTTTGGTATTGTATAGAATGCCAAGGAAATGTGTGAAATATAAACCATTTCATACTTTGCCTACAAACTTTAGGCATTCTATATATTCCCTAGGCATTCTATACAATGCCGGATTTCACACATTGACGGTAACATATATATCTGCACTATACACACACACACACTTTTATACATACATACATATGTACTTTTCGTGTGGAATCACTTTCCTCCGTTACATCAAATGTTACTGATGGGCCACAGAAGTTTCGCAGTATGCTGCTTTGTTTTCAGAAACAAAATACAGAGACAGAGAACAAAACTATAATCATCTAAGGACAAGTGATAAACAGATTACTGTCGTGTCACTTTAAACACCTGTGCTGTCAGCTGACTAGAGCAGATGTTGTTTTTAACCTAACAGAAACACTTTTTTCTTTATTTATATAAGGATTTTGCCTTTCGTTTAAGTAGAGTTGAGAGACGCAGGAGTCTGGTGGAAGCGGTAGAGGAATACCCCCTGTGTCACATCCCTGACACCTTCCAGTAATGCTTTTAGATATAGTTAAGATACATAAACAGCAGGGACATCTGCCTTTCACTGCCTGGCTGAGCACTAACAAACAGTAGAACAAAGGGATTGTGTTCAGGAAGGAAACTATACGAACAGACAATGAAATGTAATCAAGGGCAAAATTGGAAGATGATTCAGTGCTTGCTGTGCTCTCCCAAGTGAACAAAGTAAAGGCTTCAAATCGACCATAAAAATTTTTTTTCCTAGTGGATTCATTCAATGATTTAATAAATCCATATGCATTAAACATTTCCAAAAATTGTACATGCTCCAATACAGATGTGGTTGTCAAAAATGCAGCAAAAGGCATGAAAGAGCCTCACATTTCTTTCTCTTGTGGAAAATGTCTTAATATTTTTTATTCATACAGTAAAAGATAGTGGGGTCCAGTATTGTTTTGAACACCATAGACTTTCATCGTATAGACAAGATCAAATTATTTTGTTTCTACATTAGAAATTACAGGTTTGACTTTGGAACAATATGAGGATGAGTAACACATTTTTAAAATAATTTATAATATAATATAACACATAATAATAGAAGCAAGTAGGGAGGTGAAAAATGTGTGGTGTTCCCTTGTTCTCCAATCAATAGGAGTCACCAGCAGACACAAGGAATGTTTTCCAAGACTTTGTTTCATGGACACTGTAAAAAGCTGCGTTAAAAATCAATTCACCAGACAAATAATGCTGAATTATTCAAACTAAAGGATATTTTCAATTCAGACAAAAAGAAAGAAAGAGAGCAGCGGCGGGTGTCATATTGTTTAAGAGCACATGAATATTTAAACAGGACCACAAACCTTGCTAGAATCAGCCTCGATATATTTATTTGATTAGTCTACACAGCACCAATAGCAACACCATTCTCATACTAATTCATGTGCTTTTTTTGTAGTTGAAAAGTCTGAAGATAGAACAGAGATGGGAATACAACCAGAATTCCTCCAGATTAATTTCCTGCTTTCTGATGCTACTTCTTCCAAAGATTTTAATTTCCAACAAATATAATCTCCAGGAATGATAAAGTGGCAGGGGAGCAAAACAGAAGCTTTGAGCTGGCTTTCACCCCAGAGAGATGTGGAATACGTCCCTAAAATCTGATATTGTATGAGAGGCTCATATCAAGAAAAAATGTGATGCTCTGGCGTCAGCAAATCTGTCTGTGATTGGGTGGGGAAGGGGGAACAGTAAAAAGATTCCCAACTTTATATCTTGAAGATTTTAAAATTGATGTGTGATGCAACTTTATAGCAGACTGCCCCCAGCAAACAGTCCAGGGAGAAAAAAGTGTGATAACGGAAGGAGACAGCAAAGCATTTAAAAAGAGAGACAGCAGAACATTTCTATTTTCATTCCTAAATGCCAGTAAAGGGGATGTGTCCGTAAGGCACAATCATATTAGTGTCATGCGAAGAACTCCTCCACCTTCACTATCTGCTCTGTTCTTTTCTCTCCCTCATATATTTGTGCTGCATATAAAACCAGTTTATTTTTGGCCTGCGAAGCAAAATCGCCCATATCTGTATCAGTGCTTTATGAAAACTGTATTAGTGGAGCCTTTATTATTTTTAAAGCACAATGTCTCTTTCAACACTAAATAATTAAAACATTTTATGCAGTCATATTTGACTCAGCATGAGGCTTTTTTAAAATTAGGTTTCAAGCTAAATGTCTCATTCAGTCTCAGTATTTGGGAGGAAAGAAACATTAATATAACTAAAAGTCTAAAATGAGCCACGTTTGAAGCAATCGTGAAACAGTGAATACACACACCTGTGGCTGGACATTAATTGAATTCTATAAATCTATTTCAAACGTATAATATTACAGTAAAATACTTTTCAAATAATTATGCTTTTTCATATGCAGTGACTAATATATTAAAAAACACAAAAAATACAATACAAACAAGCATCCTTAGAACAATAATGCAATGTGAATAAAGATAGAAACGTCTGTCTGCATTAGGTTTGAAATACAAACAGGAGACTTAACAGGAGAATCATCTGAACAATGTGCAGTTCCTCATGTTTCCTCATGGATCAAAACACCTTGCTATTTACTGTACTATGGTAGATGCTGTTGTAAATTAAGATGATAACACACGGCAAGTTACCATGTCAAGCTAAAGAAACACTTTAAAATAGTTAATAACCTTAAAAAAGTTTAATGTCAACAAAGGTATGTAGAAACTGACAACTGTCTTTGTGAAAGGTCTTTTATGCAACTATTGGTTGGTGGGTGTGTTGGCTGAATGGATGGATACATTTCTTAATTGTCTGTTGTCAATATGTTGCGTATGTATTGTTCATTTTGCCTAAAATATAAATAAATGTACATAGTTCTGCATGTTATAATGTGTTCCTTATATGACACACCCAGTTAAGATAATGGAGCCTTTACTAAACAAGCCGATTCTAGAATTCAAGAGTGTTATATAAATGTGCAGTACTGGGGTAGTCCAGAAGCAAGACTGAGGACCACTGATTCATTTTTAAATTTTTATTACCAATAAGTAAAGACAAACATCAGCATAGCACTCCTGTTGACAATTGTGATTTCACTGCTTGGTTGGCCAAATTCTTATAAAATTGAAAAGTTTATTGTGCACATTGCTCACAATTCATCAATCTGGAGGCACAATTGTAATGACAGCGAACCACAAGGATATTATTAACCCTAAAAATCTGAATGCGGAGAGGCAACAGTGAGTGTCACATGCTCTTTTAAGACTGTGACAAGTCCAACGTACAGAGGTCAACTCTATTTCCCTGAGAGAGATTGAGCTTATCTTGAGGTCAGGGCAAGGTCAAGAACATGGCAACAGCATTTAAAAAGGTGAGCTGAACGAAACCCCAAAAACGGCTGAAAAGAGTGAGAGTGAAAAAACTTCAAAACCCAAACTGGACACTTACATACAGGGCGCATGGCAGCAGACTGAGGTCATCTGTTCTCCATTTCATTGTGTTTAAAAAGTGATCTATTACAGCTCTTTGTAGGGGAAACAAACCATCTTACATACCTTTCATCTAAAACTGAAGAATGCATTGTCGTCTTAGACGTATTCCCAACTGAGAGAGCTGTTTAAAGTCCACTTGATAAACTCCTTAGATCAATACCATAATAGCTGCAGAAAGAGCCAGGATCATAAAATATGTATTTTACACCCCTTCACCCTGGCAAGGCCATTAAGCTGCTGTTTGGCTCACATCTGAGCAGACTGACACTATGGTAAAAAGTTTGTGACATTGAAGCTTGGATTTCTTTGCTTGATTTTAATTGCAAGGACAGACAGAGAGGCCTTTGACTTCAAGGGGCTTTCAAAGGACCGCTATGTGAAATTGATGTCCTCTGCTTGCTTCAGCCCAAAGAAAAGGTGCTCAGAGACCTTTCAATCCCTTCAAGACTAAAGAAGGGCCTGTCCCTTTTGGTGGTGTAATTAGAATAATAGCCATGTCAAAACAGGAGGAAGTCCTCTCTCACGTGGATGTAATCCCTGAGCAGTACCGCTAGCTGACAACAGGAGGAGGTGTGGAGATGGAGAAGAAAAGGAGAGCAAGAGAGTGGTGCAGAAAGAAGCAGACAAACAAGAAAGAGACAGATCGTTGAAACCGCAAATAAACGAACAAATCATCAAGATTGAAGTCAAATTCATTAGACACATTTTTGCAGACAAAAACATTTAGAAATTACATGTGACTCTAGAAGTCGATGTATTGTTTGTTTAGTTTGTCACAATCCAATGAAACTCATTTTGTGAAAGCTGCATTGTTTAGATGCTAAAAGCAGTTTTAAAAAAAATTGTCTTGATAACTTGTTCAGTAATGTCTTGAGAGGTACATTGCATTTTTTTTACATTTTTACAGAAAAAATGCAAAAATGCTACTGTAAAAACCTGTAAATTGGTTAACTCACAATATACAATGAAAAACTGTAAAAAGTTTAACATAACACATATATTTTTACTGTAAAACTGTCAAATGTATGTTTTTTTTTTTTTACAAGTAAAAATTATGAATTAACAATTAACAGCGAAAATAAGTAAAAGGACGTTCCCAGAAGTCCCTGCGTGGAACATCACATATGATTATGTTTTATATAGCATCAATATGCCTAATACCAGAAACATGCTCACCATCATTTTTACATACATTTCTGGCAACCACAGTTGCCGTTTTTTCACTGTAAATGGACTACTTGGAGCTTTGTGATGTACTTCCGTTTTCAAGTAGTTGCTCGCTACTTTCTGGTTATGTACTGTATATTTTCATAAAATATACAGTACACATAAAATGTGTCTGGGTGAGCCGTAATAAGTAGAATGTGGAAGTATTTTTCAAGCAGTCCATTTACCAGGATGTTTTTTGCAGTGGATTGTGAACTTAAACTGGTATGTCATGGGCATGATTAATTGATGAATTTGTATAAATTTAAAAAAATAAATCATTTAATAACACTAAATTAATACTAGTGTGAAAACCTTTGTTTTTTCCATAAGGGAGAAACAGCGAAGGAGCAAATATGAGGGAAAAGAGAAAGAGAAAAACTGTAGCGAGTGTAACAGTAGATATAGATAAAGCTCTCATGAAAGGTGGGGTGGGAATGTGGAGGATTAAATGAATATTAAATTAGCCTTGCATATCGATCGCACGGCTGCAACTGAAATGGCCACGCTGCATATCAGAGGGATTCAATTACAGTCACATAATCGCCTCTAATTCCCTCCACACTCTCAGTAAGACAGACAGAGCAGCAACCTGCCCTCTCTTTTTCATTTTCTGCCTAAGAATATCTTAAGGAATTTATTCTGGAGCATTCAGATACGTTTTCCACTTCTAAAACAATACGTCTTATTCTACAATGACCTGAATGACTTCATCGATTTGCTGTGTCATTCCTGTTATGCAGTACCTTTTGAGCCATGGAACTGTTTAAAAAAAGAAGAAAAAGATAAATAAAGAAAAGAAAAAATAAACTTGTATTGCGAAGACGGTTTTGTATAAATAAAAGGATATACAGTACCAGACTTTCAGAAATATCCTGACAAGAAAAATCAGAGCAATAAAGAGCTACAGTTAGGCAGTGAGGGGCTGATGGAGTCAAGTTCATTTTAATAATTTTTGTTACCATGTTCTGAAATTTTTATTTTATCATTCAGAAGAGAATGGATTGATACAAGTGATACAAACTGCTACCACAAAACCTCCCAAAATTCATTTTATCCATTGCTAATACTTAATGATGTTTGTGCTGATGATTTTCTGTCGAAATTATGTCACTTCCTGGAGGATGACGTCATTAAAGTTGGCATGAAATGGAAATTCACTATTCATCTGAATCGAAATGACTAGACTTCTCTCTGGTGATGTATGCCAGACTTCTCCACTCACTTAGTATGCTTAAACCCTGCCTCTTCTTACAATCAGCTCTAAGCTTGCATTCAGATCTGCTTCTATCCAATCAACAGCCGATGACTAGAATCAAGTCCCTGCCCTACTTTTTTTTTTTCCCCGATAATACACTTCACTAGAATCACAATACGGAAAAAAGATCTGTTGCTACTTACGTTACATTATTCTAATTACACACACTATGTTCTAATTACAGACGCTTAAGACTAACAGGATGGAAAGTGATATTGAGGACACTAAAATCTATAACATCTATAAAATGATCAAAAATTAATAATTATTAAAACATATTTTAAATATGTTGATTACAGAATAGAACAAATACACAAAAGTCCAGATTTGTCTGCTGCAAAAGTACAAACTTGAGACAGACAAAAATCAGCCTATATTTGGCCACCCTTTAAAAAAATAGCAATAACAAGTAATCTTTCTGAACCTCCTTCATTATTCTCATCCAATTTCCTTTCATCATTTATTCATTAGCCATATTTATTTAGGCAGCAAACCCTCACCCGCCGATCGATGGCTTATTTACTGAGACGGGGGTATCTTAGAGGCCACAGTTTTATTAAGGGCATTTCAAGTCAGAATTAACTAGGCTCTAAAATGAAACCAATAACCAAATGGATTAAGGACGAGATAATTTGGTAGTCAGTAAGAAGATGACAGAACAAAGCCAGAGGTTATAGGAGACAGTATTGGACAGTTGTCACAAACACACAGTTGGTCCAGAGATTTTGAGCAGCAAGGTTAGTAATGTCTAACTTAAGTACATTTTTTCTTTTTTGAGTTGAGCTTATTTATGACCAGGCCACATAATCATTTTCCAGCCCCAAGGCTTAATGCGTCCTCCAGTAGAGAGTGAAAAAAGTCTAATTACTCTCCAACCTTGACTTCCTCTCTTATTCTTTCATCTAGTCATCAAGTGTCCTCAAATGCACGTTAACTCCTGCACAAATACACATAAAATCACACAAACACAGAGCTTACTCATTATACATGTGCTAATTTATACAGAGTGTCTATTTACACTAAGTGCAAATAGCCCGTCTTGTTGGCATATGCTATTTGCACTAACTCCGCCCACTGACGTCTGGTTGGGCCAGACAAAAGGACGGAAGACACGACAACGCTTTGACAGAACGTTTTGACGCAAATCGACCCGAGGTTCGAATATGCCTTTTGTCGAAACTCTCTCTAATCACTTTTCCCATAACATATCAGGACGGAAAGGCATTTCATTTCAATAAAAATTAAGAAAATATTCAAAAAGAGGAAATAACGTGTTTAACGTGTTTATCAGTTAGGGGTAGGTTTACTCTCATTTACACTGTTATTATTGCATACTTTTTAATGTACAACAACACTGAGGTGCAAATAGCATCTGCCACTATTTATAAGTATAAATATCATCTAACTAGTGTAAATAGCAGATCGCTAAGAAATGCTGCTATTTTCACTGTAAATAGAATCTATCTTTATTTACAACACGTAACTCGTCACATATTGATGCTTGGTCAGGACCCCTCTGCGCCCTCGGACCCCTAGAATCTAGTTGCTATTTACACTTGGTGTAACTATATCTTTAATTAAGTCTTCTTTTAGTCATGCCCCTAATTCTAATTATTAATATAAATTTTTATAATTTTGGTGCTCTCTAAATGTTAAAAGAAGGGCGGTATAAAGCACAAGGGCATTACTTAGTCTTAAAAAAGTCCCATCTGTCTCATTACTGAGTTTATGATGTCTATTAAAATTTAATAATAATAAAAAAAACTTCTTTCATCTTCTACTCAATGGTCATATCGGTAGCAAAGCTATGACAGCAGTTGCCAGGCAACTGAGCTATTGTACCTTGAACAGCGATTTTGAGGATATCTGCAATAATTTAGAAGTCGAGACTTCAGTAGCTTCATTCTGCACATCTGGGTTAAAAGAAGTTGAGGAGAACTCTCCTTCAGCTCATTGCACCTCTCAGTCCTTAAAACCAAACACATATGAAAACATAGCACACACAAGACCAGTGGGCAGCACAATATGACAACCCTTTCATGCTTGTGAACAACTGGAATTTGCATTTACATCCTCTGTCGAGGAAGTGTGCTTCACCTGTGCTCTCTAAAGAAAAACAGCAACCTCAGAGACCACAATCCAAAAGTCTGTAACAGCTTCTTCTCTTTCTCCCACTTCTCTGTTAGAATTGAAGACATTATATAAAAAGTCAGATTCTTCTCAAAGCCAAATTGTGGCTGGTGATAATATGGCTAAAATGGTCCAGTGCCTTTTGCCACCTTTTCATGAAAAACTAAAATAAGAAAGAATCCAAAAATCACGCTTTGCCTGTCACTGAGCAATTATTGCAATAACGCCGCTCCAGCTCCACTCCAGGTTTTCCATTTTCCACTTGCTCCACACTAACTGGTATGCGAAACCCTGCTCAGGGTGATCCTGAATCTAGAGAATCAGCAACAATTAAATATTGAAAAAGTGCCCTTCGCTCCAGGAAAAATAACACAGCTGCACTCCGCACCACTCACAACTCTGAAACACCATGAACACAGACAAGCATATTGATACAAACAATGACAAGTCTGTGTTGTTATAATAAATGTCAAACCTCATGGAACACTGCTTGTCTAATTAAACTAAAGTATAACTAACTTACACTCACCTAAAGGATTATTAGGAACACCATACTAATACTGTGTTTGACCCCCTTTCGCCTTTAGAACTGCCTTAATTCTACGTGGCATTGATTCAACAAGGTGCTGAAAGCATTCTTTAGAAATGTTGGCCCATATTGATAGGATAGCATCTTGCAGTTGATGGAGATTTGTGGGATGCACATCCAGGGCACGAAGCTCCTGTTCCACCACATCCCAAAGATGTTCTATTGGGTTGAGATCTGGTGACTGTGGGGGCCATTTTAGTACAGTGAACTCATTGTCATGTTCAAGAAACCAATTTGAAATGATTGGAGCTTTGTGACATGGTGCATTATCCTGCTGGAAGTAGCCATCAGAGGATGGGTACATGGTGGTCATAAAGGGATGGACATGGTCAGAAACAATGCTCAGGTAGGCCGTGGCATTTAAACGATGCCCAATTGGCACTAAGGGGCCTAAAGTGTGCCAAGAAAACATCCCCCACACCATTACACCACCACCACCAGCCTGCACAGTGGTAACAAGGCATGATGGATCCATGTTCTCATTCTGTTTACGCCAAATTCTGACTCTACCATCTGAATGTCTCAACAGAAATCGAGACTCATCAGACCAGGCAACATTTTTCCAGTCTTCAACTGTCCAATTTTGGTGAGCTCGTGCAAATTGTAGCCTCTTTTTCCTATTTGTAGTGGAGATGAGTGGTACCCGGTGGGGTCTTCTGCTGTTGTAGCCCATCTGCCTCAAGGTTGTGCGTGTTGTGGCTTTACAAATGCTTTGCTGCATACCTCGGTTGTAACGAGTGGTTATTGCAGTCAAAGTTGCTCTTCTATCAGCTTGAATCAGTCGGCCCTCGGTTCTCCTCTGACCTCTAGCATCAACAAGGCATTTTCGCCCACAGGACTGCCGCATACTGGATGTTTTTCCCTTTTCACACCATTCTTTGTAAACTCTAGAAATGGTTGTGCGTGAAAATCCCAGTAACTGAGCAGATTGTGAAATACTCAGACCGGCCCGTCTGGCATCAACAACCATGCCACGCTCAAAATTGCTTAAATCACCTTTCTTTCCCATTCTGACATTCAGTTTGGAGTTCAGGAGATTGTCTTGACCAGGACCACACCCCTAAATGCATTGAAGCAACTGCCATGTGATTGGTTGATTAGATAATTGCATTAATGAGAAATTGAACAGGTGTTCCTAATAATCCTTTAGGTGAGTGTATAGCATATAGTATAACTAAGATTCTGAAAACAACAATGCCGTGTCCTAAATTTGTGCAACACAACAAACGACAAGTAAAAAAAAACAATTTCATTCATGTAAATCTGAGTTTTTGCCCTAACCAGCCATGGCCAGGATAAGCGACACAACATTTTCTACTTTAGCTGTGATTGTTGTGTTGCACAGCATTAGAACAAACAAATTGCTTGTCGCCAGAATCTTCACGGACATGGTGTAACAGACATGAAGGAAACAGGAATCGAAGTGAAGGAAAAGAGAAAGAGAGCATGGAATACCAAAACCAGAGCCATTTCAGTGAGCCATTGCACATTTGCTCTTTAAACAGGGCAGAACATTTTTCAGAGATAACATAAAATTGGCAAAAAATGTATGGAAGAAATCAAAGGAAGCACATCTTCTAGAATGAACAGGACTTGCTGACGTGTTACATCCAAAACCCTGATTGCAATTACCTCTATGTTGCCATGACAGCGAGTTGGTCAAGTTAACGTAAGAGTTCTACAGCAGTTTTATTTTATTTGTGTTCTAAAAAAAATACAATAAAATAATGCAACAACAACAACAATAAAAGTATTTTAAAGGCCAGATCAGGTAGGAAAAGGTTATTAAGGAGAAAATAGTGCATGCTAGCATACACCAACATGCATACACTTATTTAATATTTAATCATATCACTCTATAATCCACACTTTAATATGACCAGAACACTATTAAAAAGCACAAGCAAAATGTTTTTCTGTATAAGAAAAACATAATGACATAAATTAAATACAATGCTAGTCCAAAAAATAAAAATAATTATAATAAAAATAAACATTGGATTGGATGCACCTTTTATAGTTTGAACACATTACAGCCTTTTGTATGCTGACAGGCACTGCCGCAGGAATACTCTATAACCTCACTGCTGTCATTGCTGTAGCTTGAGCTTATAGTGCTGTGAAACCTCTTTTACAGATCTGCTCTCTTCATTACATTCATTCCCCACAGAATAACCTAGTGACACATAGTATCAGGCTCCCATAAGTCCCTGGAAAATATGACAAACAATGGTGCATAAATTGGTATATGAGGTCATAATTACATGGAGCTGTTTGTACAAGAATTAAATATCCTGAGAGCTATTGAGCAAATTACACAAATCCACACATCTTTCTAGAAGCCTGTGGTATAGTAATTATGCCTACAGCATCTGTTGTGAAATGGGTTTTTATATTAAGCTATAAAGAATGTTATCAACCTCATGTATGTGACTATAAATACAGATACAGCATGGCACAATGCGGGGCTCAAGAGCCCCACTATGCAACAGACAGGAAAAGAGAGAGAATAGTCTATACATGTGTATAACCCCTAGCTTTAAAGCCACTGGTGTTGAGGCACACAAGTTAATGGCTAAGGATGGTGGAACATCCCTCAAAGACATTCAGATTTATTAAACTCATTGCGGGTCATTCACTTTACCTCGCACCGCATCGATCTGCCTTTTTACATCTCCATAAGCTTCCATGCTGTACACTAATAGGGAGTAATAAAGTTACTTTGTCACCACAGTAAAACCTTCAGTCTTAGCATTCCAGTGTCCAGCAGCTTAAGACTACGCAATGAACACAAGCAAAACCCTCTTCACGGCTCCTTACAGCTCTTTAAATGCTGTTTCAAGACAATGCAGTATTCTGGAAATCTTTAGGACTATATACAGACTCAAAATTATGTAAACACACAGTAAGCAGAACCACAGACGTGCAAAAGAGTCACTGCATTTTTTTTTACATGCAGCTGAAGCAAACAAAACATAAACGTATAATTTATTTATTTACCCTCCAGTTATGGAAGTGCAAAGTTATTATTTAAGACATCTCACAAATTTCACAAGCAAATATATAGACAATATTCATATTCATTTAATGCAACCCTGCCCCTGTTATGTCTAGTCATGGTCCACCATCAGAGAAAGTGAAACATAAGAACAATTTAATGATACATTAGGAGCTAACATAACGCCTCAGCTTGCTCAGTACAAGCATTTCATATTATAGCCTGCTCTCTCTCTATCTCTTTCTCCCTAAAGCATCATTGTGCTTTCAAATGTATCAAATGTTTTGAGCTTGTCCACTTTCAACCACTTCCAGAGGTTGCAGAAAACGCATTGCTTGTGTAGTGCAGACGTTCATGTGGTCTGATGCGTTCAAACAGCCACAAAAGACCACCTACTCTCCGCCTACTGACCTAATGCGTAAACATTATGGGAAGTGCGCTAGCCAGACGGGATTTAAACTTTGATGGCTGGAGACCCACGTTTGGTTTGAAGACGAAAAATGTACCAAGCACAATGTTCTCTCATCATTCCTGATTTCTAACATGCAGAACAGAAATAAAAGCTGATGCTCTCCATATGTTTTTCCATCATCTCTGGGCGTGTTCATATGTAAATTGTGCGAGCTTATTTTGTCCATTAGATGGAAAGATCTGAAAAAGCCCATACATTTACCCGCCCATAGACCCTCCCCTCAAAGAAATCAGGACAGAAGTGGTTGAAAATGGACAAAAGAGACGGATTAAAACAGCAGGTGTAAACGGGTATGTCTCGCCCTCGTCTACTTTTGATCCGATCGACCAAAATGCATCTTAATACCAAGTGTAAACATGGCCATAGGTCATTGGCTACCCAGTAATTACTGCACAGTTTAATTAAACTCTGTTGTGAAAGTTATTTCTCCTACTCTGGTTCAGCTTGTTAAAAGTCATATTCAATATAACTCAACAATAATGACAAACCCAAAATTTATATTAAACGTTGTTGAACTGATTGATAAAAAATGCAATAAACATATTTGTACTATTTTTCAAAAACAAAATAAAATAGCACCTAGAGGAATTTGTTTTTGGAACTCTATTATTGATAATATTAATCAGAAAACAGCTTGGTTAATCCCCTTATAAAATATTGTATTAATAATAAAACTAAATAAATAAATGTTAAAATTTTGGAGGGAATTGGCAGAATTGATCTTTAATTTAGTACTATTTTACATTAAAGGATATTATTGTATATAATGAAATCGATGTTAACAAATGCCTTGAATACAATGTTAATTTATTTATACTGCTGGCAAAATTATATATACATGAACAAAAGTATGTAAATTCATCCCCAAGCTTTAAGGTTTTTAGTGGAATTTGACTGTTGTATGTCTTCTCTGAAATAAAAAAACAAACAAAAAGTCATTAACATGTTTAAAATTTTATGAAATAATTTTTGGATCCCTTGTCACCAATTAATGCCACACATTGTTTTGTATTACTGTATGCTATGCTATGTTTGTAATATATTAAAAAAATAAAATAAAATAAAAAACCTCATAAAAACTCTCCTAATGCTGAGATTTTGCATTCAGGATAAAAATCTTTATCATCAACATGGTCTTAAAGGGATCATGTTTGGGTGAATGTTATAAATTCATTGTAAATGTTGTAAATGTATTTACCAACACACTCTTATGGACATTCGTAACTATTTTGCATTTTGGAAATAGATCAGTGGATAACGCCCCACTGACAGTTAGGTTCAGTGGTACTTTTTTTTTTTTTTTTAAAGTTACTTTCCGCATGAATCACATTGTATATGAAAGTCATATGAAAGTGCCACCTCGTAAAATATTTATGTTTTGTTGTCATTTACTCAACTTTGTGTTGATCCAAACCTGTATGATTTTCTTTCTGTGGAACACAAAATGAGATGTTTGACAGGATGAAAGGCTCAGTTAACGTTTACTTTCATTGATTTTTCATAGAAAAAAAGGTCCTTCTCTACTAAAACCTAATGGTTTTTAAATTATATCAGCAGTTGCACTGTTGCATTAGCACGATGTGTGAAGAGAGATATAATAGTTTAAATTCTTTAGAGGGCATAATTATTAAACCTGCATACTTTTATGTACTACTAATGGGTTAACTACAGCTTTTTGTTTTTCCTCACATACTACATAACATTCCTAAATTTTCTTTATTATTTTAATCATCAGAGTATTTAATCTATTCTGTGTGTAATTAATGGTCGAAAGAGTTCAATGTACTTCAGAGCACTCACTTGACGATAGATATCTGGCGACTGATCCCATTCAGAAGCATATGAAACCTCGGTTTAATACGCAAGCGTGCATTCATTCAACACACACAGAAAGTAGACAGAAGCTGTGAGCCTGAGATTTCATAACTGTTCTTCTGTTTTACTAATGCATTTTTAATGGCAGAAACAGATACTGTTGCCACTTGTGATGCATTTTGGCTATTATTCTCTTTTTAGAGGAGAGTGGGTAAGGAAAATAATTAGAGTTCCTCACTTCAAGCTTATTTAACCGGCTGAGCAAAAGGAAACACATTTCTGCTTTCCTGTCTTCTCATTGGTTCTTTATTATTTTGATTTGCTCATATTATTTCTCGTGCTCACCTGGATTAGATGGGCTGCAGCCTTTTGAACCTTTTTAACAACACAGAGGATGATTGAGAAGACTCTTATCAATTATCCAGCTATCACTGGAATCTGTCTTTAGGGTCACACAGTTGACATTGTTGTAACATCATGCTTTACAGACAAGGAAATCCATGGCAATAGGCCCTGTGCATGTCATGAGAAAAATAAAAGTCATGACATATGTGGAAAGCAGTGAGATGAAATGAGCCATATTTCAATGTGAGGTGAGAAACTGTGTGTTTGTTTTCCATCTGTGTCTGCAGGCTATCGCGCCACCTCTGTGAGCTCTTCAAATCACTGTTGATTCTTTTAAATTCCATTATGTCAGTGTGCTTGGCCTGCAGGTTTGTAGAAATATAACTTAGCCCAGCCTGCCATGCGGGAACAGGTGCAAGGTCACTAGTATTAGCAACTTTCATTCCAAAAAGAGATCTGGAATCGAGCCACACTTTTACCCGGCAGTGTCACTGGACAAAATAATGTTTATCCCCTGTGCATGGAGGAACCTTAAATGTTTTCATTTTCCTTGAGGAAATGTTTGAAACAAAAAACATATTTTGTGTGTTGTGTGTATGTGTCTGTATTGGAGCCCTACAGCAAGGCAGAGAAAAATTGGGGCCATAAGGTCTGTATAAAACATCTTGATCAATACATTCTCTCAAGGCATGAAGCATGAGTATATAACTTATTTAAAAGTATTTTTAGACATTAAAAGACCTATTTAAAAAAATACAGAACAGTTGTTAATGGTTTGTGTAACTTCGGATCATTTGTTTTATATTTTTTCTATATAGAACAGTTGTTCTTACTAAGACTTTTTAGTTAACTTTACTTAATGTCCAATTACTTAAAACAATTTAGTAACAACAAGAAATCACAGTGATTTGATTTCAAAGGAAGGGAAGTAATATATATATATATATATATATATATATATATATATATATATATATATATATATATATATATATATATATATATATATAATGAATTGAATGAATGAATTAATGATATATAACATAACTATATTTCATGTCAAATAATGATCTTTTAACATTTTATTGCTAACACTTATGACATAAACTTTTAATTGGGTTGATATAATCCCTCTATATTTGTGACAATATCTTGCAACTGACCATGCTTGAGTCACACACCGACTTCAACATTCAGCATGCAAAACACAAAAATGGTAATTTTTTTTATTTATTTATTTTTTACTTAAGACCATTAAAATTTTATTTGCTGTCGGTATTAGGGTTATACTGACAAAAGACAGCAAATAAAATAGTAAAATAAAGGCAAAAATAATAAAACAAAGCAATTAATTTAGTCATGCCACAATACATTCCGGGAGTACACTTCCTCAGATCACAGATAGAATTAAATTGACAAAACTTAAATGGTTTAAGTAAGAATAACTTGATGCAATTAAGCTTACTTAATTGAGTGTTATGTACATTCAATGCTAGTTGAACTACTAAAAATACGTTCACTTTACTTAAAGAAAATGTGGAAACCGATTGCACATAGTTTAAGTCGCCATAGCTGAAAATGACAGATTAAAACTATGTTGATAATAATAGTATTTAAATTCATGAATTGAGAAATCAATTTTTCATTCAGCCTTTGATATATAAAAGTTCATTGTGATATAAGAATACCCTGTAAGTTTCGGAGCTGAAAACTTCCTTGTTAGTCAAAGAAAAGCTTTTATTGACACCAGGCCCAGCAAACGCACGATCTCAGAATGTGCCAAGCTGTGACGTCAGAGTGTGGTGAAGCACCGCCTTAACCGAAAAAGACGAACGCCTGGTTCTGTGGCCCCGCCCACCGATTTGTGCATGGCATGTTATAGATAAATAACAGGCCTACATGGAGCTAAACCAGATCGAACTTCCAAGCAATAAACATGCTGCATAAGCTTTATTTGGATTCCAATATTATGAATGCATGGATGAACTTTATTTTTAATGAATATCCAGCTCACGTGGGTAAGACATTGCACGTTTGTTCCTTCATTTCACCACGGATTCGTTTGTAAACAAGAGACTGGATTTGCAGACAGGATGAGATTACATGAATGAATGAAGCAATACACTTATGTGAGTAAAAAATTTTTTTTATATGTGATAGTATTGCATTGTTGCAGATCGTTTAATATTTACTGATTATATGTACGTGTCTAACTGAACATAACTTAGCACACTGTCACAGGCTGGAGAATCCTTTATTTGAGGTGTTGTTGTGCTGCGATTCGTGATCAGACTCGGGCATATATGGGCCAGGGCCAGGGCAAAACCAGGGTAGAAAATAGCCAGTTCATGACCCCTTTAAGATGTTTGCAGAACATAATATAACACTGTTCAATGGAATTACTCAAGTAATCTTACTATTAAATCTTAAGTAAAAGATTAGTAAATATTTTAGAGTATGTTAACTAGAATTGGCATTAAACTAACTTGATATGCATTACTTAATTTACTTGGGAGGTGTTAGCTTTCTTTACTTTTAGCTGATTATTAAATTAACTTCAGTTTTCCCTTTAAGTTTACTTTGCAAAAAATAAGGCAATCGGTTTCCAAACTTTTTTTTAAGTAAACTGAACTTGTTAGAATTTACAGTGCATATTCGACCCTTCTCATGAACATAAAAAAGCTAATCATGTCATTTTTCAATATTTTTATTTTTGTTTTTATTAAACTTTGTTCAAATGGAAATACAATCAAGTCAAAAAGAGAAATAGTTGGTTTGGTTTTTGCTTTCTTTTGCAGTCTTTTTTATTGTCATGGCAACAGTTCAATTGGATTTTAGCAGAAAAAAAAGATTTAAATCACATAGCATTAGAATGCGAGAGTTAGATGAATACAGTTGGTGTTGGTAGGAACAGAGAGGTTCTGTGAATCAGACTCATGAATACGCTTGATGTCCTGTCGTGTTTGTGAATAGAGAGGTTTTGTGGTGTGGTTCAGTGATGGATGCCAAGGCTAGCGGCGTGACATGCTTGCCATTACTCACAAGCAATGAATTCCTAGGTTTGAGTTAAGACAGAAAAGATCCTGGACTACATCAAAAGCTCTTCAGTGTGCAATAAAGCAGATGCCTCTCTAAAACAAAATGAAAAAGAATGACACAATTGCGCCCATGTCCGTATATAAAGGTATTATGCTTCGGTATTGGCGTTTGTCAGCTCCAATTTAGCTGCTGTTCATGGCTCTGACTGCATTTGAAGCAAGTTGAAATTTCAATAATCGGACACAACTACTTCCAATTCCAATTCTCCGCAAAGTAAAATGTGATTTCAATTTACAGGAAGCAACGATGCATCAGTATCACATACAAGAGCACTAGACAGTGCTATTGTGTTGTACTCTCAGATATCATCAGGTCATTGTGTAGAAAATATATGCAATTGCCATGAGATTTTGTTTACGGGAATGCCTCAAGTCTTCTTTTATTTCCTCTCATGAACTTTCCAGATAAGCCAAATTGTCCTGCATCTTGCATGTAGTCTGGGTACTCAGCTCAGATTCTCTCACACTGATGCTCCATTATTAAGTGCAATAGGCACAGAGAACTAGAGCTTGCATATCTGCAAAGGGCAGTGCTCTTATCAACACTTAGTGTCATGAGGATGAAAGAAATATGATTTATTTGCCTTTTAAGGGTTTCATCCAATTAGAGTCAGGTGAAGTTCCTTCCATTCCATATAAGTTCTCTTTATCTACGTCCTTTTAACAGATACGCATTCTATTATGTAGCTTGCTGCTGTTATTGAAATGCAATGGCATTTTTTGTGGGCTTCATATAAAGACTCAAAGGTCAAGCCCTTTTTATTACGTCACTTATGCATTCATCTATTTAAGTATGTTCAGGACTGAACTACTATAGTACTGAGGCACATTATGAAAACGTTATGTTATCACGTTATCAGATAGGACATTTAATTGAAAAGAAACATCATTATGAACAGTCTTGTTTAGACTTAAAAAAAAAAGGATTTTTGGTGGAAAAAAATGTAGTCAAAAATTACAGTTTATTCATTACAGTTGCAATTAAAATTATTCTACCCCCCGGAGACTGTAAAAATTTACAAATGTAGGCTTTTCTAAAGATACAGTTAAATTTTTTTTTTTTTTATCTATAACAGTTCAGTGGCAAATTAAAAGTGAAAATGTCAATATATAATGTAATTCTTTTGAGCTACAGGATTTTTTTTTGTAATACAGCTATGTCATAATTATTCAACCCCTATTCAATGCTGCTATTTTTAAGTCACTTATTTGTATGGTACAAAATTGAGTTAAAACACAGTTAAGCATTAATTAACAATTAATAACAAAAATGAATTAGCTTGTGCTGTTACATATTCATACATTTAGCTCATGCATGTGCTAAAGTTGAGTAGCAAATACAGCCAAGTCAAAAGAGCTCTCACAAAAGCTATAGAGAACAAATTATTTTATTACATTAGAAATGTTTGGCTACACGAAGATTTCCAAAACAATAAAAGTTCCCAGAGACCAAGCTGGCAGCCTTATTCATAAGTTTAAGACTTCTTGTACTAGAAAACCTTTGAGGGTTTTGAAGAAAAAGCACAATGTCATAAATAAAATGTTTGATCAGAGCTGAGAAAAACCCTTAATTTACTGAGAAAGACTTGCAAGATGACCTGATGAAAGGAGGAAAAAACATCTCAGTGCAGAGTATAAGAAGAGCACTAGACAAGCATGGCCTTCATGTGGGGACATCTTGCCGAATGCCGCTCTTGACCAAGAAGAACATAAAAAGTAGACTCGAATATGCAAAAATTTATTTGGATAGACGTGGAGTTCTGGAAGAACGTGTTATGGAGTGATGTGGCCAAACTGGAACTTTTTGGACCCATGGATCAGCAGTATGTCTGGTGCAAAAAAGGCAAAGCTTCTGAGCAGAAGAACACCATCTCCATGGTCAAACATGGAGGCTGTCCAGTCTTGTTATGGGGCTGCTTTGCTGTTGCAGAAAGTGAAAATCTTGACTGTATAAAGGACATCATGAATTCTTTGCTATCAAACCAAGTATCAAGCCATTTTGGCAAAGATGGTGATGCCTTCAAATCTATTTAACCTTGGTTCAGGGATCAGTTGTAGAATGTTCTTGAGTGGCCTTTCCTTCAGATTTAAATCTCACTGAAACTATTTGGTGGAATTTGAAGAAAGCAGTGGTAACATGAAAACCAAAGATTATCAGTCATCTGGAATTTTTTTCAAGCGACGAATGGGCCGAGTTTGCAGTAGAGAGGTGACAGAAGCTAATCACTTATAGGCAGCGATTATTGGAGGTTACAAAAGAAAAAAAGATTCTGCACAAATTTTTTTTTTTTTTCATTTCTCATCAACTTTACGTTCTCAGAATCACTCAAATGTGTATTAATAAACTTTCTATAATAGTTTACTGATGCCGTTGTTGAATTGTTTTCATTAAAATTTTGTTCTTGGCAGCAAAATGTCTTGCAGGTCAAGGGGGTTGAATAATTTCGATTGCAACTGTATATGATTTCTTTGAACTTCCAAGTTCTACTTCCTTACGTTCAAATTAGAATTTCAATTCTGCAAAATGTTTACTACCTCACTTTAAATTCTGTAATTGTATTGAGAACTCCTTTCAAATTTCAATTCCTGAATGTGAATTGAATTTGAATGGTGATGATCAGTGTTATTTTCTAATATCATGCATAAAGTTGTCAAAACTTTTAGAAAAATGCTAAAAAACCTGAAGACCTTGAAAAGTAAACCCTTTTGGAGAAAAAGTGTCTAAGTGTGTCTGTATGAGTGTGCCTGTCTGCACACTTATTCTCAACAAGCTAAGTAAAAGGAGTTTAGAGTAAAAGGAGCAAATAAACAAACATCTCTGGTGCAAGGTACCTTGGCAACAGCTCACTGAATCGCTAAGAGATGTTGACATGATGCGAGGGGATGTTGAGTGGAGAGGCAAACACCTGCATGGGGGATTTTCAAAACTTTTAAACTGTAAACATTTAACGGTTGACAGGTTGAAGCATTACTAAAGCAAAATATCTATAAACCCAGAATACCCAGAATGTGTTCCGATGTCTCCAGGCTATTAAGACCAGCCATTGTTTATTTTACTACTGAGAGAAATAAATTGTACAGTTCATATCAGAATGCAGAAAGCTGAAGAGTGAAAAAAATATTCAAAGAGCAATGTAAAATGTAGAAAAAGAAGGAAAATGTCAGAGTTGTGGTGTAGGGGTGAATAGCCTAGTAGGATATAGAGTTTTCAAATGTTTTGATACCAAATACTCCAAACATGACGATCCTGTTATATGTATATTTTATTAATATAAGGTACCTTATATATTACAGTATGAATGGCTTACAATGTATACACACTGATCAGCCACAACCTTAAAAACATTGACAGGTGAAGTGAACATCATTGATTATATTGTTATAATTGCACCTGTAAGCAGCAAGTGAATGGTCAGATCTTCAATGTCATGTGTTGTAAGCAGGAAAAACTGGCATGCAAAAAGATCTCAGTGATTTTGACAAGGGCCAAATAGTGATGGCTAGTCAAATGAGTCAGAGCATCTTCAAAACAGCAAATCTTGTGGGGACTTCCCTGTATGCAGGGGCTGAGAGCTGTGGGAGCAGAATGAGTCCCATGAAGTAGCTCCGGAAGGATATAAGAAGGAATGACGACAGTGAAGGGCGAGAGAGGACCAGGACAGTTTATGTTGATGTTTTTATTATGCTTATATGTCACAGTCGGCTGCTGCCGCTCTTTTAGTTTTATGTATGTATATTTTACTAGCCTCAGCCTCAGACGTCACGCCCACGGACCGCTGGCTGAACGTCTGATGCATATGGCACACTTATCTGGAAACACTTCAGGAGTTTCAAAATGCCCTGACGCCAAACTCCCTTGTTGAAGAAGAACGTTGTCGTGTTTACAACTGTGACAATGAGCGCTTTTCAGATCTTTTTGCATTTGCTTGTGGCTGGTATGAAACACATTGCAGTAAGCTAGATCAATATCAGAATATATTAATTAAAAAGTTAAAAAGCTGGATGACTTGTGTTGCTAAATGGCATGTAATTCATATTCAAATATATTGTATGGTGGAGAAAATGATATACTACTGTTACTACAAATGAAGCTCTTTCTGATTATGCTATGTTAGCAACTTGATAAAATAGAGTTGTCTCTCAGGCATGGTACAAACATGTTACTCGTGGTAAATCAAGAAAACAAGAGATTCAAACAGTAAGACTAACCGTCAGTATTGCCAAGTGAGATACTTTTAAGTTGTTGCCGCAGGTAAGACTTTTTTTCCACAGGTAGATTTCCACCCCTGTAAGTAAGATTTTGGCCCTCCAACACCCACAAAACACCCCCCAGACATATAAATTCAGTGGAGATTTCGGCTGCCTGATGGAGAAAATTGCATTGGGTTATTTTTGGGCTAATTTTGACTGGCCATTGGGCTACTTTTAGGCTAATTTTGACTGGCCATTGAGCTACTTTTAGGCTAATTTTGATTGGACATTGGGCTACTTTTAGGCTAATTTTGACTGGCCATTGGGCTACTTTTGTTGCACAGATGTGGCAACCCTGCTAACCGTGTTGAGCTTTATAACAACGATTAGTTTTACGACGATAAAGGTATCCAAACAGTTTCTCACCTGTCTAATAAAACAATATATCAAAGCGTCTTTGTTGTTTCCATGCTTTCTACAGAAGTAAAACAAGTAAAACTGGAAATTGAGGGTAACGCAGATTGACAGGCATAACATGGGCCATTACACTGGTTAAAATTGCTGATTTCTCTTGATTTAAACATTGTTGGAAACATTTTGGATAATGCATGTACATAAGTCAACAAATTATATAACATTGTTCTAGTGGTTTTTGGATATACCTTTAATGCTGCCCATGATAGAGAGGTGTCAGAACACACAGTTTTGCTCTTGCATCATGGCTGTGTGCATTGTTTACCTGGGGAAAAGATGCATATGGCAGGATGCATATTGGGACGATGGCAGGCCGGTAGTGTTATGTGGGCAATTTTCTGCTGGGAAACCTTGGGTCCTGGAATTCATGTGGATCTTACTTTGACACGTACCACTTAAAAATTGTTGCAGACCACATACACCCCTTCATTGCAATGGTGTTCCCTGATGGCAGTGGCCTCTAAGCAGGATAATTCACCTGCTCAGGAATGGTTTGAGGAACATGACAAAGAGTTCAAGGTGTTGCCTTAGCTTCCAAATTCCTCAGATCTCAATCCAATTGAGCATCTATAGGATGTGCTGAACCAAAAAATCCAATCCATGGAGGCTGCATCTCGTAACTTGCAGGACTTAAAGGATCTAATGCTAATGTAATGTCTTGGTGCCAGATACCACAGAACATGTTTAGAGGTCAATGCCTTGACACATCAGAGCTGCTTTGGTAGCACGAGGGGGGCTTATACAATATTAAGCAGGTGGTTTTAATGTTGTGGCTGATATATATGCCAGTAGGACACAGAATAACAATTACATCATTGAAGTAAGATACATTGACAGAACTATATGGTTCAGGAACAAGATGAATACACCTTCCCAGATAACTGGACAGGATAGGTAGATGCCTAATGCCCTCTAGACTCCAAAAAATCAATATCATTCTTGTGCTCTGAACTATAAATAGATTGATAGATGCAAGCAAAGACAGACATGGCTAACCTTTCAGTGACATACTACTTTAATAGTAATAGCTCAAATGAATGCATTCATCACTGTATTTGGCCCGGGGTTAGCCATGCAACATATTGCAGCCCTGATACATCTGTCTCTACTTCTGATCTTCTTTTTTTTTAATCATTTTTACGTCTGCATTTCTGCGTTGCCGGAAACTGTCTCATCTTAATTTCTTAACAGCAAATAATATTTCTCAAGGTTTGAAGAAGATTTTTTTTTTTGGTGGCCAATGGTGGTCTGCACAAACTTAATTTTTTTTTATTTTTTTATTATCTTTTCATTTGCTCTGGTTTGGTTATTTATAGAAGAGAATCGCTGTGCCTTTGCATGGTTCTACACAAACGCAATAAGAATTTGGGGAAAAGGAAGAGTTCATTTGCATTCATTTACATGCAATTAGCATATCAAACTTCTTGACTTGAAAGGGATGCTTTGCTTAGAAACTGTATTTCTCTTGCCCTCATATACAAAAGCAGCTTTAGGGTTATGTTACTTTGTTTGCACAATAACAGAGAGGTTTCTCATGTTGTTTGTGTGTAATGAGCCTTCCCATTTCCTCTCATTTTCTATCTTGGCCTGTCACTGAAAGCAGACAGCAGTAAGACTGCAAAGTAAATAAAGCCTGCATGCCTATTCTCAAGTTTCAGCGAATTCTAGCTGTGTTAATACAGTAAATGTGTGTGGATGTGAGCAAAGAAAAATAAATGTGCAGGTTAGTGACTCTTTCTAATAAAAACCTTTACTTAGACTTCTAGATTGTGCTTGTGCAACAATCTGCATGTGCTCTTCTAGGCGTATTGTGGGTTGTTTACAACTTATTTACTAAGAATTGTGCAAACAGGTTGGGCAAACCCAAAGTTTGCTTGTAGCTTAGTCTAAATAACAGGGGTTTTTGAACGTTTTATAAAAACTACACTGTGTCAATTGATTAATCACAAGGCTCAAGTTCAACACTCAAACTGGTTTTAGAAGGATTGCCTGAATTCACAAATCCCAATGAAAAAACTGTGGTATTCTTCACATGTAAGCCATTGCACCATGGATTTATACCAAAAAGAAATCTGGATTTCATACCACAAACTCTCTTTACAACTACACTGATGTACAACCAAGTCAGTATTTGACATGCTTTCAATCCAAAAGGATGCTTTTGTTGCTCAAAATGTATTAGATTAATGCCTGCTGTAAAGTTGTTTTATTTTGTATACCATTACTGTTCTGGAAAAAAAGACATAAGTCATTTGGCTATTTAAAGGGATAGTTCACCCAAAAATGATCATTTACTTTTGCTGAACACAAAAGAAGATATTTTGAAAACTGTCAGTAACCAATTAGTTGATGAACCCCATTGACTTCCATCTACTGTATCTTCAAAATAGATGCACCCAGCATTATGAGGACATTCCATAAGCGTAATGGTTTTTATACTGTAAAAACTGTATATTCTATACTGTATATTCTGTATATTCTCCCCTACACTAACCCTACTCCTAAACCTACCCTTGACAGAAAACATTTTTAATAAAACATTGTTTAGTACGTTTTTAATCAATTTTAATTAAGAGGACTCAGGAAATGTCCTCAAAAACCATGTTTAAGTTGTAATGCAGTGTAACAACCTTGTCATTATACAAATTTGTGTCCTTGTAAATCATATAAACAAGCACACACACACACACACACACACACATATTTGGCCTTCTCTTTACAGCAGGAAAAAGGAACTGCACTTTGAATTGTACTGGTTGCATCCATGTTAATTGGAAATTCCCTGCTATTTATCAGACAAAGCAAGCTAATACAATCTCACAATTATCTTGTTAAACCATATTAATTAGAAATAACAATGGAGTCAACACAAATCAATTGAAACTTCAAGAGGTAAGGAAATTGCATTCTGACTGAACTCTTGCCTTGGGCGAGAGTGGGGCTAGATTAACAGAGTGATCCTAATCATGACTTAATCAGGGAGAATTATTCACTAAAGTGGGCTTTAGAGAAGGGCTGGTCACGATCAAAGGATCCTGCCACAGCTGTTTGGCTCTCTGTGAGAGAGTAAAGAGTTCAGTGAATGGTTAGAAATTTATCAAAACACACTATAGTACCGTCATACTTAGGGTTTGGGAGCTAAGAACGGTTCGGTTCTGTTAACCATTACAATACTTATCCAGTGGTGTCGTAACACACAATGTATCTACAGTGCGGCCAGCGTGGATTGACTCCCAAACGATTCTGAGTCGGTTACTATGTGTATCAAAAACATACAGCACACGCAGTAATTCCTGATTCCAATGAGTCAGTCATCTTTAGTAAAAAAATCAGAAACACACAGCATATCCAGCATAATTCGATTCCTGAACGAATTATTCTAAGCAGTCGGTTCTTTTTAGTGAATCATTAGCAGACTGCACAGCCTGTATAATCTGAAGAAATGATTTTAATCAGTCAGTATGTTTTAGTAAATCAAAAACTCAATTCTTGGATGAATGATTCTAATGAGTCTTCATTTTAGTCTGCACAAACAGCATAATCCGTATAATAATTACAACATTTTAAATTTGTTTAGTGCTGCTATTTATATTATACAGTAGTTAAGGCCAATAACTGGATAGCATTTGCTGTTTCTAAAAAAACAAGACAACAGCAAATAATAAAAGAGTCCCTTGCATTGTAATTCATATCTTTAATTTTGAGCCTCCATGCAATTTCGCATGCTACTCATTAGGATGCAGCATATATATGACTTAGCCCTAAGGGTGTGCTTGGATTACTAGTATGCTTGTGAAATGAGCTGTCACTTTGGGAGACAAAGTGCACAAAGGTTGAGTACATAATGTTTTTCCCTTATTCTCAGCTTTCTCTTTCTGCTGTGTGAAACAGACATGCATAACAAAATGGAATGATTTATCTATCGGCATAAAGTAGATTGCACTTCACATCAGAGCGAAAAAAGTCTCTAACATTTATCATGATAAGTGTTTGCTGTTAACTGGCTGTCCTTAAGGAAAATGTAGACCTTGAGAACAAGGTTTTATAGGACAAGGCTGTGCTCTTGCTCTTTGTATTGTTCCACTAGATACTTTCAGCGCTGCATGAAATAGAGTTTGTGGGAGAAACTGAAATCTCTAAACACCACATATGGTTTGGAATAAAAGAGACTGCTGGTGGAGGTAATGCATCTGTAGCAGAGAAAATGAAAAAGATAGAAAAAATCATTTCATTTAGGCTTTAGAGTCCCCCCTCACAAATCCTCATGCATTTCCATTTGACACTTTTGGTTGTTTTGGTTGAGTAAGGCTGCGGTTTGACATGCGACAAGTGCTTGAAATGAATTATGAAACAGAATTTACATTCTGATTCAAGTGTGTGTGCATGCGGCCTCCTGTACGAGTGATTGAAATTACAAGTGCCTTCAATTTCCAACAATTTCAACCTAGTTAAGAATACGCTCACCTGCAAGAGCAAAAAATGAGCCCTCTAAAAACAAAAGTGCTCCTCTGCCATCTAAACTGCCTCTTCTCACCACTTGTTTCCTTCCTTTCTATCCTTGCAAAACATCTCTTATCCACTCCTATCTTCTGACACATCGTCCCCCCCACCCCCCCACCTCTCCACATCACTTACAGACACCCATACCCTCACCAAAGATCTCAAAATTCTCACAATTTTCCCTTTCTGCTTTTCTTTTCCCATATATCCCTCTTACTTTCTTTCATTTTCTTCTATCACCTTCTCTTTTGAAGAACTCTTCACTATGTCTATCTGTCTGGCTAAACAATAGTTACTTTTTTCCATTTCCATCCCTGTTCACATTTCCCAGGTGTTTCTGATACAGAAACCATTTAAAAAAAACATCAAGTCGGATACAAAAAGCATAACGGTTGCAATTTCTGCATCCTGTACATGGGTAGATATGTCCAGCATTCTGACATGCTATACCACATAATATATCCTCCGGAAAATTTTAAACAACAATTTGTTTATAATTATTATGCATTTTAGTGAACTGCAAGCATACAGAATGGCAACGTGTGGAAAGTTAACTTTAGTGGGATCAGGTAAATTCTAACTAAAAAATGCAATTTACTGGTTCTGACAAAATGTTAATTGCAGAAGTCTTGTTAAAATATTGAATTAATTTGAAGTAATAAAGTTAAATCAGTTTGAATGAATGATTCAACGACTCTTTTAAATACTTGATTCAATACTGAATGAATCAGCATTTTTGTACAAATTATTGAATGATTCAATGACAAATACATTTTTAACAGTCAATTGTCGCATCCTACTGGTGTAACAATGTAATTGATACAATCTTTATTAGAAGCATCAAGTTACTTTCAAAAGGTGATTTCCTAAATTTTGATCACTATATTTGCTACCTACCATAGACATCAGTGTTAATACCCGAACCATAAACTTTTATCCTAGTACTTCTGTGATAATTTGAATTATTGTAACAGAAATAATGATACTGTGTGGTTAAAAGAGTGTGTGAAGTTGTAGGCTATACATGACAACTGCTCTGCTCAGTGGCAGCACGAATGAATGTTCGAATGTTCACTTTGACCGTACTTGTCAAAGGTTTAATAGACATTGACAGACGAATCGCTGTCATTTAGGAGTACGATTGTAGGGGTGTTTGAATCGAGATTACAATCTTTCAACGATTAATTGTGCAGCTCTATGCTACAGCATGCAACTTTTATGACAGCATAATAAATAACTACATGAAATATTAGTACACCAAAAAATAATAATAATAATCACACCACACAAAATGATCTAGTCAAGGCAAAAAGTAATTCAAATTCAGGAAAGGTTACAGCACCCTACAAATACAGGGTAAATAAACTACTTCTGCTAGATGATATAATCCCCAACATAGAATTTTGCTATGTAACAAAAAAAAAAAAGATCCATGTTATGGTCATATGGTGAACCAGTCATAGCTGTAACTGTATCAAGGGATAAAATACAGTTGGAACTGTAGAAAAATCTATTTTATTGCATAATAGTAGATCACTGCTTGTTCATATACGCCAATCTTTTATCCAGTTGTGGAAAATAACACTGGCATTACAATGTGCTATAAAGTAATTCAGATTTATTTTACTTTCTTTTGCACTTCACAGCAGATCTCTTTAACACTCTCTTTTCCTCCCTATCCCTCTAATCTGACCTGCCAGAGCGTCGTATTGAGTCTCAGGATAGCTGCTCATAGATGAGGTGCTCTGAAGCGGAGTAAAATAAACTATTTTTCTCTACACACAGTTATAAGTTTTACCTTGGCAGTTATCACATCATCACTATCTTATTCCATAACATGGGTGGATGAACATCACATGGAAACCCACTGTTGTGCTTCGTTTAGCATGGGAAGGTCATGTTTGGCCTGATAAGAGGGGGGCTTTTCTCTGCCTCAGATTTGGCACAGAAACATCTTGGCTCATCCAAAGTGGCAGAATCTTCAAAGGCAAACCTTATGTGTATCAAAGAGTTTAGAATATTTAGTGAAAGCATGGCAAATCAGAGGAAAGCAGTGCAATACATCTGCTGAGGTTACAGGGCTGTGAGGCTGACATAATCCTTTTTTTTTTTTTTAAATGGCCAGTTCAATGGGTAATCGTAGTTCACTTACCTGTAGGCAACAGAGGTTACTGTAGTATTGTAGAGGTTATTGATAATGTACTACAACTGGATGAAGGTCTAATCTTTATAATGTTTGTATCAGAGGCTTGCAAAGTTACTAGAATATGTGTACTTTGGGGCTCTATGACTCAAGCACTGACTAACAGGATTTCGCTGCTGCTAGTTGGGTTCTTGGAAACTGCATTCACAAAACCTTTTACATGTTTAGTGCTTAATGTTTTCTCCTCTATTAAGGTGAACTAAAATATGTTGTACATCAGCACCATACACACACACACACGCACAAACCCGTTCAAAAATGTAATAAAAATATATACAGTCAAACCAAAAATTATTCAGACACCAGATATAATTTTTTACTTGTGGGTGCAGGACACAATCGTTTAGTGAGGATAGCAAAAAAAAGTAAACTGTGACATATTATACAAAAAAAGATTCTTCATACAGTGGGCTACCAGTAAAAAATTTATAAAAATGTGGGACCAAAATTATTCAGACACTTTGACCTGACCATGAAGTCCCTGTAAAGGCAATTCTGAGATTTTTTTCTAAACGCATTATAAATGTTAGAAATGTATTGCTGAAACACGTTACAAAGACTGGGAACTGTGTAGTACTGAATTGTGGAGTTAGACCGTCACCATTGCTGTGTTCAGGATTTTTTAGGCGGGGCTAAAACGGTGGCTCGATGACGCATTGGAGCCACTGTGCATATGGCCCCTCCCCCAACACTATCATAACTGTTGATGACTCACTGGAGCCACTGAGCCTGGCTCCTCCCCTAACACGATCATAACTAGAGCCCATTTTGCATCAGTTCGCCCGCTCGATCGCGAGTTACTGTCAAGTACTGTTAGTTACTACAGCCTACAACTTACAAAACAAAAACGATGATATTTAGAAGAGGTGGATTAATTTTGTGAACAGCTACCTTGACAGAGAGCTGAGGATCACCACCAACACTGTCTCTGCAGTGGCTTTACACCGGATAGTTTTACAAACTTTCATCTGAGACAACTGGTATTCACTGATAATCCGCTGCAGAATGGGGCTGAACCGATTATCTCCCGCGCCGGCCTTCATCCTCCCGTCCCGCCGACATCTGGTGCCGTCGTGAACTGTACGGGAGTGTTGTCTTGTGTGCTTACGGCAGCTTTCCCGAGAGTGGGCGTGGTTTCAGCGCTGACAGCGGACACGCCCCCAGCGTTTGAGAGCAGAGAATGCTGCTTATTTTTCCAAGATTTTGATAAGCTATTTACTTAATGGATTTTTTTGAGATTCAAATTTGACTGGGTGGTTAATAACACATTTGTCTGTGGTGTGACAAACTCAGAACACATTTAATTTTGACTTACAGGGACTTTAGGTGTTTTTTCTTTAATTGCTAATGCAACCTTTTATACCACAGACTGAACAAAATGAAGCATTGCTTGCTAATTGGTTGACCTAAATTGGTATTATCTAATTGTGTACTTAAATTTAACAGCTGACAGCTGATTGGTTGATTGTAATCCATTACATACCTTTCTATCAAAGTTATCTGACATATATATATATATATATATATATATATATATATATATATATATATATATATATATTTTGAACAACATGTATTGTCCTCCCTTTTAAAATGTATTTTGCTATCCTAACTGTGCATGTGTGTATGGTTAGTTGCATTTAGAATAGCTTTTTCTTGCTGTTCATCCCTATCAGACCCAAAAATCTACTTTATCAGATGTAATGTTCCTCGGTCTAGTAAAATGGGCTACTTGTCGGTGAACTGGACCAAAGACTATAGAAAAGCCTTTAATAATGTCTGGGGAGCGCCAACTCTCACTGTTCCGGATCAATGAATTGCAAATTGGAAGATAGAGACACGAAAATGACTTCCATCTTTGTGGATTTTCCTCTCATTGATTCTACAATTTCAGCGGCAGGCATTTTGTTTCATATGATGAGTTGTGATGTTTTAACAATAAAATCAGTATCACAAGCATACTCAATAATACATCCATTTCTGTCTCTCTCTCTCTCTCTCTGCTTATTCATGAGACAATGTTTGTCTGCATATTTGACAATAAATCTGCTTTGCATGCATTTATAATCCCTCCCCTGACAAAACCCATTGCAAATGCTCCCTATATTTGCATCATAGCTTCCGGCTATAAGCTGTAACCACAAAATTCACATCCAATTTAAAACCGTACAACACCACAGCCTATTGAAATTAATCTCACGATCTTGCTCCCTCCTAACAGTCCTCTCAGACCAGAGGCCGTTAGCAGTGTACACATGGCACTTCAGCTACAGTGATATTGTCAGGGGGCTTTCGTGAGGTCTCAACTCGTGTTCCAGCCCCATGTGGTGGCACACTGACAGGTGGGATTGGTGCAGTGTTGTTGTGGCAGTAGAGGCTTACCTCTCAATGCTAACAAGAGTCAAGCTCTTACACGCTACCCAGCAGCGGAGGAGATATCCAATGCCGACCTCCAATATAGGATAAGCAAGCAGTGACTTAGTAAGGCTTTGGCAGTGCCAGCTTGGCTGATTGACAGATTTTTTTTTTTTCATTTCTTTCATTTCACACCCCCTGTTGTTCTTTTATTTATACTTCTTTTTCCATTTTCACTATGAAACATACTGTAACTTTCAGAATTAAAAGTTTCACCTAGTGTGAAAAAAACAATAAAAACATTTAATCCATTCCATTTATTGAAACTAAGGTGCAAAAACAACTTGACAGATTCGTGACAGACAGACACATGAATACATGACTCATCTGATCCCACCTACATTTACACGAGAACAACTTATTTGGTATTCACAGACTTTTGGTAATTACGTTTTTAACACTAGCAGCTGTACAATAATTGCTGGCAACAATGGGAAAAAAATGGCTTACAGCAGTGGTTCCTAAACATTTTAGAGTGCAATCACCTGTGGCATTTAACATCCTTCTGTCTACCCCCTCTATTCCACTTAGACTGAAGTCACACCTTTTTCATTAAGGGACAATATTTGCCCCCTTAAATTGAATTTCAGTTGCATTTTTACCTTTATAAATACCTTTATAAAAAATGTTCAATGGGAAAATATGCAATGATGGTAAAAATACTACCAGTGATACTTTTAAATATTAAACTAAAATCGGCAGTAGGTAAGTCACTGTCTTATAGGGTGTGTTGACATTTGTAGTTCGGTTCGTTTGGTCCGAATCAATAAAAACAAAAAACAGTTAGTCCTGGTCTGCTTAGCGTTCAGTTTGGCATTTGTATCACTGAACCTAAAGATACTGAACCTAAAGGCATAGGGATACTTTCACAAACTGTATTGCCTATTTTGAGACTGAACTTACCGAACATCCAAAACAATGCTGAGTGTTGGGATAAATGCACTCGTTGTATGTGCGTAGCCTGCATATGATGGTATTTTGACCAGCTGAGAACTCATGAAGAGCTTATAAAATGTGTGAAGCGGCAGAACAGCGGCAGAAGTTCCTCTGTCACACACACAAATGAAGATCTGCTGCGAGGAGACACGGTTCTGCCTGCACGAACTGTGATGGGCAACATCACGACTATGACAAGAAAAAACAAGTATGTGTGAGCCTTCTGTCCTTTTTAGAGTCTCATCTTCCTGTTTTTGGTTAGTTTACATGTGTTTGGTCCGTGTTGCATTCATATATCATTCAAACCATACCAGAGTTTGTTTGGAAGCGTACCAAGACCCATCTTTTCAGTGGTCTCGGCCCTCTTGTTTTGGTGCGCACCAGGGTTCAAATGGCAGTGTTCACACTTATTCAAATGAACTTCAGAGCAACAAAGCAACAGAACAACAGATCAATCACACCAGGGTTCATTTTAACTGCCAAGTGTGCACACACCCTTAATAAATGAGTCATAGAGTCATTCATTCAGTAACGAAGCAAGTGGCTGTATTAATGAATGGGTTATTGAATCATTGACTCTCTTATTCGTTTAAAGCTAATTCGTTGCTTGGAGACACACAGCACTTCTGCTGTGGCTTTTGTTGGAACTATAAGTGCTATTTTGTTGCAAAATAGAGCAAACAATACTGACAATACTGTTTAAAATATACTTAATAGCTTTTTGTTTGTTGAACTGTTGTATAAAATCAGTGTCACATAGTCCATATAGTATATTACCAACATTAAAAACAAAAACTCACTTAGGGCATGTTTTTGTATCGATGCTTTAAGTCTTAAATCGATCTCTATGTACAGTTTGTTCCTATAATTGTGCTTCATGCTAGTAAGTGCTAAGGTACATGTCGAGAACAGCTGTAATGTAGCGCAATTCTGCACGCAACCTATCAGATGCACACTGCTTGTGTGGATGCAGTCAGTTTTGACCGCAAAAGATGAGGTAATTTGACGATGTCATATATTTGATTTTTTACAGCACTACCATTTTCCTGTTTTTAGACTAGAGGCAGCAATTTGCCTGTTAGAAATATGCTCGGTTTTAATGTTATTTTAAGGAATAAAATGAACGACAAAACTCAGGATTTTGTTCACATACTGTCACCTCACGTACCCCATTCTGGCTTACAGCATGAAATACTACAGGGGTTTCAAGCTTTTTCAGCTTTCTCAGCATGTGGAAATGCATATTTTTTGGTGGTTGTCAGTGTATTACAATGGTACAAAACTGTCAAGGCGCTGAACAAAGAAAAGGTGCGAGGACTCATTTGCAGGTAGGGGATAAACTTAGTGTAAAAATAAAAGAATACAAAAACAAAACCCACGGGGGGACCAAACTAGAAATACAATAAACATCTGGAACAGAACATGTAATACAACGGGGAAAAACAGATGACAAAAGACAACGACCCAACACAGGACGGCATACACGAGGACACTATAAAGGGTACAAATCAGGAGGGAAACAGGTGGACCAATTAAACAATAATCAGATAACAAGAGGGGTGGGGTCAAGACAGGAGACAAGAGCACATGGCCCAGAAATAACCCAAAACACCACATGTGCTAAACAAGACAAGACAGACATGTGACAAAAACAGATATTATTACTTTAATAGGTTGGTATATTAACATAATATCAGTTAATGAAATATGTTTTAATATTGTAAATAAAAGTTTCTGCAAAACCTAGAATGTTGCTACCATATATTTACTGTAAATTTCTGGCAACCACAGCTGCCATTTTTTTACTGTAAATTTTACAGATTTTTTTTCTTTACAGTGGACCTGGGCAGGTTGTGTTTTTATGTCTCTAAAATCTTATAGTGATAGCCCAGGTGAGGAGGCTTTTTTGTCTGATTTTCCAAGAGGTAGTAGAAAGACAAGACAGTGAATCATAAAGAGACTATTCCCGCAGGAAAAGAAATGGAGGCAATAGAAACAATTCAGCTGCAGACAGAATGGCTTTCTGCTCTTACTGATGCTCTGGGAGGGATCACAAGCTGAATTTGATACAGAGAGATGTGGACAGTGCAATTTACAAGGCAGCAAACATTAACTACGCGAATTAAATGAAAATAAATAAACAATAATACATATAATTTAACAATAAAAAGGTTACTACTAATACTGGTAATAATCCTTAAAAGAACTGTGTGATAACATTAAAACAAAGCAAATACAAACACTGAAAACTGAAATATTTAACTTTATGTCACATGCCTGTCCTGTCTTGTGTAGCACATGTGGTGTTTTGTTATTTTGGGCCATGTGCTCGTGTCTCTGTCTGATCCCTCCCCCTTGTTATCTCATTATTGGTTTATTTGCCCCACCTGTTCTCCCTCAATTCCTGCTTGATTTGTCACCCTTTATTATCTCTTGGTGTCTTCAGTCCTGTGCTGGTTCATTGTCGTGAGTATGCCCTATGTCGTCTGTTATCTGCCGTGTTCCTGTTTATGTTCCTGCTCATTGTATTAGTTATTCCAAGTTTGATTTTTCCCCTCGTGGGCTTATTTTACAACAAATACTCATTCCTATCTGCATTTGAGTCCTCGCTCCCATTTCTCCCTGCCATCACGTGACACTTTATGTATTTTGCTTATATATGCAATATCACACAAGCAGGAGTGCAATATGGCTTGTGAATGTGATTTCATCAAGTACATGATTCTGGATCAATATCTTTGTTGAACCAATCAGATTTGAGGGACAAGTTTACAGTTTATCTCAAGTTTAGGGTTACAACAACCAGGGTTAGGTGCCAACCATTTCCCTCTGGTTTTAGTTTTAGCATAACTTATGCTTTTGCTTTGGTATAACACTTTTTTGTATTTGTACTGGTCAGATAATGTCTGAACATTGAAACATACGCAACTAAGATTATTCAATAAACTGTATTTTTTTCATCATAACTGCGTCTCCTGCTTCTGCTCTTCTGCGCTTTCTCAGTCAAACTCTCAGGCTGATTAATTATGACTGTTAATATAGTTTTCAGTACCAGAGAAAACACTAGGTTTAGGTACAAGACAACTTGATGTTAATAGGTTTGGGATATTAGACAAGCTCTGCTGACTGGGTTTGGATACCAGACAGTATAAAACAGTATATCTTCTGGCAGCGATTCAGCGTCAAGGGTCGGATATGATATATCTAATATTTCTAACGTTAAGATTCATCTGATCTAACATTTTGGCATTTTCGGCTCAATTGAACGCATTAAAAACTCAAAACTACATTTTGAGACGCATTTCATGTATTACAAAAATTATAGTGGGTTTTCTCCTGTCTAGCAGGGAGAAAAGATGCCTATCTAGAATGTGGAGAGACAAAGCAGAGTGATACAAACAGCAAACATTCCAAGAGCTGATACTGGTGATATATCAGCACTCCTGGAAGGCCTCTCAGCCAATCAGATTTGAGGACCAGAACTGACTGTTATATACACTACCAGTCAAAATTTTGGAAACTGTACTGTTTTGATTGTTTTTGAAAAAAGTCTCTTCTGCTCACCAAGGCTGCATTTATTTAATCCAAAATACAGCAAAAACAGTATTATTGTGAAATATTTTTTTTTCTATTTGAATATATTTTAAAATGCAATTTATTTCTGTGATTCATATCTATCTATCATATATATATATATATATATATATATATATATATATATATATATTGTAAACAATGTCTTGTAATGTCACATTTGAATGAGTGAATGAATGAATGAACGAGGTATTTATATAGCGCTTTCATATGTACTACTGTACACCCATAGCGCTTTACACTCATGTCAGGGGTCTCTCCTCAACCACCACCAGTGTGCAGCATCCACTTGGATGATGCGACGGCAGTCACAGTACAACGGCGCCAGTGCGCTCACCACACCCCAGCGATAGGTGGAGAGGAAAGAGGGAGCCACTTTAATGGATGGGGATTATTAGGAGGGCATGATTGGTAAGGGCCAATGGAGGGAATTTGGCCAGGACACCGGGGTTACACCCCTACTCTTTATGAGAAGTGCCATGGGATTTTTAATGACCACAGAGAGTCAGGCCCTCAGTTTAACGTCTCATCTAAAGGACAGAACCATATTTACCTGAGAAAAACCATATCCAGTGACCATAAACTCGTTAGTCAGCTAGAAAAATGAACTCTAGAGAGGAGCATTTTGCTAAATATATGCACCATATTATATATTCATCATAATTTTTAATGTTCTTCAATATTTAATGCATGTTTGAATAAATCTGGCAAGGTTTTATGAAAGCCACCCTTTAAATGTTTATATTTCATATAACTTTATTATTATAAAAAAACATAATTGAGTGTAATTTAAGTGTTTGTATACAAATCAGTAAATTTTTACCTTCAATATTATAGTAGGCTACAACTGACTCCCATAGTTTATAGCATTAGTTTAGAGATTTGTTTTCCTTGGTTTTCCTTTCCTTTCGGAATCGAAATAGAATCAAATTGCAAGCTTTTGAATTGAAATCGAATTGAATCAATTGTGAAATTTGTGTCAATACCAGCCCTAATATATATGTATGTACACACATGCTCTATATATACACGTTACATTAGTACTTCAACAAACCTTAATATTAATGTAATCACATTAAAGTCTAAAGACCAGATTGAACAATTAACTATTAACACTTGTGGGGCCATATTGTAGCCTACTTTTAACACTTTGAGACCCCTATATGGTGCTTTTAGGTTCGAAATTATATATGGCGTACATGGAATGTCAACTTGTGTCATGAGGTGCTCCAACAACTGCTAAAACACATGGGTGGGTTTCTGGGTTATGATGCACAACCATGCACACTATGTAATCACATTGGTGTAAGCCCTAACATCCTCCTTTTCCTGTTTATAGACCAGATGAGGCAGCTCAACGAAGAACCCACACACTCTATGGATCTAGGTCAATAGACACAAAGGGGTTGTTTTACTTGGTGCAGTCAAGTAAACAGAATTCTTTACCTGCCATGCATCTTTTTCACACATGCACAAACAGTTATTTTAATAATTTGTTATCCTCGTAGTGAGCAGTATCTACCAGTCGCCATCTTGTCCCTATTTTAAAACAGTTTTGACTCTCTCTCTCTTTCCATCTGTCTGCTAAACTCTGGCTAACCCCAAACATTCATGTTTTGTCTATGCTGTTAAGGGAAGGCTAACTAAATAAATATTTAAAAGAAAATCAATTAAACATATAAAACCGTTTAATAAAAATAATGCAAAATGACAAAATAATTATTTACGCTGGTTTTCCCGTTGACTCTATAGCTTCCAAATTGCTGCCACATTTTCTTTCAAATCTTTACTAGATTAATTTATGATGGTAAATTGATGGTATGATGGTAAAAAAAAAATAACAAAAATGTTAATTGGTTTGATTTTAATTGTCAATTTCATCAGTGAGGGTCCGACCATTTTTTTTTTCAGTTCAATTTAGACCTGTGAATGTCAACCGTTTTAAGTTTAAGGCCCTCCTATTGTCCACAACAAAATTTGTTGTTACCACCAGTGGTGGATAAAGTACTCGAAAGCCACACTTGAGTAAAAGTATAGATATCTTGCCAGAATATGACTTTGGTAGAAGTTAAGTCACTGTTTAGAATATTACTTGAGTAAAAGTTTTAAATTATATGATATATTTATTGTACTTGAGTATGAAAAGTATTTTTTTTCTTTGAATAAAAAAAAAAGGCAAACTGTTTATTGTAAGTTTTAAATATAAAAATATATTAATATATGAATTATACCTTGATCATTCATGTTAATTCATAGTACAGTAACTAATGTAAGAGACAACTTTAAAATGTAGATAAACAATACTTTTATCAACCTTAGTTAATGTTAAAAATGTTCTTTTATTGTAAAATGTTACCATTTCATATAAATCCAAACAGTCATGCTTAAAGATGGCCATCTTCACACAAAGTCATAGCATTGAAATTAAACACAGTATATGTATATTATATGTATATTTCACACTTTATTTGCTTCTATTTTAGAACACTTGATGATTATCTAATCAAAACTTCTAAAAAAAACTGAAATCTAATGAGTTTCTGATTTGTTTATATGTTTCTATCGGCTGCATGACAATACAGTTTGATTTCTCATGTCACTAGCTTTAACTTCGCTGCATAACGACTGCATAAAAGTGTCCAGATGGATATAAAATAATGCAAATAGATGGTAACAAACGTGACATTAAACATTTGGGTCAGACTTGCGTGTGTTTTTGTCACATTGTTTTAACAGCTTGAGGTACTAATGTTATCGTCAGCCTCGACGGCATTAATATAGCATCTAGTCAACAAATTAATTATTTTAAAGTGATAGGAAAACATGTACTGTAGTGTATACCACACCATTTTGTTGTCTGTTTTAAATCTGTTTTTGAAGTGTCCCGCTCCGTGCAGCGCACAGCCTCACTTGTCAGCTGCTATAGCAAAGGACGCAACACGGAAAATAAAATCATGAGCGAGCACTTGTTTGCACATGCTTGCTTGCAGTCTGTGTTCTTCTGAATTTATTTTGTAGTACCGAAAATGCTTTGGGGAAATGTATCGATGTAAAAATTTTATGTAGGAAATGTAATGGGGTAAGAGTAAAAGTTAATAGAAATATAAAATTCTCCCCAAAAATACTTAAGTACTGTAACAAAGTATTATTACTTTGTTACATTACACCACTGGCTACCACAAACGTTGTACCCCATAACTAGAAAGTTGTTATATTCATTAAGATAGTATATTCATTATAAAGAATAATAATAAGACATTTTCATGCTATTTCATGCATACTGAGCTTTTTACACTGTTAAAGACTTGGATTCCCATGCTAAACATGGACATTTGATGTGTTTCTGTGCCAAAAATACTACTTCCGGTTTCTCACAAGTTTTTTTTTTATGATAAGGATAATAGGAATTTTTTATTGAAAGATTTTGAGTATATGTCAGTTATTAACATAGCTTTCCTTTTTTTTCTTCTGTTTTTTTTTTTTTTTTTTACCAATTTAAGAGACTCAAAATATATGTCACGCCCCATGCCAATTAATTTCAGTAAAATGAGAATTCCAGAAAAAATTCCCACGAGGTGTTATTTTCTTTAAATTTAGAAAGCATTTTTGATATGCTTATTAGTACAATTACTGCTCATATTATCCATACCGTTGCTATATAGAGATTAAAATTAAAGCCAGGAACTTCATTTTGTTTTTTATAACTTTTCATTAGTTCTAATATGCCATTAGGTACAGATTTGAAAAGTTGATTTGTATTCTTTGAACTTTATCGGAAATGCCTTCTCTCTGAGAAAGGATTCATAGTTAAGTAATTGGTTATTACAGTCAAAAAGGTCTTTTAAAAAGATAATATCTCTATCGATCCATTTCTGCAAATAGAGTGACTTGTTCCCTTTAGTGATGCATTCATTATTCCATAAGATAGACTTGTGTGGAGAAAAGTTGTGAGAATGACATAGCTTCCAGACCAAAAGAGCTTGTTGATAAAATTGGGATAGTTTTAGAGGAAATCTTGTAATATTGTAGTTACATTTCAATAACAATTTTAGGCCTCCTACACTATTAAAAATGTTGTTGGGGATAAAGTACCATAAGGACTCTGGTGCTCTCAAACATTCCTTTAACCATTTCACCTTAAAGGTATAATTAAAGTCCCAAAAGTCCAAAAGTTCAAATCTACCTTCATCCTTAGAACCAGAGAGCACCGCTTTTTTTAACATGATGGTGTCTGTTTTTCCACACAAAATTATTTACGTAAATATGGTACCCAGTTTCGGAACGTTTTTTCAGAGTATGGGTCTGCGTGACGTCAACAGGAGTGGAATTTCCTTGTACGGGCACTTCTCCAGGCACTTCCACACTTCGACCAGAGGGAAAGAGCAAAAGCAGCACACCCAACAACGCGCTTTGCTCTGCTTTAGGGAAGTCGTCGGCTGCACTGCACAGGTCACAGGACTTCACGAAATCAACAATGTCACCAAAGAAATGTGTTTAGACAACCCTGTTCAGTTTGTTCCTTACATTTCGGCAGTGATTGTTTTATAAACAAGGCCCAGTTCACCTCCGGATTTGCAGATCGTCTAATGCTGAAAAATGGAGCGGTACAACGATAAAGGTTCACGGCCATGCGTTGAAACCGCAGGCGGTGAGTAAAACTGCTTCAAATGTCTGTGTGTGTGTTGTTGGCTATCAGCGCGTAAGTGCATATCAAATAAACAACATGATCACGTATAGTTAATTTATCAGTGGATCATGCGATGTGCACTTTACACATGTACACCTTTTAAAATACAGTTACAGTAAATAACGTTACCACATAGAGACGTCCTGCTGTAGTCGTTGTTGCTGCTGCTCCTCTTCGATTTCAGCCTCTGGATCTGATTCTGGATCATATATGCATGGCTGAATCTGATTGATAGCCATCGTTTATTTAGGATGTTTTTTTCCACGTCTTCTAAGGATGTCAGCTTTCAGACGCTCTCAACGCAATAGCTGCACGTGCTCGTGGCTCTTTAGCTCCGCCCACACGATACGCCTCCAGCCGCTCGGTTTTATTCGGAAAGACTCGGTACAGCGTATCTTTCTTTTATAAATATGATAAAACTAAAGACTTTTCGGAGATATGAAGGATGCAATACTACTCTTATAGGTACTCAAGATTGACATGAGATTGACATAAACTGTGTGTGATGCAGCCCTGCATACCTAATTTTAATAATAATAATAAATAAAAACCTACACTGTCAGACTGTGCTAAACTCAACTGAAAAGGGCAGTCGGATAAAGGCAGCCAGGATTTTTATTTAGATATAATGACTAAATAAGGGTACATAGGCCATTATTCAATCAATATCTAAAAGAAATCAGGGTGGACTTACCAAACATTATTAAATCTATTAATACAAATAATAAGACACTCTTTGGCTGAAGGATTCACCGGGGAAAAAAAGGATTAAGGATGGTCTGTAGGAAACAGCGCTATAACTGATGGTGTCTCAAAAAACATCTAAAGCAGCAAAAAGCTTCAATACTGTTCATGTAGATTTCAAACACATCTTATAGCACAACTATTTTCACATCCTGTTTCAGTTATTTCAAGGCTAAAAGCCCAGTTCTATACAACCGTAAACCATTCATGCATGCAAACTACTTGAAATATCAACAAAAAGCGGCATTCAGCGCAAACTATACTGTATACTTAGCTTTATGTGGATGATTAAAATGTCCTGAAAAGTGCGGCAATGCAAGTGGATTTAGTAGCTTTATCCTTTCTAAAGAATCCATATTCTCCAGTGAATTAATCCTTTGAGAGCATCACAACCTTGCTTTTGAGGAACAGACAGATGCATGGATGTCCTTGGCTTTAAGTTGGGAAGGAAGAGTAGTTCTGGGAATTAATCAGAGCCAGAACATTTGAACTAGCTAAGCTTCAGTCAAATAAATGGGCCACCTAAAACAACACCACCAATTACCACTGATTAAAATGAGGACACTTGGCTTCTGCTCATTCTTGGCTCTTCAGTTTCAAACATGCAATGTCTCTGTGTTCCATTAGGCAAATGAGGAAAAGACTGCTCATGCAAAACCCACGGCAGTGAACCCTCACATTCAGGAAATGTTATTTGAAATGGTGCTCGTGCTTCGTACAAAAGGTGAACACACCAGTGTCAGAAATTCTGTGCCTCCATTTTGTGAATCCTATTTTCAACCTTGGAAAAAGCCCACAGAGCCGAAACAAGCCTCTAATGAACTTCTGCAAAGTGCCACTTTTAATTAGCAGAGAAGGGACCTTAGACAGCTCTCAGGCTATGACAAAGCTGTCATCGTTAGCATGACTAAGAGCTTCATGCAACAGCGTAAGTCCCAGAGAGGAAGGCGATGAGACACAAGAGTAGAAAAAGGATGCGGAAGAGGAGAGAGAGGGAAGGGAAAGGGTGAAAATAAAACGAGAGAGAGAGAGCGAGAGAGAGAGAGAGCGAGAGAGAGAGAGAGAGAGAGAGAGAGAGAGATCATTCTCTGAAAATGGGACATGGAATTGTCATCGGTCTGAAACCGTAGAGCCTCCCATCCATAGTGATTCCATTCATTTCTTGAGTGAACAGTAGACCAACCCCTTCCCTCCAGTGCAGAAACAGGAAGTGCAGTCATACCTGCAGTGTTTGTGTGGGCCGCTCAGGGTCTCGATGACAAAGCACTCCCCATCATTCAGGCAATAAGCCAGGTCTTTCTCCTGACATGGCTTGAAATGCTCTGATTTCAAAGGCGGAAGAGTTGGTGATGCTGAAAGATAAAGAAGAAAAGGATAATTATGTCATGTAACATATTAAGAGGACAAATATGTCAGCTAGGTGAGTAAAAGGTTACACAAGCAAGTAAAAAAAGTGACTAAATGTCATCATTTTTTGGAGGATAATGCCACATATTTGTTGTTAATAATTAAGTTTTAAAGGGGTAATAAACCACATCTAATTTCAAACCTATATGACTGACTTCCACGGAAAATATATTTTGAAAAATGCATTAGTGATTTATTTTCTTTTTTATCCAAAGTTGTATGTTGTTTTGGACCCCACTGACTTTCATTCTATATGGACAAATAATAGTTAAACATCCTTCAAAATGTCCCACAAAAGAAAGAAAGTTATACAGGTCGCAATGACATGAGGATGAGTTAAGGGATTATTCACCCAAAAATGAAAATTCTGTCATCATTTAAATATTTACTAGCTTAACAATCCTCTATTACATTTATAATGTATGTCTATAGCATATAATCACATCGGACTACATTTGAATTTAAAAGTTTACTATAGGTTTTTGAACACATCTATGTGTGATATATATAGTAAATCTCAATTGCTTGATTGTTTATATCATTGCAAAATGTAAACTATAATATTGCTCAGCGATATATTTAAAGTTGGATATAGTGTCAAATTTTACCTGCATACAGTACACTGTATTTGCAGTTGCAAATCTCAACTGCTTGATTATCTATCATTGCAAAATGTTAACTATATTATTACCCAGAAATATATCTAAAATTTTATATATAGTACATACTTTATCCACTTATATACAGTATACCCACATTAAGCAATACATACTAAACAGCAAATCTCAACAGTTGCGAGGCATCAAGGCATAATGATATTAAGCTATTATAAAAATTAGCATCAGGATTTTCTGTAAAGCTGATTTGAAACAATGCAAAAAGTGCTATTCAAATAAACTTGACTTGTTTCCTTGCATTCATACAAATTATCCTTGTATGTGTCAATTAAACAAATTATTTACAAGATATCATTATTTGGTTAGAAACGCCTCCAACTGCAAATAATGACTGCAGAATAGGAAAAAACGTTGAAGACTGAATTGCTTATTATGGACCTTATGTATGGGTCAAGGAGCATGATTAATTACATGCTTTATATAATTGTAATATATAAAAAAATAACAAAATGAATGTTAATTTTGCATGATTCTTTTGCTTTCATTAATAACTTTGTCGGCGTATCAGCTGTGGGTGATGATATATTCAACCTCATTCATTTTCAAAATATTCACCAGGACTTCTAAGGCTAATTTGGCATGGGTTCAGGGTGCCAGGTGATATAACCCCCCGAGGAGGATCTTGGAACCTTAATAAATAAAACTATAAATGTTTTTAATAAAAACTCAATTCATTTTCCAATAATTGCATCTGAGTGCATTGCCAGGCCTTTTGACAAACTACTGTCAAAATCAATGCAAAGTGCTTGTGCTTTGTGTTCAAAGCAAAAAGGGTTGTGCAGTGGACAAGATCTCTATTAGTCATCCTTCAGAACACTGATGATATTGATAACAGCTTAGTAGCCCATCAGCTTCATTACGGAGTCCTTTCTTTGGGATTCACAGAGGCTGGTTTCCTCCAGACTGTCAGTTTCCTCTGTCAGGAGGTTATGTGGGGCCAAGTGTCTAAGAGATTGGAAATCTACCCAGACCCTGACATCCCCTCTGTCTTAGTTTATTTCTGTGGGCCGAGGCAGGTGTGGGGTGTTAAGGGATGGGATTCCCCAGGGCCAAGCACTGATGCCGTCTCTCAGATGTGACATTCCCCCAGAGTGCCTGGCGGCTTGACATACAGTGAAGGTCACAGAGAATCGATTAGCTCAGAAGCAGCAATACAGAGAGCACAGGGGACAGACAGAAGTGCGGACAACACTCTCAGAGTTAGCTGATGATTTATGCGTCTCACTGAAATTATAGCTTAAAGGGATAGTTCAACCAAGAATCTCAATTCTGTCATAATTTACTAACCCTACCCCATTAAATAAAATTACATAATGTCATGTCATACAAAATTTGTCACAAAATTAAATTGCAATATATGTACACTTGCTTTTACTTAAAATATATACAGTCAAACCAAAAGTCAAGACACCAGATATACATTTTTACTAGTGGGTGCAGGACACTATAGTTCATTATTTATGTAAGTGAGGATAGCAAAAATTCTTACAGTGGACTACCAGTACAATTGATAAAAATTTGGAACCAAACTTATTCAGACACTTTGACCTGACCATGTTTTGCTTAAGTGTTTTTTCTTGAATTGCTAATGCGACCTTTTACACCACAGACTGAACAAAATGAAGCATTGCTTGGTAATTGGTTGAACTAAATTGGTATTATCTAATTGTGTACTTAAATTTAACAGCTGACAGCTGATTGGTTGATTGTAATCCATTACATACCTTTCTATCAATGTTATCTGACATTATCAAGATGAATTTGTTTTACACAGTTTAACTTTAAAGTTCTTGTCATATTTTATTACCATTTTCTAAACTATAGCAAATGAACTGTGATAATGTGAGAAAATGTTGATGGTGTCTGAATACATTTTGGTTTGACTGTTTGTTTCAACATTATGCCCATATGCAGAGCAAAATCAGGGTATAAATATCCAGCTGTTGAGCAAATTTTGTTTAAACAATTTATCAACTTTACCAGCTACAAGAACACCATTTAAAGCATTTTAAATGCAAGCTATTTAAAATTAAGCATAATCATTGTAAGATCTTGTGCAAACACAGTGTTAGGCTTTGAACAACAGCTCTATTCTGTAAGGACCTAGTGTCCATGAGTCTCTTTCAGTGTCCAGTGATTTGTAAAGCTGAGCCACTAGATCTTCTCATTCTGTCAACAAATGCATCAGAAGCTTGTGATATCAGGGAAGCAAGTCAACAAAATAGCTGCTTATCTATGAATACTCATATTTGGCAAAATGTCAAATCTCTGACGGAGCTTCAGCAATCCAGCAGCGGCGATTCACTGATACAAATCTTTTCAAAAAAAGATCACAGTTTACAAGCTGAGGCTTCAATAATTTGTTTTATCATAGACATAATGTAGTGAATAGCTAAGCTCCACTGGCCCTGTCCTCATAGATTTGAATTTGCCAATTTGTTGTTGGCTAGAAATGTCAGACAATACTGTCAATCTCTCTCCAGCTATCTTACTATCTCACCCATCTCTCTCCCTCCATTTCTTATCTAAATGCAGAGGTCAATGGCAATTTTCACCAAAAGAAGACCACCTCCCATGCCATTAGTTCAGCAGGCCGCTCGGTGCTTGTGGTCCCTCTGTTGGCTGACAAACTCAGGGCTTTCTTACTCTGGCCAGTCATTTACAACGGCCCTCAAGTCCCTCTGTACCACAATGTTCTGGTCTGCAGCCATGCCAAGGTGCAAGTACAGAGCAGGGCCAGTAGGGAAAAAAACACAGGGAATAAGTGACAGGAATGATGGATGTGACCAGAGGAAGAGGCATTCAGTGGAAAACAATATAGCAAGAAATGGAAACTGGGAAAATGTTTTCCCACAGGAAGAAAAAATCAAAAATGAGATCTCTTTGAGATCTCTTTTCTTTTTATCTTTTTTCTCGGAGACAGCAATGAGATTAAATGGAGACTTTTGCCGAAGTCTCCTGCCCCTCACGTGTTTATCCTGAGAAAAAAAAAAACTTACTTGTAACAACAACAACTATTATTATTAATATTAATAATAGTCTCACTAATTTTTTAGTTTCAGAAGAGATCCCAGCAATGTCTCAACTGTTCTCATATTTTCTAAGATCCCAAAGTTAGACCCCTAAGATCCCAAAAGTCAGAGATTTGAATACCATCTCAAACAGTCATCACATTCTTGTAAAACCAATTTATTCTGTAATATCCAGATTATCCTCACCAGGGGACCGCTAGGGGGTCTGTAAAATATGAGGAAAATGGCGTTAATATGCACTAATTAATGAAATACGATTAACATATTTGATAATATTAATAATTGAGACTGGTCAGAAATCATAACCATGCTATTCTATAGACAACATAATTTTTATCAGTAAGAAGAAAACAAATCTGCATAATGTTAAACAAACAAATAGTAGTATTGACTTTAGAAGAGCAAGCATTTGTTTATTAAAAATAAATAAATAAATTGTAATCAGCTTTCTTAAGTACAATGCCAATAAAGAAATGGCTAATTATAAAAACTGGGAATAATAATTTCATTAATAAAATTAAAATTGTATATTACATAGTATAAATAGATTTTATAAAAGAAAATGTATAGCTGCCTTTTATTTTTTTTTAGGAAGGGGTCCCTTACAAGGGGATGAGCACATTTGCTACTTTAAAAACAACTGAGACCTCCAATAAGTCTCAGAAGCTTTAAAAAACAACCTTTAAAATAACCCTTAAGATAATAATACATGTAATCCCATTAAACAAAAAAACGGGACCACATCCTCCCAATAAAAACCAGTAGCTGCCATGTGAAATGAACCTCTCACTGTTACCAGAGATATAAATGTTCTGCCTTATCCTGTACAGTACCTGTATGACAGCCACACCCAGGAGCCTGATACACATATCAGCAGTATGAAGTAGGGCTGATGATAGCGGCCTCACTCTGAGTTATTCAATAGAGATAGCAAGTCTCCTTCACCCCCTCCTCTTATGCAACATCATTTATCTGCACAATAAAATCTGTTAAGCACCCAGCATCCTATCAGACATAAAGGCTGACCACAGCCAGTGTGGTACATATGTATCACGGTGTGTCCGTGTCTATGTGTGTAGCCCTGTAGTGAAGCACACTTCTTCCTGCTTTATATTCCGATCAATTGCAGTCATGCAGTGGAGTAAAGGCGATCGATGGACGGCATGCAGGCAAAGCTGATACACCAAAGGATACAGAGCTATGTATACAGAGCACAGTTAACCAACTGAGAGAGAGACAGGAAAAAATAGAGAGGAGAAAGGAAGTGCATTATATTCCTGAAAATGATGATGATTCTTGGTATTTTTTTTTTATTATTTTGACAAATGTTGTGAATTTGTTTTGAACCACAATGTGATAGCAACAACATGAGATGCATGCTTTTAAAAGGGGGTCATGAACTGAACATGAACTTTTATACTGTTGTCTGAGGTCAACTTATAACGTTTGTGTGGTTTTTACATGTAGGCTATTTTCTACCCTGGTTTTGAGCCTAGCTCCTGGAACACTTGGGTTTTTATGGGCATGTCGCATGGAAGCCTTGGAAGTAAACGCCCACTGCTATGATTGGATAACAGTTTTGCATATTATAATGAGCTTCGGCTCCCTTACACGTGAGGAATTGTTTTGAAAACTTCCAATGTGGAGAAACGGCAACCAGAATGAAAAAGGAAAAAGGGCACCCCAAGGGCAACTGCATGTCTGTTCACCTACCACTAACACTTTATTATTAAACACACGTTAGATGCTTTATTTCCACTTTTGGGATATTTTCGTAATTTTTATTGAGAAACAAAATGCCTTTTCGAATTTCTATGTGATGGGAAAAAGGAGTAGAGCCAGATTTTGGCTGGCCCAACCAGACATTCAGTGAAAAATGCGGCCTATTTGCACTTAATGTAAACGACAACATTACTGTAGTAAAACCATGTTTTACTATGTTTATACATGTGAAGACTACCGGAGAGTAGAATACTAGATTCAAAAATGAGCTAGCTAGCGAATACGTGCATATCAACAGCGTAAAGATGAATTAAACATGCCACCATAATATGATTAAATGTTAACAAATTAAGTGTATTCGCAATCAGAAATCAAAGAACAAATTTCTTATAAATATATTTTACTAAGGTGACGAGGATCACAGTCGCTGTGTAAGTTCCAGTATGAAACAGCCCCGCGCACCTGTGATTATTTATGATTTTCCGATGGTAAAAACAAATTAAATGTTGTTGTATTAATTATCAATATATTATTAACATTTTACAAAAGTAAAACTCAAATGCAGTTACGGGGGATTTGACCAGCGAATGTGTGCAAATGTGCATTTTGTCCATCATAAAACGCAGACATCACATTACGTTTTCCTCAACAGGTTACAAAGTTTGATGTAGCTATATGGGCGCTCAGCTTTTCCTGTTGTAAAATACATTTGGCCAAAATCACATTTTATAAAAGATGAAATGCTACTGTATGCACAGGCTATTTAAGTGTAGGCTACTAGATGGCAAATGTGCCCACATGTCTCAGACCTCAAATACATAAAATATGAGCCTTTATAGACAATGTTTCTTGCGTAAAGAAAATGCTGTACTACAATGCAACAACAAGATCTTTATTTACCCTGGCAAGACTTCGTACAGCTGCTGTCTGCTGTGCCACTGCTGCTGAACTTCAGCTCATTCAGTCAAGATAGAGGGGTGGAGTTATGAGGTTTACTGATAGTCTGAGGTCCACAAGCTCTTTTTAATACCTTTCATTGGCTAAATATTTGTAAAGCAGACAGACAGAAGTAAAGGGTGACCAATAGCACTTATTTATAGAACGCCACCACCAAAAAAAGGGCACTTCGCAGTGTAAGGGCAAAAAGGGCATGTGTTCTGCACAGGTTGAGCCCTACCTGTGCACGTGCCTGAAACACAATGATTTATCTCTCATCCACCGCAATTAATTGGAATGTTATTTTTTTATTACTTGGCCCGCCCGATCGGTGGATATTTTTCCTTCAAATTACCAGTCAAGAGAGTGAACAATGCACATCAAGAAAGGAATGTTATTTCACTATTTAAGATAGTGCGAGCCCTGGCCCATACATGTTCTAGTCTGATCCCGAATCGCAGGACAATGAACCAACACCACCTCAAATACAGCCTGTGACAGCGTGGAAGTTACGTACACATAATCAGTATAAAACGATCTGTAACAATGCAATACTGTCACATATAAAAAACATTTTTTACTCACATAAGTGTTTTGCATCCTTCCTGTCAGATCCAGAAGCCACAGCATTGTTTTTTAATCTCATCCTGTCTGCAAACCAAGTCTCTTGTTTACAAACGAATCCGGTGAAATGAAGCGAACAAATGCAATGTCTTTACCCACGTGAGCTGGAACTTAATTAAAAATAAAGTTCAACCATGCATTGCTAATATTGGAATCCGAAGGAAGCTTATGGCATGTTTGAAACATGCCATAAGCTTTATTGCTTGGAAGTTCGATCCGCTTTAGCTCCACCTAGGCCTATGTTATTTATCCAACATGTCATTACATGCACATTGAAACCACAATAGTGTCTACAAAAATTACAAAATTAGCAAGCAATGACTTGTCCTTTTTTCCCTAATCCTGCACTACCAATATAAAGAGTTACTTTTTTGCATTCTTATTGTATATAGATTCTTATTTGCAACAGATTAATCCTATTCAACATTAATATTTTTGTAAAATAATACAACTGATTGATTGATTAATTGATTGATTGGGTGTGCAAATATATTATATTATTATTATTATCATCATCATCTCTCAATCCTTTATTTTTATCTTTAGTAAGTGACATTGTAAAAAACCGCAAGGTCATATCATAATCCTGATTTTATTGCAATTAATTGTGCAGCCGAATTTGATCGATATTAATACACAAATGTGTGCCAAGTTGCTATGTTGCCTGGAAACTGCAAACATCCTACAGCTGGAGTCTAATCACAGATAATTCTGATCATTATGTACACTATTTATTCAACACTGGTTTCTGTTATCATACTGTTGTAGCTGGCGTTTTAAGTAAATCTATAACCTACGCGAATCTGTGAGTTATGGGGATTTTATCATGTTTTGCGTCAATGCTGATAACACCCCTATCCGTCATAAAATCACTGTATAATGCAAAGCCTCTTGTGGCTTATTGCTTTAACATCACCCAGTGCCTAGAAATGGTGTCTATCTCCGCCGCACACACACACACACACATTCTCTCACTCACAATGACTGCTGTGAGTCGGGTGTGTGCTGTGCACTGCTGCATTGCAGATGTTTGGAATGGCAGTGGAAGTCTCTGCTGTGACGGAGAACTTCAAAACGCGCTGATTAAACTGACAAACGTCTCACATGACACATGGAGCGTCTGCACGACTGAAAAAGAGAACTCTTATGTGAGGAAGATTAGTCCCTGCTAATGTGATCTTTTATAACATAAAGAGTCTTATGTTACTTTGGCTGGCATCTCAATAGCTTCAGCCATCAGCTCTTTGTGGGCAGACAGTCTTATGTGTCCAGCTGCTGTAAGACAAGAAAATGGATCTCTCTGTGCATTATGAAAACACCCTTTTTTCACAGTGCATCTCAAATGCCTGCTCTCTCTCTTTCTCTAGCTCTCCAGAACTCAGAGCTGATGTTCGCCCAGTCTAAACATAACCCTCTTTTCATACATTCTATCCCCTATTACTTGCTCTCTGTCCATTCATCCATCCATGTCATGTTCTCTTGGCCCTGGTCCAGTTCTAACAGCGTGTCCCATCTTGATTAGCATTTGGGGTAAATATCCACAACTCCAGTCCCACAGCTAAAGAGCATTAGCCTCTTAAACAAACAAACAAACAAACAAACATGCCAGAGAGTGTATAAAGCACTCATCTATAGGTGCCAGGATGAAAGCAAAGCTTCTGGGACCTCAACCTTTCAGTCCTCTCTCTCTCTCGCTGTCCCACTTTCTGTCTATTTTATCTGTTGGCTTTGTCACACTTGGCTTTCATCATAAAGCACAGAATTAGACAACCTCTCACGAGAAAAGCTTGACTATACATACGTTTTTGCGAAGACTGAAATATGTAACCCCAGGCATAAATTGCTACAGATTCCGAATACAATATTTACAGGATTTGAAAAGCTGAACATACCTCCAAATAACGTTCCATTGATTTGTAGTGACCAAAAGTGATGTCCGGAGGGGATATTTTCACAATATTTGCTTTTAATGAAATCAAAATATGAGGAATATGTCATATTGGGAAGAAGAATACACTAAACTTGGTTAAGGTATTAAAATGTTAAAATTGGCACAAAAGGCAAACTTAAATATGGGTTTTATTGTATTTATTGGGTTTTATTGTGTTATGCAAAGAAAATGCTTACAGGTAATAAAGCATACATTGACAGCGTAATCAGTTAGCAATATTTTGTTGTTTTTCCCTTGTTTTTGATTACAGCATCCGTCCTCCATTGACTCACTAAATGCACTTAACTTAAAGTTCTTCTCAAAGTTGAGCTTCATTGGAAGACCTGCATGATTTATCACAATTCAGGTTTATAATTTACCATATAAATTATAAATTATAATTTTTTCAATGGCTTTAAGTTCAGGGGACTGAGGAGACCCTTAACGCCTTCAAAATGTTTAGCATGAACACTTTCATTGTGCGCAGCTTTGTTGCATGTGCGGTGTGTTTGGGTTTACCATGTTGGAAAATACACATTTGCTCTCCAAACAGATCCTACTTGGCTACATTATGTTCAGCAGGATCTTTAAGTATTGGTCCATTTTCAAAGTGCAAGCAACTTTGTAGATCCTTCCAACACTTGCTGCAGATATGCGTCCCCAATCCCATTATGTTTCCCCTGCCGTGCTTAATGGCACCACGCATGCATTTGGTATTAAAGCACTCCAGTCGTCTTCTACGATCATACCTGACACATCCAATGCTAGGTTGTTAAATTATAACTTGTTGGGCTGTAGAACACGGCAGTCTTTCACACTCCAGTCCTTATTTTCTCTGGCAAATGCAAGGTGTTTTTTGCAGTAGATAAAACTAATAAATGGTCTCTTTACTGGTACACAACCTCTCCATCCAGCCTCTTATAGCTGTTGGCGTACAGTTCAAGATGAATTTGGAGGTTGGAGGTCTCATCCAGGTCTTTAGAAGCTGTTTTGATTCAATAAATCAAGTGAGCATTTTGACATTCAGGTGATTTTCAACCTCTTGTCAAAATGCTCACTTGATTTATTGAATTACAGGCTGGGAATAATGAGTGCAAGCTTGGTATGACCACTTGCCCAAAAATGACATCCGCACAATTCGGTATGTTTCATTGCATCATGACAACTGAATCATGGAGCGCATACATTAGTTTTACACTTCAGACAACTTCACAACATGCTTTCACAGATGGCTGCAATAGTAAACACATGAAGACAAGGAATTTATGGATTAATAAAATAATCCAACACTAACACTACCATAAAATGACAGCATGAAACAATGATCAAGAGTGTATAAATACACAGAGGAAGATGATTAACTGATTGGGAACAGGTGAGGACTAATCAAAAACTATTGAAGCAATCTAGACTCAGGTAAAGACAATGACAATGACTAAGCACAGAATGAACATGTGACACATGCATGCAAAAGATTTAATAAATATTTAAGAAAAAAGTGCGAAGAAGCCAATGTTCTTGGGCATCACTTTTCGGGCACTTTTGGCCACTACTGTATATTACAAGATCATATTGTCTCATGCCATATTTTAAATGCCATTGTATACGATTTGAATTACTCTATAAAATGAAAGGATTTAAGTTAGATTTACTTGCACACTTTACACAATATTATGAAGCAAATTTACACGGGGTTGGTGTTGGTTGGTGAGATGGTACAGGTTGGTGTGATGTTTTAATGTTTTTAAAAGAAGCCTTTTATACTCACCACAGCTGCTAAAAATAACAGTTTTCCTTTCTTTTTTAAATTAATATAAAATGTATTTCTGTGATGGCAAAGATAAATTTTCAGCAGCCATTACTCTTCAGTCTTCAGGGTCACATAATTCTTCACAAATCATTCTAATGTATTAATCTGGTGCTCAAGAAGCATTTATTGTTATGATTATCAACGTTGAAAACAGTTGTGCTGCATATGTTTTGTCATTCATATGATGAATAGAAAGTTCAAAAGAACAGCATTTATTTGAAATGTAAATCTTTTGTAACATTATGAATGTCTTCTGCTGTCAATTTTTGATCAATATAATGCACATTTGATGAATAAAAATGATTCATTTTAAACAAATTACTGACCCTAAATTTTGAGCAGTAATGTACATAGATTTTAAGTACTTAATTGTATATCAAGATTATCAACTTATCGATTTGTATACCTGCAGCAACGTACTGCACACGTATGCACCAATGCATAGTCACGTTTTTCCCCCAATAAGACCAGGTCTTTGACACACCACATTTGCTCTTTGTTGGGCAGACTAAGCAATCCTGGACACAAAAATGGTGCCCGAATACAGAGAAATCCTGGCCGCAAGTATTTCAGGATTGGGACCTCAGGCCTCGTGCCCTTATCTAAACCTAAATGTGTAATTCATCTCCTCCCTGAAAGAAGACGACATCACCTTTCATTTGAAGAGTGTGGTGAGTGATGCTTGTGACTAATGCTGAGATACTGTTGTGATAGACAAAGTTGTAAGTGAAGAGCAAACCAAACTGTACACCTCTGAAAGAAAATGTCCTATCTCTGGAGTATGATGTGTGCTCTCTAAATGTCACACAATGTGCTCTATGCACACAGAGACAGGTGGCACTGCAAATGATTCGCTCTGTGAGGGAAACTGGGAGCTTTTAAAGGGGAAACACTCCTGATAATTAAACCATAGACTGATGGATAAAGGGCATTTTGAGAACATCAAATATTCTCTACCATCCAATAATGGGAATTTCCAGTGCATTACACCAAACGGTTAATCAAGACAAACGTTAAAATAGTTAATTTTATGCAAGCTGTAATTTCACCCTCCCCAAAAGATCATTTTCCTTGTTAAGAGTCAATATAATGTCACATGCAAATTTGTTTGTGCCCCCTGGAAAGCATTATTTTTAATGCCCGCTGCAATTTGGTAACACGTTATTTTGATGGTCCCCCAACAGGCATTCTACTGAATATATGTAACTTTGCAACCACGTCATCTTTTTCTGCTTACCCAAACCATAACACCTTACCCTTACCTAACAGTCTACCAATACTCTAATGAGAGTTAGTTGACATGTAGTTGACAAGTTACTTTATAGTCTAAAGTGGACCATTGAAATAAATTGTAAACAAATATTGTCAAATAATATTACAGTTTAAATTCTCAGCAGCCATTACTCCAGTTTTCAGTGTCACACGATCCTTCAGAATCATTGTAATATGCTGATTTGGTGATCAAGAAACCTTTCGTATTATTAGCAATGTTGAGAATAGCTGCTTGTTTAATATTTTTGTGAAAACTGTGACATTTTTTTCAGGATTCTTTGACGAAAAGAGTTCAAAAGAACAGCATTTATTTGAAATAGACTTTTTTTTAAATAAAGTCTTATCTGTCTTTTGATCAATGTATTGCATCCTTACTGCATAGAAGTATTACATTCTTTCATTCTAAACTTTTTACCGTTGTGTGTGTGTGTGTTAACAAATATGTGAGTGACTCAGATATTACAAATTATTTTATTTTTTTGTAATTTCGGAAAACCTTGCACTTGTTCACTGAATGATTGCTCATCAACAAAAGTTCAACATCACCGTAACGACTCATGAGTTCTCAGAAACCCTGTCAATAGTCCATTTACTGGAATCTCTCACTAAACTCAACATTGATTATTCAGACAGATGCCTGGTTAGGGGTGAAAATTCACTTCTTTCCAAACATTGAGGTTGAGACTTACTCCCAAACAACCACTCAACCACACAAAAACGCCTTTACTATTACGAATACATGATGCATTCACAGTAATTTATAATACTGGCTCAAGAGTGTTTGAACACTAGTTGTTTTCACACAACCATTTAAAACTGGGTAAGTATCTGTCAGGAAGCGGGAAATCAAAGACGGCAGGCAGAGATGCAGGATCCAAATGCAGGGGAAAATTTTAATGAAATAAAACAATCAAAAAACCAGGAACAAAATAACACTGAGCAAACACAAAGAAAACACGGGTAACAGAGAACACCTGCATATGTAAGACAACGACCGACAGAGAACAACTGAAGCACTGGGGTATATACAGTATAAACAAGGGAAACAAGGTTAACAAGATAACAAGGGGAGTGGTAAATGGGAAACACCTGGGAAGACTAATCGACATGAAAAACTACAAAGAACTACAAAACTCAACAGGAACAGGACACAGAAAAGAACACAGAACCTAGGCACAAATAAACTTCAACATAAAAGTCCCACAAGTACAAGTGCAAGACACAGAAGCAGATGTGACAGTATCCAGACATTACAATGATGTTTATTTTAGAAACAATATTTCAGGGCATTTGATGGTATTGTACAGGACAGATTGATCCGTTGTGAGTCTTCTCTCTAGAGAAACACACAGACTTTTATCAGACTGAAAGACATCAGAGTGTCAATAGCCGTGTAAAAGCAGAAATCCATTCTATCATCTGCTAAAAATCCTCTTACGTCGTACCTGGAATATAGCTATGAGATGACGCCACATGGAACCGCATATCTATTGTGATCCCTCTCCACCTATCTATCTCTTCCTGCTCTCAGCACAAAGCATATCTCACTGCGGTTTCCAGGTAGGACAAAATACAGTGGCCTGTCACCATTCATAACAGCCAACACCCTTAAGGAATCTTTTAACACACGTTCACAACGTCTTCTTCACCTTCCCGAGAGCATCATCAAAAATGACAGACAAATCTGTCTGTTTGAGCACATATCCTTCCAGAGGCTATAAGCTCTGGGTTAAGCAGTCATCGAGGACTTTATTAGACTAGAAACACATAGAAATGTAAACAGAATCTGTTGTATACATGTAGGAAGAGTTTTTACATCCATGCGTGGGAAGAATGACTGCTCTAAATGTGTCCGACTGTGCAGCGTGGCTGACATGTGAGACGTCTGTGGACATCAGCCAGGGGCACATGATGAAATCATCCTAACAGATTTGAGAAGAAAATCATTTAATCACCTCCATAGTCCTTCCTGAATTCCCTCATGGTTGTGTTGGCTGTCTTTGCATGTGAGCAATAGCATAAATTTCTGACAGTAAAGTGGGACAAGCATTCTGGGGCTCTTCTGATTAAGGATAGGAAGTGACACATGGAGAGGTACTTGGTGTGTCCTGTTCTAGAAGATGATTTGTATTGGCAAACACAAGGACTGGGGGTTACCAATGTGTAAAAACATTGTTAAGTCCATTGAAGTGCATTCTGGGATGCATTCTCGGAGGAGCAGTAAAAGGAGGGCTTGTGAGCTCAAAGGATTCGGTTTTCTCAGAAAAGCAGCAATCCAATAATGGGCCTGCAGTACAATATATGATCACGAATTCTGTATCATATGGAATTGAAGATTTTCATCCAAAAACACATTTTGACCCAATTTAATCACTCTCTGGATTGAATGCGATATGCACCGATGGCCTTCCCTATATAAGTTCAAGATAAATCTGGATTCACTGAAAAATCAAAGAGTGTAATGAAATAAGGGTGATGAATCAAAAGGAAATCCTAGTAAAAGTAGTCCATTCTACTTGTGTGGTATATTCTAATTCTTCTGAAAGTATATTATAACTTTATGTGAGGAACAGAATTACATTTAAGTCACTATACACTGATGAATGTTCCCTCTTTCAAACATACACAATTTTTCCATGTCAAGATGCATTTTACCAGGGTTGATGCTATGTAAAATGCCATTGTGTGTATACTGACAAACTGTAAAACGCACAATTGAATTTCATTGAATGTGATTTGAGAGCCATGGAAGATTTTCAGCACTTACATTATTATTCTGTTCCTGCACACAAAATTATATACACTACTGTTTTAAAAGGTCCAGAATAAAGGCAATTACTAAGGGTGCTCTATTTAGGATGTTTGGGACCGATCACTGATTACCGATCACTGGAAGCAGTATTGGTCGATACGATCACTGATACCAATAACCGAATTAAATAATACTTTTCTTACCAACAATGTATTACAAGTAAAAATCTATTGAATTGAATTGACTATTTATTTTTTTATTTTTTTATTGGCAAGCAACATGTGCAACATATTCCACATTCCCTCTATTAGAGGTGATTAGGATCTTTAATGAGCTTAACATAGCATTCCTGTGAAATAAATAATACAAATAAAAAACAGAACAGTCTTTATTAACAGAAAGTAATCAAATGTAAAACAACACAGCATTGTCTTAACTGTATAAATTAAAAATAGATTAATCCTACTAAAGAGCAGTGAGTGATTTTTCTTGTTTAATTAACATTAATAAAACAGACGCAACAGGGATATTAGGCTGCTGTCACTTTAAGACTGAATGCACAGATCCAATATACTGATACTCATGTGACTTATTTTCCAACTGTTTATGTTCACTTAAGACTAGGGGTGTAACAATATTCAAACCGAAACGAAAAAACGCGATACACCAACCGCATTTCCCTCAGGCAAGTCATTCAGTGTCCACAGCTTGTTAGTTCACCAGATAAATTAGCTCTTTTGCTAAATATCTGCACTATATTAGCCTATATATTCAATATATTTTACTTAACCTGTTAGTGATGTCTTGATTATTTAATGTATGTTTAAATAAATCTGTCATAAAAATGACAGCCACTGTGTAAATTATTATATTTCAACAAATTGGAGTAAAATTATAATTTTAACATTATATTTAAAAGTTAATGCAAAAACTGCTTTTTTGTGTGAATTTTACATGTTTGCATATAATTTGTTACTTGAGAGTTGATTAAAATAAATAGCAACTGAATTTAGGCTAATAGTTTTGGCTCTGTTGTTAACCTTAAATATTAGTAATGTGCAAGAAAGGGCTCCCAATATAGTTTACAGCATTAGCAGAGATAAGTCTTTTCTATCTTTAAGAAACTTTTAATTATAATTGAATTCATTTAAAGAAAGAGACACAATTTGTTCAGTAAACCACTGTTTAATAAAAAAAGAAGAAGTAAATTTATGTTTAGTTTTATCCCCCTGCTATACCGAACCGTGTAAAAACAGCACATAATGTAATAAGTATTACATTATTATTATAATAAAATGTTTACAATGTAATAATTATCCCTAATGTAATAGAATCTGAGATCATAATGTAATAATTTTTTACATTATGAGAAAAAGATTACATTAAAATCACCATAAAATGTCATATTTTCATTATTGTAATATCTTTTAAAACATAAAAAAGTAGTATTCCCTTACAGTACATTTTTATATGTTTTTACATATTTTTTTAAACAAAGCATTAGTATGCCTTTACAGTACATTTTAAAAAACTAAATCCAAATAAATAAATAAAATCAGAACTTTTACACCTTTACTAGAGTAGTAGTAGTAGTAGTAGTAGTATCAGTAAACTGGTGGATTTTGTAGGCAGGTTCAGACTGGATTTAGATTTTTAAAAATGCACTGAAAGGGAATACTAATATTTTTTATGTTTTAAAAGCTATTACAATAATGAAAATATTCAAGTTTATAATGTAATTTCTCATAATGTAAGTTTTTATTACATTATAAGTTTTATTACGTTTTGAGAAAATGATTACATTATGAACATTTTATTACAATAATAATGTAATACTTATTACATTGTGCAGTTTTTACATTATGTGCAGTTATTACATTATAGTTGCTACAGACATATTTCTATTCCGAAGCTCAAAGTTCACTTTTCTTGTCCGTGATCCACTCAGTCTTGTGCGTGCACAGAAAGCCACTTGGGGAACAGTCTCTCTTTCGCGGCGTAAAGCAGTTTCAATCACTGATCTAGCGGATATGGATTTTAAGTTTTGGCCCTAGTTTCTTGCTGTCATTGCTGTAGCATTGCTGTCGCTACATTGTATCCACTCTCTGCAAAGACGGTGTAAATTTATTGTCCTTTTCAGACACCTGGTGGAACTGCCAGACCAGTGTATGTAGTGAAGCAATTTTAGCTGCGCAACGCGATGAGTTTCGCGTCATCTGACTGGCTCTTCAGATCGGTCTTTATAGAGACCACCAATCAAACTATATGAAGCTATTGTCGGCAGATAACGATCAGCGCCAATCAATCGAAGCACCCTTAGCCATTACAGTGACATTTTATGACCTGACAGTCCTACAATGGCATTACAACACAGCATCAGAAGAAAGAACTCCATTCTGTGGTACTGTTTGTTAAATCTGCAAGGCTAATCACAATACAGATGTTATTTAGACCCTTCATAATGTTCATTTTTCTTAGTGAGTTCAGTGTCAGAGCAAAATGAGGTAACAAATTATATCATAAGTATTAAACAAGAGCCAAGTGCCAAATACCTCTGCCAAACGTCCTCTTCCCCTAAACGTGAAAAGCCATTTAACAACTTCAAACAATCTCAAGCATGAGCTGCTTCATTTTTGATAACGCTGAGATGAAATCATTTTTTTCTCAATTAGATTTTCTTTCTTCTCTCACTCTGCGTGAGAGATTGAGGCTGACATCCCTCATGCTTTCTAAGTTTGTTCCTCATAAGGCCCGATTCTTGCGTGAGGGAAACAGAATCCTTTAATGTAATGGCTTCATTACACAGAATTATGAATCAGAAAATGTGATCAAAACAAATTTAATTAGACATAAGTTCTTAAATATGTGCTGAAGTACTACTTATCCCAAAAGCAGTTAAAGAATTATACATATTGGAACATGAAACATGCATCTTAAATAATGATAAATGCTTCAAGTAACGGTAAGGAGTGTGTCTGCATCAGTTCACTTTATTTGCGCTGTCTACTAGTTATGACAAGGGAGCCTCTGTTCTATGCATCACACTGGCAAAGGACGGCAGTTACCAAAGAATAAAGCAACAAAGGCGCACAAGAAGCAGAGACCTGAAACAGGACATGGCTGGAGGGAAATTAGGAACGACAGCTGTGTACCATCACTTCCTGCCAAAATGCCTTAAAAAAGATGTTCAGGCTTGAAGTTCTTCAGGAAACAAGCCATTTGTTGTGTTCTCGTTTTGCAGTATTCTAGTTGATTTGGAGGAGGATTTGACAGGGTCTCCCATTACTCAATGATCATCTTGACTTGTCTCACTGAAGGGTCATTCTTACAAACTTTTCCCAAGCAACCTCTGAACTCCAAGAATGAGGGTGCTGTCAAACTGCTGTCTGGTCTCATTCTCAACCACTGAACCTGTAATGCATTGAGACTTACACATTCAGAAACACACACAAACACAAACCCACGGACAGATACACGTCAGTGTTTCCCATTTATTAACTAGACTGTGATGGTCCGCCACAGTTTCATAATGAACCGAAAATATATTTAAACTTAAACGTCTGTGACTAAATAAGTCTGTTCATAAGCGAAGCACATCTCTCACACGATCAGCTCGTGATCTGGTGTTTCCGCCAAAATAAAAGCTCAACTGCAGTTTCCGTCAAAATAAAAGCTCAAGGGTTTTTCTCTTGCAAGTGTAGAAATTAGAACAAAAGTATTATGATTTCTGTACTGTAGCATAAAGTAAAATAATATATTTATGAAATGTTAATTTTCATTTATTTTACATTATTTGTTTTACATATATGGCTATTACTGTCATAGGAATAATAATGATATACAATTATTATTATTATTATTATTATTATTATTATATTTTAATTGTTTGGTTTCCTAATACACCAGTGTGAATGTAATGTAGACTAAGACACTATATCACAACTAAAAAGAATTTTGAGTCCCCTTTAAAGTTCAGGTACAAGTCAATTCACCAACTTTTTTCTTAGTTAAATTTGCACACTGATCATGGGTTGGAGCTCTTAATACTGAACTTTCAAAGTGCACCAGATTAATGAATTTAACTTTAAAATTGACAAATTTCGACAAAAAATTACAAAAATCGAGGTCCACCCACCACAGTCTCACAAAATTCTGTGGGAAACAAAAAATCTGTATCTTCTATTCCCTAAACCAACTCATCATAGAAAACTTTCTGCATTTTTACATTTTCAAAAAACATCACTTAGTATGATTTATAAGCTCTTTTCTTTATGGGGATGAAAAAATGTCCCCACAAGGACAAGGATTTTGGATATTGCCATCTTTTGTCCTCATAATGTAGGGTTTACCAGGCCACACACACACTCATACACAAACACAGGTTTCCAATGAGGATGCGCCCCCTAAAGAGATTTCGTCAGATGTATCTCACTTATAGATACAAATTTGTCCCCAAAATATGGATAAGTAGGTACACACAGACACACAAACTCTCTCTGCTGTCGCAAACCATTATTGAAATCACTACTCTGACCTTTGGTAATTAAACCATAAATTATGTTTCAAGTTAACATTGTGACACTCACTCTCTCTCGTTAGCCTGTTAGCCTGCCATCCTAAAACCTGACGATTACATTACTTTAAATGAGTCCACCCCCCAAGATTATTGATATAAACACAAGCTGCGTCTGAAAGGCAAAGGGGGAGAGGTTGCTGTAATTTATAGTAATATCTTCAGTATTACTCAGAAGTCTAGTTTGAAATATAATTATTTTGAAGTTTTGGTGCTTTATGTTACGTTATGTAGTGTAAATGATTAATCCCATTTGACATTTGTGCTGGCTACTGTATACAGGCCACCAGGGCACCATACAGACTTTAATCAAAGAATTTGCTGATTTTCTATAGTTAGTACTGGCTGCAGATAGTACTAATTGTTGGGGATTTTAATATCCATGTAGATAATGAAAAAGATGCATTTGAATTGGCATTTAGAAAAATTCTATACTCTATTGGAGTTAGGCAACACGTGTCAGGACCCACTCATCGTCGTACTTTATCACCACTCATCATACTTTAGACCTAATATTGTCACATGGAGTAAATGTTGATACCGTTGAAATTCTGCAGCAGAGCGATGACATTTCAGATCATTATCTAGTATCGTGTATAATCTCAAATTATCAATCTCAAATCTACCCTTTCTGTCAGAAATACTAGAAAAGGCAGTATCCTCACAACTATGCTCTATTTTAGAAATAAAGGGTATCTGTGAGGATTTCCAGTCAGGATTTAGACCGTATCATAGTACTGAGACTGCTCTCATTACAGTTACAAATGATTTGCTCTTATCATCTGATCGTGGTTGTATCTCTCTGTTAGTGTTACTCGATCTTAGCGCTGCATTCGATACTATCGACCACAGCATTCTTTTGAATAGACTCAAATTATGTTGGCATAAGTGAAATTGCATTGGCATGGTTTAAATCATACTTATCTGACCGTTTTCAGTTTGTAGCAGTAAATGAAGAGATGTCACACCGATCACAAGTTCAGTATGGAGTACCGCAGGGCTCAGTGCTAGGACCGTTGCTTTTCACCCTGTACATGCTACCACTGGGAGATATCATTAGGAAGCATAGCGTTAGTTTTCACTGTTATGCTGATGATACTCAGCTCTATATTTCTTCACGCCCCGATGAATCTTACCAATTTACAGATTAACGGAATGCATAGCTGATATAAAACATTGGATGACTAGTAATTTCCTACAACTTAATTCTGAAAAAAATTAATTTTTATTTATTGGACAAAAAACCTTCGCACGTAGTAACCTAGAATACTGTCTAACATGACTGCTCTGTCAAGTCCTCGTCGTCAGTTAGGAACCTGGGTGTGCTCTTTGATACCAATCTTTCATTTGAAAGCCAAGTTTCTAGCATCTGTAAAACTGCATTCTACCATCTTAAAAATATATCTAAATTACGGCACATGATTCCAATGCAAAATGCTGAACAGTTAGTTCATGTGTTCATAACCTCAAGGCTAGATTATTGTAATGCTCTACTGGGTGGTTGCCCTGCTCATTTAATATATAAACTGCAGCTGGTCCAAAACGCAGCAGCTCGAGTTCTTACTAGAACCAGGAAGTATGACCATATTAAACATTGTATACATTTTAAAATCTTACTAATTACTTACAAAGCACTAAATGGTTTAGCTCCTCGGTACTGAGCGAGCTCTTAACGCATTATACTCTATCATGTCTATTGCGATCTCAAAATTCTGGTCAGTTGATAATACCTAGAATATCAAAATCAACTGCAGGCGGTCGATCCTTTTCCTATTTAGCACCAAAACTCTTGAACAGTCTTCCTAGCATTGTTCTGGAAGCAGACACACTCTGTCAGTTTAAATCTAGACTAAAAACACATCTCTTTACTATGGCATACACATGGAACATTATCAATTTATATTTTTCAAATCAGTTAAATGATTGTTTTAGGCTGCATTAACTAGGTCTGCTGGAACCGGGAACACTTCCTTTAACACCTGATGTACTCGTTACATCATAAAAAGTATGGCATCTACGTTAATGTTAGTTTCGCTGTTTATCCTGAGGTTTACTGTAGTAAGCCGGACCTGAACCTAGACACGACTAACGCAGCCCTGAAGTGTCTGCAGAGAACGTGTCAACTAGACTCTCCTCTGTGAAGGCCTCATCGACATGACATCCAGTGGCACTGATCCTCAACGAAGCCGTCTCCTGCATGATGACTCCGATCTTCAACCAGATGGAACTGGACAAATACTCTGAATGTTCCGATCAAATATGACTTGTATGATTATGAATCATAATCATACACTGTTTGTTCGTTGGCCAGAGGAAAACTGGCACCCCGACTGAGCCTGGTTTCGACTGAGGTTTTTTTCTCCATTATGTCACCTGATGGAGTTTTGGTTCCTTGCCACTGTCGCCTCTGTTGCCTTTGGCTTTTGGCTTGCTTAGTTGGGGACACTAAATACTAAACTAAACGTTGCCAAGTTTACTCAATTTACTTTAATTGTAAAAATGATTACAAAAAATAATTTCAAATTAATAAATAAATAAATGAACTTAAATCAGTTCAGAAATGACTGTTGCCTTTTTAATTTATTTATTTTTATTTCTGCACTAATTTACAGTGTATTTTGTGGCTGGGAGATATGATGGTGGGTTGCATCAGCTTTCCTCTGCTGCTTTTCTTTATCATGGTGCTGGGATGATTTAAGTGCAGAAGATACAGAGAGTTGTATTTCTAAAGGAAGCCCATAGGGAACTCAAGAGCGCATGCCTGTCTTTGTACCAGCTGGCAGTTCAGGGCTCAAAGAACAAAATAGGGCTAAAGAGAGCGGAGCTGCGCCTAGAATCATAACAAGCAGTCAATAACCATTATAAGCTGATAACAGTCCCCATGTCCTCTGTGACAGATGTCTTTTTTGAACAGGGAGCCATAGGAGGACACAACAGGAGCAATGAGTGCAGCAACAAATATAACGGGTCCGAGGAGAGCGGGTCCAAATGGACCCCAGTATTGTAGTGTGACTTTGTTAACTGTAGGTCAAATAGAAAGACCAGCTTAAAGTCCTTAACATAAACTGTTCAACAAAGTTGAATTCTACATAAGTTCTACACAGTTTGTAGTACTGTAGAATTCTCACCTTTGGCTGAACTGTTCCTTTAATTATTTAAAGTGTTATGAAACCTCTAATTTTAATCACAGTTAAAATTCAAGTTGTCACCACAACACATCCAGTATGATCACATATTTTAAACCCAGATGAAAATAATCCAAATAATCCAGAAATTGGTATCTTTCTCAATACAATTAAAATGAACACACTTTCCATCTACTAATGTCTCAACAAAAAAACATGTGTAAGTGTTTCACGATAGTGTGTAGATTTCATAACACTCTAACTTTTCAAATTAGCACGGCGGAGGCTTGATTAACACATGGAAAAAGAAAACACATTGACGCAAACAGCTCACATGCTAAAACACACATGAACGCAGAAAGATTAAAAATAGAAGGTAAAATGAAGAGAGTGACACAGAGACAGCGACTATAATTATACTTTTATACTATGCAAAACCAAGTGAAAAAGAGAAAGCCAGATGAGCGGTGAAAGATTGCTAGAAAGGAGAAAAAAGCACGCACACACACACACACACACACACACACACACACAGAGCCACCTCAAATGTTCACACAGCATACCATTTAAACAGTCTTCTCCCCTGGGGATTTAAGTTATTTATTTTCCCAGCATTCCTATCATCAAATCTCTCTGTGAGCAAAGCCTGAGAAAAATTACCTCTAAATAATTCCAATGGTCTGCCGTAGAAAGGTTAATGAAGCAATTAAAAGTCTCTTTGGAGAATTAAGAGGAAAGAGAAATCAAGAGTGATCAAACAGAAGTCAGCAGACTCCACTTCCTGTTGCCGTATCAGGCCACAGGTACAAATTTATGCCTACTGTGTAGGGACATGAAATGTTTGCTGCATGGTGAGTTCTGTGACATCAGAGAAGTTTGTCATGTATCTAATCTAATGTCATTAATCTGATGTCATTTCATAAACCTTACATGAACATGCCCATGTTTTGTACCGAAACTCAATTTTGCCTAAAAAAAATTTAATCTGGAAGTGATATCGCATGTTTGGAAGTATTGTTGAATTGTCAGGCTGATAATGCAATAATTTTAGCAAGCACGCAGTATGTAGAATAAAGGCCCTCAGAATTAGGTTTTTGTGCCAGGAAGGGGGCACCATTTGTCGGGACGTCCAAATTAAAATGAACACCTGAATCTCTTCACAAAGGGCCCTTCCTCAAGTCCATTAGAGAAGGGTACATGCGATGGTCACTTCAAGATAGTAGTTTTATCATTTATGATCATGTGACCCAAGGTGACAAGTCAACACTATTCATTTTAAAGCTAGATTGCGGGAGAGCTAGAGGTAACATATCATAAAGAGAATAATTTAAGTTATTTTATTTTTATTTTGATATATTACACACATTTTAATCATGCATTTCATATGAAGTTTATATAAGTTTCATAGGTATGAATATGTTTAATAGAAGAAACCTTGTGACTACCAGCAGTCACAGTATAAATATATACACCGATCAGGCATAACATTATGACCTTCCTAATATTGTGTTGGTCCCCCTTTTGCTGCCAAAACAGCCCTGAGACCTTGAGGCATGGACTCCACTAGACCCCTGAAGGTGTGCTGTGGTATCTGGCACCAAGATTTTAGTAGCAGATCCTTTAAGTCCTGTAAGTTGCGAGGTGGGGCCTCCATAGATGGGACTTGTATGTTCAGCACATCCCACAGATGCTCGATTGGATTATGATCTGGAAAACTCGTTGTTGTGCTCCTCAAACCATTCCTGAACCATTTTTGCTTTGTGGCAGGGCATATTATCCTGCTGAAAGAGGCCACAGCCACCAGGGAATACCGTTTCCATGAAAGGGTGTACATGGTCTGCAACAATGCTTAAGTAGGTGGTACATGTCAAAGTAACATCCGCATGGATGCCAGGACCCAAGGTTTCCCATCAGAACACTGCCCAAAGCATCACACTGCCTCCGCCGGCTTGCCTTCTTCCCATAGTGCATCCTGGTGCCATGTGTCCCCCAGGTAAGCGACGCACACGCACCCAGCCATCCACGTGATGTAAAAGAAAAAGTAATTCATCAGACCAGACCACCTTCTTCCATTGCTCCGTGGTCCAGGTCTGATGCTCACATGCCCACTGTTGGTGCTTTCGCCCGTGGACAGGGGTCAGCGTGGGCACCCTGACTGGTCACCTTTCTATCAGAACCAGTCTTGATAAAATGAGCCTTGGCCACCCATGACCCTGTCGCCGGTTCACCACTGTTCCGGGAACACCCCACAAGAGCTGCAGTTTTGGAGATGCTCTGACCCAGTCATCTAGCCATCACAATTTGGCCCTTGTCAAACTCGCTCAAATCCTTGCGCTTGCCTTTTCCTGGTTCTAACATATCAACTTTGAGGACAAAATGTTCACTTGCTGCCTAATATATCCCACCCACTAACAGGTACCGTGATGAAGAGATAATCAGTGTTATTCACTATGCCTGATCAGTGTATGTGTATATATATATATATATATATATATACACACAATTATATTAACAGCAATAGTAAAACAAATCCTGTTGTTGGTGGATGCGATGTGTTGTCATTATAACATTCCAGTTAAAGATAATGAGGAAATTGGAATGTTGTCTTTCATTGCTCCCTTCGCCAAGTGAACCAAAACGGCTTTATTTTGACACACAAGTGCCCTCCTCCCTACAAAGTTTCCACTTTAAAGTCTCTGCTTTACCGAGTGCAGTGGGTAGGGCATAAAGGGATGCTCACTTCTGATTGGAATTTGCCCTGAGCGAGTGAGTAAGTAAATGAATTAATAAATAAAAGATGGTAAGGCTGTGATGCACAGAGATGCTGAGCGACAGGAAACTGTGTGTAAAAAACAATATCGATAGCCAGAATGTGCTGCCTTTTATGACTTAACCTCTGCCCTTCAAAAGACATTGAAATTGATTGCAACTTGATCTCCAAATCTCTTCCTGCGTGCATAACATACACAAACACATATACAGTACCACGATGCAATTGGAGGCTGCCACAGTTGGTGATCCCCACTGAGAGTTATAATTAATCCCCCGTATGGGGCAGCCAGGTCTCCAACTTCAGAGGAAGGAGATGGAGAACATCCTTAAATATAGCATGTATGCTTACAGTACACACCCTCACACACGCACAAACAGGCTTTTGTGATAAAGATGATAAAACCCTTTAGAACGGTCTGATGCCTACTGATTGATATTTGTGGGTTGAGGATGCATGTCATTTGTAGAGCTGAGAATCCTCTGTGATGTGAAGAGCAAAAATACACACACAAACACACACTAAAAGTACTCTGTCTTTTTTCTACAGACACATTGTACAAAGAATACCTATTATATCTTGCCTCATCGAGCAGATCTGATTTCCCTTCTCTCTCTCTCTCTCTCCCCATTTGTAAATCAAGTGAAATTACTTATTGCCCATAGTATAAAGGACACTCTGTGCTGTTGTTCAAGATGGTGCCGAGAATGGCTACCTCGGTGTTGAGCTCTCCAATTTTTTTTGCTGTTTTTGTTTGTTTGTTCCGTTTAGTCATTCTTTTCCTATCATTTTCACTAGGGACCAACTACTGGACACAAGGCAACACACTAAATTTTTAAATTTTTTGATTTCTCAGACGTTTTGTTGAATGTTCTAGACGGAGGGGCAGCGGTTCAGATGGAAATGGGGAAGCATGTTTGCACGCTGGTTAAGCTCCGCGAACGTGGCTTTAGAACTGCGCTTCCAAGTATCCTTCCAGCGAATCTCTGATCCCTTCCTAACAAAACGGATGAACTACTTCTCTCCTGCACAAACAAAGACTTTTCAAAATCTGCTGCATTGCGCTTCACTGAAACCTGGCTGAGTGAAGCCATTCCTGGTAACACACTACATCTGCCGGGCTTCCAGCTGTTCAGAGCGGATCGCGTCGTGGATTCAACAGGGAAAACAAAAGGCGGTGGACTATGCTTTTACATTAATGAAAGTTGGTGTACAGACATAACTCTGAAGAAGATGTACTCTCCTAATTTAGAGGCACTCTTCATAAACTGTAAGCCTTTATACTTCACAAGAGTTTTCCTCGTTCGTTCTTGTGAATGAATGTTTACATCCCTCCAAATGCGTGTGTTAGCGCAGCGCTGCAACAGCTGAAACAGAACAAAGGTACCCAGACTCTCTTTTAATCATTCTTGGGGATTTTAATAAAGCAAATCTCTCACGTGAACTGCCAAAATACAGACAGTATGTTAAATGTCCCACCAGAGAAAGTAATATACTGGACCACTGTTACACTACAATAAAGAATGTATATCACTCTGTCCAACGTGCAGCTTAGGGACTCTCCGACCTACAGGCAGAAACTGAAATCAGCTAAACCTGTAATAAGGACTATATAAGGACTGCAATACCTCACTTTTTTGTGCAATATTAATTTAGTACTATTTAATCATATTATTCACAATACTGTAAATATGTTAATTATCTGTAAATGTCTATTCTGACTAAACCTATCGGTCTTTATACTTTTTTATGTTTGTTATTCTTAAATATTATGTAAGTTTGTTTTATATGTGTGTACTGGAAGATTGTACTAATTATGTAAATATAAACTATCATATCTGTGAGCTCAAAATACATCAGAATAGCAGATGAACGCAAATGTAAACAAGCACAGAATTCTGTGGAAAATAATGGTAAGGTGGGCCAACAATTTTATAGATTTATGGATACTTTTTTATAAAGCTTATAGAAACTGAACAGTGAAGGAAATTATAGGTCTAATTCTAGTTGGGAAATAATCATTTTGAACTATTTGCAAATAATATTGTATTAATTTGCATTAAAATATGCACATATGTACTTTTATTTGTATGCCTAACAGGTCGAAAACATGAAACGTTTTTGGTCTCTTCACACTTTGGAATGACATAAATCACATAAATGCATATTTTCAATTCAAAACGGCCATATTTGAGAAAAAAAGTCATTCCTCACTGGATGTTACTGTTGGTCGTTTAACATTTCTGTCGCAAAACAGTTCACATGTATTGAATGTTTCGCTTACCTCACTTTTGTTTCAACGTTAAACTGATGTTTCACGCTGGAAATCGCGCTCTGCTTCTGTGACTGGTAAACTTTGCCTACTTTGATTTGATTGGCCATCTCAATCATTTTGACATTGGTGAGTGCTGTTATACCGCTGAGGCAAACCAGACTAAAAATGCAACTTTTTTTGTCATCCCAACAACAACATTACAAGCGCTGTGTAATTGGCCATTGACAATTTGGCCATTTCTAATTATTGGAGGGGACGTGTCCCCCTCAATGTCTATGGTGGTTATGGCCTAGGCTATGCACACACACACACCTTTATATACACACATTCATAACCAAGTGTAAATAATCTGTCTTTTCAAACAAGTGCTCTGATATCCTCTAAAAAGGACTTGATTGACCTTCTGAATAACCCTTACACACATCAAGACAAAATGGCATGCAGATATTGGTATCTATCCATGTGGTTATTTGAAATGCTTGCATTAGCAGAATATGTCACCTTCATTTTTTATATAGCACTTTTTACAACACAGATTGCTTCAAAGCAGCTTTAAAGTGATAATAGGAAATTAATTTTGCTTTAGAAAAAAAGCTAAAGTAAGTTTTTGATTGATTAATTTGATTTGATTGATACTAATATGCAGAGATTTATCAAGCACAGAGTACTAAGATCCCCTTAAATAAAAAAATAAAAAAATGGTTTTACCACAAGACTGCCTCTCTCTCTTTTTTAATCTGCCTTTTCTACACCCTAATTTACATTGTGTATCCTGCACATTGGTAGAAGAATTGCATCCCACACCTCTTGAACTGTTGCTATGATAATAAATTAATTCTATGAGGAAACGTTTCATTCATTTGATAAGACGTTTACCTTGAAATTGCTTCAGCAATACCTGCCTACTTTCTGTGAAAGTTAAAAGCTTCAGGGGTTAGGTTAAGCAGGCTTAGATTAAGGACACTGCTAGGGAAATTATATATTAGCTATTTTTAGACTTTAGTAAATGTGTGTTGAGGGTTGCTACATACTGTTTATGTTGCTGTAGGAATATGAGTTTAAGCTATTTATTTAATCACTTGCTTACAGAAAAAAAAATAGGGATGCTTAAAATGTTAATTTCTGAGATTAATCAAAAGTTCCATTACATTCATACAATGGTAAACTGACCTAATTCAACATATCTGCAACATATTCTATTGTGTCCTCGTTCTAAGGACCAGTCATAAATAAGAACAGCAACAATAAAATGTCTTTTTAATGGCTAATTTATGTATATATAAATCAAGTTATATATATATAGCAATTAGCAGTCTTTGTATGGTGGACTAATTATTGTCGAAGCTCAACAAGTCTGACATATAACCTTTGAGCACAACACAGTTGATGGCACTATAAAAAATATAAATGGGGTTGTTGACATACTTTTTATACTCTATCTAACACTATTTTAAATGGCATTTTGCTTGTTATTATGCATGTAGCTTCCATAACTTCATATTTTTGACAGATTTGTATTGAATATCTGCACTGGCCCTACAAGGCCATATAATTTAATTAATGAAATTGGTAAAAGCTCAAAATGATTGTAAAAAAATAAAAAACACACTTCCACTTACACATTCATACACATTTTAAAACCCTGATTGAATTAAAAAGCCTACCAAAATTACCCAAACATAACATAAAACATTTAACATAAAACAAATGGTATAGACTGATACGTTTTCTGTCTTTACAAGAACAACAAATCTGAGATATACAAAAAATATGAATTCAATTCAATAATTATAAGTATATTAATTCAAATTTGAATTATGTGATTAATCACATTAACTCAAAAATATCATTCGATTTTACTCTCCTGTCACCCCTAAACACTGCGATATAATACTCTAAGTGCTGTATGTATGCTGACTCTTCTAGCCGATGACAAAAAAGCTGTTTGCAGATGGAGTTAACGTCCATGTTTTGTTGATGTGCTAATATGAGTCAACACATTAAACTACAGCGCCATCATATTTGTAAACATCTTAGTACAAGCAAGGGCATTTGTACTTGTTAAATACCATAATCATAATTACTAACTCAAGCATGTCTAACAATTCAATCTTGTAGATTGCATTAATAAATACAATTAATGTAATAGAACATGTCATTTTACATTCTAAACAATACAGCATTGCAAACACATGTACAAAAAATAGGATAAAAAGCACTGGCATGTTTGTCAAATGTAGTGTGGTCAAATATCAATGACGATGACAGTCTCCTTGCTTATTACAATCATTGTCTTTCAGTACCTAAGACTATGATTCATGTTTTAAACATGAACATTAGCAAACTGGTGTGAATGCAGCTGAGGGGTTTGGGTTCGGGTCATACGTTTTTGTATGAGCCAATTTGTACGATTTCTTACAATTGCACCATCATTACTTCTCATGAGACCCAGTTGAAAAGATGGCACTGGTGCAGAGTGAATATGAAAATATTGTTTTGAGTCTTTGTTTTTGCACAGGCCTCTCAGTATACTGGGAATATATGCATTTGATTTGCTGCAGCATAAAGCATCAAAGACAGGCTCTCTGACCCAACGTTAGAAGTGACCAGACACACTCTGTTCCCTTTCAGTCAGTCACTACACATTACGTCAGTGACTGACGGAATGTGGGTTTCGCATATGATCCTGAGACCCCGGCCTAGGTATGTGCCCAAGGTTCCCACCCCTCCTTTTAAAGATCAGTTGGTGAACCTGCAAGCGCTGCCCCTGGATGAGACAGACCCAGCCCTGGCACTGCTCTGTCCAGTACGTGCTCTCCGCACTTACGTAGACAGGATGCGGTGTTTCAGGACCTCAGACCAGCTCTTTGTCTGTTACGGAGGGCAGCAGAAGGGAAAGGCTCTCTCCAAGCAGAGGTTGTCTCACTGGATAGTGGACGCCATTGTCCTGGCTTATCAAGTTCAAGGCTTGCCATGCCCCTAGGGGTGAAGGCACACTCCACCAGGATGGAGAATGGCGCCTCGCTAACAGACATCTGCAGAGCTGCAGGCTGGGCGACACCTAACACATTTGCAAGATTCTATAATCTGAGAGTGGAGCCAGTATCCTCTCATGTACTCGCTCCCAGTGGCCAGTAGTAGGACCTGCTCGGTGTCATCGCTTGCTGCGCCTTTCCACTCCAAGGACTGGATAAGTGCGCTATTCTACTCAGGTGAGTTTCTCCGGGAAGCCCTGAGTTCCTCCAGCACTGTTGACATCAACACCAGAGTGCATGCTCGGTTGGTCAGCCCTCGTGTTAGGCTAGGTGCCTCAATGTGCATGGTTCCCCGCTTTGGCAACCCCTACATGTGTATATCCATGGTAAGCCTCCTCCGAGCATGTGTCTTTCCCTTGGCAAGACCACCTTGCCACCCCTGGGGTTGAAACATTCCACCCTACGGGCTGGATACCAGTTTTTCAATATGCATCCCATACTAGGGTCATATGTGTATTTTAAGTCCTCCCTGCGGGTAGGCGCTGTGTTACATATTCCACCTGGAATATGCCACCCAGTGTACCTTGGTATTCTTGCGTATAGCCTGGCCCTTCGCTCGTGCCAGTCTCACGACAGGGAGCTGGGGCTAGCGCAGGACACTGGAAGTAAGCCGCAGTGGCGAGATTAAATTGGGACCCCCATTCCGTCAGTCACTTCTGTAACCCGTAGTGACTGACTGAAAGGGAACATCTCGGTTACATATGTAACCCTCGTTCCCTGAAGGAGGGAACGGAGATGTTACATCAGCATGCCACTACCGCTGTACCGGCCAGGACGCACAGTCTCGGCTCCCCAGCAGGTAACATAATGCGAGATTGCACTCACGGCTTCTTATATACCCACGCTGATGGGCGAAGTTTGCGATGCAAATTCCGCAGACCCATGGTATTTTCCATACCACTGGCTCTAATACTCTAAGGTGATAGGGCTCTCTAGCGAAACCCCCATTCCGTCAGTCACTGACGTAACGTTTCCGTTCCCTCGTTCAGGGAACGAGGGTTACATACGTAACCGAGACATTTCTTTCTCTCTCTTTCTCTCTCTCTCTCTCTCTCACTATCTCTGTCCACATTGTCTGAAAACATTTCACAGACTGTCAGAGTCTACAGAAACACTATCACTAAAACCAATCTCTATTTTTGTGTTTTTAGTAAAAATGTCTAAACATCCTTAAGGCAAGGCAATATTCTGGTAAAAACAAATGTTATAACATAACATAACATAACACATACAGTAACATAACAACACAACATACTGTATAACAAAACATAACATGTTACTGTATATGTAGTTATGTTATGTTGTTATGATATACACTCACCTAAAGGATTATTAGGAACACCATACTAATACTGTGTTTGACCCCCTTTCGCCTTCAGAACTGCCTTAATTCTATGTGGCATTGATTCAACAAGGTGCTGAAAGCATTCTTTAGAAATGTTGGCCCATATTGATAGGATAGCATCTTGCAAGTTGATGGAGATTTGTGGGATGCACATCCAGGGCACGAAGCTCCCGTTCCACCACATCCCAAAGATGCTCTATTGGGTTGAGATCTGGTGACTGTGAGGGCCATTTTAGTACAGTGAACTCATTGTCATGTTCAAGAAACCAATTTGAAATGATTTGAGCTTTGTGACATGGTGCATTATCCTGCTGGAAGTAGCCATCAGAGGATGGGTACATGGTGGTCATAAAGAGATGGACATGGTCAGAAACAATGCTCAGGTAGGCCGTGGCATTTAAACGATGCCCAATTGGCACTAAGGGGCCTAAAGTGTGCCAAGAAAACATCCCCCACACCATTACACCACCACCACCAGCCTGCACAGTGGTAACAAGGCATGATGGATCCATGTTCTCATTCTGTTTACGCCAAATTCTGACTCAGAAATCGAGACTCATCAGACCAAGCAACATTTTTCCAGTCTTCAACTGTCCAATTTTGGTGAGCTCGTGCAAATTGTAGCCTCTTTTTTCTATTTGTAGTGGAGATGAGTGGTACCCGGTGGGGTCTTCTGCTGTTGTAGCCCATCCGCCTCAAGGTTGTGCGTGTTGTGGCTTCACAAATGCTTTGCTGCATACCTCGGTTGTAACGAGTGGTTATTTCAGTCAAAGTTGCTCTTCTATCAGCTTGAATCAGTCGGCCCATTCTCCTCTGACCTCTAGCATCAACAAGGCATTTTCGTCCACAGGACTGCCGCATACTGGATGTTTTTCCCTTTTCACACCATTCTTTGTAAACTCTAGAAATGGTTGTGCGTGAAAATCCCAGTAACTGAGCAGATTGTGAAATACTCAGACCGGCCCGTCTGGCACCAACAACCATGCCACGCTCAAAATTGCTTAAATCACCTTTCTTTCCCATTCTGACATTCAGTTTGGAGTTCAGGAGATTGTCTTGACCAGGACCACACCCCTAAATGCATTGAAGCAACTGCCATGTGATTGGTTGATTAGATAATTGCATTAATGAGAAATTGAACAGGTGTTCCTAATAATCCTTTAGGTGAGTGTATATACACACACACACACATACATATATATATATATATATATACACTCACCTTGTTCAATTTCTCATTAATGCAATTATCTAATCAACCAATCACATGGCAGTTGCTTGTCCTGTGGGCGAAAATGCCTTGTTGATGCTAGAGGTCAGAGGAGAATAGGCAGAGAAAAGAGGCTACAATTTGCACGAGCTCACCAAAATTGGACAGTTGAAGACTGGAAAAATGTTCCCTGGTCTGATGAGTCTCGATTTCTGTTGAGACATTCAGATGGTAGAGTCAGAATTTGGCGTAAACAGAATGAGAACATGGATCCATCATGCCTTGTTACCACTGTGCAGGCTGGTGGTGGTGGTGTAATGTTGTGGGGGATGTTTTCTTGGCACACTTTAGGCCCCTTAGTGCCAATTGGGCATCGTTTAAATGCCACGCCCTACCTGAGCATTGTTTCTGACCATGTCCATCCCTTTATGACCACCATGTACCCATCCTCTGATGGCTACTTCCAGCAGGATAATGTACCATGTCACAAAGCTTGAATCATTTCAAATTGGTTTCTTGAACATGACAATGAGTTCACTGTACTAAAATGGCCCCCACAGTCACCAGATCTCAACCCAATAGAGCATCTTTGGGATGTGGTGGAACGGGAGCTTCAAGCCCTGGATGTGCATCCCACAAATCTCCATCAACTGCAAGATGCTATCTTATCAATATGGGCCAACATTTCTAAAGAATGCTTTCAGCACCTTGTTGAATCAATGCCACATAGAATTAAGGCAGTTCTGAAGGCGAAAGGGGGTCAAACACAGTATTAGTATGGTGTTCCTAATAATCCTTTAGGTGAGTGTATATAATATATATATATATTCAGTGTCAGGAGCTGTTCTGCATAAGAGTTTCTTTCATCATGGGCATCACTCTGAGACCAGTGACTCCCATCACCCTTGTCTTTAACTCTCCCTCTCTGTCCTCTCTTTACCTCACACTCCCTCATCTGACTCGCACGGTGCATTATTCTGTCAGCACGAAGAATGAAAAGCACAGATGTCACACACTTGCATCTATAATTGGAGTGCTGATTTTTCTCACATCATCTTTGCAATCACTAATTAATGTTGCAGCCATGCTCATCTTCCTCTCTCTTCTCTCTCTCGGTTCCCCAGAAGGAGAGAGGGAGAGCTTGATACCAGGCACGACATATTGAGGTCAGAGAGTGAAGGAGACTGGTGGAGGAGAAGGGCATCTAAGTATACTGAGAGATCGGAGTTGATTGAGATGGTCTGGAAGGGTTTTGGTGCAATTTTAGGGAGTATGGAAGTCGCTATAGCTGGTTGGCAGGTTAAAGACATTTTCTTGCACAGTAATCTCTGCCACAACCCCTGCCTCATCTTAATACCTGCACACACACACAACTGAAATGATTCCTCCCTTTCTGTTTATTCCACTGGAGAAAATCAATAGCTATACTATTAACTAGGGGCCTCAGGGTTGAAAATCTGCTGTGCTTATGTGGATCTGACAGTAGCAGATTTGCCTTGATTCAATTTGCCGTTCCCTCCTGTGGAGCCCGCAGAACAGAGAGGCTCATCTCACGCAGGAGCCATTTATCCATAACCAATGCACGGAGGAAGAATGGAAAACATACACCTAACGTTCAAAGCTCCTCACATGTCTGTCCGGCATCAAGACGGTTTGGAAGTGAGAGCTGCTTTAAGCTCATGAAAGAGAAAAAGAAAATGTGTGAATACATAGTAAAGAAAGAAGGCCAAAAGCCTAGTTTATCTGTGGATGCATTCCCTCAACAAGCTATCTGGGGTTGGAAAATACTTTGAAAAACAGAGATGAATAATGAATATGGCACTTTGCATGAAGAGAGTACACTTTGGTGTCCCATTACTTAAAAAAAAAAGCACAGGCACAGATTGGTTAAACTATTACCTAACATAAAATTAATCTACATCACGAAAAGCAGATCATCAAATGTCTGTATTCCTCCTTAAAATGTGGATTTTGGGCTGTCATACCCCAGGAGATCATGACCTTTTCTGCAATATCAAGTAAAATCATACAAAATTGTCATAATTTTAACTATTCAGCCAATATTCAAATCATTGTCTTTAATTATTAACAAAGTTTAACCCTTTCACATGTAAGCATTGTTATTAAACTGTATCATAATCTTTGTAACAGGGTTGCACGAACCTCATTTAAAATAGATGGACAACAAAAAAGCTTATATATAATTTAGTTTGACCTCCTGAGCATGACAGTCAGCATTTTCTGAAGGTTAAGCAGCATTTGTTGTATCCCATCCATGGAAAGTGCCAGATATATAAGGAATCTGGGGCTTGTAAACAAGCCAATGCAATACACCAGCAGCTTAATAGCTCTAGATCAGAGAGTTTAATATCTGAGCCTTAACTCTATTAGTCCGTTTAAGTGAGGTTGTTGTAGGCTACTACATTATTACATAATCTTTGTTCTTTTGCAAGAGGATCTGGCAGAATCTGATGATCTGAATGATCTGTTACTCTGGTGTTTCACACTAGGAGTGTTTGTTTGTTGTTGTACACGCAACGCTGCAGTTTATCCTGCTGTGTTTGCACTCTCAGGATTATCGGGTGGCCTCTGGCAGCCATCTTGCCTGCATACGTAGCCAATAAAAGATCGGTGGGTTAGCAGAGATGAGCTACATGCAGAACTGGGTCTTATGGACACATCTTTCTCTTTTCATAAACATGTGTAGACACAATTCTCTCTATGCTAAAACAGAAGCCGGTAGGATTCATAAAAAACTGCATAGCATCAGCAACTGCTTGAAAATCTGTCTCGCAGCACACATTTGCATATGGCAAACATATCCGCATCATTCATATGCATCGTTCAAGGGCACAAACTTACTGAAGGGTTGATAGCAGTTTTTATCGCTCACCACAATCCTACACTGTAAAAAAAATGTCCAAGCATTTCTAGGATTAAAGAGTATTATTTTACAATAAATGATTGTAGTCAGGAATTGACTGTGAAATCAATGCAAGCTTGGTCATTTTCTCACAAATTACTGTACATCAACAGCAGAATGATGCTGACATCATAGTAATATACAGCTCTTGTTTTACAGTGAATTCATATCATAAAGCAGTCTTTAACAATGCCACTGTAAGAAATGTAATTGTTTACCACTGTAATTGTTTTGAAGTCACCATAATGGTGATTAGAGTTCCATTTGCTTGGGATCTTGGACCTTGTATATACATATCCAAATTACGGATCTAGCCAAGTTCACCCAAAAAAACTTTTGTTCATTTTCGTTCATCTTCGGAACACAAATGAAGATCTTTTTGATGAAATCTGAGAGCTTTCTGTACCTCCATAGACAGCTAGGCAACTGAAATTTTGACGCTTCAAAAAGTTCATAAAAATATTGTAAAACTAATCCATATGAATTGAGTGGTTTAGACCAAATTTTCTGAAGAGACACAATCGCTTTATATGATGAACAGATTGAATTTAGGTTTTTATTCACATAAACATCAACTCCCACATCAGTTGTGGTAAAGCAACAGAAGCTCAAGCATGTTCGCTTGACGTGCGAGAACCAGTGAGGTTTGGTTCATTGTCATGTTATGCAGCACGTTTGAGCTTCCACAAGAAATAATAGCTTTTAGCGTAGGTTCTACCAGGAAGACTCTAATGCCACTTCATTCATTCATAATAATAGGTCTGAACAATCACTGCTTGACACCTGGAGTATATAAACACTGAATTCTCTGTTCCATGTTCGCAGTTGATGACGCTGACATTCCCCTCCATCCTCCCCACCAACACCAGGTTGGCCCTGTCAACCCATCGTGGGTAGGCTCCGCCCCTGCCTTCATCTTCAGGCAGGATCAGCTGAATTTGCATCCCCAGGATTTAGATTAAGGACAGGGCCTACGCCAAAGTACTTTTCTATATACCTAAACACAAATCATTGTAGCTCACTACCTTCTGTTAATACTTTATTGAATAAATACCATGTAAACGTTCATCTGCCCTCTGATACCCCTTTTCCACCAGCATGAACCGGGTGCTAGTTCAGAGCTAGTGCTAGTGCCAATTCTGACTTGGTTCGACTGATAAGCCTTCTAAGAACCGGTTTGCTTTTTCACAGGCTAGAGAGCCACCACAGAGCCAGGTCTTTTGTCACTGTATGCATCTCATCATTCTCAGCAATGCTAGCGAGGCAGTGGGAAACACAAACACACCAGGCTTGTTCGAGATGCATCTGCGCTGCACAGACCGATCAGCGCATGACATCAAAGTACCGCAAGAGCGATTCGAAAGCATAAGGAGTCGTATGCTCTCGCTATACTTTGATGTCATACGGTGATCGGTCTGCGCAGCACCAATGCATCTCGAACAAGCCGTCCATCAACAATGGCGGACGTTGCGTTACTATTGATGCACATGGCTTTGCGAACCCACATCGGCATCAAAACACAGCAAATCCAACGCATTCGTGCAGCTCACCGTAATTTGTATAGATGGAGATTAAATTCGAGCTGTTATTTCAAAAATGGCGGTCACAAGTTTGTGTTCGTCTTGTTGGTCACGGTAACCCCGCCCCCAGCCCCAGCCCCAAAAATGGCAGTCACAAGTTTGTGTTTGTCTTGTTGGTCACGGTAACCCCGCCCCCGCCCCCAGCCCCAAAAATGGAGGTCACAAGTTTGTGTTCGTCTTGTTGGTCACGGTAACCCCGGCCCCAGCCCCTGACCCAAGTGGTTCTTACTTCTAGACCAGCAATGTTTAGGTGCTACTTAAGAACCACTTTTCCTGGTTCAGAGCTGATGCTTTGGGTGTCGAAAGACAAAGAACTAGGCTCTGGCTTCCTTGGTGGAAAAGGGGTATGAGTCTTTCTGGTATTCTCGTGACAATGTAAATCATCTTAGCTAATGTTTATTATAAATCTGACAACAGCCAATGATGTTGCATCTGCCATAGGCTTTGCTCAAAAAAAAAAAAAAAAAAAAAAAAAAAGAAGCACAATGTGCAGTCAACATAAGTCAACATAATTATAATTAAAACTGCTACATTCAGAGTTCTAAGAAGTTCCTGCCAAACGTTAGAAATAAATAGAAATAAATATGCAAGTGCTGTCTTTTACTCAGTCAAATAATCGGGGGAGATAAAATGCCAATATGAATCTTGCTGCATATCAGGAAATGATGTTAATTGCCAGATATACAGAGCTCTTCTCTTATTGGGAACATGCACATACAAATCAAAACATCAATTAAACATTTTTCTCTCCTCATGGGCGGTCTGCCAATTTATCTGTTGCACAAGTGAAAACAACACCTCACAAGCAAGAATAAGTGTGTGTGTGTGACAGGGAGGGAAAGCATCTGCATGCATGTTGACAGCGTGATTCTGCATCTAATCATATGCTATAATTAACAGCCATAATCACTGTACAATAACACTCCTCCCAAGAACTATGCTCCTAACATGGCTGAAAAACATCCAAAATGAAAGGTAAAGTGTGCAATTTTTCATTGTTAAAACCAGTGTAAACAAGATATTTGGAGGTTGATTCGCCACCAAACCATCAACACCAGCTCAACCAATGAGTGACTTTAAGGTGTAATTATCTATTTGGCCGACCAATGAGACGGGTCATTATTTTTATGTTTGTGATGCTAGTGCCACAGAAATCACAGATCACCTTTAAATGCTATAGAATATTTCTGTGTGGGGAAACAACAATCCAACATGTGTAGGCTCTTGGGTGAAAGTCCTCTGAACAATGTGTTAGACATCATTAGTCATTTTAAGCAGATAATAGTTAATGAACCAAGACTTGTCATAGTGCAATGATCAATTTGGCCGAAGAGCTAGAGACAATTTGTTTATGAGCAAATTTATGCCAGCTATAGTTGTTCTAAAACAGAGTTGTCTTCTTCTCTCTATCTCTCACCACTGTGATGTAGTTTTTGAAGATATTTGTATGTAAAGTATTTTTTGTTTTAAGATATTGATACATACAAACAAATGGACAACTTCACATACAAATGTTTAGCCTGATATATTACTGAATGAATGGAAATAGCAGGTTTTCAATTTATTCATTGTGACTGTTCACAAATTTGAGGTCTGTAATATTGTATGTTTTTAAAAGTCTCTAATCTCACTAAGGCAGAATTTATTTGATCAAAAATGCAGAAAAAATGAATGTGATAATAAAAACAATTATTGTAAAATATATTAATTTAAAATAACTGTTTTCTATTTTAATATATTTTAAATTAAGTCTTAAATGTCACAAGATCTTTCAGAAATTATCCTAATATGCTGATTTGCTGCTCAAGAAACATTTCTTATTATCACATGCATTTGTGTTGCTTATTATTTTTGTGGGAACTCTGAAACTTTTTTTTTTTTTTTAGATTTGATGAATGTCTTTTCTATCACTTTTGATCAATTTAATGTGTCATTGCTGAACAAAACTATTATTAATTTATTTAAAACAGAGTTTTAAATTTCAAAATTAATTTGACTTTATAACGGTTTCATTCCATTCTATGTGATTTCGAAAAGGTTATTCAGAAGCAGAGATAAAATGAATGAATGGGTGAAACACACATTAATAATACACACAGTGATACCAACAGTGTTTCACTTATATTTTACACTTGTTAATTTGATAATAACGAAATCCAGACATATAGTGCAAATTACTTTGCATATTAGTCCCATCTGGATTATATTTCATGTCATTTAAAAGGTCTTTCCAGGGCAAAGTTTCTCCAACATTTACTGATAAATGACTGTGTTTGAGTATTTAACTTGGTGGCAGAACCCTCATAAAAAAATCCAGTTCCAGCCAATCTTTAGAATATTTGCATACATGTTTAAAACTGAATTTGTTATGAAAATGTTGTTTCAGATGGTGTCAGTCAAATGTGTTTATCTAGTTGTGCCTATTCAAACGTACAAAATTTGACGTGTACACTTTATGTATGAATACAAATGAGATCAACCGGCACAAACACACACAAACATATGCTGCCTAATTACATCTTATCATGTAAACCCAGACACAGGGCGCGTTGTGGTTTCGAAAATATTTGCATTGTGGTTTTATTTACCTCTTTGATGACTTATGAGGGGATTAAAGAAATTCATGGCAGGCAGATATTTCTTTGGATGTCTTCATGTATGCCAATAACTGTTAGCATAGATCATATTTGGTGAGCTATTGCATAAAACAAGAGTTATGTCAGGTTTCACTGATTAAATTTGACATTTATCACAGCATATAAACAGAACTGCTTATAGAAGTGAGAGATATTTTCATCATGGAGACGCACTTTTATTATTTCACAACTGTTTGTATGCATTTGCACTTCGGTTTCTCAAACAGACAGATTTAAGCATTTCTGACAAGAATATTACACTTTTCTAAACTTTAATTTAAATTTTAATCTACTGAATGTGATCAACAGGATAGGAAAAAGAGATTAAAGGGATAGTTCATCCAGAAATGAAAATTCTGTCATCATTTACTCACCCTCAAGTTGTTCCAAATCTTCTGCTGAACACAAAAGTAGGTATTGTGAAGAATATGGGTAAGGGTAGACAGTTGATGGACCTCATTGACTTCCATGTAAGGAAAAAAAGTAATATCGAAGTCAATGGGGCCCATCAACTGTTTGGTTACTGACATTCATGTGTTTAGCAGAAGAAAGAAATGCATACAGGTTTGGAACAACTTGAGGGTGAGTAAATGATGACAGCATTTTCATTTTTGGGTGAACTATCCCTTTAAGGAGGATTAACAAACCACAAATAATGAATTGACCAAATGAGGAAGTGATAAAAGGCCTGCAGATGGAAGGAGAAAACAGGAAAGGGGAGAGCAGATGGCTACTGGTATAAACACAGTTTGATCTAAGAGAGTGAAACATGTAGATCCACCTGGACAAACCGCTGAATGGATGTGACCTTAGACACATATACACACAGAGCCAGTGCTATAGCAAAGGAGTCCTTAACACCTTATATAATACTATATATTATTATTTTTGTTATAATATATAACAAAGGGAAAGATGCACGTTTCATGACACTTTCAAAGTGAAATGTCCAGTGAGTGGCACTAAAAGCGTGTTCAGTTTTATCTGAAACAGATGTGAATCTGGTAAAGTTTTATTAAGTTGTTTTACAGTACGCATCACAGCGTTCAGAAATGAAATGTCTGGTGAGTGGCGGTAAAAAGTTAATGCATTTGATAATAACATACCACCTACAGTACACCCTAAACATAGTATTAACAAAAGCAAACATGAGATAAAAACACATTTGCTGAAGCAACCATGCCATTTTAGCTTGCTTCAACAAGTCTTTTTGAGCAAGTCAAGTTTACTACAGTACATCAGAAAAGACACACATATGGAGCTGGTTATGTGATGCAAACGTCAAAAGTCTTTATTAATCGATAATCTGCCCAGTAATTATAATTTGTGTGAAAAGGAATGAAAGTTGTTGTTTTACTGCCTCTAGTGTTCGTTTCATCTGGGAACTGCAGTGATCTGTATGTATTGGTACGAGTTTGGGTTGTGCAAAAATGTAGTTAGAGGCACATTTTTCCAATAAGCCTAAATTGGATATTTGCTAAAGTTTATTCATACAATAAGAACAACTTGCCGTATTATTATTATTTAATTATGGTCACAGGATTGCATTTCATTGCTATCTCACAACCAATTCGTACGTATTTGTACGAGGTGGCTAATTTGTACGACCTAATTCGTACAATTTGTCTATACTGCAGTGACGGGTAGGTTTTAGGGGCGGGCTTAGGGGTAGGTCAGTCGTACGAAATCATACGTCTATGACTAAATCGCCAAATATGTATGATTTAGCAAAAATCATACGAATGAGGTCGTACAAATTCGTACGAATTAGCCACCTCGTAAAATACGTACAAATTGCTGTCAGATCGGGTTGGCATTTTCAAAACAATCTCATGGCAATTTGTAACTATTTTACGTTTTGCTGAATTGTTGGCTAATTCGTATGAATTCGTACAATCCGTTTAAACCCAAGTGATGGGTAGGTTTAGGGGTGGGTTTGCGGTGGTCCTTCATAATGAGTTCTTTCTAAAAATCATACGTTTTTGTACGATTCCAAACACACAAATTCATACGAGATCGCCACCTCCTAAAATAAGTTTTCCCGTGACATCGGGTTGGCATTTTACAATGCCTTTGAGCATGGCTCATTTGAACAGAAATTAAACCACCCATTTTATAAAACTTCATTACTCACCAGCTGATCAGTAAAAAAAGGAAGAGAAGTAAACGCATGATTAATGTGAAGGTCAGAGTTATGTCAAAATCTTGTTTGTTCAGTCTGGATTTATTGTAGCATCGCAACCTCTCTCCCACATACACTCTTGCTCACACATCCACAGATGGCATTAACAGCAGTTGGTCAGTGTGTGGTAGCTTGTTCCTCTATATAGGCACTATATATAGATACCATTCGTGCAAGCTGGATTTCCGTTGAGGGCATGGATAGCCCTGCCCACTATAAATGGTATAATTATGATTCTTTTCATTTGTCCTAGTCACATGCGCTCTTCCTGTCAGCATCACAAACTAAATTAGACATTGAAATGCACTGCATCAAGCAAAGATGAAGGACAATTATAAAGAGGTACCTAAATACTAATATAGTAAAAACCTGCAACCGCAACCTTCAATAATGACAGCTGTGATGACGCTTAAGTTTCCTGCTAAGCTCAAAATAATGCATAATGACCTGGTGAGTCAGAGCAATTTAACACTGCAATATGGCAAATTGCTATGATGTTTTGTAAAATTAATTTAGTGTAATTGCATTAATAGCATAGAGGTCAAACTCATGTGACAGAGGTATGAACACATTAACGACACAATAACATGATGAAGCTCAACATATATTACCTCTAATGCATCCGCAAGTGCACATGCACAGAAACACCCACAAGCATGAAGGAGAACACTGTATTTAAAACAAATAAACCCTTCCAAATGGCACTCTAGGCAAAACATCACTCTTCCAGGAAAAATCTGATACATAAATTCCAGACATGACAGTGTTTTAACATGGTTCCACTCTCAGATTCAAATGTTTGGCAATCTTCTCATTTATTATACACAGATTTGCATTCTAATAGAGGTGATGTGAAATGCTGAAACTGGTGTTTCAATTGATACTGATGCAAGATTAGTGTTCTGGGTGGTTATGCATCTTTATTTCTTAGAAAAAGGATGCAAATCCCCACAGAAAACTTTGATTTTGGGTGTGTTGCACACGGTAGATTGTTTCAATGGACTTTCTTGCTGAATAAGCTCTCAAATGCCTCTCTAGTTCAGCAGGAGATTTCCTGAACAATATGGCGCCATCTTACATAGGCTGCAGCAATTGTTGTTGAATGCTATACCTCAGCTCCAAACATTGAAACTTCACCTATATATTTATTTTTATTTTTAGTTAGCTGATTAGCACAACCTAGCCTCTGCTGGTAAATGTCGTAAACAGTGTTGGGGAAAGTTAATTTTAAAAGTAACTATTACAATATCGCTTTATGCCATTAAAAAAGTAACTAATTGCGATACTTGTTTACTTTTTATGGAAAATAATGTGTTATGTTACTTTTGCATTACTTTTTCTCAGTTGGGCTGGAATTGTAATCTGATTACATAACTCACACTGGTCGTAAATACCATTGTGCAATGAGGGGAAAAAACATCTTTCTCTATTGACAACCATTCAAAATTACCTTATTTTCTACAAGCAAAATGTAAATATTTCATTAAATTATATAGTAGTAGATACTTTACCAGTCATAGATTATCTTTGGATGGTCTTTTTAAAAAAAATTAAATTATTTTTTTTTTTTTATATATTGTACATACACCGATGAGGCATAAAATCACAACCACCTTCCTAATATTGTGTTGGTCCCCTTTTGCTGCCAAAACAGGTGAAGGTGTGCTGTGGTATCTGGCATCAAGATGTTAGCAGCAGATCTTTTAAGTCCTGTAAGTTGTGAGATGGGGCTTCCATGGATCGGACTTGTTTGTTCAGTACATCCCACAGATGGTTGATTGGATTGAGATCTGGGGGATTTGGAGGCCAAGTCAGCACCTCAAACACGTGCTTGTCAAACCATTCCTGAACCATTCTTGCTTTGTGGCAGGGCACATTATCCTGCTGAAAGAGGCCACAGCCACCAGGTAATACCATTTTCATGAAAGGGTGTATATGGTCTGCAACAATAATTAGGTAGGTGGAATGTGTCAAAGGACCTAAGGTTTCTCAGCAGAACATTGCCCAAAGCATCACATTGCCTCCACCGGCTTGTCTTCTTCCCATAGTGCATCCTGGTGCCATGTGTCCCCTAAGTAAAAGACACACACGCACCCGGCCATTCATGTGATGTAAAAGAAAACGTGATTCTTCAGACCAGGTCACCTTCTTCCATTGCCTATTGTGGTCCAGTTCTGATGCTCACATGCCCACTGTTGGCGCTTTTTGCAGTGGACAGGGGTCAGCATGGGCACCCTGACTGGTCTGCGGCTATGCAGCCCCATACACAACAAACTGCAATGTATTCTGACACCTTTCTATCAGAACCAACATTAACTCCTTGAGCAATTTGAGCTACAGTAGCTCGTCTGTTTGATCGGACCACACGGGCCAGCCTTCACGCCCCACGTGCATCAATGAGCCATGACCCTGTCGCTGGTTCACCACTGTTCCGGGAACACCCCACAAGAGCTGCAGTTTTGGAGATGTCCTGACCCAATCGTCTGGCCATTACAATTTGGCCCTTGTCAAACTTGCTCAAATCCTTACGCTTGCCTATTTTTCCTGCTTCTAACACATCAACTTTGAGGACAAAGTTGACTAATCACTTGCTGACTAATTTATCCCACCCACTAACAGGTGCCGTGATGAAGAGATAATCAGTGTTATTCACTTCACCTGTCAGTGGTCATAATGTTATGTCTGATCGGTGTATATTATTTTATTTTATTAGTTTTGTCATGTCTGCTGTCATGTCACTTAATTCTTGCAAATTGTAAATTGCATACTATTTTTTTGCATACTATAAAATTGGCTTTTTGAGTTGAGCAGACGTCAGGCTGTCAGAGCCTATGTTAAGCAACAGCAGTCCAGTCATCTTAGGAGAGAATGTGGTGCCTGACTATGTTCTAGTTGGATGACATCAGTCTGGAATGAAGGAGACAACGTCAGGTTTGAGATGTCTGTAAAAAGCTGCAACCCATTTCCTCTGACTCAGTCTCAAATACTCTTTACTTTAAAAATCGCAATATAAGGGAGGGAGAGAGAGAGAGAGAGAGAGAGAGAGAGAGAGAGAGAGAGAGAGAGAGAGAGAGAGAGAGAGAGAGAGAGAGAGAGAGAGAGAGAGAAAGAGAGAGAGAAACATTGGTCCTCTCGAAACATGTCAAAGCGTGACAACAGATACAAGCTTGAGCAAACAATTTGACAAATCTAGTAGTACAGTGAGAATACAAAACGCTCTTAATTTAGCCAATTGTCTACAAGTGCACAGCTCTTAAGACGTATCTAAATAGATCTTGTGTATGCATTATAAATGGGCCGTGTCGTTAGACTTTATGTTCTGAGCAACATGATGTGGAATCAAAATGGCTGAGCTGTCCTTGAGAAACAGGCAGGAGTCATGAGATCATGCATTATTGAGAGGCTATGGCTGAAGGTTTAAGGCGGCTGAAAGCTGGGAATCTCCAAAGGCAATATTCAAAAACACTTGGATCTCAAATATTCAACTTACTTCCTGAATCGTACAGCTGTTTACTATCTTGTACTCTGCTGGGCCTTTATGTCAAGACAGGGGTTTTCAAAGTAAAATAAGTAATAAAGTAATAACTAATAAATAAAATACTTTGAAAATTTTAAAGAAAATTGTGTATACACACACACACACACACACACACACACACTACACAATATAAACACACTCCACTACAAAATTATACATTTATCTAAAATATTTGCTGAATATTTTTTTCTTTTTTTTTTTCTAAAATCTGCTGTCAAAGTAATTATGTTGTTCATATCAATGCAGTTATACATAATCAGAGAATGTACAGTATGTATGCACGAGATATTTGAAAAATGCACACGTATCCATCATTCAAACCAATATAGCCACCTGATATATGCCTGATCACACATTTCCTCACTTTCTCCATATCACTTGTATGCATGGATCTAATCCAATCTTATTTTGTCAGTTACCTGATACAGATCTGGACTAAGAGTTATGTCCAATTTCACGTTAGACAGTGAATGAAAAGTAATGGTAAACTAGGGGCTGTGTAAACAGAAAAAAGGATGTGTTAAAAAGGAGCTAAACAAACCCTCAACCACTTCTTTGTCTGTCAACTTCAACCTTTCGATCCTATTTCTCGTTTTTATGTTTCTTTTCTTAAAAAAAAGCACCAGATAGATTTGACAAATGGCCCGCTTGCACACAGGCACACGCACACCTTTAACACTTATTCAGTACATCCCCACTGAGATCTTTAATGCATCACCTGACAGCTTCTCAACACCCCATGTTTTAATCAGTAAAGAACCCCGCTCCATTACCGCTAGCTGATAGGCAGTCCAGGTAATTGCCTGAAAAAGAACCCATTCGGGCCTGCTGAAAAGAGAGAGAGAGAGAGAGAGAGAGAGAGAGGGCTGAAAATGGCTTAAGTGTGGCTGTTTTTCCAGAACAAAGCCAGGCTGAGTGGCTTGTTAAATGCAAAGTCTGGCCTCTTCGGCGGGGCCCCTGTAGATCTGTGTAGGAGAAGTGGGACAAGGGTTGGAAAATATAACAGCAGCACAAGGACTTTCCTCAATGGGCTGAGTGTCTTCTAAGGGCTTGAGCACAATACGTGGATCAATGCATTGTAGGGCAGAAGCCTGGTACTTAGACTCCTTCTGTCCGGCTGTATTGTGTTGGTGAGTGGCACACTTCACGAGTGGACTTGTCCACGCGCCATTACAGACACACTCGCGCGAAGATCAAGAATTTGGGGGGGTACCTGGACTCAGCCTTCCCCTAGATTCTTTACAAAATAATCTCCAACTGTGTGATTTCAGTGTCCTCTTCATGTCATTGTGTGATTGTTTTGTTTTTTTTCAGTAATGAGAGTCAAGGCATATGTGGTGTTTTGTTTACTGCTTGTTTCATATGCATGGATTCAGTGGGATCATTTTAAAAGCCCCATTCTACAAATCCTCGTGTTGAGCATTATCTAACGAATTGAAAACCACCTTCCTGCTGTGAACTCGCTTCAGCAGCTGTAATTTAAGCCTCCAAACACAACTGTCAGCACTGTATCTGAAGAACACACAGAAGCACAACAAAATTAAACCCCTGACACCCTCCCACATACACAAGAGAGAGAGTCAGAGGTGCGGTGCAAAGCCGACACTGTGAAATATCTATAGGAATTGAATGATATTTTGGGTCACTATATGCTCCATTAACTTTAATGGAAGGCTCAAACAAACACCAACACACATTTCAAATATTTTATACAATTGGCAGTTGGACTAAGAATGAAAAACAGGGTCGCAACAAAGCGACTGTGTATATATGAATCTGTTGCAATGACAAAATTATCTTTTTTGTGTGTGTTTAGATGAGGGTGAGGCTTAAATCATAATTGTTTCAAACCAAAATAAAAATCTGAATTTAAACCTCATTCCATTTATAGTTTCCATATAGCAAATATTGCCTTGTGATTCATAAAATATATGAAATAACCAATGAGAGGCACTAATAGGTTAATGCTTTATCACATTTGAAAATAACGTAGCACCTACACTAAACCCTACATTAAACCGATTCAATAGTGTTAACAAAAGCAACTGTATTATTTTACAAACTGGTGTTTTGAGTTCATAACATAGCAGTGTGCAAGAAACCGTGCAAAAAAAAAGGCTTTGTTAATCGATAATCTGCCCCTGTAATCATAATTTGTGTGGAAGGGAATAAAAGTTGTTGGTGTTTTACCATCTCTAGTGTTCAGCTGGAAACTGCAATTGATTGCATGTATAGGCACATTTTTGAAGTTTTGCAGACACTTTTGTTCACACTTCATGTCTTTTTTGAAGCTGCCAGCATCTGTTTTACATTAGAATCCTATGGAGTAAACCCTGTTTTCAAAAAAGTTGTGAGCGCTTTTTTAAACACCATCGCCAACGTCTTTTTCTGCAGCTCAGAGCATCTTTTCAAGTTGAAAAAAGTTAAGTAGAAAGTAACCTTTCTGATAAAAAAACCCTACGTGAAGTGCCTTTTTAACAGCTGACCAATGACAAGCAAGTAGCAAGACCTGACTCTCGTTTCCATAACAACAAGAAAAATGAAGAAGGTGCCGGTAGATCAACTAATTGTGCTAGTGTCGGAGCACAAAGAGATATATGATATGAGCACAAAACTGTACCATAACATCCACCATAAAGAGGCAGTGGCTATGCTGACAGTGCATCAGAGCGTCTTTTCAAGTTGAATAAAGTTCAACTTTTCTGAATAAAACACCCTATATCAAGCGCCGGTGCATGGACTTATTGTACTAGTGTCGGAGCACAAGGAGTTATATGAGCACAAAACTCTACCATAATATACACTATAAAGAGGATGTGTGGGCACAGATTGGACAGATCCTTGGTTGTTCAGCTAAATGTATCATCTATTTGTCGTTAACAAAACTATCTGTTAACATTAGCTAACATTAATGTTCGCTTAGCAACAGCTGTTGTTATAGCAACAAAAGACGCCATCGGCTGCTATTTGGAACCAAACGCTGCCAGCTTTTTTCTTTACTAAAAAAGCGCCCTTGTCAACGTTTTCTTGTCAAAAAAGACGGCAAGTGTGAACGCCCTAAGTGTTCACAAACTGAAACAAGAAATATCAATAGTGTGAATGTTGTTGCAGCTGACAATCACAGCTAAATGCTTTAATGCAGTGTTTCTCAACCAGTGGGTCGCGACTTTCTCTGTGTTCTCATATTTTCGAATGTCGTATGTTGAATCATTATTGCCGCAACTTTCTAACTCTGTTTCTAAACTGTCCTATCACAATAATTTATCACTCCCGCGAACGGATCTTATTGGACAAGGTCCTACTCTCTTTACGCAAGCGGTTTACCCTGTTGCTTGGTAACGCCGGCGCAATTGCAATGCATCGCGATGTCAGACCTATTATACTGTACGCAGCCACGGTCTGTTAGCTTGACAAAATGCTTCCGTTTTCAAAAGAAAACAAGCAGAAGATTCGAAGGCAGCAAAATGTAAACAACGGAAGTACAAACCAGACTATATTTAATATGGATTTACTGCGTCGGATGAAAAACCACAGTGTGTTGAGTGTGGTGAGGTCTTAGCAAAGGAGTCCATGAAACTTGAAACTCACCTACAGACTAAACATCCAACATGTGTTGGTAAACCTGTGGATTACTTTGTACGAAAAGCAAGATCTAATTAAAAGACAGCAAACTAGTATTGTGTCGCTCACGAAAGCTTCAAAAAGCACCCTGAAGGCAAGTTATCTGGCAGCTGGCCACATCGCCCGTGCTAAGAAATCGTTTAATTTTGGTGAAGAGTTAGTTATCCCATGTGCAGTTGACGTGCCATGAGGTACTAGGGGAAAGTGCTGCAAACTAAATAAAAGAAATCCCACTCTCCAACGACACTGTCTCCAGGCGGATTATAGACATGAGCGATGATATTGAAATGCAACTTTTGGATCGAGTGCGAGCAAGCCCCTTGTTTGCCATTCAAATCGTCGAATCTACAGATATTTCAAAGATGGCATTATTGTTTGCATTTGTACGATACAACTGGGAAGGTGCAACACATGAGGATCTACTGATGTGCAATGAGCTCCCAATACGGACGACAGCAGATGAGTGTTTCCGTTGCCTCGATGGCTATTTCGCACAGAATGGGCTGGATTGGAAGAACTGCTTAGGCATTTGCACAGATGGCGCGGCCTCAATGACTGGTAAACATGGTGGGGTTGTGAGAAAAATTTTGGACAGAGCACCTGAGGCGACATGGGTTTACTGCTTTTTACACCGTGAAAGCCTCGCAGCCAAAGAAATGTCAGTGCCCTTAAGTAAGGTGATGGACATTGCTTTCAAAACAATTAATCTAGTGAAAAACAGTGCTCTCAGTTCCCGCTTGTTTTCAATTTTGTGTGACCAGCTGGAATCAGACCACCGCCATTTGTTAAATCATAGTGAAATTAGGTGGCTGTCACGGGGAAAAGTTCTTAATCATCTTTTTGAAATGCGCAAGCAAGTGCACACATTTCTGGAGGACAAACGGTCTCCCCGGGCAAAGCATTATACGGAGGCTGATAATCTTTGACCAGCTAAACCAGCTAAACCTATCCTTTCAGGGGAGAAACAACGGTGTTTTCTTTATGGATGACAAAATTTAAGCATTCAAATGGAAGTTGGTATTGTGGGAGAAGAGAGTACAGGAAAACATTTTTCCTATACTTACTGATGTTCTACAGGAATTCCCTCACATCAGCACCGACATACAGAGAATTGTCCAGGACCACCTGACCAGATTAACAGAGAAATTCTCTGATTATTTTCCCAGTGACCAAAGAGTTGGGAATGCGTGGATTGGCGATCCTTTTTCAGTAGACCCAAGTGATGTGGATGTTGTACTCCACTATATACAGTTAGTGGAACTTGCATCTGACAGCAGCCTGCAGCTTTCTTATCGCAAGACAGACCTGAGCTCCTTCTGGATTCAAACTGGACACGAATATCCAGAACTCACAGATTGTGCAACAAAGTTTCTCTTGCCATGTAGCACTACCTATCTTTGTGAGTCAGGATTTTCAACAGTGACTGCAACGAAAACAAAAAGCAGGAATAGGCTGACAACTGCTAGTGGCCCTTTCCCCAATTCCACCGCACCTGGATATCATCGTTTCAGAGCGGCAGTCTCAAATGTCACATTAACGTGAGTAAAAATAAATAAATCAGTTTGCCTCATAGTCTGCCTAATTATTGAAAAATTGTGTGTTTTTGTGAAATTAATTATAATAAGCATATACAGTATAGCCTAGGTCTAAAGAAGCATTTCAGTTATTTATTTATTTCCAGCCCTAGTGGGTCGTATGACTGGCATACAAAAAAAAAGTGGGTCGCAGTAAGCAAAAGGTTGAGAAACCCTGCTTTAATGAACACCCATCTTCATTTGATGAGCATTACATTAAGATCTGTGTTCAGTTTAAAATAAAAAGAAGACTTACTCTCATTGACGCTGTTTTCACAACTTAAAGACCCTTTAAATTCTAGGGTTTCACTCTATCATGCATAAGGCACTAATTTGGACACTGTCACTGTCACAGAACGCTAAGTCAATTACATGCTCTATTACCATAATCAAGGCCACCATCTTTATCACCAAAATCACTTGATTTGATATAGTGCCACTAACCTTTAGGGTGGAAATGAGATGAGATTTTTCTTGATTCTCCTTTGGGACTTAAAGGAATTGTTAAGGAGCTGATAATTGAAAAGCTGATAATGTACACCTTCACTGCAGCTCTCAAATGAAATATAGCACAGGTTGGACATCAAAAACATCAAACGATATGGTTTTCACATGCCTTGCACCCAAAAAAATCAAGATGTCAAATTTGCACCATATTTGATTTGAGAGCTGCAGAGAAGGTAAAGACAGTTCTTCAGAATCTTATGAAACCTTGAAGTATATCAAACGAACTACGTTACGATGATTTTATAGTGATTTTCTGTCTTTTTTGGAGCTTTATATCTTGTCACTATAAACTGCCATTGTGTGGAAACGATCCTTGATATCCACATTCCTGCAAAGATCAGGTCAAAGCTTAATCAGAAATGAACCAGCTAAATGAGATCTTCAGGAACATTTGATAATTATAGACGGGTGTCTTGGAGCAGGGTTGGCACTGAATTCTGCAGGAAGGTACAGTAGCTGTCCAGGAACAGGATTGGGCATCCCTGCTTTAACTGAATATTCTATCAAATGGGTAAAAAAACTGCATAGTTTGGAACAACAGAGTAAAAAGTAACAATTTTAATTTGGGATGAATTGCCCCTCTCAAAAGTACTTCCTTCAAAAGTCAGACTACTTTAATTTCTCGTGTACTTCTCATAATTATGCAACAAAGATAAAAATCACAGACTGTAGTGCTGAAAAGTGAGCAGTCAAACACAACAGTCTGTCTCATTATAGGAGACAATATCACTAAATTAAACATCATCCGAGCCAAAATATTTATAGCTGCATGTTTGAGGTTAAGTATAGGCCACTTCTGAAATCTTTCTGGACTTCACACCACAGTGCGGCATCATTTCCTGGCTAGCTCAGTGAATACATGCCCATACAGATGTATTTGTTCACGTCAAGGTTGTTTCCTTGAATACGCCAGAGAAGATGACTAACTATTACACTGAGTCATTGTTTGAGATAAATTTTCCTCCTGCGCCACATGAATGGATGACAAACTTGATGCCTTAAAAAAAACTAAAAAGGATAGAATACTTATATGATACATAGCATGTACACATATACTACCACTGAAAAATTTGGAGACTGTAAGATATTTTTTTTTAAAGAAATTACTTTTATTTTTAAGTTTATCAGAAGTGACAGTAAAGACTTGTACATTGTTGCAAAAGATTTCTATTTCAAATAAACGCTGTTCTTTTGAACTTTCTGTTCATTAAAGTATCCTGAAAATATTTATATATAGATTAAAAGTATCCTATTGAAATATTAATAAATATTTATTGAGCAACAAATCCGCATTTAAGAATGATTTGAATGATGATGCGACACTGGAGTAAAGATTGCTGAAAATGCAACTGTGCCATCACAGAAATAAATTATATTTTAAAATCTATTAATAGAAAGCAAGTATTTTAAAAAGCAATAATTTTTACAATATTACAGTTTACTGTATATTTTGAGCAGAAGAGACTTCTTTCAAAAACAAAACAAAAAAATCATACTGATCTCAAACTTTTGAATGATAGTGTATAATGTAAGATGCATATAAAAAATAAATTCTAGACCTACTGAATTTTTTTCTTTGACCTTCCGTTGTTGGAAACCCCTGCACAGCTGTCCTAGTAGTTTACAGTTGGTTATATACTGAATTAAGGGTGTCAGATTCCGGGGCCAAGCGTTAAAGGTACCTATTGTAATCGTTGGTGTTCTTATTATTATTCTTTCGCTCTGGAAGTCTATGGCAGCCCATAGAACTGCTTGCGGGAAAGTTATGAAATTTGGCACACAGATACAGGACAGTCTGAATTGTCACCTTAGCAAATTTGGAGTCTCTAACTCTCTAACCCTCTAGTGCCACCAACTGTCCAAAGTTGCACTCACGTTTATGCTAATAACTTTTGACATTTATTTTCATATGATTTATTTTTAATTTTCCAAAGAGCCTACTTTTTCAAACTCCTCCTAGGCCGTTGCTCCGATTGGCACAATAATTGAACCATATCATCTTCATACCATGTTGACAAAAAGTTATGGAATTCAAGTTGATTTGCCAAATAAAGCGTGAACGAATCCGACAAAGTGCCTGCCAAAATGAACGTGAGGTTATACCTCCGTAACACTTTAGCATATTCTGACCAAACTTGGGTACCGGCACAGTGCCACCTAGTGGTCAGGAGATATGAAAAATGGCTATTTTTGCTTAGAAAAACTGGTCTCTTTATATTCATACAGCATGACGCTTTATATTATACAGCATGATGAGTTGAATGATACCCAATTTTCCCATATTGGCCATTTTGAGCGTCGAACATTTAGAATTTTGTCGTAAAATGCTATCTTTTACGACTGCATTAGCATATCGTTACTAAATTCAGTATGTGTCTTCGGCACCATGCCCTGAAGCAGTGTTGGGTGTAACTAGTTACTAAGTAATTAGTTACTGTAATTTAATTACTTGAAAAAGTAAAGTAAGGGATTACTCTTATTTTTCCTGTAATTTAATTACAGTTACTTCTGATGTAATTGAACTAAATACTTTGTAGAGACTGTAGAACAATTATATGTAATACAATAGTGGAATTAAAGATACATTTAAAGTCTAACTTTAAAATGCATGTTTTTATGTATGCTTCTCACATTTGTAATACTTTAGTCAGTTTATAAGAATAATTTATGTAGTTTTATATGTGACCATAGACCACAAAACCAGTCATAAGGGTACATTTTTGGAAATTGAGATTTATATACCATCTGAAAGCTAAATAAGCTTCCCATTGATGTTTGGTTTGTTAGGATAGGACAATATTTGGTCGAGATACGACTATTTGAAAATATGACCAGATTAATTTTGACCCACACAATGTATTGTTGGCTATTGCCACAAATATACCCGTGTGACTTATGACTGATTTTGTTGTCCAGGTTCACATATATTTATTTCAATTAATGTCTATCCTTGAATCACTAGTCGAGGTTCATATGGGATTTAGAAAGTAATTAGTAATAAGTAATTAAATACTTTTTGGAGAGAGTAATTTGTACAGTAATCTAATTACACTATTTAGAGTAACTTACCCAACACTGCCCTGAAGGTACTCAAAATGTTTCGGGACAGCGTCACCATGTGGTCAAAAGTTATAATGATTTTTTAAAAAATGCTAATAACTTTTGATTAAATTAACCTATTGTACTAAAACTGGTCTTAATAAATTATTTGGGTCATGCTGTGAACAATTTTGACATAGTCGTCTGAACTTCCTGTTTCCTGTCTGATTTTCACTAAATTCAAGTCAGATAATCTTCAGACTGTGCCGACAAAAAGTTATGGATTTCGTGTCGATAGACGAAACTGTTTTCATATAAAAAATTAACACATTTGATGGCATGATGCCAAAATGACTCTGAGGCTGCATTTCTGCAATGCTTTGTCATATTGACTCCAAACTTTGCATGTGTCATTCTCACCTCACTCTGACCACATCACATCGGTCGAAAGTTATAAACCATTAATTGTATTTGTAATAATGTAATAATGTATTTATGATTTTTCAGCAATTTTTGCCTAAAATCATCTTAAGTCTTTAATTGCTCATTGTTGCTGTTGATCTGATGCTCCCAGCCATGGTGGCACGAGTTATTGTGTTTTTTGTGCTTGGCCCCGATAATTGCTTCTTGCTATTGCAATAAAGCAGGACAATCACCTTAGAATTCTGCATGCTGCTCAGGTATTTTTAGTCGTGCCATAAGAAGCTGCAAGAACATCAGGATCCAGCTGTGAAGTGCACAAGTTCTCATGATTGCGTATTTAGATGGGCACTGACTAGCGTAAACATGCCGCTGTAGATGTATAGCTATTGTACCGTGAAGGTAAAGTGTGAGCTTTTTATAACGCGTGCTGAGAGCTTATCAGTTTCAATGACAGCCGACAAACAAATGCAGTCGTCCACTCAGCACACCAGCTCAGATGAAACAGATTGAGCGAAACAAGATGGAGACACGGTTCACCAGTTAGATGGCTTTTATGGCCGTCAAACATCAATGCAGTTTAATCGATTCAAATTGCCAGAGTGCGTTTGTCATTATTACAGCACTGTCCTGTGGCACTGCGGCAGGGAATTGTTTGTTTGAATGAAGGGGTCACTAGTCCCAACAAAGGCCAGAGAAACCATAGTTAGCACTGTCTGCTTGTTACCAATGCAAGTCATTAAGAATGAGAATTGCCACAAGCTTTGTATGCATGAAGGATCATTTGCAATAATGACGCCCCCATTCTGCTTACTTAGCATGACCTGCACCAACAAAGCAGCCATTGAAACAGCATAAGCTTGGCAAACTAATTAAACAAACTGTAACATTGCTTGCATGTAGAGGGTGGTCATGGGATTACTGAACTGATCCAATACAAAGCCAACAAAATAAGACCATGACATCCCATCCACCTGCTGGTCATGGGTTTGTCCTACTGTCAGTTTGTGTTCATACAAATAAACTATTTCCAAAACAAACAGCCGTAGGATATTATATTCTCTCTTGGTTTGTTTTTAGAAAGTGATGTTTTATTAATGAATCTTGCATTTTAAATGTAGGTGTAGTTAATCACTTTAATGACATGTTTAGCCTACGGTTCAGAGTACAATAGTGCTAACTACTGAAATGAGAAAGAACATGTGCATTATATTTCCTCCCATCTAACTACACAACACACATCCCCAACAGATGTTTAACAAGTCAAGATCATGTGTCATTAATAAATTATATCATTGTGCAACAAATTGAAGCAGAGGAAAATTATGTAACCAGTTGTAGGGTCACTGATATATAAGAGTGTCCAAGAAAAGGACAACTCTTTTATCTACTAATCTAGCTTAAATGAGACGGCTACTATGAGACGCTTGTTGCACACTGCAGTAAGCTAGATCAATATTAGGCATGGTAAAACATGGCATTCGCTGTAAATCATGAAAACGAGATTTAAACAATAAGACTAACTGTGTTGCACTATATAACAATGATTAGTTTTCTGTCGATGAATGTATCCAAACAGTTGCTCACCAGTCTAATAAAACACACAATATATTAAAGCATCTTTGGTGTTTCCATAGTTTCTACAAAATAAATTGAGGCTATCGCGGGTATGATGTCATTAATAGGCGACGCATGGACACGGTCTGTGTCCTGGTTAAAATTGCTTATTTCTCTGGATTTAAACAATCTTGGAAACATTCGGGATAATGTATGTACACAAGTCAACAAAATATATAACATTGTTCTAGTAGTTTTTGGATATTTTAATAAAAAAATCTTACATATTGTGCCTTTAAACTTAACTACCTTACTAGCTACAGCATTAATAAGCAGTAATTATAGAGTTTATTGAGGCAGAAGTTGTAATTAATAGTTAATTAATAGTGAGAATTGGACCCTAAACTAAAGTGTGACCAAATACATTTATAAAGACATTTATAATTGTATGAAAGATTTCAAATAAATGCTGTTCTTTAGAACATTCTATTTAATAAATATTTCTAAAAAAAGTATCACAGTTTCACCGAAATATTAAGCAGTACAACCATTGAATATTGATAATAATAATAAGAAAAGTTTGAGCAACACATTTTTTTTCTTGAGTAATGAAAATTCAGCTTTGCCATTGTAAGATAGGAAAAGTTTGCATATGCCAGAATGTCTCTGAGAAAATAGAGGACATTAGCATCTGAATCGACTCATGCATTTAGCATCCCCATCTGAGACGACATCACGCTGAGTGAATCATCTACGAATGACTGTAAATTTACATGTCTCTCTTTCACCTGCATCTACCCCCATCTCCCCTGCAGAATTCACCCAAAATCTATATGGTCTAAAGTGAACAAATACTATACAGAATTATGCATGTTTGATATTATTTGAAACGTCTCAGTGCGACTGGTACAAAGGTCTCCTCCCCACAGAAGTAAACAAAAAAGTAATAAAGGTTTTGAGAGTTTAGAGATACTTTGCTTATTACGTTGGGTGTGGCTTTAGCCATTTGGTCTTTTGTCAATACAGGTCTATGGGACAGTGATTAAATGTAAATTCCCATTGTTAACACGTTTCCATTTGAAAGAGGTTTCCGTCTTGGTCTGGTATTTAAGGAGATGTTGCAAAGAGGTCGGGGCTCGAACCTTTACATCGGTCAGCCCGTAACGCTGAGTGTCTCTTAGATGCTCAGCGTTATGTAATTCTTAGAAGTCAGGTATCCATATTTTATTCTATACTTCAGAGCATTTGATGTTATGTATGGATTATCTTTGAATTGATTATGTAATTGGCATGAAACATTTACCTGACTAATAATAAATTGTTACACTGGTTTATTCTGACTTACTCTGGAATTATTAACTATGAACGGGTATAATTTCAACAAAGGGTTAAACTGAATAATTACATGTGTAAACTATTAAATATAAATAACCAAATAACCAATTGGCATTCTAACCTAAACTCGAGGTCATAATTAAAATGGAGTCAGATAAAGATAAATTAGAATTAAATCCCTTTGCCCCGCTGAAAAGACCGAACGCGCAAAAAACCTTCAACCACCAATCGCACGCCTCCATTGGAACGATTGGGCGGGCTTACACCATCATAGGAAAAAAAGGCATTTTAAAATACATTAATGCAAATATAAAGTAGTGCAGGAGTGTAAACATTTAACAGAGACTTCAATTTTCTGTTTGCTTGTTAGATAAACCTGCTCAACTGTCATCCTAACCACAGTCTAGTTTCTTGTTTTGTTACGTCTTTCTGCCCTTTTTGCACTGGGGATAAGTAATGTTTATGTCCAACATCTCAATCGCTGTAAACAGAATCATGAGGAGGTGGAAGGGCAGCTAACGTTCACTTTTAGTCTGTGACTCTGCCAGGAAGTTCATAATGACAGCTTTCAAAGCACTCAAAAAAAAAAAAAAAAACATATACACGCTCAGCAGGAGGGGAAGGGATATGACTCGAGCACTGTATAGGAACAGCTGCTCTACCTGACAGGATGGAGCAAGTAAAGGTGAAAGAGAATACTGGGAGGATGTGGGAGTATGTAAAAACAACACTTTCTTTACATATATTTCTATTTTCAGGTCACATTGAAGCTTCACTTTGCAAGGACACAGAGGAAAAATACAGGAAGTAATGAAACGACAGAACAGACTATAGTTGTGCATCTGTCGATTTCTAACAGTGCTTTTTTGGGCAACGATTCAATGCTGACTGAATGGTTGAGAGCTTCTTGGTGTAAAATATGTTTACAGTGTTTTTGGTTCTTCATATTTATGTGGTGCTCACTGAAGCAATAGATACAGAAAATGGCACGTTGAAATGCAAATCTCACTGTTGAAAATGCAAGAGTATTGAATCAAGTACTGTAACTCCAACTAAAAACTTGCAATAGCACAGTCTATTTCAGTGCTAAGGCACATTTTGACTAGTATTATATTATGAATAATAATTATACCGTCTCCCTAAGGGATGAGCTTGTTGCCTGTAATATGCATGTGTGCAGTGCTAGGAAAGTTAATCAAAAAGTAACCTAATACACATTATGGCAAAGTCACGAGAACTATATTTCACTACTCTTAAAGGGGACATATCATGAAAATGTGACTTGTTCCATGTTTAGGTGCTATAATTGGGTCCCCGGTGCATATACCAACCCAGAAAACGTGAAAAAGGACAACCCAGTAACTTTGTTTTGGTAAGCCTTTTTCTGCAAGCATGTGAAAAAACGAGCCACTCAGATTTCTCTCCCCTTCTGACGTAGGAAGGGGATTTTTTAATATTACCGGCCCTTAATCTGCATGTTTCCACCCATGGCGCTGACAGACTGTTCTGTATTAGCATAGTTTCCGCCCTCAGCCAGCTGTACACTGTCCGCCATTATCTCCGCGCTCGAGCAGCTGTAGCGACTGTCTTGTAGGCAGGTTTTGCTAAAAAGTTAAAGCTCTTGGATGGATCAGTACCAACTGTTCATGATCCAGCTTATAGTCTCCGGAGCGATACTGGTCACGGCAGTAATAAAAGGGAGAGTGCATGCTTTATAATAGTTTATCTGAGTTGTTTTACGGATATAAAGTTTACCAGTTTATTAAGCACCCCCTGAAAAGGCATACAGTCTGTATATATTTGTTTACTGTTAGTTGTAACGGGTGTTGTTGTGTAATTCGCTGTGTATTCTGATGATAATGCAAGGGAGAGAGTGTGTTTATGGAAAAGACTTTAATGCGCACTTCTTGTACTGTGTTTTATTCAGCTCTTACAGTGATTTTCTGAAGTGAAAACACAAACATTTTGTCTTTTTGCTCACCCCAAAAATTTTAACAGGCTATAAAGCATGATCTGTGGGGTATTTTGAGCTAAAACTTTACATACACACTCTGGGGACATCAGAGACCTATTTTACATCTTGTAAAAAGGGGCATAATATGTCCCCTTTAAAAATAAGGGTTCCGAAAGGTGCCATAGAGGAATAATTTTTGGTTCCCCAAATAACCTTTCAATAAGCAGTTATTAAAAGAACCATTTTACTTAGTGTGAAGCACATTTTATTAATCTAAAGAACCTTTTTTTTTCAGCAGCAGCAGCAGCAATGCCATAGAAGAACCATTTTTGGTTCCCCAAAGAAACTTTCAGTGAACAGTTCATAAAAGAATGTGTTCCTTAGTGTGAAGGACATTTTAATAATCCCAATTAAACCTTTTTCAATATAAAGAACATTTTGTGGAATGGAAAGGTTCCGTGGAGATTCTTCATTGAACCACAGATGCAAATAAATAACCTTTATTTTTTACAGATGTTAAAGGTTCTTCATGGAACCATTGATTCTAATAAAGAACCTTTTATAAGGTTAATGTAACTGCAACTGAGATGAATGGGAATGTTAACATATATTTTTCTCCAGTTATTATAAACCTCCTTGTGTCTTGTTTGTGACTAAATGAGATGGAAGTCGCCTCATGTTTTGATAAATTGCAGTGCAAGGTTCTTCAGTGCTTGGCGCTGTTATACTGTCACTTTAAGCGAGCGTCATGATGCGACAAAACTAGTGCCGTGTCAGGATAAGTGCTCCTATTATAATCACTGAAGCTATTCACTTTGTAAGTGTGGGCCGTCATCTTGTGAGTTGTTGCACAAAACGAAATGGACGTAAGAACGTGATTAGTAGTGCTCGCTCTGGTAACAAAATATCATGTTACCAGAATACCAAATAGACTTGGGAGTGGGCTTGGGTCAGTAAACAACCACCCAGAAACCACACTCAGATCATAATAAAAACAGCATAGCAACCACATAGCAACACCCTATAGGACTGCGGATATAGAAAAAAATAATTGCGGAAAAACTAAAACAAATGAAAAAACAAACAAACATCTTCATAACATATGTTCGTAACATTCCCAAATGAATACAATCATTTTATTTATCCTGCATGTATGTTATAGAAATGTGGCTTCAACACTGTTGAGGCTCATGCTGTTTTTCCCAGGATACTGCTCTACTGAGAACAAGCAGACATCTTTTCTATTTATATACTATTTATACTGGTGGAGGAAACTGTGTGAATATGCATTAAAGAGAAAGAGAGGAAGACAGTGGGGGGGGGGGAAATCTGAAGTGGGACAGAACATTTTGGATTCAAAGTATAAAATGTATGCGTGTTCTTGTATATATGGTTTATGAGAACACAAATGTATATAATGGCATGGGTGTTAGAATGTAAACATGGTTTATGAGGACAATTCTTGTGTCACAGTTTCTGCCAATCTCATGTTAATCTTGAGTACCTATAGAGTAGTATTGCATCCTTCATATCTCCGAAGCGTCTTTAGTTTAGCTATACCGATTTTTTCCAAAAACAGCCGAACTCGTGCACACACACACACATGCACAATACATTCTTGCCATTATCCCTGCCTTTCTATTCAATATACGTTCGTGTTGTTTACATTATATGCACTTACCCGCCGATTGCCAACAAAACACAAGACATTTGATGCCGTTTCACTCACTGCCTGCGGTTTCGACTTGTGACCGGGAACAAACAAACACACTTGCAGAACTCTGTTGCTGCTCCGGAAAAACAAACTGCATCCACTGTTTCCTTAAAGCTGGGTTATTTGTAAAGCTGAACAAGGTTATCTTTCCCTCACAACCAGAAACACACTTCTTTAGTGACATTGTTGATTTCGTGGTCTGAAAACAAAATGCCAGCGCTGCCAACGAATTCCGTAACCCGAACAAAGCTAGTTGATGTGCGTGCTCTGCATGCGCTCATCCGGGAGAAGTGCCCATACAAGCAATTCCACCTATTATGACCTCACACAGGCCCATACTCGAAAAAAACTTTCCGAAACTTACTCGAATCCGGAAGGAGTGTATTTGGCACAGAAATACTCTGTCATACGTCCAGCTCATCGTTTTAAATTTTGGCCATGTTTAACATGAGAATCCAACTCTTTAACAGTGTAAATAAGTCAGAATGCATGAAATAGCATTAGACCCCCGCCCCCTCTAAAAAAAAACATATTTAAATGTTTTTTGGAAATTCAAAAAAAAAAAAAAAAAAGCCAAAAGTTTTCTGTGATGGGTAGGTTTAGGGGTAGAGTTAGTGTAAGGGGATAGAATAGAATATTGTACAAAACCATTATGCCTGAAAGACCCCATAAACAAGCATTCTAATTTAGTCAGCACTGAGACACTGCCTAGAAAAGCACTGCTAGTAAACGAGAGTTGCAAAACAATAGTCTTCACATAGTAGTTAACTTGCATTTGCAATGTTCTGCTTTACTCTGCTCATGCAGACTACTCACTTACCTATAACTGTAGATCAAAAGCCCACCTTTAACCAGTCAGAATACAGTGGCTGGATATCAGCATGGAATACTGTGAATGTGATGACCGTGGTGCTGAGGCACACAGGATAAATGGTCAGTTTGAATGAGCTTCAGCGGAGAGACGCATGTCAGAGCCTGTCACAGCAATGTAAGAAGTGCTTGATAAGTCACAAAGTATGTGTGTGTATCTTTTCCACCTTCACAGAGACAGCGAAATGAGCATGACGCTTCATGTTCTGACTGCCTGACTGCACCATGTAGCCGGTATGTCAATCACTCCTGAAGCTCCCCAGGTCTTTTTGATAGTATCCTCACAGTATGACAATATGAGCTGCATCATTTGCGAGTTTGCAAAAAATGTACTTTACAGACTGTGACCATTAGCTTGTCATTCAAATCTCATATTTAGCTTTTGCCTTTGGCTCAGATATTGTTCTTTCTACATAAATTAAATTTCTAGTATAAGTACTCAATCATCAGTTAACTATGCCCAACAGGATGTTGTGTTTCCCCCAACAAGCACCGTATTTACACAGTGCCTTGTGAAGTACAATTACAGACACTTGCTGCAAACAAATACTCTAAAGAGTCATTCAATGAATTTAGGAACTTTTTGCTAAATGTTAACATATAGAAATTAGCTGATGTACCCATCATCCAATATTTTAAGAGAAATAAATAGAAATAGTTGCAAATTTAGCACAGAATGAGGTAAGATGACCCCCCCAAACTGAGGCAAGAAGCTGTTAGCCCTCTAATTTTAATCAAATTGTGACCCTGGACCACAAAACCAGTCATAAGGGTCAATTTGTTTTAAATTGAGATTTATACATACATAATTATACATTAATAAGCTTTCCTTTGATGTATGGTTTGTTAGGATAGGACAATACTTGGCCGAGATACAACTATTTGAAAAAATCTGAGGGTGCAAAAAAAAATCTAAATATTGAGGAAATCGCCTTTAAAGTTGTCCAAAGGAAGTCCTTAGCAATGCATATTACTAATAATAATACATATTTGATATATTTACTGTAGGAAATGTACAAAATATCTTCATGGAACATGAACATATTAATATCCTAATGATTTTTGGCATAACAGAAAAATCGATAATTTTGACCCATACAATGTATTGTTGGCTATTGCCACAAATATACCTGTGGTCCACGGTCACAATTTTTACAGATGTTTATTTATGTATTAACCTATTTTTGAAAAGAGATGTCATTAATATAAAATAAAAATAAAAAGTTATGTGTAAGAATTTTAATGTTTTTGAAGTCTTATGCTAACCAAGGGTTCATTTATTTGATAAAAATAAATATATTATTATTAAATATTATTAGAATGTTTCAAAATATTTTTATTTCTGTGATAAAGCTGAATTTTCAGCAGCTATTCTTCAACGTGACATGATCCTTCAGAAATCATTCTAATATTTTGATTTGATGATCAAAAAACATTTCTGAATGTCAAAAAACATTTTCTTGAAAACAGCTGCTTAATATTTATGCAGAAAATGTGAGGATTATTAAAAGAAAAACAGCATTTATTTGAAATGGAAATATTTTGTAACTTTATAAGTGTCTTTATGATCAATTTAGTAGTATTGATCTTTAGTTAATCTTCATTAAAAAATACATCTTACTGACCCAAAACCTTTAAAAGGTAGTGTCTGTATTTTAAACATTTATTTAACATTTAGGTAATTGAATAACTTTTTGTTAAACATTGTACACCGATCAGCCATAACATTATGACCACCTTCCTAATATTGTGTTGGTCCCCCTTTTGCTGCCAAAACAGCACTGACCCGTCGAGGCATGGACTCCACTAGATCCCTGAAGGTGTGCTGTGGTATCTGGCACCAAGATGTTAGCAGCAGATCCTTTAAGTCCTATAAGTTGCGAGGTGGGGCCTCCATGGATCAGACTTCTTTGTTCAGCACATCCCACAGACGCTCGATTGGATTGAGATCTGGGGAATTTGTAGGCCAAGGTGGTAAGTGTCAAAGTAACATCCACATGGATTGCAGGACCCAAGGTTTCCCAGAGGTCAGCATGGGCACCCTGAATGGTCTGTGGCTATACAGCCCCATACCAAACAAACTGCGATGCACTGTGTATTCTGACACCTTTCTATCAGAACCAACATTAACTTCTTGAGCAATTTGAGCTACAGTAGCTCGTCTGTATGATCGGACCACACGGGCCAGCCTTCGCTCCTCACGTGCATAAATGAGCTTTGGCCGTCCATGACCCTGTCGCAGGTTCACCACTGTTCCTTCCTTGGACCACATTTGATAGATACTGACCACTGCAGACCGGGAACACCCCACAGTTTTGAAGATGCTCTGACCCAGTTGTCTAGCCATCACAATTTGGCCCTTGTCAAACTCGCTCAAATCGTTACGCTTGCCCATTTTTCCTGCTTCTAACACATCAACTTTGAGGACAAAATGTTCACTTGCTGCCTAATATATCCCACCCACTAACAGGTGCCGTGATGAAGAGATAATCAGTTATTCACTTCACCTGTCACTGTTCATAATGTTATGCCTGATCGGTGTATGTTGCACACCTTATACACTCTCTTCTTTTTGAACCTATGTCAACATGCACGTCCAAAGAGTGAAATGTCCTTATGGAAATGTCCTTTATTTGCTATCAAACTTATAGTATTACATTGCTCTGGCTCCTGTGGGCTGATGGCTTCATACACATTCTGCTGCTGAGATACTGATGTGATAAAGAGTTTCCTCTGTGATAGCGCCACTACTAATGAGTTACAGCAATTGTCAAGCAGCAATGGTCTGCCCCGCCCCCTCATCCATAAGATTGATAGGGCATGGCCAATCACTGAAGGGTAAAGTCATCACTTAAAAATCACCCTAAAGCCTTAAGCACATTAAAATGTATCTGTAACCCTGTCTCAAGTCAAATGTACTAGTTGAATGAATATGTTACATAAACATATTTGTCTGTCTGATCTATCTTGTTGCCAATTTCACATAGAATACCTCCTGAGTTACCTTGTGGAGTGTAGAGAGTTTATTCATATGCAGTCTATTGCTGTAAATTATATTTTGCAGGAAGAAAGAATTCTGTTGCATCTCTTACATGTGGTTAAAAAAAAAAAATCTGTATCCGGAGATGAGATTGCTCAACCATTGAAATAAGAACAATAAGACTACAGAGAAGAGGAAAAAAAAAATCACAGTCTATAAATCACTCATAATGATGACAATAAGTATTGCGGGTGGATTGTATCATATTGGGTACTAGATAAAGAAAAAAAGGAAAAATATAAAGAGGAAACACAAAAACAGACACATCTAATGCTTAAATGGAAAAAATCACTTAATGACTCTCAGGAAGGTGCCAACGCCTCAATCTATGACTGGAGGCTGTTCAAACTGATGGAGCTCAAATTAATGTTTGAGAGGTGCTATTAGTATAAATGTTATCTGCAATTTGCAAATAATTTATGCTTAAATCTTGATATAGCATTGTGAATGATGTGCTTAGCAATAACATTAATCTACACATATAGGAACAGGTCAGTAGCAAGTAACTTGAAACAAAATTTTAGAAGGCTTGTTCTGGATGCACTCAAGCCACAAACTATGTCCTTGCAAGAGGAAGGATGCAGAGAGTGGAAAGGTAAAAGGCAAAACATGCTTACAGTTCACTGAAAGCAATGCTGTAAACAAGCACTTATTAGAAATGAGAAGCTTCTTTAATAATCCTCATATCATTCACTTCTTATCAGGGAAATGTGAGGTGCACAAGGAATTTGGGATCCAGTTGGTGTTTTACTTTATTATTTATACATTCTTGCACAGATGCATTTAACATATCTTATATGTAATCATTTACATGCAAAAAACATAGCTGAAGTTAGATAGGCTGCGCCTCTTCAAATATACAGACTTAAACTCAGAGACGCAGCGCTGCCAACTTTACTAAGCCTCTACACACATGCACATGCACAAGCTCAGATGTGTTTGCTCTTAACACAGAGTAAAAGACATGTACTGAGAGAATTTCCATCTCGGTCAGCTATGTATTATTTCTCCTGCGTATATCTTTCTTTCAACTGTAAACGCTGCCAGACACAATATATGAACATTAACTGCTGTCAGTGACATACGTGTCATTTCACCAGCCTACCAGCAGAGGACACAATCACTGGTTGAGTGAGCAGTCATCAAAACAAAACAATCTTTTTTCTTATTTTATAAAAATGTAAAAGTCATAGTGTCATTTGTGCTTACTTGCAATTCTCTATCACCCTCTTTGTTTTCAAATGTGTCATTCAATTTGTTTCAAGTGATATGCAAACCATTAAAAGAAACTTTGCAATTTAAGCGTTCCATTCTTCTTTTTTTTCTGAACACAAACATGCACAGCTTTAAAGGATGTGCTGGTTCATCAGTGCCAGAGTTCCACTAAACATTTTAAAGTTTCAGTTCAAAGCATATCTTAAAGTTTAAAAGTTCACAAAACTCTTCAGCTGGATAGACTGAAAAACTTCTCACTCACAGAATGAGAGCAGCAGGAGTGAATGTGGAGGTGTAGAAAAAAGAGAGAATATGCAGGAGCAATAGATGTGAGCAAAAGGCTGAAAGCGAGGAAAGAGATAAAGAATAGAAAAGAGGTGTGATTTTATTTTGGAAGAGTGAAGATTAATTCTACCTTCAGACAGCAGAGATACTATTAGTGAAAATGTTTCAATCCATCTCTATGTGAGGAAAAGCCAAGTGGAATGGCTCTGAAGACGGTGGAAAAGCAAAAAAAAAAAATGAAGGAGACAGCCCTCTAAAGCCATCTCTCAGGTCTACTAATAAAATCTAAAGTCCCCAGCTGCCTGGCCTGCAGTTTCCTTGCGGTCTCCATAGGCCCCTTGATGGCCTCTACCCAGATTAGACCCTGCCACTCATTTTATTTGCTATTTCTATTCCTCTTTACTACCATCTATTTTCATATTCCCCCCCACAAAGTCACGTATTTCATTTTAAACCTTTCAAAAATATCATTTCTCTCCTTCAGCTTCTGATTATTTTCTGCTATTTTGTGCATCTTCACATCATCTCCTCAAACCTCTCACAGTTTTGATATTTTTCTCTCTGTTCGTTTTTTTCTTCCTCCTTCTATATAATCTTCCCGTTCCTCAGTTAAATATTCATGAGTATTAGTGTGTGGTCGCCCGGAAACAGACTCTCATTAACGCGTCAAATGCATACTAATGAGCTAGCTTAGCAGGACTACAGGGCCGACGGGCAGAGGAGACTGAGAATCTCTCACATGCTCAATGCGGCTGGTCGGTGCAAACCCAAGTGCAAACTGTGCAGCGCTGTAGGAAATGAGTTTTTTTTTTTTAATAAAGATGGAATTTTCAAACTAATTTTTTTCTTTTAGGACTCCATCATTCGTTCATAATTTGACCTTGTGGTGGCTTCAAAACTTTAATTCTGACACCTGTACAGTTCACAACAACATGGACCATTAACTGAATTAATGTTAATGGATTATAACAACATTCTCCAATCTGCTTTCTACTTTAAAATTGCACTAAACACCATATTGCATGTTGTAAAAATACAGGTAGTAAAATAGAAGGCAAAATCATGACGCAAAATTCATAAAAATTGCATTTTCCATGAGTCACGGCTAGTGTTTTCCATATAACACATTTAATTATAGAGAACAATTATAGTATTTTAAGTGAAATTGTATTGTACAGTACACTGTATAATGTAAAAATCTAATATCACTTTAAATGGTAAATAGATAACCAATCAATAGGTCTTAATTGTACAATTGTTAATTTTTCTGTTAAAATTACCAACCTCCAAGCAAACAGCTCACAGTGTCTATCTATGATTATCAGCTATTATTGCCTATGAATAAACATAGGGCTTTACATTAATGAGCTATCAGCTTGTTAACCTTTGCTGGTCTTATTTAGATGTCTGGACCGAGTGTGCATGGCTCACTAACCCAGCATTGTTTTGGATTAATTAGAGGGCGACTGGTAATTCCCCAATGTAAACCAAGAGAAGGCTTCAAATTAATAAAAAAAAAAAAAAAAACTAAAAAAAACAGACATCACCCCAGTGACAAGAGGTGGAAAAAAGGGGAGTGATTTTAAATTTCATAAGTATGTGACATCTGCAGTTGAAAGAGAGCAATATTTATGGCATAGAAATATATCTCTGAAGAATGCAATAAGAGCGACCCGGCTCGGAAACACTTGAGTGGTCAGAATCTCCACCGCACAGTTCATTTCCATCTTTATCTCCTTCATTTCATCACTCTTTCCCTTGCCCCCTCTTTTTCTCACTCTCTCTCGCTCTCCAGTCTCTCAATCTCCTCCTAGTAAAAGGGGCAGAGTTGCCATTTAAGACCAAATAGAGTCCATCAATAAGTTGTCACGGGGGAGAGCCTTTGTGATAAGCCATTAAGTTGGGTTTCTACCCCATTTCCATCCACTGTCCGCCCTTTACGGTGGCTCCAAAAGAGTAGCTCAGCACCTACACATCGATCTCTATCACTCTTTTCGGTTCTTATTTCATTTAAAGAACAGTTCGAATGAAAATTCTGTCATCATTTACTGCGGAAAACAAAAGATGATATTTTGAAAAATGTTTTGTTCATACAATGAAAGTCAATGGGGTCCAAAAAAATACAGGTTTAGAATGACATAGGTGGGTAAATAACGACAGAATTGTTTTTTTTTTCCTTGTGAACTGAAGGCTCTTTCATCTAAAATAAGATAATCCATCCAATAGTTTTGTTATTACCCTTGACAGTGAAAACAGCAGTGAATTGTTCCACCCACATACTGTACGTTTTCATAGAATATGTTGCCGTTAAATGGAGTCTGTATGTTTTCATACTAAGAGACCCTGATTCTTTCACAGAGAAACCAATGATGAAAAAAAGGTGAAAGCAGGACAGCTGATTGAAGAGATTAGCGGGAGTGCTATTGCTAAGAGCAAACCCAAACATGATAGTTGTAATATTATACAACAAGTCATTACTTTATAGTATGCTGATCGCTAATGCACACTAGTACAGCTCTGAAAATATTTATTGCGAAAGGAAATCAAGTAAATTTCACATAATCCGACTAGTGCAATATGTTACTCGCTTTAGCGATTTTGTGGTAATGTGAGAATATATTATCTTTTCCCTAATGTGTGCAGAGGCTGAAAAACACACCAGACTAGAAATGCCCATCATGAGCTGTTGCTAAAAACAAAGACTTTGTTTATCTCATTCGAACGAAGAGACAAGGCAAGCCAATTTGAGTTTTGCAGGCAGAAAGGTCAGCCCAATACATCAGGGTGATGTCTGGTTGCAAAATCGAGGCGCAGAAATATCAGACTTGCCTCTGAAGTGTCAAACATGGCAGCGGGCTGCTGTAAAACAGGACTGTTACTGCACCGCCGCTATCTGTAGAACAGGCACAATGTATTAGTCAGCCACAGACACCAAATGCATATGTGATCACAGTAAAGATGCCATGTGTTACTATATCAATATGATGTATAATACTCTCACAAAAAAATGTCCTGCAGATGTTTATTAGGATTACTGGAAATGGAAACATCTGGCTCTCATGAGTGTATCATTTTAAGTTTAGTAAATTGAGAGTGAATGTTTTTTTTCTGAAATGCATTTAGTCTTAATGGAATAAAATTATGGATTGTTAATGACATCTGCAGGGCATAAATGTGTAAATATGAAGAGAAAATTGTACTTGCATCAATAAGTCAGTAATTTTACAGGTTAATAAAAATTGGCATTTGTTATACAAAAAAGGCCTTTAGCAAGAAAAAATTAATCTCAAAATATTCAATCAGATAGGATGACATTAAAGACCGCAAAATCTGAAAGTCAAAATAAGCACAATGGCAACACTGGTGATTTAACCAGCAAAATAAAATAATTTTCAGCTGGTGACACTGGAGAAAACAGCAATATTCTCAATATTCAATATTCCATTTGAGGTCAATTTTCCAATTGTGTCTTTCTGTATACTTTCTGTATAGTGAATAGTTAATTCAGAGACCAACCTGAATGAAACCAATTAAACCAAACCTGCGCATCCCACACAATTCACCTGATCACCTCATGTGAGTAAATGTGACAGCAGGGTCACAAGATGATTGTCAGTCCTTTTCAAACACGCTCTGTCCATCTAGTAATAAGGAACTGGAAGTTATCGAGCTGTGCTCCACTCGCAGACTTTCACCATGGCACCATGCCGGGCAGCTATCCAAGCACTGATCAATGACTAAGTATTGCCGGCCTGCTAGCTGCAGGAAAACACAGCCTAATTGAGGACTTGGAGGGAAGCCAGGCAACGAAATTTGCACAGTGATGAGATATCCTCTGCCATAATTCATAAAGTGCTATTGGCGTGGGGGAAAGAGATTGACTGGTTTTCAGCGGTAAACATGGATGTGCCGCAGTTTGATCTGGCAGCATGATTTGGAAATATTTCTCACCCATTTGCTTTTTTAGTCATTAATCAGAACAAATGTTCTACTGATGGCCTCCCCATTATGTGTAATTTAATCTAATCTTTTCTCTCAATTCCAATAGAAAACGCTATTCAGAGAGAGAGAGAGAAAGAGAGAAAAAGAGACAGGGATGAAAAATTCAGTCATAATCTCCACTCTGCAATATAAACGGCTCGCGATATAAACAGACTGCATTGCTGAAGACAACAACAGGCAGATTTATATTCATCCACAAATGAGGGACAGGATCTCCTGCTGTATGGGAAACTCACAAGCCCTCTGTTCACTCACGCAGATTTGAATTACAAGTACACCAGAAAAATCTGTTGGGACAGCAACAGGGAAAAAATATTAACTTGCAGAGTTGAATCCTGAGGTGTGTGTGTGTGTGTGGGGGGGGGTAATCCTAGGAAAACCTTGTGAGGTGAGAGAGAAGATGGCAAGATTAAGAGTGGAAAAGAAATATGAATTGAAGGGAAATAGGGAGAAAGAGAGAAAGAGAGGGACAAGGAAATAAGGGATTAAAGAGAGAGAGATAGCAGGGCGAATGAGAGCAAGTGAGATAGAGATAGTGAGGGAGAAAACGAATGATAGAGACATGGAGAGAGATAAGCAGCAGAGCGAGAGAGATAAGAGAGGGAGGAGTGGGTTGATGTGATTTTCTCCACTGAACTGTCTGTTCTGTTTTTCATTCGCTCTAATGTAATTGCCCATAAATCATTAATATTATTCCACCGCCTAGCCAGGAGCCACACATCCCAGAGTATGTGAAGTTCTCCTGATCACAAGGCAATAGACACACATATTTTTATCTTTCTTTCTCACACACGTAAACCTTAAAGACTGTCCTCAGGCGCTCCACCAGACTCAGAGAAAGGACCATTAACTTATCTAATTTAGCAGCCATGCCCATTATTCAGATAATCAAGACTTATTTCTCTTTGAAAACAACAAAATGATCAGTCCACAGCAGCTGTGATTCTAGGAATTCAGTCTTACCGTTATCAATAGTTATCAAATATTAATTATCATATATTACCCTTGCTCCACTGTCAACATTTAAATAAAATGATATAAATAAACAGCAATGTGTGTGTGTTGTCAATAAATGTATATCCTTAATGTTGATGAATAATCAACATAATTTGAGATGACAGTTAATGCAGAGCTGAGATGTAATACAGGGTTTCTTACCCTCCATTTTTTTTCTCCTTATAGAGCCATATCAGCAAAGTTTGGCATCATTTCAAGGTAGCCTCTATCATTCTTGTTCTCAAAGCAACATGAAACATTTGATGAAAGCAAAATGAAAACCAAACCTTTTTCACCAGAATCTCAGCAGTATCCTGGGTTTAAGACGCCTCATGCCGGTTTCACACTGCATGCGCAAGCAGTGCGGTGGCAGCGCAGAAGCTGTGCGTATGGAGAGCGGGAGCAGCGAGTGCATGTTGTGCTTTCACACTGGCAGCGTTTGTCGCGTGCAGCTGAACCGTGGCTTGTGTCACCTTTTCCGGTGTTCTCCTCCAACCCCTGTCTGTCTCATGCTTTGATTTATGATGGGCAGCATATCTGCTGAAAATGCGACCGTGTTCCCCTCTGTCCAAAACACATATACATATAACATGCTGTATATAGGTAGTTTACATGATCAAAGTAACCTTAAAGTTAAGATATGCCTCTAGTTTTAATAATTTAAACGGGCCTTTGAAATTTGGCCAAACACTTCTGGCAGTGATGTGTTTGCATGTATTTCACAGCACTGGATGTCATATGGTGATTGTGAAACACACGGAACACTTCACCACATGATTTCATGGTGAAATTTGTTATCATGGTTTTGTTAATCATGTCAATTTTGATCAAGAACAATGCACTGTGGCTTTAATTCAGCGTGAGCAGCGCTGCAAAAATAGACTCTGTGCCGACGCTCTGCTAACGCGTGCAGTGTGAAACCGGCCTCAGTGTGTGGTTCAGTGGGCACAGTCTAATGCAGAAGTATCTACATACACACAGCAGGCAGTCCTGCCTTGGAAAGCTAATTAGACTTATTTAAGTGCTTGGAGCAGGTAAAGATGCCCTCAAAAGGCTCTGTGCAACTTCATATAAGGACTGTTGTTTGCCTATAAAATAACTCTTGCTGGCTATGATGTACAGTACTTACATCAACAGACTTGCAGGTTACAGCAGGGCCAGGTTGGTCAGTGTTATATTGGCTGTGGCCCTTTGCCCTTCATGTCCTTAGAACACTATTCCACTATATTCCACATGATTCATTGTGTCTTTTCTTTCATTCTGTAAATCATCAGACCTTAGAGACAAATCGCCAGTCAGAACATTTTTGGCAAATAAACTGGTCCTTTATCATCAGCTAACAACTACTCCTCACAAAAATCTAAACCAAGAAAAGCCAACTTTAAAACAGGAGGTGTCAGTAATGTTCTGATTTGAATTATATGTTTGTATCATATGCTGAATCATAACATATGATTATATCAGGCAATGCCTTTATAGCAGCGTTTGAGCATTAAGTTACCTCACAAAACTGATTTTGGACAGAATTCTTAGGCAGTGTAACTGTTTAATGATCTACAGCTAAATTTGGTGATAACTAAGCAAATATTTAATTACTACAATACTAATTTCTCGCTAGAAATTATATCAGAAGTGGAAAACATTGGTCAAAAACTTACATTTACACACTAATTGACTATCAACCGCAACTTTCAGATGGCATATTTATTCTTTAGCTCAACTGTCATAGAATGAAAAGCACAGGATTGTGGGATATCAAAGGCAGTGAAGGAAACATGCTGCCTTCAAAAATTGATCAGATGAAGGTCTCTCAGGAGACAGGAAGTGAAGCTAACATTGGATTCGGACGTGCCTTGATGCTTTCCTACCTTGCAAAGCATCCTCCAAAGGCAACATTTTTAAGCTTTTGGATGCAGCCAATGAAACAAAGGAAACAATAACTAAACACAGAAAGATAGAATACATGAACAATGGGAACAAAACACTACAAAAATATCCATAAAACAAAACTAAGAACCACAAAACCAAGGCAACATGTAACAATTAGGTGTACTTGCATGAAAAAATAAGTACAACGTACTTATTGTGTTGATGGTGTATTGCAAAACACTATTGAGGTGGGATACGGGTAAGTTTAGGGACAGGTTTGGGGGTATAGGTAGGTTTAAGGGTGGGTTAAAAGGGAAGGGTCACAGTGTAACTAATTATAGCTGCAATCACAGAAATACATAGTACACAGTAAGACACCTAAAATAAAGTGAGACATAAAATATTAATATTGGGTAAATGGGTATATGGGAATGGAAATATGGTCTCAAATAAAAGTAATTGGTCTTAAATTAAAATAGTATATTTAATCAACAAAAACGTTACAAAAGATTTCTGTCAAAATGCTTTTCTATTTTCTAAATTTCTGTTTATCAAAGAATTCTGAAAAAAAAGTATCACAGTTTCCACAAAAAATTTGAGCAGCACAACTGTTTTCAACATTGATGGTAAAAAAATAAATAAAAATAAAAAAGCGTATTCAATTGAATTCTGAAAAATCTTGTGACACTACTGGTTTAATGACTGCTGGCAATTCAGCTTTGCCATCACATGAATAAATTGTAAACTTTAAAACATATTGAAATCTGCTATTTAAAATTGAAATAATTTCATTATATTAGCATAATATTGTTCTTTTATTGCAGTTTTTGAGAGCATAAAATATTTCTTTCAAAAACATAAAATCGTAAACAAACCCTAAACCTTTGAACGGTAGTGTATATTATATTATTTTCGAGGGGGAAAACAATGGATACAAATAAGAGTATGACAGATAATGTACAACCCAGCCCGTCAAAGTGACGAATGATGATTATCTGTAGAAAACCTCTGGGTTACACTATATACAATATCCATAGCACTGATTTGTCTATACAATTTAGCTCAAAAGGTAAACGTTTCTAGACAGCTGTTGCTCTGCGACACAGATCTAATAATGTGGAAAATCTCAGATAGGCCATGTCTTGACACCATGCAGCGAGAAAGAGAGAGAGAGAGAGAGAGAGAGAGAGAGAGAGAGAGAGAGAGAGAGAGAGCTCTTCCTGCCATTCACACAGGGCTGAGAAACATCTTCTTCATAGATACAGAAGCACACAGATCAATATAAAGGCTCACAGAAAAAACATTGAACCACTACTCCACACACTCAGATTCCTCCTTCACATCCCCCTCAAACACACACATAATCCCACATTAAGGTTATGTGCTCCCACAGTTTGTCCAACTGCCCCCTCTCTCATGTGTTATCCTTGCGTGAAGGTTCACAAGTTCTTCCTGCACAGTATTCCTCTGCGCACGCTCCTTTTCACCCCTGAGATACTGCTAAACCAACATGAATAATGGCTCTTTCCACTCTCTGCTGCTTAAAGAGCATATAGTGGGTATAGAGAAATATGTGTGGGACTTGTAGAAGACACTATCTCACACACACACAAAATATTGTACTCATGAGGTTGTTGCTTGAGCTGAGAAGTCTACGCAGTGAATGATGGCTGATACTTTGGAGGATGCAGGCCATCAAGCTCTTGTGCCACTGGTTGTAACCTACAATCCAGCATTATAATTGAAACACCTCTACAAGGTTAAGTGAGTGTAAAGAGAACTCATCTCCATAGTGCTTCAATTTAACAATGTTTCTTACGATAATTCTAAAATTTAGCAAGGGATGGGATATGACGGCCCTTTTTTTGTTTTTCTGAGCCGCTTGCTTTTGTATAATTTTAGTTGACAAATAATTTGTTATAGCCAAAGCAGATAGTCATACAACATTTACAGAACATTTTAATGGTATTTTACAAATGGCTAAAATATTAGTTACCATGAACTATGCCAGCCAAACTTAGCCCCACCCACAAGTTCGGTCTGGACTTGATCCGTTGTGGAGCAACTATGCTCGAACCAGAGCTGTTCGGACCAATCAAATTGTCAGGGTGGGCTTTATACGATGATGGACAGATGATCAACAGTAACGTTATCATCCACGTCACCAAAGAGCACTTGGGTTGAATTCATTTTAATCCTAAAAGGAGAACTTGTTCGTATAAACATTCACCTTTACTATTTCTCTCAAAAATGATTATCGTGTTGGTAAGTACTCCGTGTATACTTACATTTTTTTCACAACACCGGCAAAGATCGTTTACACTCATCTTCTTCTTCTACTTCTTCTAGTGCAGTTGAGTTCTGTTGACAACTATGCATTGCTCAACATACGTCACTTACTCTGCTTACTTGTTCTGATTGGTTGTAGGTCTATCCAATTGAGTGCAGAGGCATTTTGGCTGATATTGAGGTGGGATAAGAGTAAAGTTAGGGACAGGTGTGGTGGTATGGGTAAGTTTAAGGGTAGGTGTAAGGGAAGTGTCAACAGTGTAATTATAAATGTAACTACAGAAATTAATTACAGATGTAATTACATGCAGGTCATTTTTAAAAGGTAAGTACAATGTAAAAACATGTATGCACACAAAAGTGCATTATATTAAATGATTAATTTAAATGTTAGTACATAGTAGTTAAGGCCACCTAATATAAAGTGGGTCCAACCAATACAACATACCATACTGTGAAAGAGATGTTGCATTTAAAAGTGAAGAGAGATAAAGCAGATCACTGTCTCTCATATAGTTGTAAAGACATGGTGCGCTCTTTCTCTCTCTGTCCTTTTTTTTGTTACATGTCATTCAGAAAAGCTCACTCCTGATTAGAGTTGAAACAGGTGAGTGACTGTTCTCGCAGGTTGACAGAATTGTCTTGAGTGGCAGAGAGACACCGCAGAGTCATTTACTCTGCCTGGGAGATGTGGGTCGGGTGAGTGGTCACAGACAAATGAGATGAGATCTATTGTGGAGGAATAGATGGATCAGGGTCAACAGAAAGGGGATGGGGAGATTGTCAAATCCACTCAAAAGAGGCAGGGTTTGGTGAGAAGCATGTAGACAATACATTATTTAAGTGAATATCCCTGTGGATAAATCATGAGGAGCATTTAAGTTATTTTTGAGACCATTTGACAAGATGTAATATATACTATGATATATGATGTGTTGTTGACATTTTTGCTTTGCTACAGTTTTTGAAAATTCTGAAATCCGTGCTGATATAGTGTACATCCTTTCATTTAAATTAGGCTTAATATTAGGGCTGCCAATCAATGTTACCAATATTACACCCCAAAATGAAGATAATTTAAAAGACATTACATTTATTGTGGCAGATGAAAGCACTAAACAGACATTACAAAAAGTAGATTTACAAGCCAATAGATTTGTTGTTTTACTTCCATATGATTGAACATAAATCTATCACTGCTCTATAGTCCACAACAATCCATTTTACAAATGAGTCTGTCAATCTGTAAGGAGATTTAGGGGTCGTTACAGGACATACAGTGCATGATCATGTGGTACAGCTGTGCTGTATTTTTAATAGTTGAGATACTGTACAAATACTATAGTAGTGTCAAGTCTCACATTTTATCAACATTTCACAGTAGGAATGACAATTTAAAAAAAAAGTTCAGCTTTAATAAATGCATTCTGTTGTTCCATTCGGTTCATTCAGAGCTCTTGGTACAGTAAGTGTGGTTTGGGAGGTATGTGCCCTGTTGTAACTTACGGGTCAGCAGGAGTAATTATATGTGTTAACTGTTTAACACTTTTTTTTTTAATTAACGGCACTAAATTAATGTTTTAAATTGACAGACTTGCATGCTATAGATTGCGCCCCATTCACAGAAGTCCGCATTTTTTGCATGACATAAATAAAGCATATAATTACTGCTGACGCAAGCGTTTAGAGCAAATATTTGAGTCATTTTACATCATTACCTGGTCCGGATGCTTCCTGGGGAATTTAGTGCTAGAAAAAGCAAAAATCACAAAAAGCAACAACATCAGCAGGCACAATTCATTCTTAGGGAATGAAAAAAATAGAGGTTTAATTTGTTTAATAGAAGTTTCTAAAGACCTCTTAACGTTATTCGGATCAGCACCGGCACCTCCTTTTATTTATACATGTCGGGATAGTTCATCCAAAACTAAAACTCATGTCATTATTTACTCACCCTCATAAAAGAAGGTATTTTAAGAAATGTCTCAAAGTTTTCTCGTGCATATATTGGAACCACCAGAAAGGTTTGTCTACCAACATTGTTGAAAAAAATCTTCTTTTGTGTTCCACAGAGGAAAGAATGTCATAGAAATTAGTCAACTAATGATGATACTATTATGGAATTCAGATTTGAACACTTTAGATGAATAAAAAAAGAAATATTCATTCATTGGTTCACTAGATGCCTCATCTCAATGTACTGAGTACGGCTCTTAATTCTGACCGAGGGATCTAAGAGCTCATGTCAATGACAAAAACAAGCGATATGGATAACTTTGAGAGAAGCACTGACCCATTACTGCAGGAACACTATCATCTCCATGACCCGCTGACTAATGAGATCATTCTGTACTTAACTGTGCTGTCATGATTTATTCAGGCCGCTGTTCTGGTGCCCTAAGAAGCCCAATATGTGAAGAACAAGAGAAGTTAAAACAATGAATAACAGAGAGAAAGAGAGAGGTTAAGGATCTTAAGTTAATTTACATGCTCAATGTAATGGTTATTGTTGCTGAGGCCATTGTGACTCAATGGAGACCAGAAATGCTGATTTTAATAGTACCCCAATTCTACACCTAGTCTTTTAATGTGAATGTTAATGCATATATCAGAGTTTAAAGTGATAGTTCACACCAAAATGAAAATGATATCATCACTTACTCACCCTCATGTCATTTTAAACCTTGTGAAAGGATGCTTTGCAGCCTTTTTTGTGTCTCTGCCCCATTTCTCCTTCTATTCTAGCTTTCAGTGGATATGTATCTTCTCTGAAGGTGCGCTCCTCCTTCCTGCGTGACCCCTCTCTCGTCCCAGATTGCCTCATTTCGCTCAACTGTCACCCAATGCAATTTCTCATCAGACACTAACAAAACCTCAGTGGAATGAAAGTGTCGTTCTCTCGCCTTGCCCTCTCATAGCGTCCCTGGCAGGACTGTCTTTGCAGCAGATGCTGGGACGAGGGCTCCACCAGGGAGTCAGCAAGTTAATTCCATAATTCACAGTTCGAAACCATCATCACTTGTTTCAGGCAACAGGGAGTTTCATCAATAATGAAGATGGGGAAATTTGGTAGCAGAAATTCTTTTATACAGCAAAGTGGGTTTTTAAGGGGACAGTTCAACCAAAAATTAATACTTTGTCATCATTTACTCACCCTCATGTTGAGTAGACACATGGGGAGATTCTTCAATTCCTCTTCTATACAACAATATTCAGAATAAATTATTTTTTATGATTGGACTGATCAAGTACAGACACAGTGATCTGGTCACAGTGGTTTAAGTTAACAGTTCACTGGAGGGAAATTATTGCTGGATATTTATTAATAATTGTTTGTTTTAGATGGCAATACAAAAGTTTTATAGAGTACACTTATAATGGTTTGGACAGCCGTCTTAACTTCTTTTGTATGGAAAAGATGTGTCATCTTCATTCTCAGTAGCGACCATAAACGTCAAATCCCGCACTCATAATAAATTAAAAAACTGCCTCCTCTAGAATCTTTACGACATGTTTTACGGCAGTGACATTAAGCGTTCATAGAGTGGTGCAGGTATGACATCACTTTGTAGGCCAAACGGTAGTTAGCATCACGCTGGTTCCCTTGAGAAAAACCCAATAGGATTTTCCCATAGGCTTTTGGATTATCGCTAACAACAACCTCTGTGATCAACAACAGTTTATGACACTTGCACGTTTTGTCCATCAAGATAATTATCACAGATGAACACAACTTTTAAGAATTTTGAAGTCTAAATGCAGTCGCCAGAAGTAAAAAGCTAAAGGTAAGCTATAAACGGACTACACCACGGTCCTGCGATTTCAACGTCACAATCACTAAGCTTCCGACATTTCGGCATGATGACGCTTAATTTCCTCGACAGCCTCTGTAGTCCCATTTAGCCACTTTTTAGCAACCGCCTTTTTCAAGACACATAACAGCTTCAAAAAAATCACGAGTGGGGTAATACAGATGTATTTTATATCGTAGAATAAAACGTGAAACTGTCGTGAGCTTGTGTTCAACACAGACCTTATTTCAGCTATTTAACCAAAACCCCATTCAAAACAACCAATGACTTCGGGAAGCTTCTGCATTGTGGCCTACAAAGTTATGTCATACCTGCACCACTCTATTGGCTCTCGCCTGCTTCATCAAAGATCGTGACATGCCGTGTTTCAGTTGATGTGAATCAGTTGATGCATTTGAATGAGAAGTGTGTTCCTTCATGGAGTGGATCAGGATAACATTTTCAGCGATTAATAACTTAAATTCTGCTCTGCACCTCAAGCAAAACTATTATATACTGCCAGAGAGGACTGTGACTGCAACACATTGTCATTTGGACTACTCTTGGTACCGCTTTTGACATTTTTGCAATAAATGAATGATTGTGATACTTGTCTGTTATGTTTTTATTTTATTACTGTACATGGCTACTGTTAGTGGCTCAAAATATCTTTTTAATCCTATATTGTAACACATTTTTTTTTTCATACACATTTCTGTCCATTAAGTTTATAATAATATAATATAATATAATATAATATAATATAATATAATATAATATAATATCATTTTATAGCCTCTATAAAATGGTTATGTTTGAGTTTGGGTGTAAGGTTAAGGGATCTAATCTATAAAATGATAAAAGGGCAATTATACAAAAATCTTTATGATATAAAATATTGGTATATTTTACTTTTTTTTATATGTAAATACAGAATGTTTACGTTTAAATGTTGTTAATACGTCCATGTTGTACATTTCAGCATCTATCCAAACGTACAAAAATTTATGTTTTGTACCTGTAAATGTTACGTATTACTATCCGCGTATTAACAATGAGACCAGGCTGGGAAAAGAGAAGTGTGAAGAGTAAGTCATTTGCTGTTCCACATACACTAAGAAATGAAAGGGTAAGTCAATGAATGGCAGCATTGTCAATGAATTGTCAATTTTATCTGTATTCTCCCATTAATGGAGTCATACACATAATAACACAGACAAACTCCTGCCACGTCCCCCCTGTTATTAATTCTCGTAATCTCCTCACCTTTACTGTTTTCAAATTTCCTGTCAGACTTGACCTTCCATCTGTCTCAGAGCCTGGCATTTACCAGCTCTTTGCTTTTATGCTTTATAAACACCAACAAGGAACAAGATAAAGAGCGATTACAGTTCTGTGCAGAAAAAATAAGATGTCTCTTTTACAGCGAGTTATTAAAACTCACAAAATCTGCCAGTGCAATGCATTTGTTCTGCAAAATCAGGACAACTAAGCCGCAGGCAGACTGCCCCTTGCAGATATATATGTGTGTGTGTGTGGACATGGGGCAGCGGTGTGGTAACAGCTTTTGATAAGGACAGAAAAGTTCCTGTCAAAAAGGCACCAGGGAGCCATTTATCTCACACTATCCCAGGTTCTGGAGACTAGAAAGTCAGTGCCACCATCTCTCAAGACACTCTCCCGTTCGCTGTGGTGCCTGCAATTCATGATGACAATTGAGTTAGCTGGACTTTTGCAGTACAGTATCATGGCTGTTTTTATGTCTCTGTTTATGCTAGTGTTGCTAATGATGATTCATTATATAAAAGCTAGACCAGAAGGACCGGCTACTGGGCAATGGAGCAGTGAGTCAAATCAAGCATGTACTGTTTCTGCAGCATGCACTGACTGAAGACATTATCATGCGACTCACATGTACGCACACACACTTAAGACATGCACGGCTGGACCTACATGTGCAATCCACAGATTACATGGCCAAGCACACAGCTCTTCCTGATGGATGAGTGTCGGCTAGAAAAACGCTATAAATTTTCAGACCTCTGTCTCATTGGAGTTGTGCATTTCAGAGGCTTCTAATGCTTCCGGATTGCACACATGCCTCGCCTCCCTCTTTTCAGCTTTTCATCTGTTGAGGGAGTGTTTTCCGAGAGATAATTTCTGCAGGTATCACTTGTCATGCAGAAGTGGCAGAGGAAAAGCACAGTGAAAGAGAGAGAAAGTCTTGATGAGTTGGATTAAAGAAAAACATGGCAGAGTGACACTGACAATGCATTAATTAGTAGATATTAACATCAATTAATTATCTTGTGACTTGAAGGCTAAATGATTAACGTCATTTGGTTGGAGAAGAGTTTATTGAAAATAAATAGCTAAAGCAACACCTTTTATATATATACACCTTATATACAATATACACTCACCTAAAGGATTATTAGGAACACCATACTAATACTGTGTTTGACCCCCTTTCGCCTTCAGAACTGCCTTAATTCTACGTGGCATTGATTCAACAAGGTGCTGAAAGCATTCTTTAGAAATGTTGGCCCATATTGATAGGATAGCATCTTGCAGTTGATGGAGATTTGTGGGATGCACATCCAGGGCACGAAGCTCCCGTTCCACCACATCCCAAAGATGCTCTATTGGGTTGAGATCTGGTGACTGTGGTGACATTTTAGTACAGTGAACTCATTGTCATGTTCAAGAAACCAATTTGAAATGATTCGAGCTTTGTGACATGGTGCATTATCCTGCTGGAAGTAGCCATCAGAGGATGGGTACATGGTGGTCATAAAGGGATGGACATGGTCAGAAACAATGCTCAGGTAGGCCGTGGCATTTAAACGATTGGCACTAAGGGGCCTAAAGTGTGCCAAGAAAACATCCCCCACACCATTACACCACCACCACCAGCCTGCACAGTGGTAACAAGGCATGATGGATCCATGTTCTCATTCTGTTTACGCCAAATTCTGACTCTACCATCTGAATGTCTCAACAGAAATCGAGACTCATCAGACCAGGCAACATTTTTCCAGTCTTCAACTGTCCAATTTTGGTGAGCTTGTGCAAATTGTAGCCTCTTTTTCCTATTTGTAGTGGAGATGAGTGGTACCCGGTGGGGTCTTCTGCTGTTGTAGCCCATCCGCCTCAAGGTTGTGCGTGTTGTGGCTTCACAAATGCTTTGCTGCATACCTCGGTTGTAACGAGTTATTTCAGTCAAAGTTGCTCTTCTATCAGCTTGAATCAGTCGGCCCATTCTCCTCTGACCTCTAGCATCAACAAGGCATTTTTGCCCACAGGACTGCCGCATACTGGATGTTTTTCCCTTTTCACACCATTCTTTGTAAACTCTAGAAATGGTTGTGCGTGAAAATCCCAGTAACTGAGCAGATTGTGAAATACTCAGACCGGCCCGTCTGGCACCAACAACCATGCCACGCTCAAAATTGCTTAAATCACCTTTCTTTCCCATTCTGACATTCAGTTTGGAGTTCAGGTGATTGTCTTGACCAGGACCACACCCCTAAATGCATTGAAGCAACTGCCATGTGATTGGTTGATTAGATAATTGCATTAATGAGAAATTGAAATGGTGTTCCTAATAATCCTTTAGGTGAGTGTATATATGTAGTAAAAGCTAAATTAATTCAACATTTATGAATCAATATAAATACATTAGGTTATACCAACAAAACTAAAGTCAACCGTTAGATAAAAAAGAAAAGACTACTTAAGGTAACAATTGCAAAACCTTCTGAGATGTAGGTAAAAAGCCAATACAGGAAACTGTGTTGCCATGTCAACTTATAAGCGATGGGGTTGTTTTTCAGTATATTAAAAATGGATGATTTTTGTAACTTTTTCTAGAAGGAACTGGCAACACTGGCTGCAGGATTCATTTCCTTGCCTACAGATACTATTACTAAGAATTTATGATTACTTACAAATAAAAATTACAAAGGCAAATGTATAATGCATAAGCATTAAAAAAGCAGCAGGAGTTTCTAGAAACTATGCAGATGTGTAAACCAAAATACTGGGGGAATCAAGCATTTATAAAATAAAAGGAAAGCAAGATGTGGACAGGCTCTAAATTCTCCTCAGGTCTACAGTGCCAAACTCCGATAGAAGGGTGTGATGAGCACCATTACCTGCACGATTAATGAGGCGTGAGATGTGCCTGTGTCTTTGTTTCTTTGTATAAAGATATTACCGTTGCCAAATACTCCCCCATCTGTAACGCATGGAAAACCCTGTCAGTCTCCATTGGTGTTTATGAACCTATAATGCTTACACACAGCAGAGACTCCATTTTAACTTCTGAGCAGCATCAAAACACTGAGATTAATGAGAGGATACATTTGCTGGAGCAAAGCCATCATCACATACAGAATGCTGCGAGCATAAAGCCGGCTAAAAATATGCTTGCAGGCGCTGTTGTGTTTTATCAGCTTGTGCAGGCTGCTGGGGAAAGTGCTAGTTATTGCTAAGCTGAGGCCTATAGATGTGTATGTGTGTGTGTGTGTGTGTGTGTGTGTGTATGCACTCAATGCATATTTTCTCACAGCTATCTAGGTGCCACTTTTCAATCCTTCATTTCATGCATCTACGTTCCAGAAAGTTGCAGGTGGAGCTCATATTAGAATTGCTCATTAGAAATGAACCAGATCAGCTTCATGCACGCAGGTACACATAGTTTTCGACTAGACTGAACTCAAGCAGAATCATCCCAGTATCCCCTGCTGTTTCTGTCTAACTGTCCACCCAATTTTCTGTATCCATGTATGAACTGTGTGTATCTGACTATCTACATGTACAGGGGCTTGCATGCACATCCATCTGCTCATCCATCCATACGTCCATCTATCCATCCATGCATCCATTCTCCTTATCACGGGAATGCTTCATTCATCATTCATCTGCTTCCTTTACTCGTCCGCTTCCATCCACTCATCTCCCATGACTGTGTGTGTGTGTGAGAGGGAGAGAGAGAGAGAGAGAGAGAGAAAGAGATCAAGGTTTAGTTACAGCAGTTATCAGGACAGGTGTAAGGGATGAAAGAGGCACTCTCGGCTCCATCCCTAAGACTATTCTAATTTTAGCTCACCCTGCAATGCAGGGGATGCACAGTTTAACTACTCCGCTGAACCACATACACACAATGACAGCTCTTCTCTCAAAACTGTCAGAAAGAGAAAAGGCAATACAGTTTGCAAGGATGCACTAATACCATATTTTACAGACCGGATACAAGTACAGATACTTGCTTTTTGCCATGTGCCTGCATATTTTGTGATGCAATACAGCAGAACTTATTAGAGGCATAGTTTACTATTCAAACAGAACACAATCTGATCACCAAGGCATGACATTTTTTTTCCTATTTCTTTATTTTTAAGCAAAATGCCTTTAAGACCTGACAAATAGCTTATTTCTGCTTTATAATATAAGGTGGATACAGTAAGGAAATTATGGTATATTTGCCGGCAATTCTTTTTAAAAAATTGAATGAATTTGCTATTATTATTATTTAAAAACATGTTAATTTAGCAGCCATCTGGACAACATGCCAGACAGCAAATTTGTGAAAAAAATCTCAAAAATTGTTAATCAGAATAAAATAAAATAAAAATATTTAAATGAAAATAATCTAAAAAAAAGAATTCTAAACACATAAAATCAAGAAGCAAATTGTCACATATACACTCACCTAAAGGATTATTAGGAACACCTGTTCAATTTCTCATTAATGCAATTATCTAATCAACCAATCACATGGCAGTTGCTTCAATGCATTTAGGGGTGTGGTCCTGGTCAAGACAATCTCCTGAACTCCAAACTGAATGTCAGAATGGGAAAGAAAGGTGATTTAAGCAATTTTGAGCGTGGCATGGTTGTTGGTGCCAGACGGGCCGGTCTGAGTATTTCACAATCTGCTCAGTTACTGGGATTTTCACGCACAACCATTTCTAGAGTTTACAAAGAATGGTGTGAAAAAGGGAAAAACATCCAGTATGCGGCAGTCCTGTGGGCGAAAATGCCTTGATGCTAGAGGTCAGAGGAGAATGGGCCGACTGATTCAAGCTGATAGAAGAGCAACTTTGACTGAAATAACCACTCGTTACAACCGAGGTATGCAGCAAAGCATTTGTGAAGCCACAACACGCACAACCTTGAGGCGGATGGGCTACAACAGCAGAAGACCCCACCGGGTACCACTCATCTCCACTACAAATAGGAAAAAGAGGCTACAATTTGCACGAGCTCACCAAAATTGGACAGTTGAAGACTGGAAAAATGTTGCCTGGTCTGATGAGTCTCGATTTCTGTTGAGACATTCAGATGGTAGAGTCAGAATTTGGCGTAAACAGAATGAGAACATGGATCCATCATGCCTTGTTACCACTGTGCAGGCTGGTGGTGGTGGTGTAATGGTGTGGGGGATGTTTTCTTGGCACACTTTAGGCCCCTTAGTGCCAATTGGGCATCATTTAAATGCCATGGCCTACCTGAGCATTGTTTCTGACCATGTCCATCTCTTTATGACCACCATGTACCCATCCTCTGATGGCTACTTCCAGCAGGATAATGCACCATGTCACAAAGCTCGAATCATTTCAAATTGGTTTCTTGAACATGACAATGAGTTCACTGTACTAAAATGGCCCCCACAGTCACCAGATCTCAACCCAATAGAGCATCTTTGGGATGTGGTGGAACGGGAGCTTCGTGCCCTGGATGTGCATCCCACAAATCTCCATCAACTGCAAGATGCTATCCTATCAATATGGGCCAACATTTCTAAAAAATGCTTTCAGCACCTTGTTGAATCAATGCCACGTAGAATTAAGGCAGTTCTGAAGGCGAAAGGGGGTCAAACACAGTATTAGTATGGTGTTCCTAATAATCCTTTAGGTGAGTGTATATATGACATACACACACACACACACCGATCAGGCATAACATTGTGACCACTGACAGGTGAAGTAAATAACAATGATTATCTCTTCATCACAGCACCTGCTAGTGGGTGGGATATATTAAGCAGCAAGTGAACATTTTGTCCTCAAAGTTGATGTGTTAGAAGAAAGAAAAATGGGCAAGCGTAAGGATTTGAGCAAGTTTGACGAGGGCCAAATTGTGATGGCTAGACGACTGGGTCAGAGCATCTCCAAAACTGCAGCTCTTGTGGGGTGTTCCCAGTTTGCAGTGGTCAGTATCTATCAAAAGTGTTCCAAGAAAGGAACAGTGGTGAACAGGCGACAGGATCATGGGTGGCCAAGGCTCATTGATGCACGTGGAGAGTGAAGGCTGGCCAGTGTGGTCTGATCAAACAGACGAGCTACTGTAGCTCAAATTGCTCAAGAAGTTAATGCTGGTTCTGATAGAAAGGTGTCAGAATACACAGTGCATCGCAGTTTGTTGTAAATGGGGCTGCATAGCCGCAGACCAGTCAGGGTGCCCATGCTGACCCCTGTCCACCGCCGAAAACGACAACAGTGGGCACGTGAACATCAGAACTGGACCACGGAGCAATGGAAGAAGGTGGCCTGGTCTGATGAATCACATTTCCTTTGACATCACATGGATGGCCGGGTGCGTCGCTTACCTGAGGAACACATGACACCAGGATGCACTATGGGAAGAAGGCAAGCCGGCGGAGGCAGTGTGATGCTTTGGGCAATGTTCTACTGGGAAACCTTGGGTCTACAACAAATAATAAATATATGCTATACATATCACGCTTTGATGACTGTCATAATTCTGTGGTACTAATAGGCTATTGTAGGCTACAGTAGCCTATAGTTATTTATATTTCTTAATAAGATTGTGCCAGCTGGAACAAATGCTATAATGAAATTATGAATTATTACGAGTAGATCACCGCAGGATTAAAAGAGGTCGAAAGTTTTTCCGAAGAGCCAGAAAGTCACTTTGGAGCAGGCACAACAAATGAACAATGATACGTTAGCGTTTCAGGAATGACAGCAGATATATCAGCAAATATCGTTCTCAAAGAGATTATTTTTGGAATATAATATAACAATGCACAATCACAGTTGTGATGCCGACTGGGTTAAGCATTTTTACTGTATGTGAGTGAAATGTTGCAGGCTTGCGTGTGGATCTGCCAATCTCTTTAAAAGAAGATTACAAACGGCGAATGCCAATTGATTACACAAGACGACTCTGTTATTTTGGTGGTTTGCTTCACGATGTGAGTACAGGACTCTTACACTTTAAATAGTAGACATTTATTTAATTTGCCTAAAACATATGGAGCTATTTCTATATGTTTTGTCTCCCGCTTCTTGATTCTCGCGCCGCCTGAGCTGACACTGACAAGTGGTTGTCATGACAATGACGTAGTTTAGGGCTGCACAAGTTCGCGTTCGTTTACACTGATTCCAAACTGTTTCAGCGTTAACTTTGATACTAGGGCATGGGCGTCGGAACCATTGTATGTGGGTGGGACAAGACCCATCCACTTTTTAAGACCAATGATATTGGACCCACTCACTTTTATCGTCTCTAATTCAGTGCATGTCTGTTTACCTACCCCTAACCGATAAACACTTATTGTTAAACACGTTAGACGCTTTATTTCCATATTTTCTTTATTTTTATTGAAAATAAATGCTTTTCCGATCTTATATGTGATGGGAAAAGGGAGCAGAGGTAGAGCGAGTTCAGCTAAAAGGCGGATTCGAACCTAAAACTTTCTGCCATGTACTTTACCCCTACACTATTGCCACTGTAAATGATTCAGTGTTTTCCGTAATTTTGTCTGGCCCAACCAGACGTTAAGTAAACAAGCCGGTATATTTTTACTTAATGTAAATGGCATTTACTCTAGTAAAATTTTTCTGGGAGAGGACCCACCCAAATTCTTTTTGCTTCCGACGCCCATGTACTAGGGGCTGAGGTGGGTCAGACCCACCAGAGCAGCCACAGAGCCGCTTTAGAGCAGCCTTAACTCGGCTGTGTAAAGATGCCTTTACAGGACTTAAAGGATCTGCTGGTAACATCTTGGTGCCAGATACCACAGCACACCTTCAGGGATCTAGTGTCCATGCCTTGATGGGTAAGGGCTGTTTTGGCAGCAAAAGAGGGACCAACTCAATATTAGGTCATAATGTTATACTCAAATCTGATTGGTTGATTGGAATGCTGTTCCAGGATCAACAAAGCTGTCGATCCAGGAACATTGTGTGCTTCTAGCTTCTTTTAATAAGAAAGGCAGCACATTCAGCGTCATGATGCCTCCCATTTATATAAGTACAAGTGGTCTGTCTTTATCTTCCCTTATAATGTATCTGGCACTGTATTGTGCTTTATAGCAATACTAGCATCCTTCATCGCTTACATTTTCACATTTGCAAACTATCTGTGCATCAAAGTGTGTTGACAGATGGGGTAAACGATGATTCACAAATCGACAGTGGCCACCTCTATATGGAACAGGCTTTGTTGACAGTGCTGCATAACAAGACCTTTGTGGCATGTAGAAGCGTTATGTGAATCATGGCCATCTCATCTCTCTGGCAGAACTCTAAAAACTCAAGACAGCAGCACAGTGCCCATAAGAGGGGCAAAAAAATGAAACAAGCTGAGGTTAATTTTCCCTGTGGTGTTTAATACTGCTTTTTCATTAGAAACTGCTCTCTCTGGATCTTAAAAATAATAGGCCGCTGTCAGTCCTTTTGATTACAGTGAGTGAAATTCACAGTTTTTTGTGGTCATAAAGAGATTTGATTTCTGCCCTTTTCTTTATATATTCATGACCACTCTCTGACTTCCATTAGGAATGAATGATTTATTCTTGAGGCTGCAAGTGAAATTTGGCCCAATCATCTGATTTTCTCATTTGAAAACCCCTCTGGTTTAGAAGGACTCTGCACAAATGACTTCAAACCATCACAAGTCTTTGTCTCAATATATAATGTTTTTTTTTTCTTTCTGAAAAGTGAGGTGGAGTCCTCATTCTCCATCAATGATGTCTGAGGAAGATGAGAGGTCTTATCTGCTGCCTTTGAAGCATCACGTGGCAGCAGAGACAGAGGACTACTGCACGACTCCACATCCCCTGCCTGCAGGGCTTGTTTTCAGCTCCGTTTTGCTTGGGTTGCTGTGATACTTTGACACTTGGGATGTGGACGACTCTCAATGATGTCTACACAAATCACTGATGCTATCAACTAAAATCTAAATACTGAATAATACACGTGCAGTCTAGAGAAGGACAAGAAGAGGCAGAACTAGAGAGATTAAGAACAGAGGCTGAAAGAGCATGAAAATAAAGTCAGCAGGGGTCTTTGTGCATTAACCTTTGTGCATTAAATTTGTGTTCAAACAAGAGTGCAAACATTTTGGCAGAAATTATGATTCATCAAAAAGTTTGCACTTAAATTATCTCTAAATTAAGAACCAACTCAAATCAAACCACGGGTATTTAAAAAAATCATATAAAATGTATTTTATATACACTATATTGCCAAACGTTTTGGGACATCTGCCTTTATATGCACATGAACTTTATTGACATCCATTCTTAATCGATAGGGTTTAATATGGAGATGGCCCACTCTTTTGCAACTATAACAGCTTCAACTCTTCTGGGAAGGCTTTCCACAAGGTTTAGGAGGATTGTTTATTGGAATTTTTGACCATTCTTCTAGAAGCACATTTGTGAGGTCAGGCACTGATGTTGGATGAGAAGGCCTGGCTCGCAGTCTCCGCTCTAATTCATCCCAAAGGTGACTCTATGCAGGCCAGTCAAGTATCTCCACACCAAACTCACTCATCCATGTCTTTATGGACCTTGCTTTGTGCACTGGTGTGCAGTCATGTTGGAACAGGAAGGGGCTATCCCCAAACTGTTTCCACAAAGTTGGGAGCATGAAATTGTCCAAAATGTCTTGGTATGCTGAAGCATTAAGAGTTCCTTTCATTGAATTTAAGGGGCCAAGCCCAACACCTGAAAAACAACCCCACACCATAATCCCCCCTCCACCAAACTTTACACTTGGTACAATGCAGTCAGGCAAGTACCGTTCTCCTGGCAACCGCCAAACTCAGACTCGTCCATCGGATTGCCAGACAGAGAAGCGTGATTCGTCACTCCAGAGAACAAGTCTCCACTGTTCTAGAGTCCAGTGTCGGTGTGCTTTACACCACTGTATACTTATGTATATTTATATATATTTTATAGAAACATTTTGAACTTCATTTGTATATAATACTTATAATAATATAAGTATTTAAGTATTTGAACATATAAAGCTACTATTATTATTTATACATTTAATTTATATTGATATATAATGCAATTTATTTTATTATTATTATTATTTAAATCAAAGAACATCTCAGAAAATTATTATGTAACTATTAGTGAATGAGATCAAGTATGTAGAGAAAAATGGGAGATTAGCGAAAGGGCGCAGGGACAGCCAGCAAGGAATAGGTCAGTTTACGGTTAATAACAGAATTACAGCATTGCGTTGAAACATAATCCTGGCTTTGGGCTGCAAAGTAAACAGACATCATCAGCCCTCCAAGTACTAAAAAGGGGAGCTGCAGGTACAGAAAAATAAGCGACTTAGTTCAAAGCAAGGACAGTACTCTCCAAATGACCAGCACCTGGGAATAAACCATTGCCAAGACAAGGAACATCAGTATTCAGAGAATAAATGCTTGCCACTTCGTATTACTCATCCTGTAGTCTGTGTAACTCAGGGGAGTCTCACCGAAACGTGCTGAGAAGAGAGAAGGGATAAGCAGCACCCGTGATATCTGTTTACGGTGTGGGCAGATGGCTCTCTAATGCATGGATGGGCTCGGAGCCCTGGAGTTGTGAGTCTTGAGCCCGGTGGTTTGTTTTACCAGCAGACCTGTGGCACCAGTATTCAGCTTTCATTTAACGCCAGTGCTGTATTCATCTGCAGCAAAATACCAAATGGACAAGTGGACGCAAACCAAACATGCAATTAGCTCAGCATGCGAGCAGTGGACAGACTGTCAGAGCCTTTGACTAAAGCTGGGTGTTGACTGAGACGTGTTTGTTGCTTGTCAGATCGTCTGATTTGATCCCAATGAAATCTTGGGCAAAAGCCACGGCAGACTGTTTACACCAACATTCCTTCATGCCAGACCGTACATTATACATCCTAACTAATACTTCGGTCACAGCTGACAGTATTGTTTGAGCAGTCCAACAAGTCTGTGTTTATATGCAAAATGCAAATGAAAATTTTTTACATTTACATTTATGCATTTGGCAGACGCTTTTATCCAAAGCGACTTACATTGCATTCAAGGTACATATTTTACATTTTTGTCAGTACTTGCTTTCCCTGGGAATCGAACCCATGACCTTGGCGTTGCTAGCGCCACGCTCTACTGTCTGAGCTACAGGAAAGACATGCTTAGCACCCCATGCTTAGCACCCCACCCCATGCAAATTGCAAATTGCAAAAAAAAAGAGCCAGTTGTGACTGGGCAAAAGAGGTCATGGGACTCAATATCTGAAGAAAAACAAAACAAAAAAATTTGATAGTAAAAAAGCATTGTTTGATGCAGGCCCAGTTTGATACTGGGGTGCTAAGCACCCTCAAACGCAAGCAAAAGCACCCTCAGTTGATACTGTAATAATATACTGGCGAACAGATTTGCACATTTGTGTTCGCGCTCTGGAGAGCACCAAATGCATCTATTTACAACGTGTTTTTGCAGCGGTAAGTAATGTAGGCAATCACAGATATAGTTGTTAATCTCTTGAACGCGATCAGAATCTTACCGCTCAAAGCGGCAAAGTTTTTATTCAATGCAGGCTCGCGAAACTCGAGGCTATACAGTCTATAAAATCCACTGAATAAAACTATTTCATGCTGCTAAGTCAAGTTTAAGTTTTTATTCACAGTTGGTTACTTGAGGACTTTGTTTTATATAAAAATGCAGAAAGTTGCAAAAAGCAGAAAGTTAGAATGCACTTTAGATGTTCTGTGTCATTTATACCAAACACAAATGTTGCTGGTTGCTACTGTGTTTGCAGCCCTACTATTATTTATTTTTTATATATTTTATTTGATATTTTTTATATTTTTCAGTTTAACTGATTTTTATTTATAAAGTTGTATTTATTTAATTAAAATTTTAACTTGAAACATTCTGCTTGATAAATGCTCTAAAACTTTTATGTAAATTATTGACCGTTTAAAAAAAAATATATATATATATATATAACCTGTTTTATATATTTAATACTTGGTCAGTTTATTGATTTGTTTGGTTAACTTTGGATAAATATTTTATTTTAATACTGTGCAGTGCACAAAATTGACAGATCGTTCAAGTCAGTGTTCAATAAATGATGTTGTTAAGTTTAGAAATGTTGTGCATCCACTTATTATTAGTGTGACATTTCAGCATGCAAATGAAGGGAAAAACTTCAAGATATCAGCCCTAAAAATCGGCAGCACATATCAGCCATCGGCTGACCCTGACCTCTAAACATCGGCATCAATTATAGAAAAACCCATATCGGTCGATCTCTAATATGTAATATGCACTTCTATTGGTTCTTCATTAGACGTCAGGGCAGCAGTCATGCTGCGGGACTGTGGACCAAAATTTCTGGCAATACGTCAGATATTTATTGCAAAAGTAGCTGAGCATTTTACATCAAGCAATCCAAGACTGACGATTTCACCCTACGACAAAATAAATCTCCAAAATTCGTCTCAGACGGCAAAATCACTACAAGTGAGCAGTGGTGGTGTTTTGGAGTGTTTAGTCAGCACACAATTGTGGAGCTGGAGAGATTTTCTCTAAAATACACTCACACTAGTGCTTCAGATTCTATTTATGCCTCTTTTCCTAGATTCAATTAGTCTCTGCTAACTACTCAGAACAGGACGTAATACTTTTAAAATCAATCTTACTGTTCTGCAACCTCTTGCAATTTTGAGAGCTCTTGTATTTTTGGCCTAATCCCAAAGCAAACCTTTTCTCCAGAAGGAATAAATGTTGCCTATAATGATTTCATGGTGTTATGATGGTGTGTCTGAAGGACATAGAGGAAAAGGAAAAGGGTTTGTAAATGTAACGTGAATGTAAATGTAACATTTGTCAAAACACGCTCTAACACATGCAGATGCCAATGAGAATCAATGAGAGAGGCGGGTCCAGTTGTGCTTACAGAAATCCAATTTGCTGCATTCCTACTTGATTCCAAACCACACATTTCTTGGAGCTTATGCCTTCCCTCAAATGCCCTGTCATATCACTGTAAGAATTACAATGCTGTCTTTATTCATTTATATAACTCTCCAAGACATTTTGTGCCATTCCAAATTGGTTTGCATTGATAGAAAAGTGTTATTCAAGCACATAATCATGCAATCAGTGTGTTTCCCCCTTTATGAGACTATCTAACAATGAGTGCAATCTAGCTTTATTGCTTCCACTATTAGTACCCTAAAAAAATAAGGGTGTGCATGTTAAATAAGGACAAGGACGAAAGAAAATCAGCCTCTGATATGGATGTCATTATATCAACGCCTTCAGTGATGACTCGCTTCCTATCTGGTGTCTGAGCATGTCTGAGCATGACATGGGTCAAATGATGTGACGCTTCGTATGAGGGATGATAGGATTAAAAAGAATAAAATTGAAAAAGGCACTGGTTCTCAGAAAAGGGCGCAGAGATGATGTTAGCCCTGGATGCTAAGAAGATTAGGGAGTGACTATTTGTATATTGTGTCAAAACAGTCGTGGTTGAAATGGCAGGAGATTACTGGGTGGTCAAACAAGGATAGCTACGCGCATATAAACATGAGACATATATGTAGACCAGCTATGCAATAACATATATGCATGTCTACATGCTAAGGCCCAAATTAGAGAAAGTTGTTTTTAAAAAAGGATAGTAGTTTAATCCCTCTTATTGTCCTATTACTATGTCCATTTCTGTTTGCTTTAGGGATTTTTCGAGAGCAAATTCATTTAAAGGCTTTCCTGTATGAAAAAAAGCCCAGCATTGTTGCTCACCAGCATATGTTGTGGATGCTGGTCTCCAGCATGGGATGTTGATATGTTGCTGTCTCTATCTGGCTTCTTAACCCTGTAAAGCTTAAAATAATATGTACACTCAAAAAAACAAGCTGTTGAACCAACTTAATTAAATTAAGGAAAACTTTTCCACGAAATTGAATTACGTTTTTCCAACAAAATCTAATTGGTTTGAAATTATTTGTTGTAATCTTGTTGTATGAACTTAAATTCATTTAGTCAAGACTGCTAAAAAAATCATGTCATTCCAAGTAGGATAAAGAGGGGTAGAACGATGACCATATTTAGACTTATTTTCTTTATTTCTATAAAAACTAATAGCCAACACAACACTTGTTCACATGCTAAGTGTAACACTTGTAGCATGCAAGTAATGACCAAGTAAAACTTTTCTCTTCAATGGCATTATCAAAGTTACAGCTCACTGAGAACAGCATAGCCTAACCACAAGGTCTACACTTCACGATAATGGTAACCTCCAAAACCGACACAACATAACACAACTTTTAAATGTCAAATATAACTGTCAAATATAACATCAAACTTTAGCAGGTCTTTCCCTTTACTAAAAAAACACCTTAAACAGCACTTCATTTCAACATTTACTCTCCTGATCCATCCCTATGCAAAGCATGCTGGGAACTAGAAATACACTGCCCAGTTCAGTCAGCGCAACATAAATGATTCATGTAGTCCCAACACAAATGGTTTAGGTTAACTTAACATTTTACAAATGTTATTTATTTAACGTAATAAAATTGAGTAAAATGGCAATTAAGTGAAAAACTAAAGATTTGTGTTGTTTCAGCTTATTTTATTTAAATAAACTGAGCAAACAGCTAAAATCATTTTTTGAGTGTACAATAAATAAATTATAATAATATTTTAAAAAAAAATATGAATCAACAATAATATAAATATTGTTATAATGAAAATCAATGATTTTTATACTGTACAAACTGTATATTCTATTCCCTAAGCTTATCCCTTAAAACTACCCATCACAGAAAACTTTTTGCATTTTTACATTTTCAAAAAAACATCATTCTGTATGATTTATAAGCTGTTTTCCTCACGGGTATCCAAAATTTTCCACAGACTTCTGGAATTGCAATCCGTCACCCGTGTGGGGAAATTTTGTCCCCATAACTTAGCGAATACATGAACCACACACACGTTCAAAAGTTTGAATTTTTTTCTCTCTAAGATTTCTATTTCAAATAATGCTGTATTCAGCTTTGAATCCATCTAAGAATCCTGAAAAAATACATCACCGTTTACACAAAAATATTAGGCAGCACAACTGTTTTCAAAGCTGGTAATAATAAGTGTTTCTTGAGCAGGTAATTTTAAATTGTAATATTATTTCACAATATTATTGTTTGAACTGTATTCTTTATCAAATACAGTAACTGCAGCCTTGGTGAGCATTGAAGACTTTATAAGTAATTATAATTAAATTATCATTACATTTTATGAATTTAAAATCCAAGGGGGCAGCATGAATAATCATAATAAAAATAAAAAAAGATGCATACAGAAATGTATTTATTATTGAGATGGTCTCAGTGAGTGCCTATGTACACTACCCACCATACTAAGAAGTTCTGTATGAACTCCCCCCAGGTCAGCGTGCTGTAGTCCTCATGCTAACAGAGACAGCAAGACCCTGTCATAGTGAACCTCAGAGGGCTCGGAGCCCAGCTTGATTCCCTCCCTCAACGGCTGCTTTCTGGTATGACTAGGTGAGAAAAGGGGAGAGGGATCCGACAAACCAGCCCACAGGTGCTCCCCTCCTGCCCTTCTTCCAGCTTGGGCTCCAGGGAAAGGCATTGCCAGAGACGAGAGACTTTCATATGCAAATGAGATGCAGCAAGAGACCTTTCTGTCTCCTAACAGTTTTTTCGCTTTAATTTTTTCCTCCTTCTCATGCTGGAGCAAAGCTCATAAAATCCGGCACAGGCGGCCACATGGGGTGCAAAAATTTACCGCATTACAGGAAAGCGCACAACATCAGTGTCACCATTCTGAATTTATTTGCTTCCTGTTACTGGGTGAATCACATAACAGTTCTACAGTAAATGTCCTTTATCTCATGGTTGTTCCAGCATGACTGTGTCATCCTATGAGTCATTTTGGAGATGTTTAATGTAGCATTCCTAAGCATAAAAGTAGCGGAGAACTAATGTACAGTGCACACACACACACACAGACAAACTCAGGTTGCATACAGTTTCATCTCCAACTCATAGCTGTGCCTTTTTTTATTTTTAAAGTATTGACATTAGAATGAACCTTGTATAGTTAATTCTATTTCCTTTCTTTCTCTCCTATTCCTCAATCTCACACAAATCTGTGTAAACACAAGTGTAAATACACACCTGTGAGGCGCTGTGCCTCATTCTCTGACCATAAAAGGCAACGCTGAAACTCACAGCCCAAAAACCAATGCACGCATACAAACTCTCTTGCTCATCAGCACGCCATCACAGGACTCTTCAGGGGATGCGCTATCCTCAGAGCAATATTCTCTCTTTGCTGAGATCTCAAACTGTGAAACAGCTCTGCCGTGTTCAATCAAAGGAAGCCCTGATATAAGATGGAAAAGACACAGCTGTCAGTTAGTATATGGCAGCCTAATGCATTTGGTGCTGGTCTATCAATTGTTGAATTAAGGGAAAATTGTCATTTTCTTGTTGTCTTCATGTGAAACGGCTCATATCAAAGACTCTGATGCCGATGAAGTTGACTGCTAAGGAGTGCTTCCTCTGTTGCAGTCACTGAGGTATTGCCATTCAATAAAGCTCTGTGCCTTTGGCAGAAAGAGATGTAACATTAAATTCACAACAATCTAATTTTCATTACAGTCCTAATGTGCTATCGTGCACCTGCTGTACACAATAATTCTCCTCCTGTGATAAACACCTCATAGATACTCCATAAATAATTGTCAATATCAGTATTTCCTGATCTCACAGGAAAATGTAGCTATATTAAGAGGTGGCATTTTTGTAGGAATTTGTACGATGTGAATCGTACAATTATTAGAAAAAAGTAAGCATCCCTAAACATACCCATCACTGGGGCATAAGCAGATTGTACGAATTTATTTGAATTGGCCACCAATTCACAAAAATGCAAAATAATTACGAATTGCCATTAGATTGTGTTGGTATTTCTGGATAGGTTTCCAGAAAAATCTCTAATATACTTACAAGAAAAAAATAGCTAAGTGTAGTTTAAAAGCAAATTTTTTCCAGAGAATACACACATACACCATTCAAAAATACAGTAAAAACAGTAATATTCTGAAATATTATTACAATTTAAAATACCTGTTTTCTATTTTAATATGCTGATTTGGTGCTCAAGACACATTTCTTCTTAGAAATTATCAAATATTTTGTGGAAACCATGATTTTTTTCTGGAGTCTTTGAAGAATAGAACAACATTATAAATGCCTTTACTGTCACTTTTGATCAATTTAATGCATCCTTGCTGAATACAACTATTAATTTATTTCAGAATATATACATATATACTACACACACACAATTTTGTTATTTAAAAAATACACAAAATAGCAGTTTTGATATCTTATTCAAGATATTTTAATATATTAATAAAAACAACACAAAAAAAGATTAATGAATGAAGATGAATGAACATGCTCTACCTCCACAACAAAAGAGCCACATTTAAACAAGACTTAGTATTAAAAGAAAAATAAAGCTAATTTTACAAAGCCAACCAACCAACATGTCAGCACCATCTCACCGTTCACAGCCATTCAACACATTTGTGCTCAAAATGTAGTTGTTCTAGCTGAATTAATTCATAAATCTTGCCGCAACTTGCCATCTCATAAATATAATTCCTGCAAGTACTCGGATATTTAGAACGCATTCACAGACACGATTTGCTCAGAACAATGACTTTGATTATAATTCAATACCTTAACTGATTATGAATTTCACTGAAGGTTTAATGGCTGATTATATTTAAGGCAATTAGAGGTTGCATAAGGTGAGACAATTAAAAACTTGAGAAAAAAAATGCATTAGTGTAAAAAAGGCCTGAGGGTGAGAAGTCAGATTTAATCATATATGAGACATGCGCCTTAATTTCTTAAATTTTTTTCATATGGTTTTCTAACCTTTGAAAATTGACATTTCTCACTTATAAAGAAGTATTGTCAAGTTATGGACCATGTATTCAGTAAATGCTACAATGGTTTGAAGTTCAAAAATAAAACTATATTTTTTTTTGGCCAATGTATGCGATAAAAATCCCTTCCATGATATTCAAAGTTTTACAAAATGTTTTTTGTCCAAATAAGTTTTTGTCCTCTATTTTAGAAATGGGTTCTATTTCTGTGATGTCACAACTGGAACAAGAACATACAAAATCAGGTACTGCATATACCTGGCATCAAATTACTGCTAATTATTTTTAATATTTTATATTCATGAAAAAAGGTCTAAATAGCTTCCATCTTAGTTAATTTTTCTGTAGTGTTGTTGGCTTGGCCACCTACATCGGATCTGAGTAGCTTGCCCAACACTGCTGGTTTGTTGATTTTACACCCAGGAATGGAGGATTTGGCAACCCAGGAAAGTTAAATGTCCCAAGAATCAATTAAGCACAATCCTGTTGGTGAGGAGTAACTCTACATCACCCATATTATGAAGATTGAACAATTTCACAGTAGTGGAGACAGTATCTGGCCACTCCAAGGTACAAGGAATCGTCCCAGTTAGCCAGTGAGTTGGCCGCTTATAACCAAGGAGGTCATAACTGCAGGGCAGAGACTGCAAGCTCATAGGCTCGGCCGGTGCCTTCATGCACGCAAGCCACCTCCAAACCACTTTCACACTGTGGAACCAGCGAGCCAAGCGAAATTGGTTCCGTCAGGAACGGCAGCGAGGCGAATGAGAGGGTGACGGTGTGGCACTGAAGTCCAACAGACCAGGAACCAGCAACAGCCCAGAGACGTTTAGAAAGCTACATCCAGCCACAGAAGGAATCATAAAGACGTGCACATACTGTATATGTACTCACTCCATGGCGTCCTCGCGGCATTGGGGAATAAACAACTTTTTATAGCCTTTTAAGCTGCTTAATTCTCTGATATCTATAACCTCTGATACAGGAGTGGGAGGATGGCCACGCTCAGACGGTGGCTGTTTCGTGACAGAACAAGATCAATAGGACGACAGGATTTCTCTGAACACTCTGACACTCATCTCTTTCCCTCAAACAGAAAAAAAAAAAAAAGCTTCTCTAGATTTCTCTGTTTGTGACAGGTGGAGGAGAGCCTTCTGGAAAGTCTCTTTAAACTGACATACTCTCGTCTTGTATACTTTTCTCCTCTTCTTTTTTCCCCATCCCAGGATTCTAAAAGGTTACAGTCACATGGGGTGGAGAAGGAGTGAATGGCAGAGCAAAAGTTTCTTGAAAGCATGTCACTTTATCTTGCCAATGCCGGCTTTTTTTTAGATCCTCTTCTTTTCTCCATCTGCCACTGATGACAAATCTTTAAAGGCATGTGATGTGATACGAGGAAAAAAAGATGGAAAGATAAAGCGAAGTCACTACAAAGGCAGAAAAGAGGAGAGTGGGATGAGAAAGCCCTCTATTTATACTACAATCTAACCGTTCAGTCAATCCACGGTGGCAGTTCACTGACAGCACTCCAGTTGGCTCTATTTCTAACGTTATTGCATTTTAACACAGCCGAAGATGAACTTCCCCTTTCCTCTGATGCCCTCAAACACAGAACGTTCAGTGCTAACAAGTTCACGAGTGGATTCCAGTCACGATGTGGCACCTCGACAAACACCTCTTTCATCACTTCTTATTTTAAATCCAGACACACTCTCGCTCCCCTTCAACAGATAACTTCATGCATAGCGTCTCGCAGCTCATCAGCACCAATCAGTCACCACACAAACTGCCTCCTTACCCTCCTTTTCACCTCTTACCATAACACAGCAATCACCCCTACCATGACAAGTTAAGTCCTGATATCCCCTGAGAAGCCATTTAGCCCTAGCACCTAGGAGAAAGATTACCCTAGCCGCAGATCAACATTTATAAAGCAGATGGAATAAGGAGATTTGACCCAGTTGTGGATTATGGCCTTTGTAATACATTTTCATCAAAGCACTCTGTAAACCTTCCTGCAACCTCTGCCCATCGCACGCACTCGGGAACGGGCAGCATGAAAGGTCTTCATTTTCTCTGTCCTACTGCACTTCAAAAGAATGGGAAACGTCTTTTGCCCTGCATTAATCTGACTTATACTATGGGCTGATCTTTATATTTCACTAAGGATTGTCAGGTTAAATCCACATAAAAAAATATATCTTCCAGGGCTCAATAGTAAGAATGAAACTCATCATGAACATGTTTATGAGTCAGAAGCAGTGACAGATCTTTTCTACCATATTGTGATGTACATCCAAGTGTAGCGGATTTTTGGAAAAATAAAAGAATTAGGGCTTGGTTAGCTGGTTAAGAATGGAAGATGACCAGGCTGCATTTATTTGGATCAAAACTATTTTATTACAATTTAAAATAACTGCTTTTAATTTTAATATCCATTTTATTATGTAATTTATTCCTGTGATGGCAAAGCTGAATTTTCATTGCGTCAGTCTTCAGTCACATGACCCTTCAGAAATCATTTTAATATGCTGATTTGGTGCTCAATTATTATTGGTAATAAATTATGAATAAAGGTTATTTTATTATCAATGCTAAAAACTGTTTTGTTGTTTGATATTTTTTTTGTGGAAACCGTGATACATTTTTTTCCAGGAATCTTTGATCAGTACAACATTTATATTAAATTATAAATGCCTTTACTGTCCCTTTTAATCAATGCAATGCCTCCTTGTTGAATAAAAGTATTATTGTTATCTTACTTACCCCAAACTTTTGAATGGTGGTGTACCACAGTTTCCACAAAAACTGTTTTCGACATTGATAATAATAATACATGTTTATTGAGCACCACATCAGCATATTAGAATGATTTCTGAAGCATCACATGACACTGACGACTGAAGTAATGGCTGCTTTGCAATCACAGGAATAAATTACATTTCAACTGTTTTATAGAAAACGGTTGTTTTGACTTGCAATAATATTAATGTTTTTACTGTATACACTATAATTTAGATGTTTGGGGTTAGTAAGATTAAGAAAGTTTTTTGATCAAATAAATGCATCCTATGTATATCATAATACAGCTACAAGCCATTGAAATGTTTTGACGTTTCTTGCTTGAACTAGTTTACAAGTACAGTGTCTAAGTACAGTTTTGACTTGGCTGACACAGCCTGAACCTTTGTGGATTCATGATCATTGTTTTGCTGTTTGTCCTACATTCTGTTCACCTCAAGCTCTGGATGTCCCCTGTGACAATGTTCTTTCAATGCAAACCCCAAAAGAAAAGACTCTTAGTAGAACACACTGCTCTGGTTTCTTCAAAATACAAGATCCCTGCAGTTCCACAGATGCTCTTTGTGACTTATAAACCTTGTTTCTGAACCTGTAAGGTCTCATGCATGACAGACAATCCAAAGCAAGCTTCATACATCAAACCAACCCAGTATTTGCGTCTTGAATGACAATATATATACAAATATATCTTTGGTCTTTAAAAAGATTTTAGTCTTTTGTGTGTTCTAGTCTTTGTTTTACTAGAGTGAGTTCATTGCTTTTTCAACATCTGATTCAAACTATCACGCACGGAACTACTTATATACATTCAAAGTCAGTGTAGTCTATGTAGATGAAGACAAGCTCAAGTTTAAGGAAAAGTTAAAGATAAGTCTAAACTCCTCACAAAGTTTCTGACTGCTGTGCTTCTTTGCTCCTTTGACACTACAGTCAGAGAGAGAGAGAGAGAGAGAGAGAGAGAGAGAGAGAGAGAGAGAAAGAAGAGTGAAATCCTTTGAATGGCAGATCTTTCTATACACATTATACTTTTGAGAGTGTGTGCGCATGTTTTTGAGAGAGAGAAAGAGGGTTTCCAGAAATCTGTACCAAAATTGACATTGTTAAAAAGTTTCCTCACAAGTCAAGTTATCCATCACAGGCATATACCAACTATTGTGACATGCTTCTCTCATCCTTGAGTGACTGTGTATGTCTGTCCTAATCTGTAGTAATTCTTATGAAAGAGGTAAAATACAATCCAAAAACCCCCAGTATCTGCCACTGTAGTCCACTATACCGAGATGGATGACACAGCTCTTTATCTCAGAGGAAAAGATGGACTCTAGCGTTCAACCTTGTTAAACCATACATTTTTTGCTTTAATATTACCTTACAAACGCAGCATAAAATTGGCAAAGATATATGATGGTGATATACATATAATTTTCCATTGGGTTCTAAAATCCTTGAAGAACTACATTGATTAATGTACAGTACGGAGAAATGCTGACTTGATAAATAACTGTGTTTTTAATGGACACTGACAGAAAATTAAACGATGTACGCTCTCTCTTAAAACAAACAGAGAGCAAGCAAGTCAAACGATATTTGTTCTTATTGAAGCTCCCATATTTTGACAAATCAGCTCTTACTTGCCACTATTGTAAAATAATGAGAAACTGCACCTCAGAATCATTACGTCACAAGTATATTGCCATTAGTGTAACAGATTATAAATGTGTTGTTTATCATCCTTCCTTCTGGTGTCTCTGGATAAACACTAACTGGCCTTTGCTTATGTCTTATGAATCTTGACATTTACACAAGCTGTTAAAGGGGTCATGAACTGGCCTTTTTTATTTTTTTATACTGTTGTCTGAGGTCAACTTATGACGTTTGCATGGTTTTTACATTCAAAAACATCATAATGAATAAGTAATAGGCTATTTTCTACCCTGGTTTTAAGCCTAGCTCCTGGAATGCTCGGTTTTTATGGGCGTGCCGCATTGAAGACTTAAACGCAGGCTGCTATGATTGGATAACAGTTTTGCATATTATAATGAGCTTCGGCTCCCCCGTCAGTAAACGTTTTGAAAACGTGGAAAAATGGCAACCGGAATGATTCGCCCACAGGGTTCACAAAATGTCTTTATCAAACAAACACAATGATTTATCTCTCATCCACCCGCAATCCACATGCATCACTAAAACACACACACACACACACACACACACACACGTACACACACACACACACACACGTACACACACACACACACACACACACACGCACACAAACAAGTCAAGTAGGTAATGTCTTACCCACGTGAGCTGGAACTTCATTAAAAATAAAATTCAACCACATTCCTAATATTGGAAACCGAAGAAAGCTTATGCAGCGACTGTGTTTTTCCACAAACAGGCACTGCACACTATTTTGTAATCTTCAATAGCATGTTTATTGCTTGGAAGTTCGATCCGGTTTAGCTCCACGTAGGCCTATGTTATTTATTTAGAATTAGGCGTTTTTCTTCGGTTGAGGCGGCGTTTCACTGCTCTCTGACGTCACAGGGAAACAAATTCGCAGATCTCTCGTCTGATGAGCCAGCTGTCAATAAAAGCTTTTCTTTGACTAACAAGGAAGTTTTCAGCTCCGAAATTTACAGGATATTCTTATATTACGATGACCTTTTATACATCAAAAGCTCAAGGAAAAGTTGATTTCTCAATTCATGACCCCTTTAATAAACTGTAAATTATAGAAAGAACTAGTATGGGTTAATGTTCATATACACGACACTGTTACAAAAATAATAATGATAATATTATATGTAATACATTTGTTCAGCAATGGTGTATTAATTTGATCAAAAACAACAGTAATATTTAAATGTTGTTCTTTTGAACTTTCTATTCATCAGAGAGCCCTAAGAATCCTGTTGGTTTTTCATGTTTTATGGGGAATTTCCATAGACATGATTTTATACTGTACAAACTGTATATTCTATACCCTAACCCTAAACCTAGCCATCACAGAAAACTTTCTGCATTTTCACATTTTCAAAAAACATCACGTGGATATTTTGTTCCCATAACGGGTATACCTGAACCACACACACACACACACACACACACACACACACACACACACACACACACACACACACACACACATTAATAGGGCTGGGCGATATGGCCAAAAAAATCATATCTCTGTATTTTTTGGTTGAATGTAAATGTAGGCTCAGTGAATGTAATGTAGGCTCTGCAATATATTATGTGCAAAAATGAAAACAAAAACAAAAGCATATTAGCCTATATTTGCTTACCCCATTATAATGGTCACTTTCATAAAAATATACTAACTTGTAGGTTTAAAATTCCACATATGGCACATTTATTGTCCAACAACAAACATTTTAGAAATATGTATACTTTAGTCAGAATTATTATCGTTCCTATTCTATTGTGCGCCATCTGTTTGGCGCGAATGCACGTGGCGGCGCTCATTCACGGAAGCCTGAATTTCAGCGGAGATTAACTTGCAGAAGGCTCATCCTCTCCTGACAACAAAATGGACATATTTGCATGACTTTCTAACATTTACAGATGGAGAATATACCTGTGAAATGTAAGTTATGCATTGAGGAAAGCACCACATTTCAAACGCATTAAACACCGCAAGTAGCCTATTTATCTGTCTGTCAGCACAAGTAGCCTATCTCTCAGAGCATCTGACAGGGCAAGCTGCTTTAAACTATACATGTTAACTATATCTTACCAGTTATAGCCCTTAATATAAAGCATGTGTCATGTTTAGGACAAATTGTATCATGCACTTTTCCTGCATCAGCTTATTCTGCGTACTCCGCTATTTTTCAGATGCATTCATATCAATCTACTGTATATCGATATAAACGGTATTGCCTCATTCCATATCATTTCTAAAAAATATATCAATATATTGTACAAACTCGATATACTGCCCAGCCCTACGCATTAACTGCCATTAATTCAAATGTAACCCACACAGACTTAATGGCAGAATAATGAAGGTCATTGAAAATGACATGTATCAATTCCCAATCTCAGTCTCTCTCTCTGGAGCTGGCGTATGGCAGAGCCTCAGGCCAAAGTTAGTGAAGTGATACAGTGCAGAGACGACCAAACTACCATAACAGAGCAGAGAACAGAGAGTATTCCCAAATAAATGGTTGGGGCTATAACTGTGCAGTTTTGGGCATGCAACTCCATGAACTTATGTAAAATTTGAGTTTGAAATGCTTTCTTTGTGCAAAAAGGGGAGAGAACATATTTAACATTTCAAATTCACTGGCAGAAAAAAACTGCACTTTCAAACAAGTTACTATGAAAACCACATATCCCACAAACAACCAGAAGCAACTAATCTCAAAGTAAAGACTGTCTCTCCACCAACAGCTCCGTGCTCTGAATGCACACAAGTCAAATCTTTTGGCTTAAGATATAAATGCTTAAATATGTGGCACAGTGCTTTATAGTAAATTAAATCAGAGAGACTTACCTGCATTTATGAAGAGCAGCAGTGATCCAGTGGTGGTCATTGAGGAGGGTGCAAAAAAAGAAGAAAAAAAATCATTAGAATTATTAAATGTATCACCTTAAAATGTGCAAAACATACATGTATAGTGTTACAGAAGGAATCAACAGTTTAGTTATATACAGTATGACTTTGATTCAAAACTTTGATTTTTCAGGTGGACAGAACATGTTTAAACATTTGGTCCTAAAGAAGGAAAATTAAATATATATTGTATACTAATGGGGTCAAACGGCTCTTGATTAAGCTGTGAATCCCAGACATTATTATTGATTATAATTAATGTTAATATTATTCAAACTGTAAGCTCCTCTGAAAACCAAATTTGGCATCAAACCCAAAATTTAGGCAGCAAATTAAATCATCCATTGAAGCAGCTAAGCTCTCGCCACATTTACAGACACACACAATAATCAAAGGTTTACTGAACCACTGGGTTCAACTAAAATGCCAAAGTGTTGCCTGCTGATATCAACATTAGGCTTGAAACGGTTTGATCTGAAAACATGCAAAACAAAACTTTGCTTTTTAACATGGGTAAAGACTACAGTATGTTGCAGCAAAGAGGTTCAGCTTGAAAAGATCTAAGAAAAATCACAAATGAGATCTCTTTATCATCGGAACTGTTCCTCCCAAACAGCAATGCGATTAAATGAATAACAGATGGTAACATTTGGTTAAGTTTTAAAAAAAAAAGACCCCAGTAATCTCATGTCTCTTCAAGTTTCTCATTAAGACTGTTCTCAGATTTATCACTGTCCAAAAGTCTGCAATCAAACTGCAATAATCTAAGCTGTCCTTTCCACAATTGTGTCATCATCTTACAATAATTATCTCATTTGTGTCTATTCACCTAACATTTTCATGAAATTAAATATTTAACTTGTACAGGTATTGAAAAAGTAACAAACGTTAGAAGAGGTGGATATACAGAAACGAGAACGAGAAGCTACTGGATGTATCAATTAAAAAGTATCTCGTGGGTCTTAATGAAGACTTTTCTTGTGAACTGATGTGTTGTTTACATTATTGTTTTCCTTACTGTATGTCACATCAATATTGAAATCATTTTTTTAGTTTTGTAAAAATGGCAGGATGGCTTTTGAAATTGTGTACATATGTCACTCACCGGTGTGTGTCTCCTCATTTCCATAAATAGAAAAAATGGTGCTCTGGCTACTTTGATGCGTGTATGGTGTCAGAGTGGCTTAGGTTAGTTGTCACAATGAGCAAAAAAGGTTGACATGGCGCACGCTAAATCTCAAACAGAAATCCATTTTTTTTTAAAATGGCGAATCGAAGAGAGTCTGCTGGCAAACAGAGAATGTGACAGAGCTCGTAATAAAATTACAATCAACATTTAGGATTTCTTACTTTAAAGGTGGCTGCTAATCTAAAAATTCGAAATGATCCATGATTTGGCTGATTCTAGACCCTATTTAAGGGGGTCCTGCACCAATCTTTCATCCTAACCCTCTTCAAATTTCTGATTGCCTTAGACGTCCACTTCACTCATCTGTGGACCATTCTCCATTCCAATGAATTAGCTAACAAAATAAAATGTCATCAAACGTGCCCCTGTTACTCACATACATGCATTGACATTCAGCTGCAATAATAACAGACCTAAAAAGCATTCAAGCCAGATTTGAACCTGTCACCTCGCACACGGAAACCAAGTACATTTCCCTACGGCTAAACTCACTAATGCAATGAATGGGAATCAAGGAATGCTATATGTTCCTGCAATTAATATTTATCAAATGCACATTTCTTATTTCATATCAATACAACATGCTGTATCCAGAAACAGTGCAAGTTGCCATTGTTCAGACATCATTTAGGGTCCAGACCTCTTGGAACTATAACTGCATAACCCCTGGATTAGAGATTTCCTGAAAATGATAATCAGATTTGTCTTTTCACAAGAGAAGCAATCCACTTTCCTTCTCTCTCACTAACAAGAGAGAAGAGAAAATAGTACAGGAAGACAAAAAGATGGGCTTGTGAAGGTTTCTAAAAGAGCAGTAAGTGTACTTAACAGCTGATTGTTCTGGGCAAGAGAACAATCCAAATGTTCTCACACTCGTGCATTTTAAATCTCAACAGCCTCGCGTCAAAAACATGACAGTTTTAAATGTCTATTTCCACAGATACACTCATGGGATAAAGAGATATTTTGAACTTTTCTTCTGTTGCTTACATCTTTGGCTCAGCTCAACTGTGCCAGCTGTGATGTGGTCATAGACACAGATGGAATCTTTTCCAAAATACAGTAAAATATATTTAAACATAGTTAACTGTGGTAAACAGAGCTAAAAGTGCTAAAAACATTACTGGTAGTCAAAATCAAAAATTCAAATAAATAAAGAGGCAAGAGTCAAGGGGATGTGCAGAATTTTATAAACATCTGTGTGGGTCTTCTTAAATATTAATTCCATTTAGATTTTTATCCTGACTTGCTGCAAGCAGTTGTTCGGTGAGGATATTCAGATTGCATTGTATTGCTTGTACATTCATTCACCCCAAAAACAAACCAGTTAGAGTCTACTCTATCTTAAAATCGTTCTTTTATGCATACAAATATGAAGCCCACCAGAATCATCACAACCTCTCGCCCCTCTAGCGATGGCCCCGGATACAGGTAAGGTTAGAGACAGGTTTCTTTTGATTAGGTTTAAGGAAAGGATCAATGATATTGTGTGAAATACAGTGTGGGGGTTGGGGTTGAGTTACTTTTAAAAGTAATGAATTACAATATTGTGTTACTCCCTAAAAAAAGTAACTAATTGCGTTAGTTACTTTTATGGAAAGTAATGCATTGTTACTTTTGCATAACTTTTTCTCATCTGAGCTGGGCTTGTTTGTTTGTTTCTTAAAAAAAATCTATCTTTGCAAATGTAAAAATTGGCCCTCCATCTCACTCCGTGGGTGTAATGCATTGTCCGCTACATCCTTATACATCCGTTTCACACCAAAAGTGCAAATACAAAAGGATATGCAAATCAACGCCTGTACCGTAGTGGGCGCCGCTCAAAAAGACCTTTCAGCTGTGCTGCCATTCTGGATTGCAAAAGAATAGAACAGAGGAGAAGAAAGTTCAACACTCTTACTTCGGCATTACAAACCAAACAATGAAACACAAAGGGATCGTATGGTTGAATTGGATCATCAAATGTCAGTAGCAAAGACTGGTTAATAAAGTGAGATTAAATACAAAGTATATTATTGAGATTGAATTATATTATTGAGTATCTGAGTTTGCATTTCACTGTTTTTTTATTCATTTGGAGAAATAGTGAATCTGTTTTTGTGCAAATGAGATGAGTAAATGCATGCTCACATTTAGTCTAGAACTATACAATAAGCATCATGTTTACACAGCACACACAACGTCTCTGCACTTACTCCAGTCCAGATGTCTCTCAACATGGAGACAAGAGAAGTGTCAGTCAATATATGGGAAAACAAAGTAACTAATGTTACTTATTCGAAAAAGTAACTCAGATATTTGGTTGTAAATTTAAAAGTAATGCATTACTAGATACCTGAAAACAATAATCTGATTATGTATCTCTCTGTATACTTGTAATGCGTTACCCCAACACTGATCATATATGTAATTACAGAAATTAATAATTACAGCTGTAATTGCATGCAGGTATTACATAAATACAATGTCAATACGTACACAATAAGTGCATTGTATCAAATTATTCATTTAAATGTTACTACTCAATATATTTAAAGACACTTAATATAAAATGGGTCCCTAGTCATCTATAATATAGCTTTTCTCATTTTCAATGGTTGCTACGCCCCTGCAGCCTGGTCATGTAGACGAGACAGGGCACACAGGCTGCTAATGAAAATGTGTCTCATTTGTGTGACACAAGATTCTTACATTACAATTTTAGAAGGAGATGAACCATCTCACTCCGTGGGTATAATGCATTGTCCGCTACATCCTTATCTTGCCCTTATCTCTTCTCTCTTGCCCTCCAGATGTGAGCAAGGTGCCGGTGAGCATGGCAGTTAGGGGGTTTAACCCGGTTAGTGCATCAAATGCTAATTACAGTGTTAATCCCAGCGAAGCTATAAACACACATTCATTCACCAGCAGGAGATGTGGTGGGGGGTGAAGCTTCCATGATGAACTGATGGTTACAGCCCTCATCTGCTCTCTGATGACTTTTTAATCTGTTTCTAATCACTGTGACATAAATGTGATGGCATGAGAGAGAAGCGGACAAGGGGCAGAGGATCAGAAAGGAAGAGAGAACTAATACTTATCGTCTGCAACAGTAATGTTTTAATGATGACTAAGGCATAGCTCGTTTTGGTTCACTATGAGAGCTACACCCCACACCCCACAACCCACAATCCACAAGTGTCTTGAGCAGATGCTGCAATCATGTAAAAAACTACCCATAGGGTTGAGGAGGAGAGGTGAAAGGGGTGATCAGGCCTTCGGGAATGGAACATGAATAGGAATTCAGTTTAGTCTTCAATTTAAGGATCACTTTAAAGGGTTACTTCAGCGATTAGCATTAAGCTTTGTATCAGTAGAAACCCGGTAGTATATTCGAATGATCATGCTTTCCCCCCTCATATCCTCCTGAGACGAGAGATTTATGTATTTTATGTCTGGAAAAAAGCCTCCGATGACGCAAATATTGTCCTTTTTGCGTCATCGGAGGCTTTTTTGGCCAGAGGCTAGAGACTACAGCCAGTAGTAGGAGTTAGTTCCGCATGTTTTCAACCCGCCCATAGGGGTGGGATCTCACTCACAGAATGTAAATGCGCACAGCCAATAATTTCCAATTTCTACTACATAAATGACCCAATTTAAATACACATTCATCTTTCCAGCGGTGAAGTACCCCTTTAAAGGAGTCACAAAAGTTCTGATGTGTATATTAGCAGCATTAGGTTTTCACTCTCAAACACTTATAATCTTCTTTTTCACCAAAAAGATGTTGTGCCCAATCTGGAACCATTCCACATGTTTTCACAGGGGAAAAAAAATTCTGGACCGAATCTGGCAACCGGCAAGTCTAAAGCACAACTAAATAGATCCTATTACAATAAATAAAACACATAACCAAAAGGGAGAACAGGATAGCTTCACTTAGCTGCGAGTGAAGAGAGCCAGAACTGGCAAGGGTTTAAACACAAAACTACCTGACAAATGATCTGACTAAAACTCTTGGCTATGTTCACACTGTCAGTCCAAATCCGATTATTTGTGCACCCGATTGGAATCTGATCAAAAATGATTGATGTCCAAAGTGTGTATCGCAAGTGTTCAGATCCGATTTGTGTGTCCATGCCACTCTTTCGTTTTCTGGAATATCTGCATTGGTTTCTATGGCGTTGGTAGGCATTAGCCAAAAACAGCTAAACAGCCAAACAAATGCAACATAGAGGGGTTTGCAATACAGATGTTGTCTTATTTACAACATGACATTGTGCAGCTGCCACGCACTGGACTATTGCGTCTCCTGAGGTAGCGGCAGAAACGTAGGAGGCTAGTATGAGCAGCTTTATTCCGTGCTGTTGTTTCCACCAGTTTCAAAACATATTATATGTTTTGTATTATATGTTATATTGTCATTTTCTGCTAGACCGGCACTTTGCAACAACACAACCTTGTTTCTGCAGCGTCTTTCAGCATGTTTCCTATAACAATGTCTGACGTGGCGTGAGAAAGTCACCTTAACCACACGAAATCCGATCAGAGTGGTCAGACAAACGGATTTACAGAAATGCGATTTGAATAGGATTTCAAACCACATGTGAATGTAGCATTTCACATTTCATGTGATTTTTGGCAGTTTAGACTTGCTAAATCTGATCGAATTCCAATCTGATATGCACAAAAATCGGATTTGGACTGACAGTGTGAACATAGCCTTTGACTCTTCCATCCAGATAGGGGTATTCTCTGCTTTTATTATTTTTATTTCTTATGCATTCGTACACATTTTTATTCTTATGTATTTGTTTCCTTCTCATGTAAAGCATTTTGAATTAGCATTGTGTATGAAATGTACTATAGAAATAAACTTGCCTTGCCATAAATAAATAAATGATCAGCTTCAGCATTATTTTAGTATTTTTTTACCATTTCATATTATAGTTTCTATTAATATTGAATTAGCTTTTATTTTTATATTTGTTTTCATTTTGGTTTCATTTTTTGTAACTTTATGTCCTTGTCAATTTTTATTATTTATTTATTTATTTATTTATTTTTGTTATATTTCGAAATCTTTTATTTTGGTTTGTAATTTTGGAATTTTCAGTTAAAGTTTCTCATCTAATATTTGTGTTTTAATTTATTGAAACTAAAAAAAAAAAAGTGTAGTTTTAGTTTGTTAACGATGACAACCCCCATCATCCTGCATTAGCATAGCTACTCAACATATGAGTCACTATCAAATACAAGCAGCATATAATTTCTACTGTATTAGCAGAGTCCAGGATGTTCCAAGCTCCTGGGCAGCTTAGAGGAGAGGATGTGTCCAGCAGCTGTGCAGCTATCTCTCACTTGCTCTGAAGGGCTTCCATATCGCACTCATTTCCCACTGGAGCAAATAGAGCATGGGCAGTCCAGTCTCCTTTGAAGTGAGGCTCTGGCCTGGGCTGCAATGATGGCAGATACTCGGAGAGATAGTGTCAGCCTAGCCATCCAAGTCCATGCCAAGAACTGGCGACGGAGTTAAACATGGTCATGTAGAGGCTGAGAGCTAAGATGACTACTGATTCTACTCCAATTTCCAGCTTGTACTCCGGGGAAACTTGAAAAGTTAAATGAGCCTAACCACATTTTATAATTTTAAATTGATTGAAAATGTTTTGGACGGCGCCCAGTACAGGACACAAACAATTCAGTTCTATCGGTTGAATCAAGTCCATCTAGGGCCCTAAAGCAATTTTAGGCAACAAGACAGTTTGGATACTGAGAGCTGTCAGTTGCAGTTTAAATTGTGTGGAAGGAGAAATACAATGAGGATGAGAGAAAGATGGTGATTGGCTGTCTCTTATGGTTCTACACAGCACTATTTGACAAAGGTTCTGTATAGCCCCTTTAAAGATAGCTGCTATATAGCACTTAAAGTTGTTCCCCGATGATTACAAGCCAATGAACGACTTTTAGTGCTATTTAGCACCATAGTTTATTTAGAGTGCATGCAAATGCCTTAAAAGTACCTCAAACAAACAGTGTTTACTTTTAGATAAAGATTATAAAATTGCTTTTTCTTAGAAATTAGGTCCACTGACTCCAAAATCATTGAAGGCTTAACTAGCTCAATCAACTTCACCAGAAAGATGATGCTTGTCTAACAAATTTTGTAAGTGAAAAGAATAGATATACTGGTCCACCAGCCACAAAAGCACCTAACAAGCCATAGAACCATAGAAGTTCACGCTTGTCTTTTCAGCAGGAATAAAACCGCAAAAACAATGCAGTCAGATTAGGAAAACTACATTTGACAACAACTTTAAATAGCATGCAATTGCAGTTGGAAATAATTCCTGGGGGGCAGAGTCTTAGTAATCTGCGAAAGTGCTTTGTTTCTAGGTCCAGGCCTGGGTTCTGTATCTTGGGAGTTAGAGGGTGAATGTGGATCTGTTTGGTGAACAGGATCAGAGTGGTTGCAGCTGCCTGTGAGGCCTTGTCTCTGGATCCTGCGGTAATTGGGAAAGGAGTTTGTTTGAGAATTAGTACTGCTCACCAGGGAGCAAACAGAAACAACCTCCAGTGATAAACAAACCACAAAACCAGTACACTGAAAACAAGCAGAGAATACAAAGCAGGAAGTCTAGCAAACACTAAAATACAGTCTGTGTTTGTGAGAAGAAGAGCGAAGAAGGGCATTAGTAAATAAGTGTAGAGCTTTACTTAGATGGTGTGCATTATATATGTGTGTGTACAGGCACAGGGTGAGTGTGTTTCAGTCTATCCGAGCCTGTTTATGCTGAGCAGTGACTGTGCTCAGGTGTCCCAAGGCACTTAATCTTTTCATGGATCAGCAGCTGCGCGAGAACCCTACCAGTATACACTAGTGTCCCCAATGTACGGCTGACACACGCACACTCACTAAGTCACACTCTGATGCACTTCACACAGGTAAATAAACCTATAAATTCCACATCATGAGCGTTTTGTGTGCAGCTTCTCAGCTAACAGCAGATTTTTTTTTTGTTTTTTTTTGTTTTTTTACAGAAAAAGCATCCTTTTACTTTACAATAGAAAAAGTCCCTTTAAAGCCAGTTATTCCACTCAGAGCAGACATCTTGGTAACACCTGGAGCGGAAAGCTCCTTTCTGTGTACTCAATAGGCATTAGACTGTGCTTCATTGCATATTTTGGTAACACTTACTAAGGTTTGTGGAGGAAAAATTTTATTATAGAAGAAAAATGTATTTTAATCATTATGCATGTGTGTATTTCTGTGTTCATATACATAAAAGAACATTGTGTTATGTTTGCTATGCATGGATAAGGTAGGCCTACAGTTGGGGGCCTCAGAGAATGAGATATACACTCACCTATAGGATTATTAGGAACACCTGTTCAATTTCTCATTAATGCAATTATCTAATCAACCAATCACATGGTAGTTGCTTCAATGCATTTAGGGGTGTGGTCCTGGTCAAGACAATCTCCTGAACTCCAAACTGAATGTCAGAATGGGAAAGAAAGGTGATTTAAGCAATTTTGAGCATGGCATGGTTGTTGGTGCCAGACGGGCCGGTCTGAGTATTTCACAATCTGCTCAGTTACTGGGATTTTCACGCACAACCATTTCTAGAGTTTACAAAGAATGGTGTGAAAAGGGAAAAACATCCAGTATGCGGCAGTCCTGTGGGCGAAAATGCCTTGTTGATGCTAGAGGTCAGAGGAGAATGGGCCGACTGATTCAAGCTGATAGAAGAGCAACTTTGACTGAAATAACCACTCGTTACAACCGAGGTATGCAGCAAAGCATTTGTGAAGCCACAACACGCACAACCTTGAGGCGGATGGGCTACAGCAGAAGACCCCACCGGGTACCACTCATCTCCACTACAAATAGGAAAAAGAGGCTACAATTTGCACGAGCTCACCAAAATTGGACAGTTGAAGACTGGAAAAATGTTGCCTGGTCTGATGAGTCTCGATTTCTGTTGAGACATTCTAATGGTAGAGTCAGAATTTGGCGTAAACAGAATGAGAACATGGATCCATCATGCCTTGTTACCACTGTGCAGGCTGGTGGTGGTGGTGTAATGGTGATGTTTTCTTGGCACACTTTAGGCCCCTTAGTGCCAATTGGGCATCGTTTAAATGCCACGGCCTACCTGAGCATTGTTTCTGACCATGTCCATCCCTTTATGACCACCATGTACCCATGCTCTGATGGCTACTTCCAGCAGGATAATGCACCATGTCACAAAGCTTGAATCATTTCAAATTGGTTTCTTGAACATGACAATGAGTTCACTGTACTAAAATGGCCCCCACAGTCACCAGATCTCAACCCAATAGAGCATCTTTGGGATGTGGTGGAACGGGAGCTTCGTGCCCAGGATGTGCATCCCACAAATCTCCATCAACTGCAAGATGCTATCCTATCAATATGGGCCAACATTTCTAAAGAATGCTTTCAGCACCTTGTTGAATCAATGCCACGTAGAATTAAGGCAGTTTTGAAGATGAAAGGGGGTCAAACACAGTATTAGTATGGTGTTCCTAATAATCCTTTAGGTGAGTATAGATGTGAGAATCAGGGGAGATAACTGGGGAGATGCGGAGACTCATCCCGTGACCCTAAAGGTTACTATGCACCTAAATCTGAGGGTCCAGGTGTAAAAGAGTATGAAATATGGGGATGTGTTTCTAGTGCTCACCATGAGTGGAAAATAACAGAAGAAGCAGAGTGCTGACCTTGGGGGTCAGAGATGGTATAAGAAGGGAAGAAATGACTGCAGGAGACACTCTGCAGGCATTGGGATGACTGTTGACTCTTTTTTGCAAAAGAATAAACCATTTATTGAAATTGGAAGAAGGTTTGTCTCTTATTCAGTGATAGTGGAATTTGCCACAACAGGTTAAATTTGTCAACATTAGTTAATATGTTTGATATCATAAACTAACAATGAGCAACAAATAATTTACAGCATTTATTAATCTAGATGAATGTTAATTTATCAATACACCTCCATTTGGGCATGTTAAGATTTGTTATGTTTTTGAAAGAAATCTTATGCTCACCAAAGCTGCATTTATTTTGATCAAAAATACAGTAAAAACAGTAATATTGTGAAATAATATTATAATTTAAAATAACTGTTCTATATTGTAATATATTTAAAAATGGTATTTATTTCTATGATGGTAAAGCTGAATTTTCAGCATCATTACCCCAGTCTTCAGTGTCACATGATCCTTCAGAAATCATTCTGATATCATGATTTGGAGCTTGAGGAAACATTTATGAACTATGATAAGTTTTTTTTTTTTTTTTTTTTTAGGATTCCTTGATGAATAGAATTTCAAAATTACAGCATTTATTTGAAATAGGAATCTTTTGTAACATAAATGTCTTTACTGTCACTTTTAATTAATGTGTCCCCAAACTAGTGTATACTAATGTTTGATGTTAATTAATTAATTAATTAATTAATGGAATTAGACAATTCTAAAAATTAATTAGACAAATAAATAGATTTTTTTTTTTTTTAATATTTAGAAAAAAACATTAGACATTAGATCAGAAATACAATTTACTGAATCCATTCTTACAGGCGCCATTTTAAGATTTTTTTTTTTTTCTCCCGTTAATTTTTAAACAAGTGGTCCATTTGCTCCCCCTTTAATGTTTTTGCCTCAAGGAATCAATAATGTCTTGCTGAAAATAACAGCATAGTTTGTCACAGCGTGTTTTCTATGCTGGTGTCCCTACCAGGCTTCTTAACTAGCATGACATGCCAAACCTTCTTCAACCAGCTTCGGCAGAAAGACCATGCTTGTTTACTAGGTCCCTTTAGATAGATTTTGAACAGCATGGCCATCTTCGTAAACCTTCTAGACTAACCATCTGGCCTAGAAATTCATGCTGGTCTAAGCATTCAGCGGGAAAAGGCCTTCTCTTTTATTGTGATATGGCGCAGTACACAAACAGGATAATGGCTATCAGTGTGTGTGGTAAATGTCGTTTCAGACAGTGCAGTACTAATAATTAGATTTTATGGGTTGAGTGGAATGAGGGTGAGTGTGGGATTGACATTGGCGCCACTGTAGACTGACCAGTCTAATTACACTAACCCTTACAGAAGCTGTGCCTTTATCCTCCCTCCCAATAAGCTCTTTTTTTTTTCTTACTGTGAATACGCAAGTGTGTGCTTTTCTTTCTTTATTTATTTTTGGTCATTGTTTTCATTGATCCATCACTACTCCTCTCTCTGTTCTAGTCCGTTAGGCAGGTGGGCCTTGGACTCCTGGGGCTCTTATTCAGTCAGAGGAGAGAAAAGCAAGAAAAGGCTTTGATCAGACATCAGAGGCTGAGACTAGCCAGAGAAAAAGCCCATAGAATCACAGGCCCAGGCGGAGACATGCACGGCTGGATGCCTCCTATGACCTGCACAACAATGAATAGAAAATTAAGAAGTCTGGCAAACACAATGATTTTTTTGTCAGAGCACCAAAACTATCAGCACCAAAGCAGAGGACTGATAACTGATAAGCAACTTTACATTAAAGTTAATTAGATGATATAGAAATGGGCCTTTTATTTACCAGCTCTAGGGAAATTCTTGTTTTTTGTAAGCTAAAGCCACATGACTATTGCTCCAGATGTTTCTCTGGGGAAGAAGGCACATTGCATATTGCACAACTCGACAGATGGAGATAAACAGAAGAAGAAAAAAAAAAAGGAAAAAAAACTGTGATAGGGATGTGACTAGCACAGGAGAGTCAAACTAGACTAGACAAACCAGACTCTCTGATCTTTCTCCCTCCTTCCTTCATCCTTCAGATCTCGTAATGTTTGATAGCAGACTCACATTTGAGTTTGAGGAAAGTAGGGCGTCTCAACCCCTCAGTCTGTTAATCTTCATTAAATTTACAAACCCCAAGAAAAGCAAAATGAATGAAGCCAAATCTCTATCCTCGGTATTAAAATATTTAAAATCACAAGCAAAAACAAAAACAAAATATAGAAAAACTGTTGTCTGAGGATGAAAATAGTCTCAGACGGCACACCCACAGTCTGTTCAATGACCTTCTGATGCATGTTGCTCACAAAACTGGCAAGAACAATCTAGAAAATTTGCAGTTCTAATGAGACTGGAAGTCGTGCTGCTGCAGTAAGAAGTAAAGTCGTGTTTTACATATAGTTCAAGATTTTGTGTAAGACTTAGTCACTGGATTTGCCAAAGTTTGCAACGTAAGTGGTATAACATGTTTATGAAAATATACAGTTACATATTAACTACATATCACACATACACATTTAGTTGATCCTGGTAAGCGCTCATTGTCACAGTTGTAAACATAACAGCTTTCTTCTTCCACGAAGGTGTTTGGCGTCACGGCATTTGTTCAAAGAATGCAACACATTCCTGTAGAATTCAAATAACGACTTCAAAAGTCCATTTTGTGCTTATATATTATGACTAATAATAATTATGATTATTATTATTGCTAATAATATATAATAATAATATTTAAAATAAGAAATATTACTATTACAATAACATTTTCATTTTCATTATTAAAAAAAATAGAGTATTTAAGAATAAATATAACAATATAATAATAATAATAATAATAATAATAATAATAATAATTGTATTTTACAGAAAACTTATTTTACAAAAAAACTGCAGGGTCACCTGTTAACATGCAGGCAGCCTATGACTAAGGATTTATTATCAAATATTATTATTATTATTATTATTATTATAAAAATCACTTTCTTAATTTTTGTCAAGAGGTATGCAAAATCAAGAACGAGTCTATATCTTTAATAGGAAATATGAGGCTCTTATGAATCCACTGTAGGGAAAAAAACTCATGTACACTGGAGAAAAACATATGGATTGTCATATACATTTATTTAGAGAAGTATTATTTTTCCCTTTTTTTACCCAAAATAGGGTGGAATGAGCACTGCTGGGCACTAAACACATTCATGTTTCATTAATACTGGAAGCCAGAGGGCACCCTCGAGCAGAAACGCCACATTTGCCTCAGAGAGAAGTAATATAATGACGTTTTCAGGAAACGCCTAATGTGAAGTTAGCACTGTGTAGCTGAGCTGAATAAAAAAGATGATAGAAAAGCTTTGATGAAACATGAAGACTGCGACAATATATGGTGTATTTGAGTTCTTCAAGCCTTCTCTGGTATTTTCATAATAATACAGTTTATTATAATGCAGTGCTTATCGACATAGACTTCATCACTGTATAGAATACTATAAAATAATTCATCGTCTGCCTCATTCTGTGATAAGAAGCCACGTCAGCTCACAAAAAGGAAACATCAAACACTTGACTGACTCGTTGTCTTTTTTTGTTTTTTCAAACGCACGTTATAAGCGACTGAAACTCGCAGTGCTTTCAGACTGAGAAGCATTTCCTACTGATCACAGAGCCGCTCTTCACTGACGCGCTGGGCCTTTACGCTTTCATAATCGCACATAAGCCAAATCGCGATTGCGGTTCAATTCCGATTAATCGTGCAGCCCTAGTGCCATATGCAATGGTCTGTGGGCATGACATCTGAGGCTGAAACTACACCTACCCCAACCCTAAACCTACCTCAACTCCACCCCCTTGATCTCGTGTTCTGCAGTGAGGAGCTACTGAAGTCAATGGTAACTAAAACGGTTTGGTTGCCAATATTCTTCAAAATATCTTCACAGAAGTAAGAGTGTTATACAGGTATGGAATGACATAAGTGTAAGTAAATGACAGAATTAAAAAAAAATTGTGAACTAACACTGTGCTATACGGACCAGACCTTATTCTTTAAGTCCAGGGTATGCAAGAACATGATGTAAAAGATGTAAATTATTAACTGGCGATAAATCAACCTGAAGGAAAGGCAATACGTATGTGAAAACACTCTTATCAAGAAAGGCAACTGGCATACAGCATGTGCATGCTAACATCCCTGTGCATAATTTACAGTTTATGTGAGAGACAGGGAGAGAGAGCGTGTCTGAATGTGTGCCTTTAAACATGCAGACCAGCATGCTCACCATTTCCCATTATGCTTTCTTGGCAGATCTGTGCATATACATAAAGTCTTATCATGTGAGGAGATAGCGGGGATGGTTCATGCTCAGCAACTTAAGACAATTCCTCCACCCCACCAAAGCACAATGCATGTGATTTACGACCTTGACATCCCGATGTACCTCAAGCCACCCTCAGCACCAAACATGCCAGACAGGGGCGACAAAATGGCACCCTGCCTCTTTTACAACATGACGTATCAGCCAAAGTCCTTTCTAAAACTCGACAGTCTTATAGTCAGCGATACCATAAATCAAGCCGCATCACTTTAATAAGGGAGCAGAGACATAGCAGAGAAAATCACCCACTAAAAACAGAGAACACCATCTGCTTCCTGTAGTTTGGACAGTTTGAGAGGATTTGAGTGAGAAAGAAAGGAGACGGCGCAAGCTGTTTGCTGAGGGAGGTGAGAGTACAAACTGAAGTATGGTTTGGTCTTAGCAGAGGGTTTGAGCAGGTTGATTCACAGCAGGAATCTGGGATAACATGTTCAAGTATTGTCTTCATGCTCAATCTTACAATGCAGTACATTTTTATGTCTTCATCATTTACAGGATAATACAGTGAGCCAATCAGTATCACAAAATCAACCCTGTCTTAATATCTTAAATGAAATATTAAACAATTACATTAGGTGAACATAGTGGTGAATTTTAATTAATTTCATTACTTTGTTTGAACAGATGTGAGCATTTTTGCCATGTACCTTGGTACTATGCTAAATTTGAACGTAAAAACTTGCAGTATTTACAATTTATGTAACATTCCAGGTTTTTTTTTTTTTTTTTCAATTTTCCTTTCTCTAATGAAACTTTCTACAACAAAACATGTTTTCTTATTAATATTTTTAATTGATAACCATTTTATAGTTTTTTTCCCTCTACCCTCAATATCTTTTCTAATCCTGTCTTTTATAAAATAACGTCTGACGGACAATAGCAACCAATCACAGTTTGTTTTGTTTCAAGTCATGTTTAGGGCTGTGAAAATGTAAAGTCCCTATGATAATAGACTGACGTGCATCTTAATTATTCAAGAAAGCTGTGCAAGTTTACTTCAACAATGGCACCACAAACTTCCCATTCTTTTGAAAATCCATCATTTAGTTCATCCTGATAAGCACATTCGATTGCGTCACCGCGGTGTAATAAAGGCTGTCCCAATTCAAAGGGTCCTTCAAATGCGGTCTCCAAATGCGGCCTTTATTTCCTGTGAAATGAAGGATACAACAGATGGATCCTTCGCGGCCTTGCCTTCCCCAGAATTACTTGTGTCAGGGATGACAGGATTTTTTTTTCTTAAAGGGAAATTGCCAAATTATAAAATTATTGTTTCAGCATACTCAAATATCTAGATACAAATGTAAAATGAGATTATATATAGTTTATACTCGTTATTTTATACAGAAATGGACCATGGTGAACATATTTAGACAGTTTGTGAACCCTGTTTTGTTTTCAGACTTAAAAAAAAAAGTCCAGTACAAATGTTACTGCCACTCATCAATGGCAGTGGAAAGAACAGTCCTCTGTGGGGTAGACTGTCCCATTGAACAATGGTCGGTCCGACCTTCATGGCCTTCGAAGGATACAGCCTTTGAAGTCCAAATCCTTCAAAGAATGCAGCCTCTGAATTGGGACACAGCTGAAGACTACGAAACTCCCGAAGTGTTTCCCATTTTGTGTGCCTTTTGCATTAGGCATTCAGCCAACGGACCTTGGGCGTGACGTCTAAGGCTGAGACAACCCTAGATCTAACTAGATCTAATCTGAGATCTAATTATTAGATCATTTAACATTCATCTGACATGCTTTATTTTCTGAAAATAAATGAACTTAATCAGAGCGCATTCACAAAAACCTGGCATAACTATCACAATTTTGTGACTTCAGGGAGCATCTGAATGCATACACCTGCCGCTTGCAGTTTTCCCTCTCAGTATTTATCCTGGCTTCCAAGACAAAGTTGTACAGTTTGAATTGCTGAAAAGGGAATATGGGAAGAGTCCCTTGTAGTGGAACTAGGCTTCATGTTTATGCAAGCAAACACTTAGCTAAAGCGATTTCATTTTCAGCTCCTCATATCTAAATAATGCAAACATTTTCATCAGAAAGCAATGCAATAAACCCACAAAGTAGCCATTTTGATGCAAACACAGTCTCTAAATAGCAAATGAAACTCCAGTCACCAACAACCCTTTTCCCCAATATACAAGAATGACTATTTTTGAATCCAGCGTGCATTAGCATTTGAATAGGGGTGCTATTGTATAAAGTACTGTTTGAACAAGCTGATGTCCATGTTCAGGGATATTTCTTTATTTATCAAGTTTCTCAAGCATAGAAAGCTGAAAATTGTCTTATCTCTTTGACAGACAAAATAATGGAAGCCGGATTTATTGGAGTTGGCAAGCACAGCATCTACGCAAGAACAGTGCTCTCTCTCTCTCTCTCTCTCTCTCTTTCGGCTATTTTCCTTTAAATTCCCCTTCTTTGGGCAATTTCATTTTCTCGCACTATCTTTGAAGTTGAAATCAAGGTCTTCTGCATACGCTTGTGCCTGAGCTGGCTGAATTGATTTCATGTTGATGAAAGATTGTTCCTTTTAAATGTCTATGAGCGTATCTGCGTATATCTGTAAGTGCATTTATCCTTTTGTTTATTCATTGTGGAGGTTTAATCCGAAAAGCCGTACATGTTCTCTCGTGGTCAAAGAATATTAAGAGATAAGCGAATGACCATTTCCCTTTACATCATCTACCTTCCGTACTGCTGAGGATGTCAGTTACACTTTTAATCATTTATTTGTGAGCAGGCCTTCAGGAGATTACTGAAAATCTGCACGTAATTACTAATAACTTCATTAATACTGAAGATTAAAAGGAGATGCAAACTTTGAAGTAATCAGAATCCGCTGCCGTTCAGACTAGACGATTTAAAATAAAAGTTACAAGGAAAAGTGCCATTTAACACACGCTCGCACACAAATTCCACTACCTCCAATAGAGACTGCTGATTGGACCATATGAATGCTTGATTTCCATTAAGAAGGAAAAGATGGTGTGTGGTGATGGTAATGGAGATACATTTCAAGACTATCTGCCACTCTGAAAGCTTCACATCCATTTTTGAGGTTTTAGAACTCCAAAACACTAAATGTAGAAATGTTTACTTAAATTGGAAAAAGATTTATATTCCCTTTACCATAGTGTTTATATCAGACATTCTGTGTTATATATGAATATATTAGTCTTTGTCCAGGCAAATTTCCAGGAGATGGAGAGGAGCAGAATGATTCGTTCTGACTGCAATGTCAACTTTTTACACAGCTGATTGTTTCAAAGCAGCTTCACAGTGTAAACAGGAAAATAATGCAACAGAATTTGATTCGGCTGTACAGCCGCTCTGGTGAAAACTGGTCAGTCATCTAGCTCATTTCAATTGTCATATAGCGACAATATGGGCAGATCAGTAATTTAGTTGATATAGTTAATTTAGTTTACTAATTAAATTTATTTGGATATTTAGTTGAAAAAAAGTAGTGTCCCCAACTAAGCAAGCCAAGCCAAAGGCGACATCAATGGCAGTCAAGAGCAGAGCATTTACATCCCTCCCTAGGGCCACTATGTATGTATGGTATAACCTGTCATGAACCGCTTGAAATGAAATGATTTATACACCAGCATATTCTGCTAGTGGGCATTTCTTCATATTGCCAGTAAGACAAGACTTTTTTGGGACCCTAGACGAGATCCCTATTTCTGATCACCACATTTTTGATAGCGTTTGTTAAACTGCATCTTTCTTATGCTAATACTAGTCGCTTAAATGTACTTAGCATGTGAATTTTTTTGCTAAAATGCAGCGTCTTCTTGTTAATGTGTTAACGGGCCATTGGGGTACACATTTTCACACCCTCCAGCTGGTTCCTAGAAACGGCTCTGGAATAAAGTATAATAATGATGACATTTAAAGGTATACAGTAGTTCATCCAAAATCACTTACCTTCATGTCCTTTCAAATCTGTATGACTTTTTTCTTTTCTTCAGTGCAACACAAAACCTTTTAAAACAATGTTGTGGATCCCACTGAATTTATTCATACACATTTTTGTGTTCCACAAAAGAAAAAGTCATATGAGTTTGGACATAAAGGTGAGTAAATGTTGAATTTTCATTTTTGGGCGAACTATCCCTTTAAAATGCAAGAACACACATGCAAGTATGACCTGCAGTGAGATCATTTATGGCTCATTTCCACTGAGCAGTACAGTACAGTACAGTACGGTACACAATTATTTCTGTTTAAATTGTCAGAAGTTGTGAATGGTACCAAAATACCGAACCGTACAATACCACTTTTTTGGGACACTTCCGTTGGGGTACCTAGCACAGTAGTCCAGTACCTAAAGGGTGGAGCTAGACTCACTGCACGTTGACAGAGAATCGTCCCTTGCACATGATACAAGGGGAATGACAACACAAGAGGCGCCATTTTTTAATACACAGTTGAAACACAATACCGTTGCAACACAATGTTTTTTTGTCTTGTGCCACACTAGCACATATTCAGTGTCATATACCATTCCAACGCTGATAGTGATAAGCCACTGATGAAATCAGGCCTTTGCCCTTTTGAAGGCAAAATACTATGTATCGCCACTGGTCAAAGCGGATTTTGGACTTCACAAAGCTGCCAAATCAGCGTACACGCAAACCTCTTGAACTTGTAACAGAGGCTTGATACAGTTGTTAATCAGATATTGACAGAGCTTGATAACCGGCAGGACTGGCAATTACCTAGATGGCCTTATCAGGGAACAAACGCACAATTAGGGCTTGTGATTTCAGTTAAACCGCTAAACCAAATGTGTTTTTTTACCTTTTGTTTTGCTTTCTAGCATGCAAACTGTGACTGTGATGTCAAACGGCCCAATAACGTTCCTGTTGAAAAATGTAAAAAGTCATTGCACAGCCACTCTATAAGGCAGTCTATAAGGGCCTTTTTTCATTGTACACTTCCTCTTTCATTCTGGCTTTTCATTACTCCTGCACTCTCTCATAACAGTGGCCTTATTGCAGCTGCACTGTGGAGGAGCACAATGGCAGGTTTTTGCTGAGTCAGTTAACTTGGGTGTTTGTTTGCAGCCTATGCGTGCAAGTTTATGCGTGTGAAGTCAGGCAGGCCCAGGCAACACACAATGACTCACTATAGATGAGGAAACTATTACCGTGCTATTTTTAGCCTCCACATAGATGCTTTATCATTTCCCCCCACTCCTATTCATTTGGCCAAATATTGGTGCAAGCTTCCAGTGTTTTGCAAGCACTGCAGTGTGGCTGCCGGGATGTTAATCAATCGCAAAAGGCAGTGCTGCACGGAGTGAGATTCAATCTGGAACATGTCAAATGGGGTGTCAAGCAGACCAGGTAGGCTTGTCACAGGCACATCTGAGCAATCTCGTTTCTAAACAACAAGCAAAGAACACTGAGGAAATGAATACGAATTTCTCTATCCATCTCAATACTTAGCAGTCCTACACATTAGGGGTGAGCAGCAAAGCCATTATGTGTAAATGTATCTGTTGCGGTGAAAAATGTATCTGTTTCTGTAACTATATTCGGATAGAAACAAGTGGGCGGGGCTTGAACCAGAAGCGTGACATAACTATAGGAAAACCCCATTTTTAGATGTAACCATTCAATTTATAATTGCTATATTGTAAACACACCTAGTATAATTCATAAAATCATTTTCTATTTTTAAGTAAAATAAATAAAAAATCCTCAATCCAAAATAAATATTTTTTATTACATGTATTAAATAATTGTGAATATAAAGAATATAAGAAACACCATTTTTTTTTTTTTAATTATTAAAAAATAATATAATAAATATTAGTAGCCTATTATAAATAAAATAAGTAAAATATAATTATGAGTATTCATAATTATAAGTATTCTTTAAAAAACAAGTCTCCTTACGGTAGGTCTCTGTATTTAACAGTTTATACGTTTCCGTAAAAAATACATTAGATCTAACATTTTCATTTGATTTAGTCTATTTAGTTCTGTATCAAATACGGTGTGATTTTCATTGATCAAGATCTGGCAGCAACAGCACATTTTTTTTGCTTGCATGGGCGAGCCATTCGCGGACAGCTTTCCCTGCACATGAAATCCCCCGCACATGAAATCCCCCTTATGCCAGCAAACCAATGAGAACGTGGGACAATGATGATGATACATAACAACAGAGCATAGGCGACAAAGCTGCTGTGGATCCGTTTACCCGGAACTTTCAGTGAGTGGCAGATTTGAAGACAATTTCCATAGATTGGCATGTTAGTTAGAATGTTAGTGTTAAAATGTTAGTAATAGGGTATGGGGTTGGGTATGCAGAGCATTCGCAGCTTTTATGGACCACACATTGTATATATGTGTGTGTGTGTGTGTATAATTCAGTAGGACTAACCAAGCGTGCCTTTCCTAAGGTATTCGGCTTTGAGCTCATCCCTACTGTCACCACAGGTACTTCAGATCTGGACCCGGAATGACCAGTAAAAAGTCGCATTACAGGATGCTTCCAATATGGCTTGTTACTGCTAGTCTACATTAGCGGCAAATGACTCGTGAAGAAATGGCCTTTTAGACATTAATAGTGAGGCTATCACTAGATAAACATGATCCTGTCGCTACATGAGGCAAAAGCTGAAAAGCTAAACCCATATGCTAAATGATCCTCCAAGGAATGTATTACAAGAAAACCAAGGCAGGGTAAGTCAAAGATTCAAAGAGGGGGAGAAATCTTTGATACATGTGGATGTTACTGCATTTCCCCCTCTCTTTGAGCGTATGAAGAATGATTATAGTAGGTCTGTGGTGGTGAGGATTAAAAAAATTAATGCAAAGCCTTGCACACACATGGCCCGTGTCTGCTAGTGCTAACATGAAATTTTTTTTTGCAAAACGGCTTGGATTGAACTGGCATATAAAGAATGTGAATTAAAAACCATCCAATCACAAAAGGTTACAAAATACCTCCAAGATATGACCATCAAAGGCTAACTTGAAAGAGATTCTATGCAATATCCATTACTAGGAATCCTACCGTTCAATAAGTGCTGAATATTTCTTGGAAGACACCTGCACCTCAGGAAAGAAAGAGAATACGATATCTCCAAAGCGCTCTTGTTGCTTTTAACTGAGCCTGATAAAGCTGGATTAGCTCAGTCAAGGTCACAAAACAGTAATGTAAACCGAGGGTTTGATTCAACAGGGCCCACCAACATGCAAAAGAGTCAGCAGGGTGACAGGAATGGATATATATATATATATCTTTGTATTTCTATAGATAAATGAAAATGCTATTAAATGCATTCAGACAGAGGTCATCTCACATCTGCAGGTGCTCTGTGGCTTGCCAAATTACATATTCAGGAGTTTTTAGTTTCTTCACAGTCAAGGACAAAAATAATGCCACAGCAACCAGGGTCAAAATTAATACCCGCAAAGCAGCAAATGCATAATACATATGTATAATACAATATTATACTGTATAATTTATTACACTATTTAAAAAAAGGAAAAAGTTATTTATATAATGTTTATATATATATATATATATATATATATATATATATATATATATATATATATATATATATATATATATATATATATATATATACACACACAAACCTGCTTTTTATATAAAGTTAAATATATGTCCAACTTTATCCACATGCAGTCAAACAAAAATTATTCAGACACCAGGTAGCATTTTTTACTAGTGGGTGCAGGACACTATAGCTCATTTATGTAAGTGAGGATAGCAAAATAAAGTAAACTGTGACATATTATACCCAAAAATTCTTCATACAGTGGACTACCAGTAAAATTGATAAGAATTTGGGACCAAAATTATTCAGACACTTTGACCTGACCATGTTTGTTTAACAAGTGTTTTTTCTTTAATGGCTAATGTAACCTTTTACACCACAGACTTAACAAAATTAAGCATTGCTTGGTAACTGGTTGACCTAAATTGGTATTCTATTGGTATTCTAATTGTGTTCTTAAATTTAACAGCTGACAGCTGATTGGTTGATTGTAATCCATTACATACCTTTCTATCAAAGATATCTGACATTATCAAGATGAATTTGTTCTGACACAGTTTAACTCTGAGTTCTTGTCATATTTTATTATTTTCTAAACTATAGTGAATAAACTGTGATAATGTGAGAAAATGTTGAAGGTGTCTGAATAAATTTAGGTTTGACTGTACATACAGTATATGCTTATGGGGTGATACTATTTATTCATCATAATCAGAAAAATGTTATTACAGTACTTAATCAAGGATCACATCTTTTTGCACCAGTCCCACAAAGGTACGGCTTGACATATCCAGGCCACCATTAAGATGATGACTATCTGCCTCTGTGCCTGTGGACCTACCGCCCTTCTGAACAGCTCATCTTCAGCATCCGCTCATCACTTGGCATGACAAGGACACCAGAGCCCTATTGTTTCATGCTCCACATGAAAACATTATACATTTTGTATTAGTATTCTACTTAAAATAAAACTCATGTTTTGACTCTCCATCCACATGCACTAAACAAATTGAATTCTACAGTTACAAACGTCTGAAATCAACCATCTGCAACATGTATTTGGGGACAGGCGTATAGTCAAACTAGAGCAACAATGACATCATCCACAGTGTTAAATACTGAGCTCACCGCAATAAGAGCCATAATTCCAGCTGAGCGGGCATCTGTTCACTGGCTTTACTCTGAAAGGCAATGCAATAGCGTGTGTGAGTTCATGTGTTTAGGAAGATTGACTTTGAGGGTGGGATCATGTTGCATTGTGCAGATCATGAGGCTTGATCTGAGGCCTTTAACAATCTCATTCACACTCATTTCGGAGTGGGGAGCAGAATTGCACAATTTTGCCTATATTCACAATAATGGGAAAAGTGAGAGTAAGAAAGACATATATTGCAGATGAATTCACTAAAGAGAGTACAGGTGTCCTGGCCTTGACATGTCTATCTCATTAGTATAGCCTGTTCAACTAGGGCTAACTCAGGCCAACTCCATCTCAACTTAAAATGCCAGTCACCAAGCAGCATATAATGATACCAGCAGCAACTGCTCCCATTGTTCTAGTTGCTATGGAGACCAGGTTCAAAGGTTTCAGAAGTCAAGAGTGAGCTCCCTGAATCAAAGCACCTTTCTGAACTTCTAACCAGTAGTAGCCACGTTTCAGATTTCACCTCCACACCAACCACAGCATTATGTGCAATCCTATGATAAACATGTAATTGCTTTGATTATGGCAAAAGTAGTAAAGAAAAAAGCTGTTTGAAACAGGGGTCTCAAACTCAAATTACCCGAGAAATACAAGTGTTTCCACAACCATGAATTTGAACTAGATGCAGTTATTGGTGCAGTTAAAGAGTTATTGAGGGATAGTTTGCTTTTCATGACTTATAAGAAGTTATTTAAATACACAGGACTAAAAAACTAAGTATAAAGTGGGTAGAGTAGTAGGATAGGGATGATGCATACCAAGCTTTGTGAGAATTGGACAAATGGCCTAGGTGGAGTTCAAAAAAGTAGATTTCGCAGAAGAGCTAAACTCTTTATATATTATATATATATATATATATATATATATATATATATATATATATATATATATATATATATATATATATACACACTCACCTAAAGGATTATTAGGAACACCATTTCAATTTCTTATTAATGCAATTATCTAATCAACCAATCACATGGCAGTTGCTTCAATGCATTTAGGGGTGTGGTCCTGGTCAAGACAATCACCTGAACTCCAAACTGAATGTCAGAATGGGAAAGAAAGGTGATTTAAGCAATTTTGAGCGTGGCATGGTTGTTGGTGCCAGACGGGCCGGTCGGAGTATTTCACAATCTGCTGTTACTGGGATTTTCACGCACAACCATTTCTAGAGTTTACAAAGAATGGTGTGAAAAGGGAAAAACATCCAGTATGCAGCAGTCCTGTGGGCGAAAATGCCTTGTTGATGCTAGAGGTCAGAGGAGAATGGGCCGACTGATTCAAGCTGATAGAAGAGCAACTTTGACTGAAATAACCACTCGTTACAACCGAGGTATGCAGCAAAGCATTTGTGAAGCCACAACACACACAACCTTGAGGCGGATGGGCTACAACAGCAGAAGACCCCACCGGGTACCACTCATCTCCACTACAAATAGGAAAAAGAGGCTACAATTTGCACGAGCTCACTAAATTGGACAGTTGAAGACTGGAAAAATGTTGCCTGGTCTGATGAGTCTCGATTTCTGTTGAGACATTCAGATGGTAGAGTCAGAATTTGGCGTAAACAGAATGAGAACATGGATCCATCATGCCTTGTTACCACTGTGCAGGCTGGTGGTGGTGGTGGTGGTGTAATGGTGTGGGGGATGTTTTCTTGGCACACTTTAGGCCCCTTAGTGCCAATTGGGCATCGTTTAAATGCCACGGCCTACCTGAGCATTGTTTCTGACCATGTCCATCCCTTTATGACCACCATGTACCCATCCTCTGATGGCTACTTCCAGCAGGATAATGCACCATGTCACAAAGCTCGAATCATTTCAAATTGGTTTCTTGAACATGACAATGAGTTCACTGTACTAAAATGGCCCCCACAGTCACCAGATCTCAACCCAATAGAGCATCTTTGGGATGTGGTGGAATGGGAGCTTCGTGCCCTGGATGTGCATCCCACAAATCTCCATCAACTGCAAGATGCTATCCTATCAATATGGGCCAACATTTCTAAAGAATGCTTTCAGCACCTTGTTGAATCAATGCCACGTAGAATTAAGGCAGTTCTGAAGGCGAAAGGGGGTCAAACACAGTATTAGTATGGTGTTCCTAATAATCCTTTAGGTGAGTGTATATATATATATATACACATATATATTTATTAAAAAAATAAATTTCTGATATGGTTTATCAATTCTTAACATTAAAGGCCAAACCATAAATGGAGAAAATTAAAATTGATTTGAGGACTGCATTTAACAATATTAACACTTGAGGCCAGTCATTTGAAACCCCTGGTTGAATGTCAGAATATAGCATAAAAACTTTCCTCTCAATAATTTGAAAAATTGTACATAAAATATAAAATGGTTTTGTAATATCCGACTTTCTATTAATAGCGGCTATCATTGTGTTGCCAATGTGTTTATTTCACGCCATAAGCACATCTGGCATTTTAACAGCTGTCATTTTGTGTCCAAGAATTACTTATCAGCAAGCCAGAGTCATTAGAAATTACTCTTAATAACTGACTTGAACATCATAACCACTTTAGGAGGAAATGGAAAGCTATTCATCATTGTTTACTGACAGTGACAGAGGTTCCTCACTGCAGGTGAGCACAAATGTGGTCAATGTTGAGAGCATCAATCTAATCTACAGCACATCATATAATGTGTGCTAAAACATCTGACAAGTATTTGAAAAATGATTGTGACTTTCTTTACATTTATCCTTCCTTGCATTGTTGCATATGTACAATAACATGGACTTGTGAAGTGTTACCAATATTTCACACTGGTGATGCTCTTCAAGCATATCTTCACAAATATGTGAGATTAAAATTTTTCACACTCTGACAGCATAACAGGTTACTAAAGTACTCATTTACTGAATATGGAGAGATCAATATTTCCAAAACACAAATATTTTTTAAAAGTGCTAAGAGATGCCAAAGATGGAAAGATGCAGAAAAAAACATGAAAGATCAAACGCCTTTAAAGCTTACAATCTTCAAAGGTACTACATTTGATTTTTTATTTCTCATTGTGCTCCCCCACAGAGTAAACCACATGCGTTTATGGCAAATTTCTCTCATTAGTTTCCAAAGAAAACCTCAAAATACCTCAAAATTATTTTAGCCACTGCAAGAAACAAACAAACCAACAAAATCACTATCACATTTGCCTACTGTAAGTAGGTCTTAAACTGTTCAAAAAGTAAGTAAAAAGCAATGGTTTCCTTTAAGTAGACTATATGACCAGCCTGTGGCATTCTGTATATATGCTGTAATGGAAAACCTAGATTAAAGCTTCTAGGCCAATGCCACAGGACACAGATTCACTGGAACAAACTAGCATTGGAGTTTTGCCCTCTAAACCAAACACTGAGAAAGGGAATCTCCTGCAATCTTCCTGTCGACAGCGCTCAGAGGAAAGCTAATATAAAATGACTTTGCAACGACTGATTCAAGCTGATAGAAGAGCAACTTTGACTGAAATAACCACTCGTTACAACCGAGGTATGCAGCAAAGCATTTGTGAAGCCACAACACACACAACCTTGAGGCGGATGGGCTACAACAGCAGAAGACCCCACCGGGTACCACTCATCTCCACTACAAATAGGAAAAAGAGGCTACAATTTGCACGAGCTCACTAAATTGGACAGTTGAAGACTGGAAAAATGTTGCCTGGTCTGATGAGTCTCGATTTCTGTTGAGACATTCAGATGGTAGAGTCAGAATTTGGCGTAAACAGAATGAGAACATGGATCCATCATGCCTTGTTACCACTGTGCAGGCTGGTGGTGGTGGTGGTGGTGTAATGGTGTGGGGGATGTTTTCTTGGCACACTTTAGGCCCCTTAGTGCCAATTGGGCATCGTTTAAATGCCACGGCCTACCTGAGCATTGTTTCTGACCATGTCCATCCCTTTATGACCACCATGTACCCATCCTCTGATGGCTACTTCCAGCAGGATAATGCACCATGTCACAAAGCTCGAATCATTTCAAATTGGTTTCTTGAACATGACAATGAGTTCACTGTACTAAAATGGCCCCCACAGTCACCAGATCTCAACCCAATAGAGCATCTTTGGGATGTGGTGGAATGGGAGCTTCGTGCCCTGGATGTGCATCCCACAAATCTCCATCAACTGCAAGATGCTATCCTATCAATATGGGCCAACATTTCTAAAGAATGCTTTCAGCACCTTGTTGAATCAATGCCACGTAGAATTAAGGCAGTTCTGAAGGCGAAAGGGGGTCAAACACAGTATTAGTATGGTGTTCCTAATAATCCTTTAGGTGAGTGTATATATATATATATACACATATATATTTATTAAAAAAATAAATTTCTGATATGGTTTATCAATTCTTAACATTAAAGGCCAAACCATAAATGGAGAAAATTAAAATTGATTTGAGGACTGCATTTAACAATATTAACACTTGAGGCCAGTCATTTGAAACCCCTGGTTGAATGTCAGAATATAGCATAAAAACTTTCCTCTCAATAATTTGAAAAATTGTACATAAAATATAAAATGGTTTTGTAATATCCGACTTTCTATTAATAGCGGCTATCATTGTGTTGCCAATGTGTTTATTTCACGCCATAAGCACATCTGGCATTTTAACAGCTGTCATTTTGTGTCCAAGAATTACTTATCAGCAAGCCAGAGTCATTAGAAATTACTCTTAATAACTGACTTGAACATCATAACCACTTTAGGAGGAAATGGAAAGCTATTCATCATTGTTTACTGACAGTGACAGAGGTTCCTCACTGCAGGTGAGCACAAATGTGGTCAATGTTGAGAGCATCAATCTAATCTACAGCACATCATATAATGTGTGCTAAAACATCTGACAAGTATTTGAAAAATGATTGTGACTTTCTTTACATTTATCCTTCCTTGCATTGTTGCATATGTACAATAACATGGACTTGTGAAGTGTTACCAATATTTCACACTGGTGATGCTCTTCAAGCATATCTTCACAAATATGTGAGATTAAAATTTTTCACACTCTGACAGCATAACAGGTTACTAAAGTACTCATTTACTGAATATGGAGAGATCAATATTTCCAAAACACAAATATTTTTTAAAAGTGCTAAGAGATGCCAAAGATGGAAAGATGCAGAAAAAAACATGAAAGATCAAACGCCTTTAAAGCTTACAATCTTCAAAGGTACTACATTTGATTTTTTATTTCTCATTGTGCTCCCCCACAGAGTAAACCACATGCGTTTATGGCAAATTTCTCTCATTAGTTTCCAAAGAAAACCTCAAAATACCTCAAAATTATTTTAGCCACTGCAAGAAACAAACAAACCAACAAAATCACTATCACATTTGCCTACTGTAAGTAGGTCTTAAACTGTTCAAAAAGTAGGTAAAAAGCAATGGTTTCCTTTAAGTAGACTATATGACCAGCCTGTGGCATTCTGTATATATGCTGTAATGGAAAACCTAGATTAAAGCTTCTAGGCCAATGCCACAGGACACAGATCCACTGGAACAAACTAGCATTGGAGTTTTGCCCTCTAAACCAAACACTGAGAAAGGGAATCTCCTGCAATCTTCCTGTCGACAGCGCTAAGAGGAAAGCTAATATAAAATGACTTTGCAACCACTGATGTCCACTCTGGAAATGAACTAGCTCTGTCCAGCTGGCCGGAAACCCTTATGATTCCATTAACTGAGAGGGATTGTACTGTAATAGAAACCAACACTGACCCACACTTCAGTACTCAGCATACTCAGCAGTTGTGACAACGTATGTTGCTTGTATTCCATCATGTTCTGATGACTGCTGGGACAAAAAGAATGACTCTCCTTAACCGTGCAGAACAGAGTTGTGTATCAAACTGCAACTTATGTGTACAAGTCTCACATAACACATTCTAAAAAGGTGTGTAGGAGATTTCATTTTCTATTACTTATGGAAATCACTGAAAACCCTCTCCCAGAAGTCAATCCGGTAAGTGAAGGCCACACAACTGCACAGATAAATCAAGGTCACAAGAGTCGAGTATCATTGGACAGTGTCTTTCACAGTATAACGATTCAGAGGTCATAATTATGGCTTAAATGTATACATGAACTTTCGCAGTGGCCAAAGGTCAAACAGAAGAGAAGTTTCATTGCTTTGTCTCTCATGATGCCAAACAAAAAGGTTTCTGGAATTTCACTGTAAAGCTGTTGAATACTGATGCAACAAAATCCACATTGTGCTGAGTCAACAGATTTGTTGCAGGTATATTTGTGCACAGAGAGTATCACGTGACAGTAATGTCTCTCTTTGTTGTACTGAGAAGTACTAATACTGCAATTCAGTTAGACAGTGGATCTGTTAATAAATGTAACTACAATGCATATTGTGTTCCAAAACCTGTCTTATTTAAAACTAAAACAACAGAGAATAGAAGAGAATATTTAGTCATTCGAGTGATAAAGGAATTGCTTGACAAGCTCCCCTAAATTATCAATTGGTCAATCAATAAAATAAATAAATAATGATAGAAAAAATATGTAATTAAAAAACACTAACCCCATCATTAAACAAATCAACAAACAAATGGTATTTTGAGATAACTCTACCCAAAACTAACGGCTCTGGAAAAACATCAAGCTTAAGATCATTTCGCTGAAATGTTAAAACAAGAGAAAAGTACGAAGCGAGTCCAATGTATTTAAATTGACACAGTAAAACAGTAGCCTAAGGGTAAACCTTGAATTACTACCGCCTCACTTAACTGGTAATAAGCATTCATTGTTTTCACTGCACACAGAGTACAGCTGAGATTACAAACATGTTATTAGGGCTAAATAATTCAATTCAAATATGAATCACTCGACATGACTAATCAAAACGGTTAACGATCCAGTGATCTTTATTAAGAGTTACATGCTTGGAGACGCTTAATCAAAACCAATCCAAATAAAAGACCACCAAAACATTGGTGTCCTTTATTCCAAAAAAAAATCTCCCTCTCAATTTCAGTCCCTCTCCCCACACCTCCAAAGAAACAATATGTCTGGAAGACCACAAATGCATTCAAAGCTAGTCACCTTTCACGATCAGCACTTGAGATTCAATTAAAATTGAAGCGGCAAGGAGGCTAGCGGTGGTGGCAGCGAGGAGCCTGAATCCTTTGCTGGGTAATTACACAAGGTTGTGTCAGGAGAGGGGAAGCTTCGGAGAAGCAGGGACAGGTGCAGAGAGAGCCAGCATGGCGTGCTGACAGTAATTGCTCCTCTGAAGGAGAAGAAACATAGGAGAACACGTGTAACCATGAGAGGAACACGAGCAGTCCAGATGTAAAAAAGGATGGATAAGTCTTGCTCTTACATACATCTGGAACCAGACCGACTCAGTTAAAGTAGGTTGTGTTTGCATATTGTGCGAGATGAGCTTTTTTGTGCGGTAGGATCTCATTCAGGTGCTTAAAAAGCATTTTACCGGTCGTTTTGGTGTGTGGGTGTGTATTCCGTTGATGGGATAGAATGAGATCTTCACACCAGAGATACAGCAGTCTGTGTTTGGATCTCATCCACCATTCAACATTTTCCCTAGCAGCTCTTTGTAAAAGAATGCCCTCCTCAGAATAGTGTGCCGTCAGCTGAATGCGAGAGAGCAATGGGAGATGCATTATCCAGTGTTATATTTGAATGACGGAGCCGTATTCAAACAATGAGCCAAAATGCACAACAAGCAAAGAGCTTTTCCTAATCTCATTTTAATGACATATGCTCTGCTGTTGCGGTAAGCCACAGGAGTCACAAACGCTCTCTGTGAGGTTTGAGAAGACAATAAAAAGTCATAGACATAAGTCGAGGGCGCATGGGACGCCCACACAGTCGCTGCGGTGTTGGGAGGAAATTAAATTCAGATAAGAATTGCTTTTCTAAAGCCATCTTTACAGTGCCACATCTTAAGAGGCATATATAAATCACAAATCACAGGGATGGGTTAAAATATTTTTAACGTTTTTGAAAGTCTCTTATGCTCAAGGCTCAATCTTTATTAGCATATCTGGATGAGGTAAAGCTTTGGTTAGCTAGTAACTTTAAAGGAGTCCAAGACCGAGGTTATAGTGTTTGGCTCATCTGATAAATTGAGATTAATAACTCTGTGCTGAGAAATGTGTCTGTTCTTAATTCCCACTGCGTAAGGAAGTCGGCTAACATTAGATAAACGTGTCCTCTGTTGTTGCTTCTAGCTTTTTTTCAGCTTCACCTACTATCTAAAATGAATTAAATTAAATGTGGTTTTTTTTTGTCTGAGAAATCTCTTGAGATAGCTATTCATGCTTTTATAACCTCCCGTTTGGATTTTTTGCAATTGGTATTGCGGCTTCAAGTCCCAGGTCATTCATCTTCAACTGGTTCAAAATGTTGCAGCCAAATTTCTCAAGAAAGGTCGCAAATATGATCATGCCACCCCCATTCTGCAAGCTCTTCATTGGCTTCTAGTCCAATGTAAGATTGACTTTAAAATTCTCCTCTTATCCTTACATAACCTTGTTCCTAACTATCTGTCTGAACTATTGGATCCCTACACTCCTTCCAGAAGTTAAAGGAGTAGTTCACTTTAAAATAAAAATTATCCCATGATTTACTTAACCTCAAGCTAGTATATGACTTTCTTCTTTCTGATGAACACAATCGGAGTTATATTAATAAATATCCTGACGCTTCCAAGCTTTATAATGGCAGTGATGGCATCCATTGAGTTTGAAGCTCAAAAAAGAACATCCATCCATAATAAACGTACTCCACATGGCTCTGGGCAGTTAATAAAGGCCTTCTGAAGCGAAGCGATGGGGTTTTTTAAGAAAAAAATATCCATATTTAAACCTTTATAAAGTAAAATATCTAGCTTCCGCCAGTCCGCCTTCTGTATTCAACTTACGGAAAAACCGTAACTGGAGCGACATATCACTAGAGCGTAGCACAAGCGTTTTGAACTGCAAGAGGCGTTACACTTTCTGCGTACGTTGAATATGAAAGGCGGTCCGCCGGACGCTAGATATTTTACTTTATAAAGTTTTAAATATTTTTTCCTTACAAAACCCCATCGATTTGCTTCAGAAGGCCTTTATTAACCCCCCGGAGCCGTGTGGATTACATTTATGAGGGCTGGGTGCCCTTTTTTGAGCTTCAAACTCAATACACCCCATCACTGCCATTATAAAGCTTGGAAAAGCCAGGATATTTATTACTATAACTCCGATTGTGTTCATCAGAAGGAAGAAAGTCATATACACCTAGGATGGCTTGAGGGTGATTAAGTCATGGGGTAATTAAAGGAACTACTCCTTTAAAGTGGCACCTTCCTTATCAGTTTTTAAATCTCTCTTAAACTCATTTGTTTTCCAGCTTTTGTTAATGTGTGTAATGTCGCTCTTTGTAATATTTTATTGTAATATTTTTTGTAGTCTTGCAGCTGTTTTAAATGTGCTTTATAAATAAAAGAACTAGAACTAAGGCTGCAATTATTTGATCAACAATACAGTGAAAACTAACAAAAAAACTTAACATTTCTGATGGGTGGGTTCACAGAAATTTGTCATACACCACTGAAATGAGTATCAGTACATGAGATTCCAAGACCTCCTGTGAACAAATAAACCAAATCATAGGATAAGAAAATAGCTTTTCAAGTATAATAAACCAGGGTCTTGAGATGAGGACATTATTAAAAAAAGATTATTTAATGAAAACTTCATATACTTTATATGATATCTTCAAATACTAAGCAAATATTTTTATATGAAACTCTCACTGCCTTTAATGCTCTGTTTTTTTTTTTTTTTTAATTATTATATTTATTCATCTAGTAAATGCTTTTATCCAAAACTTGCAAACGAGGAATGATGCAATTAAATTTTGGAGGGAACATAGATCATTCCTCTGCTGAGGTGCAGTGAAAGTGATTTTGTAGTTTTGGCGCCGTTCACTTACTAAAAACTACATTTAGCAGGAAACAGATTTGCAGTGAGTTTAAGGGCAGATCCCACAGCTGTTCTATACATAAGCATCAGTGTCTGAGTGAGAGTCGGTGGAGTGAGACAAAGAAAGGTGTAATGCGAACTCTCTCGGGTTCACTGATGACCAAAACACACCACTACGGTCTGGATCATTTACACTCGGTATCAAGTTATTGTACTTTAAGGGGCGTTCACACATAAAAAGGTTCTTATGCTTACAAACAAAAGATGCTGAAAAAGCAGTAAGATGAAGCACAATTGTACAATCTTGCATGAGTTTGCGCACAAAAAAATCATTAAAAAGCAGTGTAGTGGAACACAAAAACATGTTCTGTGTGAAAAGGCCACAAGTCCTTCAAATGTCCTTGTCATGTGTGTATTCTGTGGAAGAATGGTGTCTTATGTCATTCTAATTACCGCATACTAATTAACTGACGAGCTGTGTAAAAACTTTTGATATGCCTTTAAGGATGGATGGATGGATGGATGGATGGATGGATGGATGGATGGATGGATGGATGGATGGATGGATGGATGGATGGATGGATGGATGGATGGATGGATGGATGGATGGACAAACAGTTGGTGTAATAATTGGTGACATATAGACAGTGCCAAGTTGGTGTAATCAAGTGATGTGGTGCACATGACCTTTGCCCTTTTCTATGTATCTAATGAGATAATATGTGGGAAGAGGAAGTGGTTGCGGGAAGAGCAAGATAACCTTTGGAGGGGAAAGCGGGAATATCATAATGAGTGAAATATGATGTGCTCTGTTGCCAGTAGCTCAGGGTGAGACAGACAGCAATATAAACAAGTGCATTATGAAGAGATGAAAAGGAAAAGTGCAACTGCTGAGGGGGAGAACATCACAACAGACAAAGGGATGGGGAGTCTTCAAAAAACAAGCCAGAAAACCGGTGACTTTTCTCACCATTTAATCTGTGTCAAATATCGGCAAGGATATAAAAAGTGCCCCGACCAAAAGTGCTGCGGCAAAAATCCTTCTATAATTGCAATCTACAGTACATACAGTGCCATTGTGTTTCTAGGGGACAAATGCTGTAGGTTTAGAAAGTTTGAACATTTGAATCAGTACTTCGAAAAGCCAGGCTTTCCAAAGCCGTGTGGCACAAACAGGGCTTTAAGATTTCAGATGATGACAATGCATTTGTACACACAGCCGTGTGCTCTAAGGGCTCTGGGAGTGTGTATATTCAGCAAACACAAGGAAAAAGGACCATCCTTCCTCAACAGAGCTTATTTTCTCCTCCTCTATACTGACAGTGATGCCTCTTAGTACGAACAGATCCCAGGCTCACCCTTCAAGAGCAAACACTTAGCAGCACACTTCTCACTAAAGGACAGGTCTTATATGAGCAAATCGATATGTCAGTGCTGCGCTGGTGAAGCATAGGGTTTGGTTTTGCCTGTCTGTCCAAACAGCGTTTAGTATTGACCTTGCATAGTGTGGTCATTGGTCTGAGGGACTGAGTATGTTCACCGCTGTCTTTCAATTACACATCTGTGCAAAGTTGGAAACACACACACACACACACACACAACACACAGATACATACATAGACAGGCTTTCCATAGTTCTCAGCCTAAAACACTAACTGTAAGCCTCTGTAAAACATCTTCCCTAAGCTGCCGGCTCCCACTCCGGTTTTTTGTAAGTGTATTTGCCATAAGAGGAATCTGTAATATCCATTAAATAGTCAACTAAACACAGATCCTTTTGAAATAAATGCAAAAGGCCGTTTTATTCATGATCTCATGAAACACTCATTACGGGATCAAAAAAAGCATTTGACAGCACATTGACAGCTTCTCAGTGAAAGAGTTAAACCATGGCGTCATTAGCTATTCCCGCTGTGAATGAGAGATCTGATACCTCAAGCTGTATCATGGAACTTTAATTAACTCAAATGTTGCGTCATAAAAGATGCTGAAGGTTAGATTGCTCTTTTGTGTTGTCTCCTTTGAACATTTGGGCAAGTCAATGTTTTGCATTTTAGTGATGAAGAGATGAGTTACTCTGCCTGGTCTATCTTATCTTTGAAGGAATAGTTCACCCAAACATTCTTCAGTTACTTCACACGTGTTGTTCCAAACCTGTAAGATGCCCTGTAGACCACAATTAATGTGAAATATCTGTGTCATTTATATCTACCATAAAAGTATCAAATAATAACAATAATTATGCACCATCCGTTAATGATCCTAATGAAAAGTGCTCAAGCGGCCTAGTGTTGCTATGGCTAGCGAATGCAATTTCTGTTTGTGAGCATCTATTTACTGCAAGGTGAAAATATGTGCCCTAACTTGTAATTTAAACTTTTGTGGTTACTGCAAAGGTAGAAAAACTAGTTCAAACACAGCAAGCTTATATGTAAAAATATTATATACTTTATTACCTTTTGGTTTTACTTTCTTTTTTTCTTTTTCTTTTTCAAAATTTGGTGTAACAACTAGTTACAAATCATACAAGAATCAATTACATTTGGCATTATTAAAAAATAAAGGTTCCACAAATGCAATAGAAGAACCCTTCAGTGAACAGTTCTTAATATTTGTATTTAAATAGGCAAATGCATCATAGCATTTATTTCCATCAAGATGTGCATCAATTTTTGGTCAAGATCTTGTATTGACAATGCAAGAGTCCAGCACTCCGTAAAGTCTCCTTCAGCACATCCCAAAGACTTTCAATGAATTTAAGGTCTGGACTTAGAGGTGCCAATTCATTTGAAAATGATTCTTCCCAACCATTCTTTCACAATTTGAGCCTGATGAATCTTGACATTGTCATCCTGCAGGAATATGGCCATGATGTGTCTTCCTACATGGTTGTTTAAGAAATTAAAAGCTACACACAATCAAATATGGTTAGAAGAACTGTTGCCAAACATATAACATGCTAGAAACATAAAAATCACTGCAATAATAATCCAATCATTGACTCTTAAGCATTTGCCTATTTCAATCCAAACAGCAACTTTTCTTTTCCTTTCTTTTTTCGGGCCAATGTATAATCTACAAAGAACCTTTTGTGCAATGGAAAAGTTATATTAATGTTAAAGGTTCTTCATGGAATCATAGATGTCAATAAAATTACTTTTATTTTATATTTTGTACATGCACAGTCCTTGGAATACAGCATGTTACATATTGCACAGACAACATTTATGGTGCTTTTGTCATTTTTAGAGCTTGACAGTCCATTGAAAATAGTAACCAACATTCTACTAAATTTCAAAATGCTACACAGAGAAATAAGTCACACAGATTTAAAAAACACAAGAATGTAAATAATGACAGATTTTTATTTATTTTATATTTTTTAGGTGAACTACGCCTGTTAAACTATACCTATTAAAAGGCACTTCTGTTCTTTCCTCATCTGCTGCAGAGTCAAGGGCACAAGGAGAAAGTGAACATACTCTGGTTGCAACTTGGTAACTATAGTTAGATGACAGATGGACCCAGGCGACCTTGTCAAGCTGAGTTCCGGTTCAGGACGGCACGTATCCAGTTGCAACACATGCACCGACAGGTATGTTCTGGAAGTCTCTGATAGCCGTGTAAAAGTTTAGTTACCCTTATTGAATGTGGATGGAGAATAAATCCCCCAGAAAGTACAACAATGAGAAATATATATATATATATATATATATATATATGTACACTCACCTAAAGGATTATTAGGAACACCATACTAATACTGTGTTGGACCCCCTTTCACCTTCAGAACTGCCTTAATTCTACGTGGCATTGATTCAACAAGGTGCTGAAAGCATTCTTTACAAATGTTGGCCCATATTGATAGGATAGCATCTTGCAGTTGATGGAGATTTGTGGGATGCACATCCACGAAGCTCCCGTTCCACCACATCCCAAAGATGCTCTATTGGGTTGAGATCTGGTGACTGTGGGGGCCATTTTAGTACAGTGAACTCATTGTCATGTTCAAGAAACCAATTTGAAATGATTGGAGCTTTATGACATGGTGCATTATCCTGCTGGAAGTAGCCATCAGAGGATGGGTACATGGTGGTCATAAAGGGATGGACATGGTCAGAAACAATGCTCAGGTAGGCCGTGGCATTTAAACGATGCCCAATTGGCACTAAGGGGCCTAAAGTGTGCCAAAAAAACATCCCCCACACCATTACACCACCACCACCAGCCTGCACAGTGGTAACAAGGCATGATGGATCCATGTTCTCATTCTGTTTACGCCAGATTCTGACTCTACCATCTGAATGTCTCAACAGAAATCGAGACTCATCAGACCAGGCAACATTTTTCCAGTCTTCAACTGTCCAATTTTGGTGAGCTCGTGCAAATTGTAGCCTCTTTTTCCTATTTGTAGTGGAGATGAGTGGTACCCCGTGGGGTCTTCTGCTGTTGTAGCCCATCCGCCTCAAGGTTGTGCGTGTTGTGGCTTCACAAATGCTTTGCTGCATACCTCGGTTGTAACGAGTGGTTATTTCAGTCAAAGTTGCTCTTCTATCAGCTTGAATCAGTCGGCCCATTCTCCTCTGACCTCTAGCATCAACAAGGCGTTTTCGCCCATAGGACTGCCGCATACTGGATGTTTTTCCCTTTTCACACCATTCTTTGTAAACTCTAGAAATGGTTGTGCGTGAAAATCCCAGTAACTGAGCAGATTGTGAAATACTCAGACCGGCCCGTCTGGCACCAACAACCATGCCACGCTCAAAATTGCTTAAATCACCTTTCTTTCCCATTCTGACATTCAGTTTGGAGTTCAGGAGATTGTCTTGACCAGGACCACACCCCTACATGCATTGAAGCAACTGCCATGTGATTGGTTGATTGGATAATTGCATTAATGAGAAATTGAACAGGTGTTCCTAATAATCCTTTAGGTGAGTGTATATGTATATATAGTACATTCAAACATATACAGCACATATATAGAACATTCTTGTACTTTCTGGGGGATTTTATATATTTCCATCACTCTCTTCTGCTCCCTCGTTGCATAAGTGTGTGTGATGGCCAACAAGTAACAGCAGACAGCCGAATCCTTATTGATCTGGTCTGTGGCAGCGAAATAGCCCCTGTCAGCACTAAATCCCTCTCCCTGTCACTCTTACCTTGGACAAGCAGTCCCTCCAGTCACTCCCTCAGGAATATTCATGAGTGTGCGAGAGACTACCTGAATGCCAACACATCCAACATCAGATTTTATCATCAGGTAGCCAAACGCTTTCACAGGAAGGCAAAGGAAACCAAAAGATGGGTTACTTATGCCACACGGTTTCATTCAGTTATAAAGAGGTTCTGTAGAAACGGTCATCATCCAGCTCAGTTCAGTTCTTATTTCAATAGTCTCAGTACTAGGGGTGTAACGATACATCCATGTGACCATATGTATCGTTGATGTAAACGCGATATTTAGTTAGTTTTATTCAAGGCTAAGCTTACTGTATTTATAAGGTACGATTCACTCAAAAATATAAATTCTGTCATCATGTACTAACCCTCATGTTGTTTAAAACCTATAAGATTTTTTATTCAACTTCCAAAAACAAATGAAGATACACTCACCTAAAGGATTATTAGGAACACCTGTTCAATTTCTCATTAATGCAATTATCTAATCAACCAATCACATGGCAGTTGCTTCAATGCATTTAGGGGTGTGGTCCTGGTCAAGACAATCTCCTGAACTCCAAACTGAATGTCAGAATGGGAAAGAAAGGTGATTTAAGCAATTTTGAGCGTGGCATGGTTGTTGGTGCCAGACGGGCCGGTCTGAGTATTTCACAATCTGCTCAGTTACTGGGATTTTCACGCACAACCATTTCTAGAGTTTACAAAGAATGGTGTGAAAGGGAAAAACATCCAGTATGCGGCAGTCCTGTGGGCGAAAATGCCTTGTTGATGCTAGAGGTCAGAGGAGAATGGGCCGACTGATTCAAGCTGATAGAAGAGCAACTTTGACTGAAATAACCACTCGTTACAACCGAGGTATGCAGCAAAGCATTTGTGAAGCCACAACACGCACAACCTTGAGGCGGATGGGCTACAACAGCAGAAGACCCCACCGGGTACCACTCATCTCCACTACAAATAGGAAAAAGAGGCTACAATTTGCACGAGCTCATTCAGATGGTAGAGTCAGAATTTGGCGTAAACAGAATGAGAACATGGATCCATCATGCCTTGTTACCACTGTGCAGGCTGGTGGTGGTGGTGTAATGGTGTGGGGGATGTTTTTTTGGCACACTTTAGGCCCCTTAGTGCCAATTGGGCATCGTTTAAATGCCACGGCCTACCTGAGCATTGTTTCTGACCATGTCCATCCCTTTATGACCACCATGTACCCATCCTCTGATGGCTACTTCCAGCAGGATAATGCACCATGTCATAAAGCTCCAATCATTTCAAATTGGTTTCTTGAACATGACAATGAGTTCACTGTACTAAAATGGCCCCCACAGTCACCAGATCTCAACCCAATAGAGCATCTTTGGGATGTGGTGGAACGGGAGCTTCAAGCCCTGGATGTGCATCCCACAAATCTCCATCAACTGCAAGATGCTATCCTATCAATATGGGCCAACATTTCTAAAGAATGCTTTCAGCACCTTGTTGAATCAATGCCACGTAGAATTAAGGCAGTTCTGAAGGCGAAAATAGGTCAAACACAGTATTAGTGTGGTGTTTCTAATAATCCTTTAGGTGAGTGTATTTTTTAATGAAACCTGAGAGATTTCTGTCCCTCCATTTAAAGTCCATTCCTCTAAAACTTAAAAGATCCAAAAAAATGTAATAAAGGCATCGTAAAAGATAATCAAGTGGTCTAATCAAAATCCAAGTCTTCTGAAGAGACACAATAGCTTTATATGATTTACAATGACGCGCATACTATAGTAGGCGAAACACAGTTGTTCAAATGCTTGCGTGACGTGTGAAAACAACATGAGAGTAAGTAAATGTAGGAATAACATTTTTGAATGGACTAACCATTTACAGTTTGGGAATTTTAACATGCATTCTTGCGATTTGAACTGGGATTGATTGCATTGATCATCTGAAGCGCATACGCAATGCTGGAACGGCACTCCTCAAAGTGAAAACGCAAACATAATTTAAAACACCATATCACATTTAGTTTTAGTAGTATGAATATTCAAAGCGTTTTAAATGGTTTATTATTATACATGTATAGTGCATTAATAGTGGAAGAGTTTGTGCGTGCGGCTTGTCTGTTTAAAAGATCCAACAAATGCCTGCGTTGAAAGCGTGAGGAAAAAATGTAAGCTTACAGAGTGTCAGTGACATTACTACATTAAACTACTATATATAACGTTGAACATAATTTATAATAATGCAATGGGGGAATATGTGTGGGTCCTGATAATAATAAAATAATATAATTTTAATAATAATAAAGTAATAATATAAAAAACTATTTTGGCTTAAAATAACGCGATAGTATCATATCATGAGTTCAGTACCAATTTGTATCAAATAGTGACATGAGTGTATCGTTACACCACTACTGAGTACAGTCAGATCAATAATATTGCCGAATATTAAAGTGTCCCCTACTAAGTTACTTAATTGTATTACAAAATATCTCCAAATAAGTTTAATGTTTTGCTTGAAAAGTTTTTTGTTTGATTTTATTTTAAAACTAAAGCCATTTGGTTTGATATTTTGTTGTCTAATGTAACAAAATGTGGCTTAAATGTTCCAATTTATTTCGTCACTGTACATTTTAAGCTCATTACTAGCAACTGAAATGTATGCCCATGGCAAATGTAATATTGTTCAAACGTTTTAAAGTAAAAATAATCCTACTCGTCTTGGTGGGCTGAGAATAACTACCATTATCTAAATATTACATTCATGTACAAACTATTTTATCTCCTGCCTTTCTGTGCTCATCATAGTTCCAAATGTAAAACAAGGCATTAATGAAAGTCTATGTCTCCGGGCTCTCTCTTTCCCTCTCAACCTCTTTCCATCTCATTAAGTGGTGTAAAAGCTTAACCAGCGGTAGTGGTACAGACTTGCCGATCTCAGGGGATGAGTGTGTGGGGCGCAAGTCTCTTCAGTTGGCCATGAACAATCATCAAAGTTTATAGGCAGGAAGTAACAGCAGCTAAGTTTAAAGGGAGCAGAAGTTCATGGTATACTGCATTATGCTGTATCATCACTATTAACCAATTCGAAATATGGTAAAACAGTCCTTTTTTAGTTTTTAACAATTTATGTAGAATAAGATGTATTCTAGATCACTGTGTACTGATTACATTAAATAACATTAAATGACATCTTGTATACTAGTTATTCGTTTTGGTGAAAATGTGAGTTTTGTCCAAAATATCCCAAAAGCATATGTTAATATTGAACATTATATTATTATTTCTTAAAGGTAAAGGTGTATATTAAAGTAATAATTACTCCCACTGAAGTTTAACTAAAAGCATGTTGTCTGCTACATCATTTAAATAAATTACACATTCAGGGGATGATGCAAAATAAAAAATAAAAAAACATGGTCGATCATCTGTGACCCTTAACCAATATTCCTTATATGACCGTACTCTTTGTAGATTATTGTATTTTTTTATGTAAACAATTCAACATGGCTGACCAAGTAGATCTATATCTACTTTTAACTTAAAGGCCCACTGAAGTGCCTTGAAACGTGCAGCATTATTCAATGTGTTGATGTAATTTCCCCTGAAATAGGATGTCAGGGTGGGACATATCAAGCAGCTCCTCCCCTTTTTTAAAACAGCCAATAGTGTTTAGTTTATATCACAGTTTGACTAGAGCCTTTCAGCTCGGTAAAGCCGCAGTTTCCTCCTAATCTCTAACCGTTTCTCATCATAATTGCTTTGAAATACAGCATTCTGTGCAGAATTCAAGTGGGTCCGATGTATGTTTTGTTGTCTGCACTGACTCGCACATGTGATCAGTTCTGCGCTCTCATGTCTCTGGACCGGAGCAGACTGTGTGTGTGCGCTGTGGCGGTGCCATTCACATGTAGGAAATAGTAAATGTGTGAATAAGTGACTGATTTCAGCCGCAGCTTCAGCGTCTATTTAGGGGCGGGACGCTTTAGATTCTAGAGAGCATTTGATTGGACAGAAGATGTCAATTAACAGTCAATTACTACTCCAATGAGAGTTAGTTGACATGTAGTTGCAAATTAATGAGAGTTACAAAGTTGTTGTTGCAACATTACTTATGGTTACTAGAATGTTTAAAGTGGACTATCAAAATAAAAGTGTTAAAAAACTGTAGTGAACATCATGCATTAAAACGCATGATTGTAACCGGTCTTCCTCGACCTGCTCCGAGCAGGACTCGAACCGGCGTCTCTGGCGTGGGAGATGGGCACGCTAATAAGGACGTTAAAGAAAGCAGCCTCTAGCGTTAGTCACTAGTGTGCCTCTTGAGGCAAGGGGAATGAAGCTTACTAGCCGACGTCCGTTACATTTGATCACTTGGCATTCCACTTTCCGCTTAGCTATTTTGACAATTTTTAAAACAATAATAATATACATAATTATTGAAACATATTCACCTGTTTGGATATGATTATTCATTTTGCAATTTGGTACATATGGTATCACTAGTGGTACAAGACTATTTCTATTAAGAAATATCTCAAGATTATTCAAGCTGAAGGATTTGTGAAGGGATAAATTTGTTGAGTTGGAACCTGTCAAAAGAAGTGAGGAGGTGTTGCATTCACTAGCAGGGTCTAACAGATAGCAAGTCTTGCAGTTTTGTGACAGGTGTTGCATGATACAAACTCTGAGCTGTCATTAGAAATGAGTACACTGTCATGGGCTGAAATGATGGCGAATATTAACCAGGCTTTACACATATTGTAATAATGTACTAGATATTATATATGATAATTTGCTGCTTAAACATAATTAGACAAAAGACATGATGTGCTCAGAAATTACAAAATAAAGAACCTTGTGAAAAAAAGTATTCTAATTAAAAGTGTTGTATGACACAAAGATATCTCCTTTACCTGACAGAAACTATTGAATTAGTTGTCCTGCAATATCACACCTGTCTCTGTGACAACAAGAGACTCTATAAACTAAATAAAAATAAATAAATAAAAACACTACTATTTTGTCCTCAGTAGGTTTGTCAAATAATAAAATAAAAGCCTGGAGGTTATTTCAGATGGATTTATTTTTTTGCTTTACTACAGGCTATTTTAATAAACACTGTATCCATGTTGCCAAAGGAAAAATAAGCTACATAAATACAGTCTCCAGACATTTGGGAACAGTCTTATCTTTGACTAAAATAATTTTCCCCAACCAAACCATCTCACGCACAGCTGCCTCCATTCACCATTCTGATATCAGATTCTTTTGTATTCTGTGTATTTGACAACATTAAGATCCTATCTGACAGCTGCTCCCATTAGAATGCTCCATTATTTAATACCCAAAGCAAACATTTCACTGTCCGAAGCCAAACAAACTCAGGATTCTCAAAATCATCTCTCGATGTAAACATGTCGAGCTCTGACAGATATCCAGATGGACACTGCTATCCTTCACATTTTCTGCTTCAAAAGAAATTATCCAGTTTCAGAGAAAGGACTACTGGAGAGGAGGGGAAAAGAAAAGGAGTGAAAAAAGCTTCCTTAAACTCAATCACACCAGTTAAAATTGAAATTGCCAGCAACAGCACGGCCCCCAGTACCATCTAACTGTGGAAATGCCACCATATATTGAGATTGCAGACGGTCTATGTGCTGCTGACATTTCAGACACTCTTTAAAAGGTCAACAAAGTCTGAAAGGTACAAATAAAGAAATAAGAGCCAGGGTGTAAGGTCAGCGGGGTTAAGGTAGGCAGGCACAGAAAGGCGAAGAGCATGAAACACTGAACATCACAACACATGACACAACAAATGTCTCTGCATTTAATTGATCATTTTAGACTATGTAGATGCACTGACTGAAGACATTGCTTGATAAAGTCAGAACAATTCACATTTTGGTTTACAAATGTGTAATCACCTACAGATCTTGAAAGTGAATTCAAAGACCCATTGTCTGTGTGTGTTTCTTATAGGCACATTTGACCCTGTGGACTCGCAGAAAATATTTTCAGATTTTATTACTCAAACAGTTTATATATCATTTTCCACCCAGAAAGTAATGACAATTGGAGTAAATTCTACTCAATTTAGCTCAAAAGTGATATATATATACATAAAATGGCTATATTTTAATCTGAATCTTTTCACTGTATACTGTAAACAAGTATGCAAACTTTACTAATAAATAACTTTAGGTGGAATTGTTTGGTGTGACGCAAATGACAGCAACTGTGGGTCAGGCATCATTTTACAAAAATATTTTATAAATAATTTTTACACAAATGGGCCAGATTTACTAACAGCTTGCGCCAGCGCAAAACCCTCTTTTGGCGTTAAAAAACTACTGTCAGGATTTACTAAAGACATGCAGTGAAAAATAGCGCTGAAAAGTTTTTGCGGATGAACTTATTGCATATGCATTTGTAGGAGTTTCCATTTCAGATGCAACATTTATGGGAAGAGAGTATTTAAATGAATCACGCAATGTGATTTACTAAGTCAATTTACTGATGTTTGCGTCATTATTAAGCATGTCTTAAACTGAAGCGCAGAACTTTCCACTTCGATCTGCGCTTTTTTGGAATTGAGCTCTCACGCTAATTTGCCCTGTTTAGTAAATCTGGCCCTTACATTTTTTTTTTTTTTTTTTATCATAGTTTTAAAATTCACATTTCTATGATGGAAAAGTCTGGCTCTGGGACAAGGGTAAAAAAAAAGCCAATGTGAAAAGCAGCAAAAAAATTAATTATGAAGGAGTTGTAAAATGTTTCAAAGTCAATTTTATTGTGACCGTGAACAAAAAGAACACACACACACACACACAAAACAAACACACACACACACACACACACACACACACAAAACAAACAATCTAAAAGTTTAAATAAAAATCAACTCTGAAACAAAAAAAAATGCATGCAAAGTTGAAGAAACAAGGTCAGCTTTACAGGAGCAATTCAAATACAAAATGTGGGTGTAAGTCCTCAAACTTCAATGGAGTTAAAGAACACCATGTTAGTTGGTCACAAAACAATGTTACTCCTGTTTAAAACTGAACTGTATGTAAAAGCAACTGTTAAAAGACTGACACAATGCAGTGGTAACTGCAGAACGGATGGCAACTGCTCAAACACACGTGCAGTTAGTCCTGTATGCCGTAGATGCATTTAATCACATTAGATTTAAAATGAACATAACCCTGCACAGCTCATAATATGTAGGTCACCGAGAGGCTAGTGTGTGGCAGATCTAGGCTGAGCATCCGGCTCTAATTGGATTGGAGGCTTTAGGTTAAACCACTGGCACCGTCAAGCTCAAGGTAAATGACTCCTGTAATCTCCCGCTGGTGAACAGCCTCTGTGTCAGTCAGTGACCTCAACCCAGTCTATAAATGACAGCATTACGGATATTTTGACTACTTGAGCTCCTCACATGTGATTACGGTTTATTAGATCGTTGGCCTAATCATGACCTACAGCTCACATAATCTGTCACATTGGTGTGCTTCACTGGTTCTGCATGGAAGTGATTGTCACAATATATTTCTACAGAACCTTCCCACTTGGAAGACCTACACACCCTTCCAAAAAACATTTACAATAATACACAACCACGTACAAACACATTCAAATGCATGCTAGTTTTTCGCACGCCGCATTAAAGCTGATGGCTGGCAGTTTCAAGGGCATTATCAGATGCAGTGAATGGGCTATAATGCGCATCAGGCTGATCCGGAGGAGACAAGTCATTTGTCTGAGTGACAGGTACAAGCATCCCCTACAAACCAATCAGCACTTCAATATAAAGCCCATGTTTCATTGTACAACAAAACCCTCAGGATGTACTCAAGACTACTCCATTAATGAGAGGAAGTCACAAAACTTGCGTAAAATTAGATTCTTTCAATTGAGGCGCAGGGAACATTACTGTTAACACTTTTCGAGGTAATGAGGTGACAAAGATTATGAATTAAAAATAGGACTTTTTGAGAGAGACTCAAAGTAGCCCTGAGACAGGCAAGACATATAGACACTAAACCTGACTACTTAGTTGAGTTATTGAAACTGGTCCAAGACCATCCTCAAGGTGGGGAGGATGTGGTCATTCTATTGTTAATCCTCACTAACTAAGAGTATCAATTAGCAAAACACAGATGGAACACTCCTGTTGTGTGTCCCTGCTAGTAGCTTTTATTTAGTTTGGCAGACATGATGTGACTGGTGCGAGTTACTGTTGTCAAGGCAATGGAGTTGGGGGTGAGCCATACACCCTACCAGGGAGCCATCTTAAGATGAGTAAAGCAAACCTTTCCAATTACTGACTGGAAAATTACATGTAATCGGGGTCTGAAGATGGATTACTGTACAGAATAAATCTGCCATTAAGTGTACGAGTGGCACTGGAACGGTTTACCTGTAAACTCCACCCTACTGTTCTACTATACTGAATGGAGACTGAGAACAAAGACTGTTCACACAGGACACAGTCTAAATCTAAAATCACCATTGTTAATATAAACACTAAATATGCTTGTCCATGTGTAAATATAATAATCCTGCCAGTGCCTCCAGATTAATCGGAGTTGAACATTTGTATGATATGATTGTTTTGCTTATTAAGTGCCATTCACATAAAGGCAGTAATTAACAAGAACTATAAAGTTTTAATAATCAAGAAAGATAATAGCAAAGTCCACATCACACCTACAACACTAACAATGCAGAGGAACGATATCATTTGAATCAGTTTCAGAATGATTTTTCCAACTGCTCAAAGCTAAAATAAAATAAAATTGACAATCAGAATCCACTGACTTAGAGCTTGAGCATTTAAAGCAGCAGCTGACATAAACGCAGTGTGCGATTATATTGGTGTGGATGCTAATATAGTTAGCGTTGGTGTGAATGGGCCTTTAGAGCATCATATCCTTAGCTTAGCAACATGCTAACATCAAATTCTACTGGAATCAATTATCTCGTCTCCTTTGCATTAGACTATTTTGTGTGTGCTATGATTGTTTTTCTTACTAGGGTATCACATCCTTAGCTTAGCAACATGCTAACATCAAACTCTATTGGAATTAATTGTCACATCTCCTGTGTGGTGCACTATTTGTATGCTATGCAGAGTTGCGACCTATGTAGACCTAAATACCTAAAAAAAAAAAAAATTTTTAAAACAACACAGATCGAATGAAAGAACATAACCCCTGTTGAAAAAAAAACAGCATATGCTGGTTAGGTATGTTTTGAAGCATAGTAGCTGGTCCTAAGAAACTAGCTTCAGCTCAGGACCAGCTTATGAGCACCTTATGACCATCTAAGGACCAGCATAAACCAGCTGCCATGCTTCAAATCATACCTAACCAGCATATGCTGTTTTTTTTCAACAAGGTCCTCTATAAACTGCCCCTTTTGGACAAAGACTTTGAGGAGGGACAATGAAAGAAAACGTGAAAATGACTTCAGATCTTGCTGGGTATTTATGTGTTTTATCTCAAATTGAAAGCATGCAGTGGGGCTTATGGATTGTCAGGCTCACTTTCCCAATCCACTGACTGTATACACTATAGACATTCACATCTGGCTCTATATCTGGAGCAGCAGATCTGGTGTGTGGGCTACACTGTGAGTGGACTCTGACGAAAAGGCTGCCAAATCACTGGACTTTACAGAGAGATAGAGCTGTGCCGCTGTAAGAGGATCCTGCTTGGGTCACAGGTTTGCACACAAAGAGAAATCCATCCATGTCTGTCTTCTATTCACTCTCAGAAAAAACAAAACAAAACAAAACTGTACAGCTGTCTCTGATGCAGTACTCCTTTTGTACCTTATTTACTCATGAAGGATGCATATTAGCACCCAAATGGTGCATATTAGTACTTTGAAAAAGTAATGTGACAGCTGTTGTTCCATTTTTTGCTGAGAGTGTTTGGACTTCATCCTGTCTAACAGTATTAAATGTTAGCATTAGTAACAGACTTAGCATTCAGACTAGGGCACAGCAATTACAGCAGACATAGACAATTCTTTGTTTACCCAATATCATTTTCAGGAATGTATAGTGTATAGTGGGGAACAAATATCTGTAGAAATACAATTTCATGCTAATTACTGCATCCACTGGAGAAAATAATACAGCCTGGAGCTATAATTTGCATAAGTTTTTTTTTTTAAGAAGTACTGAATATACCTGAGTGATGAAATATGCATTTAAGATGTTTGTTGAGGGAGACAGGGGAGGTGAGATAACATCTAATTGTGCCTTATAATAATTCAATAATACCAAGGAAAATTACAGACCTCAGGTAACCAAGTACAATTCTGCAAAGCCTAATCTGTTTTATGTACATAATCTGAAACCATCACATGGTGGAAAAAGTATATTATTATGTAGATTATCATAAATCGAAAATAAGTAAGTAAGTAATACATAGAAAATCCTTGCTTTCCTCTGGTAATCTTGTGGAACAAATAGCCATTTTTGCTGTCTCATCTCCAAAAAAGAGAAAACAGAGAAAACACATAAATAATACAGAATAAATGGCTGTACATTTAGTTCTCCAAAATGGAAAACGGTTTCCTTCCGCAACAAAAGCATTAAAAAAAAGTGTATCTACTACCCAATGCACATGTTCTCTACTTTCCTCTCAGTAAGTGTTTTCCTGCTGAAAACATTGACCCCAATACAAATGCCCATTTATTTCAGTAGTAGTCCCTGTGATTTTGATATATATATTTTTAGAGACACCATACAGAGCCTTAAAACAGTCCAAAAAGTATATTTATTGTAAAGGCAGCACTGATTTTAGGACATACAGTAGAGCACCAGCTGAATCTATAGACCTGCATGGAAGCCACTATACTTCCATCACTGTCACAAGATTTTGTGTTAATAAGATGAAATCAATATCTGATGAAAGCGACATGTTAATATGTACACAAGTTTCATTCTTTAGATTGATTTACATCATACCCATGCGGAAAGGACCAGAATAAATTGTAGTATGTGTCTCCAGATTCTCCCAACTGTGCATCTGTGTTGTCTCACTGTTTGACTTAATTTAATTAAAATTGAGATGTTTTTTGCGATAGGATGCTTGTATCAGTTTTATTATATTATAGCTGTTATACGTTAATCTATTTCAAATTTAATGATAAATTCAATTCAATTCTGTTATCCACATATTGTGTTCCGACCAATGTGGCCCCCTATCCCAAATGAGTCCCCCACCCCTGGTCTTACTGTATTACTGCATGACTTGGTTTGTGTTGGCTTATTTGAGTTGCCCAAAGACTGAATCAATTCTAGTTTTTAAAATAATACTACTGCAATAACAGATGTTATTTAATGGAAGGAAGGATTTTGAAAGAAGAGGGATGATAGAATGTTGTGATCATTCTAGCGTACTTCCCACCGCTACTCTTGGCAGTAGTGCACAGGAAGTTTACTTCTATGCAGCGCTGCCCTGGGGACTATACTGAGATTGAGTGAGAGCGAGTGTGCGAGAGTGTGCGCGCATGCATACACGTGTGACAGGTCTCTCTCCCTTACTGACACTTCTGTAGAAGGCATGGTCGGCCATACTAAAGCTCACTCTACAAGATCTGAATGTCACTGGATACTGCCTCTCAAGGTGAATCCAGAATGTTCAGGAATACAAGGGATTTATAAAAGACAAGGTGCTGTAACTCAGAGACTTCAAAAATCACCCAACAGAAACTGTTACGTCTAATCTCAGGTGGGTTTTGAAGATATCTACTCAATCTGTCTGAATCCCCCAACAACACGATCTACTGCTGATAAGGGAACACAATAAGCTTGGTCAGTTATATGTGGGCTTTGGGTTGTCAAATACCATGACTGTTGGAATGAAAAACAGTGTTCTTAAAGTTATCCATTGCAGACATCTAATGGAACTCGCTACTGCCAGAGGGATCTGATACATGATATTATGAGCCTGTAAATCCTGTAATTGTTTCTCAAGGTGTTGTCACAATAGTGAAATTCAACAGCGAATTTGCATGACCAAGTCTTAAATATGAAATCTGTGTGGTGAAATCTTTCGCACTCACACAAAATTCCAGATTGCGTAGATTCATAATGAAATGACAGGATATCGCCTGTGAAAGCGCACCTTTAGGGTAACATCTGTAAAACATTGCTCCTACATTGTTCCACCAAAACGCATGTGTTCTGCTGTGGCATTGTTTGGAACTCTCCCTGGAACTATATACACTCACCTAAAGGATTATTAGGAACACCATACTAATACTGTGTTTGACCCCATTTCGCCTTCAGAACTGCCTTAATTTTACGTGGCATTGATTCAACAAGGTGCTGAAAGCATTCTTTAGAAATGTTGGCCCATATTGATAGGATAGCATCTTGCAGTTGATGGAGATTTGTGGGATGCACATCCAGGGCACGAAGCTCCCGTTCCACCACATCCCAAAGATGCTTTATTGGGTTGAGATCTGGTGACTGTGGGGGCCATTTTAGTACAGTGAACTCATTGTCATGTTCAAGAAACCAATTTGAAATGATTCGAGCTTTGTGACATGGTGCATTATCCTGCTGGAAGTAGCCATTAGAGGATGGGTACATGGTGGTCATAAAGGGATGGACATGGTCAGAAACAATGCTCAGGTAGGCCGTGGCATTTAAACGATGCCCAATTGGCACTAAGGGGCCTAAAGTGTGCCAAGAAAACATCCCCCACACCATTACACCACCACCACCAGCCTGCACAGTGGTAACAAGGCATGATGGATCCATGTTCTCATTCTGTTTACGCCAAATTCTGACTCTACCATCTGAATGTCTCAACAGAAATCGAGACTCATCAGACCAGGCAACATTTTTCCAGTCTTCAACTGTCCAATTTTGGTGAGCTTGTGCAAATTGTAGCCTCTTTTTCCTATTTGTAGTGGAGATGAGTGGTACCCGGTGGGGTCTTCTGCTGTTGTAGCCCATCCGCCTCAAGGTTGTGCGTGTTGTGGCTTCACAAATGCTTTGCTTCATACCTCGGTTGTAACGAGTGGTTATTTCAGTCAAAGTTGCTCTTCTATCAGCTTGAATCAGTCGGCCCATTCTCCTCTGGCCTCTAGCATCAACAAGGCATTTTCGCCCACAGGACTGCCGCATGCTGGATGTTTTTCCCTTTTCACACCATTCTTTGTAAACTCTAGAAATGGTTGTGCGTGAAAATCCCAGTAACTGAGCAGATTATGAAATACTCAGACCGGCCCGTCTGGCACCAACAACCATGCCACGCTCAAAATTGCTTAAATCACCTCTCTTTCCCATTCTGACATTCAGTTTGGAGTTCAGGAGATTGTCTTGACCAGGACCACACCCCTAAATGCATTGAAGCAACTGCCATATGATTGGTTGATTAGATAATTGCATTAATGAGAAATTGAACAGGTGTTCCTAATAATCCTTTAGGTGAGTGTATATGTATATATACACTCACCGATGGGCCGACTGATTCAAGCTGATAGAAGAGCAACTTTGACTGAAATAACCACTCGTTACAACCGAGGTATGCAGCAAAGCATTTGTGAAGCCACAACACGCACAACCTTGTAGTATGTTATTGTATTGTTGTCATTGTTATTAATATTATTATTATTACATGTAAATAAATAACACATAAGTTCAGTGCACTGACAATATTTTCATTAAATTAGAAGTTGCAAGCACGTTGTTTTAGAATTTATTTATTGGTTGTAATTGTTTCAGTTTACAAACCAAGCAACAGAAAAACAAAAAGAAACAAGCTTAAGACAAGTAAATGTAATTATAAACGGTCTCATAAGTTGACTGTGTTGAGGGAAAACCTCTAGGCACAAACAAACAGAGTAATTACTCATGCTTTAAATCATTTTACATGGGTTAGTGAATGCAAAAATGATTTAAAGCCTTTCTAATCAATTTATTAATCCTATTTTTAATCATCCCCAGCAGAGCACTGCATAAAACAAAAAACTAGCCATGATTCCCTGATCAATTTTTTTTTAAAAACATAAAGAAGCTTCCTACTGAGGCAAACTTCCAATACTCTTTATTGTGCCTTCTTAAAAACAGCCTCACTGTTTAATTTACATGTACAAGATATTTATAAGACTGAACAATCTCTACTTTCTGACCTTTAATTGTCACTGGTAATATCACTTATTTCTTCTAAAATCATCTTTCAATTCTTTTGTCTTCTCCACATTAAGTTTTACATAATTACCATAATTCATTAAACCTACAAGGACAGTATCATCTGAAACGTTTGTATAAAACAAGATGTCTGAGTGTGCCTACAGTCAGAGGTATAAAATGAAAATAGAAAAGGTGATAAAACTGTGCTTTGTGGGGCTCCTGTTTTAGTCAAAATAATATTAGACATTTTATCACCCAACAAACTGGGGTCAACCTAGAAGATAATCCAATACCCACATAAAAGTTGTACTATGTAGGTTAAAAAGCAACAATCTATCAATCAGAACATGTGGTTGTATTGTGTTAAAAGCACTAGAAAAATTAAAAAACATAATCCTAACTGGCAGTTGTTTCCAAATGGCTATAAATAGGATGCAACATAAAAAAAAAAAACTCCCACACCTTTTTTTGTATGCAAATTATAAAAGATCTTGAAAAACTGACACTTGTCTGCCCAAATGACAAAGGATAATCCTTTGAAAACATTTTTTTATATGTGATGTCAAAGCAATGGATCTCAAATTATTTACACTACGACCCACATTGCCATGTTTTGAAATGGGAACAAGACATGATGTCTTCCACATTGCAGGTAATTTTCATAACAACAAGGAAAAAGAAAAAAGTGAATGAAGAACAGAACACAACTGATCAGCACAGACTTTCAAAGTATGTGGGTGAATACCATCAGGGCCTCTTTTTTTCTGGTCTTAAGGCACTTTAACTACTGACGAACCTCATTCTCATTAATAATAATTGCTGGACTGCAGTCCACATGAGCATGTACAAGAGATTCTCAATTCATGAGAAGCAGAAAAATCTAACTCATCAAACCTTGAAATAAATGTATTTACCTCATTCACAGTCAATCCAGACCAGCAAATACTGTTATTTTTAGTTTTATAACCAGCAAGAGATTTCAAACCATACTAAAGGCCCCATTACATACATATACATATACATATACATATACATATACATATACATATACATATACATACATAACCAGACGTTAGTGCACACGTATGTTATCCAGGCATTTATCCACACATATGTTATCCAGACGTTAGTGCACACGTACGTTATCCAGGCGTTTGTGCACACGTACGTTAATCCAGGCATTTATCCACACGTACGTTATTCAGATGCAAAGTAAAAAATATACTTTCTCACATATGTCGGTGCGGCCGTGAATGAATGGCAATGCGGCCGTGAATGAATGCCGGGCGGCCGTGCTCATTTTAGTTTCGGTTTTGAATTAGCGCTAATTCGGGGGTGGGTTGCTTGAACTGTGGGTTCATTAGTCTATTATTCTTAATGAAAAACACAACAACAAAACGGTACAATGACAAACTCACGTAAATAGGCGCTTTTACATTTCGCTTTGAAACCAAATCTTCCGCGATCATCTTGTCTGTCAGCTCCTCACTCTCTGATGAATGAAATCTGACTCCTGCTGCTGGTCTGTGCAGGGACTCTCGTTCGGCTCATGCTGTTTTGAGCAGACACTTTCAGTTTTTAATTGTAGTGTCTGTTCTCTAACTGAACTAAATTATTTTATTACTATAAAAATCAACAATGGTGGGGTGGTGCCATGGTGGCAGGGGAGATTCTAGGATTTTTTTAACTGGGGGGCAAAAGAGGGGCCACAATTAATACAGATGCGGCCAATCTTATGTTGTGTTTTATATGTAGAACTGTAGATATCTAAATGATTTAAAGTTCAGCAAGCTTCAAAATCGGTGATAAACATGAATACATTATTATCTTTCAATGGCATTAAGTATTTCCCAAAGGATTTAATGAAACTGTGGGTGGACATCTGTCCCTCTAGGTGGGTTCGGGGACATGCCCCCCAGAGAAAAATTGTGTGCATTTTAATGTTAAATTCATTAATCTGGTGCACTTTGAGAGTTCAAAATTAAGAGCTCCAACACATATTCAGTGTGCAAATTGAGCAAAGAAAAAGTCTTGACTTCAAGCATTGACTTGAACCTCGACTTTAAAGGGGACTCTTACACTCCATAATAGTAATAATAATAATAGTTATATTAATCCTATGACAGTAATAGCCATATATTGTAAAACAAATGCACTGGAAACTAGAAACAAATGCGTGGATTTTTATTTTGATGTAAACTGCATGTCGAGCATTTATTTTGGTGGAAAACATGTTTACAAACGCTCATTACAAATCTAGTAAAGTAAAATGCGGTAATCGTCAACTATGCAGATGTGAATATAATGCGTAACTGGTGCCCGCTACGTTCCCAAATGCACGCTAAACTCAGCACATGCACAGATGGAGTTCACCGCGTTCATTCACTAGTTCCTAGCCAGACGCGGAGCTGATCGCTTGAGCGAAGCGCACACTTCAATTTTTGCGAAGCGCAAACAGACAGTCTTTTGCGATTTGATAAGGACACAAAACCTTATCGAGCTCTGATATTGGGAAAAAAATCACAACGCAGGAAAACCTAGCTTGTGTTATTATGTAGTATTACATTCAGCCACAGAGCATTGTAATGATTAGCATTATCTTGGTCTATGCTCTAACATCGAACCTGGTCTGTCCTAACACTGAAAGACAAAACCAAAATCTAGCGCTGCAACAATCGCTAATTGAAAAGAAAAAAAAAATGAAAAAAGAAAACTTTACAGTGGGGGCACACTGGGGGGGGCAATCAGTTTTCAGGGGGGGCAAGTTCCCCCATAGCCCCTACCCTGTATACGCCACTGCGCGGTGGGCAAGTAATGTAACTGGTGGGAGTGGTCTCGTAGGGCAACAAAGCAAGAGCATTCTGGGAGTTGTTGTCTTTCATCCATATGAGCCAAAAAATTATTTTTGGGCTGTTCTCAGTCTAGAAGGCACCAACTTCTAAAATAATTTCACATTTCTACTACATAAATGACCCAATTTAAATACACATTCATCTTTCCAGTGGTGAAGTACCCCTTTAAATAGTATTTTGCAGTTTAATATTCACAGACACTATTATATACTCGGCTATAGTCTGGAGACCTGCGCTTAGATAAACACGGAAGCTACTGAACGCAGCTGCGGGTACCGAATATACTCGGGAGTCGGTACTACAGAAATGCTGGTATCGTCACATTTTTTACATTTCAGTACTGACTTAGTACCGACGTACCGGTACTTGTGACATCCCTAATACAGGGCATTGTTATATTAAATGTTATACAAAGTTCTCTGAAACAAGCGTCCTTTGTGCTAAATGTCCAAATACTCATTACCTGCAAAGGTGTCAAACAGCAGCCAAGCGAGACATAGCAGTGGTCAAAACAGATTTATAAATGATAAATTCCTCCATTCCTCATGTAAACTAATAAATTACAATTTGGACAGGCATTAAATTACCACACGCTTGTCATAAAACAGTAGGCAATTTTCTCCTGGGTGGTGAGAAAAAAAACACAGACATATCCTATTTGGACAGCAATAAAATCACTGACTAGCATCTGTAAATGCTGAAATTGCATGATGTCGCCATGTAAAACAATTTTCATCTAAATGAGGCTTCGCTGTTTAATATAAAATAGCCGTCAATAAATAGCAGATTTTTCATGTCCTCAATAGCACTTGTTGACTGTGAAATCAGTGTCGTTATGGCAGGAAATGTGTGAATGGGATGAAGGTGGACATGATCTCTGGTATGTTTGCAAACATGCAGAAATTATACAATATGTTGTAACATAACACCCACGAAACTGCATTGGTCACAATTCAAATATGTTATCGTCCTCAAATATATTTCCTTCGAGTCAATCAGAAATTGAAGTTAAGAAATACAGAAGGTTAATAACTATATTGCTCTAGTACTAACTGATCAATTCATTAACCATATCATTAAACATAATTCTCAAAACAAAAATGTACTTGTCTAAAACATGTTCAACATACTTTCTTGATCACATTTTTCAAAGTTGGCTAACACTGTTACTGAAATAATCTTAGTTGTCTACAACACCCAAATACAAGACCCAAATCCCCAAACTCACCCCATTTGTATAAATGATGGATGGCCACTGGGCTAAGTTTATGAATTTCATGTTTGACAAGTGGCCATTAGTGGTTCACCTACAGTATTAATTGTTGTCTATGCAACCATTAACAGCCATTCAAAAGCTGCTTTTGATTGAGAATGTGAATTAGCAGTCACTCCTACTTTTGGGCTGTCATTTCTATAATGACTGACACATGACCATTAAAAGCCCATCTGCACAAAGGCTTCCTATGGTTGTAATGTTGCACAAATTACTCCTAATGGTGAATCCACAGCCTCACATTTCACCTCTGCCACTCATGTCTTCTAGTTGTGTGTATTAATCTCATTTGAGCCCAGACTGCCTGGCCATTTGAGGGTGAGACTCAGCAAGATAAGGTCAAAATGTCATCTGCGTGAGAAACATTTAGGGCCCTATCATACACCCGGCACAATGCAAGTGTTTTTTGTAAGTTTCAGCCCAACGCAGTTATAATTTTCATGTCCAGCGGCACGTTGTTTAAATAGCAAATGCACTCGTGCCCATCTGTTCACCCATTGGCGTGCTGGTCTGAAAATTAGGTGTGTTCAGGCGCATTGTTGGCGCGTTGCTATTTTGAGGCAACTGAAAATGACTACGTCATTGACAAAAACCTGGTCTAAAGTCAATGGCGCAGTATTTTTTGTGTTATTTAAAGAGCGCGTTAGTAATATGCGCCTATAGGCGGGTGCACAACGCGCGTAAACTCTGCTTATTACACACACACAGGGATGTGTAGCAGCACACAAACATTTTTAAATATTAAATATAAAAGGGTTCCTCTCTGGAGAAGCGTTGAGTCTTTTCGCTCACAAATTCCACCATGTAAATAGTGAATCCACCATGGTGTAAGCACAACTGGCATTTAAAGGGAATGGGAGGTGAGACTCAGATTGGTTTATTGCACATTATGCCAAAAACACACCCATGACTCATTAAGAGACTAGGTACAACACTTTTGGACCATGCGCCTTGCGCACCGACCGTTTTTTCCGTCGTTAAACTAGCAAAAGTGGATTTGGACATGCCCAAAGTGCACCTGCACCATGTGCTTCAAACCATGCGCTATAGGGCCCTTAGTCTCAACCAAAAAAAGACAACCATTGGAAACGTGTTCTACAACAGTGCCATCTTCATATACTGTACAGCACAAAATTAAGTTTACTGCATTTGCATTGCCGTACAGCAAAATAAGATACTGTTTAACAATTTATTATTTTGATCAGTGCTTAACGAGTTTGCCCATTTTAATTCTCCTACTCTGATGATTCAAAAAATGTGGCATCAATAAACATGAGATGCCCAAACTTGTTTAAAAATTGAACGCAGATTAATAAGTAAAGGTGAGAGAATTGAATTTGTGCTTCTGCTGCTTCCCAGAAGGAAGATGATTTGAATTGCAGAGTAAGTTATCTCCTAATCAAACTGCTCTGCACTGCTGCCGCATCTTGCTTTGTCAGAAAGACACGTCCACCTGGAGGGGAATGGATTCGTCCTGGATGATGCTAATGCTACTTCACTATGACCCAAAAACATCCTTTTGCTGTTTTTTAAGAAGGCCATTAAGTTATTTTAAGGTATTAATGTGTCAGATTCTAAAATTGTAACAAGAAAACAATTTATAGGGTATGAGGTAAACCGTAAATATCTGGCTATTGATTGTGACGGCTTTGACTTTTTTTGACCTTTTATCTTATAACAATTAACTAATTACTTTCAGAACAATGATATTCATTATTCTGCCTCAAAGTGATTAAATAAAATACCAGACAAATGGTAAATCGATGGTCAGTGCAACGTGAAATATTAGCTATAGACTTTAGTCATGTTCACATAAATTTTACGTGGATGAAAACAAGGCTGCGAGGGATAGACCTCTGTTTACAATGGCATGCGCTATATAAAAAGGTCCTACATCACGTCATTTTCACAACTCACCTTTTTTCAAAACTGTTTTGTGGAGTTTTTGTCTACTGAAAGTTTTTGAACACATTCTACTTTATCCCTCACAGCCTCGTTTTTATTCCTGTCAGAAATTAAATATGGCCTACCCTGACTAAGGTCTACGGATTACTTGCTCAGCTAGACCTGAGCCATACTGTACTTGTTTAAAAATGCCATAATGCCTGTTAAAGGAACACCACTTTTAAAAAAAAAAATAGGCTTATTTTCCAACTCCCCTTGAGTTAAACAGTTGAGTTTTACCGCTTTTGAATCCATTCAGCCGATCTCCGGGGCAGGCGCAATGATAGTACGCAGTGCCTGAAAAAAGGCAAACTTCTGTCAACATAACCAACGTGACAACCTGCTTGCACAGGGAGCATGCTGGGTACTATTTTCAGGCGCTGCGTAATATCATTGCGCCTGCTGCACCCATGGTACAGCAGCAAAGTTCCTTGATTATTATGCAGGAATGAGAGTATAGTTCCTAGCCATATCGGTCTAGAAAATATCAACTTTTCATTTTCTGTCGATCTTAGTACATGATGTAACTACAGAAGAGTTTTAAATAGGAAAAATATTGAAAGTCTTGTCATTTTTGAGCGAGATGCAAATGGTCTAATCAGATTCAATGATCTATGCTAAGCTATGCTAAAAGTTCGAAAATGGTAGAAAAAAGTGTTCCTTTAAATACTCATGGAGCCACTTTAGTTTTTTTCTGCCGCTTATGACAGATTTGCTCAATTGTGAAACATACAAATGGAACGCAATTGAAATGTAAATTGGAAGCTGGGGTGCAATTCTGCTGCTAAAAAGACAAAGGAAAATAAAACCCAGACAGCAATTCTTGCACATAAGGGCTGTTTAGAACTAACATGTAGCATCTTGGGTATTTATCACCATAAAGAAGGTACATAATGCCAAATTTGCTGTAATTGCATTCCAGAGTCCAAGACAAACCAAAGCTGGCGACACCATCGAGAGAAGTGGGGAGAGATTGCTTTTAGAGCAGCTTGCTAATCTATTTCTCAGCCTTTGGACCCTCCCCTGAGGACTGTTGCAAGAGATAAGGATGTAGACACCCAGCACTCTGCTGATTTACGGGCAGCCAGCAGATGAATCCCTGCGGTAACGTCTGAGCTGGGGTCACCAGTGATAAACTCAGAGGTAAAATTACGGCATGGGAAGGCATAACATTCCCTTTGGACAGAGGCCTGTTCTGAGGTTAGTTTAGGCCACCGTGACAAGAAAACTCCATTTTGGGACAGAGTGTCAACGTTTTAGAGTTGAGGCATAAAGACATGGATTGGAGACATAAATGCTTGATTGTGACTTTAAAGCTGCAGTCCGTAACTTTTTTTGGTAAAAAAATCATCCAAAATCAATTTTTGAGCAAGTACACAACAAGCCAGTATTCAAAACCTTACCTTAGCCCCATTCACAACGGAAAGCTTGTAATAATGTGTTACTGTGGTACTGGTGGATTTCCACAGGAAATTAAAGCATGTCTTTGCGTCATTACGTCACGTAATGTAACGTAACGTAATTTTGATGGCAGATTGTAATCCAGAAAGGCCCAAATGACAACTGGAGATTCACCCAGAGTCAAAAGCAAAAGTTACGGATTGCAGCTTTGAGGAATAGTTCATCCAAAAGGTGAAAACTCTTATATTTTACTTACCCTCATGTCGTTCCAAACCTGTATGACTTTCTTTCTTCTGTGGAACACAAAAGAAGATAATTTGAAAAATGTTTCAACTGTTTTTGTCCATACAATGAAAGTAAAGTGGGCTCAAAACAATACTGGACCTCACTGACTTTCATTTAATGGACAAAAACATCTTGGTTACTAAACGTAACCTCGGTTCCCTGAGAGAAGGGAACGAGTAATGCGTAAGTTAGCTATGGGAAAAGGAAAAACTCCTTTTCTCAAAAATACTGAAGCCAAAATTATCCTTAGAATTTTATATATGTAAATAGCAGTGCAGCTGCACAGCAGACCCCAGCAGAGCTTACCAGCATGCTGATTGGCTGTGCTGCGGCAACTGCACGAACCTATGGCGAAGCGGCTGAGACTCGTGAACCAATCAGGTCGCCCTAGCGCATCAGAGCCTGCCAAAATGGGTGTGGCCTTGGCTATAAAAGCCCCCCTTACGCCATAGAATTCAGGTTAAATTGACTGAAGTGATCGCCTGATCTAAGCACAATAGCATGGCGGGTTACGCAGTAAATTGGAACCCAATTTAAAACGCTGTGCGTGCTTATAAAGTTCGCCCCATACTATGGCCTTGGGTGAGAGGCCCATAGAAGAATAAAAGTTATGAGTCCCAAAAAAAAGGCCAATGAATGGTGAGCCTCATGTAAGAGTATATTGCAGGAAATGAATATTCCTGTGTCATCTAATTTAGATAAAACTAGACCGGACAGTGTTAGGCCTTAATAGCTGTTGTAAATGTGTTGTACATTTGTCTATATGGAAAGGACCCTAGCTTGCAAGTTATACAATTTTATAAATGTGGACGGAGAGGCCCAGCCTGCCATCGCACAGATATCTTCCAGTGGTATTCCACTGGACCAAGCCCACAACGAGGCCATGCCTCTAGTGGAATGAGCTCTGACGCCTATGGGGCAGCAGAGACATCTTGACTCGTAAGCCAGTGAGATAGCATCTATTATCCATTGCAACAATCTTTACTTTGTGATCGCGCACCCTCTGGTGCGACCGCCAAAGCATACGAAGAGCTGTTCCGACTGCCTAGATGTTGCGGAATTCCCTAAATAAACTCTAAGAGCCCTAACGGGAGTAGATTCACGTCTCTTTCGTCCTCAGACGAGGGAAGAGCTGATAGCGAAATGATCTGTGCTCTAAACAGAGTGGAGAGCACTTTGGGTACACTTTGAGGACAACTCTGGAGTCGTTAGGCCCAAATTCAAGACAGGAAGCGCTCAGAGAGAATGCATGTAAATCACCAACTCGCTTGACTGAAGCTAGTGCAAGCAAGAGAGCAGTTTTGAGCGAAAGGTGCTTCAGGCTTACAGACTAAAGCGGCTCAAATGGGGCACCTTTCATGGCTTCTAGGACTGTGGAAAGGTCCCAAATAGGAACCGATGGGATTCGAGGCGGGTTCAGCCTCCTAGCTCCTCTGAGGAAGTGCACGATTAGGTCGCTTCTCCCAGTGACTGTCCGGACACATGAGCGTGGAACGCTGCTATGGCCACCACATATACTTTGAGCGTGGAAGTGTAACCCGCGTCCAAAAGCTCTTGAAGAAAGGAGAGCACTTCTGTCACTCCACATGAGTGTGGGTCCAGGTTCCGCGCTGTACACCAGCTTGAGAACACTGACCATTTTAGAGCATAAAGCCGCCTGGTTGAAGGCGCGCTCTCACTTCAGAAATAGTATTCCGCACCCCTTTTTGGAGGTTCCCGGGTATCTGTTGATGGGCCATACATGAAGGCTCCACAAGTCGGGACGGGGATGCCAGATCGTCCCCTTCGCCTGCGTGAGGAGGTCTCTCCTCAGCGGTATCAGCCATGGGGCTGTTTCTAGCAGCTGAGTCAACCATAGTTGGTTCTTCTAGAGAGGGGCTATTAAAAGCACTGCACACTTGCTCTCCCTGATCCGTTTGATGACCTGAGGTAACATCGCAATCGGAGGGAATGCATACAGCGGGCGGCTGGGCATCCCTGCTCTTGGAGAAAAATGTTGGGCAATGAGCATTGTCTTTTGATGCGAAGGGATCGACCTCTGCCTTGCTAAAGATGCTCCAAATTAACTGAACCGTTTGTGGGTGAAGAGACCAGTCCTCTGGGGGAATTTTGTCTCTGGATAGCATATCCGGGCCCTGGTTCAGAATGCCTGGCACATGCGCTGCCCTTAGCAAGAGCAGGTTGTGCTGAGTCCATAAAAGGAGGCGTTTGGCCATGGTGTGCAGGTTGCTTGACCTGAGTCCACCCAGGCGATTTATATAGGATGCCACTGACATGTTGTCCATTCGGACTAGAACGTGGTGACCCTTTATGTATGGGAGGAAAGCTTTTAGCGACAGATTGACCACTCTCATCTCTAGACAGTTTATGTACAGCCGCCTCTCTGAGTGCTGTCGAGATCACTTTCCACTTCGCCCATATTCACGCCAGACTGGTACCAGATGGCTGCTGGGGTCCACCACACGCGAGCACAGGGTTTTAACCAGCGCTGGAGGGGACGCATATATAGTAGGCCCAGTTTGAGTACAGCAAATGCCATAAAGCCTAACATCCTCTGAAAACGTTTGAGAGGAGTGTAAGTGCCAGCTTTGAACGACGCGCTAGGCACTGGATGGCGGCGCGCGCTGTGATGTAAGCAGCGCTCTCATCTGTATCGAGTCCATGACTGTCCCCAGAAAAGGAATATTCTGGCTGGGAGACAGCGCACTCTTGGCAGTGTTGATCCTGAGACACAGACATTCTAGGACCTGTGAGTTATTAACTGCACCTCTGATTGGGCTATAACCAGCCAATCGTCGAGGTAGTTCAGTACTCGCACTCCCCGTAGTCTCAGGGGAGCGAGGGCTGCATCCATGCACTTCGTAAATGTATGGGGTACTAGGGATAGACCAAATGGTAGGACTTTGTATTGATAAGCCTGCCCCTCGAAGGCGAGCCAACGGGATAATCTGTGTTATTTTGTGTCGCTGTGTGAACAGTGCTTATGTGCATACTGTATAGTGGGCACACTGCCTACAGTCAGAACAGAGGAAAAACTATTTTGTGATTTATTAGGGTCGCCGCTAAGACAGCGTTTGTGTGCAGGCGTGCGTGCTTTCTAACAGGCACGTTGACTGCAATGTTGACATCTCCAGCCGCCTGAATAGAGGGGACTGGGAGAAGTGTAAAGATAGTGAAAATGGCGCATGGCTTATGACGGCTTCTGTGCTTCGGTGAAGCGCTCCGTGAACCCTTTCACCTCTGGACCAAACAGGCTGGTGGTGGAGATCCAGGAAGGGGTGGGGAATCCAGGAAGGAGGCTTTATCCGCACCCTTCATGTCCGTAAGGGTCAGCCAGAGATGGCGCTCTAGCACAGTCAGGTTCGCCATGCTTCTACTGATCGCCTGGGCTGTGATTTTCGTCACTCGCAGGGCTAAGTCAGTGAAGAGCCGAAGCAGGCAGCCTGGCCGGCGGAGGCAGTGAGAGCTGACGTAGTGCGGCAGGGCTTGGATGGTGTGTCGCTTTTGGCTGCCATTCCTCCAAAACACGCGGGGAGTGCTCCGCCGTGGGCTCGCTCGTTTGCCCTGGCATTCTCTGTCTGCGGCGCTTCTTTCTGCGTGGCCCAAGCGAGAGAAGAGGGAGAAAAGAGGGAGAGCAGAGGGAACGGCGTCCTCATTGAAGCTGGTGAGTCGAGCCCGCCATTTCGTCGCACTCCAGGCAGCCGCCCTTAGAGAGTGCAGCTTCAGCGTGGTCACAGCCTAAGCACGCGATGTAAAGAATGTGATGAACCCACCCGAAGAGAAGGCCTCTGCATGAGGCACAGGATATACAAGGCATTTGAAACAATGCCTCAGCTCTTTTGTGAGTGTGTGTGTTGCAGCGGCGAACACACACACAGCTTATAAAGGATATAGCGCGCTGGATGGCGGAGCAGAACAGCGGGCTGAAGGCAATGGTGGCGACTTCTCAGTCCAGAGGTCAGCGAAGGTAAGTGAGCTGAAGGAGATTAAATCTGAATCCTATGGCATAAGGGGGGCTTTTATAGCTAACCTGATTGGTTCGCGCATCTCAGCCACCTCGCCATAGGTTCGTGCAGTTGCCGCAGCACAATCAGCGCGCTAGTAAGCTCTGCTGTGCAGCTGCACTGCGTTTTACATATATAAAATTATAAGGATAATTTTGGCTTCAATATTCAAGAAAATTACGCTATTTTTCCCATAGCATAAGCTAACTTACGCAATACGAGAGTACTCTCGAAAGGGAACTTCTGCAGCAAAAAAAAGCACAGAGTCAAACAGAATGTTGTCTTTATTGACTATCAAACTTTAGGCAAGATACCCAAATTCCTGCCAGCACAGATACAACTTTCAGCTGGTCTCTGTTCATTGGTTTATCACAGCTGATGTTCTGCTCTCATTGACGGTGGTTACCTGGTGTAAAACATAGTGAAGCTACAAACCTGGTGTGCATTATTTACAACACACAACCTCAGCAAACAATGAGGGAGTAATGGTCTGTCTCTGGAAGACAAGTGTGGCCCTGTTTTTCCTCCCACAAGGGCGAATGCACCAACGTTTATCGAACATAAAAACGGCCTTTCAGCCAGACATGCGAGGAGTGTCCGTCACCTCATGTCAGAGGCAATAAGCGGCATTCAATAAAACGTTAGCGCAGACCCGCTAAACTGCTTCCCACTGAGATATTTTCTCCTGATGTTTGTCCTAAGGTCTAATTCCTTCTAACTGCCCTAATCCAAAAGGAATGAATGTCTGCTTGCGGGTACTCCAGCATTGATTACAATTTTCTCATTTCCTCTCTAGAGAAGTTTGTTTACGAGGAGCGACGTATCGTCAGTGTAGAAATGAAAGCAATTCACTTTAAATCAATCTACAGTGGCTCAGCTGTGCACCCAACTCACAGTCATTTGTTTCATGTCAGCTGAGCAATCGGAACACTAAAGATGAAGGGAATGAAAAAGGGGAAGAGCAAGAGATAGAGACAGAAACACGCCAAGTGATTTCTGGCTCAATATATCCGCCCAATATGCGCCAACACCGCAATTAACTCATGTGAAGAGATGTTTAACCAACACATTTCTGGTAAATGAAAAGGGAGACAGGATCCATTTTGTCAATGTCTTTCTTTTGCAAATTTGATGAAACTTTAGCAGGGGGTGTCAGAGGGCCCTTCAGAGCTGTGTTAAAATGAAACCAAAGGTCGTACCATGAATAATGATCTACACTGCAATTTTATTTCTTGTGAAGATGGGTCAGAGGGTGAAACTATGCATGTAAGGCTATTGCACCATTGCCAGGTGAACGGGTCTCTAAATCAGTTTCTTACATTTACAAAATTAGCAAACAATAGCAGAAATAAGCCATTTTAATGAAAATAAAGGTCCATGTTTAATAAAAAACTTTTTTCACAAAATTAGATAAAAATGTTTTGTGAATTTAGAAAAAACTCAGGAGATTGTTAATTTAGTTGTATAAATGTTCTCATAGCCACATATTTTGTTCTAAAGTCACAAGTAATAATCTCAAGGTTTACTGATTTTACACAATTCTTTTACTACACTTTAACCATAATAAAACCATGGTTAATTTTCGTAAGGGAAAATAAACAATCGCCACGTGTGTACCTTACTTCTAACAATTACTCAGAGTCACCCTGTGTTGTTTCAAAGAATAGTAGGTATAAGTCCGGTATAAAAGCCTCGTCCATTTGGGCAGGTGCGCGCACAGTACATTCTCATTCTTGAGGTCTTTTAATGTATCCATGGCGAAGAAATGCTGTAAACAAGACTCCTGCCTTGTCGATTATGTCTCACTTTCAAGCGCTTGACATATTCTTAGGCCTCTCTAATCTACATCTTACCTATCCGTTGCACATATCCTGCCATTTCTTTGCTAGTGTCATTCATTTCTCAGCCTCTTTGGAGCATCTAGACAAAATGTACCTGACACAAGTGGACCACGATAAGCCAGAAAGGTACATAATGCCTTTTAAAGTCACACGCTACCTGTTCATAAGGTTAGAGAGAGTGAGAAAAAATAAAGTATGCTTTCATTTGTTGTGATTAACCAACTCTGGAAATAGCGGCACTCTGTTACAGCTGTGGGATCCCAGCAGTTTCCATAGATACCAACTTTAAGGAGAGGGATGGAGGCGTCTTTGTCTCTAGAATCACCGTAGCGACCACAGATATTCATTGGTGAAGAGAGCCATGAAATACCTGGCAGAGAGTCAGAATGTGTCTTTCAGAGACAAGATGTCATTACACGGATAAGTTTGTGCCTCTTCACCACCTACTTGATTGGCTAAATCTGAGCCTTGCACTTCAACGCCTCTCTAATCACTTAGACCCGACAACATGTCTGATTTATATGTAGCGATGGGACTCAATGTAAGTCTAAAAGACACCTAAATGCTCAGTATTTTAAACTCAGTATTTTAACCTTTTTGACTCAAATGCCCCTCGCTGTCCAGCACAATATTCGAAGGCCCCTATCTAACACAACTTTAACAGAACTATAACTACAATATTTATTAAGGACAATATATTATTAACAGAAATGAAGAGTGTCGATATAGATAAGTTAATTTATTGTCAGATTTTTTTCATTAAGTTAGATATATTTAATATATTAACAATAATAACATTATTTTAAATAACTGTAAGGGCTCTATCATACATCCGCCGCAATGCGACGGCAGGCACGACGCAAGTATTTTTTGCTAGTTTTAGCCCGACGCAGTTATCATTTTTAATTCCAGTGCCACGTTGTTTAAATAGCAAATGCACTCATGCCCATCTGTTGGCCCATGGGCGTGCTGGTCTGAAACCGAGGTGTGTTCAGGCGCATTGTTGGCGCGTTGCTATTTTGAGGCAACTGAAAACGACTGTGCCATTAGACCAGGTTTTTTATTAAAAACATTAAAGGTTTCCTCGTGGCGGTTCTAGTGTTAAATAAATATATAAAACAGATAGCACAAAGAGATTGACATTTCTTGACTTGACATTGTTAAGTGTGAATTGTCACATGTCTCTCTATATAGTATGATGGTCCAGAAAACCAAAGGTATTTGTTTTCTGCTATGCTTAACAGAGACATCTCTTTCAACTTTATCCTCCCATCTCTCCATTAGTGAAAAGTAGCGGGAATTGGAGATTGGGTATAACGGAAAGGTCAACTTGCCGATGTAGCTGTTGACTGATGGGTCAGTGTCCGGCTGCCATTCTCCCACAGATCACCCAGGCAGGCAGTGTTTAGTATATGTGGTCTATGTAAACCATGCAGACAAGCAAGAGATCGGTATTTATACATGTTATTGATTTCATCTCTAATGGAGGCCCATTCTGGCCACTGCAGAGGGAAAAGAAGCTTGGTTATCTCACCTTCAAAAGAAATGGCCTCTAATCACATATTTCTTAAATAATAAGGTGGTCTTCACTAGGAATGGTATGACTCAGAAAAAGCAGCTCTTGTTTTCCCCACTTTTCTCACTGTACTTTTCTTTTAGCTATTCTTTTTCTCCAATTTTACAGCTGCCAAACTCCTCTTTCATCCCTCCAAGTATTCCATTGTCACTAATGTCAGGCCTGGGCATCAGTTCGCTTTGTGTCTCTCAAAGCCCACAGGACCAAATGTAAGTTGACAGCAATTGAGGCAGAGTGTGCCAGGAAGCCTAGACGTAAAAGCCTGGCAGCCATTGAGAGGCATGGATGTTGGGTCTCAAACAACATGGTTCCCCCCACTTCTCAGTCAAAACCAGATGTACTTTGCTCAGAAGCATCAAGCGTCAGGAGCCACTATCAGCCAAATGGATTTTGAATGCAACTCAAACACACACACATTGGGTTTCCATGTTAAGGGGACTTTTCATAGACTTTTCATATACATAATACTGTACACTGTACAAACTGTATATTCTATTTCCTAACTCTAACCTACCACTAAACCTACTAAATCACAGAAAACTTTCTGCATTTTTACACTTTAAAAAAAACTTTCCTCCCACAATGTCCTCACGATGTAGGGTTTACCAAGACCACGCTCACATTGTATACCCTACAGTAATATTTTTAATAAATGAATAATTTTATTGAGCAAGGATGCATTAAATTGATAATAAGTAAAGTAACAGTAGATTTATAATGTTACAGAACATTTCTATTTCAAATAAATGCTTTTCTTTTGAGCTTTCTATTCATAAAAGAATCCTGAAAAGAATTAGTTTCCAAAAAAAAAGAAAATATTAAGCAGCATAACTGTTTTCAACATTGATAATAGTTAAAAATGTTTCCAAATCAGCATATTAAAATGATTTCTGAAGGATCATGTGACACTGAAACCTGGAGTAATTGCTGCTGAAAATTCAGCTTTGACATCACAGGAATAATATTTTAATTTTCTAATATATTTAAATAGAAAACAGTTATTTAAAATTGTAATAATACTTCTCAACATTAGTCAGACGTCACTGTGTCTGCCATATCATCTTCTCTTTGTCTACTCTGAGCCAGGAAGAGCTAGATAAAAATGATTGATAGACTGTCTTGTTAATATTAGAGTAACGTTATGAGGCTGATGAAAGACTGATGAGCTTTGCTTTCCTTGATACTGCCTTGATTATGCAGTGTCATGAACAAACACTCAGCACCCCAAATACATACATCAATCAGTAAATGCAAAAAAAAAAAAAAAGAAAAAAAAAAAAAGAATCGGCATGTTGCAGAGACAAGGGGAATCATAAAGCAGTGTCCACAAAAAAATTTTCCTTGTACAGGCCTACACCTCTCCCAGAACACTTTTCCATACTACTCTGAACTGGAGCACAGCCAAAATTCCTCTGATTAGCTCATGCTCCCGACTCACCATCTGCTCTTCTCTACAACTAAATACCTTGAGGATGTAGGGAAAATTTAATTTAGTGTGTATCAAGCACGTAAAGGACTCTATGAATAATTATTAGGTGGTAGAGGAGCAATATTCTCAAGTTTGTTTTAAAGAATTCTTATTTTAAAAGACTGCTTATTGTATTTTATTTTATTATAAATAATTTAATATTTGTTTGTAATGCACTTTTCTTTTTTTACTCTCTCTCCTTTCCTTTATCTATTACTCACAGGAAAAATCATGCATTATTTAAGCTCTAAATATTAGTGGTACCTAAATATGTCCAGTGTTACTGTCTGGAACATAAAACTCGATGCACTCATACGCATTAAAACCCTCAAAGATGATATATGATAACTATAAATGATTAAATTGACTTGATGAAAGGATGACAATACGGAAATACTTTGAGGTAGGTAAGATATAAATTGTAATTTCGTGGTGTCTGACTGTCAAAGACAGATAGAGAGAGTGTTTTTGAGTGAGAATGTTTTTTGAGGTCTACTGCATCCTTGACTGGTACAATATTGACACATCTCCACGTGCCAGTGTATATGCAAACACCTAAGCAAACAAAACACCATACTAGCAACAGATGCTTATGTAATAATGCTGCCTTCATATGATATCGGAAATGTCCAACTTCCCACTTCTGATGTCTTGATTAAGAGCTTGATGCATTCAGGTGCTTTGTTGTCGGAAAGAACAGGAATCATGGAGGACACCAGGTTTATTTTTGCCTATTTATTGGGAAAATCTTATTAAAGTCAAAATGATATTCATTGATAACATTTACCAGCTATCTAGATAGTCAGCTTGCTGACAATTCTGGAATTTCGGTCAAATACAGGCTATTTTCGTTGTGTATAAAACATACAATACGCTTCAAATTATTATTTATATATGTAAATATGCACTGTTTTAACGACAAGACAAGGTGATGTAGCTGTTGTGGAAAAAACAAAAAAAGAATACCAGTCACACCAGCAATCGTTCTTCTCTCCATGTTTAAAATGTATGGCTAACTAGGAAACTCGTATTTACGATAATTCCGATAGCATGTGAAGGTAGCATAAAACATTGACAGCCTAGAAATAAGAATATATCATTGTAGTAAGCATTTTCCAAAAACGGGATAGTGACAAACAGACAAAAACTAATTTATGTGCATATATAAAGCAACAGTACATCCATTATAATCAACTAAAGCACTTCAGCAAAGCATCTCCAGCAAAAAGACACAGTAAAGTCTAGGGTTGGAAACCAAGAATTGATTCCATTTCTGAAATCGGATACCTGAGGCCAGGAATCGGATACTTTTACATTTCGATTTCTTGTATCGATTTCATTGTGTACATTTTAATATGACTTTAAACCATTCAAGCGCAAGAAGATCATGCGCTGTTTTCTGTGCTGCACACACATCCAAAACGTGCGCACAGAAAAAGTTATTTTAATGTGATTTTAAACAATTAAAGCGCAAGAAGACTCACGTTGTCTCTTATACTGAATGGTGCACAATACTGAACTTTTCCGCGTCTTTTTGCACTCGAATGGACGAATACACACAAATGTGTCGGTATCGTAAACACAGCCGGTTATGTTTTAAGTGAACGTAAACAGTCGACAAAGACAACGCATGACAGTGTATTGGATCCGTGCAGCTCTTAAAGTGAAAGCAGCCAAAAATTCCTGCTGCCGTCTCTATAATAACGTTAATCAAACAACAAAAGACAGAGAAAATTCTGTCGCTGTTCTTCAACTTTTGTAACTATATTTGTAATGTATATTTTATTTATAAAGTGCAGTGGGGTTTTTTTTACATTTGATTACAGTTTCTGTACCTGAATACCTGAAAATCATATCTTTGTTCGGTAGTATTTATTTGTGCGATTGCTAATTTGTTTATGTTATTTTTTAATTACTGAGAGTTTAGTTGTCTTTAATAATGCTTGAAATGTATTTTAGTTAGGCTAGTTGTTTTTGCTATGGTATTTTTAAACCATATGCAATAGTTCCTTGTGTCTATGTTCTTTAGCCTGTTGATTTTGGTTCATGGCATTCAGCTACAGTAAAATGTTTTGCAATAAGACTTAAAATAAATGTGAATGATATTTAAGTTTGTTAGTTTTTTTTAACCTTGGAATTGAAATAAGTAATCAATAAAAATCTGAATCATTAAAATGCAAAGATACCCTTCCCTACTAAAGTGAGGTTATAAAAAGCTGCTCTCTCAGGCACATGCTTCAATCACTATGAATACTTTTAAACAGGATGTTTATGCTGATATAACACGCACACACATACACACACACCAATGCATGCACAAACTTTGATAGGGGAAAAATTAATTAGCAATCTTATCCTGCCACTGAGTCTAGCAGATCTCTGCACACAGAAAAAATGCTTCTAATTTAAGGGGGTTTCGATGTTTAAAAAACAACATACAAAGAGAGAAAACACATTCATATCATTAAGACTTTTGACTCAAATCCTTACAGTTACAAGGAAAAAGCCTTCTGACAACTAGCCCTGGTCTCCCCTACATTACAAACCTCATCCAGATATTATACCAAAGTTTTTATCTGTCCCTTTTCCTGATGTTTGGCACCCATTTCAGTGGCACCCATGTTAAAGGCACAGTGTCCCTCTAAGCATTGCCTGAAAGCAGCTTAACATGCTCACTGCCAGCTTAGTGGTGCATTAACGCATGAAACAGCAGGTCATTCTGTACAAAAAAAAAAGTGAGAGAGGAAAATGATGGCTTATGCATGCATGTGCGCTTGTATGTGCCAGATGTCGACCAGACATTCATAGAGAACAATAAAGCCTGTGTTTGTATTCCATGCAGGTAAATGGATGGTTTCCTTAGTGTGCACTTGGCAAAGTGCTTTTCCTGCCTTTTACTCATTGGCCTACGAACATCACCACTTAAACAAGCCAGTGAAAGGCTCTCTTTAAAGATATATAAACAGGTAGGTATGCAGGAACTCCCTCTTTTGTCATTACGCCTAGATAGATGGCACAAGGTCTTTGTAGAGAGCAGAGGAATATTGAAAGTACGCCATGTTCACATCCCTAATGAGTATACAAAGTGAATCACGACCAGCTCTTCCCTTCTAATGGAGCTCACAGTCTCAGTCTGATGATTTGCGGATGCGATTTCCTACCACAGACCTTCACATTTAACAAGAGCACTCTGGATAGATATCCATGCAGGGAGTGGATGGAGGAAGCAGAGTAGCACAAATGTGCCGGATTCGAAGACAGTTAAGCCATGGAGCCAAAGATACAGGTGGCTGCCCACTATTTCTTTGATTTCTGGACGTGATTGGCACGACAGAATGTTTGTCTCGTCGCTAAGATCAACAGTTCAAATCCATAAAATACCAGACTGACATTGGATGTTTTGGGAGGATGTATGAACCAATCAGGAGCAGCCTTATTTTGATCGTTGCAGTAGTTCCCATGGCAATGAAAAACCTGCGGGTGGCAGATGAATCTGAAGGAAATAGCAAAGGCCTTAACAGAACACAAAAAAGTGAAAAGCCCAAAAGGCTTTGGAAAAAGGAAATGTTTTCTAAGCAATGGGACTGATGGTATTGTGGGCACTTTAATAACCATATATAATTGGCTAGTTTTGAGAAAAATAAAATCATATTTCCTAAGTAGCTGCTCACATTTCTGACAAAATAGATTGTTCCTACAATCTTGACTAAAATAAACATGTTCTCAGTACATTATCCTTGCACCCCTAAAAAAACAGTAGGGGAGGTGCATGCGCTTTTGCTCACACACATACATAGACACACCTTGGCAAGCATTCCCTTAGCCCTGGCTGGCCCAACAGTCTTCCAGCTGTGAATAATGTCCTCAGGAGCAGAAAGCATTAATCAAACATGCACACAAACACACCCAAAAGTAGTGTACATATGTTCACATATACACTTTCAAACCATTTGACAGAGTTTGTGGAATACAAGTTCGTGAATCTCACTGCATACGCCTATACTACAAATAAAACTGAAGAAAAAAGTGTGGACAAATAATCTTTAACTTTGAAGCCTATATTAAAGACTGAAGACTAAATCACAATTAAACATGCAGCTGCATAGATGAATTACATTAGGCTGATTGCTAATTAGCAATATGCGTTTGTCTTTATAAGAGGTCTGACTATCAGCAATTTGATATGTGAATGTGCAAAGCATTTATACTGAAATGGATGCCACATGGAAGCAGAAACAAGTATAAAGAGCAGCAGGAAATTCTACACATCGACTGCACATGCAAACAGACACGGACCTGAGGAGGTGCCACAGGATTTTAGAGCTCATTATAGCTGACTATAGAGAGTGGCGATTTGGAGGGCTGCCATGCAAAAGAGAGGTGAACATGCTCCCCAGGCAAATGAACACACACTTATGCTATTTGTAAGGTACTCAAAACCCTTCAAATGATTTTTAACATCCACTGTCCAATTAGATCAATGTGAGGTGGGCTCCATTCTCAAAGTTCAGTGATAAGGAGGACATCAATCCATAAAGTGCACTCACGTTCTACCCACACCCAAGCATGCATTGTGATCAAAATGCTACACTTTAACATAATTTTTTCTTGATTCTTTAAAAGTATGTTGTTTATGACCTCAAATTAATTGAAACATTACATAGAATATTTGTACTTCATTTGTGAGATCATATTTCAAATATTGTAAAATAGTTTGCATGTTTGGAGCACTGTGTGTGTGTGTGTGTGTGTATATATATGTGTGAACACCTGTTCAATTTCTCATTAATGCAATTATCTAATCAACCAATCACATGGCAGTTGCTTCAATGCATTTAGGGGTGTGGTCCTGGTCAAGACCATCTCCTGAACTCCAAACTGAATGTCAGAATGGGAAAGAAAGGTGATTTAAGCAATTTTGAGCGTGGCATGGTTGTTGGTGCCAGACGGGCCGGTCTGAGTATTTCACAATCTGCTCAGTTACTGGGATTTTCACGCACAACCATTTCTAGAGTTTACAAAGAATGGTGTGAAAAGGGAAAAACATCCAGTATGCGGCAGTCCTGTGGGCGAAAATGCCTTGTTGATGCTAGAGGTCAGAGGAGAATGGGCCGACTGATTCAAGCTGATAGAAGAGCAACTTTGACTGAAATAACCACTCGTTACAACCGAGGTATGCAGCAAAGCATTTGTGAAGCCACAACACGCACAACCTTGAGGCGGATGGGCTACAACAGCAGAAGACCCCACCGGGTACCACTCATCTCCACTACAAATAGGAAAAAGAGGCTACAATTTGCACAAGCTCACCAAAATTGGACAGTTGAAGACTGGAAAAATGTTGCCTGGTCTGATGAGTCTCGATTTCTGTTGAGACATTCAGATGGTAGAGTCAGAATTTGGCGTAAACAGAATGAGAACATGGATCCATCATGCCTTGTTACCACTGTGCAGGCTGGTGGTGGTGGTGTAATGGTGTGGGGGATGTTTTCTTGGCACACTTTAGGCCCCTTAGTGCCAATTGGGCATCGTTTAAATGCCACGGCCTACCTGAGCATTGTTTCTGACCATGTCCATCCCTTTATGACCACCATGTACCCATCCTCTGATGGCTACTTCCAGCAGGATAATGCACCATGTCACAAAGCTCGAATCATTTCAAATTGGTTTCTTGAACATGACAATGAGTTCACTGTACTAAAATGGCCCCCACAGTCACCAGATCTCAACCCAATAGAGCATCTTTGGGATGTGGTGGAACGGGAGCTTCGTGCCCTGGATGTGCATCCCACAAATCTCCATCAACTGCAAGATGCTATCCTATCAATATGGGCCAACATTTCTAAAGAATGCTTTCAGCACCTTGTTGAATCAATGCCACGTAGAATTAAGGCAGTTCTGAAGGCGAAAGGGGGTCAAACACAGTATTAGTATGGTGTTCCTAATAATCCTTTAGGTGAGTGTATATATATATACATTATATATATATATATATATATACATACACATACACACGCACACACACACACACAGTGCCTTTGCTAAAGTATTTAAACCCCTTTTATGTTGCTGCCTTATGTTACTACTTGAAATTATTTTTTCACATCAATCATACACCATGATGACAAAGCAAAAAAAAAAAAACACAGATCTGTGAACAAATTTTTAAAAAAGGAAAAACAGAAATAAGTACACTGCATAAGTACTCAAACCCTTAAATCAGTACTTAAAAGCACATTTATAGCCTCAATTGATTTTGAGTATGATGTGACAAATTTTGCTCATCTGGCATTCTTCTGCTCAGATCTTCTCAAGCTCTGTCAGGTTGGATGGGGACCGTCGGTGGACAGACATTTTCAGGTCTCTCCAGAGATGTTGAATTGGGATCAAGCCCAGGCTCTGGCTGGTTTACTCAAGGACATTTACAGAGATCTCCATAAGCCACTCCTGCACTGTCTTAGTTGTGTGCTTACTCTGACGGGTCCCCCGGGCCCTGCCATTGAAAAACACCCCCACAGCATGATACTCCTACCACCACACTTTACTGCTGGTATGGTATTTTGCAGGTGATGAGCAGTGCCTGGTTTCGTCCATACATGACATCCATTAAGGGGGTTTTCATTTGTCTTCACTGAGGAAAGGCTCGAGTCTGGCCACTCTGCCATAAAGCCCAGATAGGTGGAGTGTTGCAGTGATGTTTGTCTTTCTGTAAATTTCTCCCATCTCCATATGATCATGGAGCTCAACCATAGTGACCATCAGCTTCTTGGCCACCACTCTAACCAAGGTCATTCTCCTTTGATTGCTCAGTTTAGCCAGGCGGCCAGCTCTAGGAAGAGTCGTGGGAAGAGAAGTTCCAAACATCTTCCATTAAGGATTTTGGAGGATACATGCTTCTGTGAACCTTCAATACATCAGAATTTGTTTTTTGTTGTAGTCTTCCCCAGATCTGTGTCTTGATATGATCCGGTCTCTGAGCTCTAGAGGCAGTTCCCTTTAATCTCATAGCTTGGTTTTTGCTCTGATATGCACTTTCAACTGTTAGGACTTTTTATGGAGAGGTGTGTACCTTTCCAAATTATACACATTCAAGTGTAGTAACATCTACAAGGGAAACTGGAATGCTCCTGAGCTACACTTCAACTGTCCCAGAAAAGGGTATAAATACTTATGCAATGTAATTATTTCAGGGTTTTTTAAATAAATTTGCTAAATTATCACAAATCTGTTTTTTGCTTTGTCATTACGGTGTATGGCGTTTAGATTGATGTGAAAAGGGTAATTTAAAGTAGTTTAACATAAGGCAGCAACATAAAAAATTTGCAAAAAAATTAAGAGGTTTAAATATTTTCATATTAGTTTGTATATACACACTTAATACTGAATACCTGCATTAAATATTTCTACGTCTGGTTCCTGAGAATCTGACCTTCATTGACTATACGTGTCCCAAGTCTCTGTACTATTAACCTTCTCTGCACTAAAGCCTATAAACTTGCATTAATGCACATACCGTCTCTACCTACTCTTATACCTGCCTTCAACCATGATCCTGTGCATGTGTTGCACTTATTTACAGTGCTTCATTCGCCAGCCAGTACCGGCATCATTTATTACCACTCATTCTGTCAATCAAATTGCAGGCCTTCATTCCCTCAGCCAGCAACAGACTCTCAAAGTCTGCAGTGCTGAATGTTTAGCATACCAATCAGCAGCTGTACTCAACAAAAGAAAGCAAGGTACAAATAAAGGCAGGAATAGAAGAGGAGATTTGGAGATGGAGCGAAGGGGGTAACAAGGAAATCGTAGGTAAGACTGAGAGAGACCAGGAATGAAAGATAAAAAGGGAGAAAGGACAAGACAAAGAGAGAAAGAGGCTGTTAAAATTTAAAAAGTTTAGATATGCAAAAGAAAAGAAACAGATGAAAGTACTCCATTCAAAAGTGTCAGAGAAAAAGTAAACGGCATTTGTCTACAAAAGCTCATGCAGGGTAGAAAAGTATAGCACAGCTCCGGGCGTGAACGCTACCAGACAAAATCAATGCCGAACAACCCGAGTCTCCTTCCAGCCTGATTCCATCAATACTGATGCTTACTAAAGTAGCACACCTCAGAAAGACTGTTATTTTCACATACAGGTCAGACAGGACGCAACATTTGATTCCTCAGCTGTCCATGAAAAAGACATCAGCTTCAGGAACACCTGGAGGTTTTTCATGATTCAAAATAGGCTTGAACTGAAACAATCAGAGACAGATGCCTTGTGCTATGATTACGTTTGTGCGCAATAGTTTGTTTGAAATAACATCACTAAGTATTTGATGCAGAGAAATAAATAGACTCTATTTCCTCTAAAAAGTCTCTAAGCTGGCATGTGCTGGGATAGATATGTTCTAATCTCTAACTCTACAGGTTTAATTACAATGGTCAGAAAGGATTTTGTTTCCCACGATACAGAGAAGAAAAAAAAAAAACTTTGGAAAGTATGTTCCTCCAATGATTTCCTTGCAATAATATCAAATTTGGTAAATTAAAAAAAAAAAAAAAAAAAAAAAAAAGATTGTAAGAACAAGCCGAAGATATGCGGTTTCTCAGGTAGTGGGCGGGACTAATGCGCAAACGGCAATCTCATTGGCTGGTGCTCATCTATTACCTTCACTGTTTTGATTTTAGCAAATCAGTCCGAGCGAACGCAGACAACATGATTAATATTCATGAACCCAGCAGCTCATCAATCCTTAGTGCGTTGTATATTGTTATTAGTAGTAGAATTAGTAGTGGACCCACTTTATATTAGGTGGCCTTAACTACTATGTACTGACATTGAAATTAATAATTTGATACAATGCACTTATACATGTTTTTACACAGTACTTACATTTTAAAAATGACCTGCATGTAATTACATCTGTAATTAATTTCTGCAGTTACATTTATAATTACACTGTTGACAGTTTCCTTACACCTAACCCTACCCTTAAACTTACCCATACCACCACACCTGTCCTTAACTTTACCCACCCTAACTTTATGAACACAATATGTACATTGTACTTATTTTTTGATGCAAGTACATAGTAGTTAAGGCCACCTAATATAAAGTGGGACCTTAGTAGTAGTATTATCTTATTAATAATTACTATTCTCTATTACTATAATTTTTTTTACAGAAACACTGAATGACCCACAAGCCCTAAGTTCAGTTAAAATGACAAATATGCATTCATACATGTATATATGTATGTTTTTTTTTTTTTTTTTTTTTTTTTTAAATATATACATGCATGTGTGCGTATTTAAACACATAATAATTATACACAGTACACACACATATATTATTTAAACAAACTTTTATTTTGGATGCTATTAAATCACAATAAATCAATTTGACAGCACTAATATAAATAAAATAGTATATCAGTCTGGCGAGTAAACTAAAAAAATTACTAGCCAATGGCGATTGTACTGCCAAGGTGTGCGCAGAGGGCTGAATGCAAACATTTATCAGTGTTACAGAAAGTTACAATATTGCATTACTCCCTAAAAAAGTAACTAATTGTGTTACTAAAGTTACTTTTTATGGAAAGTAATGTGTTGTTACCTTTTTTTTTCTTTTTTTTAAGTTATATTTTTAGCAAATGTATAGGCCTCTTCACACCAAAAGTTAAATGAATAAGCCTTAGGCTGAAGTAAATGCTAATTCATGCCTGAACAGTAGTGGGCTCAGCTCAAACAAACCTTACAGCCAGAACTGAACTGAATCATCAAAGGTCAGTGAGATTAAATACATAAAGTATATTTGTGTTATTTAACATTTAATTATTGCAGGTTTGCGTAATATTCTGAGTTTGCATTTCACTGTTTTATTCCTTTTGAGGAATATTGAAGTTTTTGTGCAAGTGAGATGAGTAAATGCCTGCTGACATTTAGTATAGAACTACAATTGACATCATGTTTACACAGCGCATATCTCTGCACTATTGATTTCACTCAACATGGGGACAGGAGAGGTGTCAGTCAATAAATAGGAAAAGTAACTTGAATTACTTTTTGAAAGATATTTTGTTGTAAATGTAAGTGTTATTTATAAAAAAAAAAAAAATTTTTTAAAGTGATCCGATTACGTAACTCATGTTACTTGTAATGCAATACCCAAACACTATAATTTTTAAAAACATTTACCATTTGATATAATTTGATATTATTTCATGGAAACATCAGTGGAGGAAAATACTTAAACATAATCATTTTAGACACTGTTAGGGTGAGGATTTAGAGTGAAACCATCTAAGACACAGCAGCCATTTTCAGCATAGAGTCTAGAATCACACGTTTTACAGCATTTTCATTTGTGGCTAGTTCCCTGTAGAAGTTGAATACTTTTATCTAGGATCCTGCTGGAGAGACAAGAACAGGTAGTTCAGGCTCACACATCATTAATTAAGAGTGGTAGCTGCAGGCCATTCATCCCAGTGGAAAAAGAGGAGGGTCTGGACTACTGCCATCTGCAGAATGAGAATGCACCGACAGTTGAGAGAAGAGAGCCTGCTGTGCATCCACACAAGCGTTTACAGAACAAAACACTGTAACTCAATGAATGTGAAGTACATTTGCACTTGAGAAATAAGATCAAATGTCAGTGTACATAAGAAAATGTAAAAGCAGTAATTTTCTATTAGGGCTGGGTGAAATGGCCAAAAAAATTATCACGATAAAACGTTTCATATCAGTCAATATTGTTAATTATCACGATAAATGTCAAATCTTTTTAAGTTGAAATGTAGATTTTTGCACATGAGTGATAATTAATTGTAGTTTTAAACTACTCTTTATTGTCAGAACATTACAAACACTTGCCAAACAGGTAGAACATTGAGAATTTTTTTTTTTTCTTTACACTTTTTCACTTGTTTTTCCTTAAAATAAATGTCTTAATAGAAAAATTTATTTCTTAGTTATTGCATGCTCTAATGGATGATAATATGGCTGTAATATTCTTAATATTACATGTTTTTTTCTCTTAAAAATGTACATTTGACAGTAGCTTGAGCTGAGAGTAGCAGTAGCTACAATTAAATTGTATTATCCTCTTTTTAACAGGGTAAAATTTTAATACGTTTGAATTAGGACTCTACTTTTACTAAAATAACCATTGGTCATACTATATAGTATCATACATTTAACTACCATCATGCAGTTAGTGTTACTACAGTAAATCCCTGGTAAATGTTGGTGATTTGAAGAAGCCTTCTAACTGGATCGTTCATGCCTTCATGGTACAATGCTTCTCCTGTTTTCCGTATCAGTGCTGTTGAGAATGTCAGCACTGTTTCATCTGGATTTAAACTGGTTTAAATAACCGAGACATTTGTGTTACTGAGGTGACAGCTGCTGCCTATAAAGCAAGGAGAATGTGAACCAAAAGCTATTCTTTCAACTTTTTGCATTAATAAGACATTAACCATGGAAAGTGTTCCCAGCAGCTCCGACCTGCTGTATAAAACTAGTAACAGCCTGTTTAAAACAACTTTTACTCTCTTTAATATGCTCGCTTTACTACATCAACACTAACTGCTTAAGCACTGTGCCAGCAAAGAGACCAGAGCCTCTCCAAATGGCCACTTTTTCTCTCCACCTCTGGAATGAGAAAACAAATGGGCCGTGCGTAGGAGGAATCTTCCGAGAGATCATTATTAAATTATTGAATCAGTCAAGGGTATTTAAAGTTTCATGGCCACCCATTAGCATCTTTGAGAGCAGCTGATAATAAAGCACACCATCAGACTTACACAAACATGCGTTAGATTTAACAGGGGAGTGCAGAGATTACAGAGCAGGTAGACAACACTATGCCTGACCTACATAGAAACACCAGAGTGTAACATTCAAAGCACGGCCCCCTGTGAGGAACCACATGGACCGACTCGGGATCCCATGGGGATAAAGACAGACAAATGTACAATGGCACAAAACACACATCATATTACCAATTCCTAGCCAACCACTGTGATCCAGATTGAACGGAAATGCAAGGAGCCCCGCACAGCACACAAGAGATTTGGGTCAGCAAAGGGGAATGCTAGGATGTACTCGAACAATGACAAATACGAGTTTACAGGATAAGGAAAAAAAAAATGGAAAGTGTTTAAAATGTAATGTCTCTAAAAGGGTCATGTAGTGTAACCATCAATACAAAAAAGTTAACATCACAACTGTTTTCAACACTGATAATAAGAAATGTGTCTTGAGCTCCAAATCAGCATATTAGAATGATTTCTGAAAGATCTGATGTTGAAGATTAACGGCTGATAAAAATTGACATTACAGGAATAAATTACATTTTATATTAAAATAGCAAACAGTTATTTTAAATCACAGTTATTTTTGATCAAATAAATGCAGCCTTCGTCACTTATAGACTTAAGTGAGCAAAATCTTACTGAGCCCAAACTTTTGGATGGTTTGGAATTTAAGAAATAAAAAAATTTATTAAAAATTAAAAACATGTTAATCATATCACCATAAAAGAGGTGTATTTAAGCCACTGTATAAACAAAGTCATGCACAAAGCAGCATGATAAATATCCCAAATTAATCACATTCATGATCATAGAAATGTTACATTTAAAGAGTTAGTTCACCCAAAAATGCAAATTAGCCCATGATTTACTCACCCTCAAGCCATCCTAGGTGTATATGGCATTCTTTCAGAAAAATACAATCTGAGTTTTTATAAAAAAATGTCCTGGCTCTTCCTAGCATTATAATGGCAGTAAATGGCAGCCCAAAATTTGAAGCCCAAAAAAGTGCATCCATCCATTATAAAAGTAATCCACATTGCTCAGGGAGGTTAATAAAGGCCTTCTGAAGTGAATCGATGGGGTTTTGTAAGAAAAATATCCATATTTTTACACGTTATAAAGTAAAATATCAACTTACGAAAAAAGCGTAACTGATGTGACGATGACGTCAGACGTAGCAGAAGCGTCTCCCCCTCCCCCTCCTCATTCCAGCTCTAAGTAATGGGCTGTATTAAAGAGAAATCCTCTGCCTAACATGTTTTTTTTTTTTTCATTGTAAAGGAGAAACTTCTCAGAACTCTGAGTTATGGACCATTACGCCAGGCCTCTGTGGAGCAAGGGAGATGCCCTTCTCCTTTTAACCACTGCTCTAAATGCCCTGCTGCATATCATATCGGTTTCCTGGAAGAACTGTGGAGTGTTTAGATTAGAGCTGACACTCACAACTCCTGCACTTAAATCTCTCATTCAGGGTTTGCAACATTGCAGATTTAGAATGTGCTATCAGATTTTCACAACCTTTCCTTTAAAAGGTGCAATAAAATAGTATAATCCTATAAAAACTTACATTTAAAGGGGTCATCTCAGAAAAAATTACATTTTAATTTTTTTGTGAAAACTGTGATACATTTTTTCAGGATTTCTGATGAATAGAAAGTTCAAAAGAACAGAATTTGTAGTATTATAAATGTTTTTACTGTCACCTTTGGCAGTAATTTAATGTGTCCTGTTTTTGTTAATTTCTTTTTTAAAAAGCCTAAACTCTTGAACAGTAATGTATAGTAACTTTACAAATGTATGGAAAAAGGACCACTTATTGAAACTATACAGCAGAAACTTCCGCAATTTTCTGCCTTTTTTGTATTACTTTTCTAACATAAGTGGACCACTGAGGGGAACATTAAATGACAAATGTATGGTATGACCTCTTTAAAGCCCTAGATACAAAAGAAAAAAAGTCACTGATGAGGAAGAAATGGAAGGAAGTGTAATACAAGCAGTGCATTATTACAATTCTATAGGGGCAAATGGATGGGAAATAGTAAAGGGAACTGACTACATGAGGCTATGTTTGACTTGAGATGTCATCTGGGTCAATTAAACCATAGTTACTGTCAGAACTAAAAAAAAAACAGAGAGGAGAGAGAAGTTATAATGATCTCCAGAAATTGTAAGGTATAGCCATAAATATACAATGGGTGGACTCATTTGAGTCTGCATTGCATCCTCTCCTTCTCCACATTACCTCCTGGGCCAAAACTGAAATATTCTTGGTCTTATTTTATTCTTATTCTCAATCAATATGCCTGCAGCTATTTTACAAACAGCCCAGAACAGAGAAAAAACTACATGTGGCAGTGGGTAAATTAAACCGTAATTGGCTTTTAGAGCACAGCTCAGCCCACTGAGCAGGGAAATCCTTTTTTTAATCATGCCATGTGTATACAAACATACAAGCACATACAAATGTGCACACAGCTGCTCCTGTACTCACACTTATGTTCGCTAAACACATATGTATGCATATATGCACATTGCACAGCATGCACACAATACATTTTGCTCACATCATAGTGTAAAGCTAATAATAAAAAGATATGACCGAACTTAAGTCTCATTAACAACACAAAAACAAACAAATGCAATATTGAACAAAACATTAGAAAAGTTGAGAGAGAACAGTCTGAATTAAATGAAACAAAATTAATACAAATATATTTAGTTTACATATAGCCAACTATAGTCAATAAAGAAAGCCATATATTATAAATGTATTTATTGGGAAATTATTATTATTATAAAAACATCTCTTTTGTGACCCAGAGTAAATCACAATGGTTCAGCACCCCAGGGTATGGACAGCGCCATCCCATTCTTTCAGCACCACAGAGGAAGACAGCTCCCTATTGCAGCGCTCTTTTCAGCACTGGAGGGCTGTGACAGCTCCAGGCCTCCTACTGTTTCAGCACCACAGCCTGCAGACAGATCTTGACACTGAACTCTAACAGCACAGGGCAGCTCCTAGTGAGTGTCCTCCCAGCTGAGTTATTATTTTCCCCAAGGAGGGGACACATCTCAGTTTAACCTTATATGAGACTTCTTTCATATATGCTTTTAAGTTGTCAAGTTGATCACTATTTGCTAAAATGTATAAATCCAGAGTTTGAAAGTGATTGATATACTTTGAACTGGTCTTGTCTGCTTAAGTCTACTCAGGGGTGCTCTTCAAATGGATCGAATAACACAGAGGGAGCAAGGATTTAGAGACAAGGCCAAACTCTTCCACAAATGCAGCTCTGGAGCCAGAGATTAGCATGCAGAGCAAACAGATAAGAGATTTCTCTCAGTGGGTGAGCAAAGCATGTCTCTCTGAAGCTTGTGGGAGAACACAGATACATGGCAAATTACAAACAGCAGCCAGGACTCTCATGATTATGGTGTATGTGGAAAAACAGAACGAAGAGAGACAGATTTATGTTTTGTGGGCATATGCAATAGAACAGAGGGTAAAGCAGGGGCAGGGGAAGGGGAACGGAAAGGAAAGAGGGAGATGAGATGTGCCAAGATCCAATGAGATGAGAAAAGAGTAAAAGAGAAGACAAGATAAGAAGAAAATAGGTGAGATTAGAAGAGATTAGAAAACACAAGATGAGAAAAGAGAGGGGGGGAAAGGTCAGACAAGACAAGAGTAGAGAAAACAGAAACGAGACGAGAAGAGACGAGAAGAGACAAGAAGAGTTTAATCACTATTCTTCATTTATGCGAACATTAAATGTGAATAAACAACCGTACAGTCACTGTTCCCTATTGTTTATGATCAATACCAATTTGTCATGTCGAGGCTCACAGAAAATCCTAAGAATCCCCACTGGTGATTAGGACACGTGGTGGTGTTGGTGCGTGCTCATCTCATAAATACCATCATTCTGACATGACTTAAAGGCAACAAGAGACACACACTCAATCCTCCAGCAGCCTCCAAAATATTAGAGGGCTGGAGGTCAGGATTTCCAGCAGCGAAAATCACTCATGGAGGGATGGAAAAAACGGACTATACAGGAAAAAGGGGGATATAGAGGGCAAAAAGAAAGGGATTAAGAAGGAAATGGGCCAAAGACCTCTAGAAACAGCAGCAGAAAAGTAAAGGGTGTTTCAGAGGACATGGGAAACTGTTTATCCCTGCAACACTTGTGTCTGGTACAATCTTGGCACTTTAATGCAACAGAAGGCATCTCTCTTCGTCATCTGACCCCTCCTACCTCTACCTCCCACTGTACCATCCAGAACTTTCAAAAACATCTGTGCATGCTAAGCTCTCCCATCTGAAATTGCATCCATCCTAGACCATGGATGGGTCTCTCCCGACTGGAGCAGAGGCTTCCCTTATTTTTGTTCAGTTCAATCTGTCATTTTCAATTCATTCCTCAATCCCTCTAGTGTCTACACCTCTCAATGTGCTATAGTTCTCATGCATTCCAAGTATCCTATCCTGCACACAGAACCCACACCAACTGTGAGGACAAAGACAGCGTCCCCTATGTCAAGCTTAAAGGCACCATTACTATAATCAAATAAGCCAATCATGGCCTTTTTTACTTCTCAGGTGAGCAGATGGCCATAGACTGTATACTTAAACCATATTCACTTTCAAAAAAAGACTTGGCAGGAATATCGACTTCATAAAACAGTTCATAAAACATAAAACAATGTTATGGATGATCATATTCTCACACTAGACATTAATAAGGAACAGCTATAAATGGTGATGAAGATTTCACTCAACGTCATTAAGTTTCCTTCAAGCGGGACCATATCACTCATGTTCATGCCTACATGCTCTGCAGATGGCACGTGGCAAAAATCACGATTAACCAGACTAAAAGCAGGATTCGCAATGTTGCCGTTTGACCATTGCCAAGTCATTCTCTTCTGAATGTGTGACTCATGCAGGAAAACGTGAGGGTGGTGTGAGGTACAAAGAGATAGACATTGATTGCAATACTTTGCCCAATGAGAGCAATCTAGCAAGGACAACGCCATTTCATACTGACCATCTTCTGATTGCACATTCAAAAAAAAATTTACAATGATGGAAAAAATCTGATTGACACCAATGATTTAGATGAGTCACCATAGAAAATGAGGCACACAAGCTGTTAGATTATAGGGTTATAAAGAAAAGTAGATATGGAAAACAACTAACCATATACAGTATTTCACGCAATAAAATAGAAATCTGTGGCATGAGTCTTTGATTAAAATGATGGCCATCACTTATTCCACCTGCACTTTTATCATGCGTTTGAGGGGCCATTTTCTATAGTCTAATCAAGGCTGAGTTGCAAGCTTCTTTTAAATAAACTGTAAAAAGGTTGTGTGAATACCCAAGAAAATCAATGAATACCAACAGCAGCAGCTTCAGAGAAAACATCATAGCAAAGAGATTCTACACACAACCTTTAAGCTGTCACTGGTGATTAAAGGATAGTTGAAGAGATATGAACGAACAAACCTTGGACAGATGGGAAGTAAACTAAGCACCTGTCTAATGAGAGTGAGAGAAAGAATAAGACCAATATTTGAGGCGAGCAGAAGAAAAAAGCAAAAGAGGACAGAAAAAAAAACAGACTGAATGCTTCAGAGAGTCTAATTAAAAATCTGTGGATGGGGGATGTGTCATCTGCTGCTTTGTTGAGCTGGTACAGTGATACAGAGAATTTTGTACACGGATCGATTCCTGTGTGACCTTATGAGTCTTGCTATATCTCAGCGCATAAAGGGTAAACTTCACATGCAACCAACAAACACACATAACATCACATATTAGAAATTGACACACTCAGAAGGCATGATGAATTTTAGCCGTATTAAAATTTCCATCCAATGCCATTGATTTTTATCCCAATTGAAGTGTCTCTTCTGTTTCTCTGCAGCCAAATATATGAAATCAATACATGACCTCATGAGGTGAAAGTCACCTGAAGGAGCAAGACCAGATGAAAAAGAAATAGTTCTCAAGCTAAGAGCTCATTAAAACATCATGTCAGATGTCACCTGACACAAAAGAATGCCTGTGCTAATGAAGACTCTGAGCACTGATATATCAAGAAAGAAAATTGCCCGTCAATTCTCTTCCAATCACATATTTTGATTAATGCAAAGGGGTTTGTATATATTTAATGGATTAAACCAGTATTTGATCTTTCAAATATGTGACAGTCAAAATATAAGTATGTGCTAAAAAAAAGTGCCATGCTCCATCAAACTGAATCGTAAGTTGCAAAGGCCCATTTGTAAGGAATAAAAGTGGTGTCAAATCATGTAGCTGTCAATTCAGACAAAAGCACTGCATGGTGTCTCACTGTCTCCTCAGATCAGAGCTCCTCTTTACTACAAAATTACAACACGAAAAACATAAATGAACATCAGATGGGACAAAATACCACTGGCCTAAATGGTCATTTCTCATCTAATCAAAATGGTGTTTCAGCCATGAAAACACATCAATAACACAGCTTGTGAACAGTCACTTGACGTTACACTTGGCCTACCACAAGAAAGTCATTCAATGTGCAAAGCTCATTACTTAGCTAGAAGAAAATGCGATATATTATAAATTAATTGTTGTTTTACTAAACCTGTTATTGATGCCTAAACTTCAAAAGTTTGGGGTCAGTAAGAGTTTTTTTTTTTTTTTTTTTCAGCAATTTCAAAAGTGACAAAAAACATTTATTAAGTTACAAAACATTTTTATTTTAAATAAAAATATTTTTTTACTTTATATTCTGAAAAAAAACAAAAAACATCATGGTTTCCCCATAAATATATCAAGCAGCACAATTGATAATAATAATAATAGTAATAATAGTTGAAAATTGTTCAGACAGGCAACAACTTAATTACATCAGATTCTCTCTTTTTTAACTCAGTGGATAAAGATTATAGGGCAGATCACAAACACAAAACCATTATAAACTGATATATCAAATATATAAATATAACTGTACATAGAAACTGTACTGTAAATCATGACAGATGAAATATATGAGTCACAATAGTCCATGGAAACATTAAGAATGATTTTCATATTTGAGGTAAAGATTGACAATGTTATATGCTCTTTCCCACAAGGCATGAAGGCCACCCACCAACTACGTTCTGCTGCCAGTTTTTCCTGAAACACTTTTGTGACACCTCTTGCAACATTGCTGACTAGCATATGGATCCCATGGTTACTGCATGTATTACACAGGCAGTATGATTAGTTGCCATGCTGAGCAGACACCTCTGATTGGTCAGAGTGAACAAGATATCATTGAACCATTGGCCAAAAGCACTGCTGGAGTGATGTGAAAACTAATTGGTTACTGTGGGTTTGTGAGGCCCTGTGACTGGTTGGAGGTGGTTCTGAAGAAAGCTGCTGTTGAGGATATGAATCCTTCAATAGGTGTGAGGCACTAGCAGGCCAAGATACATCTTCAGACGTCAGTTCCTCTCCCTTGGCTGACAGAGAGACACAAAGAAAGAGAGAGAGAGAGAGAGAGAGAGAGAGAGGGGGGGGGGGGGGGGGTGGATGTCTGTAGTGATGTGCTGCAACATTTATGAATGATTCAGTGTGGATCTAATGGGGAGGGCTACTGTCAAACACACTGACTAGCACACTTACCAAACATACAGCCATTGAAACATACTTGTAGAAGGACACAAAAACGTGTATCTCCTTTATATAAACTCACACACAAGCACATAATAAAACACCACACAACTACCTCTGTCTAAGAGAGCCCGGCCTTGCAGAGATTATAATAAATTTACTGTGCCCTATTTTCCCTTCAGAAACTGTAGTCACAATGTCTGGAGGAAGGCAGTTCACTTTGAAAATGTTCTCCTAATTCTAAACCCACAGGTGTAACATGAAAATGTCCTAGTAATTTTAGATGCATTATTCAAGTCCAAAAAACATATATAAATAAAAGACTACAGTTTGCCACACAAACATCACTGAATTCGGTCAACCCTCTACAACGCGAGTAAATCACTCGCATATGCGACTAAATCTTCACTCTGGGTGACTAAATAATGTCTATCATTAGCCATTGAGTAATAAATTATTAGAATTTACTCACCAGTGTGTGTGTTAGAGGCTAAGTATAAGTTTACCATAAATATAATTTCACTCGCCGAACACTCTGTACTATTTTAATTCAGCTTCAAATCAGCTCAAATCACAGATTTCTTTAAAAGCCGGAAATTTCTGCAAAGTCTTCGGTTAGCCAGTCAGAATATTTTATAACCATCAATTATTTTGCATGCTGACAACACATATAGGAAGCAGGAAGCTGAGAGTGTAGTAGTAGCAGTTCAATCGAGTTTAACGTCATATTCAGCTTCATAAGCAACTGTCAGTTTGTTGTATAAGAACATTGCTTACAGCTAAAAACATTTTTCATATTTAGAAGAAAATTTAAATAAGATTGGGCCTCACAGTCTGGCATATTATAATTAACCATAATCAAATAATGTAAGGAAGAAAATGAGTGACAGTGAGGACATTTTCCCACCGGTTAATCAACGTGTGACAACACCGGTAATACCAGTATCACCGGCGTGGGCTTTTAAATCGCTAATTCTAAACCTTAAGTATAATGTTCGGTTGCTCGGGCATCATGGTGCGGAGTAAAGCGAGTGTTTTCAATGAATGAAAAGGCGCCAGTGGACACGCACCGTGAATGACAGTGTGGCCGTGAATGAATGACTGTTGCCATTTCACTTTCGGTTTAGAATTAGCTCCAATTCGGGGGCGGGTTGCTTGAATAGTGGGTTCATTAGCCTATTATTCTTAAAGGGGTGGTTGATTATTATTTCACTTTGGGGGTCAAACGCGCTCGTGCACGGTTCAGAGCGCCTAGTGTGAGTACACCCTTAATCTCTCACTATTCAGGGAAAAGGCACAGCTTTAGCCTTCTAAGAACGAATGCACCCTCCCTTCAGAGGACTTTGAATAAACTCACAGATCTCACCTTTGAATAAAGAACTCAGTACTGGCCAAACAACTTTCCACATTGTGGTTTCTTTATTATCACAATTCTGAAAAGTTCACCAAATACATGAAAGATATACATCCTGGGGCCAGCTGCACCAGCTGTGCGCAAGTTGCACCATTAAACTTAGTTGAAGTGCACTCTACATATAAACTAGATATTTACGGAAGCCTCCAATCAGGAGTAACTGTTGGAATAAAATATCAGTCTGACTGAACTGCATCAATAAGCTCGTTTTACCCAACAGACTTCAATTCTTTAGACATATAATGATGACATTTACACTTGCTTACATTTTAAGAGAGAGAACATTATATATAAAGATTACTTTCTTAGCGGCTCTTCAACACGAAACTGTCTTAAACAGTGCATGTCAAATAAAATCAGTCATAATAAATAAATGTTTTTTTTAAATCAGAATTTATTTATTGATTCTTACTAATTTAACAGTTTCTAAATATTGTTTTCATATAAAAAAACTATCATGTTTAATATGTTATTCATGATTAAGCAGTATCGTATTTAGTGAAAATATTTTTACTGTTAGTTACGTGAGGCAAAATAAGTTAGAATGAAGAATAAACTGAAATGCAAAGCCTTTAAATAACTTCTATTAGCGTATTTGAAGGCTGGTGCAACCCTACCCTCTGACTTCATGTTTGATTTTTTTTTTTAGCCTTTTTGTAGTTCTACTTAGAATTTTGAGAGCCAGGAAAAGGTATTACAGTCAGCACAGGCAATAATTATAGCATAGAGGTGTTAGAAAGAAGTAATATAAATCATGCTGCCTCTCCCTGACAGCATTTTAGTTTAATAACTACTTATGGACAAGACAGATGCATGGAAATGACTAGTGTTGATTGGTGAGTCTCTATGAGGTCAAACGCAGGATGAATAGCTAAAGCGAAGCACATGGAATAGATGGAAAATAGAATGATAGAGAAATGCAAATTTGTGCATAACTTTTAAGTACTTAGAGTTGAGGATGACAATACAGGTACGGCCAGAAAATGCAAATATCTGGCTTAATTTATGTGCATTAAACATGTGGTTCAATGGATCACAAAACTCTCATATTACGTTTTTTGAATCACGGATCTAATCATTTGGGGGGGGGGGGGGGGGATTAATCTTTGTTAAAAATATAGATTAATCTTTGTTAAAGCTGCATTTTGTTGTTTGATTAACGTCAATGACACAGACATCAGAAGGTATTTTTAGGCTGTTGCCTAAAGCTTGTACATACCAATTAAAATTTGTTCGCTTTCTCGAGGTGGCAAGAACAAGAACAAAGTTCTCAAATTCTATACTTCATGAGAAAAGCAGGTGCCGAACATCTCCGTTTCTCTGCATTAACCCCGCCGACTTTAAATTTCTGACCAATTACACAATAGTTCTCGGACACCTACAAGAAAAAAGTTCTGCTCAGATGATGTGTCGAGAACAAGCTGCGAGAACTCTCAAACCAGGGCTGCGAGAACAAAATTATGTCATTTTGTTATCGCAGCCCTGGGAGCGAGAACATTTTTTCTCTGTTCTTGTGGAGTATGTAACGGCCTTAAATGCACGGATCCAATATAATGATACACATCCGATTTCTTAACTGTTTGTTCTTTTAAAACATAACCGTTTTTGTTCATGAGAATACTTGCCGAGACGGGAATTTTGATCATCATGATTTTGTGTGTATGTGTCTGTTCTTGCACAAGGAGACATAAAAGAGGAGTCAATTTAATGTTTGTCCTCTGAAATGCGCCTGTGTGTAGCGAATTGCGAATTGAGTAGCGAATTGAGCTTTCTTTTGCCTCTTCTTGCACTGGAATGGTTTAAAATGGTTTGAATGTATACATTATCAATACAAAATCAATACGTGTGCAAATGATAATCTCTCATTCTGTGATGGTTAAACTTTGCAATTAATCCACAAATCACATGCATGCCGAAACGCATGGCCTGGTCCGTACAGATCAACTGCGATCTGTTTAACCACAATTAAACATAAGGTGTAGATGATGCTACATCACCAGGATCTATGATACAACATTAAACCTATGAGTGCTACTTTAAAAATGTACAATATGTAGGAATGGGCCTACAAATGTATGTTCAAAGACTAGCTACACATTTATACCTTCCAAAAATCTATGTGCAATCTCATGTAGAGAGCATCGGTATGCTGAAGTGAACATGAGCTGTCATGCACTCCATTCCCACTTGCTCACCTGACCAGTCCAAACTTAATGCAGTGACACGAAAAATGTTTTATGCCCCATGAATCTCTACATTTGGGCATGTTCTCCCTGGTTCCCTACTGTGAATGCTGGGAGATTTGTGGGCTGTGGTTCCCAGCAGAGAGTGGGACAGGAAGTGATGAATATCAGCGAAAAACATCACAGAGCCTTAAAATTTATCAAAACCCTGCAATGCCCAAGAGCATACGGAAATACTTTCCACACACACACACACACACACACACACACACAACTTCTGTAGTTTAGGAATTTTACAAGAATCACAGTATGGCATATAACAACAAGCATAGCACAAAACAATTAAAAATAGATTAAAACATACTACAGTTCAAGTTTAGGGTCAGAACGTTTTTTTTTATGTTTCTGAAAAGTCTCTTATGATCACCAAAGCTGTTTGCTATCAAAATACAGTTAAAAATAAATAAATAATAAAATATACAAAAAAAAAGTGTAGCCTAATACTGAGAGGAAATAAATGTATTGTAATATTTACATTTTAACATTTTGTTCAGAGATGGAAAAACACTAATATTGTTATGTTATTACAGTAATATTGTTACAATTCAACATCCCATTTTAGAAATTTTTATATTTTTGGTAAAGCATTTTTTTTAACAGCAATTACTCGTCTTCAGTGTGACATGATCCTTCAGAAATCATTATGCTAACATGCTGATCAAGAAATATTTCTTATCAAAAATAATTAAAAAAAAATATTTATTATTCAAAAATAATTGTTTTTTTTAAACAATGTAAAAGACTTTACTTTCAATTCAATGTGTCCTTCCTGAATACAAATTTTGATTTCTTTAAAAATAAAATTAAATCTTTACTGACCCCAAACTTTTTACCAGTAGTGCACTATTGAACAAAACATGGATTAAATTAAACTAAATAAACTGAACTGAATCAAACTAAACTCAACTGAAAATGGTTTAAAATAAAACTTAAGCAACCAAAAAATGCAACTAAAAAAAAACTACTGAAACTCTAAGGCCCACCAACATGTAAATGAGATCTTGCCTACTCTGTGCCACAATGCCACTCAGAGATGCCCTCATTTACACATTGCACGCAACATCATTATGATTGCTCAATTGATTCGTTCTGGAAAGCATCACACACAGTTCAGGGCAGAAAATGCCCCGAAATTTGAAATCTCATGTTTTTATTCTTGATGTTGTGGGACTAAGCTGATCAGGGATGATTAGATGCCCTACTTACACCCCCTTGGCACAGCAGAAGACAGATCCTTAGGCCTGATGAAACTATATAGATATGCTGAAATGGAGAAAGCACAAGATAAAGTAAGGAAAAGGATGCTTGGCATTTGGCCAGTCGTGATGGCACCTATCTGTGGGGAACTCCATGGTAACCGAGAGAGAGAACAGGCGTTAAGCCTCTTAGCCTAGATTTGCATTACGTTCCGCATGGCCCTGTGAACATGTGCCCACCTCCCTGGTCTGCTTGACGGGCTCCGCTAAGGAAGATAAGGCTGGAATTAGATAACAATGATACCTATGGTAAGTGTGGAACCAGAGACAGAGATATCAGTAGCGCTGGCTTTAGGTAAGAAGCGAATCAAGCAAAAGAAGTGGTTACAGCATACTGTGTGTGAAAAGAAAGGTCGCAGAGACTTATCACACTGGGTGTACATGCCAATCCCTTTCTGTAGAATTTGTTAAATCAGATTTCAGTCAACCAGTCACTGTAAATAACACACATCCATTCTACAAGAGGATACTGATAACGGTTTTGTTATTTGTTTAAAGGGCAACAGAGACAGACAAAACCTGCCATTCCTGTCATGTGTGGTGGAGCCTTTTCTAGAGAAAGATGTGACTGACATTTCTCTCGCATGCTACATCTGCTAATAACCGCCGACTACTGACCCATGACCTCTCCCCAGGTACTCATAACAGAACAGGGCAGCGCAAGGTCAAAGGCCAGGCGGTGGAAATCGCTTCCTGACTGCATGCAAAGGAGAGATTGAAAGTAACAATGAAGCCGAGGAAACCATTCTGGTTTAATTGTCCAATATATGCTGCTTGTGATTGTATTCAACTATGTACTTAAATGTCCCCTGTGTTTCGGTTTAAATCAGGGGCGGTTCTAGACCCTTTTTAGGGGGGCTTTAGCCCCCTGTCTGTCATGCCAGCCCCCCTAAAACTATCAACTATCATGTTATCAAAATATAATGAAAGTGTCATTTTTACTTTTTAAAATAAAAATAACAATAAGAAATGCAGGGCATGTTGATTAAATAAAGACTTTGATTCAAGTTTTTTTTTATTACATTTTTTTATTCTCGTTGCTTTTCTGCACATGCGTGTCGTGATAGCTCTTCGTCAGAAGTGCAACGCTTGTGCTGCATGTCAGCCGGAGGCGGGAGACGATGTAAAATAAATGACTTTCATGACGTCTCACGGCACATAGGATGTTATAGAAGGCATTTTCTGTGATTTTTTTTTTATTGATTAGCCTGCATTAATGCATTAAATGTATACAATGTCTATGGTAATGTGCCATCCCAAATTAGCTTTCCATAGTATGGAGCCCAGCACATGATATGCGGACAAAATATAAGTTTGCTATAGGCAAACTAGCCACTAGTTAAGAATTCGTATTGTTTTCATTTAGTTAAATCGTGGATGTGATTTACTGAAATTAGGTAATAAATGGTGAGAATGAATTCTCAGTTCGTACTGTAGTTCATCATCATCCAGTTTATTTCAGCATTGCTTGGTCACGCTATTCAAACCAAAGCAATCGAGTTTTTTGTTGAATTTTTTTTCATTTACCTAGTTAACAACAGTATGATAATAATGAGATCTCAGGTGAAAAAAGTACACAACACTTCAATAATGTACTTAAAGTGCTCTATTTTCAAGCACTATTTTTGTAGGCCATTTTATATGCTAAAATTCTTCTTTAGTACGTCTAAAGATAATCTTAAGATAATCTTGAAGGAGAAGTTCACTTTCAAATTAAAACCAGCCCATGACTTACCCTCAAGCCATCCTAGGTGTATATGACTTCCTTCATCTAGGATGGCTTGAGGGCGAGTAAGTCATGGGCTGGTTTTAATTTGAAAGTAAATTAAAAGTTCTCCTTTAAGATCATCTAAGTGTACTCAACTATAAGTACACTTGAACCCAGCTTTTAAACACTTTATTTTCATACACAGGTTCAAGTGTACTACAAGTGGTAACTAAATATTTTTTTTAATACATAGTATGTTAAAAGCACATTTTAGTTCATATTCATGGTGTCTCAAAATAGCACAGTTGAGTACACTTAGATGTTCTTAAGATTATCTTAAGAAGTACTAAAGGAGAATTTTTAGTATATTAAGTATAAAATTATTGCACGGAAATAGAGGACTTTAAGTACATTATGGAAGTGTACTTTTTCTGTTTGTTTTTTTTACCTGGGATGGTGACTAACAAGATTATGTTTCCATTTATGCATTTTAAAGGCATAATTGCTTTTTTATAGATGGATATATGAGGCTTTTTTTTAAATGTTGAAAGACAGGGAGAGCAAATGGGTGGAGAAAAAGTTACAGAGACTGAAGGGGTCACAGGAGACAGAGAGTTAGAGCCAGGTAAGAAATAGTCAAGAATAGTCTGAACATTTTTTAGTGTTTCTGTGCCCACAATTCAGCTGTATTCCAGAAAATGTTTTCTTGCTTTCTATTTCCCTAAACTATTAGGTGTTTGTATGACAGTTTAATAGTCATGATACATCCTTTAACGGGATAATTAACCGCAAATAAAAATTCTGACATTTTCTCACCATTATGTTGTTCCAAAACAATAAAAATTTTCATGAATTAATTAATTAATGATAAAAATAATGGCATTGTTTAAAGAAAAAGTAAATATGAGTGAAAAGATTACATTTCACAACATTTCATAAGCAATAAAACAAAGACATTTGTAGTTTTAGGTTTATTTAAACTAATGTAATTCAGCTATGAGCACATTTGTGCTATCCTTTATATTTGTGCTATCAACATTCTGCAATACACAGCCATAACACTCAGTAGTGTTATCAGCAGTGAGGGCTAAGCCCCCCTAAGGGTGAAATCCTAGAACCGCTCCTGGTTTAAATGAAGGTAGACAGCAACAGCAGCATTTGCCTCATAAAAAAAAGATCTGACTTAGATCTGATTTAACGTGAATTTAACGCAATTAAATATATATAAAAAGAAGAAATGAATACAAACAAATCTATGCTTGGCTTATTTATATGTATATATAAATATTTACTATTCAAAAATAATAATACTATTTAAATAAAAATGTGACAGCCCTAGAAAAATAATACTGCAAGAATATAAAAGGCAAAATAATGCATATGCTAAATGTTCGTGAAAATCGAAAATTTAAATTGTGAAAGCAGAAGCCAAAAAAAGAAAAGCAAAACCCAAAAACATTGGGTCTCATTCACTAATAATTACGTGGATACTTTCATATTTGTACGCACAGGAGAACTTCAAGAAAAATCTCTGCCTGATTCACAAAACGTTCATACACACATGAATTTGTTCTTAACCTTGTTCTGATGTTAGTGAATGTGGAGTATTCTAAATGAGCGGCCGCGTGCACAAGGTTAGTCATTTGCATAAACCACGCCCAAACCATCTCCATATAAGTGCTTTCCGCACATGCTTTCCTTTTGTCACTCTTGTCAAACTTGCCGCTGTTCGCAGACGCGCTCTCGCCCGAATCCTCGAGCAATGCCAAGAATGCCATTCTCACCAGTTCTCACAATAAACACCTTTTATAAAGACCCAGATTAAAGAGCTCTCATTAGCCAGCTGCACATACACATATATCTGCGTTATTCAGAGAAACCTCGCAGCTGAAGCTATAACGCAGCTTTTACTCTTAAATGTATAGGATCGAACATATTTAAGATTAAATTAAATAATTAAATAACCCGTGATATAAGATTTTGGCCATATACCTATCCAAGTCATTCATCACAGACAGTATCAACGTCAGTAGGCTATACTTATTGTATTTCGGCCACACCACAAGTGGTCTCAACGCTTCGCCCTCGCCTACTCTGAGCTCAATTGCCATGTCTGAGGTAAACCACGCCCTCCTCATTACCCTACGGACAAAGAAATGTAAAAATACATAAAAAGTAGAAATAAATAAATGTAGAAATGAATAAATGTGGAAATAAATGAAAAATAGAAATAAATATATGTATAATTAAATAAAAGAATAAATAAAATGTGGAAAAAATAATATATACGGAATTAAATGTATAAATAATTATTTATTTTTGGGTTTTTTGCTTTTCTATGTATATTTATTTATATATTAATTTATTTATTTTTGCTTTTTTACATTTCTTTGTATATTTATTTATTTTTAATTTTGGCAGACTTGGCATTCCATATATCAGATTGTTAATGTAAAAATGCTCTTTAATGTAATGAAAGTTAATGCCTGAATATGTAAAGATTTATCAATGCAATGGCATTCATATATTTTAATAATGATTCAAGTGCCCAAAAACTGTAACTTTTTACCTAAAATATTACATCATAACACAAGCATGAATTCACACCTGCTCCACCAATTATTAATTAGCTTTGATTGTTTATTTTCCCAGAGCTTGTGACTGAGTAATCTATGCTAATGTGTTTCTATACTTGACAGCATGGCATGATACCGCCCCTCTGGCTTTGAAAATGTGTGTGTGCGTGCGCGAGTGTGTGAATACGCATGTACATGTTATGCTAATTTTAAAAACATGAGAGATGAAGCTGCTTATCATAGATATACTCCAACAAATTCCTCTCTCTTCACTACTGACGCAACACGAGCATATAACCTGTAGATCGGTTACTCTGGGAAGATTTAAGATGTGAACTATTACATCTAACTGAAAGGGCTGCAGTGGAAGGGCATGGCATCATCAAGCAGTGTGACAGTGCTGTCCCTGCAGACAGACACAATCGCAGAGAAACACTGGAGTCAGTGTGTGGTGTGTAAGTGTCTATGAATCTATCCATGTACAAAAATGGCCTTGTTTCATCTCCCATGGTTTTTACACAGTTATATGCTGCTCCACTTTGAACGTGAAAGCATGATTTGGACCTGAGAGAGTTGCTGCCATCACTGTTTTTCCCATGCAATTTAACAGACCCCTGCCTCCTGACTGAGTCTGACCAACTAGAGGTGTGAGGCTGGAGATGGATTTCAAATGGAGTTGTCGGAAAGTCATAACTGAACAGAGATCTTTACTACATGCAACATAATATAATTAATAATCATATAATATGATATAATAAATATAATAGAGACTATATTTTTAGCTTAAAACTAATTTTTTCGTAATAAAAAACTATTACGAATATCCCTAATTCCCTTAAGTGAAAATAATAAATAATATATTTTTTTGCCTTTGAAAATTAAACTTTTTTAAAAATCATGTACACACATCACAAACCTATAATATGATCCATTTAACAGGCAAATTTTCAAATTGTTTTTCTCCAAAAATCTTTGGCCACAATTATTGGCACCCCTAGAATTTTTTAACAGTAAAATATCTCTATTAGTATATCAAGTCCTATACGCTCATCTTCCCGTTAATATTTACATTTTTTAGCACACCAGGGTGACTAGGAACATAAAATTGTCAAAGCTAAACTAGCTATGGCCAAATTCCCTTAATCATCCATCACAATGAGTACAACCAAAGAATATAGTTCTGATGTGCAGCAAAAGATTGTTGAGCTTCACAAAATAGAAAGAGGCTGTAAGAAAATAGCTAAAGCATTGAAAATTCCCATTTCCTCCATCAGGGCAATAAGTTCCAATCAACTAAAGATGTTACAAATCTGCCTGGAAGAGGATGTGTCTATGTTGTCCTAATGCATGGTGAGGAGGAGAGTTTGAGTGACGAAAGACTCTCCAAGGATCACAGATGGAGATTTGCAGAGATTAGTTGAGTTTTGGGGTCAGAAAGCCTAAAATAAATAAATAAATAATTCAAACAACCCCTACATCACCAAATGTTTGCGAGGGTTTCAAGAAAAATCCTCCTCGCTCATCCAAAAACAAACTCCAGCATATTCATTTGACAGACACGACTGGAACTTCAAAAGGGACTATGGTCACTAAAAACAAAAAGAGCTCTTTGGCAGTAAACCCACCAGATGGGTTTGGTGCACACAGGGATAAAAAGTACCCAATGTCCATGGTTAAAAATACCGCTGGATCTTTAATGTTGTGGGCCTATTTTTTGCTGGAGGTCCTGGACATCTTGTTCAGATGCATGGTATCATGGATTCTAGCAAATACCAACAGATAAAAACTTGTATGCAACAGAATTTGATTCGGCTGTACAGCCGCTCTGCAGAAAACGGCGATGTCATCCAGCTTATTTCAATTATCATATAGTGTCAATGCGGGCAGATCAGTGATATAGTTAAAAAATTTAGTGTCCCCAACTGAGCAAGCCAAAAGCCAAAGGCGACAGTGGCAAGGAACCAAAACTCCTTCAGGTGACAGAATGGAGAAAAAAACATTGGGAGAAACCAGGCTCAGTCGGGGTGCCAGTTCTCCTCTGGCCAACGAACAAACAGTGTATGATTATGATTCTGGCAACATTACAGGTCAGAAGTCATATTAGATCGAAAGATATTCGAAAGATTATTCGAAAGATCGGAGTAGTCACGCCGGAGACAGGTTCAATGAGGATGTCGTGTCGATGCGGCATTTTCTGATCTGGATATGGCCCGTATCCGGCTGACTGCAGTAAACTTCGGGATAAACAGAGAGACTAACATTAGCGTAGATGCCATTATGCTTATGATGTAATGAGTACATCAGGTGTTATGGGAAGTGTTCCCGGTTCTGGGTGACCTAGTTAATGCAGCCTAAAACAATAATTTAACTGATATGAATAATATACATTTATAATGTTCTATGTGTATGCCATAGTAAAGAGATGTGTTTTTAGTCTAGATTTAAACTGACAGAGTGTGTCTGCTTCCCGAACAATGCTAGGAAGGCTGTTCCAGAGTTTAGGTGCTAAACAGGAAAAGGATCGACCGCCTGCAGTTGATTTTGATATTCTAGGTATTATCAACTGGCCAGAATTTTGAGACCGCAATAGACGTGATGGAGTATAATGCGTTAAGAGCTCAAGTACTGGAGAGCTAAACCATTTAGTGCTTTGTAAGTAATTAGCAAGATTTTAAAATTTATACAATGTTTAATAGGGAGCCAGTGCAGTGTTGACAGAACCGGGTTAATATGGTCATACTTCCTGGTTCTAGTAAGAACTCGAGCTGCTGCATTTTAGACCAGCTGCAATTTATTTATTAAGCGAGCAGGGCAACCACCCAGTAGAGCATTGCAATGTGCTGTAATTTAGATATATTTTTAAGATGGTAGAATGCAGTTTTACAGATGCTAGAAACATGGCTTTCAAATGAAAGATTGGTATCAAAGAGCACACCCAGGTTCCTAACTGACGATGAGGACTTGACAGAGCAGCCATCAAGTGTTAGACAGTATTCTAGGTTACTACTTGTGAGTTTTTTTTGTCCAATAATTAAAAATTAAGTTTTTTTCTGAAAGGTTACATTTTTGCGCATCGTTGATGAGTGAATGATTTCTGAAGGATCATATGACACTGAAGACTGAGTAATGACTGCTGAAAATTCAGCTTTGCCATCACAGGAATATTAAATATTTAAAATAGAAAACAGTTATATTGAATTGTAATAACATTACTGTAGTAAATATTACTATCAATAAATGTTTTATTGTATTTTATTAATATTGTTTTCATAGTACAATAATCAATGAATGAATCTCAAAAGATCAAGTTTTTTTTTTTATCCTACTTATCCCTTTAAAATTATATGTATATTAGCTACTGTAAGATGTGCTGTTGTTTTGTAAAGAGCATTCAATCAAACCAAACGTGTATGAAACATGAGCAATAATTATTGATTTTGTCATTCACCGTTACAAGGCTCCAGTAAAGGCAGCTTCTCATGTGTCATTTATCTTGCTTATCTTCACACACACACACACACACACACACATACACGGATCTGCATGCTGCAGGTATTCAAAGCACTATTTCTCCCATTTAGTGTGGTTTTCATGAGATGAGCTTTACACTCTACACACACACACACACACACACACAAACGCATATGGACGCTTACATGTTCACTGTCTGTCTGGCAAAGAGACTAATGCATTCATTAATCCTTCATAAGTGTTTGCTTATGTACACACACAGTTACACAACACACCACTAGTGTCTCTCTCTCTTTCACTAACTGCAGCCATCTGTATAGAGATTATCAACAATTCACAAGGAAAAACTTTTTACATCTACCCTTCCACTCCACATTCCCATCTGCCACCCCACGAAGGCCACCTGTGGCCATAGAGAGCAAAATAAACAGACACTGCCCTTTCACTAACAGCATTCACACACAAAACTCACTACATTCAGATGTATTAGTTCTAAACAGGGAGATTTTTGTTGCTTTTTTAAACTCATTTAGCGATTATGTAACAAGGCAAAATGTCAGGCAGATATGGTATTATGCAAATCCACAGTGGTTTTGGCCTCATACATATTTATAACATCTCCTCTGCTTCAGCTAATCACAGGCTTGGATAAAGGTCAGGGGGAGGGGTCACCGAACAGCTGGTGTTTGGGGTGGCCATCCAAAACAAATACTGATATCCACATGCAGCCAAACTGGAAAAAGGTGAGTGGCACTGCCGCCGGCTAAAATATATAGATTACACAACAGGTAGCGCTAGACTATTCAGCGGAAACCCTGCAGAAAACGCCTTCGGAGGAGTTCAGTGAAAGCGCTGCCCATTTGATTCTGTCAGCATTAAGGCTGGAGCCTGCTTATTCCCCCATTTCCTGCTCTGCCCTGGTATCGCATTTCACCACCATTACCGGCAAAGGCCAGCCATCTGAGAGATCTGTCGTCCTCTTCCACCATCCATCACTCTGTGGCCCCTGGTCGTACACTCCATCACAAGAAAAACAAACACACACACACACACACACACACACACACACACACACACACAACACACACACAGAGACCGAGCAAACTGCAAAGACAAGGTTAGCCAAGACAAGGCCGAAATGTCTGATACACAAACAACTTTCTACAACCTGCTTAAAGCTGTCTATCCATGACTGCCTAGTATATTGTGACAGACAGGTTCATCTATCTGACTGAGGCCATCATTGAGCAGTTGTTGCCCGAGCAGAGATACATTCAACAGTGTTTAGCAGAGTATCTCTCCGCAAAAGGATTAACGTCCATCAAGATGCTTGGGGAAGTACGGTAAAAACTTGAAAATATTTATAAACCCCAGAAGAGAGTACATTTGAAGTGTCACTAAAATATATCACATTAAAGCACACAGACCAAAGGCTGTCATGTTTGATGTGGTAAAAGCACTAAGATGCTGCACCTGAAAATCCTGCTGAGATAAAAGGTACACACGATGGACACATCATACACACACACACTCGGTGGACTTTGAAGAGGGTAACACAAGAAATATGTTGGACATTCTGTATTGTCTATATGTATATGGGCAGGGTTTGAAATTAACTCCTGCCAACCCGCCAAATGCGGGTAAAAAAATCAACTGTGGCAGGTAACGCTGTCAAATCACTAGCCAGTTTGGTGGGTTATGTTTATTCACTTTGCTGGGGAAGTTCGTGTAAATCAAATCTGCGCAGATCTAGCACAAATACTCAATTTGTGAGTCATCATGACATATTAAATACAGCGTATTGCGCAGAGTCTGCGCATATCTGGCTTGCTTGAACACACACGTAACAACGCGCTTGTTCAGTTGCATTGAAGCAATAGCGGTGAATGGCCGGTAACTTAAAGTAGCCAAATTGGCCGGTGAGTGAAAAAGTTCATTTCAAACCCTGTATATGGGATAAGAAATGTGCATTAATGTGTTTTAATGCACTCTGTACACACATTTCTGACTCCTGTCAAGGGGAACCAATAACTTGCAGCATGCTGGCTGCATAGAGGGCCGTATATCACCCTCTCAGTAACCCCAAAATAATTTGATTCCGACATTCGAGCACTGCGCCTCGGTCTGAGCACCTGCCTCTCCTTAAAGGTTAATAATTGTTTGGAACTGGACGCCTGAGGTTCTCTAACGCTAATGAGGGTGAGAAAGGTGCAAAGAGCTCAGGGAAGTTACTGGAAGTTAAACAAAAGAAAGATAGAAAATCATAAATCAACTCATCACTTTTTTTTTTACATCACTAGTAGCATGGAACCATTTTCTTTGCTAATAGCTAATATTGTTTGGCACTTAGACACGGAGATGGTGAAATCTTATTGTCATGTACAACTTGGAATGTATAAAAAAAACATTTAAATGTAAAAGAGAGTTTTTTTCTTGTTACTGTTGCTTTGTCCATGCACACCATTGCAAACAATGTATTTTTGATTGTTAAATGGATCATATCATACACATAAAATGAATACTTTTATTCAGCAAGGATGCATTCATTTGATGAAATGTGACTGTAAAGATGTTTTCTACTTTAAATAATCATAAAAAATAGTAGTAACTAAATATTAGTAAATAAATAAATACTAAGCAGCACTACTGTCATGTTTATAGATTTTTTTTTTCCATTACAAGAATGGTTAGGTTTAGGGGTTGGGTTTAGGATTAGGTATGGTTAACTCGTATGAAATCATGACTCATATGACTTATCATGGGACCACGTTGGACTATGTAAAGCAAAACACAAAGAAGTGATGCTCTTACAAAAAGAAACGTCTAAAAATAGAGAGCTACGGCAAGCAACAGAAAATTTTAGAATATATAATTTAAATTTAGATCAAATAAATTAAATGTAAAAATGTATAAAAAGATATGCCCCCGGATTCACAGACAAGGCTTAAGCCTAGACTAAAATGCATTTTTGAGCTGTTTTAACTGAAAGCAACTTGCACTGGCATGTCTTAAAATATGTCAGTGCCATTGTTTTGTCTCAAGATGCTCACCAGTAATGTTACTACTTAAATGTCCTAATTGAACTAAGGCCTAATCCTGGCTTAGTCTAAGCCCTGTCTGTGAAACCAGGTCATGAAGTATCAACTTAATTCTGGGATAGTTCCTAGAATTATGTTACCCAAAAAATGAAAACGGTCTTTATTAACTTTACCCAAATGTTGCTCCAAATCTGTATTCATTTCCTTGCATATATTTTAAAGAATGTTTCAACTTTTTTGCCCATACAATAAAAGGTGGGTGGACTAATACTTAAAGTGGATTTGTTGAGGTATTAAAATGGCATTGGGACTCCAAACAGAGCATGTGAGTTAAGAAATGCATTATAGAATTGATAAGATGCAGGAAAAGCAGTGAAAGAGATATATTTCAAAATCTGGGTCTTGTCTCAGAATGAAAAATGGAGTGAGACAGTATCTATCTCCAGTCGGGTGGGTGCTGGTCCTCATCAGACGCCTGCACATTGGCATGTGACATAAGAACTCTGTGCAGCTTGCTGGAATTTGTCTCCATAAATAAAAGATTAAGTCTGTAATCTGTAATAACTCTTGCTTCATATTTATTTCTATCACTCCCTCTCGCTTTAGCAAAATGTCCCAGGTCTCCTTGCTGTCACTGAGATAGATACCAAAGCTATGGTAAGCTTTAAAACACTGCATTTTCTGTTATTAATGTATTATTCGATGTCTTGCTGAGGCACCCTGTTGTTTAAAATGCATCCTTGTCCTTTAAAGCATGTTTCCCATCTTTTGGCAAATACATTTCTAGTTGTTCATGATTGCTGGATAATGATTTTCTCTAATATATACACTCACCTAAAGGATTATTAGGAACACCTGTTCAATTTCTCATTAATGCAATTATCTAATCAACCAATCACATGGCAGTTGCTTCAATGCATTTAGGGGTGTGGTCCTGGTCAAGACAATCTCCTGAACTCCAAACTGAATGTCAGAATGGGAAAGAAAGGTGATTTAAGCAATTTTGAGCGTGGCATGGTTGTTGGTGCCAGACGGGCCGGTCTGAGTATTTCACAATCTGCTCAGTTACTGGGATTTTCACGCACAACCATTTCTAGAGTTTACAAAGAATGGTGTGAAAAGGGAAAAACATCCAGTATGCGGCAGTCCTGTGGGCGAAAATGCCTTGTTGATGCTAGAGGTCAGAGGAGAATGGGCCGACTGATTCAAGCTGATAGAAGAGCAACTTTGACTGAAATAACCACTCATTACAACCGAGGTATGCAGCAAAGCATTTGTGAAGCCACAACACGCACAACCTTGAGGTGGATGGGCTACCACAGCAGAAGACCCCACCGGGTACCACTCATCTCCACTACAAAAAGGAAAAAGAGGCTACAATTTGCACGAGCTCAACAAAATTATACAGTTGAAGACTGGAAAAATGTTGCCTGGTCTGATGAGTCTCGATTTCTGTTGAGACATTCAGATGGTAGAGTCAGAATTTGGCGTAAACAGAATGAGAACATGGATCCATCATGCCTTGTTACCACTGTGCAGGCTGGTGGTGGTGGTGTAATGGTGTGGGGGATGTTTTCTTGGCACACTTTAGGCCCCTTAGTGCCAACTGGGCATCGTTTAAATGCCACGGCCTACCTGAGCATTGTTTCTGACCATGTCCATCCCTTTATGACCACCATGTACCCATCCTCTGATGGCTACTTCCAGCAGGATAATGCACCATGTCACAAAGCTCGAATAATTTCAAATTGGTTTCTTGAACATGACAATGAGTTCACTGTACTAAAATGGCCCCCACAGTCACCAGATCTCAACCCAATAGAGCATCTTTGGGATGTGGTGGAACGGGAGCTTCGTGCCCTGGATGTGCATCCCACAAATCTCCTTCAACTGCAAGATGCTATCCTATCAATATGGGCCAGCATTTCTAAAGAATGCTTTCAGCACCTTGTTGAATCAATGCCACGTAGAATTAAGGCAGTTCTGAAGGCTAAAGGGGGTCAAACACAGTATTAGTATGGTGTTCCTAATAATCCTTTAGGTGAGTGTATATGTTTATGTTTGTGTGTGTGTGTGTGTGTGTGTGTAATTGATTAGAAATGTACTCTTTTCACCATATTACTAAGGTCTTATCTAAACTTTGATCATTCACACAGAAATTCTTCAGATCTCTGCACTGAATCTTGACATGTCAGTCTGTCACACCTCTGAACTACTCACTTAACACAAAGGCAAACACCGTCATTTCGATCTATCACCACCTCTGTTACTCGGGAAATGACAGAAATTCAGATGCAAATGAACTTCATTCTGAACCAGTGACTCGACTACTGTCAATCATCTCATCTGAACTGCCTCCATTTTGTGTCAGATCTGAGGAGTTCTGCCTAAGCATGAGCTTTCACTGACAATACTGTGAATTCCTGATGATGATCATTCTAAATGGAGCAGAAATTGAGCCGAAAGTGCAGTTCATCCCTAACATTACACCGTTATCATTACCCCTCTTTGCTCTTCATGCATCTATCAATTGGTAAGTGAAAGGGCCGCTGTGTAGGGCTTGAATGACAGTTAGAATGATGTTACTTTCTGTGGTTGCACTATTAATTATTTATACCGCCTATAGAAAAAAAAAGCTTAAAAGTTTCTGAGCTTAAAGCTGTAGAATATTACATGCATAATTTAAAATGGTGTCCTACATGGAGGGAGAGGAGATCGTACGGGGCATTGAGAAAATGGGCTCATCGTAGGCAAACTATTCACCCGTCACCATAAGAAAACAGCAGAGTGGGTGGACAGGCTTACTTTGTGCTAATGTAATGAGACAGTGGGATCTAGTTTTATGGTATTATAACACAGTATTACTGCTAGGCTGATGATCCCTAAAGTCTTCCACTAAAGAAATCGGACAAGGTCAGTTAAAGAGAGCTCATGGCACTAAGAACATTTTCCAGTCAATAGCACCATTTCATCAACGCTCATTTCCAGGCCAACACGAAACCTGTGCGTACAGAATTGAGAAGCTCAAATTCTTAAAACCAGATACATTTACGAGATAATTAAAACTACATAAGACCTAGTGACTTTTTCAGAGAATATATTGTAATATAATAATAATAATATATTTTTTATTTCTTATTTCCCTAATTTCTACAACACATCTTTTATTATTGTTGCTAAATTAATATGTAAAATTCAATAAAACTAAATAATTCAAGATGCAATCTCTATAAACATGTCTAAAATTAAACAAAACGATCAAAATTAAGTACTGAAAAAAAATGCATGCATGAATTATGACAACATCAGCCAGGATTTTTTTTCTTAGGTGTTTTTATTGCTCTTAGGGCATGACAAATAAGAATTTTTTTACACATTTTTCAAAGAGATTTTCAGATGTCTACATCAGTGGACAGTGTGCGTTTTTGGTTTTAACTGAAGAGATACTATATTACTGTCACGATTCCTTGATTAAATTCGAGTACTCTATTTTTTTATTTTTTTTTTAAATCCTTGATTGCAATATACCCGTTTTGAGTAACCAGCAAAATACTAGAAGTGGCACATTCAACGGACCAGAATCCATGAACCGCATTATTAGACCATTTTCTAAGGCTAAATTATGTTTTAAAACCCATTTAAAAACCATACTATAGCATAGTGCTATTGTGAATTCAAAAAAGGCATATATGCCTCGTGGGTTTAATATATATGCGCTTTACGTGCGTCACAGAGAGGCTCCGTTAACAGTAAATGCTGGTCCACACGAACTGTTATTATTTACATGCATGGAGCACGTCTCAAACTCCATCTCTGCATATGCTGTGAGTTTCGGTTGCTTATGTTAATCTAGGAGTGCAATGTGCGCCATTTCATCAGATATGTAAGGTAAATCATTTATAAACCTATGCCAACGGATGAGAATATGAATTTGATCTGCTGTAAAGTGTAACAACAACTTTATAGGCCATTGGTGCCCTCTGCAGGTACTTGTTCATAATGTGCATAAGATGATTGTTTATATTATACATATTTTGTATTTTAACAGTGTTGTTCTATGAAACTATGCTATTACTTGCTTTTGATACATTATTTCAATCAAATATTATTGCCTCATTGTTATTATATATGTATTTAAGTAATTTTAAAGGCTTAGGTCTTTGCTTAGGTTATCTGAAATTATTAAAATAATTCAATTACTCGATTAATCATTCAAATAATCGACCGTAATTACTTGATTACCAAAAGTTAAAATTAAGCAAAACACACCACCAGTTATTTAACTGACAAATATTTGATTCATATCCAAAATAAAGAATTATTATTATTACATAATTATTATTAGATTTATTAGATTTTTTATATAAAAAACCCATCAGATTGTATCTGTAATAATAGAATAAATACAGGTAAAGTGGGACATTTACTAGATAGACGCTAGTTAAAAAAGGTATTATTTAAAGGCTAAGCCATGTGGCATCACATTTTAAAATGGCAAACAAGATATTGTGACACTTTATCCTATTCACCCTGACCCTATGCGATAATTATTACCATGGTCTCATTAAATATTTTATAAAAAAATAAAAAATATCTGGGCCTCCTCATTTCATTTCGTCTCTCTCTTTGGAAGGAATCAGCATTTGGTTCATGAAAAGAATAAACTATTTTTTGTTCTTACTTTTGAACAGACATTTCCAATTTAAACCTAACTGACATTTTAAAATGATGAACATTAAATCATGCATATTAGATCTAATAACCACAGCAGACATTTATGATTCTGACTCACATCTACCGTATGTGAGGAGTCAGAGGCGTGAGGCTCAGTAGGAAACCATAAGCAAACGCTTGAAAGGTGGCTGAAACGGGAGAACGACTCTAGTGCTGACGTGTTCAACCCTGTTGATGCCAGCCAGATCAGAGCGGGAAGACGACACATATGGCCTCTAACGGCCCGCATCCGTGCTGACCACTCCCCCGTACATACTCAGACACTCACCGTGGGAGCTCTGACCACACAGCCGTGCAAAACACTCGCTCCATTTCCACCATTCATCAACCTCGGTAAGACATCAAAATATGTGTGTGTTTGTGGGTGCATGTCTTTAATCTGCCATCTGAGCTGAGAGTGTGTTGGCTGGATTCTGTCACGGTGTGTGAAGCCATGTCCCGAGGTGCAGTGTCCCTGTGACAGATCTGCCTCGATAACCACAAGAGAATAAGGAGAAGGCAAAAGAGAAAAAGTGAGGGGAAAAGACCTAAATGGAGAGCACATGGAGCACATTAGCCACCAACCAGCATTTTTGGAGGAGAGATAAAAAGGGAGGGAGGGGGTAAACAAAAAGAGAGTGCTCTAAGCAGCCTAAATGAGTTCAGGCATAAGGGATCATGTCATGGCTGTAGGATCATTTCCTCAGGGCTATGAGAAAGACTTAGCCCTACTGCAGCTGCACCATTCAGACAGCTCTAAAACTCACACAGTCTTTATTCTTGTTTAGTCAAACTAGAATGGGAGAATCTAAATCTGTTCTTTGACAGATTTAATCAAACTACATCTGTCAGACTAGTGTGGGAGAGCAAATCATGTACAACAGACGTTGAGATATTCCAAGTAAGAATGGTGACACCACTACTTCATTGAAAAAGAGTAACATAGAGCCTCCATTCTGAGGCTACATCTTCATGAATCCAGATTTGAAAATGTTTTTTCTCACTTTTTCTCTTCCATCCAAACGGAGACAGCATTTTTTTCCTGCGAAAACTGAGCTTTTTGAAGATGCTCTCCCAATTGGATACATTTAAAAATGCGGTTTGTGAAAAAATAGGTATTCAAAAACAATGACGCATGTTTAGTTATGTGACACATATTGTACCTATAGATGTCTATGGTTATCTGGTTATTTTCATCGTATGTAAAATCTTCATATTACATTCCTGCAAAGATTACAGAAAATTAACTGTATATTCTGCAAAGATAATACATTTTTGTTCTAAAGCAAAACATGAGGACAATGGAATAACAATTGAGTGTGCAGCAGTAAGTGGTGGGATATTTCAATATGTGAGCTATTATTGTGAGCTATTATTATCTTTTACACATGCGCAGTAAGATTATTTAAGCGTTTTTTTTTGACGTTTCAGTGTGGACGAGCAAGTTTAGGAATAGGCTTGAAAATGCTAGTGCGGGCAGAGAGTGTTTTGAAATGAAAATGCCTAAAACAAAGCCTATCCAATTTCATGCCGCTTTTCTACCAAATTCAGGGGTGAAATTGAATTATCAAATTGCTTGTGATATCTAGTGCACTTACATAGGAAAGGGCTGTGTGGCTCCTCAAAACAAGTCCAGGAACAGAGAAAAGTGCTGTGCATGAGCAATCAGACCTGTGACACTAAAACTGATCCCAGTCAAAGTGCTGAGAGGCACAAGTCTCTTAGACAATCACATGTGAATCAATATCTCATAACAGACTCTGGGAGTGTGATGCACTCTTTTATCCCTTAGGTAGCGCTGAAAGGGACAACACAAACCAGCCATAAACATATACAGCAAATGACTGAAATGGATATGCAGAGGAACTATTCTGTGCCACTGCAGGCTTGCTAATTGTGTAAATCACCTTCTTTTAAGTTCAAGTTAATCCCAAGAGCTATTAAATTTGTGGGCATAACGATGGTTTAAATTAGACTGGGTAAAACCAGCCTGATCTGCCGGCAATTTGATTTCTCCCTGCAGCTCAGGCTGGAAACCTGTACATATTTTTATCCTGTTTCTGTTACAAATTTGCGGGGACCAATCACAAACCGGCTTATCCACCTGGCACGCTATTGGCAAGATTTAACACAATGATGGATAGAGAAGCGATGGATCGTTGGTCTGATTGGTTGAAGGACTATCCAATTGCGTACAGAGTCATATTTGAACTATGCCAACTATGACTATACTCAATTTAAAATAAATGTTAAATAGAAGAACCGTTTTGAGTTCCCCAAAGAACCTTTTCGTGAACAGCCGTTAAAAGAGCCATTTTTTATTTTAATAAGAACATTTTAATAATAATAATAATAACCTTTTTCCACTATAAAGAACCTTTTGTGCAATGGTAAGATTCCATTTATGTTAAAGGGTAAGCTCACCCAAAAATTTCTCACCCTCATGTCGTTCCAAACTCCATAAGACTTTCGTTCATTTTCGAAAGACAAATAAAGATTGTTTTAATGAAATCTGAAAGCAAACGTTGCGTGAATGTGCATCAGAGATTAATATTTTGTAAATAAAATAGTAAATTATGTTGTTGTTTTTTTTGCAGTGGGTTTTCCAAGAAATGTGTGTACTTGCTGGACCTCTGCTTTTTGTAAATACTACCGTGTATCGTGTACGTTATTTTTGGACAGACATCAATTCCGTGATATTCAAATGATGTGGATTTGAAAACATGGATCGTAAGGTAATTATTTATTTCTTAGCAGGCAAGTATTCAGTGAAGTGATTGATGCCCATGAGTGCGTAGTGCCCATGAGGTTTTTGATGGATGTGATAATAACCGTGAGGGGTAAACTATGTTTGATTTTTGGGTAATTAAAAACAATGCATTTGAAATGCTTTTTGCATAGTTCAATATACTTATTTTAATGGAATGAATTTTATTTCGTGGATTAAATAAATTACGTTTCTTTAGAAACTGACATGTTTGGCTTGTCAAAAATGTTACATTCAGCTGTTGCAAACTCTCTCAATTTTGACATTTCACATTATTATTATTATTAATAATTATTATTACTACTACTACTACTACATTACACACATTCACTTCCATGACTTCTTGATTTCTAATATAATAAGAATGATACTATTGTGGTATTGTATGTTGTAAGGTAGGTAGGTCTTCCTACAGCATTCTAGTGTGTTGGCTGGGATATTCAATAGTCTTTAAGCTGCAACAGTAATAATCAAGATTGTTAGTGGGGCTGTGTTCCTTTATACTGGCCTGTATTTTGGGGCTGAGAGAAAACATTATCCCTGATCTCTGATTGGCTGAGCTTCAGTACAATGGTTTAAGGGTTATGGTCCTCATTTGTCATGCCGGTCAGGTCTTTTTAAAGTCACAATGTGGTATTAGGCTGAAAAGCCTGAACACCATCAAGTGACCAAGGCAACCCGCCAAAGCAACTTGATATTTGTTTGTCCATAGATATTAAAGGGTTTGAAGTAGGCCTGCAAAAGCATAGGACACTGTGAGACAAAAGAAAATAAATGAAAGGGAAGTGGAAGAAACAAAAAACAGTGAATAAAGCTAATGACATCATGCGTAATTAATGCTACACTGAAAAGAAAATAACCGTTATATAGCCAACCCCCCCCCCCCATTTAGAAAAAAATCTAAACATCATCAATGCAAGATGAAATTACTTGACAAGCAAAATTATGATATACTTGTTTTCAGAGCATGCATATTATTAATATTTTAAACGGATTAAGAGGAGTACAGAAAAGAGTACTGTTGCAATGTGAAGAATGCACACACAAAAGCATTAGTTTGTGTCAGAAAGCATCATTAAGACTTAATGCAGCTATTAGTTAATTGAGAGCTCTGTAAATTCAATGTCATAAACAAGTATCTCTATCTTCATGGAATCAATGAAAGATCTATTTCCAAACAGTGCTTATAATGATACTCTATATGACAAATCTAGACGTCCAATCCCTGTGACAGAAACTAAACCTGTGGTAATGAAGACAAAGCCTCCTCCTTTAACATTTGCCTCCAGCATAGCTGATGAACAGCTTATTGTTTTCTTATAAACATCCCATGCATCTTTTATCGCCAATGATTTAAGCCACTCTCCTGTGAGACGTATTTGTTACATAAACAAGGGGCTGGGTTGGTGGGATTTCAAAAAAGTACTAATCAGCACACAATTCAAGAATATTGCACTACTTAGCACGTAACTAAATCTAAAAATGCAGAAATGATTTGCATTTGAACCAGAGTTCAACACTTCACAAATACCCTGCCAGGCCTTCAGGAGTTTATAATTGCTAGTTATTTTCTAAAAGTCATCCCTCATTCAAAAATGTCAGCTGTCAACATTTTTATTTTTGATGCTAATTTCAACTTAAAACTGCAAAAAGGAAAAAATATAACAAAGTGGTCAAATGGCTATTACTGGCATTCATTTTCATAGTATTTAGAACATTAAAGCCTTGTTTATACTCGGGCGACTCGGAGTAATAGTTCTCTAAACCATCAGGAAACAGCGGTGAGAAGAAGTAATGTACAGAGGTGACGAACTGACGATATTTTCCACACTACAAAAGAATCATTTTACATTAATTACAACTAATTAATGATCTCTTAAATATTTCCTAATTTCACTAAACATTTTAATTTAGTTTCGTGAATTTTTTTTTATTAAACATGGATCTTTATTTTCAATAAAAGGGCAACTAATTTGTAAGTGCAAACTGGATGGCGGTGTGATGAGACGTCATGCTCTGCTAGATTCGCCTCGAACTTGTGCATCTTCGCATGTGGAGCCACGCGGAAAGTTAGATTAAATTAGTAGATTAAATCATCTAAATAAAAAATCAAGGGTTCAAGTTCATTAACATCAATGAGCAATGCCTAACATAAATGGACCATGAATTAAATTGAATGTTCACTTTTAACATAGGCTCATTGGTACATTTCTGCAAATGTTAAAAAATTTACCAATACATGTAATTTCCAGCTCAAATGAACATTAGTAGCAGTAAAACACCAACAACACACCTTTACCATAGACATTTGCATCACATCACCAGCTCCATATGTATGGCTTTTCTAATGCAGTAGCTTGCTTGGGCTCACCTGGTACATCGCACTTGCGGTGGTTGCTTCAGCAAATGCATTTTTATATTGTGTTTGATTTAGGGTAGGGTTCTTGTGTTACACAGAAGAAAGTCAAACAGGAATGACAGAAGGGTGAGTAAATTACTTTTTGCGTGAACTATACCTAGACAAACTATAAGTCAATAGCCTACACTAACATTGGACCAAAAAGGTCCAGGTTAATTCCCTACCAAGGCCTTTTCATCAGGAAATACTATGATAATATTATACTATAATATTATATAATGACCAAAAAATTAAAAATAAAACAATAATGGGGTCATTATTTTCTTTAACTTCTGGGGGGGGGGGAAAAACAGTAGTCATGTTAAGTTTGTCAAGTAATGTGTCCCCCTATATAGATTCTAGTTCTGGTATGTTCTACACATTGACATGTCGAATCCAGTCACCACTGCCTGTTTTTATCATCCTCTCCTCCACCTCTATTTATAAAACCCTGCACATTTCTCATCCCTTTCCCTGATAATTTTTCAGCACACCCTTGTCAATTATTCACATGCTCTTCTACATATTGAACATGTTTCCCTTTCTAAGCATTAATATTTAAAGCTTCATCCCTCCTTTAGGAAATCTTAAAAAGATAAATCAAAGTGACATTTTTTTTTTAATAGTCTCAGTGAAATTAAGCTCTAATGGTACTGGAAGGGAGTGCTTTTATGGCTTTCTATTAAAACAGGAAATAGACAGACGAGGCAAATAAATCACCTCGTCTTCAAACATAAATTCTAAATGATTTTTGGTCATTTAACACAGCACTGATTTAATGTCAGAATCATCAAATGATTTCACTCTTATTTGTATTTTGAGAGCAAATAGTGTGACAGTGTAGTAAATGCCCAATACAGTGTGGTAGATGACGAACTAATCCTCACAATCAGCTTGATGTTACAAAACAAAAGGAAGAATCAATGGTCATTAAATGGCAGTCAGCTGGAACCAGGAATCGTGTCAGCCAGTATCAGCCAAAGCTTTTTTCATTTAATGCTACAATTGATTCAGCAACTTCATAATCGATCACATTGAGATATGGCTTTTATACAGTAAGTTCATCAGAAAGTGCCGCCAGCACTCATTGAAAATTTGCATTAATCTCTAACTACCTATGCTCATTGTATGAGCTGCTAGCAGATCAATGGCAGCAGCATCAGAAGTTGCATGTCCTCAACCAAACATAACTAACAGAAGTCCAAGAAGGGAAAACTAAATTACAGGCCACTCAATTCACCATAGCCAATCTTGTGGACAATTATTCTAGGAAAACAAAATGGTCTCTTTATCTGGAAAGTCTTCACTGAAATATCTGTTTCTAGCTGTAATATCAAATATGGAGAGCAGTAAAGAGTTTTAAGATGAGACACAGCTGTGAGCTCTCAAATGCATTTGACATCACAAATGGTTTAGTTATCTTTTTCTATGTGCTATTGATAAAGGTGGGCAAGTGTTGCTAGGGGACACAAAGGATTAAGATATCCTCTGTCATCTGTCACTGAAATGGTAATGAATTACTGTACAACCAAAGTAAAAGATAAGCACTTGTTCAAAGACTTATGACCCCTCATAAAATCCACTGGTTCTTTTTTTATTACTTTTGAATAGAGGGGGGTCTACATTACTATATACAGAGAAAACCAACATCCATAGCGATCAGAGAGAGAGAGATCTGGTATCTTATATTTATTGTTAATGCTCTATAAATATACATTTATTGTAAATATAAACACATGGAAATACAGAGCAGGTTTTCCAACATAACTACAATGTAAATTTTCTAAAGACTAGCTGTAGTTGCAACAGTGGAAGCTTTCATGAATGAAGGTAAATTAATCTGAAATTAAGCATGGGAGTAAAGTAATCTCATAGAGTGGTGAGGCATGAGTCATGACAACCTCTTACTACCCAACACCATGATCCAATATTACCGTATGAATTCAAAGAAAGAGGTCTTCAAATTAAATTACAATATTCACAGCACTACAACAAAAACAGTAAGGAACAGTTCCAGTTGTATTTCCACTTAAACCTGGTACAGCACAGCACGATTACAAACCGTTCTCTGGCCGGATATTCTTAGCACGGTTGGCTAACCGCGCTGAACTGTGCTGGTCGAATGCGTGTAAGTGACGTCACAACTCAGGATTTGTAATTTATCTGTTGCCCGGCTACAAGTTTGTAGCTGGCTAAGCATGCTATTTGAGCGACGTAAACACAAATGAACAAGAAAAATTCTAAATAGATATATCCGATTTATTAGCACGGTCGCTATTTACATCTCATATCGTCTGTAAACTCTTGCGTTACCAAAGCGACGGCTGCCACATTTGTATTACATTCCAAAGAGCTCCATTATCAGCCTGACAGTGAAAAATGAAACCATATCTATTGGCACGGAATGTAACGGTTAAGCAAAGAGAATGGTTTGGCCTAACGGTGGAAAAAGCGTTGTTGTAATCCTTATGATAATAAGCATTCAGATGTACCACCTAACTACCTAAATGTCACTGTGAACAGGCTGTCCACTGCATTCAAATGAATGTGATCATTAATTGTGAATGCATCTGTATCTGTGCATTCAGATGACTACAGTTTAGCCACTATAATCCCACAGCACAATCATATATGGACAGCATATCTTGGTGTCAGGTAATATACTGTGAGAAGGTGCGAGCAATCAGGCATGATGACGCATTAATCAATTTCTGCATTCATATACAATTAAAATGTCACTGATATTATACTGAGATGTAACATTAGCACACAGTACAGTTTTCTTATTTTCAGAGGCTCCTGTAGTTTTCAAATGAACAACAAAATGTAATTTTTGTCAATTATATACATTTAAGCAAAGTATAGCTCTATCATTAGACCCATCACTCGCAGCTCCTCCAGTAACCCAATATGAAGATAGAATCAGCAAATGCAGAGCTAAAGAAAACATATTCTGACATTCCCTACAGTAACTGACATCCTGATACAAGCTTTTTCATGTACTGCAGCCAGTGAAAAACAGTGAAAACGTAAACCTTTTTTTACACTATTATACCCATGAAATCTTGATTCACCATCACATTTTGAAACACAGGGAGTGGTCAGAGTCGCTGCTTGTCATTAGTGTTTGTGCCGCTCCCTGGCAACATGATAGACAGGACTGCATGCGGCTACAAGTCTGTCATGCTTTGCTTCTGGGATGTCATTAAAACAATATACATGTGCTAACAGTACCACACAAAACTGCAATCTGCAAAGGAAGTCAACAAAGACTGTCTGATCACCAACGCTCCCCAACAGCAGCAGAACTGCACAGCTTCGCCATAGCAAAACCAGCTAGAACTGATCATAAAGTATCAAACTTACGTGTCTTGCGGCTGACATGGGTTCGACCAGGCGTGGTCACATGCCTCTCGGATGACTGCTCTCTGGTCCACATTTGGGTGGAGTCGTTTAGGACCGCAGGATTGGAGGGAGAGGGGCTGGATGTGGACGTATGGACAGTAGACATGGTGGTAGAGGCCAAGGTGGTCGTAAAGGTGGGATTACGTGTAACAAAGCGTGTAGAGGGGCTCTTCTGTGTCACCTGACTGCCGGAAGCCCCACTGCCTCTAGGGGGAATGTTTGGAGGAATTCCCGTTCGAGTCCTGCTCCGCACCACTGTGGTGACGGTGGGGCTAACCGAGTTGACCACACCAATAGTGGTTGTAGTGGTGGTGGTGGTGTCAGATCCCTTAGGAAAAGTGCTAGGCTTGGACAGAAAGATGGGGTCCTGGCCAATACCCTTGGCGTCCACTAAGTCTGTGGGCACGTAGTCCCGCACAGAACCCACTACAATCCATTTCAGCAGCATGAGACTGAGCCCTAGGCCTATGAAGCCAATGAAAAGCGGAACCACACAAAGCCAGGTCTGTTGGCGGGGCCAAAGGGCACAGCTCCCACACCTTAAAATGCCACCACGCACAGGGGCCTGGGCTTGTTCACGTCCACCGGAGCCGCCTCTCCCATCTGGCTCCTCCAGTACCATAGCCCCCGAGTTATCCACTGTTCCCGAGCTGTCACTCATCTCGCCTGTGGCACACTAAGGGTTAACCCCAAGGCCGGGCGCTCAGCAGACATGGACAGCACAAGGTGAAATGCCGGCCAGAAGTGCCAGACATTGGAAAAAAACGGAAAGTAAAAAGACAACCGCAAGAACACATAAATAATTATGAACACATCAAGGCAGACAAAATCACATCCACACACTGCCACAAACTAATACACATACACACACTCACAATCAGACAAGCGCATACACCCAATAAAATTCCGGAGGTAGAAATCTCAGTGGTTGCAGAATCCAGCAAAAGGACAGTCCTTTAGTCCAGTTCCACCAATACGTCCAGACGACTTCCAGCTCACCACAAGATCACAAAAAGGTACAAATGTTAAATTAAGGTGCTGAGCAAAGAAGGTGGAAAGAAAGGGAGGAGTGAAATCATCTGCATGTTGACTCCAAGCACCAGCCGTTGCAGCAGCACTCTCTGTCGTCAGATTATCAAATCCCTCTTTTTGCAGATGACACCACCGTTAGATTTATCCTCTGAACTCGTCACTCCATTCAATGCAATATTTAAAGATGGAATTCAGTAAAAGTTAAACACAGGCTCATATTTTTCCTCTCTGGCTCTCTCATTCACACCAAATCCTTTTTCAAGGTCTCGATCTGACTTGTATTTGAGAGCTGAGTAAGCTATACATATCCCAGAAAGCTGGTTCCCTCACACAGGAGGACTCAGCGTTGACCATGAAGCAATAATGTCCCCTTTTCCACGACTAAAGCTCCTGATAAATTATAGCATCCTTAAGTGAGCAAGGGACCTGCAGCACGGACCCAGTATGTGCAAGCTGAGCAATAAACCCGGTAGAGGAGGCAGTGGCAGGTGCAGAGTTGTCCAGGAGGAGACGGTGGATGATTAAATCCGTTAGCAGTGCAAATCCGTTCTGAACAGCGCCCGATGAGCGCCCCACTGCCATAGAGCGAGCCGTTGATATCGTGCAAGGCAGTGGACATACGCTCAGCCTCTATCTACATTCCTCCACTGAGAGCGCACAAGAGAGAATGAGAGAGAGAGAGAGAGAGAGAGAGAGAGAAAGGGAGAGGAGCAGAGCGATGAAGGGAAGGTAGGGGAGGGGAGGGAGGGAGGGCGGGAGAAGGGAGCTTGTCGAAGACGGATGAAAAGAGAAAAAGAGAAGGGTTAAAAAAAGACAGTATGCAGGTTTTCCATGAGACAGTATTCATCCTTTCCTCATTATGGTTGGATTTGTTTTGCCTGTCTGTTTCTCCCTCCTAGGGCTGCCATTTCTAAAGAGTCCGGACTAGCGCGTGTTCCCGCTCTAATCTCCTGTGGGATTTTAACGTGGCTCAAGCCTACGACACTGCAGCCAGACACACACACAGACAGCCTTCTTCTCTCCCCTACTGCTGATGCCAGGAAAGAGAGAGACAGACAGAGAAACTGAGAGAGAGAGAGAGAGAGACAGAGAAACTGAGAGAGAGAGAGAGAGAGAGAGAGGAGGCACTGCACCTGCTCTCTTCACAAGAACATTCCCCACCCCTTTAGAGGGAGAGACAGAGAGAAAGAGGAAGAGAGTGGGGAGAAGCAAGGAGAGATAAGTACAAGAGTTGAGAAAGCATTCACAGCAGGATGAGATAGAAAATGAGAGAAGCAGAGGGCAAGAGAGAGAAAGACAAGATACGGTAAAGAAATAAAGAGATCCGTGTCAGTGCTCTGCGGTATTAGCAGAAACGAGATTACTGACTGCTGTAAACAAAGTAAGTCTCAGCATCTCTCTTTCAGGACTGTCAGTCATGCAACTAGCCCCTCCTTATGTCTAAGACACTGTAAGAACAGGAAGAGGGAGAGGAAACTTGAGCTAAATGAATGGATGGTAAGAATTAGGAGTTGTGTGCAGTGAGATTCTGGTTTGTATCTTGTTGGTTCTAACTAATTATACTTGTCTAAGTTGTGCTGGCTGATATGGCAGCCCTCTTGGCCTAATACTGACACCTAGCGGGTGTAGATGTAGCATCGCGCAAATACAAACGTTTTTAGTTACCAACACCACTGTGCAAATATGCTATTTCCTATGAGCCATAATTAATTCCATAAGTAAAAGTCTCAAATAACAGTCAGGTTACTCAAATCGATCAACAACAACCTGAGTGAGACACATAATTCAAATTATTATTATTACTATAAACAAATGTTAGTCACATAAAAATATGCAATGCTGACAGACCAACCAAGAGAATGTGTAAATGCATATTTGTGAGAAGGCATATAGCATAACTTACACTTATACATTGTAACATATATAATAATTTTAAAATAATAATCTTACCTTGGCAGTCCTTAGCATAATTGGCAATAAAAAAAACTAAGGGCCAGATTTACTAACAGCTTGCGCCAGCGCAAACCCTCATTTGGCATAAAAAAACTACTGTCAGGATTTACTAAAGACAGTTATTTTTGTGGCTGACCTTATTGACCATATGCATTTGTAGGAGTTTCCCTTTAAAATGTATGGCAGGAGAGTATTTAAATGAATGTATTAAATGAGAGTATTTAAGTGATTTTATAAGTAGTCTTCATCTCATCTGAGTAACTTGAGCTTAAACATTTCAAGTACTACTCACTTATTGCTTTATATTTCATGTAGAAATCACTGAGTGCACCTTTAAAAAGTACCTGAGTGAACTGTTCCAACACAGATGACCTAGATCTAGCAGAATAACAGGAGTAAATCCAATCCATTTGATGCAGTCAAATAATCCTAAAAATGCATTACAAATTAAAGGTACCAGAAACTCAAATAAAATCATGTAATTCTGAGCCCTCTATTATTTTTCTTTCTTTTCAGAAATACAAAAGGACATGTTAAGCAGACAAACACACAGCAAGTTTGATTATATGCAACCTCCAGAATTCTTGGAATATAGCACAAGATTAAATTCATTAAAAATTGATGGTGCTTTTTTGCCTATTTTTTGGAGCTTTCCAGTGTTAAGCACCCTACCTTAATCACTGTCTATTTTCCTGGTTTCTTGTAAGAAAGAAAATAATGGCATGGATGAAACAACATGGATCTGAGTAAATTAAGAAAGAGAGAACATAGAAATCCTTTGTCCTTTTAGTGAACTATACATTTCAGGGCTCAACGCTAAGGATTTTTTCTACTGGCCACAGTGGCCAGGTTAAAATTTTTACTTGCCCTGCCAAAATTTTCACTGGCCCCACCACAAAAAAACTAATAAGCGGTAAAAATAAATAAAATAGGCCTAGTTATTGTCTTTGTTGTTTTGACCCATAACCTTAATAAATATGGTTGTGACACCAAAACTACTAGCTTAACTCATATAAATTTCATATATATTTAAAGACAGGTAAACTGTCAGTAATAAAATAACAAATAATCAAATAATGAGTAATAGCACAAATACAATAACAAACATGCACTCTGCATTTCTACTTTAAGTTTTTCAGTTAAGTCTAATTTGAAAACGAATAATCAAATGTAAAATAGCACTGCCTAGTCTTTGCTGTATAAATTAAATATATATTAATCCTTAAAGTTACAAAAGTTATTTAGTCAAGAGCAGTATTTTTTTTCTTTGTCCCTTGCTTTTTGATTAACATAAAAAAAAGACAGCAGCAGGTTTATTAGGCTGCTGTCACTTTAAAGGCCCACTGAAGTGCTTTGAAACGCGCAGCATTATTCAATGTGTTGACGTAATTTCCACTGAAACGGCTCCAGCTGTTAGCAGCTCCTCCCCTTTTATGAAACAGCCAATAGCGTTTCGTTAATACCACAGTTTGACTAGAGCCTTTCTGTTTGGTAAAGCCACAGTTTCCTCCTAATCGCTAACCGTTTCTCATCATAATCTCCTCCATATCGCTTTCAAATACAGCATTCTGTGCAGAATTTAAATGGGTCCGATATGTTTTATTGTATGCGCCGACTCGCGCATGTGATCCGCACTGCGCTCTCGTGTCTCTAGTCAACGGCTCTGGTCTAGACTATGTGTGTGTGTGTGTGTGTGCTGCGGTGCTGTGCGTGAAAGCTAACATGAAACCAGACTTCATTCGCCTCAACTAAAAAAACATATTTACACTGTCTGAATCGTTTCCTATCGCATGTATAGTGCGCTATGTGCCATTCACCATGTAGGAAATAGTAAATGTGCGAACAGCTGCCCGATTTCAGCTGCGGCTTCAGCGTCTATTTATAGTGTAGGGGGCGGGACACTTCAGATTCTAGAGAGCATTTGATTGGACAGAAGATGTCATGAGAAGCTGAAGTCTGCGATGATGTCATCAAAATCTGTGATCCATTTTAACGGAAGTGAGAGACTGTTAGTTTTGAATGCTTATATCTCCTAAATGCGAATTTTGTCATTGTTTTGGAACACACCAGCTTATTCCTAACCTTAAGGCTAACATAGTCATACTAAAGCTAAAAAACTTCAGGGGGACTTTAAGAGCAGCACAGATCCTACTGTTATACATGCGTTTTATTTCTCAACTGTTTATGTTCACTTAAGTTATAACAGACTATATGGTAACAGGACCACTCCTTCCCCCAGTGGAGGGCCAGGGGAGAATCTTTGGTTATCCCCTTCTGCCGCTGGCCTCATGGTCGGCAGCACCCTATTCATGGTTAAAGAAAGATCTGACATGTTCACCTCCGAGCCCCGAGAGGGTGCGGTTGACAGCGTGCAATGCAATGCCTCGCTGCTCTCATCCCCCTCTGTCGCCAGACCCCTGTCAGAGGAGGCCGCCATGGAACGCTCGTCCTTCCCTGGCCTCCTCTGTCAGGACGCGGAACATGACCCTGCCCACACCTCGGGACGCTCCACCTCCCACGTCTGGGCCGGTCATTCTGCTTCGCTGCCCCATTGTGGGTATGCCTGTAGTTCGCATGACCCCGCTGGTTCAGTTTTTGGGAGCCTGGCTAGAGCTTCCAAATCTGTCCCGCTGGCTCGCTCGAACCATCAGGCTCAGCTATGCGATTCAGTTCGCGCTGTCTCCACCCTGCTTTCGGGGAGTCCGCTATACCATGGTGGGTGACAATGCCACTGTCATTGCGTGTGGAGGTCGACACCCTACTGGCGAAGGGTGCGATCGAGGCCGTCCCTCCAGCCAAGATGAAATCCAGCTTCTACAGCCCCTACTTCCTTGTACCCAAGAAGAGTGGTGGGTTACGACCAATCCTGGACCTGCGTGTCTTGAACCGAACCCTTCACAGGCTTCCATTCAAGATGTTGACAGCCAAATGCATTTTTCAAATGCGTTCGTCCGTTGGAATGTTTTGCAGTGATCGACCTGAAGATTGCGTACTTTCATGTCTCCATTCTTCTTCGACACAGACCATTTCTAGGCATACCAGTCTGCGGTACTCCCATTCGGGTTAGCCCTGTCTCCTCGCGTCTTCACGAAAGTCGTCGAGGCAGCCCTTGTGCCACTCAGCTGACTCTGCTGACTTGCCTGAGTCAAATCGAGGGCAAGAGTGCAGTTCCACTGAAGTTATTTCAGAGGCTCCTGGGGCATATGGCATCTGCAGCGGCGGTCACGTCGCTCGGACTGCTTCATATGAGACCGCTTCAGCACTGGCTTCGTGATAAAGTCCCAGGATGGGCATTACAACAGGGCACGCTCTGGGTGCCAGTCACTCATGCCTGCCATCAAACCTTCACCCCGTGGTCGAACCTCTTTTCTATGGGCCAGAGACCAAGTTTCCAGGCATGTTGCTGTCTCAACAGTTGCCTCTGCCACGGGCTGGGGTGCCATGTGCAATGGACATGCTGCCACAGGCTCCTGGACAGGACCCCAGCGCCTATGGCATATCAATCGCCTTCAGTTGCTGGCAGTACGTCTAGCCCTGCAGCGTTTCCGAACACTGCTGAAGGACGAACACGTACTGGTCCGTTCAGACAACATGGCAACAGTAGCGTACATCAACCATCAGGGTGGTCTGTGCTCCCGCCGTATGTCGCAACTCGCCCGCCATCTCCTCCTATGAAGTCAGAAGCATCAAAGGTCGCTTTGTGCCATTCACATCCCGGGAGAGCTGAATCGTGCAGCCGACAAGCTCTCACAACAATGTCCATGTCCCGGAAAATAAAGACTCCATCCGCAGTCGGTTCAGCTGATTTGGGAACTGTTCGGCGACGCACAGGTAGACCTGCTTGCCTCCCTAGACATTTCCCATTGCCGCTGGTTTTACTCCCTGACCGAAGGGACCCTCGGCACAGATGCACTAGAGCACAGCTGGCCGCGGGGCCTACGCAAGTATGCATTTCCCCCAGTGAGCCTTCTTGCACAGGTCCTGTGCAAGATCAGGGAGGACGAGGAGCAGGTCCTTTTGGTTGGGCCACATTAGCCCAGCCGGACCTGGTTCTCCAAACTCGTACTCCTCGCGACAGCCCCTCCCTGGCCAATCCCTCTGAGGAAGGACCTCCTTTCTCAGAGACGAGGGACCCTCTGGCACCCGTGTCCCGACCTGTGGAACCTACATTTGTGGGTTCTGGACAGGACACAGAAGGTTTGAGTACCTTACTACCTCAGGTGTTGGCTACCATCACTTCAGCTAGAGCCTTGTCCACGAAACACACCTATGCTCTGAAGTGGAACCTCTTCGTCACCTGGTGTTCTCACCGAGAAGACCCCAGAAAATGCCCAAAAGGGTCTGTGCTCTCCTTCCTCCAAGAAGGGTTGGAATGAAGGCTGTCTTCTTCCACCCTGAAGGTTTACGTGGCCGTGATCTCTGTGCACCACAACCTTGTGGAGTCAAAAACGGTAGGACAGCATGACCTGGTCAGCAGGTTCTTTAGTTGAGTGAGGAGGATAAACTCACCTCGCCCTCTACGGGTGCCCTCTTGGGACCTCACAGTGGTTTTATCTGCCCTGCAGAGTCTGTTGAGCTTAAGTTCCTTTCTATGAAGGCGGCGCTTTTGATTGCTTTGGCTTTCATCAAGAGGAGTTTACACGGAGACGTTTACTAACCGTGGTCTTTAATTAACATTAACATTAATTTGTGTGCAGCCTACATTACAATAACTGTCCTGGTTGAAGTGCAGCATTAATGCAATTGGTCAAATCGGTGTTGTTTTGAGCAAATTAATAGCATTCCCGCTGAAAAACAAGCGTTCTAGCGCGAAAATGTTGCCTATAAATAGTATTGCACGCTTTCTTATCAAACCCGCCACAGCAATGATCAACCTTTCCTCCATTATGCTTGGGAACTAATGTGCTCGGAAGCAAAGTTTACAGGACTCGTTCTCTGGAATCCTCCCAAGCGGAGCACTTCTACATTCTGATTGGTTGCCGCCAAACCGCGTCATAGCTCATTACCATAAAGTTGACCTGTTTCAACTCTCCTCGACACCCAAATCGCCCAAGACGCACCGCACCACTCTCGCCGGAGCTCGTCGCCGGCTCCCATTGAAAATGAATGACTTTCGGCCACTTTGACGCACAGTTAGATTCCTGAATCCTTGCCGAGTCCATCGATACCAAACATGCTAGGTTTCGCCATAGACTGTAAAAAAATATGGACGTATATTTTTGTGTTCTCACCGAGAAGACCCCAGAAAATGCCCAAAAGGGTCTGTGCTCTCCTTCCTCCAAGAAGGGTTGGAATGAAGGCTGTCTTCTTCCACCCTGAAGGTTTACGTGGCCGTGATCTCTGTGCACCACAACCTTGTGGAGTCAAAAACGGTAGGACAGCATGACCTGGTCAGCAGGTTCTTTAGTTGAGTGAGGAGGATAAACTCACCTCGCCCTCTACGGGTGCCCTCTTGGGACCTCACAGTGGTTTTATCTGCCCTGCAGAGTCTGTTGAGCTTAAGTTCCTTTCTATGAAGGCGGCGCTTTTGATTGCTTTGGCTTTCATCAAGAGGGTAGGGGACCTGCAGGTATTTTTGGTCAACGAAGCATGCCTGGAATTTGGCCCAGCTAACTCTCACATCCTGAGACCCCAGCCTGGATATGTGCCCAAGGTTCCCACCACTCCTTTCAGAGATCAGGTGGTGAACCTGCAAGCGCTGCCCCTGAAGGAGGCAGACCTAGTCTTGGTACTGCTTTGTCCAGTATGTGCTCTCCGCACTTATGCAGACAGGACGTAGTGTTTCAGGACCTCAGACCAGCTCTTTGTCTGTTACGGAGGGCAGCAGAAAGGGAAGGGATCCAACTTACATTTGCACAAAACAATCGGCTGCGAATACAAACCGTCATGATGAAGGTGTAAAATGGTCCAAAACATAACTCAGAGGCTCTCGCTTCATTAGAGCCCGAGCACCGATGATGTGAGGACTCTATTGGAATTGCTCCGTTTTATTATTATTAGGGGACAAGCACCGAAATCGTTTTGTAAATTGAAATCGTTAGATTTCTTATTATTCCGCCATGGGAGTCTATGGCAGCCCATAGAACCGCTTGCGGGAAAGTTATGAAATTTGGCACACAGATAGAGGACAGTCTCAACTGTCTCCATAGCAAATGGAGTCTCTAACTCAATCCCTCTAGCGCCACCAACTGTCCAAAGAAGCACTCACGTTTATGCTAATAACTTTTGAACCGTAAGGGTTAGAAACAAAATATTTTTTTCCTCTGATTCTGTGGCTCGATTCGAATTTTGAATTTTCTGTAGTGGTACTTTTTCGAACTCCTCCTAAACGGTTTATCCGATTTGCACGAAAATTGAACCAGATCATTTTCAGACAATGCCAACAAAAAGTTATGGAATTCAAGTCGATTCATCAAAGTGTTTGTGAATAATGCGCAAACTAATTATATGTAGCACTTGCAAAATTAGACATAAGGCTAGATCTCCGCGACAATTTGTCGTATTCGGACCAAACTTGGTACACATCATTACAAGCATGACCTGAGGATACATGCTGTGTTTTGGCGCAGCACCACCTACTGGTGCAGAGATACGAAAAATGGCTATTTTTGCTTATAACTTCTGAACGGTTTGCCCAAAAATTAGTGGTCTCGTTAGATTTGGGGCAGCATGCCGAGTCGAGTGATATCCAATTTTCCCATGTCGGCCAATTTGGGCGTCAGCCATTTTGAATTTTTTTGTAAAATGCTGTATTTTATGAACGCATGAACGTATCATTACAAAACTTGGTATGGGTCATCGACACAATGTCCTGAAGGAGTCTGAGAAGTTTCTGACCAGCGGTTACACGCTTATAACTTTGTATGTGGTTGACTTATTTTTAAGGGAGTGATCTCCTAACTGTGCGTTCACACCGCCGCCGGCAAGAGCGTCAAAATTCGTTCTGGCCGCCCTGCCATCAACGCTGTAAAAAGATTCATGGACGCGTTGACACTCTGAAGTGTTTTGAATACTTGCTATTTTTTTAAGTGTATTTAAAGGGGCCGGAAAACTAACAAGCATTGAAGCAGGAGGTATTTGTGCAGACTGACCACAAGTAGGGTATAAGTTAACCTCATGAAATCTTTTAAATGTGAAAGTAAGAAATTGATCGATGGAAAGAACTTAATTATAGTTACATGACTGCTAACGAAATAAACCAATTAAAAGACATTTGTGTGATGTGGCTTTTGTGTTCATGGTTAAGTTTGTAGGAGTTTACACGGAGACGTTTACTAACCGTGGTCTTTAATTAACATTAACATTAATTTGTGTGCAGCCTACATTACAATAACTGTCCTGGTTGAAGTGCAGCATTAATGCAATTGGTCAAATCGGTGTTGTTTTGAGCAAATTAATAGCATTCCCGCTGAAAAACAAGCGTTCTAGCGCGAAAATGTTGCCTATAAATAGTATTGCACGCTTTCTTATCAAACCCGCCACAGCAATGATCAACCTTTCCTCCATTATGCTTGGGAACTAATGTGCTCGGAAGCAAAGTTTACAGGACTCGTTCTCTGGAATCCTCCCAAGCGGAGCACTTCTACATTCTGATTGGTTGCCGCCAAACCGCGTCATAGCTCATTACCATAAAGTTGACCTGTTTCAACTCTCCTCGACACCCAAATCGCCCAAGACGCACCGCACCACTCTCGCCGGAGCTCGTCGCCGGCTCCCATTGAAAATGAATGACTTTCGGCCACTTTGACGCACAGTTAGATTCCTGAATCCTTGCCGAGTCCATCGATACCAAACATGCTAGGTTTCGCCATAGACTGTAAAAAAATATGGACGTAGTGTCCGTGACGTCACCCATAGGATTCTGAAGAGCAGTTTTGAAGCGTAAAGTAGGGACGAACTGGCCGTTGCCATCTTGGCAGCGCGTCATCGTGCATCACTCCCGGATAACAGAAAATGGGCAAAGAGGCAGCACGTGGGCAGAGCTGAGGTGACGCGATGACTAACAGACAGCAGATAAATATCTGTTAACCTGTCACTCAAAGTGGCCACGCCCTTAATTATGCAGAACTTTAAGGCTTTAAATAATGTAAACGAATGAGTTATACAAAAATTCACCCAGTTGTCATGAAGGGCAAAATTAGCTATATAGACCAAAACCACAATTTGTACCAGGCTGTAAACATGTTTTTTTCTGCTGTAAAGTTGGGCATTTTAATATGGGGCTCAATGAGATTCTGCTTCCTTCTGGAGCCTGGCCAGTCGATGAATTGCAGTTTAAGTCACTTCCATATTGGCTTCAAGAGAAACTGCGGGAGGTTGCCACTTGGGTTTCACCTTATGGTTTGTGCAAGGTTGTAATATAGTGCTTAAACAACTTCTGCGAATATCTTTGAAACCGTTAGTCCGATCGAGAAAAATTTCACACGCTTATGTATGGGGACACTCTGAGGACACACAAAAAAGGGGTGGACTGCACCAATTGGTGGCGCTATAATTAAACAAAACATGAAATTGGCTCTATACAGCTCAATGTATTAATGTGGGCTTTTTAAACTTTTTGCTTAAAATTGTCTTCAAATGTCTTTACTCATTTTTGCAGTTGGTCTGCTGCTAGCTTCCTTGTTTGCTTCTGTTACGCTTGGCCCCGATAATGGCTGCTTGCAGCTATATTTACTATTATTATTCTATTCCCAAATGAATCGCATTTTTGAGGGCCTAAATGCTCGAAAACTCACGAAACTTTGCACACACGTCAGAAGTGGTGAAAATTTACGTCTGTTATGAGATTCAGAATTAGGTGTGGCAAAATGGCTCGATAGCGCCACCTACAAAATTTCAACGAAGTGCCCCTCCCACTACGTTTCACGAAATTTGGCAGACACATGTAACAGCCCAATACCTACAAAAAAGTCTTCTTTCTGGAAGGAAGGTTTTTCCTTCTGTACTTTAATCAACTCCGCCTAGATATTTAATCAGATCAACATCATATTTGGCCAGTCTAATCTAAAGGCCTTTGCAATGTTAAATTGCAAAGATCTTGAGCTTTCCCTGATGGATGTGTCTGTGGCGGCCTCACAAAGTTTCTTAATGAAATAGGAAGTTGTTGTAACTCGGACATACAATGTCCGATCTGCCCCAAACTTCACATGTTTTATTAGAGTCCTGACCTGAAGTCATTTACATGCCAATATTCATTTACAGTAATAGCGCCACCTGCAGGCAACAGGAAATGGCATGTTTTACACCATGATTAACTCCTCATTGAGACTTAACCAGATCAACATCATGTTTGTCAGTCTAATCTTAATGATGTTAAATTGTGACGATCTTGAGTTTTCGCTGAAGGGCGTGTCCGTGGCGGCCTGACAAAGTCTGATGTTTCGCCATGAAACAGGAAGCTGTTGTAAGTCAGGCATACAATGTCCAACACACCCCAAACGTCACATGTCTGCTAAGAGTCCTGGCCTGAAGACATCTACATGCCAATATTTGCTGGCAACAGGAAATGGCATGCTTTACACTGTAATTCACTCCCAGAAACGCATTAAAATATGCCATCAAGTCCCAAACATGCTAGAAACACATTAAATCAAGCAACACTTGGCTAAGTGATAATGTATGTGATTTACGCCATGAAACAGGATGTTGTTGTAACTCAGGCATACAATGTCCGATCTGCCCCAACATTCACGTTTGATAATAGTCCTGGCCTGAAGACATCTACATGCCAATATTCGGATATAGTCAAAGCACCACCTGCTGGCAGCAGGAAGTGTGGCACATTGAAGTGACGTTGCCATTTTTCTCCTATAGTTACCCGCTTAAATGCATGTCACCCACTATTCGCCGTTTTCCTGAGGCCACCGGGTGGTGGTGGTCCCAGGTACGAGGGCCCTTTCATCACTGCTTGCAGCTTTCATTTTTCCTTGTGTCTGCTTTACATGTTTCACTGTTGAGCAGCACGCACGCGCATGACCCTGCTTAATCGATGATCAATACGTTTTATTGATTAAATGTATTATCGACAATTAATCTATCGTAGATTAATCGTTGACATCCCTAATGCGGATACAATTTCTTAGGGAGCCAATCAACCTGTATGGTGTGAGACATGCAGTCAGGGTTCAAAAATAACACTTTGCCACCATACACGGCTGAACTGAGAAAATGAATATTTCATACTAGCAATGAAACTGTATTTTGCATTTTTTTATGAATGCATTTTTTCATTCCCTTATCCTTATGATAACAATTCTCCCATGCCTGTTTGTGACAAACAGCTCAGATCATTGTGTCACTCAGAGCATCATATACAAGATGAGTCAGTCTCTTTCCATAATAACAGCATCTGTCACATAATGCGTTGAGAAAAATATACAAAATAAGTAGGCAGATTGAGTCTAGAATGCAAGTTACTCATTACATTGTGTTTAAACTCTTGTATAAAAGCAACATCACACTGCACACCATCATGACTCCTTATAATTGTACTGACTAACTAACAAATAACTATACTTCTTAGTTTAATAACTTTTGGCTATACGCGAACTTCGTATTTTCCACTTATTTGGCACTTGGTGGGTGTTCATTTTGGACCCCATGTGCAGTACAATGTGATCACATGACATCAAAGCAGGACAGAAGCTTACTAATTCTATTTCTCCATCCTTGCTCTAACATACTATATTCCCTTAAGATTATCCTGCTAAAGGCTTTGCTTCAACATATATATTATTAATCAGCTGATGGATGACAATGTTCAGTTTTATTCCTTTCCAGAATTCTCCAGAAAACTTGTTTTTGGGGCTTCGTTAAAGGAATATAATATTGTATTCAATGCCATTCCTAGTGGTATAAAAACTCTCTTGAAAGGAGAGCAAACCTTTAGTCCTATTTCTTTGTATAACACTTCTATTTCAATTGAAGGGATTTTGATTACTGATGATAAATTCAATAACCATTTTGTTTGTAATCTTATGAACAGAAAATCTATTCCAGCATCATCTTTCAAGTGGATGGCGATATTAATATACATGTATTATTAATATTAATTGGAGAGTGATATGGTCTCTTCCACACAAATATTTGTTAGACAAGAAAAAAGAAGTTACATTTAAAATATTACATAGATGTTACCCCTGTAATAGTGTACTCAATAAGTATATCCAAAACATAGAAGATAAATGTACTTTCTGTGATGTAGAAGAGACAATTCTTTGTCAAAATGTTTGTGTTAAAGCTTTTTGGAATGATTTTTCTCTCAGAAAAAATATGTATTAACACCTTTAGTATTATTTTTCTTTATAATGCAAATTCTTATATTCAGAACATTGTTAATCTGTTTATGATTCTTGGTAAATTTTTAGGTAAGATCCCGCTACTGTCTATTTTTCTAGTAGACTATAATTCCTATGTTTTGTCTTTGATGGGCATAAAAAAAACAAAAAAAAAATCAATCAAATCAAAGATTGCTTTCAATGTTTAACCTTGTACAATTTTCTTCTTTTTTTTTTTCCCCCACTGGCACTCTATTTTGTTTGTATATTTTTCGTGATCTATGTCTTGTTTTTTTATTGTTCCTGTTGTTATGTACTTGTTACATTTTCATTTTTGGCATAAAAAAAGCCTTTGCTTCTACTCAGTAAAGACGCTTTATTCTGTAGTCCATGCTTGACTGGTGAGTGTAGCTCCGAGTGAATGTATCTAACCAGCATGTATCTAAGCCAATGCTACTCATTAAAAGGATAGTTCACCCAAAAATGAAAAATTGATTTTTATCTGCTTACCCCAGGGTATCCAAGATATAGGTGACTTTATTTCTTCAGTAGAACACAAGTTAAGATTTTTAACCCCAACTCTTGCAGTCTGTCAGTCTATGTATAATGCATGTAAATGGTAACACATGAGAGTATGAGAACTATGAGAGTAAAAAACATGCACATACAAATCCATATTAAACAATGCGGCTCGTGACAACACATTGATGTCTTAAGACACGAAACGATCGGTTTGTGCGAGAAACTGAACAGTATTTCTATAATTTTTTGCCTCTTATATGCCACTATGTCCAACAGCCTTCAGCGCGAGATCACTTCCGGTAAATGAGGTCAATGTACACAATATGGCATAGATACACGCGCGAGAGATCACTTCCGGCGCTTGCGTAAACTACGCTAGATCGTGTACAGACCTCACTTATCGGAAGTGATCTGCATGCACAGTGAGGCAAAGACTTTGGACAACAGCCTCTAAAAGTATTTTCTAAAGAAGCCCCCTTTCCGACTGCTTTAGACATCCGGAAAATTGACTGTCTGGGGGGAAAAAAGATGAACACTACCATGTGTGTGCCAAGAGTAAAGTATCCTAAGATCATTCATGTGTGGGGCTGCTTTTCATCCAAGAGAGTCAGCACTCTCACAATTCTTCCCAAAAACACTGCCAGGAATATAGAATGGTATCAAAAGGTCCTGCAAGAGCAACTTCTCCCAACGACCCAGAAGCAATTTGGTGATGATCTGTGCATTTCCCAGCATGGTGGAGCACCATTTCACAAGTCAAAAGTAATAATGAAGTGGCTCGGAGATCATTACGTTGAAATTTTGAAGCCATGACCAGGCAACTCCCCAGATCTTAATCCCATTTTGTGGTCAATCCTCAAAAGGCAAGTGGACAAGCAGAAGTCTACAAATTGAGCACTAATAAGGCAAGAATGGATCGCCATCAGTCAGGATTTGGCCCAGAATCTGATATCCAGCATGCCAGAGTGAACTGCAGAGGTTATAAAGAAGGGTCAACGCTGTAAATATTGACTCTTTGTATATATATTGAATGTTTTTGCCAATAAAAGCTTTTGAAAACGTATAAAATGCTAATCATTGTTATCCAGTATATATACATTCCAGAATATCATCTAAAAGGAAAAGTTCACCACAGAATAAACCTTCAAACCTGTATGCATTTCTTTCTTCTGCAGAATGCACACACAAAAAGAAAAACCTAAACTTAAAAAATTGGGGCCCACTGAACTTCATTGACAAAAAGCACCAAGACATTTTTCATAATCTCTTCTTTTGTGTTCCAAAGAAGACAGTAATACAGGTTTGTAACAACTTTATGGTAAGCAAATGATCACTCTATTTAAATATATAGATGGGAAACATTCACAACATCTTGCTTTACCCAAAATACTGCTGTTGAAGCAGATTTGATCAATATTATTCAGTGTTATGTCATGATGCCAGAACTAAAAGCTCATTATACATCACTGCAGTGATATCTTCAGAAGTAGAAAGCATACACAAAAGGATACGCAGATATCACAGACAGAAAGATCACAAATCCATATGCATTTAGGTCAAGAGAGATCCCTGGCGATATCCATACATCAGAGATTACGTGACACTCAGCTATCAGATGAGTGAGGGTCTGTGTTATGGTGGAGGTGATTAGGCTGAGAATGAATGTGAAAGGGTCACAGATGGAAGATCACACGGTGAAGATGAAGGATTAGAGCGAGTCGACAGAGCTTTAAAAAGGTCATTCATCCAATGTTGTGACATTTTCTGCCTACAGAATGACAAAACATTACAAAGGTGGCCGAGGGAGAGACATGAACCGGTCAAGGAAATTAATAACGAAAAACAAATAAAAAAACAACATGATGCAAGGAGGAGGTCAGAAGGTTAACACAATGCTATGACTGTTAAACGCATACAGATTCAGACCAAATTAAACCAGTCAACTAAAGGTCAGGAACTGTGCATCAAGCAAACATTCTGTGTGGACAAGACTAGCCTTCAGGTTCACACGAACAGACAACCAAACACACTTCTCCATCCAGAGTGGTGACAGAAATCGACAGGCTGTAAATGAGCGAAGTCTTTTCATCAGGGTGTTTTCAAAACAGTGGCCCCGAGGGGACAAGGTCCTAATGACTGGAGAACTCCCACAGCGACTAGGATGGATGAATGATGGCATATAAGAGGGACAATTCAACCATCTACGCACACCTTGGCAATAGAATCACCATTGGCTAGTATATGTATATAGTGTGTGTGTGTGTGTGTGTGTGTGTGTGTGTGTGTGTGTGTGTGTGTGTATATATATATATATATATATACATATATATATATACATATATATACGTATATATATATACATACACTCACCTAAAGGATTATTAGGAACACCATACAAATACTGTGTTTGACCCCCTTTCGCCTTCAGAACTGCCTTACTTCTACGTGGCATTGATTCAACAAGGTGCTGAAAGCATTCTTTAGAAATGTTGGCCCATATTGATAGGATAGCATCTTGCAGTTGATGGAGATTTGTGGGATGCACATCCAGGGATGGGTACATGGTGGTCATAAAGGGATGGACATGGTCAGAAACAATGCTCAGGTAGGCCGTGGCATTTAAACGATGCCCAATTGGCACTAAGGGGCCTAAAGTGTGCCAAGAAAACATCCCCCACACCATTACACCACCACCACCAGCCTGCACAGTGGTAACAAGGCATGATGGATCCATGTTCTCATTCTGTTTACGCCAAATTCTGACTCTACCATCTGAATGTCTCAACAGAAATCGAGACTCATCAGACCAGGCAACATTTTTCCAGTCTTCAACTGTCCAATTTTGGTGAGCTCGTGCAAATTGTAGCCTCTTTTTCCTATTTGTAGTGGAGATGAGTGGTACCCGGTGGGGTCTTCTGCTGTTGTAGCCCATCCGCCTCAAGGTTGTGCGTGTTGTGGCTTCACAAATGCTTTGCTGCATACCTCGGTTGTAACGAGTGGTTATTTCAGTTCAAGTTGCTCTTCTATCAGCTTGAATCAGGCGGCCCATTCTCCTCTGACCTCTAGCATCAACAAGGCATTTTCGCCCACAGGACTGCCGCATACTGGATGTTTTTCCCTTTTCACACCATTCTTTGTAAACTCTAGAAATGGTTGTGCGTGAAAATCCCAGTAACTGAGCAGATTGTGAAATACTCAGACCGGCCCGTCTGGCACCAACAACCATGCCACGCTCAAAATTGCTTAAATCACCTTTCTTTCCCATTCTGACATTCAGTTTGGAGTTCAGGAGATTGTCTTGACCAGGACCACACCCCTAAATGCATTGAAGCAACTGCCATGTGATTGGTTGATTAGATAATTGCATTAATGAGAAATTGAACAGGTGTTCCTAATAATCCTGTGTATATATATATACACACACACACAATGATTCCACCAAATCAGCTTATCTTTGTAAAATGGCACAGCTTTTTTAATATCTCAATGTACACTCTTAACGTCAGTCAATCAAGCATTATATTATGATAATCAAGCACTATTTAATGATGACTATTTAATTGATGGTCATTCAGTGTCTCTGTAAAAGTTAAAAGATAATAATACTACTACTAATTCTACAACTAATAACATTATACAACGCACTAAGGATTGTGCTCATGTGCTAATAATCACGTTGTCAGCATTCACGCAAACTCCCCCCAAAACAGGGACGGTAATAGATGAGCCAATGAGATTGCCGTTTGCTGTTTAAGAGGGGTCCCTTTTCACTGTTGCACTGTATGAGGGCACAGCTGAGATTGCATTAAAGCAGAGAATTCAAACATGTGGATTCAAGACAGCATTTTTTTCGCAGAACGCCGCAATGGGTTTAACAACGCTCACCATGTGGATCATAGATCAGATTCAGGCTGAGCGTGTTTAAGTTTCTTATGGACATATTTCATATACTCTAGTGCTCTAAACATGGACCAGCACAGTGTATGCGCACATATTTAATCACGTTGTCTTCAAATGAAATATATGTGCAAATAAGGAAACTGACACAGCCATACGTCTGATCATTACCGCGATGACACAATGGATTATTCTGATACACAGAAGACAATGATGTAGACTCACAATTCAAAGAAGAATGGGAAAAAAGTAGCCTTTATTCTTAGGCTACTGTGTTAAACTGACGTGTGTCGTTTGTTCAGAGACTGTAGTGCTCTTAAATGTATTGGAAATATTATTAGACCTTTTAAATGTTCTTCCGCGTTTCTCCCTCGTTTTGGCAGTTTGTTGTTATATAGGGTTAGATTTTTAAAATGCATCATGGTGCCCTCAACTCAGTTTTTTTTCTCTCTGTGGTCATATTTTAATATCAATGTGTCTGTAATGAGTGTGTTGCAGGTCTGTGTTTTATTGGTTGTTGTTTCCCCACAACATCATTTTGTGGGGCCTTGCAAACCTGTATTAATTCTAGTGTGGAATTTTTCTACAATATTCACTCATCATGACAGTAAAATAGGGGATTCTAAGTCAATCTACTGCAGTATTTCCTCTCTCATTCAGTAGAAAATGTGTTTAACACCCAGTCATGCATGGGGAAACAAATACTGTCATATACCGCAAAACCAATATCAATTTTTGGTCATACCGCCCAGCACTTGTGTTAATCTATCTGGACTAAATTAAAGTCAGATCAGGTAAGGAAGGACAGGGGGAGATTAGGCATTGCACAGGCTTGTTTAATTTACAATTGTTTGTTTGACACCCACTGGAAACTACTTGCTGGTATTGGTCAAAAAAATAATCAATGAACTTCAAAGATAATCAATTATCACCTACCTCTACAAACCCTGTAACCTCTCAGCACACTGGTTCCCATGGTTTCCTTTTGGTTTGTTTCACTGTCAAAAAAAGAAGCAAAAAGAACAGAATGAAACATCATAAAAGACAACAGAGATTTACACCAGTGGAAAAGGTTTTTAAATGTGATTAAGTTAAATGGTTAGTTCACCCAAAAATGAAAATTCTGTCATTAATTACTCACATTCATGTCGTTCATCTTTGGAACACAAATAAAGATCTTTTTATTGAAATCTGAGCGCTTTCTGTCCTACCATTGGCCTACGTAACTACCCCTTTCAAGCCCCAGAAAGGTAGTAAAGGCATTATTAAAGTAATCTATGTGACTCCAATGGTTTAACCTCAATTTTATGAAGCGATGCTAGTGTGTTTGTACAAAAAAAAACATAATTTACCACTTTTTACACACTGATTACAAAATATTAATCTCCAGCACGCGTTTACCCAACTATGTCTGCTCTTGCGTCAACACAACACACATGCATCATAATTCTCTCGTGAACGTACATGTGGTTGCGTTGACAGAGAGGCTGCTCACTGCAGAGCAATGGGTGGAGCGTGAATACAGCTCCCCCAGTCCAGATGTAATTTGGCCATAATGGGTGGAGTAAGAAGGTTCAACTACACCCTAACACTACCCATAACTCTATCCCTCCACCCATTTGACATCCAGAGAGGTGGAGCTGGATGTAATTTGGCTCTGAAGTGAGCATCTGCTCTCGCCTCCCTGATGCTCTTGTGAACACACGTTGGAGATTATTTTGTAAATAAAGTTGTAAATTGTGGTTTTTTTTATTGTTTGTTTTTTCCCCAAACAAAGCACTTCATAAAATGTGAGGTTAAACCACTGGAGCCACATACATTTCTTTAATAATGCCTTTACTACCTTTCTGGGGCTTGAAAGTGGTAGTTGCATCGCTGTCAATGGAGGAATAGAAAGCTCTCAGCTTTCGTTAAAATATCTTAATTTGTGTTCTGTAAAAATTATGGATGGATGGATGGATAAGTAATATCCAGTTTTGTGTGTCCCTGCTGTTTATTTAAATATAAGTGGGTGGGTGCTACATCAAACCATCCAGGCCTACAAAAGTTCAGTAGGCTCAATTTATTAGAATGGAAAGACCAAAGTAAAAAAAACAATGTATGAAAACGTTTAGCCTACCTGCTGTATGATAGACGCGGAATCTTGCGTGTAAAAACATGACGTGGCTATGACGAATAAAAAAAAGCATCTTGAAATTCAAATTCAAACGTTGAACGGCCTTTATCTTGTTATGGAGTTTTAAAATGTAGCTTTTATGCGCAAGACGCTAAAAAAGACGTGCAACGCAGCGCAACTGTCTCTAAGATGTCAATCAATCACATCTTGAAACGGCAAAATGCAACACGACGACTACCATTGCTGATTTCAGATAGCCAAACGATTCCAAGTACACCTGGCTGCAGCCTGCAGATCGGGGAGGCGCGACACGTGCAGCCCCGCCCCCCACTTACTCTGATTGGCTAATTCGCCATTCATAGGCTTACATGATAGAAAATGCGTTCGTAGTTTGTAAAATAGTGCATGGATTGATGAGCGAATGTCATCAATCCAGTTACAAAACTGTAAAAGAGAGGTGTCTAATGCCACACAAATAAGGTTGAGCTCAATCTGGAGCACACTTAATCTGAGACAAATTCAGGTGTTTTTACCTTAACTCGTTATGTCCGTGGCATTGAGTTGTCTGCTACTACAAGTTTAATCTTTCAGATCAGTCGAATTCACAAATTAATTATGTTATTTACTGTGAAACAATTGATTTAAAAAAAACAGTTCAAAAGATTCGGTCACGAAACGAGTTTGGAGATCTCGATTTAATAATATTTGATCGCGGTGGCTGTGAGATTTTACAATTTGAACTAAAAGTTAGTCAAAATGTGATGTTTTCCTATCTAATTTTGGCCGCACCTAAAACGGAAAAAGAAGTAAAACATCGCTCATTCAAGGACGTGCATTTATTGTCTGTCAGTCAGATGCGAGTTGAGTTCATTACTATAGCAACAGACTCCAGATGTGTTGTTTCAGAATCATGGCAGGTACAAATTTAAAGTTCTTAGTTTTGTCACTTTAAAATAACGAGGAACGGATTGTTTTTCTGAAATAATTAGTGTAGCAAAAAGTCTGATATTATGCTTTGCAACGTAGTGAAGAAAATGAAAGCTTCATAAACACAAAAATAGTAGCTACATAAAAATAACACGGCAACACATCCTATTGCAGTGTCCTTTAGTTATCATACAACTGCCATAACACCATCTGTAAATATAAGTGTGTCTTGTTACTGATAATGATACTGATACATCCTTTTCATTTCCTTTCTTATACTATGGTGATATGAAATAATCAAAATGTCAAAAATTCCTCTACCTAAAGACCTGACCTTCCTGTTGTAAATAATCAAGCTTTTTTTTTTTATGTTGTGGGGTCGTCCGTGCGTTAGCCTAAAGACCAGCTTGATTTAGCATAACAATCATTTCAGGGACATTGCGAGTTACAGGCTAATGTTTTTTCCCTTCTGTAAAACTGCACAGCTTTTCCAGTTTTTTAAATGACACTCCTTCATACACCAACTACGAACACCTTTTCAATCATGTATCAATCAGAACGCGAGCGGCTTCTACTGACCAACTGAAGAGATCCAGCCGGCTACTGTAAACAGTTACATAGTTAAAAACGTTGTTGCTCAAAGTTGAAACTTTGACGAAAACGTGTTGTGTTTGGGTTTGCGCCGCCAGATATACAGCAAAAGATGTAGGATTTTATCGATTTCCTTCAGGAAAAATGTAAATATATCCAGTGGAACCTGTGGGTGAGGAGGTTAAAGCGAGTGGACGTTGTCAAAACTGTCCATCTACAAAATCATAGCAGAGCATAATTATCTTCAGCTGGGGAAATTCGAGACTAATATTTTTAAACTTAAGGTCTCTTTTAAAGATCAAACTCATTGGCAGTCACTGCCTGAAGTAAAAGTATTATACGAGGAAGACACAGAACTTCTAGTGTCATGTAGGCTACTGATCAAATGTCAATGGAAGAAATAGGAAAAGCAAAACATAGTTGTAGGCTACTGCTGATGGATGATTTATGCGTGTACCACATTGGTTTCATCATCACCGCGAGTTTAGTTTGAGTGAATGCATAGCTGAGTAGCGCTAGTCTACAGCGCGTTATCCTTTTCACCGTCAAAAGCTCACGTCTGTGCCATCCGATCCGAGCAACAGAAAACAATCATAGCCTTTTTAGTTAGATTAGATAACAGGGAAATAGACCATCTACCATAGCCTAACATATTGTAAGTCAAACAGCAACAGTCACTAAAATAACTACTCAATGGTAGGCTGAGGCTCATTTAAAAATTATGGTAGGCCTAGTAGACTAGCGCTACATCTAGACCAAGGTTAGGCATTTCATGTATTGCTTTCTCCTGAATTAGTTAATCCCTCAATGATCATGTTAACTATGTCTGAATGTCCACCACATCTGTTTTTGAATCAACTGTTGAAATGTAGATTAGGCTACTGCCGAGTAAAAATATATGTTTACCTTATAGGCAAAATTGGATCAGTTTGATTTGTTTAAAGCAATTAGAAAAACTACTCGGCCTGTTGAAAAGATTGAAAGAGATCCCAACTCTTCTCTGAAAACATTTTCTGAAATGTATTTTATACCATTTTGATTTATTTATTCTAAAACAAGGCGAGGATACTGAATGATTTTAGCAATGTAATGTGACGGCACATAGCTAGTCCCTATCTCATACTTTCCTAATGTCTTGTACCATTATAGTATCACGCAAATAAGGCTATGGACATGATATGCAGATGACATTTTGCAAAGTAAAACTATGCGTTGTAAGCTCCATGGTTATTTCGGGGAGGAGACGGGGAGGAGATAAATTTACAATCTTCCACTGGCTGGTTTTATAAAGGGAATTTTCCGCATGTTCTGGCATACGCATGGTTTTATAAATCTAAAAACTTTTGTGTGTACACAAAGTCTGTGCGTACACACACTTTTAGGATGAAATCTATGGAAAGTTTTATACATGAGGCCCCTGGTCTGTAAACGATACCCCCCATCATCATTAAAACAAGGCACGTTGGATAGATAGGCTAAACTGTGCAAGATGGCGCTCTATAAGAACACCTAATGGGTTCACCGGCCCAGCTTATGTCATTCATCAATACAAAACTACTCAAGACCATGGCTGGCTATTATGACTATTAGTCCATTTTCACTGCCTATGACTACACACACTCAAGCTTTTATTTTGTCAGACAGATTCATACATGAATGCCTTCATCCACATTTTCCCATATACACAAGACAAACAAACTGACATTGTGCCAATAAAGTGCAACAGAGTCCCTCTGTTGAAGCTGTCAGCCCGCATTATTAAAAATAATCGTGTTTAACAGCAGAATTCATGGTGAAAAACTACATTACCCATGGTGCTGTACAGAAATTTCCACCAATCAGAGAGTCGAAGCAACACACAATCTCTTTAGCCCCACCCACACCCATAAAGCACTGTAAATTACTTTCATCATTTCGATTATGCTATTCTCAATTATTCACGGGATTGTGGGTTAAGTGGGATTGCCGATAAAGCCGATAAGTACACACTTGGTAATATTGTCCAATTTTCAAATACTTTTTTGCTTTCAATCAAAGTTTGTAATGTTGTGATTCACCTATAGCTGGTTGGTTTGGTTCATGGCTTATAACGCTTTACCGAAGACTTTTTTTGAAATCCCTATGGAAAACTACTTGGATAACTTTAATAAATTTTAATAAATAAATAAAAATAAAAATAAATCTGAACATTTAATTGTTTTCTCTTCAGTTGAACTTTAATTAAAATGTTCTGACTATAATATGCTTCCCCTGAACACCATAAATGCAACATTTCACTCTGTTCAACAGTTAACTGGCATAACTTGTACCGTTCATAGAAACACACGCTAGATAATAGAGATCAGATTCATATGCTCTACTTATAGATTTGTCTCTTTCTTTCATCTTTCTCACCCTGTCTTTCTGTCTTTCAGTACACATCGTCTTCATAGGTAATATCTTATAAAGGACTCTAAAGTGGCATATAGTGGTGATCTGGGTGTACAATGTGAAGCACTTAGAGTATAAGCTTTGTTCTTTTAGGGTATGTACTAAAAACAGATGACAACGTTCACACAGATCTGTGAAAATGACTAAAAAGCCTGTATTATGCATGCCAGGCCGGTATTGGTGATGTCACTTTGTCAAGAAACACCCCGCAAACATGTAATGCGCATGCGTGAACCTGTATGCATGACGTCACCGTTTTCACAAATTCACGTATTTGTTGTTTACATGGAGACGGTAAAGGCATGGTTTTCAAAACCTTGTAATTTGAAACCCATTTTCCAAAGCTTGCATTTTCAGGCCCCCAAACTCTGTTGTCGTGTAAATGAACGTAAATGAAAGTTTTCCGTTTTCAGTTGAAAATGGTGTCATGTAAACATACCCTAAGTCTCCTCTAGGCAATCTGTAAAAAAGAAAAAAGATGGTAAAAGTTAAATTTTGAACATCCAAAATAAAAGAATGCTTCTTTTCATTTGTGGAAAACATTTCCCATCCTTCAGTCTCCTTCCTTTCTGTCTCTAGGCTATATATTCACCCCCAAGAATTCTCTTCAACTGAGGATTGTAATAAGGCTTCAAAGTATTCTTGCAAAAAAGGGGATGGGGGTGCAATACAGGCCACAGATGTGATTGTTCACAAGGTGAAGGTCACATTTCCCAAAAAGGATAAATAGAATGAATGCCAGAATGTCTCAAGGTTGGCAAGACATGAATCCGATTCATCTGTATTTAGAATGTGCGTCCAATGGTCTTTCTGTGTCAAGAAAGTGCATATGTGAATGTGAGATCAACTTCAACAACACAAAGTGATGGAATAACTGAATGTTTCCGACTTCGTCTGCGTTGATGGATGGATGGATGGATGGATAGAACAGACTCATCCATTTTTTTTTCTCCATCATGTTTATTTTTATTTGTTTGCTGGCTTTGGCATTGTAAGAGAATAGGTTTGGAGTGCAATTTGGCGCTGAGCAAAAGTTCACTTCCCTCTGTGAAGCTGTTCAAATATGAATGAGCTTTTAAATATTTCCATTCTGGCTGTTCAAATCTGGGCTTTTGCCATCAAATATCATTCCATTTTCTCTATAACTTGCTCATTCAGTCAGTCACTTACTTGCTCGCTTACTCTTTTGAGTCACTAGCTTGCTAACTCATTGGCTTGCTCTTTCATTCACTCACTCTGCTGAAAATAATGAGAATCTCCTCTCTGTTGCTGTCCCCTGCTAAGGAGTGTGCTGAGGCTACAAGGCAGTGTCACCTGCAGATCTGCTCATTAGCTAGATACACATGCACAAGATTGCACACACATACGCACACACGCAGTGTGTAAGACTGCACAGTCTCTCACAAAATGCACATATACACACAATGTCCAGGAAGGATAACAAACATTAAAGGCTTAGTTAATGTTTAACACTCTATGTGGGGTCAGACATATTTCATCAAAAAATATCTTAATATGTGTTCTGAAGATGAACGAAGGTCTTACGGGTTTGGAACAACATGAGGGTGAGTAATTAATGACAGAATTTTCATTTTTGGGTGAACTAACCCTTTAAGGTCATAACGTAGGTATAAAAAAGAAGAAATAAAAGGAACCAGTGCTCGGTTATGATTATGAATATATATTATTCAAAGTGTAACATTAGATCTGAGTATAGTGTAGATTACTTTATTCACAGTCAAGAACTCAATAGCATGTTAGCCATTGCAACGTGTAATTTGGCTGTATAAATCACTAAATAAGATCATGGAAGACTGAATGGCTAACTGAGCAAACAATATTTGCAAACTATTTTTGTTTATCTGTATGGTCTGCTTGCAGACGCTTGTCATTTTGAGCAATATATAGTACACTAATTGGAAGGTCGAGTGTCCTGCTCTCAGATACAGTTGTCACTAGTGATAGAGTAGGACTGTGATTTCAGAAGCTCTTCGGTTCTGGGTAAACCACACTTGGCTTTAACTTACAACCTTTAACTTACTAGACAAGATTTTCATCCACATGTCTGCCACCACCAAGCATGCATAAAGGAATCAAAGTGAGAGAGGAATACTGTAATATAGGCCTACTTACAAAATATTGCATGGTGTCCTGTTATTCAATGCTATACTTACTGAGACCTCTAGGGGGAAGTAGTACTAACTGAAGTGATAAGGACTGAATAGAAGAATGATGACCACAAGTTTGTATGTGTGTTAAAAGTTATTAATAAATTAAATATACAAATAATTTGTTGCCTTGATTGTATATCCCGTTCACCTGTTGCCCATTAATTATCTCATTAGTTGCTCTGTGTATTTATACTCCTTGCTTGGTTCTGTTATTTGTCTAGTCTCCTCAATGGATTTTGATATTTGAATTTTGTTTGAATCTTCACCTTCGTGCGATTTCTGTTAACAACGCCCATGACAGAACACTAGACCTATACAGTTAATATGTGCTGAAATGTATTTTCTTTTTATTTATTTCCCCCTTTTCTTTTTGCTTTTCATTTATACGCTGTGCCTTGAGCAGAATGACCGCTCCCTGGAGTCACACACCAGGGACCTTTTGGAGCTGGCGTGCCTAACTCACTATCCAGACTCGCTCTGCGTTTTTTACAACGGCAGCCTTAGTATAGGGCACGCCTCCCAGGGAGCAGTAAAAGTGAGGATTTTGCAGCATCTGTGGAGTGCCAGCCATCCGCCACAATGACTGACACGATGGAGATACAAGAGCCCACCACAGACGTTGGACTACAGCCTGCTGCTATGGACGTGCCCAAGCCTGATATGAGGACAGAGAATGATATCGTCCTGGATCCTGAGCCACATGGAGTGTCTGACCAGGTGCGTGAGCCTGGAACATCACAGAGGGTGTGTTAGTGGAGGGCTGGGGGCTGTAATGGTAAGCTATTTAGAGGAACTATTGGATGTGTTTGAGGAGGGAAAGTACCTGTTTCTCCAGACCCCGCTGGTTCATCCCAGCCCTTAATCTTCTGTTTTCCCGGTGGTTCTGCCCAGTCCTGAATCTCCTGTTTCATTGCTGGTTCTGCCCAGCCCCATATCATCTTTGAACCCTTCCTCGCCCGCTTCCTCCAAGAGCCAGTTCCTCAGCCCCGTCTTCGCTGGTTCCATTCAGCCCATCTACATCTCCAACACCATCAGTTGATCTGGCTCAGAGCCTCGTCACCAGCTCCGCCCAGTAAAGAGGATCCCCTGGCTTCGCCTCCAGCCTCTGAAACCATCACTCCACCGCGGCCTGTCAGCTTCACCTTGGCTCATCCCTCTCTCTCAGCTCCACCAGAAACCATCATCCTTATGACTTCACCGGTCTCCCTTGTCCCACTGACTCAGCCTTGGTCAGATGTCATCCTGCCTGTACCTTCGGCTCTGTTTTCCCCCTGGTTCTGCCTCTGTCCTCGGTCCCACCGGCATTACCTCAGTCCTCTGTTTCCCTGATTCCACCTCCGATGCTCGTCGCTGCGGCTCCACCTCGGCCTCCAGTAGCAGCAATGTTGCGTGGGCTCTTTGGCTTGTCTGCTCCACCTGGGTCTCCATTTCCAGTGGCTACATCTCCATCGGCTGTCCCCAGGGTGGAGCCTGCCAAGTCTACACCATGGCTCCTGTTCTCTTGATTGTATATCCCATTCACCTTTTGCCCATTGATTATCTTATTAGTTCCTCTTGTATTTATACTCCCTGGTTGGTCCTGTTCTTTGTCTGGTGTCCTCAATGTTAAGGTGTTTGCATCTGTTCCCTGAGAGTTTCCTGTGGATATTTGGATTAAAGACTATTTTGTTTTGTTTTGTCTTTGTGCTATTCCTGTTAGCAGCACCCATGACACATATATTTTATATTTATATTTTTTTTTTAAATATTGTATATATTAAAATTAGTGCTGGGGAAAAATGTATCGTGATTAATCACATCCAAAATAAAAGTTTGTGTTTACATAATATATGTGTGTGTACTGTGTATAATTATTATGTATATATATAAATACACACACATGCATGTATATATTTAAGAAATATTTGCATGTATATATAATTTATCTTATATAAATATATATATATTTTTTTATAGAAAATAACATATTTTTCTTAAATGTATATCCCAGCACTAATTAAAATTGTAATGCTTAATTTTTGAAATGATACAATAAATTAATTAAACATCTTGGGGATTTAAGGCAAATTATGTATGCCTGATTTATGATTTTTTTTTTAAATATTGTTTTTGTGTTGTATTAAGAATGTTATCTTTTTTCTTAAGCTTATTATTAAGATGTTGTTGTTGTTTTGAATACAAAATATTCTTAACTATTCTAAATAAAAAAGTTTCTTCTTAAGGATGTTTCGTGAATCCTGCACCTGGTCACCAAATGCTTCCACTGAATGTGAGCTGCTTAGACATCATGAAAAACGTCAAGAAAGTCATGTGAATTTGTAATGTCAAGAGGATGGGTAAATGATGAGAAAATGTTCTCTTTTTTGGGGGGAAATATATAAACTTCTGAATACAGAGTCGGTGAGGCAAAACAAAGTACAATTTAGAAGTGGAAACGGAAGTGTGACAATTTTGATAACGATGGCTGATCCAAAACTGTCACGTCTGTCTAATTTTGGATGCTTGAGAGATGGTTCAGAATCACTGTAGACTGATCTTATCTCACCGGGGTTCTTTGGGTGTTTGACTTAACAGCAGTCGTTCCTCTACTATTGATTTGCAGACACGGTTTGCATCTGAATCTACCAATAGAGCTGTGAGTGAGAGAGTGCTTCTCTTCTGATCCAAACTAGCACTGCTCCTCAGGGATTTAACATTTCTCTTTCAACTGTTCCAACAGTCTGTCTCTGTCTGTCTCTTGTTGTGTGTATGTGTGTGTGCATGTCCCCTAACCAAACATTGGTTGTGACTTGGGGGGGCTGGAATTGAAGCCTAATCTCCCTTGATGACGGTACACCACTTTAAATTATTTATAGCAAACTCCCTATACCAAACTCTCATTTGGCTTTTTCTTTGTCCAGATACTTGAGGACAAGGACATCAGAGGGACAGTCCCTGCAGGAGAGCTCTCTGCCTGTCAACTAAACTGAAATGCCTATATGGGCAGAAATATATAGAGGGAAATGTTGATATCCCTCTCCAGCACCTTCTAGACTCCTTGACATTGGAGCTGCTGTAAAAATAAGAGAGGAAGACATTATGCACATAACAACACATTTAAAAAAGCCTGAGGATGGCTGCTGGCAACTCTCACTCATATGATAAAATATTTAGATTAGGTTGAACAGACACCGTTTAGTAGGACACCAGAGAAAGACAATCACATCATGTTAAACACATTTCCAAATCTAATTTTTCTTATGGAATACTGTTGAATTCTCTCTCACACGCTCTGTTTTGTTCTTTTTGTTTTCTAATTAGATATGCTAAAAATATACACTACCCGGCCACTTTATAAGGTGTAGCGACTGGACGGATCAAACACACGATTTTTACAATTTAATATCCCTAAGGACCCAGACAGGCTCCATGATGTCTAGTTGCCCCACTGTGAATTAGTACCCTGGTACAAATACATTTCAAAGACACTTGGGCTGATTGTTCTCAAATGAGAGAACAGTACAACCAACAGACATTCAATCCCCTATAGAAATAGAATTCTATCCACTAATTCATTGACAGTCTGTTTAATAAATGAACATGCATTTTCCAAGTACATTTTGTGTATCATTTACTGTTCATATATTGTCTTTTTATATTGTATAGTGTTATGCGTTGATAGAATTGATAGAATGATAGAATTGCTAGTTAATGTTAGCCCATCTAGCTGGTGTCTCCTATCAAAATATTCCTCATTTAATGACTTACACTTTGGTGGACATCACTTTCTTATAGAATACAGTGTATTCATTATATTTATCAGAATAAAATGAACACACAAATTTTCAGCTCACTCCAATCATGCGAATGAGTCAGCCCTTTGTTCAAAACAAAGGAACTCTCCCACCTGAGAACGCACCTTTGTCATTGGTCAAGCCAAACCTCAAAGGTGTGACCTCTGTGGAACTTAAAAAGCCAACACAAAATTCCCTCCGAGTTAGTCGTAGTACTCGCTGGCATTTCATTCTCGAACGCTGTTCGCGTGAGACCTCATCCAACCGCGACTGCGCCAGCCAGCCCCATACACATCAAGCCTTGTGGGCCTTCTTTGACCATAACAGAGTCTCTGCAAGTTCACCGTCACTTCTTCGCTCAACACGGAAGGAATTGATTGCAATTGATTGCAACTGCAACACCATTTGGACGAACTATCAATACTTTCTCCTGCGACTGTATATCTGGACGCCTTTCAACAGCTCAGGCAAATTAGTTAACTAGTTAGTTAAAGCTAAATTTAGTTAGTTAAAGCTGTGAACCCCTTTGTTCAAACAACGGAGCTGGTAGTCATAACTGATTTTCTTAACTTTTTTAACTTTTGTGTGTATGTTTGTGTAGATTAGTTATGTGTTCGTGTTTTAGTTAAATAAACTTTGTGCACATTCGTACGAGTTGATTCTGGTCTGCTTATAAATAAATTGTCACTTTAATGAATTGATCATATAGCTACAAGCTAAGAAACTAAGAAAGAGTTATTTTTCTGTGGCCACAGAAAATATCCTTTCTGAAGAGTTGATGACAATCAGTGCTTAATGTTCGCTGGACGAACAGATTATTTGATTGTAATATTAATTCATTTACATTAGGTTAATTCGGTTAATTGATCCAAATATTCATAATTAATTGTAACGAGTTATAATTAATTATTAATATTTCCCCTTTGAGCTAATTTGTTACCAGGTTGGACCCCTTTTGCTTTCAGAACTGCCTTAATTCTCAATGGCATAGATTCAACAAGATGCTGTAACATTTCTGAGATTTTTTTTAGCGTCACACAGTGGCTCCAGATTTGTCGGTTGCACATCCATGATGCAAATCTCCCGTTCCTTCACAGCCAAAAGGCCACCAAAGGTCCAACTCATTATCATGTTCAAGAAAGCAGTTTGAGATGAATTAAGCTTTGTGATATGACACATTATCCTGCTGAAAGAAGCCATTAGAAGATGGGTACACTGTGGTCATAAAGGGATAGACATGGTAAGCAACAATACTCAGGTAGGTAGTGGCATATACATGATGCTCAATTGGTACTAAGGGACCCAAAGGGTGGCAAGAAAATATCCCCCACACCATTACACCACCACCTCCAGCCTGAACCGTTGATGCAAGGCAGGATGGATTCATGCTTTCATGTTGTTTATGCCAAATTCTGACCCTACCATCTGAATGTTGCAATAGAAATCAAGACTCATCAGACCAGGCAATGTTCTTCCAAATCTTCTATTGTCCAGTTCTGGTGAGCCTGTGTAATGAGTGGTTATTTGAGTTACTGTTGGCTTTCTATCAGCTTGAACCAGTCTGGCCATTCTTCTCTGACCTCTGGCGTCAACAAGGCATTTTTGCCCACAGAACTGCTGCTCACTGGATATTTTCTCCTTTTCGGGAAAACATTCTCTGTAAACCCTAGAGATGGTTGTGCGTAAAAATCCCAGTAGATCAGCAGTTTCTGAAATACTCAGATGAACCCGTCTTGCACCAACAATAATGCCACATTCAAAGTCAATTAAATTACCTTTCTTCCCCATTCTGATGCCCAGTTTGAACTTCAGCAGATCGTCTTGACCACTGTTTATATTATGGATATAGCTGATTAATCTCTTTTTTTTCAATTTTTCTTTATTCTAAAACATTGTTAATGTTGTTTTCATGAAAAATATGTTTTGACAATTGCTACTTTTATGCTATGTCTGTCTTATAATTTATGTAATAAAAAATCTTTTTGATTCAAGTTTTTTATTTATGTATTTATTTGATAATACAAATGTCCAATACATACACTGTATCTGACAAGATTAACACTGTCTAAGCCCTGCAATTTACAGGCTTGCAGCTAGAATCTGCTGTTGCTGTCCAAGACATATCATCTTCACCAAAACCTCAGTCTTTATGGCAATATCTGCAGAAACATTTTCAAAGCAGCTTTAAAAGATCATTTGTGTCAAAACCCCTCAAAGACTTGCCTTTAGCGCTGGCACACAGGGGAGCCTTTGGCATCCTCCCCTTTCACTCCGCAGACATTTCCAGGGGCATTCACCCCTCTGTCCCTTATCGAATGAATGTGAATGGCACAGTGAAGATGATAAACCACCACTTCTAGCCTTTTCTTTTCCGTCTTTCTGCCTCTCTCGTCAGAAACATCACACAGTCGGTTCTTCACAAGCCCCACCACTTCCTCAACATGATAAATAGTATTTTTATTTTATCTTTACTGTTTAAAGCATGCCCCTTTGTTGCATGCGTAATGCAGGGCAGAAGACATGTCTATCTATCTATCTATCTAAAATCACAGAGCGGGGTCAGAGCATGCAGAGGTCGCCAATTTTCTGCAGAGTCAATAGCTACAGACCTTCAAACTTTGTGTGGCCTTCAGATTAGCTCAAGAACAGTGCGTAAAGAGCTTAATGGAATGGGTTTCCATGGCCGAGCAGTTGCATCCAAGACTTACATCACCAAGTGCAATGCAAAGCGTCGGATGCAGTGGTGTAAAGCATGCTGCCACTGGACTCTAGAGCAGTGGATACGTGTTCTCTGGAGTGACCAATCACGCTTCTCTGTCTGGCAATCCGATGGACGAGTCTGGCTTTGGCAGTTGCCAGGAGAACGGTACTTGCCTGACTGCATTGTGCCAAGTGTAATGTTTGGTAAAGGGGGGATTATGGTGTGGGGTTGTTTGGGGATAGCCCCTTCCTGTTCCAACATGACTGTGCAGCAGTGCACAAAGCAAGGTCCATAAAGTGAGTGGATGAGTGAGTTTGGTGGGGAGGAACTTGACTGGCCTGCACAGAGTCCTGTCCTCAACCCGATAGAACACTTTTTTGATGAATTAGAGTGGAGACTGCGAGCCAGGCCTTCTCATCCAACATCAGTGCCTGACCTCACGAATGCGCTTCTAGAAGAATGGTCAATTCCCATAAACACACTCCTAAACCTTGTGGAAAGCCTTCCCAGAAGAGTTGAAGCCCAACTCCATATTAAACCCTACATATTAAGAATGGTATGTCATTAAAGTTCATGTGCATGTAAAGGCAGGCGTCCCAAAACTTTTGGCAATATAGTGTATCTATCTAATCTCCCCCTGTAAGGTCTGCATATCCTTAAAATCATTTTAAAAACTACTTTAAACTTTCAAAGCTGCCAAGCCAAATTAAAAGTTTGACTTTGACATATTTAAAGTGCCTCTATTATGCTTTTTTCGAATATTACCTTTCATGAAATCTGTAATGTAGCTGTCTTTGAATGTAAATGATCTGCAAAGCCAAAAGTGCACCATAAATTAAGTTATTGTCTCTCAAAAGAAAGTATTGACTCTGAACCGCCTAAACGACTCATAAGGAATTCAAATCCCACTTTGTTACTTTGTGCTGTTGTACGTCAACACGTACAACAGCAGTATAACTTTTGATGATTTCTTGTAAAATCTCTGTGAGGTCTAAATGGGATTTACAAAATGCCTACCCATTAAAGATGGGACAATACCCACTTTTTTTGGACCAACTTGCTCCTGTAAGTACGATTAATTATTGATGTATATTTTCTACCGAGTGTTCAAAATACAAAGTTTTGTTTTATATTGTGTATGTCTCCAGCTAACCGTCGATGCTATCCTTGCGATGGAGGTTCGGGTTGAATAACTAGTTCTTTGAATATTTCATTATTGGACTCACGCTCATATTGATATGGTAAAATCAACGGCATCATTACTGCGTTTACAGTGTGTCATTACTGCGTTTACAGTGTGTACAATCCGCTGAGCTTTAGGAAGCCTCTGGAGCTGAAGTTCAGTTATGGTAATGGACGTTTGGTTTCCGCCATGCGCTGTAAGCGGTAGACCAATCACAATAGACTGGGTCATCTGACCAATCAGAGTAGAGCAGGCTCAAGGAAAGGAGGGATTTAGAGAGACTGAATCATCGGACAAGTCGTTTTGCACCTTTGATGCATGTAAACCTTTTGTAGGAGACCTCCAAAACAAAATTGGGATAGGAGCACTTTAACAAGTACACGTGATTGTGCATGTACTATATGCTAAATAATTATGTGATTACATGGAAATGTTTGCAAAATGGACGAGTATCTTATGAGGGACTTCTGAACCCTCCTTCACGATGTCACGCTCTGACTGCTGGTCTCTAATGAACACAACAGAGCATTTGTGTTACAGTCTGTCCACTAAGAAAATCATCTGCAGTTCATAGACAGATGGCAGACAGATGGAATGTATTCTCCAGGAATAATGATCACAGGGGACACCCCGATTTCTCAGCGTCAGCATTTCCATGCCCCAAAACTGCAAGTGAGAGTAAAGACATCTGAAGTCTTTGTCTTGCTAAAAGCCTGATTCGCTGCATTACTTATTTGTGCTATCAAATATGGTAAAGAAGAGCTGTGTTTATTAGTGTATTTTGCTTCATTTGTCCATTCATACAACATTATTTTTTATTTTACATTATTCTACAGCAAAATAGCATGAAACTATCATTACTAAAGACAGTAACGATTCTGAGATTTAGGGCTTGATGTACCTGACAATATTGTGGGTGTTGCTTTGAACTAAAGATACCACCTTCAAATGTGTTTGTATCTGTACTCTGCCTATGGTCTTTCTGTTTCTTGTTGCTTTCATCTGAACAACTGAAGGCAAAGAATCCTGAAAAATGGAAGAGATGACAGAACAAAATGAGCGTGAGAAAATCACATTTCCCCTTAGGAACTATGTATCAGCATGTCAATAAGAACCACTAGACTGCAAACATTTATTACTCTGATGAGTGAAAGATATTTATTAAATTGTGTTCTATTTTATTTTACTCTTCTTATTTATTTTTCTCCTGTTTCCTTCATCTCTTTATTTACTTCTTATTAATTTTCTATTTCAGCAATATAAGTACTGTGTACACTTTTACAGCATTGTAAATACTGTACAGCTCTGTTGACTCTTTAAGAGAGAAGGAAATGGAGGCAGGCAAGTATGACATCACCGATCTGCTCACTGTTAACCTCCAGTGGGTGAGAGCAGCTCAACAAGCAGCCTCTAACACCCCGGCTTACTCACTCACAAACACACACACACACACACACACACACACACACCCAGTGGCATCCTAGTTATCAGGCATCTTGGTTTGGGTGGAGGGAAACTTTCAAGCACACACCCACATGCTTCAATCCGCACATATGCACAGGGGCACGTGCTCTAACACACATGCAGAAGGAAAAAAGAGAGATGTTCGGAGCAGATCGATCTGATGAGGAGGAGCAGAGAGACCGAGATTCTCAGAGCCGCTCAAGCACTTCCTCATAGATCACAGACACTCTCTCCATCACCCTCATCTCACATTCACACACATGCTCACATTTCCAGCTGCCATCTCGTTTGATAAATTAATGTGTTAAAATGAGATCTGAGATTTTTAAAAGTAAAATCCGACAGCAATGCATTAAAATGCAGAAAAGAAGAAAAAGAAAAGCTCTCCTGCTACTCAAAACTGAATGAATAAGGAAAAAAGAGACATGATGTATAAGTCACAACTGTACACCAATAGGCCATCTTCCCAAACAAACACAGAGTTGTTAGAATGGCAGCCTGGCTGTTCTCAGATTCAGGCTGTTTCAAAGCAGCTGTGATAAGGCGAGTCTGCGTGAGGCCGATTATTCCGCTGGGCTGAAGAAACAGCAGCTCTGGTACTTCCTCTCCTTTTGTTTACCTCTAAACTGCCCTGTTTGCTCCGGTGCTTAGACTAAGATATGGAAATGACAACTGAAAACTGGCAAACAAAGCATTTTATTTGCCCAAAATACAGGACAAAAAACCTCTCTTTCCAACCCTGCATAAAAAAAACTGGATTGCGAGAAAACAAGATGATGTTTGCAACTATACTACATGACTTAAGAGCTGAATGTCATAGCAGAGTTCCTTTAAAAAAAAAAAAAATACATTAAACTTTCTACTTTAAAAAAGTATAGTATTTTTTTTTTTTTACATTTTCTGTTCTAATATTTTAAATTCTATCATACAAATGCTGGCTGTATGTGCTAATATGCATTGTGCCACCTCAAAATAAACTACTACTACTAATAATAAATAATCATTGTTTGGGGTAACGCATTACAAGTAACTTGAGTTACGTAATCAGATTACTTTTTAAGTAACTAGTAAAGTAACGCATTACTTTTAAATTTACAACAAAATATCTGAGTTACTTTTTCAAATAAGTAACACTTTATTTCCTTTACTTACTTTACTAAGTTACTTTATTTTCCCATTTTTTTTGACTGAGAGCACTCTTTTCCCCATGTTGAGAAATCAGGAGTAAGGGCAGAGTTGTTGTGTGCCCTGTGTGTAAACATGATGGTTATTGTAGTTCTAGACTAAATGTGAGCATGCATTTTACTAATCTCACTTGCACAAAAAACGATTCAGTATTCCCCTTAAAATTGATGAAATCCGAAAATCCGAATACTATGCAAACCTCTAATTAAATATGTTAAAACAAATTTGTATGCATTTAATATCATTTTATTGACCAATGTACTTGCTGCTGACCTTGATGATTCAGTGAAACCATAAGCAAAAATGACTTAGATTAATTTTTTTTAGTTTTTATTGGTGAAGTAAGTGTTAAACTTTCTTCTCCTGCATCCTATTCTTCTGCAATCCAGCATAGCTGAAAGGTTTGTTTGAGCTGCACCCTCTACTGTACACACATGAATGTGCATTTTCTTCAGCCTCTTTAGGCTTATTATTTGCACTTTTGGTGCCCAAAAATAGAGCTCTTTGGGTAACGCTTTAGATTACAGCCTGTAAAGTACTGCGTAAGTAAAACGAATTTACAGCGTAACTTTCGGTAATTATAGTGTAACTATAAAGTAAGTACGTGTAGGTATAAGGGAACAATATGTAATATTTGGGGAATAAAGGGGTAACTATCAGGAAAATTAACAAATTATTTATACTGTAAGTATTTTTTAATTAAAGGATAATTATCCATGTAGTTACAGGGTAAGTGGTGCTTGTTCCCCTCTTGTTTCGTGTAGTTACAGGGTAAGTATGAATCTGCGGGCTGTAAATTAAAGTGGTGTTTGTTCCCCTCTTGTTTCGTGTAGTTACAGGGTAAGTATGAATCTGCGGGCTGTAAATTAAAGTGGTGTTTGTTCCCCTCTTGTTTCATGTAGTTACAGGGTAAGTACAATAAAAAACACGTACAAACTTGGAAACTTGGAAACATTTATTTGAAAAACAACTTTTTAAAACAGATTTACGACACTCCTTATTCATTTATAAATAAACTTTTCATTTTAAATAATAACGTCCTGACAGAAAGAGGCACATTTTGTCCCTTTTTTGTTTCTCTTGCTTGGCTCCTCTTGTTCCTCTTCTTCTTTTTCGTTAGTCTACAGTTTAAAAAAATTTAAAATATTGGTATTTTTCTTACACACTTATCATTTCACTTCAGAAGACATTGATTCATTCATTGGGGTTGTATGGATTACTGTAGTTATTGCTGTATGTGCTGTTTGATGCTTCAACTTTTAGGAACCCAAATGAGTTTTCATTAGCAGAGATTATTTATTTTTCTGTGTTCATCTGAAGAAAGAAAGTTGTATACATCTCGGATGGCATGAGGGTAAAGGCACGTAAATGGTGAGGACATTTCTGGGTGTACTGTATTTTCTTTTAATACATAATACAGAATAGCTGGAGACATGGGATTCCTTCTTAAAATTCATCTGTGGCAAGAACGAAAAAGAAGAGGAACAAGAGGAGCATGAAGCCAAGCAAGAGAAATGGATAAGAAGTGTTGTAAATCTGTTTTGAAAGTTGTTTTTCAAATAATGATTTCCGAGTGATATCAGACTGTGTACGTATTTTTATTGTACTTACCCTGTAACTACATGAAACAAGAGGGGAACAAACACCACTTTAATTTACAGCCCGCATATTCATACTTACCCTGTAACTACATAGAAAAACAAGCACCACTTACCCTGTAACTACACGGATAATTACCCCTTAATTAAAAAATACTTACAGTATAAATGATTTGTTAATTTTCCTGATAGTTACCCCTTTATTCCCCAAATATTACATATTGTTCCCTTATACCTACACATACATACTTTATAGTTACACTATAATTACTGAAAGTTACGCAGTAAATATGCTTTACTTACGCAGTACTTTCCGGGCTGTAATCTAAAGAGTTACCACTCTTTGTTATAAAAAACAAACCCAGCCCAGGTCAGAAAAAGTAATGCAAAAGTAATGTAACAAATTACTTTTCTTAAAAACACATTTAGTTACTTTTTAAGGGAGTAACGCAATATAGACCTTTCACACAACTTGTATATTTGTGACCGGAAATACGCAATCGTCGTGGTTATCTTCTTCCTCACCGGTCAGGGCAACAGGTAAACAAATGGTGCAAGCAACGGGCAAGAGTTATTGTAGCTTACCGGGCTATTCTTGTTAGTCTAAAAAGCAGCCATATCTGTCATTTAATTCCTTCCCTGTTGATGGGGAAGTTTGACGGAAATGGATTCAGGCTATCCGGCGGGATAAAGGACCAAACTTTCCTGCTCGTGTCCTACATCCCTGTAAGCGCAAAGTGGCATATGGCGCACCTCTGTGGGGAAATATATGTGTGGGTGTGTGTGTGTGTATGTGTATGTGTGTATACTCTAACATGATCAAATTAGGCAAAATTCACTTTTACATATTGTGAATATATTTTGTTTTAAAATATATAACCGTGATCAACATTATTTTTTATTATATTTTGTTTCATGTCTATTAACATTTAGCATTTATTCATATTCAGTGCTATGCCTCCTCTAAAAAAATGTTTTAACTAAATGTTAAACATATATTATTATTATAGATTGTCTTTTAAAATAAAAATCTATAATTTTATAAAAAGTATTTTGTATGTAAAAAAAAAAAATAGAATTGTGCACACTGCATAATGTTTAAACTATTTTGAACTGTAGCCAAAGTCCGGACAAACAAGATACCATCTTGTTTAAGGAAGACGTGTCATGTAACACTGATTCTTTATAGCTACGTAATCTGAGACTTATGTAAATAGGCCTAATTGTTAATTTCCATCAAATGTAATATTTGGCAAATCCGTTAGCAAAGTTGTGTAGACTCTCTGATCCATTTTCTTTTGCCCGGGTATGTTTTTCTGATGTGTTGACGCTTCACAGGAACTCCGGTTCCGCAACAATTAAGTATTTCTGGTTTTTGTGTGAAAGGTCTATTGTAATGCATTACTTTTCAAATCAACTGTCCCCAACACTGTATATAATAATAATAATTAGTATGTTTGGGATACTGTGAAAAAAAGTTTGCCTGTTTTAAGAAACAGTGTGGATATTATTATTGACTAATTTTGTCATGCATGAAAAAAAAATATACATTTTAAATGAGAACAGAACTTTTGAACTTGGATTGAAACACAGATTATGCCGCTTCCTCTTAATTACCTGTCAGTACATTTTGTTTCAGATATATTTTAAATAGAATATTAATGACAAGCAATGTAGGCATGTAAAAATGCATATACTCTTAATAATTTTTTTAACAGAATAAATTTATAATTCACTTTGAATTCATAAATGTAATTTTACATTTTATTTTTGTTTAGTGCAGATTGACACGTGCATCAGTAAAATCATGAAGTCAAAATTATTTCCTGTAAAGCATTTCTTGCCGAAAACACAGATTCAAGCAGAAGCAAACTCACAGACTTCAAAAGAATAAAAACAAAATGAGAGATCATTGTGTATGCAGAGATGTTCTTATGCCTGAGCCTACAGATTGTTTAGTTCTTCTCAGTGAGCTGTATTTAGACTGGGTGGGGTGTAAATAAATTTGCACTTTATTAATATAGAGTGCCTCACTACTGTACCTCTTGCAGATGATGTCACCTGAATGGCAGGTCAACCAAAACAAGCTGTCAGCGCAGGAAAACACCCAATAACAAGCTAGGAATCACAGTCACAAGGGAGGCAAATGACATCAGATGTTTTATTAATGCGTGTTTATGTTTTTCTTATTTTTTCTCTTTCAGAGGGGCAAAATACTGAACAATTCGCTTCTTGTCATTCATGGCTATTAAACAGCTGGGCAGTCCACCTTTATTACTGTCAGCCATTAAAAGTGACACATTCATTGCACTGTGTGGATCAGCGTTTCATAAAAAAGGCACACACTGACACATGCATGTACAGATGACGCAGACAGGAGCGTCCACGCACAGAACTGCCCCCACACACACCGATACATCTCCAAATGGATAGCAGAAAAATCACTTGGCCAGAAGCAATGGCTTTAAAGAAGTGCTGAATTATGAGGCATGAAGAGCATTTGAGTCCTGTCAAAACTAGCACAGCCTTTACGGTGACATGCTGTCTCGGGCTGGACAGCACACTGAGGGCGGTTAGGACCAGCAACCGCCTCCGTATAGTACCTCTGGGGACAAGAGCTTGGCCCATGCACACCCCGCTCCATCACACCTCACCCCATACTGAGATAACAGGGTCAGCTGGGAGGGTTAAACTCCTTTTGGAGGCTGTAAAGTGCCCACTGCCTCCAACTGGAAGAACACCCCCTTAAGACCTGAAGGTGCGTGTGGGTATGGGACGGTGTTCAGTTAATACCAGCCTTGTGAGAACACAGCGTTGTTAAAGCCTATCTCAGCAAAGCAGGAGGGTGGTGTTGGCAGACATTTAAGGGACATTTGGCAGGTTTAGAGGTTTTGGAGAAAGGAAGGATTTATTTACACCTCCACATTCATGGTGATTCAGAATGATCATTTTCATTATTCTGACTATAATGCTTATTGTTATCATTATCCATATAGAGTATGCCTGGTCAAATTCATTGCTAAGTAACAAAGCTAAAAGAAAATGAAGACATTATTTGAGTGAGTCAATAAAGATAATTTCAAACAAGCAAAAAGGTTTAAAATGTTTACCAAAGCTATGTATTAATATTAAGCTATTACTTCCAAATGTATCTTACACGTATTCATGAGAAGTCAAGTCCAGTCAAGTCAACTTTATTTATATAGCGTTTTTTTACAATGCCGATTGTTTCAAAGCAGCTTTACAGTGTTAACAGGAAAATAATGCAACAGAATTTGACTCGGCTGTACAGCCGCTCTGGAGAAGATGTCATCCAGCTCAGTTCATTTCTCATATAGTGTCAATGCGGGCAGATCTGTCAATATAGCCAAAAGAAAAGGCAACAGAGGCGACGGTGGCAAGGAACCCAAACTCCATCAGGTGACATAATGGAGAAAAAAACCTTGGGAGAAACCAGGCTCAGTCGGGGTGCCAGTTCTCCTCTGGCCAACGAGCAAACAGTCTATGATTATGATTCAGGCAAACATTACAAGTCAGAAGTCAGATTAGATACATTCCGATACATTAGATACTAATAACATTCCGAATATTTGTCCAGTTCCATCTGGTTGAAGATCGGAGTCATCACGCCGGAGACGGGTTTGTTGAGAATCAGTGCCACAGGATGTCATGTCGATGAGGCCTTCACAGAGGAGAGTCTAGTTGACACTTTGAGGAATCGTTGGTCGTGGCTCAGCACAGGTCCACCATCTGATCTGGATACGACCCGCAACCGGCTGACTACAGTAAACCTCAGTAAAACAGAGAGACTAATATTAGCGTAGATGCCATTCTTCTTATAATGTATGAAGTACATCAGGTGTTATGGGAAGTGTTCCCGGTTTTAGTATTATTTAGATCAGTATTATTTCACTCAAGATTATTGTTATTATTATTATTAATATTTATTTGATAATATTCTGTTTTTCACAATGTTAATTTTACAATGTTATTGTGTGCATGTATTGGATTTTTAATATGATCTTGACTAACCAAAAATGTGCTACAAAAACAAACAAACAAATAAATAAATCCAAAACAAACATTTAATAACATAGTGACCATAACATTATGAAAAGCAGACGTCACCACCACCATCATCATTATTAATATTAAAAATAATGATGATGGTGGTGGTGGTGGTGATGATGATGATGATGATACAGTATGTATATATATATATATATATATATATATATATATATATATTAATGTAATATTCCCTGCTTTCACAATGTTATATTTACTATGTTTTGTACTTGATAAATAAATTAAAAAAGTAAATAAATACAAACAAACAATAAATAAATAGAACATGCATGCAATAACATCAGGACAAACTATAAACAGAACATGCATGCAATAACCATAATGAAGGTAAGATGCCTTTTGGTAAAAGCAAAGAGAGACTTTAATTACCTAAAGGATCCCTGCATGCTGAATCTGTTCTAATGCAGTGTATGTCTTCTAATGCAGGTGTCAGAAGCCATAGGAGCACACAGGGCTTCCACAGAGCTATGACAAGCAAAGCTTAGAAATGGAGCAGAAAGGTCCACTGTGTGTGTGTGGCATATTTTGATTTCCCAAGAAAATTTCCATTTCAAACGGAGGCCTCAAGGGATGAAGACAACCTGCAGCACACACATACTTGGAATTTCAATAGGAACCGCAGCAAAGTCATAGACAAATTTTGTTCCACTAATGGTCACCGAATTTAATCATGTCAGGAAAAAATAAAATAAAAACAAATATCTCGTACAGAAGGTGTGTAAAGCATCTTCACTCTCAATTAATACCAAAAGCATAATGTGATTGCTTGATGAGGTTTTTACCTTGACTTAACCAGAGGAGACATGTACACTGTAATTTTTTGTTACTATAATTAAAATGTTTTAAAATTAAAAAGGGTTACATTTTTAAGAAATATTGTGCACATACATGAGATGAAGACTCAGTGACCTAGCTGTTTTATTGAACAAGTCATCCTATTGTACATACGTTCATGTTGAGATCACATGACCATTCATGTCATTCAGTTGAACAAATTACTTTTAATAATATGTTTATTTTGTAGTCTAGTGCTTTTTAGTGAAGGCGCATTACAAATAAAAGTCTCATGGTTAATATGCTCTCTTGAAGGAGAGAAGGAGAACAATTAATATATAATATATATATTATAAGGAATAAATATATAAAAATAATTTCATCAGAAACTAAAAAAGTAGATATAAACAATAATACAAACAAAGACTAATGAGACTATTTCAATAGTCCAATTTCAGCATTTTACACAATCAAGTACAGCAAACTTGCAGGCAGAGAAGAAAAAAAAACAATTTGTTTAAGAAACATTTGAAGGATGTCACTTTGTGATTGATTTGTTTAGGAGACACTGTATATTTTGCAAATAAGCTGGAGTATTTATTCCATAGTAGAATACAGTGGAGTTCTGTAGGGGGAACATAGTGGCAAATCTGACAGAATATTTAAGCAATTAAGGGCACTTTTACATACACATCTGTACATATGTGAGGAGAATGGTCAGACAATGTATTGAAAACCCTATCTGGATTTCAACCATTGCCTGTAGCTTTTTTGTAGGTGTACGAAGTCAAATACCAAGAGGTTTGAAGAATGTAACACTCAACTCTTGTTAAAGGTTCTTTAATAGCATTGATAGTGACAGAAACAGTGGTGGGTAGATGATCTTTTTCCTACCAAAATCATATAACTTTTTAAGTGAGCTTTTCAAAATGAGATCAGAAGAGGCTTTTCAGATCTGAAAAAAAATAAACCTGTGGAACCAACTGAGTATATATGTCATGTAAATATATATTAATAATAACATTTTGTTAGTAATAACTTCAAGATATCATGTATTATATTAATATGCAAATAAAATATATTATTGTAACACATTGCACCCTATAGAAGAGGTGATTACCAAACAGAGAAAAGGCTGAAACATTTAATCTGGGTATGTGCACATACACTACCGTTGAAAAATGTGGGGCCGGAAAGATTTCTAATTGTTTTTTTAAAGGACATCTCTTATGTTTACCAAGGCTGCATTTGTTTGTTAAATACAGTAAAAAGAGTAATATAGTATATACACCAAATATATTTGGTGTTCAAGAAGAAAATACTATTATTATTATAATCAATATTGAAAACAGTTGTGCTGCTTAATATTTTTGTGGAAACTGTGGTACATTTTCCATTATTCTTTGATGAATAGAAAGTCTATACTCAGTGCCCAGGGCATGATACATCATAATATGTCCCTGATTTCTCAGTAGTCCTTTACAAACATTGTCTTTTTGTGTTATAAAACAGCTAGATGTATCACACCAGAGCTGAACAGAAGGTGCATTTATGGGCATATTAACCTACATACACCGTCACTAATATAAACACCTAACTCTTGTTCAAATTTCTTTAATAGCATTGATGGTTTAATGCAACTTGTCCATTCCACAAAATGTTCTTTATAGTGTAAAAAGGTTGTTTAGAATATTAAAATATGGTGAAGGGGACATTCTAGGTTTTGCTGTGGGCACGGCATATTAACTAGTGACAACATGATAATATGTTGTGGCCAAAAGATCATGTTACGGTGAGCGTACTTCCCCCAGGGAACCAACCCCTGGGGAACCCTCACTACTCCTGCACTTTGCAGCCAGTTGAGTTGCCGTTGGAACGTGGTTGGCCACCCATGAGGTGTGTACCATCCGTATCCTTCGGGGCTCCTCTTGACGACCAGATGTCAATCGCTGCATCGGAGGGAGGGTCAGAAGCTTCTGGAGACCACGTGTCGACGCAGGGGGCTCCTTCGGGAAGATCTGCTGTGCCCGATATTGATCCAGAAATGATGGCCATGCTTTCCCGGGCCGCTGAGAGAGTCGGGCTTGCGTGAAACCCTCCACCATGTCCCGAACCCTTGAGGCTGGACGATTGGTTTCTCGGGGTGGCCTGTGCTGGTTCTCAGCGCCCCACCCCGGTTCCTTTCTTTCCGGAGGTGCATGAGGAGCTCACTAGGTCATGGACGGCACCTTTTCCTGCCCAAAACTGACCTAGTGGTTCGTCCTCCCTCACCACCTTCGATGGCGGAGCTGCAAAGGGATACACGCAGGTTCCTCCCATCTGCACGAACTGAGGACTGTGACGGATCTCACGCTTCATGACAGTGGGTCGTGCAATGTCCACTATGGTGGTCCAGGAACGCCATCTCTGGCTGTGTCTGGCCGACATCAGGGAAACCGACAAAGTCAGGTTTCCTTAATTCCCCAGTGTCCCAGACTGGCCTCTTCTGTGACATGGTCCAGAACTTCGCCCAGCAGGTCCCGGCCGCACAGAAGCAGACTGAGGCGATCAGTCACATCCTGCCACGGCGGTCAGCTGCTGCCTCCACTCCGCCTCCGGCAGTGCCTCAGCCTGCTCGTCGCCAAGGGCAGTCACCTGCGTCTGCCTCTGCTCCTGCGCCGCAGCAGCAGCCACCACCTAAGTGGCGTCGAGGAGCCAGGTGTAAGCAGGCCGCCCCGCCCGTCCAGGCCCCCGCCAAGAGGGGCGGCAAAGCCAAGGGCAAGCGGCCCTGAGACAGGCCACCCAGAGATGGAGAGGACTGCTCTTCAGGAGATGGTGACCGCACCGCTCCATCCTCCGGAGGATGGCCGGGCAGAGAATCTTTTGTTCTGTTTTGTTTGTGTTCTGTCAAATTTTCAATAAAAGAGCAGTTTCCTCCATCTCTGTGTCCTCAGGGGCTCAGAGAGTTGTGGCCGGTCAAATGCAGAGAAGACCACCGAAGATGTTAGATCGCGTCTGAACTTTCCTTCCTGCAGCAGACCCAGCCCTAGCTTTGCTCTGTCCCGTCTGCGCTCTGCGGCTGAACACGGATAGAACGCAGAGCTTCAGGACCTCAGATCAGCTCTTTGTCTGTCACGGAGGTCAGCAGAAAGGAAAGGATGTCTCCAAGCAGAGGATGGCCCACTGGATAGTGGATGCCATCACCTTGGCTTATTCTGTAGCCTACGTGTAGAGCCGGTTTCCTTCTGTGTTCTCACCTCAAACGGGTAGAAGCACTGAGAGGCCCTGGCTTTTGTCGGCTTGCTGCGCTACGGCGCTTATATGACCCTGCGGGGATCCCATATATTTTTCCACTGCCGCTCCTAATGGAAGCCCGTGTCTTTCCCTTGGGAGAGCCCCCTCTTGGTTGCAGGCTATGGCTCAGCATGGTACTCCACATAACTCCTTCAGAGTACGATGTGGGTTCCGCAGCGTCCCCTCCTACTAGGGCACGCTTTTCCAGTGTTATCCAATAAGTCACTGAGCGGTGATGGACTGGAAGGGGCGTTGGAAGTGACCGACTGAATGGGAACGTCTCGGTAATGTATGTAACCCTCGTTCCCTGAAGGAGGGAACGGAGACGCCACATCCCGCCGCCATGTCCTCTGTACCCTGCTGGGGTGTCAGTTCACCTACTCGGCTCCTCAGCAAAAAACTAATTTGATGCAAGCACCTGTGCCTCATTTATACCCGCGCTGCGTGGCATGAGCAGCTGGTGCAATCATTGCATGCCAATGTGCATTGGCTCGTTTAGTTACACTCAAAGTAGATTGGCTCTCGTGAGCGAGATTCCTATTCGTCGGTCACCGACGTGGCGTCTCCGTTCCCTCCTTCAGGGAACGGGGTTTACGTACGTAACCGATACGCTTTTTTCTCATTCTGTTTTTTTGGTTGTTGTTTTTTTTAGCCATCTTGATCATTTTGACATTGACAAGCGCTGTTAAACTGAGGCAGAGCAGTCTAAATTTTAAAAACTATTTGTCATCCTATAATAAGACAAAAAAAAAAAAAAATAATGAAGACTGAACTTCCTCTGGTGTATGAATGACATAGATCTCCTGACAGGAGACATTTTGGATTACACACTAAATTAGACAGAAAGAGGGAAAAGAGAAGGGTAGAACATTTTTTTTTTTTTGCCAGTCTTGTTATTTTCACACGGATGAAGCTTTATTATACCATTGTTTTACTGCAGTATCACTGGCTTTTCACTTAGTTAGACTCTAATGAATAGATGCTGCTACTTCTTGTTACTCATTACAACAGAGATGTGAGAAAAAATTTCACTATACACGTCTTTGAAGACGGGACTTCATTAATACATATTACTATATAAGACTTCTGTTGTTAACCACACAGAATCAATTTATCTCAGAAGAAGGACCCGCATACATTGCTAAATACTTAAAAAATAAGATTTATAATGCAATTAGAATCTAAATTGATCATATGCATAAACTATAAACTATATGCATAAACTAACTGTCTTTTATAAATCTGATAAAACTAAAGACTCCTTTGATTAGGATGCAATACTACTCTATAGGTACTCAAGATTAACATGAGATTGGCAGAAACTGTGTGTGTTATGTACCCTTTATCATTTTGAATAACCATTTAATATTTTAATATTTTAAAATCTAATTTCCTGATTGTAAAGCTGATTTTTTCTTTTTTTTGTTAACTGTTTAATGAGTTTTCTTTTTTTCCCATATAGGTCAAGAAATCCAAAATTACAAAGCAAAAAGCAACTAAACAAATCTAGAACCCACCCCTGGTAAACTTCAAGAATAGAAATAAAACACAGAATGCAGACACAATTAAAAAAAAAATTTTTTACAAAAAGATGTTAAAATGTTGACATAATATTAAAAGCAGCATGCCATAAATTCACAGTTTTGACATTGGATTCATGTATACGAGAAGTAGAGAGTTCCATAGATATAATGTCAACAAATACACTGTCCATGTTCCTCTGTCTATTGTGTGAGGAGGATTCCAGCGGTTGACTAACATTATTTTGGCCGCTGTGAGAACGGCTAACAGTAAATATCTTGAATAGGTAATTGACGTTGAATCAATAAAGTAAGTTCCCAAAAATTATTTTAAAAAAAAAGTGGCGTGGGGTCAGACATATATCAGTTCCCAACAGATATGATAAGTCCTGTGAGAGCTGGGTCCAAAAAGGTGAGACAGAAGGAAAAAGCTGAATTTTCAGCATCATTACTCCAGTATTCAGTGTCACATGATCCTTCAGAAATAATTCTATATGCTAAATTGGTGCTTTTTCTGAAACATTTAAAAAATAATTGACTTTTTACTGTACTTTTCATGGTTAATTAAACTTTTGGTTGAAAGAAAAATCACACAATCTTTCAACAAATCATGTTAATATTCAGACCAACATGTGATATTGCCTGAATATAGAATGATGTCATTGAAGTACCTTCATTTAGGAGCTTTTTTCAGTAAATATTAGTTGCAATTAAATATGAGCATATTATCCTCCAATTAATCAGATAAAAAATGTAAACCAAATGACAGCCCAAGTATTAACATAATTCCATAAGTTCCTGTAAACTCAACTGAGTTTATTCAACTCTCTATCTTCTATTACGGCCTGAACTGAGATGTGATGGAGATAGAGGAGGAGACAGGCCAGACACCAGGATATTGAATTATGTGTTCTGACCAAACAAGACAGGACAGAAATCTGATGCACTGCTTAAGAACATAACACGCCTTTTGCTCTTAAACACAAGAGGGTTGTGAAAGAAACATAAACGGATTTCAGTGGATTTTCCTGTTCATAATTGCAGTATAGCATTTCACTGCTCCTAAAACACAGAAAACGGGCCTTTCCTGTCCTGCACGATCACTGCGAGCTGTTACATACCCCCAGTGCTGATGTTTAAATATAGTATTGGCGATGTCTATGTGTAGTTGTATTTGTTGTGTTTGTGTTCTACTCTGACCCTCCAACAACACTTCCTGAATCTCCACAGACAAGCAAACCCATATGTAGCTCTTTGAAGTTGTAGAGAAATTAATTACGGTACACACACACACACCTTACAGACAGTGCTTTCTCAAAAGATATAGAGAAAATACAACTACAACAAAAGATCAGAGGGAAGCACACAAGGCGTAGTTCCCACTTCTGCCACGATCAATCACACACAGACACTGTGATTTGCACAAACTTTTGCACTCACACACAAGTAAGGAATATTCCAGAGCATGTGGAGCACACGTACAGAAGATGCTGCTTCATTACTCATCCTGTCTGAGGCTCAGATTGGCCCTGTTTACCCATACTGCCTCCCAGCAGCGCGCTGAGGAGAACCCACTTTCCGGCTTCTTTGTTTCCACAGCATATATTAATGAGTTCAGTAGCAAACTCCCTACCTTAAAGGGTTAGTTCATCCAAAAATGAAAATTAGCCCATGATTTACTCACCCTCAAGTCATCCTAGGTGTATATGACATTCTTCTTTCAGACGAATAATCTGAGTTATATTAAAAAAGTCCTGGCTAATCCAAGCATTATAATGGAAGTGAATTGTTGCATCGTTTTTTAAGTCAATAAAAGTGCATCTGTCCATCATATAATTGCTCAACATGGCTCTGGGGGTTATTAAAAGCCTTCTGAATTTTCTTGTGAAAGAAAAATATCCATATTTAAAACTTTATAAAGTATATTATCTAGCTTCCAGCTGATCGCCTTCCGTATTCAATTTACGGGAAAAGTGTAGTGCCTCTCGCAGTTCAAAATGCTTATGCTACGTCTGACAAGCGTAACTGGTGTGCAATGTCGTCAGACGTAGCGTAAACATTTTGAACTGCGAGAGGCATTATTGCATTTAAAGGGACATTAACAAAAACGGTGTTCGACTTATGTACCGCTGACTGCCAGAAGCGAATTATTTTAGTCTATAAAGTTTTAAATATGGATATTTTTCTTACACAAGCGCGCCACTTTGCTCAGAAGGCCTTTATTAACCCCCCCGGAGCTGTGTGGAGCAGTTATATGATGGATAGATGCACTTTTATGGACTTCAAAAGCGAACCAAGTCAATGCCAATATAATACTTGGAAGAGCCAGGACTTCTTTAATATAACTCCGATTGTATTCGTCTGAAAGAAGAATGTCATATACACCTAGGATTACTTGAGGGTGAGTAAATCATGGGCAAATTTTCACTTTTGGGTGAACAATCCCTTTAAGCCCTTTGGTGTTTGGTGTTGCCTATGTTATATATGGCTATTTTGCTAAGTTTCTTCTTGTGATCTCCTGTGTGCTGTTTTGTTGGACTTTTTGACTAAATACTTTTTTCTTAAATTCTCCATCATTGTACACTTTAATACACACACATACACACACACATACATAGGAAAAAGTACAAATGTAAAATCTTTTAAAAACATAAAAATTCAAAAGAAAAACAGCATCCTGATAAGCCAGACACAGCAACACAAGTTCAGCCAAGGTCATGAGTTCCAACTGATGTATAAATGCTTTTTAAAATCTGCTTTCATTTAAAATGTGGCTTTCTGTGTCATATCCTCCTTTAATTTGTCATATTGGATGAGGTGAACTGGATGACATGGCAATCTAATCACAATTACATCAGCTAGATTGTGTGACATAAAATTAAAATATCCCAGTTAGAATGAAACCCATATGATTAACCAAAAACTTTGGGTAATTAGTGTTCCTTCAAAGACTTTGTTTGTTGATTTGGTTCACTGCCAAGCGAGATATTAAACACATCAGCATGTCCACTCAGGGGACATAGCTCTCTTTTAAAACTTCTAATGAAACCGGCCAAGGAGCTTAACTACAGCAAACGTAAGTAACTATGTCAGCAAGAACAGAAAATCAATAATTTTCTGCAACAGGCCAGTGGGTCCTGATCCGCATAACCAAAATCAAAGCACTTTACCACAGCTAGCTATTAGGAAAGTGATCATTTATATCCAAAATGCTTTAAAACATATGTTAAAACTAACATTTAACTAACAGGTTGTGGAACATGGTGTGCTTTTTAAAATTTCTTTGTGAGCTCTGTTTAAACGGGCAAGTATCAATGATCAGATTGATTTAATTCTATTATGTATTTGTTGTTGTTGTTGTTGTTGTTGTTTTTGTTTGTATTTACATGGAGTAGGTTGCTACGTTGTGGACGCTGACATGTTGAAATCAGATGAACAGTTACATCATGCAATTGAGTTACTACTACTACTATAATAGTGCTATGAAATAAACATATTATTATTGCTTTCAGCTAGTTTCTAAAAAGCACATCTAAACAAAGTAATATAACAACAAACAATACAGACATAACACTAGAGCGAGTGAAAGGGTGAAAAAGAACAGAACAAATTAAAGCTGCAAGCAGCGATGAAAGGGCCCTCGCACCCGGGAGCACCGCCACCCGGTGGCCTCAGGAAAACAGTGAATAGTGGGCGACATGCATTTAAGTGGGTAAATATAGGAGAAATATGGCAAAGTCACTTCAATGTGCCACACTACCTGCTGCCAGCAGGTGGCACTTTGACTATAACCGAATATTGGCATGTAGATGTCTTCAGGCCAGGACTCTTATCAAACGTGAAGTTTGGGGCAGATCGGACATTGTATGCCTGACTTACAACAGCTTTCTGTGTCATGGCGAAACATCAGACTTTGTCAGGCCGCCAGGGACACGCCCTTCAGCAAAAACTCAAGATCTTCACAATTTAACGTTGCAAAGGCCTTTAGATAAGACTGACTAAATATGATGATGATCTGGTTAAATCACTTTGAGGAGTTAATCACAGTGTAAAACATGCCATTTCCTGTTGCCAGTAGGTGGCGCTATGACTGTAACTGAATATTGGCGGGGAGATGTCTTCAGGCCAGGACTCTAATAATACATGTGAAGTTTGGAGCAGATCAGACATTGTATGCCCGAGTTACAACAACTTCCTGTTTTATTTGCGAAACATCAAACTTTGTCAGGCCGCCACGGACACACCCTTCAGGGAAAACTCAAGATCTTCGCAATTTAACGTTGCAAAGGCCTTTAGATTAGACTGTGCAAATATGATGTTGATCTGATTAAATCTCTAGGAGGAGTTCGTTAAAGTACAAATGGCAATGTGTGGAAATTTGTGGAAATGGCAAAATTTGCAACAATTTTGCAAAGAACATCCAAAATATCTCACTTCCTGTTGGTTTTCAGATTTCGTACCAGGAGACTTTTTTGTAGGTATTGGGCTGTTACATGTGTCTACCGAATTTCATACCTGTACGTGAAACGTAGCGGGAGGGGCACTTCGTTGAAATGTTGTAGGTGGCACTATCGAGCCATTTTGCCACGCCTAATTCTGAAACCCATATCAAACGTAAATTATGACGCATGTGCAAAGTTTTGTGAGTTTTCGAGCATGTTTAGGCCATCAAAAATGTGATTCATTTGGGAGAAGAATAATAATAGGCTGAGCAATTCCAATAGGGTCCTTACACCATCAGTGCTCGGGCCCTAAATATTAACAGCTTTGCCGTGAAGCAGCAGTAGTAAACAAACTTCATACATCCACACCAATAGGTGTCAGTATAAAGTCTTAATGAGACTAATGGCATTTAGTGAAACAAAGGGTGCATCTCAATCAGCTCCCTAGTTTTGTAGTCAGGGCACTAATCAGGGAGTCGGCCTTTATAAGGTCTGTCTCTCAATAGACCTTCATCACAGCGGAATTGATTACAGGAAGTGCTCATCAAAGCAGTGTATCGATTCTTCTGGTTATGTATTTTTTCAATGTGCTTTAGTCACTGCTTCACTTACCGGAAATAGGAAGTGTGATAAAGGTGATAAAGATTTTTTTGTTCCCTAATCCCACAATGCACCAAAAAAAAACAGGCAGTGAACACATCTAGTTAACATTCAAAATATATATTCGGCTGAAATGTTGTAAGCATATGTAACAGAACAAACAGCATAAAAAATAATATATAAAAAAAAAGATATAGGTCCTGTATGTTGTTGATTAATACCAGTGGAAACATTCATAGCCATGTCACCGAAAATTGAGTAATCACTGTCCTCACTGAACACACCCAAATGTTAGAAGTTTAAGCAGACAGTCTATTAATATTCTAATGACTGGTAGTTAACTTGTAGATGCAAATTTACTTAGAGTTAGTAGAATGTCTAAAGTGGACGATTGAAATAAAGCATTACCATGCTCTGTATCTACATATGCACTGCTTACATGTTTTTATTTTGTGAACAGCTACATTTACATTTAGGCTTCCCTACATATTTCAAATCCTCTGTGGAAATGTACAGAAAGGCCCTTAGAAGAAAAAACAGACAAGTACAGACAGTCTCTGACTCGTATATCACTTCAGATAGTCCCTGTTAGCACTGAGAGGCAGTGTTGCAGCCACTGTACATAGTGACTCTAACTGAAAAGGATCATCTTTTCTGCCCTTTCCACCATTCAAATCAACATTTAAAAAGACTAAACTAAAACATCTGCCTTATATGTATATGTAATACTGTTCTTTGTTCAGGGAAGAAGGAGGCGGGAACTGGCGAACATTTAATAATAATTTAATAATAAAACATAAACAAAACACAACATAAAGTCCAGGCCTGGTCCTCTCTCGTCCTTCACTGGTATCGCTCATCATTATATGCCTCCAAGCTCCCTCATGAGAGGACTCGAGACCGGTGTGCCTCGCAGGTGACGCTCATTCTCAATCACGCACCGGTCTCGCTCGCTCCTCCCAAGTCTCTCGCTTGCCAACCTCGCCACATACCCCTATCGCCCCTCGCAGGCCGGGGGGTACACCCGAGACGGCGCCTACTCCCCCCGGGGCGCAATCTCCGCGTCTGGGGGTATGGACAGACGAGACGAGAGAAACGGTAGACGGAGACACAGAAAGCGACAGGACGAGAGAGTGGAGAGAGGAAACAAAATAAAAAAATAAAAAAATTCTGGTCCGGTTCCTGGACACAGCCAGCTGAGAGGCTCTTCCTCGCGGTGCCATGCGATGGAACTGGAAACTCAGTGGACGACTCAATCCTCCTCCGCCCCCTGGCGGCCGGCTGTGGCTCCTCCTGTTGAGGGCAGCCGGCAGCGAGTCCCATGCTCCCTGCGAGTCCCATCATGGCGGATGGTAGCAGGCCCCAGCCCACGGCGAACGCCGGCGAGTCCTCCACTCCCTCTAGGATGGCAGCCACCCCACCTCAACCCAGGGGCACGGCAGCGAGCTCTCCGTCCCACCGGTCTTCACTTGCTCCAGCACCTCGCGGTCTTTTTTCTTCCGCGCTGCCCAACCTCCTCAGCACCGCGATCCCCCTCAGCAGCGAGGCCTCTTCGACAGCATGTCCCTCCTTCCTCCCGGGTTTCGGCACCAATGTAATACTGTTCTTTGTTCAGGGAAGAAGGAGGCGGGAACCGGCGAACATTCAAAAGACTTTAATAAATCAATAAACACAAAATGAAAGTAAAAGCGGCAGCCACTCACGGACGACTGCCGCGCACACACATAACAAAACGTAAATAAAACACAACGTAAAGTCCAGGCCTGGTCCTCTCTCATCCTTCACTGGTGTCGCTCATCCTTATATGCCTCCGAGCTCCCTCATGAGAGGACTTGTGAGAGGACTCACTCGCTCCTCCCACGTCTCTCGCTCGCCTACCTCGCCACAGTATTATATGTATATGTATTATATGTTGACCAAACAGAAATCTAAATCCAGGCTGATGTGTAATATCTCTATTCCTGATCACATTGCAGTATTCATCTTGTTGTGTTCATGACAACAACAAAACAGTAATCTAAAAGCAACTGAGGGCACATCTGATCTGACAAAACACCAAAGAGCTGCTTATGTTATTCATGTGGTTTTATGAAATACACAGTAACAGTGCAGGCAGAAAAGAAATTAATCTTACAAAAACATAAAACGATTGATACCATGAAGCCCAAATACATGGAAATGACGTCACCTCTATCACCTCCAGGCGATGTAATCCAGCTCTGGCAGTGTTAGATCAGTAAACTCGTAGCAGAAGGTAGGATATTTCTTCTTCCTCATTTGTCTCAACTACACAAACAATAGCTCAAAAACGGGTAAATAAAAGACCTCTCTGAAGAGCATTTTTTCCATTCCACACAAATTCAAACAGATGTCCTTTTGGAATAGCTAAACATAACAAACAACCTGATACCCAGTCTTCCTACAAAGCCTCTTCATTCCATCCATGTGAATGATGTGTGGCCAAGCACAGAGACTACATTGATCTCAGAGTTGCCACCAAACAAGTGATGTTTTCCCACTCAGGCACATATAAAACACAACCACCTGACTCTGCCGTTTCCACTCAAATCTAGCCATATCAATCCTGCACTATTACTGCAGCCTGGAGACAAACTGAGCAACTGTTGCAGAGATAAATGCAGAGTTGTTGCTTTTCCTCATAATAATAGAAGATATGGTCCAGTGTGGGCTCTACTTTGTCCTTGACCTGCCTTAAAACAAAATTGTTTTTTCTGTCCTTCATATTTGTCGCTTGTCAGATACAATACGATCCCAGTGCAGCTAAAATATCTATATCATAGTCTTTCTATCTAGTGATCAGTTGATATAACTTAAAAGTGATTAAATCCATTGACATTTCCAGGTCTCTCTGTCTACCTATTCAATCACAAAAAATATTGCACAAATTGTGTAAAAGTTGGAAAATTTCTGTGGTAAGACAAGACTAAAAAGCAGAAAAGCAAATTGATGATAATGTGAAGTGATCAAAGCAGCAGGGAATATATTTAATCCATTATACACTTTATTTACAAAGTTATTAAGCACGGAAACACAAAAAGTCAGAGAACAAAAAGAGTCTGTTAAAGTTTCTCAGTTGCTTTGGTATTTTCTTGAATCATCCTTAAGATATGCAAACCAGTAAGTGCATTTCTCAAAACAATCCATACAATCCCTGCAAAACCTGTATCTTGCTCAAAATCCTTGGTTCATCTCTCAAAAGTAAGTAATTACAGTGGGGCAAAAAAGTATTTAGTCAGCCACCAATTGTGCAAGTTCTCCTACTTAAAAAGATGAGAGAGGCCTGTAATTTTCATCATAGGTACACTTCAACTATGAGAGACAGAATGAGAAAAAAAAATCCAGAAAATCACATTGTCTGATTTTTAAAGAATTTATTTGCAAATTATGGTGGAAAATAAGTATTTGGTCACCTACAAAAAAAGCAAGATTTCTGGCTCTCACTTTAACTTCTTCTTTAAGAGGCTCCTCTGTCCTCCACTCGTTACCTGTATTAATGGCACCTGTTTGAACTCGTTATCAATATAAAAGACACCTGTCCACAACCTCAAACAGTCAGACTCCAAACTCCACTATGGCCAAGACCAAAGAGCTGTCAAAGGACACAAGAAACAAAATTGTAGACCTGCACCAGGCTGGGAAGACTGAATCTGCAATAGGTAAGCAGCTTGGTGTGAAGAAATCAACTGTGGGAGCAATTATAAGAAAATGGAAGACATACAAAACCACTGATAATCTCCCTCAATCTGGGGCTACACGCAAGATCTCACCCCGTGGGGGCAAAATGATCACAAGAACAGTGAGCAAAAATCCCAGAACCACACGGGGGGACCTAGTGAGAACTTTTTGGTAAAAACTCAACTTGTCGTGTTTGGAGGAAAAATGCTGAGTTGCATCCAAAGAACACCATACCTACTGTGAAGAACGGGGGTGGAAACATCATGCTTTGGGGCTGTTTTTCTGCAAAGGGACCAGGACGACTGATCCGTGTAAAGGAAAGAATGAATGGGGCCATGTATCGTGATATTTTGGAAACCAGAAACAGCAGACAATTATACATAAACAATTGCATGAATGTGCCAAAGCATTTGCAATTTGTTCAAAAGAATGAGAAATTGCCTTTATGATGTGCACAAGTGACTATGGTGACTACAAATTCAGTTGTAACAAATTAGCTCAAAGGGGAAATATTAATAATTAATCATAACTCGTTATAATTAATTATTAATATTTGGATCAGTTAACTGAATTAACTTCCTGTTAACTAACTGTTAATTAATTGTTAAGTAATATGTCATTGTGGTTATGAGTTTTGTATTAATTTTGAATTAGTTAACAGTCATGTGCCTCAACAAGTAAAGTCATAACATAATAATACCTTTGCAAATCATTAGCTAAAGATTAATTAAAGCAGACAACTGGAAGTTGAAATGCATGGCTTTGACCCATTGTGGTAATTAACATTAGTTAATATAATATGTTATTAGGGAATTAATACAATATGACACATTTAACTAATAACAATTTAATGATTACTTAATCTATTAATCATATATAATCTTCATTAGTTGCTGATGCAGTAATCATTAATAAATGGTTTAGTTCGTCATGAGTCATACATTAACTCATGATTATCTGTGCATTAGTTAAGCATGAATTAATGGATATTAGTGCACCCGTATTGTAAAGTGTTACCAAATAGTCTAACACCTGGGAGAACCGTCAGTTATGACTACAAGCTCCTTTGTTTGAACAAAGGGGTTTACAGCTTTAACTAACTAAACAGCGATTTTTGAATTTCGTACGTTACTTGCATTTGCCTGAGCTGTTAAAGAGCGTCCGGATATACAGTCGCAGGAGAAAGTCTTGATAGTTCGTTCCGATGGTGTTGCAGTTGCAATCGATTCCTTCCGTGTTAAGAGAAGAAGCAACAGTGAACTTGCAGAGACTCAGTTACGGTCGAATAAGGCCCACATGGCTTGATGTGTGTGGGGCTGGCCAGCGCAGCTGCCTCGGTGAGGGATGGTGAAGATTGTGTTTGATCGGTCCAGTCGTTACACAGTTGTGATCTGAGAAATGCACCAAAGCAACTGAGAAAAGCTGTATTAGCAGCAATGCCAGAGGATTTAATTACTTTGTGTAATCTTAACTGTATTTCGACCCAGTGTCCCTAAGCCTAGCTCTGATAATAATGTAGCGATGTGTGTTCTCGCCTAAAGGCATCATAGGGGTTTTTATCAGAGAAACGTGTTTTTATCAGAGAAACTAGGGTTGAATCTTCATGCAGCTGTCCTTAAAGGGGTCATATCATGAGGAATCAAATTCGCCTTGATCTTTTGAGATAAAAGAATATTTTTCTATGAAAACATATTGTAACTTTAAAAGGACAAAACTTCCCCCCAGTCCAAAAAAGAGCATTTACTGAAACTAAGTGCAAAAATGGTTCCTTGCACAATGACAAACTTTTCAAGAACTTATAGTGAGTTCATGCACTTTGGTATATGGAGCCTTGATAGCAAGTGACCCAACATGTGCTCCCAATGTCTCCTTCACTTCCTTTTTTGCCAAAAATGTGAAGCACATGGCAAATAAATTTAAGTTTTATTGGCTGAAGGGGATGTCATTTGACATTACTGAAATCGAATTTTATTGGTTGAACACCAAACATTTCAATACGTACAACAACCAACATAATAAAGCATTGCCAGATTCACGTTCATCTGTTTTAGACAAAACTCAAAGTGCTTTTCGCACCATTTCACTTTGAAAGTGCAGAGAAACATGCAAGAAGCAAAAAGATTTCATTATCACAGAAATGTCGCCACAGGCACATTTTTACAATGAGCCTGGGTTGATTGTTCATCTACACCAGAAGAACTAATGAAAGCAAGATGGGGAAATCCTGTCAAACATTGTGCTGTTTCTGGTTGTGTTTAGTACCTTTTGCTCAGCAGATCCTTCTCGAGGACCCAAATGTCATGAATGAGTGGCTGAGATTAATTCTTAAATTAAAGGCACATTTCACTCTTAATGGGGTGATGACATACAGTATTTTGCACTATATATACATATAGACAACATTTATAATATATATTTTACTAAGATGGCCGTAAATGTCAACGCTATCTCACGACCAATTCGTACGTATTTTACGAAGTGGCTAATTCGTACGAATTTGTATGACCTCACTCGTACAAATTTGTTCGATTTGTCTAAACCCATTTGTCATTTGTACGAATTCATACGAATTGGCCAACTCGTCAAATACGTACGATTTAGCAAAAATCGTACAAATTCGTACGAATTAGCCACCTCGTAAAATATGTACGAATTGCCGTGAGATCGGGTTGGAAATGTAGTCATCAGTGTCCCAATGTGTAGTGAGCTATATTATGTCCATGTACACTGATTGACAACCTATAGGGAGATGTTTTTGGAATAACAAGAAAGTTTCAAGTCCTAAAACTTAAAGTATGTTTTTTATAATATAATGACCTCAAAATATTTTTTATTGAAACCTAATATTCTATTTGACCCACTATACAAAATTTTTACACAGAATTGTATGCATATTGAAGTTTGGTAAAAGCTTTTTATTATTTGCATAAAGTGAGATTATTCATAATTTGATTGTTTAATATGTACCGGATGTCTTTTAATGCACAGCACCCTGATTAGTAGTAGTATATTTTCCCTTACATGTCCAGCCTTTTTGTTATTAGTTTTTGTAAAACTACAAACGCATTTTCTTCCCAATTAGGACATACTTATTTTCACATATTCCCTTTTCTCTCCTTCTGTTAGTCTTTCTTTTTCTCCATATTGAAACCAAGAGTTAAAACATGTGCCATGAAAATAGGTCACGTTTATTATAAACTGCAAAATCAATAACAAATGTGTTGTTTGGTTCCAAATATGAATCTACTCCCTATATACGTAGCTAGTTTACAAAATGTTGTAATTATGAATTTACAAAGAAAATTTGTATCAGTTTGTCATTCAGTAGGCCAACATGATAACAGTACTTTATTTAACTTAAGGTTAAACATTTACCAATGAATGTAAATAAAATGTCCCCCTGCCATTTGCTTCTGTGTTTTTTTTGTTTGTTTGTTTTTTAGTTTTTTAGCTAAAGATGTGTAAGTAGTGGTTGAAATGATTAATGCTTGCAATGATATGTCCTGTTATGCAGGTAGGTCTTTTTGCTTAATCAAGATAAATGCATTCTGAAATTTAGAGACAAAACATATTTTAGCATGAAAGGAATATATAAAAAAGAAGATACATTTTGCTTGGATATTTTGGCTTGGAAATTTTCTTTTTTTTCTGGAAATGAAACAGCAACAATGTATTCTGTCACATTTTTTTCTTGTGGCCTCCTCAAATGATCTGGTAGTTAGGCTGCTCCATCCTCCATGTCCAAAGGAGATGGGTCATGTCCCAAGGAGAATCTAAGCATTATTGGAGGGAACATCTGAGACTGAGGAGAGGCAAGCAGCTGTTTATATACTCTGGCTGTTGGCTGTTGATTGGAAGATTAGATGGGCTCGCTCCTCCCTAAATTACGTTTAGAACTTCACGTAAATGACACAACCACCTACTCATGTCATTCCTATTATATGTTCCGTGGTTTAGACATTTGTGTTTACAAGCCTAATGGAGTGGAAACACAAGTGGAGTGGAAACACACCAATTTGTGGATGTTACTGTGAATAATCCCCATTACTTTGTAAACGTGCAGCTTCCATGAACTAATCTGATCTAAAAAATCCTGATATTAATATCTTCTGCCCTTGGTCCTTGCGTTCAGCTTTAAAAAAAATACTTTGTATTGATGTGTAATATGTATTCTGTTCCGTTTTTATCTGATGTCATGTGAGTTCAACACAGTTTTAGCAGAAATTTCATCAGGAATGTCTCTCCTGCCTAGATTAAACCACAGATCTCCAATTCCATTTGTCTCTTTGTTACTGCCTCACAGCTGATCATTGTCATAATCCTTGTGTTCCCCTGGTAGAAGTCCACATGTTTAACATTGACAACAAAGTCATGTACCGCTGTGACAATTAATTGACCTTGACTGGTTCCACAGAGTGAGTCAAAATAGTGGGCATTGGTTAGGGACAGAGCCATAATGTTGCAGTGAGTCTTCTAATAGCTACATCAAAATTCCAAAATCATGTGCTTTGTATGGACTTGTATTCTCAAAAATAAGATGTTACCCATGAGATTTTGCTAATGAAAAGTGTTTTTTCTGGATAATGCACCTATAATGTTGTTGTGTAAATACTGTACAGCTGATTTCCCATACAGCAGAAGCACCTAGTGGCTTCTCAACAGCATGAAGAAGGTACAGTCAAACCAAAATTTATTCAGACACCTTCAACATTTCTCACATTATCACAGTTTATTTGCTATAGTTTATAAAATGGTAATAAAATATGTCAAGAACTCAGAGTGTCAGAACAAATTCATCTTGATAATGTCAGATAATACAATAATTTGATAGAAAGGTATGTAATGGATTACAATCAACCAATCAGCTGTCAGCTGTTAAATTTAAGTACACAATTAGATAATACCAATTTAGGTCAACCAATTACCAAGCAATGCTTAATTTTGTTCAGTCTGTGGTGTAAAAGGTCCCATTAGCAATTAAAGAAAAGACACTTAAGCAAAACATGGTCAGGTCAAAGTGTGATCAATTTTACTGGTAGTCCACTGTATAAATAATTTTTGGGTATAATATGTCAGTTTACTTTATTTTGCTATCCTCACTTACATAAATGAACTAGTGTCCTACACCCACTAGTAAAAAATTATATCTGGCGCTGAATAATTTTTAGTTTGACTATATATATATATATATATATATATATATACACGATCAGGCATAACCTTATAATCTAATATTGTGTTGGTCCCCCTTTTGCTGCCAAAACAGCCCTGTCTCGTCGAGGCATGGACTCCACTAGACCCCTGAAGGTGTGTTGTGGTATCTGGCACCAAGATGTTAGCAGCAGATCCTTTAAGTCCTGTAAGTTGCGAAGTGGGGCCTCCATGGATCTGACTTGTTTGTTCAGCAAATCCCACAGATGCTCGATTGGATTGAGATCTGGGGAATTTGGAGGACAAGACAACACCTCAAACTCATTGTTGTGCTCCTCAAACAATTCCTGAACCATTTTTGCTTTGTGGCAGGGCGCATTATCCTGCTGAAAGAGGCCACAGTCACCAGGGAATATTGTTTCAATGAAAGGATGTACATGGTCTGCAACAATGCTTAGGTAGGTGGTACGTGTCAGAGTAACATCCACATGGATGGCAGGACCCATCTTGCCTTCTTCCCATAGTGCATCCTGGTGCCATGTGTTCCCCAGGTAAGTGACGCACATGCACCCGGCCATCCACGTGATGTAAAAGAAAATGTGATTCATCAGACCAGGCCACCTTCTTTCATTGCTCCGTGGTCCAGTTCTGATGTTCACGTCCCCACTGTTAGCACTTTCGGAGGTGGACAGGGGTCAGCATGGGCGCCCTGACAGGTCTGCGGCTATACAGCCCCATACACAGCAAACTGTGATGCACTGTGTATTCTGACACCTTTCTATTAACCCCCAGAGCCGTGTGGAGCACGTTTATTTGATAAAAAGGTGCATGTTTTATGGACTTCCAAAACAGCTATTATAAAGCTTGGATTATCCAGGACTTTTTTAATATAACTCCGATTTTATTTGTCTGAAACAAGAATGTCATATACACCTAGGATGACTTGAGGGTGAGTAAATCATGGGCTTATTTTCATTTTTTGGTGAACTATCCCTTTCAGCATTAATTTCAACATATATGGTAAAAACTAATCTTTTTAGCAATAGATAAAGGCTTAAAGCAGTTTGGAACTGTTTTTCTTCGTGGAAGCTTTGTGTAAGAGCTAATAAAATGTTTAAACTCAAGACAATATTTCATGCCTAATTTACTTGAGACAACTAGCCGTGTAATAAGCGGGATAATGTACATTCAGCCGGTTGTTATCGCAGAATAAACCCCTTCAGAGTGACGCAAGACCCCTCCACTTCATGTCGGAGTCCTGATAACAACCGGCTAGATGTACATTATCCCTTACGTATAATTTGTATAACTGTTACACAAACAAGTCATCTGCCAGGCTTAGGTAAGTGTGTGTGTGTGTATGCATATGTGTGTATGCATATGTATGTGTCGCATGCAACTTGTACAAACTTGTGCGCAAATAATTCACTTTCCAAGTTGAAGCCCACAGTCAGGGTGCAGTGATTTGGAGGTGGAAGGAACAACTCATCTCTGGTCGTTACCGGCAATGAACTCTGAGATGAGTGCAGTCACACTCCTCTCCCACACTCCCCATGGGAGTACAGCGGGATGAGAAAACCAGGCCCCCTGAAGGGGGTCTCAAACGCACAGTCCCTCACAGCCTGAAGTATAAAGATTAACACGCCAGGAGCCATTATATATTAAAACAGAACACAGAAAAAGATGCCAAGCAAAAGTAAACATTTCCCTTTTTATTTTCTTTGTATTTGTTTGTAATGAATAGGTTGCATTATGAAACACAGATTTCCTCGCCTCCCTCCTACTGATATATCATTCATTGGTGCAAGCTTTCCATGAAATAATCTTATTGGGAATCAAGCACACAGCAAAGGTGGCAAAAAAACGTTTTTTTTTTCCCTCAAACACACACACACATATACATGCACAAACACACCTCATTTCCCCCAGACAAAAGAATTAGTCTACAGAGCATGAGATGGGTGACTGCACTAGGGCAACCTCTTCCTATTCTCCGACAAAGACACGCGTAGATTTCACTCTAGCTCTGTCTCTCTCATTTCACACTTCTGTGTCTGTCTGATGGTGTCCAAGCATCCTCTGGCTCTTTCTGTTCATGCCAGTCCTTCAGAGACATAAAACCCATACACACTTACGCTGTCTGACACATGTTGTGAGCTTAAACCACTGACCAAAATTCTTTGTTAAAAAGATTATTGTGTTTTCTCTTTGTTTTCTCAGGTTTGAGACTTGCTTCTGGCTCTGGCAGCTTTGGCTTGTTAACTTGTGACTCTACAGGAAGTTAAATTTCACAAATGGCACCACTTGATTTGGTTTATCTCATCACAGGACACTGCCACAGTCAACCAGAGAATACAGGAACACTGTGTATGAAACAGCATATTTGACCAACACACACACACACACGAATACACACCAGAAGAGTACACTGTAAAATCCAACAACTTTTACTTAGTTCACCCAAAAATGAAAATTCTGTAATTAATTACTCACCTGTAAGACCTTCGTTTATCTTCTGAACACAAATAAAGATATTTTTGATGAAATCTGAGAGCTCTCTGACCCCTCCATAGACAGCTATTTAATTAACACTTTCAAGGTCCAAGGTAGGAAAGACATCGTTAAAATAGTCCATGTGACTCCAGTGGTTCAAACTTAAATTTATGAAGCGTCGAGAATACTTTTTGTGCGCAAAAAACAAACAAAAATAACAATTTCAGGAGCTGACCAATGTACACCACATAGAAGACTGTCAAAGACGAGAAGAAATTGTTGAATAAAGTCGTTATTTTTGTTTTTTGCGCACAAAAAGTATTCTCGTCACTTCATAAAATTAAGGTTGAACCACTGGAGTCACATGGACTATTTTAACAATGTTTTTACTACCTTTCTGGACCTTGAAAGTGTTAATTAAATTGCTGTCTATGGAGGGGTCAGGGAGCTCTTAGATTTCCTCAAAAATATCTTAATTTGTGTTCTGAAAATGAATGAAGGTCTTAGGGGTTTGGAATGACATGAGGGTGAGTAATTAATAACAGAATTTAAATTTTTGGGTGAACTAACCGTTTAATGTACTAAATTGTAAAAATCTGTACTATTCACAAACTATGTCTTGTTTACTCAGAAAACCCAAGTTAAGATTAATTGATTAGTTTGAGTGCCATTTTGTCAAGCAAAAATAAATAAATAATAATAATTGAGGCGGGGAATGCAATTGTCAATGCAACTAAAAAAGTTGAGAGAACATCACATAAGCTGACTTCATAAATTGTTGTTGATTTTCCTAAAATGTTTTAGTTTGAACTCACCATTATGGGTATTAGTGTTACCTTTTGTTGGGCACTTGGAACTTCATTTATATTTTTGTAATTCTCTTCCTATTGATGCTAACACTTAAGTCATAAACACCTTGCGAAATCTTTATTTGGGTTGATATAATCCCTCTATATTTGTGACGATATCTTGCAATTAATCATACTTAAGTCACACCACACAGACTTCAACATCCAACATGCAAAACACAACAATGGTATAAGTCAAGAGTAAATCTAAAGTAAAGTATCAACTCTCTACAGTTCTTTTTTAGTTACTAGAACTCTTGTGTAAGTGAACTATACTATCTAAACATTTGTCAGCACATCATACTTTTCCTATTTCACTTTCAGATTTAGAGCTGTTCTTTTCAATAAAATAGTATTCAATATGTTGTTCTCTTTCAAAAGCTACAATCGATGCTGCGCTGCTTAGCACATTGGGAACGTCTTTATCGTGACCAGCTGTGAATATAGTGTGTAAACACGTCAATGGAATTGCCCTAGAGCTTTTATAGCCTCTGTTAGTGACATCATCAGAATGTGCCAGCATCAGAGGCTATAAATAGATGAGCCACAGGTGCATCGTCAGGTCTTTTGTCTTCAGAGGCCATTCTGTGTTGGTGTGCATCAAAAAATCTCTCTCTCTTTATCTGACTACAGATCTTTGTTAGGAGTTAGATTTCAACTGCAGTGTGCAGATTTTCTCTTTCCCATCTCTGTCTCACAAGTGAAAAGAGTTAAATCAAAGAAAACCAAGTGCTGTGTCCCTCCATGTTCTTTCATGTCCTATGCCAGAAATGGATACACACACTTACTGCTTTGTTTGTTTGGGGGAAGAGCATGCGGCTGCTGCGTTGGAGCAGGGCGAGTGTGAGCACTGTGAGTTATTCACAGTTGAAATGCTTTGTGCTCGTCTTGGCTACTTCCAGACCGCACCCGTATTACCATCACAGGGCTCCCGCAGGGATTTGGCTGACGATCAAAAGACGGGTCCATCCCTTTCGTTTGCTTGCTCACCAGATCTATATGTTCCCTTGTGTGATTCTGATGCGCTCCCCGGTTCTTCTTCGGGTCATGCAGGGGACAATAATGAAACTCTTGGGTCTGCGGACTCTGAGCAGCCAACAATAAATCCGTCGAGAAATTAACTGAGGTGGTTACTCACGCAGTGGCCAGATTACAGCTTGACTGGCCTCGCGAACAAGAGACCCCCAAACGTAGTAAGCTAGAGGATAGGTTTCTATTAAAGTCATGGAGAAAACCATATACATTCCGTGTCTTTGTGCCTTCGACGTTGACTTTTTCGACTATCTTGGGTGCGAAGTCGTGGGGGTATGCGGAGATGCCTCAGGTTGAAGAGACGCTTGCGAACTATCTCTCGCCTGGGTCTGCATCTTCACTTAAAAGACCTACCCTCCCCACGAAGCCATGTAGAACAACTTTGGCTATCGTGGGAAAAGCTTATCAAGCTGCAGGTCAGGCTGGTGCTGCGTTGCACACTATGACAGTGTTACAGGCGTACCAGGCTGATCTCTTGAAGGACATTATGATTGACGGGGATAAAAGATAAAGTGCGCTTTTCTCATTGATTCCCCGGTTTCTTCCTCTGGCCTGTTTGGTGACTCTGTAAACACAGTAGTCTCCAGGTTCAGATAAGTTAAAAAGCATGAGGAAGTTTTTGTACAGTTCCTTCCTCGCCGAGAGGGGAGGGGCCATCGGCTCATCTAACATCCCCTCAACAGGAAGTGTCAAAATTGTTACCACTCCCAGAGAGTCTGGCAAAAACTTCTGCCAGCGTGGAAACTTCTGCCAGGCATTTCTGCATGGGTGTTAAGCACAGTAATATTATAATACAGAATCTAATTTATTTGTCGTCCTCTGCATTTCAACGGCGTGGTCGCTGGCGCATGTACTGTCACAAGAGCTACAAACTCTACTTAACAAAGAGGCCATACAACATGTTCCTCTTCTGGAGAGAGAGTTGGGCTATTACAGCAGATACTTCCTGGTTCCCAAGAAGGGTAGGGGGTTGTGTCCAATCTTAGATCTTTGAGGCTTAAACCGTATAGTTAAAGCGCTCAAGTTCATGATGTTAACCGTAAAGACGGTCGTGTAACAAATTCAACATATAACAAAATCAGACACAATTATTTATTCATTATATTTAATGAATGATCCAGCAACTTATTCTCCCAACAAAGTTTGGTGAAACCATCCCCAAAAACTACAACTAACATCCCTAGTGCAGCTAACACCGGGCCTCGGGTTACAGGACACATGGGAACTGATAAGGTTTTGCGACCAGAAAGAATTTGCAGAGAGCTGTGACTCCCACTCAATTCTTTTTACAAATAAACCATCTTTAACCCATATAGCCTATATATAACCACTTGAGAAATATATAAACATATATCCATCTCATGATTTGTCTTTATAGGGTTTGGTCTATGTATTAATTCAATCTCAATTTATGTTTTAGAATTGCATACTATGGTTAACGAAAATCATGTGTATGGCATGTTTGGTGTCTACAAAGTTGTAATTTAAATATCTGAATGATTGTGTATATGATATGTCGATACCTGTGCAACATATTAGTATTACAAGAATCTTTAATAGTTCCTTCATCAGCAGCCAATCTGCAAACGATCTACCTGAGACAAAGGATCGTAAAACTTTTCCTCCAAAAGCCTGAATCAGTTGGCTCACTGACTGAAGAGGTGGTGACTTCTTGCAGACTTTAAAGAGAGACGCACAGATCCTCTCTCTCTCTCTGGACCGAAACGACATGTCACCTTGGCTGTCTCTCAGCCGGCCAAGTAGGCCAGGCTGATAAGGCCTACACACACATCAAGCCATGTGCGTCTATGGGACAGGAAACCCGATGCCACCACATGGCCGGTGGGCCGGCAGGCCCAACACCTCAAGCCATGTGCAACTTCCCAGGTGTTTTCATAACTTCATCCATCTGTTCTGACCAGGTTTTCAACCACTTTAACTTTGCCTCTTACCATGTATGTGTGATGTGTATGTATGTTTTATGTTAGTTTAGTCTTGTCCGTGATTTAGTTAAAGTTTGTGCACAATATATGTTTGGTTCTGACTCCCTGCTGCAAACAAATTGTCACTTAAATGATCGATCTTGTTATGTGCTATAAGTGCTTATGTAAATACAAAGGAAAAATTATTTTCCTGCGGCCATGAAAATTATCCTTTTCTTAGAATTAATTAATAATCAATACTGAGCGTTCACAGGATGGATTGATTGTTATGTTAATGTAGCTACATCAAGTTAATCTCATTAACTGATTCAAATATTCATAATTAATCATAATGAATAATCATAATGAGTTATGAATAATTAATTTCCCCTCTGAGCTAATTCGCTACAAATATCATGATTGGTTTTTCAAAATCGATCTGAAGGATGCATGTTTTCACATATAAATATTGCCACAACACTGGAAGTTCCTGAGGTTCGCTTTCGGCTTTCAGCTTACCAATTTCGGGTTCTTCCATTCGGCCTAGCCTTGTCACTCTGCACGTATACAAAATGCATGGATGCAGCACTGGCTCATTACGATTCCGGGCATTCACATTTTGAATTACATAGACGATTGGTTAATCATAGCACAATCGCAAGAGATGGCGCTTCAACACAAAGACATAGTGTTAGCTCATCTAGTTTCTCTAGGGTTGAGAATCAACACCAAGAAAAGTGTTCCTGCCCAGAGAACAACTTATCTAGGGATTGTTTGGGATTCGGTCACGATGCGGGCACAACTGTTTCCCACTCGAACCGAGACCATTCAGCATACCCTGAGCAAAGTCAGACTAGGCCAAGATCTCACTGTTTGTCAGTACCAAAGAGTGTTAGGCCTCATGGCATCAGCATCCACAGTGATCCCTTTGGGCCCAGGACAAGTTTCTGTCACTCTGGGCAGTGTACATTCCGAGGCAATTGAATGGGGGAGCGGATTAACTGTCCACACAGAAATTACAGATGAGGGAATTAAACTCCACCCAGAAGTAATGAATCAGATCTGGACCAGATTTTACGAAGCAGAAATGGACCTCTTCGCCTCTTTTCAGACAGCGCAATGTCTCCTCTACTTTCTGAGTCACCCAGCCCCCCCTGGGTCTGGACGTGATGGCACACACATGGCCCAAAATGTGCCTGTATGCGTTCCTCCAGTCTCTCTGCTCCCGGGAGTTCTAGCCAGAATTCGCCATCAAGGGTCTTGCATCTTACTGATAGCGCGTTGGCCGAACAGAGTATGGTCCTCTGGGATAATGTCTCTCCTCAACGGCTCGCCATGGGCGATTCTAGAGAGGAGGGACCTTCTGTCTCAGGCAGGGGGCACAATATTCCATCCCAGGCCTGACCTGTGGAACCTTCATGTTTGGCCCCTGATGGGTACCAACTGAGGGACACTGGGTTTTCGCCTGACATTATTGAGACCATTCTAAGTGCTAGGGCTTCCTCCACTAGAAAAAGTTATGCCAGCAAATGGGGTGTTTTTGAAAGGTGGTGTACGACACATAATGCAGATCCAGTCAGTTGTCAGATTGCTTCAGTTCTGGACTTCCTGGACTCTCAGGGTTTATGTGGCAGCGCTTTTGGCTTGCCACGCCTTGGTTGACGGGGTGCCACTCAGGAGACATCCTCTGCTTGATCGTTTCATTTGTGTGATTGAGGCCTCCCGTAAGAACCAAGATCCCTTCATGGGACTTAGCTATAGTCCTCAAAGGGTCTGGTTGAGACCCCCTTTGAACCTCTAGAGTCAGCGTCTGACAAACTTCTGACCCTAAAGATATTTTTTTCTCATGGCTATAACTTCCTTAAAAAGAATCAGGGATATGCAGGCTCTTTCAATATCACCATCCTGCTTAGACTTTGCCCCAGGAATGGTGAAAGTGATTGTGCATCCTCATCCTGTCACGGTTCATGAATTCACTTACTCATTCTCTCTCTGTGTGTGTGTGGTTGTGTTGGAGGCGTGGTCACTGATTGCTACCGATCTCCTTATCACCACCAGCTGCACATCATTACACCTGCCTATTTAATGTCTCATCACCCACTCTTGTTTGTCAGATCGTCACAGCCTGTCCGGTGTTCCAGCGTGTGTTTGTGTGTGGATTCGGGCCGCTTCTGAGTTTACTTTCCAGTTCCTGTCCTGGATTCCCTCTGCTGTGGATTTGCCCATTGCGTCCCTGTGTCACCAGCGACTGCATCCTTGTCCTGCCTTCCTGGACTCACCTGCCGGTTTGGACGCTGCCTGTGTTCCTGTGCTGTGGTTTTCTGTGCTCTTCGCTCTTGTGTTTTCTGAGAATAAACCTTACTCACTTGAACTCGCTACTGGATCCTTTTGCAGTTATTTCCACTCTTCCTCTTGTGACAGTACGATCTGACCAACAATGGATCCAGCGAGATTGGCCGAATTACAAGAGTACCTATTTAACAACATTCAGCGGATGGACAGGCAAGACGAGCAGGCGCTTGCTACCGCACAGGCAGTACAGACGCTGGTGGCGCAGGTGTCCGAGCTTTCTACCCGGATCCAACAACTGTCATCACCCACTGCGCCAGACCCGCCGCCTGTTCCCCTCAATCTATCTAACACCACCGGTCATCATGAGCCGCGCATTCCCACGCCGGAGCGTTATTCGGGTGAGCCTGAATTATGCAGATCATTCCTTACCAAGTGCTCTATGTTCTTCTCTCTACAGCCATTGACGTTCGCTACGGAGGAGTCCAGAGTGGCGTTGGTGCTTACACTGCTCTCGAGACGCGCGGCTCAGTGGGGAACGGCGGTGTGGGAGAATAAACATCCTTGCTGTTCCTCGTTCCTGGCACTCACGCAAGAGATGAGACGGGTCTTTGACCGTGCCATAGTGGGCCGCGAGGCGGCGCGCAAACTAGCGGAGCTTCGTCAAGAAAACCGACCCGTCTCCGACCATGCCATCGAGTTTCGGACACTAGCTGCTGAGTGCAAGTGGAAAGAGGAGGCGCAGTGGGACATTTTCCTGCATGGGCTGGCTGACCGTGTTCAAAAGGAGATTTATACTCTGGAATTACCCAAGAGCCTCAATGAACTGATGGTGTCCACGCGATCTGCGGCCACGTTCCCAGGCTGTTTTCTGAGTTTCCGGAGGTTTCCAGTGGGAGCACGGTCAGCCCTCCAGTCGATCATGAGCCCATGCAGGTGGGTAGAGCTCGGCTTTCCCGGGAGGAGAGAGAACATTGCCGATCGAGAGGACTCTGCCTCTACTGCGGAGCGGCGGGACATTTCCTAAACCGCTGCCCAGCAAAAGATCAAGCCCGACAGTAGGGAAGAGGTTACTGTCGGGTGGGTTCAGGCAGGGGAAATCCTCGTCAACTACTCTCCTCCCGGTAAGACTGCAATGGGCAAACAAGTCGCATCGCTGTCAGGCCTTGGTGGACTCGGGAGCGGAAGGTAATTTTATGGACAGAACTTTTGCACTTCACCTTCAAATTCCAATCATGCCACTTCATCACACGATTTCCGTCAGTGCACTCAATGGACAAGAACTCCCGGACATTTAATTCACCACTGACAAGATCACCCTCATAACTTCAGGGAATCATACAGAGAAACTGGAGTTCATGATCACTGACTCTCCGTTGGTTCCCATTGTCCTGGGCCACCCTTGGTTGATTGAACACAACCCCAGGGTCGACTGGGGCCACAATTCGATTTCGGCATGGAGCAATCAGTGTTATGCCTCTTGTCTTGTGTCTGCCTGTACGTCTGTGTCTAGTTTTGTGTTGCAGGATGAGCAGGTGAATTTGTCAAACGTGCCGAGGGAGTACTTCAACCTGACGGAGGTGTTCAGTAAGTCCCGGGCTGCTTCTCTACCTCCGCATCGTCCCTATGACTGTGCTATAGATTTACTGCCAGGTACGTCTCCGCCTAAGGGCAAGCTATATTCACTTTCTGCTCCAGAAAGGGAGGCCATGGAGAAATACATTTCTGATTCTCTGACTTCCGGGTTCATCCGTCCTTCCTCTTCTCCAGCGGGGGCGGCGTTCTTTTTTGTGGGTAAGAAGGATGGTTCTCTGCGACCTTGCATTGATTACCGAGGGTTGAATAAAATTACGGTAAAGAATATTTATCCTTTACCGTTGATGTCTTCAGCCTTCGAGAGGTTGCAGGGAGCCTCCGTATTCACAAAACTGGACTTACGTAATGCCTATCATTTGGTCCGCATAAGGGAGGGGGATGAGTGGAAGACCGCGTTTAATACTCCCAGGGGCCATTTTGAATATTTGGTCATGCCCTTCGGGCTGTCCAACTCCCCTGCGGTCTTCCAAGCACTCGTCAATGACGTGCTGAGAGACATGGTCGATCAGTTCATTTATGTCTACCTGGATGACATATAGATTTTTTCCTCTTCTCTCCAGGAACATGTTCAGCACGTCAGACGAGTGCTCCAGAGGTTGCTAAAGAATGGGCTTTTTGTCAAGGCGGAGAAATGCGCTTTCCACGCACAGTCTGTTCCATTTCTGGGGTATATCATCTCATCCGAGGGAATGTGCATGGATCCCGAGAAGGTTAAGGCTGTGGTGGATTGGCCAAGTCCAGATTCCCGTAAGGCCCTTCTTCCTGGAGCCAACTTTTCATGGGCCTCAAACTACCTCCAGCGTACGGGAGGATTCACCCCGTGTTCCATGTGTCCAAATTAAAACCTGTATTTCATTCCCGCATTAACCCGCCTTCTTCGGTCCCCCCCCCCCGCAGCGACTCGTAGATGGGGAACCAACCTATACGGTCAATCGTATTCTGGACTCGAGGCGGAGGGGACGCGGGTTCCAGTACTTGGTGGACTGGGAAGGTTACGGGCCGGAGGAGAGAAGTTGGGTTCCTGCTAGGGACATACTGGATCACTCCCTTATTGATGATTACAATCAACGGGTAGGTTCTCCTGGGAGCGCCAGGAGGCGCTCCTAGGGGGAGGGGTAATGTCACGGTTCATGAATTCACTTACTCATTCTCTCTCTGTGTGTGTGTGGTTGTGTTGGAGGCGTGGTCACTGATTGCTACCGATCTCCTTATCACCACCAGCTGCACATCATTACACCTGCCTATTTAATGTCTCATCACCCACTCTTGTTTGTCAGATCGTCACAGCCTGTCCGGTGTTCCAGCGGGAGCTAGTGTAGATCCAGTCATTCTTGAGACCTTTTGCCCTCCGCCGTTCACAATGCTGGATCAGGAGAAACTTCTTAGACTATGTTCAATTCATGCTCTTCAGGCCTACGTCCACCGCACTAGCCAGTGGCGTAAGTCAGAGAAACTGTTCGTTTGTTATGGGGGCCGTAACAGAGGGGCGGCCGCCACCAAACAGACCATATCACATTGGGTCAGGGATGCTATTACTCTTGCTTATGAGGAGCGCGGTCAAGCTTCACCGACGGGTCTAAGGGCTCCCTCCACCAGGGGGGTCACCTCCTCTAGTGCAACTTGTTTGTGATGCGGCAGGCTGGTCCTCTCCGCACACTTTCATACAATTTTATAGTTAGGATGTTCATGCCACTCCAGGCTCACACGTCCTTGAGTCGACATCCCAAGCTAATGTCTAGGGCCTTGTTGCGTTCTTGTGAGCACACCTACACAACCGTAAGTGGTCCAGACAAGCACGGCGGTGTGGGTATTCTCGTTCCCAATGCGCTAAGCAGGGCAGCATCGATTGTAGCTTTTGAAAGGGAATGATCCGGATTACTTGACTGTAACCCTTTTCTCTGAAAAAGCGGAACGAGATGCTGCGCTGCATTGCCGTGCTGAGGATGTCCCAGGACTGCTCTTCAGACAAAATATCCTGATGATGCACCTGTGGCTCATCTATTTATAGCCTCTGATGCTGGCGCATTCTGATGATGTCACTAACAGAGGCTTTAAAAGGTCTAGGTCAATTCCATTGACGTCTTTACACACTTTATTCACAGCTGGTCACGATAAAGATGTTTCCAATGCGCTAAGGAGCGCAGCATCTCGTTCCGCTTTTTCAGGGAACAGGGTTACAGTCAAGTAACCCAGATCATTCCTCCATCTTGACTGATGTAATTCTGTAAGTGATGTGGGCAGGAAGAAGTGGAGGAGAGATCAGCCTCTCTCTCACACTTTGAGCAAACACTTTCAGATGAAGAGCACATTTACAAAGCAACACTTTGGCATTGAAATAAAGTCTCCATCTGCCATGTCATCAATTAGAGTTGTGTTCTGTCCCGTCTTCCCAGCAGACACACTAATAATATACATTAAGCAGCACATGGTGAGGGATGAAATTAGCCGTTAGCCCAATTCACAGCCTGTCCAATCGCAGAGATATTTGCATACTCTGGAAGGTCTGGTTTGCAAAGAGCGGACCCTGTGCTAAACAGATAAGGACATTAAAGCACCGACGAGCCAAGGCTCACTCCCTCTTCCCTCATTAATATTTTCAGGCCTTTTCATCTCTTGGCCATGAACCATGTATCTGGGGAGAGAAGTATTAAACTTATCTTCACAATTACCACTGAACTCAGAGAATTGTATCATTTCTCAAAGTAATATAGTGCTGGGTTTCCAGAGAATTCTCTTAAGCTTTTATGCACATTCCTGGGCAATAATACAATGGTATGCAGTAACAGGAAAGTATTAGAGAGAGGATCACTTCATTACTATAAACTCCCATACTGCTCTAGCACACCGATGCTACCGCACACACACTACAAGACGGCACTATATCCTATGGTCTGTGTGTAGTATTTAGTCTGATGTAATGCAAATGATGCATTTAATTTGACAGAGTCTTACTCTTCTAGAGTCAACATGACTGTGACTGGTCTCCACTCCATCCGAACACCCACTGATTACGCCTCAGGAACCCTGTTAGCTTTGATGTGGAATGCTAAGAAAAAAAGGATTCTCATTGCTCCAAGCATATAGTAGTTAATGCATACAAGCACACGTGCATTGTTTTTAAGTCTGCTGTAAGTGTGAAGCTACGCCCAAGATTTGTTTTTGCCTATTCGGCAGAGATCAGCCAACGCGGTTCCTGATGCCTGTGCGGTGCTAAGACCCCGTTTTAAAATGGAAACAAATAATTAATTAAGCCTTAATCTTTACAGCCGTGGCTAGGTCTGTTCCTGTTTGCCTCTAGCACCATTCAAGGCAGTCTGAGAGTATACAGCACTTTATCTTGCTGTTTTTGCTGATTGATTAAAGATGTAACACTGATGTCAACAATCTGTCATTTCACTCTCTGTGCAGCTGGTACCAAAGAACGCTTCTAATCCATCTCTTCAAATGGAACGCAGAAGTTTGTCTCTCTGGCAATGCCCTAATTTGGTTTGTTTATTAGACATCAGGACACAGGAAATTTGTTAATTTCTCTAATGTGGTGTCAGAGACACTCTATATCCTGTTCCAACTCTTGTTGTTATAACATTTATTTGCGTGTTTATATAGACTGGACCAGTGAATTAGTGTCACCATGAAATCAAAATTGACAATTATTTTGCAGTATTTAATATAAATGAGTTATCCATGCACAATATATATATATATTTGGGCATAGTATAGTAGGCAAGTTGGTGTGTTGACGTGTTCGCTTTCAAGTCTTGCGCTTGAACGGACAAATTCACACAAAAATTGTCAACATGCCCGTCTTGGGGATTACCCTAGCAGACTAAAGGCTGATTTATACTTCTGCGCCGGACCTGCGCCGTAGCCTCTACGCTGTGGGCTATGCACCAATTTTCATTTATACTTCTGTGTCGCTGTCCATGTTGACGTGCAATTACACAGGCAGAGGGAGCATGTGTACCCCTGAGGGAGGGGTTATGGCAGACCAATCACATCGCTTGCGATCTGCGTAGAATTGATGCGTTGTTACATTTTTGGAGAGGTGCATGTCAGGGTACGTGCTACACACAGCCTATGACGTAGCTACGGCGTACACTCGATGCAGAAGTATAAATTGGGCTTAAGGGCCCTATTATACACCCGGTACAATGCAATGCGCAGCAGCACAAACATTTTTAAATATTCAAAATAAAAGGATTCCTCTTTGGAGAAGCGTTCAGTCTTTCCACTTGCAAATTCTGCCATTTAAATAGCGAATGTGCCATGGTGCAAGTGCAACTGGCTTTTAAAGGGAATGGGAGATGAGGTTTATTGCACTTTACGCCCAAAACACACCCATGACTCATTAAGAGACTAGGTACAACCCTTTGGACCATGAGTCTGGCGCACCGACCATTTTTTCCAGCATTAAACTAGCAAAAGTGCTTCAGACCATTCGCTCACATCGTTAAAATAGGGCCCATAGTCGGTTACGTCTTAAGTGAACGTAAACAGTCGAGAAAGACAACGCGTGTATCAGTATCAGTTTACTGGATTTGTGCATTGTGTCTTACAGCAGTCTAATATTTCTGCTGTCTCTGATTTTAATGTTATTCAAACAACAATAAACAAGGAAATCACTCACTGCTATAGACTGAATAGCTTTTGTAACTTTAAGGGAACACTCCACTTTTTTTGAAAATAGGCTCATTTTCCAGCTCCCGTAGAGTTAAACAGTTGAGTATTACCGTTTTCGAATCCATTCAGCCGAACTCCAGATCTGGCGGTAGAACTTTTAGCATAGCTTAGCATAGATCATTGAATCGGATTGGACCATTAGCATCTCGCTCAAAAATGACCAAAGACTTTTGATATTTTTCCTATTTAAAACTTGACTCTTCTGTAGTTACATTGTGTACTAAGACCGACGGAAAATGAAAAGTTGCGATTTTCTAGACTGATATGGCTAGGAACTATACTCTCATTCCTGCATAATAATCAAGGAACTTTGCTGCTGTACCATGGGTGCAGCAGGCGCAATGATATTACGCGGTGCCTGAAAATAGGCTAACTTCTGTCAACATAACCAACGTGACAACCTGCTTGCACAGAGAGCGTGCTGGGGACTATTTTCAGGCGCTGCGTAATATCATTGCACCTGCTGGTACGGCAGTTCCTTGATTATTACGCAGGAATGAGAGTATCTTTGTATCTTTGCTCTATTGTATTTATTTGTGCTGTTGCTTGTAGTTTGATTAATTGTTTTATGTTCTTTATTTTTATTTGACAGTAGTCCATTTTTCCCTGAACATAGCACATAACGAACCATACCGAAACCGTGACCCTAAAACCGTGATACAAACCAGATTTGAACCATTACACCCCTAGTGTTTACTGGGCGAAGGTGGGACAATCTGTCACTCACATGAGATCACAGCAAAAGCCACAACGATCCAATCAATTCCAGATGGACAATTTTTTTACTTGTTCGAGAAGCCGTTTTACTTGGCTATACGTCACAAGAAAAGACTATTGCAACTTCTATTTCATGTTGACTTTAAACTCAAAATTAAAGTTGTCATAATTTACTCACCCTCATGTCCTTTTAAGGAAAAATTCTGAAGATTGGTCGTTCTTTTCAGAACAGTTACAATAAATGGAGTTTGAAGCATTTGATTTGATTTAATTCGATATAGTTGCGTACACTCACTTTATTGAACACAACAAACACGGCCTCTGTGAACAACTTAAGTCAACTAGTGTCACACTGAATACAGTCTGTGCTGAAACAAGTGGTCCATTTTACACATGCACAAGTCTTCTGAAGTCATATACGTGTAAGAAACTGACTAAAAAACAGTCCTAGCTCTTCTTAGTATGCCATTACAGTTCATGAGGAAAGTACTGTAGTATTCTAATTTGTGAATACATTTTTCTTTTGAATCAGATCTTTTCAATAAAGCAGGTTCACAAAATCAAACTGAATCAAAGATTTCTCCAGGTATTACAAACCTAATTGGTGTAAACGTGGTCATGTGCTAATGCATTCATCTGATGCCACAAGTCTGTTTTTAATAAATGCACCTTTTGGACTGCGGGGTGGTTGATTTAAGTTCTTAATGTTTTCAATAATCTCTTTTATCTGAAATGACCATGAAAAATGTGATCCCTCATGATATAAAGCCTTTAAACATTGTTTTTATTAATTTAGATAGTGTTTATTTGTTTATTGTATATATAAATTTTACAACTTAATTATTTTTCTTTCATGTATTAATCTTAATGATTCGTTTAACGCATCTTTATCTTTCTTTCTCAGACAATGTTTAATTATCTTCATATCAAAATAAGGTAATGAACCAAGACAGAATTGCCATTTTAGAAAAAAAAAGAAAAGAAACAATCCTCCTTTCTGATTGAGTCATAGGGGAAACATTAGTGATGTTTGAGAGATATAAGAGAAATTAGAGCTACGGCAAAAAACTTTATTTATATGTATATGGGATAATCCACAGCTAACTGAATAATTTTAATGCCCAACACAAAGCGGAGACAACATTCAATAGGATGGACCTTACCTTTTCTCTTCTAGCACCACAATGTCCCTGTGCACAAAATAAGGTCCATACAGAAATAATTGACCAATTCTGGTGTGTAAAAACTTGACAGTCTTACACAAAACACTGAACCAAAATGAATCCCTTTGGCCTGAATTGGAACCCAACTGTGAACCAGGCCCCATCGTCCCACATCAGAGCCTGACCTCAATACAAGTGCCTTAACTTCCTTTTTTAAATTGACATGTTTTTTTGTCATTGTTGTCCTGTGCTGAAATGGCCTGTGGAAGTATCTTCCTGAGGCCCTGGAGCAAATCAGAAAGGTGAAACGTTGACATGAGTGCTGGGGTTTCATTGTTGGCGGGACAGTTAACAAATGACAGCTGTTAATTTGCAGTATGCTGATGTGGTAATTATGACCATGATTTATTCTGCAGTCCAGACTGTCTCTTTTAGACAGAGGATACCCTTTAGGGCCTGGCTGGCATTTAGCCTCCTCTCTGTGAACAGTCTATATTGGAAGAGAAGCAGATTAGTGGAGAAACATCTTCATCAGGTTGGGCAATGTCAGCGAGAACACAACAGGAAATAAACACCATTATGTACTGGAGTCGGTCAGTCATGGATATTAACCGTCAAAGAAAACACATTAAAGCAGAAGAGCAACTGTTTACTTGCTGACGACACAATCTGTAATGATGGAAAATGTCACTTTCACTACAGAGAACAGCTTAGTTTTAAAAACATATGGGAGGAGACAAAATAAAATTGCACAGCAATTACACAGTAAATTGTAGAAGGAGCATTAATTATGCTGTCTTTTTAATGTTACTAAAATAAAATTCTTTTTATTTAAAAAAATACTATGGTTTTTGAAAACAAGTGTACCATTATGGCAATTCCATGGAATTTTCTACATGGCTTACATTACTGTTCAAGAGTTTATTTTAACAACATTAATATTCAGCGAAGATGCATTAAATTGACCAAAAGTGACAGTAAAGACATTTATTCTTATTCTTATATATATTTTATTGACACCATGCCCAGCAAACGCTCGATCTCAGAATATGCCAACCCTTGACGTCATCAACATAAGAATAAGTACGCCTATATTCTGTAGCCCCGCCCACCGACTCGTGGAGCTAAACGGATCGCGCTACTGAGCAATAAACATGCCGAAGATAGCAAGATATTGCGCTGTGCCTGGTTGTGGAAGAATCGTGTCTAATCAGTCACATAAGGGTCCAACTATGAAGGATGTAGCTGTCACAGGCTGTAATATCCTTTGTATTTGAGGTGTTCTTGGTTCATTGTCCTGCGATTCGGGATCAGACATTTGGGTCGAACATGTATGGGTGAATCATTCCGGTTGCCATTTTTCCACATTGGACGTTTTAAAAACAATTTCCCACGTGTACTGACGGGGAGTTGAAACTAATTATAATATACAAAACTGTTATCCAATCATAGCAGTGGGCATTTACTTCCAAGTCTTCAGTGCGGCACGCCCATAAAAACAAAAACCGAGCGTTCAAAACCTGGGTAGAAAATAGCCTATTACTTATTCATTATGATGTTTTTGAATGTAAAAAACACGCGAACCTAATAAGTTGACCTCAGACAACCGTATAAAAAAATTAAAAAAGTTCATGACACCTTTAATAATAAAAATAAATGTTTCTTGAGCATCAAATCAGTATAGAATGGTTTCTGATTGATCCTGTGACACTGAAGACTGGAGTAATTGCCATCACAGAAATAAAATGCTCTTAAATACACATATTCAAATAGAAAAGTTATTTTAAATTGTAATATAAAGTTAATATTAAATTCTGTCATGAAACTCTATGGTGCAGGGCTAATAGGTCCTTAACTCAACCTTGCAAACACATAATTCTCTACAGGGCACAGCTGATTGGTTCCTGCGGTATCAGTAGCCACTGAGCTTGCATGCTCAAACTTCAAATACTTAGCATTTGCCTGAGCAGTGCAGCATGCTTTCATAAACCCTCCACCTTCCCCAGCTCCACCTGTATAGATCTGCAACTGGTAATTTGTGTACACTATATTCAAAGTCCCTTTCAAGGAAAGTCTGTTCACTCGGTGGCCATATTTTTAAAGCCTCTGGGCAGCTATTTCGGGCATACAAGACCAAGTCCTATGTATTTGAATGGGGGAATAACCGCTAAATAACATATTTCAAATCAGCAACAAAATCTAACATGAACTGTCTCATAAATGTTGTTTCCTATTATCAAATAGTGTTAAAAAAGCTTTTTCAGGCTAGGCGAGCCAATGTGCGTGTGCAGTCCTAAGAGCAAGTCTCAGGTTTCTATGGAACCAGAATTTCTAACGGCAGCTGCAGTGACGCAATTGCTTTCAGCGACTGGCTCTTTTACTTTAGAAAGCAGGACTATTCCGCCATATTGCGCGTTGCAATTTCACCCCTTCATAAGTAATAGGAGTGAACCATCTTTCTATATCTAGTCTTTGCTATATTGTACAGCAGCAGCATGTCTTACTTGCTCACAGCAGCATGTTGTGTATGTATTGGCAGTAGCAAGTCCTGTACTTGCTCTGCAGCAGCAGCAGCAGCGTAGCAGATCTATTCCGCCAAGACCAAATATATCAACATTATCATACCCATTACCATGCCAAAACACTTGAGAGTTTTGATGACAGAACTGTTTTCACTGTATTTTTGATCAAATAATTGGTGAGCATAAGAGACTTCTTTCAAAAACATTAAACAATCAAAACAAATATGTTCATATTTCATTCAATATAGCTTAAGTTGACTTAAGCATCAGTTCTGGCAGGTCACGTTAGTCATTGCCGCATCAGCTGACACTCAGCTGATCCATGTCTACCTATTGGAATATGACACCTACAGCATTCCTAAAGCGTTATATTGCTGCACTCCCTGCTCTTATCCATGCAAGTCGGTCCAAACGGTATGCTAATTGTCAATTATCTTTGACAGAAGTGGTCTTGACAGAACAACATGCTAATGCCAAACCTTATTGAAAAAAAGCAAAAATGAACACCAGAACAGTCAATCACGCCCACATAACATTTATCACAGATGATCAACCCATTCAAGCTCATTCTGGGCCTAACATTGAGAGAAAACACAATGTCCCTTGCACATTCAAATAAAGGAAGGAACTCACAGGATGCTGTCAGAGGTCAGAAGGCCTCTGGACAGATTTAGTTAGGAGTGGCTGGCTGGGGAGGTGGAAGACTCTGTTCACAGGCCCATCTGCACAGAACACCTGCTGGCCCTGTGAGCAATGCTAATGAAGTGCTCTCTCTTTCTGCGTGTCTTTATTCTTCTCTCTCTCCACCCGGAGCCAGACATACGGAAGGGAGGGTCCCGGACTGTGGCCCGGGAGAGCAACGCTTCTGCCGAACGGCAGTGTAAATTAGACAAACGCTCCACAGGTAACCTTCAGCTCAGCTCAAGAACATCGACTCAATCTGTATACATGAATCCTTTATTGCTGGCCTCAAAATCAAATAACTCTCACCCAGCACTGACGGGGAAATTGCTACTTACACTCTCAGAGCCTTCACTTGTGCAGTCTCCTTCAATCTGTAGGTTGGCCTTTTTTTGCTTGCTGGTGATCCCAGGAACAATTTTTAATAGAGGCTTATCAAGGTGGAGAGAGAATGACTCTGACATTTTCAATTCTCTGTGCGCAGCACCAAGAGATGCTCAAATTTCCCAAGGTCACAAAGCAGCCCACACAGACAAGACCTGAACAAGAGTGAGAACACACACAGACTTTCACACAGAGAACAAACCTAAGACAAATAGCTGGGAGACAACAACAAAACATTTCTTCTTCTTTTTATTTCAGGCACTGCATCAGAGTCAGAAAAATCTGCCACATAAACACTCACATAAAAATTTAAAGGCTTGTAGAAAACAATTTAAAGCTGTCTGATTCCCCCCTTCCCCCTCAACCCAATTTCTCTCTACTTTCTCTTTCTTCACAGTCTAAAAGCTTCATATTCATTTCACTTATTTATCATTTTTTTAGGCTAAAGTACTCAGAAATCACTACCAAACAGAACTGGTTGTGATATGCTACATCACAAATCAACACATCCCCCGCACGTGTGGGTCAAAGCCTTTTGAGATATACGTAAGAGAATGTTCAAAAAAAAAAGTGACGCTCATACACTAAGCCCTTACATTAATTCTGCTCTAAACCTTTATTTATTTATGCATTTGGCAGACGACTTACATTGTATTCAAGGTACATATTTTACATTTTTGTTAGTTCTTGCTTTCCCTGGGAATCAAACCCATGACCTTGGCGTTGCTAGCGCCACGCTCTACTGTTTGAGCTACAGGAAAGCCAAACAGTAAAGGCTTGTAGAAAACAATTTAAAGCTGTCTGATTCCTCCCTTCCCCCTCAACCCAATTTCTCAACCTTGTATTATTTGACCTAATTTGAGTTGCCTATATCATAATTTTCGTAGCAAGACTGCTGTTCTAGTAGAGTGAACTTTAAGTTATTTGTCACTGATGTAATATCTGCTGGATATATGCTTCTACATTAACAAAGATGTATCATCATGCACCTGTTGTCAGGTAAAAGGGTAGCAGATGGTTTCTGGCTGGTTATTGTCATCAGACATTATTAATGTATGCAGACAACAGGAAGGAGATACATGTTTTAAGACAACATCTAAATAAAGTCATAGGGGTTTGGAACAAAATGAGGGTGAGTTATAATGACAATATTGTCATTTCTGTGCACTATATAAATTTCAATATTAAACAAGCTTTTAACAGCATGTAGTTTAACATTTATTGCCTTAACTACAGTAATTTACTGTTACCGTTCTAAATGCATTACTCGAGCCTTGTGTTTTAAATAAACAAATGAATTTAAAGAAGTAGAACATTCAGTTACATTAATTTATTTGAATATTCATGTTAATTTTGGTGAACTATCCTTTTAAATCTAAAATGTTGTGCTTTTAAACAGTGTGCATTTTTCATCTGTTATAGAATAAATAAATAAAGCAATAATTTGTGTTGCATAATTGCTATTTGAATTTGAGTGAGTAGAATTAAAATGAATAATAAAAATAATTTAAAAATTATGTAATTGCAAAAAGTGTAATTTTTTAAATGCTAAGATCATAAAAAACTTTGATGGCGTAAGAAGTTTAAAAAGTCTTGCAAGCTTTTAAAGACACGTACAAACATTCTTTTTGTATTCATTAATATATTTGTTTATATACTACTGTTCAAAATAATTTGTTTTTGAAAGAAGTATTTTATGCTCACTAAGACTGCATTAATGTGATCAAAAAATACAGAAAAAAAAATTTGTATTTTGAAATAGTATTACAATTTAATATAACTGTTTATATATTTAATATAACTATTTCAATATATTTGAAAATTTAATTTATTCCTGTGATGGCAAAGCTGAATTTTCAACATCAATACTCCAGTCTTCAGTGTCACATGATTCTTCAGAAATAATATGCTGATATTCCAATATGCTGATATTTTTTATTATTATCAATGCTGAAAACAGTTGTGCTGCTTCATATTTTTGTGGAAATGTGCCAGGATTCTTTGAATAGGAAGAACAGCATTTACTTGAAATAGAAATCTTTTGTAACATTATAAATGTCTTTACTGGCATTTTAGATCAATATAATGTGTCCTTGCTAAATAAAAGTATTAATTTCTTTCTTTTTTAAAATATTGACCCCAAACATTTTAACAGTAGTGTATTAAATAAATTACTTAATAAATGTACCTGTTGAAATTCTCTGAATTGTAATTCATTCAATTCCACTTCCTGTCACACCAATTCACAATCATGAATTGAAAGGCGTCCAATTTTTTATTTCGCCCCAACCCAGTGATCCACTGAGACAGGAAGTTCTGTAAGCTTGTCTATCAAGATGTCTCTTAGCATAACTAGCCCTCTATGAGAGCCAATGTTACTCTGGAGGTGGACTGGGAGGAAATGGATCATAACGTTTGGAAAACCTCAGGGAAGAGTGGACGAGACACAGTGAGGGCAGATGAGAAATGAGGGAGAAAAGGAAAATGGAAAAAAAAGTTGTCTAATGGCTGGAACTGAGAGTGCATAAACTCTGTGGCATGATTTAAAATCCTCCAGTGTTAAATGAACCTCACCACTAAAAGCTGTCACCAATACTCTTTTAATGGACATGCCTATGGACAGCCCAGAGAAAAAGTCCCAAAAAGAATGAAAGTAATATACTCTGAAAAGCTTCGAGCGGGTGTGTGCAATCTTATCTACGATCATTTAACAGAGCAGAAAGACAGAGTGGGAATGAAACAAGCGTGGAAAGGATGGTAGTCCGTGTTAAAGACTAACATACTCCTGTGTGCATGTTTATGTGGGAGTGTTAACACAATTAACCAGCTTACCAGGAGCCTGGCAGAGACTCCAGGGCTCCCATTGTCATGCATTATTCACCCGCACCGATCATTAGAATTAATCTGAACCCTCACATATAGCTGCTGCTCCCCTCTGGGCAGCCATCTTTACTGAAATCTTGAGATGGTGCAGAGACAGCAACAACATCCAATGTTTGATATGGCTCTCTGTGGAATACTAGATCCAGGCCTGATATTGTTCTTCACAATAGATGATCTTGCTTTCACTGATCTTGCTGAGGATATTTACAAGCTGTGTAGTTATAAGTGTATAGCATTTTGAAAGACACAATCCATAACGCATTAATTTTTTTATTAGATTATTATGTATTATATTATATTTCATTATCCATCCATTCTTCAAACTGCTTGTCCTATGTAGGGTCAAGGGGATGCTGGAGCTTCATATTATATTTAATATATTATTTAGTGCTGTCAAATTGATTGATAGCGATTAATCGCATCTAACATAAAAGTTATATAAGTTATATATATATTTTAGAATGTTTAACACCCTTAAAAATAGAAGCACTACTGTATCACAGATACAGTTTCTCCCCTGTGATACACTGCAAAAACAAAGACTGTCAAACTTAAATTAAGTTCCATGGTTCCTCATTCACCTGTTCACTCACCAGTACTGCTGTAACTCACCAACCTTTCAATAAACCTCGCATTTGAGTTTTTCTCTGTCTCCGAGTCCCGTGACACATCCTGTGATTATTTAATTGACCTTCAGTGTGTTTAGTACATAATGCTTTGTTCCCTTTCAAGGGAACTCACGTTGTGTCGAGACTGACATTGTGGGAACACACTGCGTGATTGCTTTGTGAAGCACTTGTAAAATCATTCCAATGGCATATAGGCGGGTGTAGGAATTGAGGACGCATCAGACACAAATAAATCTTCCAGATGATTTGTTCAAAAATAATTCCACACAAAACCCAACTCAACACTCCAGACCCTTAAACAAAATCAACCATCTATCATCGGGAAAGACGCAGAAGCCGGTCAGTCTGCGTCAAGCCACAAAAACCCAAGCTAAGTGCTTTATTGCCTTGCAAACTTTGGCAACTCTGAGCAACAGACTACAACAGACTTTGTTTGATCTCCACAACAAAGAGTCAAACCAGATCCCTGCTGTTTCAATGACCTTTAGATGAACTCTGAGTGACACGGTTACAATCCACAGGAAAAATCCACAAACGTCTCGGTTACGTATGTAACCCTCGTTCCCTGAAGGAACTGACGGAATGGGGGTTTCGCTTAGAAGCCAATCGCCTTTGAGCTCTACAAAACGAGCCAATGGCATGAAAATGCCATGGGTCTGCGGAATTTGCATGCCGCAACCCCGCCCCACGGCGTGGGTATAAAGGGCGTTGCGTGGCAATCTCGCATTATGTTTACCTGCTGAAGAGCCGAGGCATGAGCGCCCGGCCAGTTCCAGCGGTACAGCGGTCATGGCAGGGGGACGTAACGTCTCCGTTCCCTTCCTTCAGGGAACGAGGGTTACATACGTAACCGAGACGTTCCCTTTCAGTCAGTACACTACGAGTTACGTCAGTTACTGACGGAATGGGGGTCCCAATACAATCTCGCCATGACGGCTGTCTTCCAGCGTCCTGCGCTGACCCGGGCTCCCTGCCGTGAGTGTGGCACGAACGAGGGGCTAGGCTCAACGCTACCAAGGTACACTGGGAAGCATATCCCACGTGGAGAATGCAACACAATGCCAACCCAAAGGGGGGGACTTGAAGAATACACCTATGACCCGAAGGAGCTGCATAGGGAACACTCTGGGGTATCCAGCCGAAGGTGGAATTTTCAACCCCAGGCGTGGCAAGGTGTCTTGCCAAGGGAAGACACGAGCTACAAGAGACTTACCGTGGAAATACACATGTGGGGGTTACCCAGCGGGGGAACCATGCACACGGAGGCACCTAGCCGAACATGAGGGGTGGCCTGAAAAGGGCACTCGCTCTGGTGACGACATAAACAGTGCTGGAGGAGCTCAGGGCTTACTGGGGAAGCTCACCTGAGAGGAATAGCGCACGCATCCAGTCCGCGGAGTGGAATGGCGCAGCAAGCGAAGACACCTGAGCCTGTCCGGTTACTGGCCAGTAGGGGCGAGTACACGAGAGGATACAGGCTCCACTCGGAGATTATAAAATCTTGCGAATGTGTTGGGTGTCGCCCAGCCTGCAGCTCTACAAATGTCTGTTAGCGAGGCGCCATGCGCTAGAGCCCAAGAGGAGGCAACACTCCTGGTGGAGTGTGCTCTTACCCCGAGGGGGCATGGCATGCCCTGGACTTGATATGCCAGGACAATGGCGTCCACTATCCACTATAGGTGGCAGGGTACTCAAACCTGCCGCGTCACGTCCAGGTTCCACACGTGGAGGTTCCACAGGTCGGGACGCGGGTGCCATATGGTGCCCCGTCTCTGAGACAGGAGGTCCTGTCTCAGAGGGATCGACCAGGGAGGTGCTGTCGCAAGGAGTACAAGTTCTGAGAACCAGGTCCGGCCGGGCCAATATGGGGCGACCAAAAGGACCTGCTCCCTGTCCTCCCTGATCTTGCACAGAACCTGTGCGAGAAGGCTCACTGGGGGAAACGCATATTTGCGTGGGCCCCGTGGCCAGCTGTGCGCTAGTGCATCCGTGCCGAGGGTCCCCTCGGTCAGGGAATAGTACCAGCGGCAATGGGAAGAGTCGCGGGAGGCAAACAGATCTATCTGTGCGTCGCCAAACTGCTCCCAAATCAGCTGAACCGTCTGGGGATGGAGTCTCCATTCCCCCGGAAGCGGCTGGAACCGCGACAGCTCGTCGGCTGCGCAGTTCAGGTCTCCCGGGATGTGAACGGCACGAAGCGACCTCAGATGCTTCTGACTCCATAGGAGGAGATGGCGGGCGAGTTGCGACATCCGGCGGGAGCGTAGACCACCTTGTCGGTTGATGTACGCTACTGTCGCCGTGCTGTCTGAACGGACCAGAACGTGTTTGTCCTTGAGCAGGGCTCGAAAGCGGTGCAGGGCAAGACGTACGGCCAGCAACTCGAGGCAATTGACATGCCATAGGCGCTGGGGTCCTATCCAGGAGCCCGCGGCAGCATGTCCCTTGCACATGGCGCCCCAGCCCGTGGAAGAGGCATCTGTTGTGACAACAACATGCCTGGAAACTCGTTCTAGGGGAACACCTGCCCGTAGAAAGCTGAGGTTCGACCACGGGGTGAAGGTCTGACGGCAGGCTCGGGTCACTGGGACCTGGAGGGTGCCGTGTTGCCATGCCCATCTCGGGACTCGATCGCAGAGCCAGTGCTGAAGCGGTCTCATATGGAGCAGACCAAGCGGGGTCACCGCGGCTGCTGACGGCATATGCCCCAGGAGCCTCTGAAAAAGTTTCAGTGGAACCGCACTCTTGCCCTCGAACTGGCGAAGACAAGTCAGCAGAGACTGCGCGCGCTCGCTCGTAAGCTGCGCGAACATGGCGACCGAGTCGATTTCCATACCGAGAAAAGAGATCCTCTGCGCTGGGGAGAGTTTGCTCTTTTCCCAGTTGACCCGAAGGCCCAGACGGGCGAGGTGCTGAAGCACCAGATCCCTGTGTTCGCAGACCTGATCCCGAGAGTGGCCTAGAATCAGCCAGTCGTCGAGATAGTTCAGGATGCGAACCCCGTGTTGCCTGAGCGGCACAAGGGCTGCCTCGACAATCTTCGTAAAGACGCAAGGGGACAGGGCTAGCCCGAAGGGGAGAACCGTGTACTGATATGCCTGCCCCTCGAAGGCAAACCGTAGAAACGGTCTGTGTCGAGGAAGAATGGAGACATGAAAGTACGCGTCCTTCAGGTCAATCGCTGCAAACCAATCCGAGGGACGAACGCACTCGAAAATGCGTTTGGCTGTCAACATCTTGAATGGAAGCCTGTGCAGGGTTCGGTTCAAGACGCGCAGGTCCAGGATTGGCCGTAACCCACCGGTTTTCTTGGGTACAATGAAGTAAGGGCTGTAGAAGCCGGACTTCATCTCGGCTGGAGGGACGATCTCGATCGCACCCTTCGCCAGTAGGGTGTCGACCTCCGCACGCATGACAGGGGCATTGCCACCCACCACGGTGTAGCGGACTCCCCGAAAGCGGGGAGGAGACCGAGCGAACTGAATCGCATAGCCGAACCGGATGGTGCGAGCGAGCCAACTGGACAGGTTGGGAAGCGCTAGCCAGGCTCCCAAGAACTGAACCAGCGGGGTCATGCGAACCACCGGCGTACCCCCGATGGGGCAGCGAGGCGGAATGACCGGCCCAGACAAGGGAGGCATGGGAGCGTCCCGGGGTGTGGGCGGGGTCGAATTCCGCGCCCTGACAGAGGAGACCAGGGAAGGACCAGCGTTCCACGGGGGTCTCGTCTGCCAGGGGGCTGGCGACAGAGGGGGCCGAGAGCGGCTAGGCCATGGGGCGTCGCGCACTGCCAGCCGCGCCCTCTTGAGGCTCGGAGGTGAGAAAATCAGTTCTTTCATGGGAAAACAAAAGATTCTCCCCCGGCCCTCCACCAGGGGAAAGAGTGGTCCTGCTACCATCTCCTGGGAAAGAACCGAAGTCACCTCCGAGCCGCCCGTCTCAGGACCGCTGCTTAGACTGCCGTTTGGCAGGCTGGGGGGCTGGGACGGGCGGGGCCGCCTTTCTGCGACGTCCTCCACGCCTCGGCCCGGATGAAGGCTGCTGCTGGGGCCGGGCAGGAGGGGTGGGAGTCGCTGGGGGGCGGCCTCGGCGGGGAGCAGACTGAGGCTTCTGGGCCGGCGGCTGGGTGGAGGCAGCAGCTGGCCGCCGGGGCAGAATGTGTTTAATTGCCTCAGTCTGTTTCTGAGCAGTCGAGAACTGTTGGGCGAAGTCCTGGACCGCCCCGCCGAATAGCCCAGCCTGGGAAATGGGAGAATTGAGGAAACGTGTTCGCTCAGATTCTCCCACATCAACCAGGTTGAGCCATAGATGTCGCTCCTGGACCACCGAAGTGGACATCACCTGACCGAGAGAGCGAGCGGTCACCTTCGTCGCCCGTAGAGCGAGGTCGGTGGCCGTCCGCAACTCTTGCATTAATGCAGGGTCAGCATTGCCCTCGTGCATGTCCCTGAGCACCTTGGCCTGATAGACCTGTAGGGTGGCCATGGCATGCAGGGCGGACGCGGCCTGGCCCGCAGCTCTGTAAGTCTTCGCCGTCAACGTGGACGTGAATCTACAGGCTTTGGACGGGTGCTTTGGGTCACCGCACCATGTCGCAGCACTCTGTGGACACAGTTGCATCGCAACAGAGCGCTCAACAGGGGGAACCCCAGTGTACCCTTTCACCGCGCCGCCATCGAGGGCAGTGAAGGCGGAAGTGGTTGCCGAGCGATCGCGAAAAGTCAAGGGAGACTTCCACGATATCGACACCTCTTCATGCACTTCCGGGAAGAAGGGCACTGGGGGCTGACGGGCGCCTTCGGCACGGGCCGCCCCCAGATACCAATCATCTAGCCGGGAACGCTCGGGACATGGCGGAGGGTTCCACACAAGCCCAATCGTCTCGGCCGCCCGGGCAAGCATGGCTGTGAGTTCCGGATGGGACTCGGGCAATGCTGGAACTCCCGAAGGAGGCAACACAGCCGAATCGTCATCTCCGGAGGAATCCAGCCCACCTTGTGATGCGGCGATCGACATAGCATCCTCCGCGGGTGTGCCAAATGAAACGCAGGGCCCCGAACGGGAAGCCCCGGCGCCCTCATCAGGCAACACCACGGGTTGCAGTGTGCAGGAAGGGGGTGTGGCCCGAGGAGGATTCGTCGGGTTGTTCCACACTGTAACCCTCAGATCACCCTGACCACCAGCCAAAGTACCCCCTCCAGTGGAGGAAGTAGATTGGGGTGTGGTAGAGGGGACTCTCCCCCCATTACGGAGATCATGGAGTCTCGATCGCAACACTGAGATGGTCATGTTCCCGCAGTGAGAACATGACTCATCCATGAACGCGCGTTCAGCGTGCACGAGGCCCAAGCACGCCAAACAGCGATCATGACCATCAAATGGAGGTACCAGTCGACCGCACCCAGAAACGGAGCACGGGCGAGCCATCTTTAAAAAGACGTGCCACGTGCAGCTCTTTTAGAGAGGAGTGAAAAACTCTGCAGAATGCCGAAGCACCCAGGGAGAACGCGCACGCTGTGCTCGATCACTGCACAGATCAGACAGGAAATGCGGAACTCGCTGGAACGTGCCGTAACACCAACACTCTGGAGAGAAACTCGTCTTGAAGAGGAAAGCGCTCAGGCAGTAAACTCGGCTCTGAAGCAAAAACATAATGCGAGATTGCCACGCAACGCCCTTTATACCCACGCCGTGGGGCGGGGTTGCGGCATGCAAATTCCGCAGACCCATGGCATTTTCATGCCATTGGCTCGTTTTGTAGAGCTCAAAGGCGATTGGCTTCTAAGCGAAACCCCCATTCCGTCAGTAACTGACGTAACTCGTAGTGTACTGACTGAAAGGGAACTGTTGTTACTTATAAACTGCATCAAATCATTCAAAAGGATGATTTTCGGACTTACATTCAAGCAGCTTTCGACTGCATAATTCTATATCATGTCTATAACCAATACATGTGACCATTATGCACAATAAGAAATCAGGTCTAAATTTACTCGCTGCTTAGAGCAGGAAAGTAAGAGACCACAGATAACATCATTTATGGTTAAGGGTGGGAACACAGTCACCCCTGAACCAAGATAATCCCTAATTGGCTAGAACCCATCCAGGAGGATGGGCAAATATTTGAGTAAAATCTCAGAACACGAATGTGGTGAGGTGGACGAGCGAGAGCCGTGGGAGGCGCAAGCGAGACTGGTGCATGATTGAGAATGAGCGTCACTCTCATGAGGGAGCTCGAAGGCATATAAGGACGAGCGACACCAGTGAAGGACGAGAGAGGACCAGGCCTGGACTTTACGTTGTGTTTGGCTTATGTTTTATTATGTGTGTGCATGGCAGCCGTCCGTGAGAGGACAGGTTGGGAAGCGCTAGCCAGGCTCCGTGCTTCGGGGCGCAGTGGTCTCCGGCGAGCCCATATCTCATTGTCCACCCAGAAACGTAGCGGCGCTGGGATTCTCGCCCCCTCTGAGGAGGGTCTCAGAACAATCAGTTTGGCTGTTCCCTGCCGGTGTGCTGCTTCAGGGCACCGAATTGGTCGCTTGAGTAATACCAGAGACCAGTCTCGAAAGGCTGGTTCTCTTAGTTTCCAGGGGGAAGTGGTTAACACCTCACTATACAGTGCCCATTTCCCTTCAATGTCTTCAGGGGGCCACTCTGCCAACCCCGCCACCTCATGTACGTTGGGGGCGCAACAGTCTCCGTTGAGCCCATATGTCTGTGCTCTCCCATTTTGGATCTGCAAGTTCTGAACAAGTCAGTCATGCAGCTAAAATTCAAAATGTTAACCTTGAAACTAATCGTGCCACAGATCAGAACCGAGGACTGGTTTGTCACGATAGATCTCAAGGGCCCATACTTCCATATATCCATCCTTCCATATCACAGGAAGTTCCTGAGGTTTGCTTTCAGGGGCAAAGCATACCAATATCGAGTTCTTCCATTCGGCTTAGCACTATTACCCCGCACTTTCACAAAATGCATAGATGCAGCTGTGGCGCCTCTTTGCCTGCAGGGAATTTCCTTCATCATGAACTACATTGACGATTGGTTGATTCTGGCTCAGTCGCATCAGTTGGTAGTTTGGCATCGAGATGTTCACGCTCACATGAAAGAGTTGGGGTTACGGCTAAATGTCAAAAAGAGTGTGCTTTCTCCACTACAGAGGACCACTTTTCTAGGCGTGGTTTGGGACTCAATGTCGATGCAGGCATGCCTCTCACCAGCACGCATAGAGTCCATCCTGTCGGCTGTGAAAAGAATAAAGTTAGCTAGTCACTCACTTTGAAACAGTTTCAGAGACTGTTGGGTCTGATGGCAGCAGCGTCCAACGTGATACCTTTTGGCCTGTTGTGCATGAGACCCTTGCAGTGGTGGCTCAGGACCAAAGGGTTTTCCCCGAGGGCCAACCCCTTTCGCATGATCAGGGTCACGCGGCGATGCTTACGTGCCCTAGTTATGTGGAAGAAGCCTTGGTTCTTGTCCCAGGATCCTGTGCCAGGAGCTCCTTGTCGTTGTGTAACGCTTACGATGGATGCTTCCCTCACAGGCTGGGGAGCGATCATGGATGGTCGTTCGGTGCCAGTGGACCGGTCACCATCTCACCTGGCACTTAATCACCTGGTGATGATGGCTCAGGCTCTACATCCATGGGCACCAGATTTAGGGACATTCAGCAGACATCCTGTCGAGGCAGGGGCTGAGGCCCAGGGAAGGGAGACTCCAACCCAAGGTGGTGGAGCTCATGGATTTGCAGACGTGGCTGTGCTGTGTCTGTACATGGTTTCCCTGATTGTTCTGATCCCAGGAGTTTTGGAGAACAGAGTTATGGAAGTGTGGGTTTGGCCTCTGAGGGGGCCCAAATCATAGACTCAGGTCTCTCAACTGAGGTTGAGGCCACTATCACTCTAGAGCTCCCTGTGCAGGAAACAAACCGGTTTCCTCCGTGGTGCGTCGGAGCAGGAGGAGTATGGCGGCTTTGTAGCCTTGTATTAGGGGTATCCCTACAAGAGGTGTATGATGTGGCGGGCTGTTCTTTTCCGCACACACTCGTCGGGTTTAAAACCTAGTTTTGGGCTTCACCCCTGGGTCCCAGGTGCTTCTGTCTTTGTTGTGCTCTCCTGATTTCGACTTTCCCACAGCGTAGATCTCGACGTAACGCGAGTTCCCTTGAAAGGGAACGCCTCGGTTACGACTGTAACTTCGGTTCCCTGAAGAGGGATCGAGACGTTGCGTCGCCCCGCCATACTTCCGGCGTTCCTGTGATCTACTTGCTTCAACCTATCAGAAGCTGACTATGTTTGGTCTGGGTGCGCTTTATAGCTTCCTGCCATTACGTCACCCACCTATATGCCATTGGACTGATTTCACAAGTGCTTCACGGCGCAATCACGCAGTGCGTTCCCACAGCGTCAATCTCGACGCAACGTCTCATTCCCTCCTTAGGGAACCGAGGTTACAGTCGTAACCAAGCCGTTTTCTTTTAGCTTAAAGGAGAAACGTCTTAATGTACACATTAAAACTGAATACATTTTATATGAAAATGTTTAGAGGGTAATTTTAGCATGTTAAAAATGAGCTAAACAATAAATGAAATTAGTTACAAATTGGCTATAGAATTGCAGAACACTGAAAGAGCACATTTGAGAATTTGTGTGGACTTTATAATACCTTTTAATATGCTTTTTATTCTGTCATCTTCATAAAAATAAGTGCCTCATCTTTATGCAAAGAAGAAATTAAAATGAACATGGTGCACTTTGAGTTTACAATGCAAGTGATAAGAAAACTGCAGACTTTCAAGTTAACCATACTCCTGAGATGGTCTTAGGTCTGCTTTAGAGAATGTTTGAAACAAACCAAAACCCGCTTATAAGTTTTCCCTGATATAGTGCATTAGAATTAATAAGAATCTGGCAGGAATGAGAGTAGTTATTTATAAAACAGTAATATACTGCCTCTCTAGATGTTCTGTTTCTCTGTGCCTGCGGCAGATTGTTACATCTCTGTCACTAAGGTTAGTTTTGTTCAGGCCCTAAAACCTGTTAACTTAAAATCTTGTTAGTATCGTGTTCCTCCCAGTCATGTTTTCTTTATTCACTGCAAGCTGATGAAACACTTAATTCATATTGCAAAAAGAGGAAGAGTAGAATAGAAAAGGCTGAATTACTGAAAAATTATTTACAGCAACTTTATTATCCCCCACAACACATTCAAGAGATCATTTTTCTTACCTGTCCCATTCTTTCCTTACTATAACAGATGCATTAGCATCAAGCATATTCAAGTTTATTGTATAAAATACAGCTTGTTATGGAAGTCTGATTTAATTGGCAGAGAGCTTTTGAGGACAGGAAGGAGGAGCAAGCGTGAACTCATAAACAGACACTGCAGGTAAAAGCAGAGAAGACAAATAAGGGTAATTGGACGGCATAGAAAGATAGATCCCTTGTGACGCAGAACATACTTTGGCTCAAGGTGAGGAGTAATTGCAAAATAATCAGTAGCTCTTTCAGGTGCCAAAATTGGCTGCAGACACACACACAGATTCACCCTAGGACATGCTGCTCATCACTTTTTCTTATTTTCGGTGTCTCTATCCTTCTATTAATGTTGCACAGTGGTGCAACTATGATAATATCCAAGTCACAGAATACAAAGCAATCTGTAATACTTGGAGAAAGCTAACTGTTAGCATTCCCATACATTAGTTCCCTAGGAGCATAAGAGTTACTGTCCAAACCAAATGATCTACAATTCATTCTCAACTATGAGTTCACTCACTCATACTGTCACTACAATAATGCAACTACTCATAAACAGTTGTCAGTGGTCCACCAGTGACCCCTAAATGATTCACAAATGAGAGCTACACACTGTAGTCGTATAAGCAGCAGGCCCGCCAGGATCCGCCCATGATAGAGTGAGTAATGACTCACCTAAGGAAGACTGAAGGCTGTTTGACTACAGACTTCTGATTTATAGTTTGCGCACGGTCTATTGACGATGGCATGTGGACAAAATATACACACTAACCAAAGAAAACCATAATCCTAATTTATGGAAATGTAATGGAAATTCCTTATTAAGTTAAGAAGATTGAGAACAGAAGAGAAAAAAAAAGCAAGAAACAGAACATTGCAATGAGTTTAATGATGCCATTGCTCTGCATGTTAGTAAAAAATAAAACAACACTTTACAATAAGGTTCTACACATTAACATTGGTTAAATCAATAGCTAACACAAAATATGTTAATTCTATTGGCCGGTTTCACTGACAAGGCTTAAAGGGATAGTTCACCCAAAAATGAAAATTACCCCATGATTTACTCACACTCAAGCTATCTAGGTGTATATGACATTTTTCTTTCAGACGAATACAATCAGAGTTATATTAAAATGTCAAAAAAATGTAACTGACGCGACGTAGGACGTAGCGTAAGCGTTTTGAACTGTGAGATGTACTACACTTTCTTCGTTAGTTGAATACAGAACGCGAAGAGGCACTACACTTTCTTCAGTTGAATACAGAAGAAACAGTTTATACAGTCTGTCGGAAGATAGATATTTTACTTTTTAAAGTTTAAAATATGGATATTTTTCTTTCACAAACCCATCTCTTTGCTTCAGAAGGCCTTTATTAACCCCCTGGAACCGTGTAAATTACTTTTATAATGGATGGATGCACTTTTTTGGGCTTCAAATTTTGGGCTCCCATTCACTGCCATTATAAAGCTTGGATTAGCCAGGACTTTAACTCTGATTGTATTCATCTGAAAGAAGAATGTCATATACTCCTAGGATGGCTTGAGGGTGAGTAAGTCATGGGCTATCCCTTTAAGCCTATGCATGTTTGAACTGTCTTAACTGAAAGAAACTTGCTCTGACTTGTCTTAAAGGATTAGCTTACTTCAAAATGAAAATTTCCTGATATTTTACTCACCCCGATCTCATCCAAGATGTTCATGTCTTTCTTTCTTCAGTCGAAAAGAAATTACGTTTTTTGAGGAAAACATTCCAGGATTTTTCTCCACACCATTGACTTTTATGGCAACCAAAATGTTGAATGTCCAAATCAATGCAGTTTCAAAGGGCTTCGAAGGGCTTCAGAGGCTCTGCGATCCTAGACAAGGAATAGGGTCTTATCTAGCGAAACGATCGGTCATTTTAAAAAAATTAATAAAAATGAACATACTTTTTAACCTAAATTGCTCATCTTGCGATGCTCTGCGCTTACCCGTGATTGCGCAATCACGTCGAAAACGTCACACTAGATGTAGGCGGAAGTACCGCCCCCGTGTTTACAAAGAGCACATGCGAAGATTAATACAAACGCCCTGTAGCAAAAAAAAAAGGTAAAACAACGATGTCGGATGATTTTTAAAGTTGAAGATGGAGTGTTTTTTGGTAAAGGCCGTTTGTATTCGTCCTCGCACGTTTGCTTGGGGCGGTACTTCCGCCTACATCTAGTGTGACTAGATGGGGGTGAGTAAAATATCAGGAAATTTTCATTTTGAAGTTAACTAATCCTTTAAAATATATCAGAGCCATTGTTTTGTCTCAAGAATCACACCAGTAATGTTTTTTTGTTTTTTTCTAAGGCACATTTATAAACGCTACTTAAACGTGGCCTGGCTTAATCTAAGGCTTGTCTGTGAAACTGGGCCTATAAGTTTTAATCTATAAGTCTTTCTGAGAATATGATATATAAGATACAATATAGAATTAAAGCTGCAAGCAGCGATGAAAGGGCCCTCGCACCCGAGAGCACTGCCCCCCGGGGGCCTCAGGAAAACAGCGAATAGTGGGCGCCATGCATTTAAGTGGGCAAATATAGGAGAAATATGGCAAAGTCACTTCAATGTGCCACACTTCTTGCTGCCAGCAGGTGGCGCTTTGACTATAGCCGAATATTGGCATGTAGATGTCTTCAGGCCAGGACTATTATCAAACATGTGAAGTTTGGGGCAGATCGGACATTGTATGCCTAAGTTACAACAACTTCCTGTTTCGTGGCGTAAATCGCATACATTAGCACTTAGCCATGTTTTGCTTGATTTAATGTGTTTCTAGTATGTTTGGGACTTGAGGGCATATTTAAATGTGTTTCTGGGAGGGAATTACAACAACTTCCTGTTTCATGGTGAAAAATTTGAAATTTGTCAGGCCGCCACGGCCACGCCCTTCAGGGAAAACTTAAGATCTTCGCAATTTAACGTCGCAAAGGCCTTTAGATTAGACTGTGCAAATATGATGTTGATCTGATTAAATCTCTAGGAGGAGTTTGTAAAAGTACAACGTCTGGAAATGGCAAAATTTGCAACAATATTGCAAAGAAAATTTAAAATATCTCACTTCCTGTTGGTTTTCAGATTTCGTACCAGGAGACTTTTTTGTAGGTATTGGGCTGTTACATGTGTCTACCGAATTTCATACCTGTACGTGAAACGTAACGGGAGGGGCACTTCGTTGAAATGTTGTAGGTGGCGCTTTCGAGCCATTTTGCCACGCCTAATTCTGAAACCCATATCAGACGTACATTTTCACCACTTTTGACGCGTGTGCAAAGTTTCGTGAGTTTTCGAGCATGTTTAGGCCATCAAAAATGCGATTCATTTGGGAGAAGAATAATAATAGGCTGAGCAATTCCAATAGGGTCCTCACACCATTGGTGCTCGGGCCCTAATAAAGACATGTAGAAAACATAACACTAAAATAAAAATGTTACTTCTTTCCCCAAGCTTGCCAGCTGTAATAATCTGTATTACTGTCTTTCTGGCAATATTCTTAAATAAAAAACAGAAAAAATAGAAAAGATGACATGTAGAATTTTTTTAGAAATGCCTTTGTTTCTAGTAAGGAGACAAAAGAGACAAATTGTTTCATCTTGTGAAACCATGCACTTGACAGTGCTCCTTAAATTTAATTAACTTGTTCTTCAGCTGAAAACGGATGGAAAATATTTGCATTCAATAAATGTGACTAGAGCCGTCATTCAAAATGCACTGCGTACCCAAAGCTCAGCTTTTGTCAAAAGATGGAACACAAATTATAAATGCATTGTGTTCTCCTAAAAACAACCTGTATTGATTGTATTCAAATGCAAAGTTGTTCACTGCCTATTATACTGTATAGAGAACTAAAATGAGTGCAAACCTGGGTCATTTTGCACTAGTTTTGGTGTGTATACCACATTGTATTGCTTATTACAAAGCAATGCGTGTGACCTCTGCATACCTCGGTATTTATTGCATTTGTTTGCATAATTCTGTGCTTAATGTCCTCTGAATGGGCAATGAGAGACTTGCTCCAGATATTACTTCATCTACATGTTACATTTGGGAAGACATGAAATTTAGAGCATCAATGCATTAATTTACAGCAGAATGTCTTATTGACGTCACACTCAAAAAAGCCACAAGTTTAGTGCTGCATTGTTATATTGTAATGTCATTATTTATTAGCTATGATGTATTCAACTGGGTTTAAACACAGTTAAATCTGATCCATATATTGTGCTCTGTGTAGCAAGCTTTCTACTTCCTTCCAATGTCCGCTTTTGTTTGAGCTTGCCCTGTCAAATGCAGTCAATATGACGGCATTTACAAAAAAGTCAACTCTTGCATTCACACAGTCATTCATCAATTGTGACTTATGTTTTTAAACAAGAATGAACACATAAACACTGAGAAAAGCCTCTAAAACAGAAATGACTGCAATGACTTTGATCACAAAGTACCCACCCAGCATTCAATGATCCTGTCTACACCTTCAAGCATGTGTCCTGAATTTTGATGTTGCCCATATAAAAGAATGTGATCAGTATGCATTTAAACCGGACTGCTCTGCCATACACACTCATGGTGACGGACAGTTCAAACCAATGTTTGCAACTGCCTATGTCTATTTCAGAACTGAATTGAGAATGACTTTTAAATTTCAGATAGATAGATAGATAACCATCATGGTGATGAGTGAAGCATGAGCTTAGTTTGAGAAAAGATACGATAAATGTTCTATATTGCTGTACTCATTCATCAATTGCTATGCTATGCTAATACTATCAAAGAATTGTAATTGTTACCAACTAGCAAGGTAGCATTTATTGAATTAGCTAGTGAAAAGCTAGCCAAGTTTTCACTACTAAAAATATTTATTTAAATGTACAAATTAGCGTACTCAAATATTTGAAGTTAAGAGCAATTAAAATGTATGAATTAAAAATAAAAATCTGCAAGTTCTGCTTACTTAAACTGAGTACACTTGCATTTGTTGCAAGTCAAGTCATATTTTGGTGACCAAAAAGAAACTTATCCATTTGAGACATGAAGGCTATTCCATACATTACTGTTTCAAAAGAAGAAAGACAACTGGATCTAAGCAGGATAGAAAGAGAAGTGGATGGCCCAGATGCACAACAACTAGAGGACTACTTCAGTACTTCAGAGTAGTTTGAGAAACAGACTGTGCTTTTAGGCAGACTTTCAAAGAAAGTACAACATCTGACATTAACAAATAAGAAGAGAAAGGTATGAGAAAGGATAAAAGAACAAAGACGATGTACAGGTGCTGGTCATATAATTAGAATATCATCAAAAAGTTGATTTATTTCACTAATTCCATTCAAAAAGTGAAACTTGTATATTATATTAATTTATTACACACAGACTGATATATTTCAAATGTTTATTTCTTTTAATTTTGATGATAATAGCTGACAACTAAGAAAAATCCCAAATTCAGTATCTCAGAAAATTAGAATATTACTTAAGACCAATACAAAGAAAGGATTTTTAGAAATCTTGGCCAACTGAAAAGTATGAACATGTACAGCACTCAATACTTAGTTGGGGCTACTTTTGCCTGAATTACTGCAGCAATGTGGCGTGGCATGGAGTCGATCAGTCTGTGGCACTGCTCAGGTGTTATGAGAGCCCAGGTTGCTCTGATAGTGGCCATCAGCTCTTCTGCATTGTTGGGTCTGGCATATCGCATCTTCCTCTTCACAATACCACATAGATTTTCTATGGGGTTAAGGTCAGGCGAGTTTGCTGGCCAATTAAGAACAGGGATACCATGGTCCTTAAACCAGGTACTGGTTGCTTTGGCACTGCGTGCAGGTGCCAAGTCCTGTTGGAAAATGAAATCTGCATCTCCATAAAGTTGGTCAGCAGCAGGAAGCATGAAGTGCTCTAAAACTTCCTGGTATATGGCTGAGTTGACCTTGGACCTCAGAAAACACAGTGGACCAACACCAGCAGATGACATGGCACCCCAAACCATCACTGACTGTGGAAACTTTACACTGGACCTCAAGCAACGTGGATTGTGTGCCTCTCCTCTCTTCCTCCAGACTCTGGGACCCTGATTACCAAAGGAAATGCAAAATTTACTTTCATCAGAGAACATAACTTTGGACCACTCAGCAGCAGTCCAGTCCTTTTTGTCTTTAGCCCAGGTGAGACGCTTCTGACGCTGTCTGTTGTTCAAGAGTGGCTTGAAACAAGGAATGCGACAGCTGAAACCCATGTCTTGCATACGTCTGTGCGTAGTGGTTCTTGAAGCACTGACTCCAGCTGCAGTCCACTCTTCGTGAATCTCCCCCACATTTTTGAATGGGTTTTGTTTCACAATCCTCTCCAGGGTGCGGTTATCCCTATTGCTTGTACACTTTTTTCTACCACATCTTTTCCTTCCCTTCACCTCTCTATTAATGTGCTTGGACACAGAGCTCTGTGAACAGCCAGCCTCTTTTGCAATGACCTTTTGTGTCTTGCCCTCCTTGTGCAAGGTGTCAATGGTCGCCTTCCCCATGATTGTGTAGCCTACAGAACTAGACTGAGAGACCATTTAAAGGCCTTTGCAGGTGTTTTGAGTTAATTAGCTGATTAGAGTGTGGCACCAGGTGTCTTCAATATTGAACCTTTTCACAATATTCAAATTTTCTGAGATACGGAATTTGGGATTTTCCTTAGTTGTCAGTTATAATCATCAAAATTAAAAAAAAATTACATTTGAAATATATTAGTCTGTGTGTAATGAATGAATATAATATACAAGTTTCACTTTTTGAATGGAATTAGTGAAATAAACAACAATCAACTTTTGATGATATTCTAATTATATGACCAGCACCTGTAGTAAAGTTTTAGAAACGAGTATTATGGATGGATGAAAGTTTTAAGGTAGGGACACACCAAACCAACACCAAAGAACTAGCGCTGATGAAAGCCGACTGTGCTGTCGCCTTGCGTCGCCTGCGTCTGGGAAAAAAACAGCACCTGAACACACCAAAAGGACTATAGGCGACAGTCAACTAGCACGGGCATTCTGCGCCTGCGTGTAAAGGAGATATATTTAAGCAGATATATTCATCTATATTCGTCATTCAAAAAGGGAAAGCGAAACTAAGACTGCAGGTATACATACCATAAACAAAGCATCCCCCTAAAGTCATATCGGGAACGTTATTATGTGACCAACAGAGGACCATGTGGGAATGTTCTGTTAATATCCCAAATGTCCTCTTTGTAATGTTGCTATGTGACCATAAAATAACCAAAATTGAACGTCCCCCTAAAGTCATATAAGGAACCTAGAACTGCAGCACTTTCATAACCAAAAGAATGTTCTATAAAGTTTTGAGATTTTCGTCACCTTTAGAGAACTTTTAGGGAATGTTGCGCAAGGTCGTGAGAACGTCCCCTCCTACATGGGTTAATTCCACTCCGCTCATGTTATTATGAAAATATTTGCGCAGTGTTGCTCATGTAAGATGATGTAAAATTATAACAGCCTTCTGTCTGTTCAGTTTTGACTTACTTGCTCGCTTTCATCACTTTTGCTTATATTCTCGTGCACTGACTCGTTCGCTAAGCTGAACAGCCAATCAGAGTTCTCTCTCGACGGCCCTACGATTCTACATGTTGAATCAGCCAAAACCGTCTGACTAGAGCCAATGGTGTGGAACACACTGGAAAAACTAAGTCAGCTGATGCTCAAAAATGGCCCGACGTTGCCTAACGGCCGACCGTCAGCTTGGTGTGTCCCTGGCTTTAGGACCTAAGTTTGAGGTGTTGAGCTGTTAAGGGAACAGTTTGATCAGATTGATCCTACTAGCTAAACACTTTGAAAAAGCTGCAGAAAACTTTGAATGAAACCTGCTGAACGAAGCTGAATATATAAATAAACCAAAACAGACCTTTGCTGTGTTTCTGTGCACTTGCCCTGATTAACCATTGCTAAGATTCAGATTATTTACTGCACAATAAATACATCATATTAAGGCCATATATTTGAAAGGCTAAAGTGATTCACACACACAGAAACCTCAGTAACTGTGAGAAGCAACCATCATCAGGCTAGTGAATGCATGCTTTCAGTAACTATATACTGAATGATACCTTAGGTATTTGAACATAGCATCAAATGCATAGCAGACCATGTAAAAGTCAAGGAGGAAACCTTTCATTTAGGTTTGCACTACTGGCACGTTATTTTTCTTAAGATTTATATAGACAGGATCTCAGCGCTGACAAGATTAGACAGATCATGCCTGTATTTAAGATCAGTAATGGTAGAAAGAGGATTGGAGGTGTTTACTGACAACAAGAGTGATTGTTCCTCTCTACAACATCATCATTTGCTTGCAGATCGATAACAGTGTATTTGTATGCGTGCATTTCTGTGCACAGGTTATTTATTTACGAGTAAACAGAAGAAAAGCGGAAGTGTAGGGCGGGAGACCTCAGACACCAAAACATATTTAATGCGATGAGTTTCTCGATAATTAAATCAAGGAAAGTGGCAGCATGGGAAGAGCCCTCTCACATAAGAGTCACTGCCTATTTACTACCTATTAGTAACCATAGATCACCCAGTCTCCTGTTGACTCACATACATTAACACACACATTCTCACCGTATTTATGGCCCAATAAATGATACTGCAGATTGGAAGAACGCCAGAGCAGATATTCTGTATTCTTCAAATGTTTAACACGTCCCAACTGCCAGTGCTGTTTTCATCTCTCCATGAAATGTGGCTGGTTCCCTGATTGTGATGAGACTTTATTTCCAAAGTTCTGTTGCACTTTGCGTTTCTACTATCAGTCGACTATATTCAGAGATTTACTACTAACAAAAGACGACTGTTACATAACTGGGTTTCACTTTCTTTCTTGCTTTCTTTCTAAGAAAGAAAAAAAGAAGAAAGAACTCGCCCTAAAGAGAAATAAGACTATAGCTGTTGTGTTATTTCCCTTGACATTTATAATGCCAATTTTCTTTCATTTCTCTTCACTACACAAGTCTGATTCCAGCCATTCTGGTCTCTACTCTCACGAGAAAAACAGAGAACCTTGCATTCTGTGTGCTATGGTCACATAACAGTTAGGGATGTCAATCGACTTACAATTTTAATGACATAATATGCTAATTAATAAAACTAATGACAATTGTTCACTTATGTCAATATTTGGTGAGATAAGTAAAAACATTTTAAGACATTACATTATTGTGGCATTGAAAAAAATTACAAAAAAGTGGTTTCTTGTAGTGTTGCTCATCTGAAATTAATAAAATCATGAAATGTATGGACAAAAAATTCAAGTTTGGGGTCAGTAATATTTCTGAAGGATCATGTGACACTGAAGACTTAAGTAATGACTGCTGAAATTTCAGCTTTGTCATCAGAGGAATAAATTAAAAAGAAAATCGTAATGATATTTCATAATATTGCTATTTTTCAACCATATTTTTATATAAAAAAAATGCAGCCTTGGTGAGCATAAGAGACTTCTTTCAAAAACATTAAGAAATCTTATTGACTTTTGTACGCTAGTGTATGGTCAAAGGTCTTTATTAACCATTATTATTTTTTTATTATTATAATTGACAAAATGAATGTGTTAAAGTGACAACCCTATTTACAATTTAAAGAATAAGAATAAAAATAGAAGTTTAGCATTTTCTGGTTTCATGTAACTATCCAAATCTGTTCTTATACTGAAACAACTCATTAACTGTATAAAAATGTAAAATTTGTTTCTTCATGTAAATGTGACCTATATTACATGTGTTCATCTGGCAGCTGCTACAGACTCATGCAGTACTCCCACACCTATGTTCAGCTTCTCACACTTACAGTGCATCCGCTCACACCAAACGTGTTACAGTAACAAGCTCTTTACCCAACAATTTTTCTCATGCACTCCATCACCCAGTAACACACATAATACAATCAAAGCTACATATCTTACAATCAGTATATTAAATTCTACAGTTGTTGATTTTAAAAAATGTTAAGATAACAGTTGGGATTTTGTAGATACAATCAGCCAGATGTATCTGCAAGCACATTGATAATGGAGTTCACACCAGGAGCATGTAATTTAATTATACTCATTCAGTATCGGGGCCAGACCGCGTCTCTGTAGCCATAACATTAAGTATCTCATAATATAAAGAGAATATCTACCTAAATATCTAACATACATCCAACATATTTATGACTCTTGATCAGCTGCCTCTGATGTGATACCCGCAATAGCAAATGAGCGATCAAAAGCTTCACCAACCAGATGTTGTGTACTTCTATAGCTGAATCTTGGCAGCCACAAACATGCCACGAAAGTGGAGTATTGAGAAAGAAGATCACCCATATTCATATACCCTTTGTTTAACAAAACTCATGCCAGGAGAACCAGCTGACGCACTGCAAAAAAGGGCTTATCTTTCTTAGTAATTTTGTCTTGTTTCCAGTCAAAATATTAAAAAATTCTTAAATCAAGATGCATTTACTACATAAGCAAATTGACGTAGGATATTTAGTCTTGTTTCATGGGGGGCTTAAGCATTTTGGTTAAAACTGGCAGATAATTTTACTTGTTAAGCAAAATGCACTTAATTTAGATTTTTTTCCCCTATGAAACAAGACTAAATATCTTACGCCATTTTGCTTATCTGGTAAATACATCTTGATTTAAAAAAAAAAAAGAGATATTTTGACTGGAAAAAAGACTAAGTAAGATAAGCCTTTTTTGCAGTGATATTCCTCCATTTGTTTTTGATCTCATGAGTCTCTGTGAGATCTCGTCTCACTGTGGAAAGTTACTACAATCAACAGGTGCGTGGTCTCGCAGTCCAGACAAATCTTCTAGTGTGTGCATTCGGAGAATGCTAAAATGCTTAATGCTAAAAATCAGTTGATGTCTGTGGTCTCCCACAGTTTGAAAATTGTGTCCTAGGCCTTAGACACAGTTAACACACTTAACACAGTTCTGACTCTAAAATATTAATGGAAAGGCAATATTCAAAGGCACTGTAAAATAGTCAATGCACACCTCAAAGGAATTTGATATTAAATCACAATTATGCCTACATTTATGCTAATAAATTATATTTCTAAGAGGAAGAATGTTTTTTACTATTAACACATTTTAATAAGTTACTGCATATTCAATTTATCATACTGATGCTGCCACCAATTTCTAAAAGCAATACACACATTACAGTAATTTTATCATATTTTATCAATTAAAATTTAATCAATTTTTTCGCTTGGAACCTTCTCTAACAATACCATTTTAGCCCTAGTAAAGTCACTTTAATGCATGGCCTCTTTGGGCTTATTTCTTTAATGTATGCTGCTTCAAAGAACCCAGATCCAATACAGTTGTAATGCAAGCTGTGTCTGAAGCAAGAGAGAGTTGAATCCAGGTGCAGCAAAAACATTGATTTAAACAAACACAATGAAAGTAAATCTAGCCAGAAACAGAATACTCCAGACACAGGCAAAACAGAACTGAAACAAGCACACACATAACATCCATTGAGGAGAACACCAAACCAAGAACATAGGAAACACTGAGATATAAATACACAAGATAAGGGCTGGAACAAAGAACAGGTGAGGGTAATGAGTTGCTATGGAGACTAACGAGGGTAACTATGGAAACAAACAAGGCAGCAATGGAAACAAAGAAAACAGGAACTAATCACATGTCAAACAGGAACAACAGAAACAAAAATACACGTCAAAATAAGAATACTTAACCCTTAAATGCATGAATGTTTTGCCAATCGTTATTACGTATTCGGTCTTTGGCGACTTGGATATCTAACACAGATGGATCTCTACCAGTCGCGATAATATAAAACTCTCCTGATATTAGATTAACAATTACAGAAGTGAGCTTGGAAGGGTTCAGTTTGAGCAGATGTTTTATACCATCATCACTGTCCTCGTCAGAGCTCATTTCCCAGTACATTCAGCATCTCGCGCTTATTCGCGATCTCCATCATATTCACAAAACTATAATTTTCAACATCTTCAAAATCAGTATTTTGATCGCTGACAGCTTCACTAATATTTGATTGCGTTCAGTACTTGCTCTGCAGTAAATCGCTGAGCCATTTCAAGTTTCAAGCTGATGATACTTTCCTTTCATTTGTTTTCTGCCTGCGGTAACTGAGTAAATGTCACTTCATCATTGTGTATCAGACATTGCCACCCTGTGGAATAAAGGTGAATTGCACTTGTTCAGTCATCAAAAATGTAATTATTGTTGTGCAGAAAAAATGTACTTACAATGTTACACACCTCTGGTCATTAGCGACCCTATAGACCCATTTGGAGCAAATGTCACAGTTACGTCACTTGTAGCTGTGCGTGCATAGTGGCTGCAGAAAAATAGCGTAGCAAGTGGAGGAAAATGGGCAAAATCCACAGAAGAAATTTTTTTTTTGTTGTGCCTTTGTATGTCAGAATCAGAATGCAAAAAATACATTCATTTTTATAGAATTCCGTCATTGAAGACACCCTCTGAAGCTAAACGCAGACGTTTATGTTGCAAGTCACAGACTGGACTGATGAAACCTGCAATGATTAGTCTACTCTACTATTAAAGCATGAATTTGATGTAAACAGTAAGTCTACATAATATTCACATATGCAGTTCATAGAGGACATACATACATAGCAGTTACAGCATGAAATAATATTTAAACCTATAACATTTTACATAGATAACTTTTAAAAATTTTATCTCACAATTCTTGACTCTTTTTCTTGCATTTGTGTGTTTATATCTCCCAGTTCGGACTTTATAACACGCAATTGTGAGTTTATATCACAATTCTGAGGGGAAAAGAGTCAGAATTGCAGGATATAAACTTGCAATTCTGAGGAAAAAAGACTGAATAATGAGTATATCTCACAATTCTGTTTATCCTTCTAAGAATTGTGAGATATAAACTCGGATTTGTGAGAAAAAAAGTCAGAATTGTGAGATATAAACTCAAAATGAACTTTTTGTAGTCTTTTATTCCGTGGCTTCCACAGATTGCCATGGGAGAAACTGTCATTTTCTGCAACCAGGTATGCTCCGCCCACAAAATAAAGTCATCACAAGTTTTTTCTTGTTATATTGTTTAGAATGAATTGATTGAGGAATACTAAGAAAGTTTATGTCTAAGTTTATGTCTTAAAAAAAAAGTTTATGTCTTTAAAAAAATGAATGAGGAGAAGGGTAGTGAATGACGTCCCGGGTCAATGAAGACCCGAGGTATGCGTTTAAGGGTTAAACACAAGACGGGAAAAGAGACCAGATTGGTAACAGCATAAGCTGAAGAATTTATAATGTGACATCAAGAAACACCACCATATGAACAAATCTCACAAAAATACATACGTAATTTTCCATGAGAATATGATGTTTTATTGTCTTTTAATTTTAGGTTAAATTATCACCACATTTCATGGTATTCACCCATAGCAACTCAACTCACATTTTGCCTATTGTTTTGATCATTTGATAATTGATTGATCATTGTTTCAATCATTTGAGCTTTTAGTTGTCAAACAGGTGATCATTCAGTATATGAGGCATTGTTCAGCATGTTCTACTACTCCCTGGCAAGAGCTTCTAAGATGGAAGTCCACACTGGTCCATCTAGCAGTAAGTTTTTATGCCCTGCCTCAGCTGGCATCCAACAGCAGTGGCACAAAAGGAGATATCTGAAATGCTGATCAGAAAATGAGATTTAATGCTTATGATCAAAGACAACATACAGGACTAATCCTCTCTGGGAAATCGCTCACTCTAGAAATAAAACTAATCCAAACTAAAGAAAAAGAGAGCCATTAGATTAGACATATAGGGCAAATGGTCTCTTTGAGGGTAAACAAGGACAAGTGTTAGGCCAGAAACAAATACTGTACTTTATGCGAGTACGCAAACGTGAATGCTTGATCAACATACTACTGGTGCATTTTTCAACATGCTGGTGACATAATGTTGGTCCTCTAGGGGGAGATAGAGTTGCTGTCAAATTTCGCTATACTGTTTTTGTACTTGCATGGAGTGTTTCAGAGTGTGTAAGATTTTTTTATGTTAAAAATAAAATACATTCTCTTGACCAAGTTTATTGTTCATTGACTACTATTAGTATGTCATTCATGGGTTTAACCTCCAAAAGTGTAAACATTGAGCCTCCCAGGCACGACGTTTTGAGAATGTGGAAACCACAGAAACGTTAATCACTTTCTAGCTCAATCTATAGCAAGATTTTGGGGCGTGGTTACGGTAGGAGGCTGAGCCAGAGGGTGTTTAATTCACTGCATTTAGACCTTCAAAGACGTTTCAGCCCGGTCTCATTGTTAATATGTAGGTATTAGTAACTTTCAAAGAGACAAAATGTACGTTTTTGTACGTTTGGAGAAGTGCTAAAACGTAGAATATGGACGTATTGGCAACATTTAAACGTAGCATTATTACGTTTTTACAGCTAAAAAGAAAAAAAAAAAAGTAAAATATTTACGAATCCGTCATGATCTTTTTTTTTAAGAATACGAGTATTTTATACGAGTAAAGATTCAAATCTTTTTTTTATATCAAAGATATCTGTATAATTTCTCTTTTACCATTTTATAGATTAATGTAAAATGCCTTAAAACTACCCCTAAACATACCCATTTTATACAGAATATAAAGAGAATAAAATGTAATTGACAGAAATGTGTTAGAAAATTAAAATTTTAGTAACAATATAGCATTAAAAATATATTTTGAACGGCTAATCCTACAACACAGCCCTAAACCTACCCATATCCATGTATTAAAACGACTTTACTGTTACAAATAAAAGCATAACAGACAGACAAGTAGGCCTGCACAATTAATCAACTTTCTAACTGCGATTATGATTACGGATGCCACGATTACGTTTAATCGTTCAAAGCCGCGATTACAACCAAAAAAAATCCACTTCCATTATTCTGCGTGCTTAAGAGGTGTGTTTAGAGCATGTTACGTTGTGAGAGGTGAATCACAACTACTTCAGATTAGGGATTAACCCAGCACAATAGGAACTACTAGTGTCGTAACATTAAGTGTACGCAGACTGGTCGAACGCATGCGAAACACCAGCACCCGCCATTTTTAAAAAGTCGTGTACACAACCTATATATTAACTACACGAACTAACTCTACAAACATGGAAAACAGTGATCCAAGGCAACTTTGAGGGGAGCAAGCGAAACATGAATATGTATTTCTGCTCAGCTAGTCACATTGGACATCAACTACACGGCAAACGCTAACGTTAATACTTTTTCATATACGGTCTACTTTTTTTGTATAATAGTTCTACCTAATAACATATTAGACAGGACTGTTAAACAGATCGTGAGCTGATGAAGACTGAGAATGTGAGCGATGTGTGCTCAGGCTCTGGCATTCTCAGCGGCGTCAAAATAAATGTCAAAACAACAAGCGTGACTTACGTCACTTCAGAGTTCCTACTGTTGGTGCAAATGCAACCAGGAAAATTTTCCTAGAGGAACCTTTAGTTCTCTAAGTTCCTAGAACTACCCGGTGCAAAAGCCCCTATTATTGTACCATGCATTTTTTTAAAAGAAGTAACTAAACCAATGTATAGTTTACATTTGAGGCTTAATGCTGTTGAAAAGCAATAAAAGTTATTTTAGGAAGAGTGTTTTTAGCTTGTTTTTTTATTTTATATAAAAATATGACGCAGTTGCTTCAAACAATGGTATAAAGCTATTCAAAACATCATTCAATGTAAATTGTGATAATCAAAATTAATAATCGCAATTGGGATTTTTGTCATAATCATGCAGCCCTACAGACAAGTGTAATCACAATAATTTATTGCGAAATTGTTAAAAGCGGTACCAAAAGTTGTTCAAATGACGATGTGTTGCAGTCGCAGTCCTCTCTGGTGTTATACAATAGTTTTGTATGAGGTACAGAGCAGAATGTAAGTTATTAATCAATGAAAATATTAATCTGGCTTCACTCCGTGAAGGAGCGCGTTTCCTCATTTCAAATACACACATCGACTGAAACACTGCATGTCACAATCTGTGACGAAGCAGGTGAGAGCCAATGAGCATTCGATACCACTGCCGTAAATCATGTAGCGCTTCATGAGGGTGCAATTTTTTAATTGGAATTCATCTTAACTAGCGCGGGATTTGACGTTTACAGTCGCTGCATGAGAATGGAGATGAAAATCGGCTGAATTTGGATCTGTTCCTCGCAAACATATCGGATTCTAAAGATTTGGATTACAGCGAACGAATAAAATTGATGTTTTGTGAATTTATGTTGTGTTTTGGTGTATCTTATGATCGTCAGTTGCTGAATAGGAGAAAACGCCTTTTTTGTCTCATGCGATCACGTTGAAGATATACATAACCGGAAAATATACATGACCGGAAAGGTGGAAACGGAAGTGTGTGACGAAGCTCAGTGCAAGTAGTCCACTCGGATGGATGGATGGATGGATGGATGGATGGTAGGCTACACTACAGTAATAAATAAATAGAATACATATTCGACTATGTTGCAGAAACTACATAGGCTACTTAAAAAAAGCAAATAAATAAATAAACGTATTCTGCCATTTTTTATTATACATTGTATTAATATAATTTACATCAAATAATCTATAATCTAAATAATGTGGCCACATGAGTTATCGATCGATAATGAGCAGCTTCCAAGTTCTAATAAGTTCTAATAAATGTTCATCTGTTTTGGTGACCGGTAAATATCACCAGTTACTGCTACAGTCTGCCACTACGAAATTAAATACACTGAGGTATGAAAGCAGCCAATAAAAAAACACACGAATGAAACACAAGCTTCAGCCCCCAGACAGTACAGCATTCAAACACATCCTACACACAAACTAACACTTAACGCAGAGCCTATCAACAGACGTGAAACAGTGTTTTAACATGCTTACCTTCTGTCCACTTCAACAGATTCTTGAAGGCAGAACAGATTTTCTCTGGCTGATGCACTCGTTCAAATGGATATATTGGCTTTTTATTTGTATTTTTACAACTGGTCGCATAAAACAGGCATTTGCTTTCGAGTGCTACAGCCAAAGACGGCATAAAGTTTTAAAAACATGATAAAGAAGGTAATGAAAGCAGAATTTCATCAAATCTGCCCCATTTTTCGAATATGAGCAAAAATTTGTGTGTTAAGAAGATGCTTTTATCTGAAAAGATTAAAAGGGGTTGGCTTTATGTAGCTTGATTTGTCCTTTCTGTTTCCCTTCTTTTAACATTGTTGAAAGTCACTTAAGAGTCAAGTGACAAGAGAAAGCAATGCCCTTGCATTTCATTTTCCAGAACATCATTGCCTCTGGAATGATTTCAGTTTCTCAATCTGGTATGATTTGCAAATCTCAGAGGAAATAAATGTGTTCTTATTTATTTATGCATTTTCAAGATGAAATCTGAAGAGCCGTGTTAACGTCTGCTGATGAAATGACAGTCGCTGTGATGCTGAAGTTTAGCTGGACAGATGAAAATTGAGTCGTACACTCTTGGAAATAGGGGTCTTACTGGTAACCGGGGGGCAGAGATGGAGAGATTAGAATGGTTTAAACAGTAAGATATATGACCTGCACTTAAGTAATTCAGCAATCTCTTTCATCTGAAACTCAAATGAGGCCAGTGCTATAAATGTAACATGAGATGCAGAAAGAGCCTAATGCTGTTTTCTCTCTATTGCTGTTTCTCTATTTTATTTACATCTGTTGTACTTTTTAATTCTTATCTATTCCTTATCCATTTAACTTCTTGCTGGGAATAATTAATAACATCCTGTTAAAAGAAGTTAGCAACAGAAAAATTTGCTTTGTCTTTAGCATTTGTGTCACAGCAGTATTAACAAGCCCATCACATGATAGCTAATGCAACCTCCTTTTAACATCTGAATTCTTGTAAGAAATTCATGTATCAATTTTAATTCAAATTATCTTTAGCACTTTTCACAAGGCACATAATTCCAACAGTGCCTTACAAACTTGAGCAAGCCCAAGGCAAAAGTGGAAAGAAAAAACTCCATAAGATTTTTAAGTTAGCGATTTTTTTTTTTATGATTAATGATGAGTATTTTTATATATTTTGTCCCGATAACCAATATTCAGATTTATTTGTTTTATTATTATTTATGACAATCTGAATAGTTGAAAAGTGTAAAAGTGGTAAAAATATTAGCCAACCCTAAATGATTATTAGTCAATCTCTAGTTTAATATAAAGAAGGAAGGATCCAAGTGTGAAGAATACATAAAAAATTTAACAGCTGCCTATTATTCACTCTCATAGTACTGTACGCAGCAAATGCTTATGCAGAATCGTACACACAACGTCTTCGTTCATGAAAAAGAAAAATTATAGCTTTCATAGTCAGCCTTATCATGGACAAACAAATTCTAAGTAATCTATAATTTCTAAACAGCCTCAAAGAGCCATATGAACATTTCGTTTCATGAATCATTCAATAGAATGTTTATAGGCCTACAATTTTGTAGTGTGATGTAATGCATTTTTACACCAGAGGCCACTTTAAATTCAGATAGAACATAGCGGTTATGAACATTCACTTGTGCATGTACACAAACTCTAAAGATGAAATCTAAATTCCCTCATAAACAAATTGGGGTAGTGGGGTAAGGGGACACAAGGTCCACAGAAAGTGTTTATTTTAATTTATTTTGAGTGACAAAATAAATAATATTTACATATAGATCCACAAACACACCTTTTCAATTCTCAGAGGGGCAAATCTCAAATAAAAATTTTCAACACTTGCAAGACAGCAAGAATATGCATTATATATTTGTTTGACATATCAATCCTATGTCATTTGCTTTTTACTCTAGGGACGGTTTCACCCCCCACTGCTATGAGGCATGCTAGCATGCATTAAATGAATGAATGATTAGCATTGGCAGTATGCAGATGAGCAGAAGCTGCTCTGAGACTTGACTGGGCCAGCAAGCAGATGTTCAGAGGAATCATCCATTTCCTCTACATCTTCCCTGCATGGAGGCAGAAAGACAAGCGCCAAGGTCTGTGCTTCCGAACATTTTGTAGAGCTGCACGATTCTGGAAAAATTGAGAATCACGATTTCTTTGTTTCAAATAGAGATCACAATTCTGAATAGACAACTAAACAAAATAACACGTCATTTACCAGAGGTTCTGGCAAGATGTTAATTGCTGCAGTCTATTTAAAATATTTTTTAATATTTTTTAATGAATGATTCAGTGACTCACTCATAAATACCTTGCTTGTTTAATTAGTGGATGACTCTCACATCTTTATTATTCATAAGTAATTATTAAGAGATCGATAAACGAATGTTAATCAGCCAGTAAAACGAAATGACCGGTAATTTTTTAATTACACGAGTGCGCAGCTTTCTGTGGACTCGTGTAATTACACCGTGTCTACACCGGACACAAAAGTTAGAAGTTGTTGTCTTTTGTCACGTCGCATTGCGCCGCTCGCGCTCGGTGTAGACACAGTGGCTGAATCCAAAATTATTTACCCCCTAAACCCTCAATCACTATTCCCCATGTTAGTCCACTAATACAGAAGGACTGAATGAAAAGGTTATTAGTTATTGCGGTGCAATGTGGGATAGAATGAGTGCACTTGATAATGTCCACTATGGTTTTGGACACCACTACAAATGGCTGTCCCCTCAAATAGCCCCCTATTTGAGGGTATAGGGGGCGATTTCGGATTCAGCCAAGGTTATACTTTCCGTGTGCGCGAGGGTCCACTAGGGTCCATGTGACGTAAAAATAGTCATCGGAGGGTGTACGCGGAGGCTCTTTGCGGACGTCCGCGTGCCTCCTATTTTTGTGACCGCGTGGACACGTATGTGCGGTCACTAGGCTACAAAAGCACAAACTGTGCATGCACTGGAAAAACAACATGGACATTGAGTTTGAAGAGAGGCTGTGTGAAGAAGTCCATCGCTACCCGCACCTCTACAATCTGTCCTTAGAACAGTATAAAGACAGCCAGATGTGCAATAATTTGCGGAGGGAAATTGGAAGTGTGGAAGTGTAGACGCGCCGAGCAGACCCCAGCAAACACTTTCAGTAGTATAAATACAAGTAGTCCGCGTCCTTGCTGTACGCAGCTGTCCATGTACACGTCTGAACTGGAGTATTAACCAAGGCTGAAGACAAGAGAATGCGCATGCTGGAGAAGCATGTAAAGACCAGAGGCACACAGTAAATGAAGACAGAAACAAACCCACAAATTTATGATTTCTGTGCTTTTCGCAGTATGCTTAACACTGGCTTAACACTTAGTCCTCCCCTTTCTCTCAGTCCTGGTCGTATCTCTGTTATGTATCGTTGTATGTACCTGTCTGCCTGTGACCTTATGATTAAACTTCGATTTGCACTTGATTCCTCTACCGTCGTCTTCCTGCCTACACACACCTGTGACAGGAACGTTCTGTATATGTTATTTTTAGGTTATTTAAAAATAACTACCCTGCAACATTCTGGGAACGTTATTTTATGGTTGCAAAATAATAGCCTAAAAATAACCATTAGGGAACTGTAGGACTATAAATAGGCCTATATATTTCCTCCGAAATTACCCGGAACAATTTGTCCCAGGAACTTTTTTCCCCCCTGACCTGTTCCTGTACCGTGAAGATCAAGTAAATTAGTCAGGTGATTAGTCAAGGACTGTACAATGAATTTCGCATATAAGCTGAAACTTGTCATCCGTCCATTGGTCATATTTTTTAAACTCCATTGTTGATTTGAATAGCAAACAACTCTTACTGCACGTACCGCAACAGACTTTTAAAAATGGTGATTGAAATAAAATGCTGCATGGTGTCAACCAACCAAAATGCTGTGTGAACAGCATATTCAGTCCCATCCTCGTAAATTTGAAAAAGTACTACCTCGCAAGCAGGGACTTTCTGAGTGGGACATTTTTACCCGGAACTACATTTAGACCCTGGTCCCTGTGGTCGAAACACACAGAGTACCACCCCAAAGTCCCTAGTTCCTGGGAAAAGTTCCTGCGGTGGAAACGTGGCTCTAGTCATGTGTTTCTTTGTCTTTGTTTCCTGCCACTTATTAGTTTCTATGGACACTGATGATTCTCACAGCTGCTTGTCATTGAGTTCATTATATCTGTGTATTAAATCACCCTTCACTTGTCGGTTGTTGTTGTCGGTTTACTTGTTTACTGAGTTTATTCATTTATTAAATACCTTTGGATTAGAATTTTTTACTCATCTTTGTCTTTGGATCTTCAGATTTGTAACAGACTTGTATAAGTTATTTTTAGGTTATTTACCACCCCGTAACGTTCTGGGAGCGTTATATTATGGTTGTAAAAAAAATAAAACCTAATAAAAAGAACATTCCTAAAACTTTATTAAAAAAATAACCAAACGGAAACCAAATACTAACGTTAGGGAAACGTTCTGTGTTTGTGGTTGAAAAGACTGTGAAGCTGTTTCATACCTATACACTCACCTAAAGGATTATTAGGAACACCTGTTCAATTTCTCATTAATGCATTATCTAATCAACCAATCACATGGCAGTTGCTTCAATGCATTTAGGGGTGTGGTCCTGGTCAAGACAATCTCCTGAACTCCAAACTGAATGTCAGAATGGGAAAGAAAGGTGATTTAAGCAATTTTGAGCGTGGCATGGTTGTTGGTGCCAGACGGGCCGGTCTGAGTATTTCACAATCTGCTCAGTTACTGGGATTTTCACGCACAACCATTTCTAGAGTTTACAAAGAATGGTGTGAAAAGGGAAAAACATCCAGTATGCGGCAGTCCTGTGGGCGAAAATGCCTTGTTGATGCTAGAGGTCAGAGGAGAATGGGCCGACTGATTCAAGCTGATAGAAGAGCAACTTTGACTGAAATAACCACTCGTTACAACCGAGGTATGCAGCAAAGCATTTGTGAAGCCACAACACGCACAACCTTGAGGCGGATGGGCTACAACAGCAGAAGACCCCACCGGGTACCACTCATCTCCACTACAAATAGGAAAAAGAGGCTACAATTTGCACGAGCTCACCAAAATTGGACAGTTGAAGACTGGAAAAATGTTGCCTGGTCTGATGAGTCTCGATTTCTGTTGAGACATTCAGATGGTAGAGTCAGAATTTGGCGTAAACAGAATGAGAACATGGATCCATCATGCCTTGTTACCACTGTGCAGGCTGGTGGGGGTGGTGTAATGCTGTGGGGGATGTTTTCTTGGCACACTTTAGGCCCCTTAGTGCCAATTGGGCATCGTTTAAATGCCACGGCCTACCTGAGCATTGTTTCTGACCATGTCCATCCCTTTATGACCACCATGTACCCATCCTCTGATGGCTACTTCCAGCAGGATAATGCACCATGTCACAAAGCTCCAATCATTTCAAATTGGTTTCTTGAACATGACAATGAGTTCACTGTTCTAAAATGGCCCCCACAGTCACCAGATCTCAACCCAATAGAGCATCTTTGGGATGTGGTGGAACGGGAGCTTCGTGCCCTGGATGTGCATCCCACAAATCTCCATCAACTGCAAGATGCTATCCTATCAATATGGGCCAACATTTCTAAAGAATGCTTTCAGCACCTTGTTGAATCAATGCCACATAGAATTAAGGCAGTTCTGAAGGCGAAAGGGGGTCAAACACAGTATTAGTATGGTGTTCCTAATAATCCTTTAGGTGAGTGTACATGACAACAGCTCTCTCGGGCTCAACGGCAGCAGCGGTGCAGATTTGAATGTTCCAGTGTGATTTTTTTAAAAAAGGTTTATAAGACACAGGTGAATGTTAGAAATTAAATTGTGTGGTGTTTGAATTGAGATCGCAATCTATTAATAATTAATCGTTCAGCTCTGCTATTTTGATACATTTTTCTTTAAGTCATCCAGCTGGGGTACACACAGTTTTTGACTGGCTAATCAGTTTCTGGAACTGACACATATATGTTATGTATTTTGCACTATTGATTTATGACTCAACGCCTGTCCTATAGTACTTTCCCTAAGCAGATATTTGATGTCTCCATTCTGTGTGAGCTAAACAGTTGTCAAAAGAGCTTCTAGAAGGCGACAACAGAGTTCTCAAAGGAAGCAGAACATTTGTACTCCTCTGAGCTTGCAGCTGAAATGAAACTGACTAGATTTGTGTAGCGTGTGTTTAGATGTTTAGCTAATTACTACAATTAAATCCACTAAGGCCCAGTTACACAGCTAAGAAACAGTATTCAATTAAATGCAAAGAACTATAGACCTCAATTTCATCCACATTTTTTAAATGGCAGCATTGTGAACTGTTGTGCATTTTTTACCAAATCATTATTAGAGCAAAATAGAGAATATAGAAGAAAATGGACAAGATATGCTCTGTTATACACATAGGCAATATGACTTCACAAATAACCTGATTTTATTTTCCAAGTGAAAACCTTTGGGACATGCGGTAGTTTGACAACTTTCCCTCCTTTGCAATCCATGCAGTGTATTTCCATAGCTTCCATAAAGTTGCCATAAATGACTCGGATTAATCCCCGGATAAACACACCACTCACTTTCACAGTATTAAAGATCTCCTTAGATATAAAATCAAATCTTCTACTTTCCTGTGAAGAAGTTTATGTTTTTGAAAGCACTTGATGATGCAGTTTGTTTCTCTTTAACATAAAAGGACAAAACAGCGTATCAGCAGAAGCGTGATGTGATTCAAAGGTCAAATGGAATATTTGAATAACCGGTGTAATGACAGGACCGATCAAACACACAATCTTCACTACCACTCACCCAGGCAGACTCTGTGAATTATCACCCTTTTGCCCACTCATACATTTCAAAGACACTTGGGCTGATTGTTCTCAAATGAGAGAACAGTACAACCAACAGACATTCAATCCCCTATAGAAATGGAATTCTATCCACTAAATTCATTGACAATCTGTTTAATGAATGAACATGCATTTCCCCAGTACATTTTGTGTATCATTACTGTTTGTATATTGTCTTTTTATATTGTATAGTGTTATGCATGCTTGGTGATATAATTACTAGTTAAGGTTAGCCCATCTAGCTGGTGTCTCCTATCAAAATATTCCTCATTTAATTACTCACACTTTGGTAGACATCACTTTCTCATAGAATGCAGTGTGTGTTTGTTATATTTATCAGAATATAAATGGATACACAATTTTCATGCTTATTCCAATCATGCAAATGAGTCAACCTTTCAAAGGGACTCTCCCGCCTGAGAATTGCAAGTTTTTTCATTGGTCAAGCCAAAACTCAAAGGTGTGACCTCTGTTGAACTTAAAAGCCAACACAGTAGTAGTACTCGCTGGCTGGCATTCCATTCCCGAACACTGTTCGCGTGAGATCTCACCCGGTGTCGCTGGCGCTGCCGCGCCGGCCAGCCCCACACATCAAGCCATGTGGGTCTTCTTCGACCATAACAGAGCCTCTGCAAGTTCACCGTCGCTTCTTCTCTCAACACGGAAGGAATCGATTGCAACTGCAACACCATTGGACCGAACTATCAAGACTTTCTCTTGCGACTGTATATCTGGACGCTCTTCAACAGCTCAGGCAAATGCAAGTAACGTACGATATACAAAATCGCTGTTTAGTTAGTTAAAGCTGTAAACCCCTTTGTTCAAACAAAGGAGCTTGTAGTCATAACTGATGGTTCCCTTTCAGTCAGTACACTACGAGTTACGTCAGTTACTGACGGAATGGGGGTTTCGCTTAGAAGCCAATCGCCTTTGAGCTCTACAAAACGAGCCAATGGCATGAAAATGCCATGGGTCTGCAAAATTTGCATGCCGCAACCACGCTCCACGGCGTGGGTATAAAGGGCGTTGCGTGGCAATCTCGCATTATGTTTCTGCTTCAGAGCCGAGTTTACTGCCTGAGCGCTTTCCTCTTCAAGACGAGTTTCTCTCCAGAGTGTTGGTGTTACGGCACGTTCCAGCGAGTTCCGCATTTCCTGTCTGATCTGTGCAGTGATCGAGCACAGCGTGCGCGTTCTCCCTGGGTGCTTCGGCATTCTGCAGAGTTTTCACTCCTCTCTAAAAGAGCTGCACGCGGCACGTCTTTTTAAAGATGGCTCGCCCGTGCTCCGTTTCTGGGTGCGGTCGACTGGTACCTCCGTTCGATGGTCATGATCGCTGTTTGGCGTGCTTGGGCCTTGTGCACGCTGAGCGCGCGTTCATGGATGGGGGGAGAGTCCCCTCTACCACACCCCAATCTACTTCCTCCACTGGAGGGGGTACTTTGGCTGGTGGTCAGGGTGATCTGAGGGTTACGATGTGGTACGACGAATCCTCCTCGGGCCACACCCCCCTCCTGCACACTGCAACCCGTGGTGTTGCCTGATGAGGGCGCCGGGGCTTCCCGTTCGGGGCCCTGCGTTTCATTTGGCGCACCCGCGGAGGATGCTATGTCGATCGCCGCATCACAAGGTGGGCTGGATTCCTCTGGAGATGAAGGTTCGGCTGTGTTGCCTCCTTCGGGAGTTCCAGCATTGCCAGCATTGCCGATCCGGAACTCACAGCCATGCTTGCCCGGGCGGCCGAGACGATTGGGCTTGTGTGGAACCCTCCGCCATGTCCCGAGCGTTCCCGGCTAGATGATTGGTATCTGGGGGCGGCCCGTGCCATTAATCTGATCTGGGGCCGGCCAATTCTCACATCATCCTGAGACCCCGGCCTGGATACGTGCCCAAGGTTCCCACCACTCCCTTCAGGGACCAGGTGGTGAACCTGCAAGCGCTGCCCTTGGAGGAGGCAGACCCAGCCTTGGCACTGCTCTGTCCAGTACGCGCCCTTCGCGCTTACGTAGACCGGACGCAGTGTTTCAGGATCTCAGACCAGCTCTTTGTCTGTTACGGAGGGCAGCAGAAAGGGAAGGCTCTCTCCAAGCAGAGGTTGTCCCACTGGATAGTGGACGCCATTGTCCTGGCATATCAAGTCCAGGGCATGCCATGCCCCCTCGGGGTAAGAGCACACTCCACCAGGAGTGTTGCCTCCTCTTGGGCTCTAGTGCATGGCGCCTCGCTAACAGACATTTGTAGAGCTGCAGGCTGGGCGACACCCAACACATTCGCAAGATTTTATAATCTCCGAGTGGAGCCTGTATCCTCTCGTGTACTCGCCCCTACTGGCCAGTAACCGGACAGGCTCAGGTGTCTTCGCTTGCTGCGCCATTCCACTCCGCGGACTGGATGCGTGCGCATTTCCTCTCAGGTGAGCTTCCCAGTAAGCCCTGAGCTCCTCCAGCACTGTCGATGTCGTCACCAGAGCGAGTGCCCTTTTCAGGCCACCCCTCGTGTTCGGCTAGGTGCCTCTGTGTGCATGGTTCCCCCGCTGGGTAACCCCCACATGTGTTTTTCCACGGTAAGTCTCTTGTAGCTCGTGTCTTCCCTTGGCAAGACACCTTGCCACGCCTGGGGTTGAAATTTTCCACCTTCGGCTGGATACCCCGGAGTGTTCCCTATGCAGCTCCTTCGGGTCATAGGTGTATTCTTCAAGTCCCCCCCTTTGGGTTGGCATTGTGTTGCATTCTCCACGTGGGATATGCTTCCCAGTGTACCTTGGTAGCGTTGAGCCTAGCCCCTCGTTCGTGCCACACTCACGGCAGGGAGCCCGGGTCAGCGCAGGACGCTGGAAGACAGCCGTCATGGCGAGATTGAATTGGGACCCCCATTCCGTCAGTAACTGACGTAACTCGTAGTGTACTGACTGAAAGGGAACGTCTCGGTTACGTCCCCCTGCCATGTCCGCTGTACCGCTGGAACTGGCCGGGCGCTCATGCCTCGGCTCTTCAGCAGGTAAACATAATGCGAGATTGCCACGCAACGCCCTTTATACCCACGCCGTGGGGCGGGGTTGCGGCATGCAAATTCCGCAGACCCATGGCATTTTGTAGAGCTCAAAGGCGTCAGTAACTGACGTAACGTCTCCGTTCCCTTCCTTCAGGGACTGAGGGTTACATACGTAACCGAGACGTTCTCCCAGGTGTTAGACTATTTTAACATAGCTTCTTTCCTCTGTTCTGATCCGGCTTTTCAGTCACTTTCGCTTTCCATTCTACCCCATGTATGTGTGCTCGTGTGTATGTGTTTGTGTAAATTAGTTATGTGTTCGTGTTTTAGTTAAAAAAAACTCTTCTGCACTTTCGTACGAGTTGGTTCTGGTCTGCTTCTAAATAAATTGTCACTTTAACGAATCGATCATAGCTACGAGCTATAAGAAAGAGTTATTCTGAAGAGTTGATAGACAATCAGTACTGAGTGTTCGCTGGACGAACAGATTATTTGATTGTAATATTAATTCAGTTACATTAGGTTAATTCAGTTAACTAATCCAACTATTTATAATTAATTATAACAAGTCCCCTTTGAGCTAATTTGTTACACCGGTCCTGGGGCCTCATTTATAAAATGCACGTATGATCAGATTTGATCCTAAATTCCATTAATCTGATCTAATGTTAAATGTGAAAAACAAATCCGGATTCATAAAGGAATATGTACACCAGCTGAAAAATATGCTGATTAACATTGAGTGGCCATGTGCAAAAAACTCGAATTTTCAAAGCTCTAATTTTGAGACCTAAGATAGCAGACAGTAGTTTACAAACGTTAAAATAAAATGAACAAATCAAAATACAGATGAGAAAAAGCAACATAACAGACCAGTATTTAAAAGGGTTACTGGCCAAACATTTTAATAATTCATATTTCTGCCTCTGTGCGGCTGTTGCAGAGGACATCAATGAAAATTAATAGTTTGACAAAATTACTAAAATACAGCATAATAAATGGCAATAGCAAAAGAGAATGACCAGAAAAGACTGCTCATATCTTACTTTATTCCTGGGGCCTCATTTATAAAATGTACGTATGATCAGATTTGATCCTAAATTCCATTAATCTGATCTAATGCTTAATGTGAAAAACCATTCAGGATTCATAAAGGCAGGAACTGATGTAAAAATGTTCTGATATGTACACCAGCTGAAAAGTGCGCTGATTAACATTTTTTGAATTAACAAATTGAGTGGCCATGTGCACAAAAATATTTTGATAAGTCAGAATGATTATATTTCAAGTGGAGGGGGGGGGGGGGGGCTGTGTCTGGATTTAATATAATAAATTATATATATATATATATATATATATATATATATATATATATATATATATATATATATATATATATATATATAAATAATCCACAAAACACAACAAATGTGGCTGTAGGAGCTACGTCCTTTATGAAACTCTCTTGTACCCTGGTGTGCTTGAAAACATGATTTGGGCTATCCAACAATATAAAATCTATTGTAACTTATACATTATAATAGATTCATCTGCCATGTGTTGTTTATTTTATGGCTAACAGTTTAGATAGACATATGGCAAGCCTAATGGAAGTGTCCAGGTACCCTAAATTCAATTTATTTACAAACACACAAAGAGGCATCTGCCACTGCCAGTATCCCCATATGTCTGTCTCTTCCTGGGTGAGTGATCTCCAAGATGTCTATGCTTTATTGCATTTCTTTTTTCTTTTGATTCCTCATATTTCTTTGATTTCCACAATGTTAAAGTTATGTTTGATGACTAAACAGTGTTGGTAGGGGAGAAAAATGAAAACCTTGCATATTACAGAGTTTACACAATCTATTCCAGCATGCTTTCACAAACATTGTCCTGCCTGTCAAACAATCTGCTGAAAAACAGTAGATAACTGTCATTTGAACATTGTGCATATTTTGTAGCAGAGACAGTTGTAAAATGAGACGACTTACATATGTAAGAGTATCAGTCGTCTCCTAAAAGATGCCTCTGTCAGGCTAGGAAGGTTAATTACAACTGTCTCTGCTACCAATTTTTTTTTTTTTTTTTTTACTGAATAAATATCTTAGTTTGGTTTGGAGGGTTTGAAGTTTTCTCTTTTTCACTGTTCCTGTGGTGTTACTGTTTAAGCTGAATACTAAGTGATTTTACAGTGCTGACTCACAAATCAAAGCAGGTGTTAAAATATTCTCTTTTCCAGCTTAATATGCAGAGACAACTAAAAGTAAGCAATTTTTTAGCAGGTTTATTCCCTCAAGAGCAAACACTGTGGATCTGTGGTGTGATGAAACCTTGCTTAGTTTGTTTCAATATCCCGGCACAGTAATTGACCGTGCAGTGCATATAGAGTGCAACAGTCTAGTTCCGGAAGTAAAAATCTACAATTGATTTTCATCAATAGTATTCATATATTTATTTATTTTTTAAACCTGAAGACAGACCTACTGTCAGCTACAAAACTGTCAGTCAATGCCATGCTTTTGTTGAAGCCACCAGCTCGCATTATTTCAACAGATTTTTTAAATTATCATGTTTAACAGGGGAATTCCTGGTAAAAAAAAATCTAGATTCTGCAAATGCACCTTATGGGGGTTACATAAAAAAATTTAGAATCCAAACAAGCAAGTTGCACAAAAAGAACTCTTTAGTTCCCACCCACTGCCATGAAGCACATTTTGAGTGCGTTTGAAAAAGCAACACACGTCAAACATCTTCACAAACTAGTAATGCGTTCATAAACCTGTTGTGAGCTGATGTGGCTTCTAATCACATAATGAAGCAGACAATGTGTTATTTTATAGTATTCTATACAGTGATAAAGTTGATTAGCACTGCATTATAATATACTTTATTATTACGACAATACCAGAGAAGGCTTGAAGAACTCAAATACACCATATATTGTCGCAGTTGTGTGTTTATTGTTTTCATGTTTAATCAGTCAAAGCATTTCTATCTTCTTTTTATTCAGCTTCACATTAGGGATTTCCTGAAAACGTCATTATATTACTTCTCTTTGAGGCATATGTGGCGTTTCTGCTCTAGGGCGCCCTCTGGCTTCCAGTATGGGAAGAAGGCAAGCCGGCAGAGGCAGTGTGATGCTTTGGGCAGTGTTCTGCTGGAAAACTTTTGGTCCTTCCATCCATGTGGATGTTACTTTGACACATACCACCTACCCAAGCATTGTTGCAGACCATGTTCACCCTTTCATGGAAACAGTATTCCCTGGTGGCTGTGGCCTCTTTTAGCAGGATAATGCTAGGGTTTTTCCTGCATAGAGAATAACGAGGCGTCTACCTCCGTCAAATTTTGTGCCGCCTCTGGCTGTCGACAAAACTCAAATGCTCGGATTAGGCCTGATGTGATAATTAAATAATCAGAAATATATATCAGTGGCACATGATCCTTCAGTAATCATTCTAATATAATGATTTGCTTCTACAAAGTCATCTAAAGCCATCCCATAGCTTAATGTGAGGGACAGAAGAATATTTACATCGTTAAATTAAAGTTGACGGAAACTCGTCTTCCCTCCGCTGCAGCTGTCAATCATTCACCGTTCAGGCTCAGCATTCAAAACGGTTACGACCTCTTTTTTTATAGTCCATGGTTACGAGCATCAGTGCAGCAAAACTCGCTCCAATATGATATATTTCAATGTGCAGCGCTGCACACTCTGACTTCATGTTGCTTTAAGCACATCATTATGCACCCGAGATGCGCATAAGCACTTTGTGCCGCTCTGTTTTAAAGTGTTTTATATTATCATAGGTTTTTGCGCAATGAAAGATTATTAAAAGCCTATCTTGTTCTGTCGTATCCTATCATATCTTGTTGCCCCATTAAAAAGCTGCATGTAAAATGTACATGTAACGCCTTTTGATGTTATATTATTTGTGTAGGCCCGGCCCCTATATACAATTATTTACATTCAAATATAAATCTAATAATATAACTTGTTTTTCATGAATGTATTTTATAAGAACACAGATAGTAATTTGTACCTTTTTATTAACATGTTTAGATTTTATAAAATTACTGTCCAAAGATTTTTTTTTTCTTCAAGAATTACTTTTTACTGCTGAACTTAGTGGATCCTGGATTGTGTTTAACAAATAAAAGAGTGACCATTAGCTCCACAAACACAGACATATAGAAATTCTATAGTGATGTAGAAATATATTCATATTTAGTAATAGTAATATGCGTCAATAGAAACATATGAATGATACATTTATAACCCTTTTCTTTGGCCAGATTGTTGTTATTGTTTCAGTTATTTACTGAATTTAATAAATACTTAAATATTTAAAGGCGTTAGCTGTAATCTTACACTGCAAAATGATAACTTACAAAGTATTAAATTTATCACAATTATTTAATGAACAAAGCACACAGAAAATGTATGACAAAGCCCTAAATCAGACAATTAATCGGCCGGGCCAAGCAGGATTTTACCACCTCCGCCTCATTTTGAACCAGGAAAAACCCTGTAATGCGCCCTGCCACAAAGCAAAAATGGTTCAGGAATGGTTTGAGGAGCACAACAGCGAGTTTGAGGTGTTGACTTGGCCTCCAAATTCCCCAGATCTCGATCTAATCGACCATCTGTGGGAAGTGCTGAACAAACAAGTCCGATCCATGGAGGCCCCACCTCGCAACTTACAGCACTTAAAGGATCTGCTACTAACATCTTGGTGCCAGATACCACAGCACACCTTCAGGGGTCTAGTGGAGTCCATGCCTCAACGGGTCAGGGCTGTTTTGGCAGCAAAAGGGGGGCGAACACAATATTAGGAAGGTGGTCATAATGTTATGCCTAATCGGTGTATATATATATATTAGAATTTAAAGTGCACACTCTAACGGTTAATGTTGCCCACAACCCATTGAGAGTTGGACGAGGATTCGATTCGAACTACAAAAAAACATGACAGATGTGCGAGTATTGATGTTTAGATAAAGGGGTTTGAGTGAATAATTATCAGTATCTAACTTGACTAAAATATATTTATTTAATATTATCCACATATTATTTCATCTGCAACAGCACTGTAAACTTTTGTAATGATTCGCCATTAACTTTTTATTGCATCATTACATTTAAATTGCAAACACATGAGGGGAGTCTCTGCATGAAAGACCCACGAATGGCTGATCACGGAACACGGCTCTGGGGGGTTAATAAAGGCCTTCTGAAGCGAATCGATTGGTTTTTGTGAGACAAATATCCATGTTTAACACTTTATAAAGTAAAATATCCAGCTTCCGGCGGACCGCCTTCCGTATCAACTTATGGAAAAAGCGTAACTGGCACGACGACGACGTCGGACGTAGTGTAAAAAAAGTAACTGGTGCGATGACGACGTCAGACGTAGCGTAAAAAAGTGTAACTGGCGCGACGTTGGCCGTAGCGCAAGCGTTTTGAAACAAGAAAGGATATTTTTCTTACACAAACTCATTGATTCACTTCAGAAGGCCTTTATTAACCCCCTAGAGCTGTGGATTACTTTTATAATGGATGGATGCACTTTTTTGGGCTTCAAATCCATTCACTGCCATTATAATGCTTGGAAGACCCAGGATATTATTTAATATAACTCTGATTGTATTCGTCTGAAAGAAGAATGTCATATACACCTAGGATGACTTGAGGGTGAGTAAATCATGGGCTAATTTTCATTTTTGGGTGAACTATCCCTTTAAGCTTGAGCTGAGGTTGGTTTAATATGTGTCAAACAAGCTTTGAGCTTCCATTTACAATATTTGCTGCGCTCAATGTATATGTGAATAACTTAAATTAAAGTACTTTTTTAAGCTTGAAAATAAAGCCAATTTATTATAAAAATATTTATTATAAAAATAATGAAAGAATTTCAAACATATTAAAAAAAAAAAAAAACTTTCTGAAGATGAATACAATTCTTATGTGTTTGGAACAACATGAGGGTGAGTAATTCATGACAGAATTTTTATTTGCAAGTGGACTATCCATTTAAGATAACTTGAATGCTCAACTATCAGTCACTGTACCCACACCATGCATTTATGCCGATGGCAGCTAAAAGGTTAACATGTTGCTAAATAAATATAATGTAGTTTTGACATGTGTCCTACCTTGTGTCTTGAAAACATCTGCTGACTCTTCTTTTCAAATAGTAATAGACATTACATTAAACATCATTGGTCCTTGTCATGATGCCATTCATTTTTATTGCTTCAGAAGACTTACCATTTGTGCTGCAATACATTTCTGGTAATAATTACATTAGCAAAAATAGCAATTCAAATAACTGTTCATAACGTGATCATTTGCATTTCGCATAATGCTAAAGCCCATCGATTTGTTCAATGTTAATTCTACTTACTCGTAGTATTGTAGCCATGTTGTTGCCATTGATATTGCACCACCCTTCGATGTCTTTGCTCTGAAAAGATTCATTTCAAAAGCGTGAAAAAATAACAGTCTAAAATGTTAACTAACCTTAGCAAAACAGCCAACTTAAATGCTCCTCGAGCCACTTTGTTGTAGTAAAATTAGTTAGAATCACGTGCTAGATGAAACTGAAGAAGCAGATCATAAATAACGATTAACAAGAAGTTTAAAATGGTTTGCATTAACGTTAACAGTTACCCGTTGCAGCAGTTTGTGGCGCGAGAGAGATGTGGAAGATGGCCAGCCGTCTCAAAACATAAAAGTCGCAATTATCTGTGTCCGACTGTGAGAAAGCACAAACATTTTTTTTAATATGAAGTAGATTAATGTATTTATTATTGTTTATGTACTTATTTGATTAGCTTTTAGTTATTTAAGTAGCCATAGATGTAAATTACTAGATTAAATAAATATCTGTATTAAACCATTAGAGTTAAAAAATAGCATATTTCTAGTAACTTATTTAGATTGAGTTCTGCTGAATATAATACGTTTTTTGAGTTCACATTACAAATATTTGTTGTTGAATTAACTTTTTTTTTTTTTTATAACTTATTTCATTTAGTGAATTTCACTGTTATGTTTTACAGTGTAGAGTTGCATGACCCATCAAAAATCTCATACAGAGATATAAAAATCCAGAGCATGAGTGTACAAGTTGGTTTGCCAGCCTGCCAAGTAAAAATACAAATATGTGCAAAATTTCCTTTAGCCTACTGTGATATGAAAACTACCCTAGTCATATTCCCATGAAATTATAAATAACACAAATACAACATTTCTGTTATGTTTTGTTAATTTAGTTTTTAGTAAATACAAATGCGACCTTGCTGGGTTTAACTATGGCAACGTCCACCACGAGACAGCGACGTGAGCACCGCCTTGACTGCACAAAATGCTTCCACTTTGGATAAAAGCATTTGCTAAATGATTAAATGTAAGTGCATATATTGGTGTCACGGGTGTGTGCAGGCAGGAAGACGAAGACGGGCAGGTACAATTCTCAAACAAAGTTTAATGTTGAAGGATTCTCAGGTGAGAAATACAGGCAGGCTAGCAACACACTCTACACATCGACAAGACCGGACAAAGACTGAAGAAAACAGGAGAACTAAATAGGGAACACAAATGAGATGAATACACACAGTTGACACAGATGAACTAATAATGACAGTGACCATGGAGACAGACGAGTGGTGAGAAACTGGAACAAAGGAACATGTGACACGGAAACAGGATGACAACACAAACAGACAAGCATGTGACAATAGGCATATTTTGGAATAAATGCAAAATATGTGGTTTCTATATACATAATCAACATATTTAAATCAATATTTTTATATTTAGCCTTCTTTTTGATTATTTCATTCGCAATGCTTCATTAAATTGTATATACACTCACGTAAAGGATTATTAGGAACACCATACTAATACTGTGTTTGACCCCCTTTCGCCTTCAGAACTGCCTTAATTCTACGTGGCATTGATTCAACAAGGTGCTGAAAGCATTCTTTAGAAATGTTGGCCCATATTGATAGGATAGCATCTTGCAGTTGATGGAGATTTGTGGGATGCACATCCAGGGCACGAAGCTCCCGTTCCACCACATCCCAAAGATGCTTTATTGGGTTGAGATCTGGTGACTGTGGGGGCCATTTTAGTACAGTGAACTCATTGTCATGTTCAAGAAACCAATTTGAAATGATTCGAGCTTTGTGACATGGTGCATTATCCTGCTGGAAGTAGCCATCAGAGGATGGGTACATGGTGGTCATAAAGGGATGGACATGGTCAGAAACAATGCTCAGGTAGGCCGTGGAATTTAAACGATGCCCAATTGGCACTAAGGGGCCTAAAGTGTGCCAAGAAAACATCCCCCACACCATTACACCACCACCACCAGCCTGCACAGTGGTAACAAGGCATGATGGATCCATGTTCTCATTCTGTTTACGCCAAATTCTGACTCTACCATCTGAATGTCTCAACAGAAATCGAGACTCATCAGACCAGGCAACATTTTTCCAGTCTTCAACTGTCCAATTTTGGTGAGCTCGTGCAAATTGTAGCCTCTTTTTCCTATTTGTAGTGGAGATGAGTGGTACCCGGTGGGGTCTTCTGCTGTTGTAGCCCATCCGCCTCAAGGTTGTGCGTGTTGTGGCTTCACAAATGCTTTGCTGCATACCTCGGTTGTAACGGGTGGTTATTTCAGTCAAAGTTGCTCTTCTATCAGCTTGAATCAGTCGGCCCATTCTCCTCTGACCTCTAGCATCAACAAGGCATTTTCGCCCACAGGACTGCCGCATACTGGATGTTTTTCCCTTTTCACACCATTCTTTGTAAACTCTAGAAATGGTTGTGCGTGAAAATCCCAGTAACTGAGCAGATTGTGAAATACTCAGACCGGCCCGTCTGGCACCAACAACCATGCCACGCTCAAAATTGCTTAAATCACCTCTCTTTCCCATTCTGACATTCAGTTTGGAGTTCAGGAGATTGTCTTGACCAGGACCACACCCCTAAATGCATTGAAGCAACTGCCATGTGATTGGTTGATTAGATAATTGCATTAATGAGAAATTGAACAGGTGTTCCAAATAATCCTTTAGGTGAGTGTATTTCCCTCATTAAAGCAGTTTTGTACCTTTGTCTTTTTGTCTGATTTTTAAATACTTTTAAAGTCAATCAAAGTTTGTAAACTCGAGTCACCTTATAGCTAGTTGGTTTGCTTCATGGTTTATAACTCTTTAAAGAAGACCATGGAAAAAATAAATTGGAAAAATGCTTCCGGAATCAAGGTCGCTGAAAAAAGTGGCACTATTTCAGTCTATGGCATGAGTTTTGGGCTGTTTGGCTGAATAATGGAAGACAAGTGGGGTGGAGAACAATCTTTTTTTGTAATTCAGTTTGGTGACAATTGGTGCAGAAATTACATATTTCACATCGAAGATTATTGTGATATTGTAAATTGGTATTTTAGGCTGTTGGTCACAGCTTAGCGATGCCATATTTAGCATGTAATTACATCCTACGTCTTCCCTCACAGTATTCAGGAGAAAATATGTTCAAACTGCTGTGTTCTGATTGTTGGATCAAAATAGCAACTCTATAAGATTTGTTCTGTAAATATTACCTGGCAACTATTTTAAGGTCTACAGAGCTCCTCTCATGCTCTTACTTCTCAGTATGTCTTAGGAGGTGTTGGAGAAGAAAAAAAAAACAGTTGTCAAGGAGCGACCTGTGAAAAATGACACGGCTGAAAATAAACACAAGAAGCACGGGTGTTAACACATGCTCAAAAGTGGAAAAATCTATTGGCTCCCGTGAACAAGCAGTACAGCAATATACAATGGTGTATAATGCATACACTGCCTGTACAGATGCTAATAACATGCTTACCAATAACACATGATACATTTCTAAAATAATATTTATTCGTTTGCTATTACTTTCACGAATACTGTATTTTCAGATAAAATAAATGGTATATGTAAGGCCTAATGATTGCATACAGGATAGCTAAACTTTGAAAGAGAGTGGCCCTCCAGGACTGGAACTGCCCATCCCTGATCTAGGAGAAACACACACACGTTGGGTTTCCATGTTTTATGGGGACATTCCATAGACGTAATTTTTGTTTTTATACTGTACAAACTATTCTATCTCCTTACACTAACCATCCCCCTAAACCTACCCATTACAGAAAACTTTATGCTATTTTAGATTTTCAAAAAACAAAAACAAAAAACATTCTGTATAATTTATAATACCAGGTGTAAACAATGCCTGAGTTGCATTAGTGGACAGTGAGTTGCCTACTTTAGCTTTAGTCCAGGTTTTGGCCTTTGGTTGTTTTGTCAGAAAAGGAAATTCACATTCCACAGGCACTGAGGGGAGGAAACAAAATGGCCAACAATGGCCAGATTACTCAAAGTTAGCCTCCCAGCTAACTCACACTAGCACAATGCTGTGTCTGATTTTAACACCACAAACAAACATGCCAAGGTGAGATCCAGGCAAAACTGCAAGTTAAAACTAACACGTCAATAAAACAAAACAGAAGTGCAATCATGTCACTTGACGTACATTTGGCTCCAATTAAAAGTACTGGAAAACCCTGGACGTTCAGTTAAACCTGCCGAACTAGAACAGGAAAATTACTCTCAATACTCATTAAACATACAAAAAAGAAAAAAAAAACATCTCATCATACGTACAGAGACAAAGAGAGTCATGCTAATATACACATGGTCATTCGCCACGCAGGATTACAGCTACTTGCATGCCAATAACTAAAAACAAACAGGGTAGTAAGCCTCTACATTTATTGGTCATTTTTGACTCAAAGAGACTAACCTGAAAGCTGGCTAACAGCCAGTACACAATGAACGGAAGGATGTTCCAACCGCCATTCCTCATCCATAATGCCCACTGTCAATAAAAGGGGCCAGTTCCCAGGATGATACATCCAAAGCAACCAAACACTTCCCCTTTTATACTCCCAATATGGGCACCAATAGGTTGTAGAAACACAGATTGGTTCACAGGCTTGAGTGACACCAGCCAATCATACCGGGGCTGTACCTTACCCGGCTGCAATTAAAGTTAACATTTAAAAAAAAAAAAAATGTTTTGTTAGTGTGAACAACATTGTAATAATCTGAATGACCATCTTTCATTATAAAGAACCTTTTGTTTAATGGAAAGTTTCCATGAATGTTAAAGGTTCTTCATGGAACCTTTGATGCCAATAGGGAACCTTTATTTTTAAAGAGTGTAAGGTTCTACCAGCACATGGCATCTTGCTGCAAGTCACTCATTTTGTTTTCTCTCTTAAACTCATGAAACAACATTCACTTCCCAAACCCCCTCTTGTCCCCACAAGGTCAAAATTTACTGGTATTACTATACTTGTGAGGACATTTGGTCACCATGGAGAATACCAGGACACACACACACACACACACACACGTTGTGTTTCCATGTTCTATGGGGACTTTCCATAGGCATAATGATTTTTATATTGTACAAACTGTATAGTCTATCCCATAACCCTACCCCTACCCCTATGTTCAGTTAAACATAACCCTCACAGAAAACTTGGATTTGTGCATTTTCCAAAAAACATCATAAAGTATAATTCATGGGGACCAGAAAATAATTTGTATTCAATGAAGCCCACACGCTTACCTGGGGAACACATGGCACCAGGATGCACTATGGGAAGAAGGCAAGCCGGCGGAGGCAGTGTGATGCTTCGGGCAATGTTCTGCTGGGAAACCTTGGGTCCTGCCATCCATGTGGATGTTACTTTGACACATACTGCCTACCTAACCATTTCTGCAGACCATGTACACCCTTTCATCGAAACTGCGATGCACTGTGTATTCTGACACCTTTCTCTCAGAACCAGCATTAATTTCTTGAGTAATTTAACCTACAGTAGCTCGTCTGTTTAATCGGACCACACAGGCCAGCCTTCGCTCCCAATGTACATCAATGAGCCTTGGCCGGCCATGACCTTGTCGCCGGTTCACCACTGTTCCTTCCTTGGACCACTTTTGATAGATACTGACCACTGCAGACCGAGAACACCCCACAAGAGCTGCAGTTTTGGAGATGCTCTGACCCAGTCGTCTAGCCATCACAATTTGGTCTTTGTCAAACTCGCTCAAATCCTTACACTTGGCCATTTTTTCTGCTTCTAACACATCAACTTTGAGGTCAAAATGTTTACTTGCTGCCTAATATATCCCACCCACTAACAGGTGCCGTGATGAAGAGATAATCAGTGTTATTCACTTCACCTGTCATAATGTTATGCCTGATCGGTATATATATTTAGCAACAATACATAAAACTAGACAGACATAAAATAAGCTTTGAGCTCTGTCATAAGTCAGTGATTTCAAAGGCATTTATTTAAATAAGAAATGTAAAAAAATCTAATTTAGTTACCGTATTCCAAGTAAAATACTGCATTACCCATAAGCCTGAAGCATCATCCACCTATCAGATAACACATGTTACCATGGAAACAAAGGCAATCTTCACAATAGTGAGGTTTTGTAGGCTAGCAGAGGCATGCTAGGGTTTTCAGATAAGAAAGTTCTTTGAACAGAGCTGATTTGAGTCATTTTAACTTCACAGATAATTTTCAATTTTTTCTTTCAAATCAAATGTTTTATTAGTTTGGTTCTATATGAACTATGCTTCTGGAAGCCAGGCCAATAAAACATGTGTTCACTGCTGTGTGAAAGTGTATTTATTGTTTGCAAAGACAGACACTGCAGTGCCGCCACTGTTTATCCAAACATACCTCTCTAGAGAAAATGGTGACTCTTATCAGGAAAGATCAGGAAAGGCAGATTACTGTTCATATGAGGCTGCATCTGTACGGCACTGCGATTATATTTAACATGCTACAATGATCCTGCCTGCAGCAAGCTCCACACAACAAATTAAATAGACATAAAGAGACAAAAATAAAAAGACTGTTTCTGTTACCATGGAGGTGTAATGCCAGTAGAAGAAATGTATTTATGTAATACATGACCACAAAGAACGAGAAGAAGAGAGAGAGTGAGCCAGAGAGAGAGAAAACAGTGATAGAGAGCTTGGAGTGTCTTGGGCATTAATATGTCTGAGCTGTGCTTAACTCCCTCTGTTTCTCCTCTCAGACGGAAATACACCAAAAGAAGGATTACAGAATGATTGCTAGAAAAGCACTTGGCACTCAAAGTCATTAAATGCGTACATTTTGAGAAAAGAGTGTGTGGTTGTGTATTTAAATGTTTGAGTCAGAGTTATCCAGAGTAAACAGAACCATTAGACATGCATTTCTATATCCTGTCTGAACTCCTCCCCTATTCTACACATTCCCTGTACCTTAAGACCTCATAAAACAGAGCGGCATTTAATATTCTTAAAGGGAGAGCATAAACTGTTGCCGTCTGTTTCATTAATGTTAATAAAAAAATCACTCACTGCTTCACTCACTTTTGTATCTTTAATATGAATCAATTTATATTTAATTCATAAAGTAAAGACTATATAGTAATTTATTTTTACATTTTATTATTCAATTTCTGTAATATTTCTTACTAGCCTACATGTACCTATAGGCTACTGTGCCTGAAAAACTTAATTTGTATATATTTTTTTCTATTTTATTTGTCCTATTGTTTGTAATTTGCTTCTTTGTTCCTATTTTTAATAACAAAAATAAAATAGCCAGCCTTGCTTTATTACAGAAGACTGCCATGTGTGTGTAATTATTGCAGTCGGCTTAAATGGCATTTGTTTTGTTTAGTATTGGCTTCACTAAAATAAGAAGAAAAACAAAATATATTTCAAGGATTTTTTTCTTCAGGACCTATTCAACTGTCTACCGCAATCAAATAGAAAAAAAAAACACAAAACAGTAAACTACAATGAAATCTATGCATATATCGATTCAAAATTTGATTAAAATGTTAATGACATTAATTAGCTGCCGTTTACAAAGCGGAGATCGGAAACCAAACAACACACACGCACGGCTTTCCACATGATGTAAAAGAAATCAGGACTCATCGGATCAGGCGAACTTCTTCCACATTTAAAGGGACACGCAAAAACGGCACGCTCACCCTCAAAAAGTGACCATTTTAACAAGCTATAAAAAATTGAGCTAAAAATTCACATACACACATGGGGACATCAGAGACTTATTTTACATCTTGTAAAAAGGGGCAATCAACCACCCCTTTAATTATTTTGAGCGTTAGGGTTTACAGTGTAGACAAAACATATCATATAGTGTATTTGTTGTTTCCTATGACCTACACCTAGTGTATCTCTGCTGTTCATCCAAGCATACCTCTCTAGAGGAAGATACTTCTCTAGAGGAGTAAATAATATTCTGTAATACTGTACTACAGCAAGATTGCAAACAGCCATCCTGCAATAAAACTGTGTGTGTTGCCAAGTGAAGTGAGACAAACAGTGAAACATTCCAGTGTTGTTTGACTAGATATCAGTACACTTGGGAAGCTGCTTGACCGATTAAATTAGTGTCCTGCAGAGTTTCGCTCCAACCCCAATGAAACACAGCTGAACCAGCTAATCAAGGTCTTTCTAGGCATACTAGAAACTTCCACCAGTTGTGTTATGGCAAGTTGGAGCTAAACTCTGCAGGACAGCGGCCCTCCAGGACCGAGTTTGGACACCCCTGGCCTACACCCTTCTTAGTGTATAGTGGGTTTCAAAAGTCTGAGAACACTACTGAAAATATTTTTATTTTTGCATTCATTTAAAGTCAGTAATTGTATCCTTTAAAACTCATCAAATTTAAATGTTTTTTTTTTTCTGTGAAAATAATTTATTCATGCATTAAAATAGCTTGAATGTAACACTACACCCTTGCTTTATTTTGTATATGTGGATTCATGAATATGCGAATGAGCTCTGCCTCCATTCACACCAGTTTGGACTACCTGATCTACTTGCTCAACTGTAGTACATGCTACACAATGGCAAGTGGAAATGTTGGTTTAATTCAGCCATACACTCACCTAAAGGATTATTAGGAACACCATACTAATACTGTGTTTGACCCCCTTTCGCCTTCAGAACTGCCTTAATTCTACGTGGCATTGATTCAACAAGGTGCTGAAAGCATTCTTTAGAAATGTTGGCCCATATTGATAGGATAGCATCTTGCAGTTGATGGAGATTTGTGGGATGCACATCCAGGGCACGAAGCTCCCGTTCCACCACATCCCAAAGATGCTTTATTGGGTTGAGATCTGGTGACTGTGGGGGCCATTTTAGTACAGTGAACTCATTGTCATGTTCAAGAAACCAATTTGAAATGATTCGAGCTTTGTGAGATGGTGCATTATCCTGCTGGAAGTAGCCATCAGAGGATGGGTACATGGTGGTCATAAAGGGATGGACATGGTCAGAAACAATGCTCAGGTAGGCCGTGGCATTTAAACGATTGGCACTAAGGGGCCTAAAGTGTGCCAAGAAAACATTTTCACACCATTCTTTGTAAACTCTAGAAATGGTTGTGCGTGAAAATCCCAGTAACTGAGCAGATTGTGAAATACGGCCCGTCTGGCACCAACAACCATGCCACGCTCAAAATTGCTTAAATCACCTTTCTTTCCCATTCTGACATTCAGTTTGGAGTTCAGGAGATTGTCTTGACCAGGACCACACCCCTAAATGCATTTAAGCAACTGCCATGTGATTGGTTGATTAGATAATTGCATTAATGAGAAATTGAACAGGTGTTCCTAATAATCCTTTAGGTGAGTGTATATGTTTGAACCAACTGATTCAGAAGAAGAGGATGAGTGAATTATATAGGGTTATCTACAAGTCGAAGTATCAGAATGGTAATGCGTTTTATGTATTGCTCCCTACAATGTTGGACACATAGGCCCTAATGGTATTTGGTACGATTAGCCTTTAGCTTGACTGTGTTATCAAACAGCTAATAATGTGCTGCTAATGTTACACAAACCATGTTACCTTCTAAAAATCAGCATCCATAGAAACGCTTTAAACATTATAGTAAGTCAGCGAAAAAAATCCCCACCCGCACTTGACAGGATTAGTTACATGTAGGAAATGGGAAAATGGGTTCAAACTGCATTTTGAAGACTGTCTTTGGTACACTGCAGTTTTAATGAGAAAATACTCAGCAAAAATTACATAGACATTAAAAACTTGATTTTCACCACAGGAGGGCTTAAATATATATTTTCCACCACATTATGCATTATATGCACATTAATCATTTACATACATTCATTCATTTAGCAGTGATATATCAGCACCATTGGAATACATGCTTGATCAATCAAATTAAAGGTTTCCTGATTACATTTCCTGTTTGACCTCCTAAAACCCCTCTAAAATACATTATATTGCCAAAAGTACTGGGACACCCCTCCAAATCATTTAATTCAGGTGTTCCAATCACTTCCATGGCCACAGGTGTATAAAAGCAAGCACCTAGGCATGAAGACTGCTTCTACAAACATTTGTGAAAGAATGGCCTTCATTAGTTCAAGAACAGTGCATAGAGACCTTCATGGAATGGGATTCCATGGCTGAGCAACTGCATCCAAGCCTTACATCACCAAGTGCAATGCAAAGTGTCGGATGCAGTGGTGTAAAGCATGCCGCCACTGGACTCTGGAGTCTGGGTTTGGTGGTTGCCAGGAGAACGGTACTTGCCTGACTGCATTGTGCCAAGTGTAAAGTTTGGTGGAGGGGGGATTATGGTGTGGGGTTGTTTTTCAGGGGTTGGGCTTGACCCCTTAGTTCCAGTGAAAGGAACTCTTAATGCTTCAGCATACCAAGACAAATTTGGAAAATTTCATGCTCCCAACTTTGTGGGAACAGTTTGGGGATGGCCCCTTCCTGTACCTTCCAACATGACTGCAAAGTAAGATCCATAAAGACATGGATGAGCGAGTTTGGTGTGGAGGAATTTGACTATTTAAAAAAAAAACAGCATAGTCCACATAAGAAAAAGTAACTAAGTACTGTAATTAGTTACTTTTAAAGGGAGTAATGCAATATTGTAATGGATTACTTTTAAAAGTAACTTTCCCCAACACTGTTGAGAATGATCCAAAGAGCATTTTGTACTTCAATGGAAGAAGCACGAACATCTGACCATCTGTACAAAGAGTCACATAATCAATATTACACATTTACTTATTTACTGATATAAGATCTCATAAAAATTTTTTCCCTGTGTTTTAACTTCACTACAGTACACTGCACTCTTTTCATGTCTCTGTCTCAGTTTCTCTCTCTCTCTCTCTCCTTCTTCTGTCTGTTATTCTCCCTCCTTCCAGCTCTGGCACATGGCTGGATATAGAGAAAGTGAGGACTCTCAAGGTCAGTGCTGCTCCAGGGGAACACTAGTTCACAGTTACATCAGCTCTGCAGCATCATTCTACACTATCACTTCATTGCCTCCCGGGGCTATTTTTTTTTTTATATATGAGAAAATCAGACAGAGCAGCAGCAAGAAATCCTCATTCTGCATGAGCACTATGTTCCACAGAATGTAGCTCCAACAATGATCTACAGCTGTTGTGATCAATAGATCTAGATGCTACACAATTCACGCTTTATTGTGCCGAGTAAAGTAAAGTGATTACTTTGACCACTGCTACAGCAATGGACAGCAATGGCTCCAATAAGCTCAATACTTTGTTTCAAATGCTTCTCCTGTAATCACTTGTAAAGGGGTGGGTCTCTATTATGGGATTTATTAAATGGGTCAAGACACAAATTAAACCCTATTAAGGCTGCATTTATTTGATTAACAATACAATAAAAACAGTAATATTGTTAAATATTTATTACAATTTAAAATAACTATTTTCTATATTTCTATTTGAATATATTTTAAAATTTACTTTATTCCTGTGATGGCAAAGCAGAATTTTCTTCAGCCATTACTCAAATATTCAGCGTCCAGCCTAGTCTCATTGTTAATACGTAGGTATTAATACATAATTTTCAAAGACACAAAACATACTTTTTGTACATTTGGATAGATGCTAAAACGTAGAATATGGACAACATTTAAACGTAGTATTATTACGTTTTTCCAGCTACAAAACTTTTATATCATAAAGATATCTGTATAATTTTCCTTTTACCATTTTATAGATAAATGTAAGATTAACTATACTCCCAAACCTAAACATACCAATTTTATACAGAATATAAAAAGAATAAAACGTAATGGACAGAGATGTGTAGGAAAATGACAATTTTAGTAACAATACATTACAAATGCAGTTATGAAGAAAAACATAACAGACAGACAAGTGTAATCACAATAATTTATTTATTTGTGAAAATGTCAAAAGTTGTACCAAAAGTCGTTCAAATGATGATGTGTTGCAGTTGCAGTCCTCTCTGGTGGTATATAATAGTTTTGTATGAGGTACAGAGCAGAATTTAAGTTATTAATCCATAAAAATGTTAATCCGTCTTCACTCCGTGAAGGCGCACATTTCTCAATTTCAAATGTACATCTACTGAAAAACGGCATGTCGCAATCTGTGATGAAGCAGGCAAAACGTCATATCGCTTCTTGAGGGTGCAATTTTTGAATTTGAATTCATCATAACGAGCGCAGAATTTGACGCTTATGGTCCCTGCTGAGAAAATGGAGATGAGATCGCTGGATAAAGGGCTGAATTTGGATCTGTTCCTCTCAAACGTATGGATTCTAAAGATTTGGATTACAGCGAACAAATAAAATGTATGCCTTTTGTGAATTTATGTTCCCATTCAATATAAAAAATATAAAAAGTCTTCGGAGTACCGAAGAATAGGAATCTCGCTCACGAGAGCCAATCTACTTCGAGTGAAACTAAATGAGCCAATGCACACTGGCATGCAATGATTGCACCAGGTGCTCATGCCATGCAGCGCGGGTATAAATGAGACATAGGTGTTTGCATCAAATTAGCTTTTTGTTTCGGAGCCGAGTGGTAGATGATTCAGCCAGATATTACTCTCTACTTCGCAGTCCTTACTGAAAAGAAGCCTGCCCTTTTGGAAGCAATCTCTTCAGTCGGTGTTGGTGTGACGGCACTGCAGTGGGTCATGTAGTTCTTTGATCATCTCTCTTTTTCTCATTTGAGCAAACACAAAGACTGTTCTCACAGCTGGTTTGGTGCACTAGGTGGAGAGTGCTGAAAAGCCGTTCTTACGGCTGGTAAGAGAGCACCTTCGTGTGAGAGAGCGCGCACGTCAGGCTGCACTATTCCCTGACTGTGTCACCACGACCCCTCCCCCTGCGTGCTTCAGCACCAAGGAGAGCGTCCTTCTAAAAGAGCAACACAGATAGAGCTTGCGTCCTTTTCAGGATGACATTCTATCTGTGTGTTTCTGGATGCGGTGGTTATCTGTCACCGAGGGATGGTCACAAGCGTTGTATCTCATGTTTGGGCGTTCAGCACGCTGAGGCAGCGCTGGTGGATGACTCATGTTCTCACTGCGGGAACATGACCAGGCTCGGGGTGGAGTCCCCGTGCCTCTGCCTCGATCTAATCCTCCACAGAGCGTCACTTCAGGCAGTAGCGCAGGTGATCTGAGGTTTACGGTGAGCACGCTTCCCCCAGGGACCCAACCCCCGGGGAACCCTCACCCCTCCCACACTTCGCAGCCAGTAGAGCTGCCATTGGAACGCAGTGGGCCACCCACGAGGTGTGTACCATCCGTATCCTTCGGGGCTCCTCTTGATGATCAGATGTCCATTGCTGCATCGGAGGGAGGGTCAGAAGTTTCTGGAGATGACGTGTCGGTGCAGGGGGCTCTGTCGGCACAGGGGGGTCCTTCGGGAAGATCCACTGTGCCCGATACGGAAATTATGGCCATGCTTTCCCAGGCCGCTGAGAGAGTCGGGCTCGTGTAGAATCCTCCACCGTGTCCCGAACCCTCGAGGCTAGACGATTGGTTTCTCGGGGTGGCCCGTGCTGGTTCCTTTTTTTTCCGGAGGTGCATGACGAGCTCACTAGGTCGTGGACGGCACCTTTCACTGCCCGAAACCGGCCCAGTGGCTCCTCCTCCCTCACCACCATCGATGGAGGAGCGCAGAAGGGTTACACGCAGGTTCCTCCCGTGGAACGGGCCGTTGCTATGCAACTGTGCCCTAACGGTCAAAGATGTACTGGTCCGCATGGACAACACTGCGACCGTTGCGTATATCAACCGACAAGGTGGTCTGCGCTCCCGTCGCATGTCGCAACTCACCAGCCATCTCCTCCTCTGGAGTCAGAAGTGTCTGAGGTCGCTTCGGGCCATTCATGTCCCTGGTGTGAGCAACCGTGTGGCCGACGAGCTTTCACAAGCTGCACTCCCAGGGGAATGGCGACTCCACCCCCAGGTGGTTCAGCTGATTTGGAGACAGTTCGGGTTGGCACAGGCCGACCTGTTTGCCTCCCCAGAAACGTCCCACTGCCAGTGGTTCTATTCGCTGACCGAGGGTACACTCGTCACGGATGCACTTGCGTACAGCTGGCCCCAGGGGCTGCGCAAATATGCGTTTCCCCCAGTGAGCCTACTTGCACAGACACTGTGCAAGGTCAGGGAGGACGAGGAGCAGGTCCTGTTGGTGGCGCTGTACTGGCCCAACCGGACCTGGTTCCCAGAACTTATGCTCCTCGGTTAACACCATCACTTCGGCACGGGCACCGTCTACAAGACAGGCTTATGCTTTGAAGTGGAACCTGTTCGTCGAGTGGTGTTCTTCTCGCCGAGAAGACCCCCGAAGATGTCCGATCGCGTCTGTGCTTTCCTTCCTGCAACGAGGGTTGGAGCGTAGGCTGTCGCCCTCCACCCTCAAAGTCTATGTTGCTGCAATATCTGCCTATCAGGCCCACGTAGAAGGTAAGACGGTTGGGAAGCACGACCTGGTAATCAGTTTCCTCAGGGGGGCGAGACGGTTAAATCCTCCTCGACCTCCGTCCATAACCTCTTGGGATCTTGCTCTGGTGCTCCAAGCACTTCAGAATGACCCATTTGAGCCTTTGCGGTCAGCAGAGCTAAATAATCTGTCTATGAAGACTTTGCTGTTGGCCGCACTGGCCTCCATCAAGAGGGTAGGGGACCTGCAGGCATTTTCGGTTGACGAAACGTGCCTAGAGTTCGGGCCAGGTGACACCCACGTGGTACTGAGACCCCGGCTTGGCTATGTGCCCAAGGTTCCTACCACTCCCTTCAGGGACCCGGAAGAGGCAGACCCAGCCCTAGCTTTGCTCTGTCCCATCCGAGCTCTGCGGATTTACGTAGATAGAACTCAAAGCTTCAGGACCTCAGATCAGCTCTTTGTCTGTCACGGAGGCCAGCAGAAAGGAAAGGCTGTCTCCAAGCAGAGGATGGCCCACTGGATAGTGGATGCCATCACCTTGGCTTACCAAGCACAAGGTGTGCCCTGTCCGCTCAGGGTGCGAGCACACTCTACTAGAAGTGTTGCATCCTCCTGGGCGCTGGCATGTGGCGCCTCGCTGTCAGACATCTGTAGAGCTGCGGGCTGGGCGACACCCAACACGTTCGCTAGATTCTATAGCCTACATGTAGAGCCGGTTTCCTCCTGTGTTCTCACCTCAAATGGGTAGAAGCATTGAGAGGCCCTGCGGTGGAGCGTCTGGCATCAGGCCCCTTGCCGCTGAATCCTTGAGAACCGGCTTTGGGCTGGGGTTATATGAGTGACCCTCCGGGGATCCCATATATTTCTCCACGGTCGCTCCTACGGGAAGCCTGTGTCTTTCCCTTGGGAGAGCCTTCCCGTCAGTGGGACTAAGCCCCCTCGTCTCCATTACAGGCTACGGCTCAGCATTGTACTCCACATAACTCCTTTGGGGTATGATGTGGGCTCTGCAGCGTTCCCTTCACTAGGGCACGCTTTCCCAGTGTTATCCAATAGTCACTGAACAGGTCATGCGGAACAGCAGTGATGGACTTCTCTGTGTGAGCCCCGTCTCATCAGGTAAGAGAGCAGGAGGCTCACACAGGGCACTGGATCGGGGTAGAGGCCATGGCACTTTGGTAGGGATTCCTATTCGTCGGTACTCCGGCGTGGCGTCGAGAGTGACCGACTGAATGGGAACGTCTCGGTTACGTATGTAACCCTCGTTCCCTGAAGGAGGGAACGGAGACGCCACGTCCCATCGCCATGTCCTCTGTACCTTGCTGGGGTGCCAGTCTACCTACTAAAAAAAGCTAATTTGATGCAAACACCTGTGTCTCATTTATACCCGCGCTGCGTGGCATGAGCACCTGGTGCAATCATTGCATGCCAATGTGCATTGGCTCGTTTAGTTTCACTCGAAGTAGATTGGCTCTCGCGAGCGAGATTCCTATTTGTCGGTACTCCGAGGTGGCGTCTCCATTCCCTCCTTCAGGGAACGAGGGTTACATACGTAACCGAGACGTTGAGTTTTGGTGTATTTTATGGTTCTATTGGCAGTCGCTGTATAGGAGAAAACGCCTTTTGTGTCTCATGGCAAACAAACCAAATATTACAAAATGGTTAAATGATTAAAGAAATGTTATTAATTTTAAAGTTTTAAAGTGTAGTCTTGTTTAACATTATGTAATCCTCCGAAACAAGTTTGCAGCAGAAGTCACGAACAGAGCGAAATGTTATTATTTCTTATTAAGTAGATGAGTAAACTGTGTTTAATAAATGTGACTGAAAACATTAGTTATTGATTATTAACATCGGTATTGATATGACAATTGAATATAGAGTCAAAAAGTTGTCTGTAAAGTTGTTCATGCGTAAATAATTTATGTTTTAGTGCGGTCGATACGTAAATATTTTACGCTTTAGTGTGAATGAAAACTACATTTTACGTAAAAATACACATATTCTCCTGAGATCACATTGCAGCGTCACATGATCCTTCAGAAATCATTCTAATATGCTGATTTGGTGCTCAAGAGACATTCAACAGTTGTGCTGCTTAATATTTTGTGGATACTGTGAATAATTTTTTCTTTTGGTTAACGGTACACTAATTAAGCCTAAATGTCAGAACAATAGGCTTCCATCCACATTGCTTGTGGGGAACTGGTGCACTCTCTCTGTCTCGCTATTTTCCTCTGTCTCTTTTTGTCTCACTTCGCCCAACTCTCCATGGCAGTTTGATTTATGTAGGAAGAACTCTCAAGGTCACTGCTTTCCCAAGGGAGCACCAAGAGGTTCATAGTTACATCATGCCGAAAGGATCGTTCTGCGCTATCACTCATTTCCTGCCTGAGGACTATTTTTGTTGTGGGAATTGATTAACTGGGCAAATTTGATAAGAAAACCAGACAGAGCAGGAGCAAAAAGAGCTCATACTGTGAGAGCACTGATCCATAGAATGCTATTCCTGCATAGATCTGAAAACATTAACTCTTTGCAGGTCTGTTCAGGGTTTACAATACAATATGCCAAGTCACGGAAATAAGGAGCAAAGCCGAAACAGACAGTATATACCAGTCCACAGGAATGGCATTGAGGAATCTCACAACAAATTGACTTACAGTATCCTTTGGTTCTAAACTGGTAACCAAATTTAATATAGGGTCAACACACCATTTGATTTAATGCACAGCCTTTGACATAATATATGAGAAACATGTTCTCCATCACTACAATAAAAAATTAAATGGTTAGCTGCAGGTTATTGTTTGCATTTAGCATTGTTTTCATCTACGTGGTCAAAACTAAAGATAGATAGATAGATAGAAAGAGAGAGAGAGAGAGAGAGAGAGAGAGAGATCACATGCCAGTGTAAATGGTTACACTGTTCCCAACATACAAAATCCAATGTTATTAAGATTACAGATGATTTAATAAACTCATCCATGGGGTAATCAATGTTATTAAAGTTGAAGTTATTGATGTATTCAAAGCTCTTGCAAATGAAGTTATCAATTACTGTATGTCAATGACGACTCAATGACAATTACCTTTTTTTTTATTGGCTGACTATGAGGGTTAAGGTAATCTCTAGGTCAAAAATATATATATTTACCCTAAACAACAACAAAAATGTGCACATCATATGGATTATGTAAGATCACGTTATACAAATGATGTTTTTATCAGCTTTTTTTCCTTCTAGAAAACCAGCTTTGTGACTGGGAGTCCCATAACAATTTTTTTATCACAATGATATTATCAGTAATAAAATGTTAGCGAGCTGGAGGACTTTATTGATCACTGCTGCTATCTGTGCAGCTGTGCCTAAACTGTTGAGCGTTAGGGTCTTTGCCATCTCCACATAGCAGGAGCTAATTCTTTATTGCGAGACAATGTCTATAAATAGAACAAACTAGAAGCAGTTAGAAACCACTGATATCATGCTTCCACAGTAATGCACCAGTACACACACCATAGGATATATGCAAACAGTCTGAGGTATGTTAATATACATTGATGCATCACAACGTGTTGATTTGACAATAAAGATTCAATTTATTCGAATTACTGTAATAATAAAAATACACAAATGTGCATTCATTTCTTATCCAAAATACAACTCTTGACCTAGTTTCAATTCATAAAATCCAGATTGCTAAACTACTCCAAACACAAAGACACCTACTGTCCCAACATTTGTGTCTAGCATTTTTTTTTTTATAATTATGAAATTAAAATAATCAAGTCGAATCAAACCAATGTTTCTTGAACACCAAATCAGCATATTAGAGTGATTTCTGGGACTGCTGAAGACTGGAGTAATGACTGCTGAACATTCAGTTTTGCTGTCAAAGAAATAAATTACATTTTAAAATATATTCAAATAGAAAACAGTTATTTTAAATTGTAATATGTGACCCTGGACCACAAAACCAGTCATAAGGGTCAATTTTTTAAAATTGAGATTTATACATCATCCATTGATGTATGGTTTGTTAGGATAGGACAATATTTGGCCGAGATACAACTATTTGAAAATCTGGAATCTGAGGGTGCTTTCTCAAATATTGAGAAATTCGCCTTTAAAGTTGTCCTTAAGTCCTTAGCAATGCATATTACTACTAATAATAATTTTTTTATATATTTACAGTAGGAAATTCACAAAATATCTTCATGGAACATGAACACACTTAATATCCTAATGATTTTTGGCATAAAAGAAAAATCGATAATTTTGACTAATACAATGTATTGTTGGCTATTGCCACAAATATACCTGTGGTACTTATGACTGGTTTTGTAGCCCAGAATCACATATTATTAATATTACAGTTTTTTACTGTATTTTTGATCAAATAAAAAAATCTTACCAACTTCAAACTTCTGAGCAGCATATATAATGAATACTGTATTTCACGAGTTCACACTTACATATAATTTAGAGGGAGTGAAGTTTTAATGCATATTTGGCGTGCTGTCCAAAGGGAGCCGAAATTCCGAGCTCGGAATTTATCCCAAACCCAGAGTACTCCCCCCGTGTATGTAAGTGGTTAGAACTAGAAGTGTGGAGAAGGGGTGGTGGAGGGATGCTGATAAACTGTCAACAAACGGAGGTAAGACTGCTGAATATATATATACCTCTTATCGTTGATTGGCTGAGTGCTCTCCACTCGTGTTAATTATCTGAACGTGCTCCTCCCGAACTTTGTTAATAAAACATCATATGGTGCATGATGTCTTTTGTCTTTCAAAATGTACATGTACTATTACTGTGCATGTAAATATATTCAAATGTATGTAAGGCTGATCATGTACCTTACACAGTAATGAATGTAAATGTGATACATCAAGTAAGTATGCAGTTCTATGAACACAGAGTAACAAGGTAACAGATCATTTCTTTCTCTCTAAGCAGGTGTGGTGTGTGTTGAGGTTTTGAGCAGATGAAAGTGTGAAGGCAGGTGAAATATTGCAAAGACAGAAACAGACAGACTGTCTCCCTCAGGTCAGAGAGGAGAAACAAAGGATTTCAAAAACACAGACAAAGCTCCGACTGTGAATAAACTCAATAAGAGAAGATGGATAGCACCACAGCCCAGAGCCATCAAGGGCTCCACACATAGCCAGTGAGGTAAGAGGTCACAAGCAGAGAGGAAACAGGAATGGATTCGAGTTCATTCCAGTAACGAGGAAACCATTATCTGTCATTATACTCACCTCTATCAGAAACCCTGGAGAGCAGATCACATGGATTCACAAAGAGATATGCATGTGGGTGGGTGGGTGGTGTGTGTGTGTGTGTTTAGAAATATCTGCATGTGAGGATGCATATGTAGTTTCGGATAAAACATTTTTATCTTGGTAAGAGGCCAATGTCCCATTTCAGAGCCAAGAAGAGGCTTTTTTATTCACTTGGCACTTGCTGCAGGTGACAGAGGTCTTGGTAATGCGAAGACATGCTCTTCCCTCACTGATCACAGTATGGAACACAGAGTTCCCTTCTTCACAATCTCTTTCACACACTTTCTTATGGGGAAAAATGTAACTGGTGCACACATTTCACTGCCAGACATTCTGAACTGCTAAGAGCAAGTTCAAGACCAGCCCTCACAGCCTTCACAGCCACAGCCTCACAGCCAAGTCTAATGCATTCAGGAATCAAACGTAATATTGATATAATTTCCACGCACACTTATGTTGTATCTCCAGTAGAACTCACAATACCACCATGTCATGTTCAATACCAATACTAGTGAAATTACAACAGCTAAAACAAATTAGCTATAATATATACTCATATTATACTAATATTATAATATACTAAATAAAAACTCATTGTGTAATCTAAAAATTAAATAAAAAATCTCTTATGCTCACCCTCGTTCCCTATAGGAGGGAACGGAGACGTCCATCAGAATGTGAACCAACGAATTGGGATATCGCATGAGAGCCCTATCACTTTTGAGTGTGTACTAAACGAGCCAATGAACATTGGCGTGCGAGATTTGCATGTCGCACTCCGCCCCGCAGCACGGGTATAAATAGGAAGTGCACGCAAACGCACCTTTGTTTTTCGCTGAGGAGACGAGCAGAAACTGTGGCCACGGGACATACGTCTCCGTTCCCTCCTTCAGGGAACGAGGGTTACATGCATAACCAAGATGTTCCCTTTCAGTCGGTCACGTTCAACGTACGTCAGAATGTGAACCGACAAATTGGGATCCCTGATAATATGCCACAGTTTCTGACCCTTCCAGTGCCTGGCGCAAGCCTCACATCCTTCGCATCTTTCTGGCGATAGGATTGGACTTACACCAGGAGAGTCTACTGCTGTTCCACATGACCCATACAGTCAGACTTGGATAACACTGGGAAAGCATGCCAAAGTGAACGCTGCGGAGACCACATCTTGCCAGTAGGGAGGTATATGTGGCAATACACATATGGTCTGGCCAGAGGCAGAGCGACATATGGAATGTCCCTGGGATGGCTCCGGCCATAGGAGGGAGACAACATCTGGCAGGGACAACAGAGCGGACTCTGCCCAGGGAAAGACACGGGCTCGCCGAAGGGAGCCTTACTGTGGAAGAATACACATATGGGGCCGCAATATATGGGACCCAGCCAACACAACAATATTCAGTGCTGGCCTAGCGACAGACACTCCGCAATGTCTGAAGCCGCAAGGGATGGCGGAGGAGCTTAACAGGGTTCACCAGCGGAGAACTTACTGAAGCAAATAGCGCACTTATCCACTCCAGGCATTACTGGCCACTGGACCAGCAGGCAGAGGAGATGCGACCGGTGGCTGGGTGGAGGCAGCAGCAGACTGTGGGGGCAGGAATGTGCCGGATCGCCTCCATCTGCTTCTGTGCGGCCGAGAATTGTTGGGCGAAGTTCTCAACAGTGTCGCCGAATAGGCCCACCTGCGACACGGGGGAGTCCAGGAACCAATACTTGTCGGTTTCCCTCATGTCGGCCAGGTTGAGCCATAGGTGGCGCTCCTGGACCACAAGCATGACCATCGCCTGACCAACCGAGCACGACATCACCTTAGTCGCCTGGAGGGCAGAGTCAGTGGCTGTGCGCAGCTTGTCCATAAGCGGCTGGTCAGGACCACCCTGGGCCATGTCCATGAGTGCCTTGGCCTGGTAGACCTGCAGTAACGCCATGTCCGCAGGCTCTGTAAGCCTTGTCTGTTAAGTTGGACGAGAACTTACAGGCCTTGGATGGGTGCCGCAGATTACCCCTCCAATTGGCGGCCGTTGAACACAGCCAATCGTCCAACCGAGAGGGCTCGGGACACGGTGGAGAGTTCCACTCAAACCCGACCCGCTCAGCGGCCCGGGAAAGCATAGCTGCCAATTCGGGATCTCGCTAGGGCAACGCTACTCTCCCAGAAAGAGGCAATGCAGCCGAGTTGTCATCTCCCGACGACAGCGCACCCTCCGATGCTGCGATCGACATCTGATCGTCGGCAGGTGCACCGAAAGAGACGACTGGTCGCATAGCCGAGGGACCACCACGCTCTTCCGGCAGCACGACGGGATGCAGTGTGCTGGAGGGAATAGGGGAGGTTGTCTCGGCGGGGAAGCCCTAAACGTAATTCCTCAGGTCCCCCGGTCTATTCGCGGAAGTAGCACTATCCCAGTTGCCACCAGAGGGAGCACTAGATCGGGGAATAGGGGGGGGGGGTGCTTGGCCTCGAGAACCGAGGTAGGCAAGCCTGGACTGCAACACTGCGTTAGTCATGTTCCCACAGTGAGAATATGAACTATCCACAAAAGCTGCTTCAGCGCTGAACGGCCAAACATGTGACGCAGCAATTGTGACCATCAACCGGCGACAGGGAACAACTGCATCCAGAAACGCATAGTGATAGGGCTCTCATGCGATATCCCAATTCATCGGTTCACATTATGACGTATGTCAAACGTGACCGACTGAAAGGGAACAGTAATATTGTAAAATAATATTACAATAATAAAATTTTTGGTTTCTATTTTAATATATTTTAAAATGTAATTTATTCCTGTGATGACAAAGTTAAATGTTCAGCAGCAATTACTCCAATCTTAGTCACATGGCGCTTCAGAAATCATGCTGACTGGGTGCTCAAGAAACATTTATTATCAATGTTGAAAACAGATGTGCTGCTTAATATTTTTCTGAAAATCGTGATAAATATTTTTCCACACGTTAAAAAAATATTGTCATGATTTGTTATCACAGCTTTTTATATTTGTCAAACAACTTAAATGTTAATGTGGTTCAGATAACATCATATTTTGAGTTTCTATTTATTAAACCAATCTCCTTCATTGTATTAACACATTTTTTTTAATTTCAATGAACTCAAAATTAAGGCAACCAGGTAACTTACTTTAAGTTAAACCAACAATAATTTTTTACAATGCAGGATTATTTGATGAATAGAAATAGAAAGTTCAAAAGAACAGCATTTATTTTAAATAGAATTTTGTAATAAAGTTGTTACTGTCATTTTTGATCAATTGAATGTCCTTGCTGAAAGTATTAATTTAGTTAAAAAAGCTTTTTAGTACATTCATATAATGATTAGATTTTTTTTCTAATATTTAGAAAACAGAATTTTATTTACAATGGCATTTTTTCTCTCTCTCAATTAAGCAACTCAAGTACCCATATTTGTCTAATAAAGAGACTAAGACCTGCCACCTGACTGTAAATGATGAGGATCTTCCTATCTGTGCACATTGCACCATGTATCCTACAGCTAACAATAACGTGAATATTTCTACTGAAAAATGTTTGGTCAGTGTGACAAATAAAATCTGGTCTTGGATGTCCTTCAACACTACACTTGTTAAATGTTTGTCGTGCCTGTTCACACTGACATATTTTATCACTGGAGATCAGCAGGTTGCTATAAATTTTGTCACTTGCGGACATTCCTGCCACTGGACTTTTTTGGAGGGCTATGTAAATGGCCATAGTCAAAATCACAAATGCCAATAAAAACAGATGCCATTCTAATCCGACAAGCAATCAGTTTTTTCTTGCCACTAAAAATGAACATTCTGCAGGAGAAAGCATTTGAATATAAATTACAGTAGTGTGCAATACATCATATCACAAACAAGATGAACGATTATCAATACATTAATCCAACACAATGCTGACATTTTCTGACACGGTTTTACACACATAATTTTATAGGCAGATACAAATCATATAGAGCCGTGAAATCATTTAACATATCCTCCATTCTGATACTTGACTACAGTATCTGACAGGAGACAGATCATGTGAGCTCCAGTCTCTTCACTCCTATTGGTAATCACCGCAAACACATCACTGCTCATTTGCATAAAGGGAATCTTTTCTCAACAGTACATAAGCCACGGTTGCTCATAGTCCTGAAAATCCCCAAATCTAAATGAAAATGAATGACTTCATGTTGCTTTGTCACATCAATGTGAACGAACCTTTAAAAAGAATCGTTTCCAATTCTAAATTCTAACTGGCCTTTAAAAGAATATGAAGCGCCTGACGGAACCCTTTTTCTAGGTGTACATTAACACAACAACGATGTACTAAAAAAGGTTTTCCATTTTCAGGCCCCCAAAACACTGATGTTGTGTAAATGAATGGCCAAAATGCATAAAAGGTTTTTTTAGTGCAGGAATAAGAAACAGTGACATGAACTGAGGTAATTTAACAGTGCATTGTGGGAAACAATCAGGATCTGAGCACCCATGATTTGGTTGAGCGTTATTGCTTTAAGCAGTGTTGTTTCTCTTTATGTCAGTCCCGGTTAGTTTTTAAGGCAGAGTCCCTTTTGTCTGTGGTACCTTTCTATTCATTCTCATACCCCACTAATGAGTCGGATTACATAAGAGCACATCTTTCTGCACGCATATGGCATGCTAAACAAATGTAAACAATAATGAACACCCAGGTTGGGACAGAGACAGACTCATTAATTATCATGTTCTCTGCCTCAGGGATTGTAGATGACAAGGCCTACTTCTGTAGGAGTTGTGTATATGTGTTTGTTTTGCGCACTGCAGAAAATACTGATTAATGAAATTATTGTCTAGTTTTCCAGTTAAAAATATCTAAATATTCTTTAAAAAAATATAATTTGCATAAGCTATTTGAATTAAACTTATTTTTAAAGGGGTCATGACATTATTTTTTATTTGAGGTTAACTTATAATGTTAATAAAGTATTTTGCACACAAAAAAAAAAAAAAAAAAAAAAAATAATATATATATATATATATATATATATATATATATGTGTGTGTGCGGATAAATACAGTATTTGTCATGTCAAAATGCCGGAAAACACTTTGAAATATTATCACTCAATGCAAAAGTTAATGAACATTTTTAATTAAGGCAATGTAAGTTATAATATAGACAAATATTACTACAGTGATATGCAACACATCCATAATATTGCTGCGGAAATAATCAAGTTTTTGGGGTTATTCATGGCCTATTGTAATTTGTTAATGGTTTTTACTCTTTTAAATTTCCTATTAATGTTCGACGGGTGAAGGGTGAGTACTACTCACTGAGTAGAATAATGTCACTTAATTGTACAGTTAGAAAAAAGCTTATTATAGCTTTCATAGTGCGAACCTTTCACTGATTGTTTACAGTTTAACGGAAGTTATCCCACAGGTAAAAGGTGGATTGTACGCCAGCACTTTATGGTATTGTTGTTCGTTACCATGGCAACCACTTGCGTGTCAGGGTTTGAAAGCGCGTCTCATGTATAAAAAGTATCTGTACACATGACGGGCGGCAAAAACCGCGCAAGAAAAGCCTGACGTGTACTGACAACTGCAATATTTAACCATATTTTCTTCATTAGAATGTTGATAGTAAGTGTCAAGTAAGTTTCATTTATAATGTTTCTACTTCGTGTAACATGAGAGTTCATACTGGAGTGAAGCCGTTCTCATGTGATCAATGTGGGAAAACATTTCTTAGGGCGTGGATAGTGAGCCGTTGGAAGAGCCAACATACGTCACAATGGCAAACGATGTCCAATAGGAAGATTCAACTGCAGTAGCCACCGTTCAACCTTAAGATGGCAGCACTCAGACGTTTTTACACCATATATTGTAGAATTAAATCACTTTATACCTAAATGTCAAAACATTTACTCGAATCAATGAACAGCACTAATAAAGCCCCAGTCTTGCAGATCATTAACTAAAAAAAGTTGTTTTAGGGTTTAGTTACCCTTTAAAAACATAACTGGCGTTCCAGCGTATGACATAGGACGCTCCGGTGAGAATATGCTAGTTCTCGCAAGAACCAAGTTTTGTTTTGCTCTATTCTCTGTGCTTCTGCGTTCATCACCGGAACTTATGCTACACTTGCGTCCTACGTCATAAGCTGGAACGCCAGTCTCTCGTGAACGCATGTACGACAGATAGCGGAAGTTGAAGATTACAGTTTGTAAAGTTTTAAATATGGATATTTTTCTTACATAAACGCATCTCTTCACTTCAGAAGCCCTTTATTAACCCCCCGGAGCTGTGTGGAGTACTTTTATGATGAATGGATGCAATTTTATGGACTTTTTCAAAACAGAAACAGCCATTCACTGCCATTAGTCTGAAAGAAGAATGTCATATACACCTAGGATGACTTGAGGGTGAGTAAATCATGGTCTAGTTTTCATTTTTGGATGAACTATCCCTTTAAGGTTTGTGATGCAGCTGCTGTCAGATCCAATACAGTTGGCTGCGTCATCTTTCAACAAAAGTTCATTTGTGAACTCTCCATTACACAATTTATTCCCTTTTTGGACATTTTTATGTTGTATTTATGTAAATAAACGCCTAGTAAACGTGATTCCAGAAGTTTCAAGAACTGTATGTTCTTCAATAAAAGCTATAGCTATTGAGAAAAAAAAGAAAAAAAATTATATATATATATATATATATATATATATATATATATATATATATATATATGATAATAATATATTAATTTAACTTTAGGTCATCCTGCGGCCCCCTTGGAATTTTGCTGAGGCCCCCAAGTGGGCCCCAGCCCCCTTAATGTAGGCTTGACATTATCTGGTTCCTAAGGGTGTGTATGTGTGCGTCATTGTGCTTATCTGCATGCATCACTGTCAGACAGACAGGCTCTCCTTCTTGCGACCAAGGAGAAGCAATTTTCTTGCATGTTACGTTGCAAATCAAAGATCTTCATAGTAATTGAATATGCGCTGATCCCAATCGTGCTGCTCACTGTGGGGGACCGGGAAGTGGGGGTCTCCTCCGCATGTGTCTGTATGAGATAGCATATGAACAGTAATGAGAGCAGACTCTGAGCTGGCTCGCGCTGAACCGATCATGCTGCTCTCCATTTGGGCTGAGAGATGGAGGAGATTTAACCTCCAAACAATGAGATTTAAACAAAAGCTTTTCAACTCATCCATAGAGATGCCTCATGCATTTTTTTATAACTGTTCACAGGAGAAGAATGTTGTTGCATTATTCATGGAAAAAAACTACATCTCAGCTGTATCAATATGAAAGACAGTTCTAGGCTGTCTAAGTGTGGCGCCTGCTGTTTGAAAAGTGGCTTTTCTTCAGTAAACAGGCAAAACAGGGGCCACAGTGTGAAGTAATTAAAAAGTAAAAACTTGGTAATATGGTAATATTATGGGGAATGAGTAACACGTCTTTTTCCCATTAACTGGTGGCTCAGGACACTCAGACAGATAAACGAAAATGCACATCCCTGCCTAAAGACTAGTCCTCCTTTTGTGTGATTTAACACTAAGATCAGTCAACCAGTGCATATTGTCGGTTCATGAGGGATCAAAATTTGGAAAAGTTACAGTACATTGCCACTGGCAACTACTGAGAACTGAAGGTTCTGTGCAGAAAGTTCCCTTAAGAACACCACGACTAACTCTTGTTCTTCTCCGACGCTCTGTCTGTCTTGCTGTGTGGGTCAACATCACGGTCATGCTGGTCTTTTATTAGACGTGTTGGTAGTCTCGGGTATGTTTCTGTCTGTCAAGGTTATCTTTGAGTAGGTTTTGAGAGCTTTAGCTGTGCTTGAGCTGAAGGTAATGAGCTTAGGATAGTGTAGGTGTTCCAGTTTTCCAGACAGTCTGATTTTTCATCAGAACAGTTCAGTTCCTGTTATATAAACTCATCCTCTCATCTTCTCTTTACATTTGCAATTTTCACGTGTACAGCTGTACGTATAAGTTTATATAGATAAATTACAGATTTCAGAAGTTTACATTGGTTCTTAAAGGCCACTGACGTGCCAAAGCCGCATTTGACAGCCACAGTCTAATAGATTCCTCTTTTAGATTTAATATGAAATTGTAACTAAAGCAAAACATTGAACATAATCATGCTAGTTTGAAAAGTGTGTAATTTATGTTCCCTTATAAAAAAGAAGTATACTTCAAGTAATTTTTTTAAGTAATGTTCAAGTATATTTTTATGTAAACATTATGTAGTAAGTATACATATATCAATGTGTACTAGTAGTAAATTTGTAAGTGTACTATTTCAATACTGCTTGGGACTAAATTGGCCCACTTTTAGTATATAAAAGTATATGTTTAAGTGTACTATAAGTTTAACAGTAGTAAACTTAAAGTGTACAATTAGGTTTCTCATTTGTACTGCATCTGTACTACAAGTGAACTTATAAGTATATTAGTAGTTAACTATTTTAATAATAGTAATTTTTTTTAGTTTATGAAAGTACACTTTGAAGTGTACTCTCAGTAAACTACTAGTTTAGTTTATACTGCAAGTATACTTGTAAGTTTTTCTTTAAGTGAACATAACATTATAATTATAGTTTACTATTTATATATTATTTTTGCACTTTCAGTATGTTCAAATGTAGATATTAATTTTTTATTCTTGAAATATACCTTTAAGTGTACTTTAATTTAAAAAAACATTTTTATTATAGCTTCATGCATCCTTTTTTATCAACATTTGAGTGTGGGTAAGTCTCATAAAGAAAGGCCACATTTTGAACAAAACGTTGAGAAACGACTGAGAAAGTCACATTTTTGTCAAAGACTACGCCTTGATCAGATTCAGAACGATGATCAAAACATAGATGGAGTAGATTGAGTCCATCAACACCCCAAAGCTTCACAGTAGTTTCCTCTTCATCGGTTCGACATTTCATTTAGTAACGTTAGGCAGTTTTGATTTAAATGCTGTTTAATGTTTGATGATTGCGTTATTTTATATTTGCATGAGCAATCTTCTATCACTTGTTTCAGCTTCTTCATCTACATGATTTGGAAAGGCACACACCTGTCTATATAAGGTCCCACAGTTAACAGTGCATGTCAGAGCACAAACCAAGCCATGAAGTCTAAGAAATTGTCCGTAGACCTCCGAGACAGGATTGTATCGAGGCACAGATCTGGGTAAGGGTACAGAAAAATTTCTGCAGCATTGAAGGTCTCAATGAGCACAGTGGCCTCCATCATCCGTAAATGGAAGAAGTTTGGAACCACCAGGACTCTTCCTAGAGCTGGATGCCCGGCCAAACTGAGCGATCGGGAGAGAAGGGCCTTAGTCAGGGAGGTGACCAAGAACCCAATGGTCACTCTGACAGAGCTCCAGCATTTCTCTGTTGAGAGAGGAGAACCTTCCAGAAGAACAACCATCTCTGCAGCACTCCACCAATCAGGCCTGTATGGTAGAGTGGCCAGATGACACATGACAGCCCGCCTGGAGTTTGCCAAAAGGCACCTGAAGGACTCTCAGACCATGAGAAACAAAATTCTCTGGTCTGATGAAACAAAGATTGAACTCTTTGGCCTGAATGAAAAGCATCATGTCTGGAGGAAACCAGGCACCGCTCATCACCTGGCCAATACCATCCCTGCTCTGGACCTCAGACTGGGGTGAAGGTTCATCGTCCAACAGGACAAAGACCCTAAGCACACAGCCAAGATAACAAAGGAGTGATGGGACAACTCTGTGAATGCCCTTGATTGGCCCAGCCAGAGCCCAGACTTTAACCCGATTGAACATTTCTGGAGAGATCTGAAAATGGCTGTGCACCGACACTCCCCTTCCAACCTGAAGAAGAATGGGAGAAAATACCCAAAAATAGGTGTGCCAAGCTTGTAGCATCATACTCAAAAAGACTTGAGGCTGTACTTGGTGCCAAAGGTGCTTCAACCATGTATTGAGCAAAGGCTGTGAATACTTATGTACATGTGATTTTTTTTTCTGTTTTTTATTTTTAATAAATTTGCAAAGATTTGAAACAAATTTCTTTCACATTGTCATGATGGGGTATTGTTTGTAGAATTGAGGAAAAAAATATTAATTTAATCCATTTTGAAATATGGCTGTAACATAACAAAATGTGGAAAAAGTGAAGCGCTGTGAATGTCTTTCCAGATGCACTGTAAGGGCATTTAACAGGCATGTGATCAGCTAAGGACATTCAATATGACTATACAATAATAATAATAATTTATTTTACAGTACAACAGTATTGTTGCAATAGTAATATATTTCTCTGATTAGTTTTCATTTTTATAATTAAAATAATAATACAATGAAAATAATAATGTAAATAATAATACATTTACAGAACAACAGCAAAATTAAAATTCTAATATTTATGGCTGCCTTAATTTCATTGCTTTCAAATGTTAAACCACATAACTTATTTTGGTGGAAATGTATAAATATTTATAAATGATTCTCATTACGAGTTTGGGAAGACGATTGCAAATGCAATAAATATTTATACATTTCCTTGCAGTTTTCTAATTTATTATAAATAATTCTAAATAAAAAACATTTTATATGAACATTTCAATTTTTCTTTGTATTAAAAGGAAAAAATCTTGCAGATTTTGAAAGAGTGTGAAAACTTAGAAGCATAACTGTGTAACATGTAGTGCTTGTACGTCTGCCGTGTCATGATGAAACACTAAAATGTTTACCTTAGATGTGGGCCCTCTTTGTGATTGAGTGGTCCCTGCGGGCGGGCCATTTACAGCCAGTCTAGAGATGAAAGCTTGTCAGTCACACCTCTCAACAATGACAGGTCACAATTAGTGTGCAGTCTCCAGCTAAGCCACAGAGGAGCCCGTGTGAATAGCACGCACATATGCACGCATGCATTTATGCTCATATAAGTTCAACTCACAATCAAAACAAACATATGTTTGCACATGTCACCTATGTCACCTGTTATACAAGCCTCCACCCCTCCTTTTCCCCTCTCTCTCTCATTGAGCTGAGAAAGAACTGGTTAATCCCGACATGATTTATTTGAATATGGATCTTCTATACCGCAGCACAGAGGCCTGAGAGCAATTACTTCTGAACAAAAACCTTCCCTGAGCTGTCACACATCATCCCGCAAGCGCAACACCAAGCGGCCAGAGCAATTTATCTGCCGTCTGCATCAGAGATACTGACACTGCAGTCATCTCTGTGTATGAAAAGTGTGTTCTTCACATACCACTTAATTTGAACACTACACACTTTATTGTTTGACACCCGATACAGATTGTGTTACAGATATTGTGAAAATAATGAAACCTTTCATTTGATCACCTGGTTTATGAAACCAATAGCTATTTTGAAGCGCCGGCAGTCGGTGATGTGCGCAGTCACATATGTCATGGAGACAAAACCAATTTAATAGCGTAAAATCTCAGCCGCAAGTCATGAGGTTAATTTGATGTAACCGATTTAAAGTGCCAGTGCAGAGATGATGGATGTTGAAGCTCTGACAGAGAAGTAGAATGCTGAATTAAGCATGCTATCCATCTTGCAAGGGATGACAGTGTCGTCATGACCCCGTAGAGAGATCCTTGACACATAACTGCCCTTCAGAGCAAAAGGGATATTCCACAGAGAGCTTCTAGTGGTAAATAGAAGTTACATTAGGTGAGAGGCTTAAAACAGATTAGAACACCAGCAGAGCTGAACTATTACATAGTCAAAAAGACAGTCATGTATCTGAATTAATAAGTTGTGCTCACATGTGCACAAGTGTAGTGATGGGAGGGGTTGGGGAGCTGATTATGTACATGAATATTTACATTTTTTTGTAAAATGTTTTTTTTTTTTAAAGAAATTAATATTTTAATTTGCATTAAATTTATCAAAAGTGACAGTAAATACTTTTTACAAAAATATATATTTCAAATAAATGCTGTTTGTTTGAAATCTATTCATCAAAAAAAGTTTCCACAAAAATTGATAATAAGAAGAAATGTTTCTTGCCCACAAAATCTGCATATTAGAATGATTTCTGAAGGATTGTGTGAAACTGAAGACTGAGTATTGGCTGCTGAAAATTCAGCTTTGCCATCAGATTAAATTACATTTTAAAATATATTAAAACAGAAATTTTAAATTGCAAGAATATTTGACAATATTACTTTTTTAAAATTTAATTAAAAAATTTTTTTGTAAGCATAAAAAAAATCTTACCGACCCCGAGCTTTTGAACGGTATTGTATTATATGTAAAGTATAATATAATAATAAAAAGTATTTTTTTTTAATTTAATAATATTAAATAGATTATTGGTTATAATTTAAATATTATATTGTATATTTTTGACAATGTATTATACACACATAAACACAAATTATAAAATATAAAAATATATATAAAATATTGTTTAATAATAATGTTATATTGATATATGTATTAGTATTCAATTAAGTGTGCTGCAAGTTTATATATTTGATACCTTTGCATTAAAAGCACATCATTTATTGGTAAATTAACTTGGCAGTGTTTATTGTCTATAGTGCTGTTTTATTGAGATTATAAGAGGTCGTTGAGTCCACTTTTCCACAATTCCACAAACACCGATCAATCTACTCCAACATACACTACTCAGCAGTAGCAGCCAAATAGTAATATTTATTCAAGCACAAGCTGCTGGAAATCAAGAGGCAGGTCTAATATTGTCAGAATCTATCATGAGCACAGAATGAATACCTACCAAAGCAAACTGCCTTTGAGGACTCATAGGTGCATTCAGTTGGCCTTCAAATTGCTTCAGCAGAGTTATCCCTCAATTTGGCACGCTCACCTGCGACTCTAATTGTTGCTGAATTTCCATATTGGTCACATCTGTGTAACAAATGCTATTTTACTCAAAGTGAATAGCAGACGAAAGAGAAGGGAAGAGAGGGGGAGGGGGGAAAAGAGAGAACGATAGACAAATAAACCTGTTCTTTCCAACAGAAACACCTGTGAGACGAGCCACTGAAGATACTGGCATACTCAGTGACTTTAAGATAAGACAGAATGACTGGACAGTGTTTTATTTATATCCTAAACCGTGCTATAAATAATTACTTTATACCTGGCACAAATTTATAAGCCAATGAAATGCAAATGGCATTTGCAATTATATTTCTGTTTATTATTTGTAAAATAATAATACATAAAAAAAAAAAAAAAAAACATAGCATCAGTGCTTACATATTTTTCAGTGTGGTAAGAGGTTTAAGTGGTATTTGTTTATATTTTGTGTTGCTAATGAAAGTCTCATTCTGATTTGCCCATGTACTGTATATGTGTGGAATCTCTAAGCAGTTTTGACATCCTTAGCATCTGTTAGTGATGAGCAGATCAGCTTTGCATGTGTAACCTAACTGGCACCAAAATGGCAGCAATGCATTTTTAATGGAAGCCAGTCACTTGGGGGCCATTCCCGCAGCATGGGGCTCAGTGCCATTGGGCCTCCAGCAGCAACATGTAGGGGAGGAAGTGATATGATTTCTGCACTCTGCAAAACCCAACAGCTGTAATAACTCCAGCCTCAGTCTAATGAGTAAGCTTGTGTCCAAGCTTGTGTATTTACCCTACAAGCCAACGGGTCCGCTGCAAAGAAACTCATCAAAGGCTGGAGTCTGATAAAGCACTTTATTTAAACAATTAAGCCAATGATGGATTCAATTAAGCCCTTTATGAGTTCAGGTGGAGCAGAGGACCGCAGGGTCCCATGTGGATTGGATTTGGGTATGAATTAAATGTGGATGAGATGAGGGGTCGTACTGTGCATACTCAGGCTACTCCACTCAATATTTAAAAAGGAGGACCAAATTAACTGCTCATACCTTCATCTGGAGGTTTATCCTGCAGCGGCACAGCTCAGTGACAGATAAGAACATAATGTGTCCCTGATGTCTAATAGCAAAATGGCTGCAGTATGCGCTAGTCTCAGCTCTACTCTTTGTATAATTGGTCAGGGACCATATTCACAAAACATCTTAAGGCTAAAAGTAGCTCCAAACTTGCCGATTTATGAGAAACTCTTAAAAATAATGGACGTGTCAGTGTTGTTGCCCATTCTCAATTGGAAAGTGCCCAAGCACCATCGTTCGGCAACATTGCTCAAATAAGTTGCACCTTAAGAGTATTTCACAAAGCATTTTAGTGCTAAAACCAGCTCCTAAATCTGTGAAGAGTTAGGGATAGTCAAGAGGACTCCTAAGTCACTAAGACTAAATCACAAACAATCCTAAAATGGCTGTTCCTGGCAATCCGCCTCAGCAATCCACCCAAAGACACTGTACACCATTGATGCAATAGGCAATAGTGTCTTGGGTGCTGAACCATTTCTTCATAAATGCAATAAATATTTTATTATAATTCATAGATTTTAATCCATGATGACATAACATATAGGTTCATTTGTTTACAGGCAAAATGCGTTGAATGATGGAGAATAAAACATTGCAGTCAAGTTGAAAATAATGTCCCATAATCGGCGCCGTCCCCCTTAATGAATAAATAAAATAGAAAATAATGTCAGATTACCTGTGGCAGCTGTTTTCACAAGTCCACACTTACAAATAATCGAATAGAGTAAAAGAGCAAAATAAACCTATTTGGCATGCTGTCAGAGGGGGAATTTAGCCCAAACCCACAGTACTTTCACGTATCCCCAGCTGGGAATAGGAACCAGCCAAGAGTAAGGAGTCCGGGTGACGGAGAGATGCAGAAAACTGTTGAGGTAACTAGGTGAGTCGGCTGTGTATATATATGCCTCCTCTTGAGTTGATTAGATAGACCATTTGAACGTGTTCCACCAGAACTTTGTAAAACATAATTTGACGCTTGAATTTTGCAGTCTCTCAAAATGTAAGTGGCTGAAAGTTAGCTGAACATAGGACTGTGCAAGCTTTGGGGTTGATAGACTCGATCTACTCCCTCTATGTTTTGATCATCGTTTTGAATCCTATCTGGATGTAGAAAACTTGATTTTCTCAGCTTTTTGCTCAAAATATTGCTTTTTTTAATTATTTTTTTTTTCAATTTTTAATTTAGGAGAAACATTACATATTAAAAAAAATATGTTCCTATTATTGCAAATACTGAAACTCATTTAAAAACCATTATACGTTATATTAAGGGTTATTATATTAAGGGTTACTAAGTTGTATATGCAGCACATTTTCTACACTAGAAAGACATATATTAGGTTACTTTAACACCAAATGGAAATCTTCTGCTTCTCACACTTGTCTCCTGAGACAAAAACTGTAACACAACAGTCTCCTTTAAAGTTTTAGAAGAGATCTCAACAACATCACACACTGTGCTCAGATTTTTCTCTTTACCTAGTGGTCTCACATTTGTCTTCTCTAAAGTTTCAGAAGAGACCTCAACAACATTACACACTGTGCTCAGATTTTCTCCTTTGCTAGAGAAACTAGATCACTTACATTTGTCTCCTCTAAAGATTCAGAACAGACCTCAGAAGAGACTTTAATAGTACTGTAAATATCTATATTTGGTCAACTTTTAGAAGTACCCTAGCATATAGATCACCTAAAATCTAACTGACAGGCTAAAAGCCTCAAACTCTAATTATGATCACACTAAGGAGGATATTACCTCCATTATAACAACAAATTAGATGCTGGGTAAACCATGCTAATTAGAAAAATCATAATTGTTTGGAATGCTATAATTATCAAGGGTAATAAAAACAGTAATCTTTTTTCAAAACATTCTGTGAGAATGAGGTATGAATGTTTTGTATCTTGGCCATGTAAAAGATGTGCAGCATACTTTGAACAAGCGACCCAGAATTAAAAGCGACCTCTATTTGTCCGCATAAAACATGCATCTGTGTGGGCCTCTTAATGGATAACCCTGGCAAGACATGGTTGTTCGGCTGTCTACGTGAAAGTTGCGGTGTCTTTGTGTCGGTGTCATTAATGGCTGGCATATTTCCACCAATTCACCGTTCAGAAAAAGCAGGATTAGAGAGGGAGTTGTAGAGGGATAGTAAGGTGAAGTGTATCATCGGGGGAGTGTTTTTCTGGCAGATTCATCAGGTGTTGATGAATAGAGAGTGTAATGTCTTAACATTCCCCCCATATGCATCCTGGTGGGCCGGCCATAAGCCACTGCAAGGGCACTTGGCAGAATTATTAGTGCTGTCTAGTGTGAAACAGAAAAACTGTAGAAATGATAATACGGTTGCAGACTCTCCCCTTGCCAGACCTTCTTAGAAATGTCTTCCTGCCCATGCATAAAAATGCTACATACAGACGTGGGGGGGGGGGGGGGGGGGATGATGCATATCAACAATAAGTTGGGAAGAGGATAATGTGGAAAGAACAAAAAAAGAAGAAAGACGGGAAGGGTTCACAGAAAGGGGACTGACAGTAAGGGAGACAGTGAGCAGGAGATATAGGAGATAGACAGAAGCAGAGAGTCAGAATAAGAACCACAGACTTATAACAACCCTTATGCTGATATTTCAGAGCTGAATAAATTGCCAAGCATTAACATTTGATGGCCACTGTGTTTTTCTGCCCAGTTTGATCTCACCTCGAGGACTCTTTGACAATGGTGACAGCCCACGCAAATATGACAATGAATGCACTCATTAAGGCAAAGCCATGTGGGAAATGAAGACAAAAACACCATCTACCAATGGTAGAAAAACAAACAGACATAATCAATTATGGAGATTTCAGCAGACAAGAAAGGTCAAAGCAGGAGTAAAACAAGCCGAAAGAGGGATGATGAATCAGTTACTGGTCATGCTGTGAACTCATAAAGGGAGTAGAATGATTGACTGAAGCACCAAGGAAACTGTCTCAGTCATTGATGCTTATGTTAGTATGCTAGCTTTTACTGCTTATTAGGGTTTACCCCTCTATTAATGCCTAAAAACTGCTTATGTGAACATTGTTGACTGCAAATGATTTATTGCTTGTGCCATAATTTTTTAGGTCACCTTGACATCTGCTAAATGAATAAATGTAAATGTATTAAAAACAGTCTGAACTGACTTTTACACAAAATTGGATTCACTGTCATTCATATTATTCTTTTAATAAGAAGTCTCTTATGTTCATCAAGGCTGCATTTATTTGATAAAAGATACAGTAAAAACAGTATGTGAAAACATTATTATGATTTAAAATTCTATTTATGATTGTTTCTATTGGAACATATTTTAAAAAAAATATATTTATTTTGAATTGCAAGCAATTGTCACCACTCCAGTCTTTAGTGTCACATGATCCTTCAGAAATCATTCTAATATGCTGATTTGCTGCACAAGAAATATTTCTTATTATTATTATCAATGAAGAGATGTAGTACTTAATATTTTTTTAGGAAACCGCGATATATATATTTTTTCAGATTTTTTTGAGAGTTCAAAAGAACAGCATATATTTGAAAATAGAAATCTTTTGTAACATTATAAATGTCTTCATTGTCACTTTTGATCAATTTAATGCATCCTTGCTGAATAAAAGTATTCTTTAAAAAAAAATCTTACCCCAAACTTGTGAACAGCACAACACTTTCTACAGACTTCTAGAGATAGTCTAGGCTAATTAATCTGTGTACCACATTCTTGTAAATTGTATTATTGCTTACATGAAATGAGCTAATTACTAATTGTTTATATTTGTGCCCATAATTCACACAAAGCTTCATGGGATACATCAAATATTTTGGACACCTCATGAGCTTGAAATATATAAGAGACTAAACTCAACTATCACTGATGTACAGTGGCGGATCCTGATATATTCCATATAGGTATTCATCTTGGATGGCATGGCACAGCTCGAAATGTATTTACAAATGTTTTTAATTATATTGAATATACTGTATATATTCTTAAGAGCCAAGTCGTGACAACAAATGGTGTGATGTCACCATATTGTTATGCATTATTAGTTCAAATTGAATCATTTTACAGTAACAGTGACTCATGGTTGATTGTTTCTTTCATTGTCAGCAAGGTAGAATGGAGTGCCTCATGACTGATCTCGCCGTGACTGCTGGTGTGTAGCATGTATCTCAATGATTCTTTTCAAAAACAACGCCAAGTATTTCATCTTATTTATGAACATCATCTATGAAAAGGCAAAATTCAGTATAGCTAACAAATGGCTAGCTAGTAAAATGTTTAGCACAGTGATTTTTCCCTATTCTTTTTATCATGCCTTAGTCATAATGATTGTGCACATGTAAAAATCTAAATAACCATGGAAAATGCTGGCTATCAGATCTACATCTAGAAAAAACCTAGCATCCAGAATCTAGCATTGTTGAATTTCTTGTCTCCATAGACCCAGGTGATGCTTAGGCAGTGCTGTGTTCGTCACCTCTTTAGGTCTCTGACACTAAAGCCAACCGCACCATCTGCGACCCAGTCGGCTTTCCTGCCGCCACTGGACATAGATCTGCACTGACAGGGTGTGAGCTGGAGTGCCAGTGCTTTTTTCATCTCTGGGGAAGAACATCAGTAGACAGAAACACCTGTTCACTCCTCTCTTCTCCCCAGGGAAGTGTCTCTGGTTCTTGGGGGAAGAACTCCTCTGTCTGTCAAGAGGAACCTTTGGAAAGCACCAGCTGCAAAATGATAAAAATGGCCACCACGGATGAAGCTTTATCAGTTGGAGTATTAATATGGAACTAGAAGGCTCATGTCAGAAAATCTGAATTTTCAAACCACAGGTTCCCAAAGGAACAGAGTCTGTTCTAAAACGAAAATCGCACAATAATAATGTAACATTTTGAAGCATTGTTAACAATTAACAATAGTTGTCCAATTCATCATGCACATAAACTTACATTAAAAAAACTGGCTTCAAAATTATTGTTTGATGTATGGTGTTTGAACAAAACATGAAAGTCTCCTCAGGTGATGTTAACCACAGGCTTGTTATTACTTATAAACCAACAACTGTCATTCTAAAGTCTAACATCTAAAAGTATAATCTATAAGAGTTCAGCATCTGTAAGTATCATTCCCAAATGTTAGCACTTAAGAATTGTGAATAATAACCCAAATGATTAATTCATCAATGATTCATTTCAGTCCAAAAGACTCAAAAATTAAGAAAACACAGGGAATTTTAACAAACGACCTAACAATATTAGCAGACGTTAAAAGTATGAATAAATAAATTAAAGCCATTTCAGCTTTAAGCCACTTTTTCGGAACATTTCAGAAAGAAAGAAAGAAAAGAGACAAGTACATGTGTTCTTTCAGTTTTCTCTATTTTGTTGAACAAGTTACACACTTCTTTGGGGGAAAAATAACTTATGAATGAATAAAGCGATGCTGCTTTGCAGGAGCAATATTAAAGAAATAGATCACCCAAAAAATAAATTTCTGTCATCACTTACTCTTCCTCATGTCGTTCCAAATCTGTATTTGTTCATCCGTGGAACACAGGAGATGGAAGAGGGATGAGAGGATTGTGATTGTAACTGTCAAGCTCCAAAAAGCATATAAAAGTAGTCCATGAGGCTTGTGTGCCGTATTCCAAGTCTTCTGAAGCCGAACAATAGCTATGTGTGACAAATAGAACATTATTCACAGAAAACCTTCCCCTCAGTCATTCACATCTGCCACATTAATGATACACAAGAGAATGTATTTGTTGATATAAGTGTGTACTACACCACATAAGGAGAAGAATTTAATTGGTTCTCAAAGTGGCATATTTGAATGTGAGTTTACATCTTGAAATTCTGACTTTTTCGCAGAATTGTGAGAAAAAAACTTAAAATTGTGAGTTATAAATTCCAAATCGCAAGATATAAACTTGCAATTCTGAGAAAAAAGGCAGAATTGTGAGATGTAAACCTGAAATAGCAAGAAAAAAGTATGAAAATATAATTTTTTACAAAAATAGTTAGTGCTTGTTTTGTATATGCAACCTAGATAAAGAATATGACATCCACATTCCACATTAAAAAAAGTTTACATTTTTACTTAATTTTTACAGAATTAATGGGGCAACCACAGCTGCCAGCTTTTTTTCTGTAAAAATGACAAGATTTTTTTTATTATAATAGTAAGGAGGATAGGAAGAAATCTGTTGCGGAGCTCGCTTCAGTGCAGGCTTGGCAAAAGTGCGCATTGAGGGCACATGTTGACTGCAAAAGGAGCACCCTTCTGAAATCTAAAATGATAAATGGGACACCCTACGGTCTCATGGACTTAACATACACACGCAAGTGGCAGCCATTGTAAGTGCACAAGACCGAAAGTGCATAAAAAGGGATAACACTTTATTTCAATGGTACACTTTAGACATTCTACTATCTATAAGTAACTTCTCAACTACTCCTTATTCTACTAACCTGAAACCCAACACCTTACCCTAACATAACAGTCTACTAACAATCTAATACTCTTTCACAAATTCACACAAATAATCAGATAAAGAGTAAAGTAGTATGTATATTTGGCAAGCTGTCCGAGGAGAGAGCTTCGAGCTTGGTATTTTGGCCTGAACCCAGAGTACTCCACCTGTATTTCTGGTTAGGAAAGTAACCATGCGAGTGTGAGGAGACAGGGTGGTGGAGGAATGCTGAAAACTGTCGAGGAACATAGGTGAGTCGACCGCATATATTTATACATTATATTGCCAAAAGTAGTGGGACACCCCTCCAAATCATTGAATTCAGGTGTTCCAATCACTTCCATGGCCACATGTGTATAAAATCAAGCACTTTAGATTAGATTAGATTAGATTAGATTCAACTTTATTGTCATTACACAAGTACAGGTACAAGGCAACGAAATGCAGTTTAGGTCTAACCAGAAGTGCAATAGCAGCAAGTGCAGGATATACAATGGTTTCATAAGTGCAGGACATGAAAATGTACTGAATATATATAAAGATGGCTATTACTATAAATAGAATTTTACAGGTTAATATGTACTATGAACATAATATACAGATGGCTATTACTATAAACACAATTTACAGATAGATATGTACTGAATATAGTATACAGATAGATATTACTATAAACAGAATTTACAGATAGATATGTACTGAATATAATATACAGATGGATATTACTATAAACAGAATTTACAGATAGATATGTATTGAATATAATATACAGATGGCTATTACTATAAACAGAATTTACAGATAGATGTATATAATGATATGTTAGGCTGAGTTGGGTAGTATATCAATGGACGATATAGTGCAAATGAGCATATTCCAGTTAGGTATAGTAGTGCAAGATGCATATATGTACAGGTGTTACTGTAATAAACAGTCGATAGTGCAAATGAACATCCAGTAGTGCAAATAACAAAGTGAAGGCAGATGTGGGGGGGGGGGGGGGGAGAGAAAGGTTAGCAGTATATAAGGGAAGTGGGATCAACGAGGGTTAGAGTTCAATAAAGAGACAGCTCTGGGAAAAAAACTGTTCTTTAGTCTGCTGGTCCTGGTCCGGAGGCACCTGAAACGCCTACCGGAGGGCAGGAGAGAAAACAGTTTGAGGGCTGGGTGAGAGGAGTCCTTAAGGATGCTGCGAGCTCGATGCAGACAGCGTTTCCTCTGGATGTGGTCGATGGCGGGTAGTGGAGTCCCTGTGATGCGCTGGGCGGTTTTCACCACCCGCTGCAGTGCCTTGCGCTCTGCAACAGAGCAGCTCCCATACCATACTGTAACACAGTTGGTCAGGATGCTTTCTATTGCGCAGCGATAGAAGTTCACCAGTATAGCCGAGGATAGCTGATTCTTCCTCAGTGTCCTCAGGAAGAAAAGACGCTGGTGAGCCTTCTTGACCAGGCTGGAGGTGTTGGTTGTCCAGGACATGTCCGCCGAGATGTGGATCCCCAGGAACTTGAAACTGGAGACACGCTCAACAGCCATTCCATTGATGTGGATGGTGTCGTGTGTGCCTCTTGACTCTTTCCTGAAGTCCACGATGAGTTCCTTCGTTTTGGTGGTGTTGAGGAGCAGATTGTTTTCAGTGCACCATGTGGCCAGGTGCTGGATCTCCTCCCTATAGGCAGTCTCATCGTTGTTGCTGATGAGTCCAATCACCGTAGTGTCGTCCGCAAACTTGACGATGGAGTTAGATCCATACACAGGCTTGCAATCGGAGGTGAAGAGGGAGTAGAGAAATGGGCTTAGCACACAGCCCTGTGGTACACCAGTATTAAGTGTGATGGAGGTGGAGCAGGTGGAGCCTGATCGAACATTCTGGGGTCTGTTGGTCAGGAAGTCCAATATCCAGTTGCACATTGAGGTGTTGATGCCCAGGTCTCCAAGTTTGGCTATTAACTTGGTTGGGATAACAGTGTTGAATGCTGAGCTGAAGTCAACAAACAGCATACGTGCATACGTGTTCTTATTGTCCAGATGTGTGAGCACAGAGTGCAGTGCCAAGGAAACTGCATCCTCTGTGCTCCTATTGCTACGGTAGGCAAACTGGTGTGAGTCCAATGTGGATGGTAGAGAGTCTTTTAGATGTGCCAAGACCAGCCGCTCAAAGCACTTCATAACGATGGGTGTAAGTGCTACAGGGCGGTAGTCGTTAAGGCACTTCGGGCTAGAGTGTTTTGGCACTGGCACAATGGAAGTGCATTTAAAGCATGTTGGTACAGTTGCTTGGGCAAGAGACAAGTTGAAAATGTCTGTAAAAACCCCAGCGAGCTGCTCTGCACATGCCCTGAGTACGCGTCCAGGGATGTTGTCTGGTCCAGCAGCCTTGTGCGGGCTGATTTGGCACAGTGCAGTGCAGACATCTGTGGAAAAGAGTGTGATTGGCGAATGGTCAGCTGAGGGTTTGGCCTTGGTGGCAGTTTCTCTGTTGTCCCTTTCAAAGCGAGCATAAAAGTAATTTAGCTCATTCTGGAAGTTGATATCAGTGGCTGATATCAACATGGCCACTGATATCATTAGGCATGCAGACTGCTTCTACAAACATTTGTGAAAGAATGGGTCGCTCTCAGGAACTCAGTGAATTCAAACGTGGTACTGTGATAGGTTGCCACCTGTGCAATAAGTACATTCATGAAATTTCCTCACTACTAAATATTCCTCGGTCAACTGTTACTGGTATTATAACAAAGTGGAAGCAATTGGGAACAACAGCAACTCAGCCACGAAGTGGTAGGCCACATAAAATCACAGAGCGGGGTCAGCGCATGCTGTCAATAGCTACAGACCTCCAAACTCTGTGTGGTCTTCAGATTAGCTCAAGAACAGTGCGTAAAGAGCTTCATGGAATGGGTTTCCATGGCCGAGCAGCTGCATCTAAGCCTTACATCACGAAGTGCAATGTAAAGCGTTGAATGCAGTGGTGTAAAGCATGCCGCCACTGAACTCTAGCGCAGTGGAGACGTGTTCACTGGGGTGACGAATTATGCTTCTCTGTCTGGAAATCTGATGGACGAGTCTGGGTTTGGCATTTGGCAGGAGAATGATACTTGCCTGACTGCATTGTGCCAAGTGTAAAGTTTGATGAGGGGGGATTATGGTGTGGGGTTGTTTTTCAGGGGTTGGGCTTGGCCCATTAGTTCCAGTGAAAGGATCTCGTAATGCTTCAGCATACCAAGACATTTTGGACAATTTCATGCTCCCAACTTTGTGGGAACAGTTTGGGGATGGCCCCTTCCTGTTCCAACATGACTGTGCACCAGTGCATGGTCCATAAAGACATGGATGAGTGGAGGAGGAACTTGACTGGCCTGCACAGAGTCCTGACATCAACCCGATTGAATACCTTTGGGATGAATTAGAGCGGAGACTGCAAGCCAGGCCTTCTTGTCCAACATCAGTGCCTGACCTCACAAATGCACTTCTAGAAGAATGGTCAAAATGGTGGTTCCCATAAACACACTCCTAAACCTTGTGGAAAGCCTTCCCAGAAAAGCTGAAGCTGTTATAGCTGCAAAGGGTGGGCCAACTCCATATTAAACCCTATGGATTAAGAATGGGATGTCATTAAAGTTAATGTGCATGTAAAGGCAGGCGTCCCAAAACTTTTGGCAATATAGTGTATAAGCCTCCACTTATGCTAATTGGGTCAATATGTTGATTATTGATTGATGGTTGGAATGACGTGATGAGTTGGCATAATTGAAAAGTTACTTGTAGTTAGTGTAGTAAACCAAAACATTTTTTTAATTTACTCATAGCCTAAATTATTAAAACAAAGATGGCACAAAAGGATGTTCATCTCCCACACAACTGATAAGAACACAGTATTGTGGATTCTGACCACCAACTGTTTACAACCCCCTCCCAAAGCAGACTGAAGCAGCGAAGATGACCAAAGGCCCAGTGTGAGGACTGAGTGGTCTGATGGGTTGGAAAGAGGCGCAGTGAATAAAAATGGCAGGCATGACATCTCTAAGATCTCGTCTGGTTTGTGACAGATCTTTACTGTCAGCAACACACTGGACGGCATGGAGAGCACCGTGTGTGTGGAGAACTGACAGTGTTGAAGTAGTGATTATGTAAAAAGCGGTAGGCTACAGTTTAATCTTACTAATGGCACACAGGAGGACCGCTACTCTGACAAGCTGCAGGGACGGCGATAAACATGACAAAGCGAAGAGGAAGTGAACATATCACAAACTCACTCGAACAGACACCCACATTCAGAAAGACAGTCTGGAGCATTGTGACCCCTGCGTTCACGCTCTCCCTTCACAATTTGAAAGTTTATGTCTCTGTTACTTTGCATCCTCCTCCTGCATTTCTCTCTTTCTGCAGGAGCAGGTTATTTTTGGTAGTGTGCACAGATAGTTGAGGGATTATTGCAGAGCTGGGATGTGCCTGGCAGACGTGAGAGGCGAGAAATGAGGGAGAGGAGATGGAGGTGTGAAGAGAATGATTGCTCATTCATTCGTCATTACTTTGCGATTTGGGAGTCGTGGTTGGCGCCGGCCCTGCCAGGCCAGAGTGGGACGTACTGTATCACTACAGGCCAGCAATCCTGTTCTGTGAATACAAAGTTTTATTATTTACGGGAGCAACAACTGTATACAAGCGATTTCACTCAAAGTTTGTGTAGTAGAGCTGCACGATTCTTAAAATGAGAATCACCATTTTTTGTTGTTGTTTAAAATAGAGATCCAGTTCTCCCCCTATTCTGAATAGACAACTAAACAAAATAACAAGCAATTTACTAGAAGGTCTGACAAAATGTTAATCAATTAATTTAAATTAAATATATTTTGTAAAAAATTGGTTTGAGTGAATGATTCAATGGGCCCTATTTTAAAGATCTGAGTGCATGGTCTGAAGCCTATAGGAACATATTACTAACGCGCCCTTTAAATAACACAAAAATACTGCGCTATTGACTTTAGACCTTTGTTGGTCAATGATGCAGTCGTTTTCAGTTGCCTTAAAATAGCAACACGCCAACAACACACCTGAACACGCCTGAACACACCTCATTTTTAGAGCAGTGCGCCCATGGACGAACAGATGGGCACAAGTGCATTTGCTATTTAAACAACGTGGCGCTGAACATGAAAATGATAACTGCGTCGGGCTGAAAGTAGCAAAAAACGCGTTGCACTTGGCGTCGCATTGCGCCGGGTGTATAATAGGGCACTAATGAGTCACTCATAAAGACTTCACTTGTTTCATTACTGGATGAATCAGTGTTTTTTAACAAATCTCTTGAATGAATGAATTAATGACAAATACATTTTAACAGTCATTTGTCGCCACCTACTGGTGTAACAATGTCATTGACACAAACTTTATATGAAGCATCAAGTTTCTTTCATAAGGTGATTTACTCTACACTCACCTAAAGGATTATTAGGAACACCTGTTCAATTTCTCATTAATGCAATTATCTAATCAACCAATCGCATGGTAGTTGCTTCAATGCATTTAGGGGTGTGGTCCTGGTCAAGACAATCTCCTAAACTCCAAACTGAATGTCAGAATGGGAAAGAAAGGTGATTTAAGCAATTTTGAGCGTGGCATGGTTGTTGGTGCCAGACGGGCCGGTCTGAGTATTTCACAATCTGCTCAGTTACTGGGATTTTCACGCACAACCATTTCTAGAGTTTACAAAGAATCGTGTGAAAAGGGAAAAACATCCAGTATGCGGCAGTCCTGTGGGCGAAAATGCCTGGTTGATGCTAGAGGTCAGAGGAGAATGGGCCGACTGATTCAAGCTGATAGAAGAGCAACTTTGACTGAAATAACCACTCGTTACAACCGAAGTATGCAGCAAAGCATTTGTGAAGCCACAACACGCACAACCTTGAGGCGGATGGGCTACAACAGCAGACGACCCCACCGGGTACCACTCATCTCCACTACAAATAGGAAAAAGAGGCTACAATTTGCACGAGCTCACCAAAATTGGACAGTTGAAGACTGGAAAAATGTTGCCTGGTCTGATGAGTCTCGATTTCTGTTGAGACATTCAGATGGTAGAGTCAGAATTTGGCGTAAACAGAATGAGAACATGGATCCATCATGCCTTGTTACCACTGTGCAGGCTGGTGGTGGTGGTGTAATGGTGTGGGGGATGTTTTCTTGGCACACTTTAGGCCCCTTAGTGCCAATTGGGCATCGTTTAAATGCCACGGCCTACCTGAGCATTGTTTCTGACCATGTCCATCCCTTTATGACCACCATGTACCCATCCTCTGATGGCTACTTCCAGCAGGATAATGCACCATGTCACAAAGCTCCAATCATTTCAAATTGGTTTCTTGAACATGACAATGAGTTCACTGTACTAAAATGGCCCCCACAGTCACCAGATCTCAACCCAATAGAGCATCTTTGGGATGTGGTGGAACGGGAGCTTCGTGCCCTGGATGTGCATCCCACAAATCTCCATCAACTGCAAGATGCTATCCTATCAATATGGGCCAACATTTCTAAAGAATGCTTTCAGCACCTTGTTGAATCAATGCCACGTAGAATTAAGGCAGTTCTGAAGGTGAAAGGGGGTCAAACACAGTATTAGTATGGTGTTCCTAATAATCCTTTAGGTGAGTGTATTTTGATCACTACCATAGACATCAGTTTTTATACCCAAACTATAAACTCTTATCCCAGTACTTCTTTGATAATGTGAAATATTGTAACAGAAATAATGACACTGTGTTAAAAAGACTGTACTGTACTGTACATGATAACGCAGATTTGAATGTTCGTTGTAATCGTACAGACAAAGCCGAATCATTGCCATTTAGTAATAAGATTGGGTGAGTGTTTGAATAGAGATCGCAATCTTTAAACGATTAATCATGCAGCTCTATTGCATACAGAACCAAACAGAACAACTAGTTGTTTGTGTTTTAATATCATTCTCTCCCCACCATCCTTGAGGTTTTGGGGCGACTCATACATTAGAATCCAGAGAGAGCCCACAGCTTGATGAGCATAAACAAAACACACTGCCTTAATCGATGGGGATTTCTTAAAAACTGCCGGACGATAATATGTCTCTGGTCACTACTAAACCAAGTACTAAACCAAACAAGTCCTGTATTCCATAGACACACCAAATGACAATTTTAGTGCATTAGCATAACTACCGCATTTAAATGCAGTTGTGACTCCCAAAACTCTTCAGTGTTTTACGTGACCAAATTGCAGGAAAAATATGTGAATTTATCTCTTAACATGGGAGTCCGTTTCTGCCAGTTTTGACTATTTTCATTATTGCAACTTCACAACTTACAACGTGACTTAAAATCTTGATATGTTTCCGTATTTCTGTGCTTTTACTTCTTGTTATTAGGACTTTATCCCAAAATGAGTTAAGTTTTATTTTTCATTCTGATGGATACATGCAAGCACTAGAGTTCAAAAGATTGGGGTTAAATAGTAATTATATTTAATATTACTGTTTTTACTATATTTTTGATCAAATAAATGCAGCCTTGGTGAGCATAAGAGACTAAACGTAGTGTAGATTTTTAAAATTGTTCATAAAATTTGATCTGATCCCCATCTGAGTCACAACAATAGACAAACAGTGTGCTTAAACAAAGAACACAAAACAAAATGGCCTATTCTGTATGCCCTTATTGAACACATTCACAGTACAGGGTAGAACAAGTATGTGAACCCTTGGCTTTAATAACATGTTGACCCTTCTTTGGCAGCAATAACCTCCACCAAAGTTTCCTGTAATTGCGGATAAGACCTATACAACGATCAGGAGGAGGTTTTCACCATTGCTTTTTACAAAACCGTTTCAGTTCAGCAATATTCCTTGGATGCTGGTCTGAATCACTCTGCTGAGGTCATTCAAAAGTATCTCTATCCATTGTTCCTCTGCAAATCTAAGGGTTCCCATCTTTTTCCCTGCAACTGTACAAAAGCACATAGAAGAGTAGAGTAAAAAAAGGTAGAAGCATTTGTTTCAGCAATGACAGCTGTAAGTCTGCTAGGGCCATTGCAGGGCATTCAATTTGTTCTTGCTACTATTTTAATTTGGCTTTGTGTTTGGGAATGTTATCTTCCTGAAAAATTCACTTTCTCCCAGGCTTGAGGTTTCAGAATGAAGTAGGTAATCTTGCAGTATTTCCTCTATTTCTCTTTCTACATTAACAGAATGCCCAGATCATGATAATGAAAAGCAACCTCACAGTATGAAGATACCACCAGCGTACTTTACTGTAGGCATGGTGTTTTATTAGGTGTAGGCAGTGTTAGATTACTTTTATATATCATAATTTTTTTAACTCTTACAATCTGTCCCCAAGCTGAAAACTAAAACAATGAAAAGTCATCTCACTTTCAGAAACTAAGGCTGCCGTTATCCTGTAAAGCTATGACTATTTAATGCAGCATAAAGAAATCATAAATAATGATTTAAATACAAAATTATGACTATAGAAATATAAAATTAAAGAAAATATATTTACACATTATATAAAATATATGCTCTGTCATAGACATGTGGTGGGAGTCAATTTCTGCCAGTTTTGTATTTTTCATTCTGAGATGGAAAAAGGTTTGCATATACTACCATTCAAAAGTTGTTGTTTCCTTTAAATAAATTAATACTTTTATTGACCAAGGATGCACTGAATTAATCAAAAGTGCAATTAAAAACATTAAATAAATAAAACAAAATAAAACAGCAAAACCATAAGTAAAAAAATAGATAGCATTCTTTTAAACTGTAATAATAATTTTAATTGTAATAATATTTAACTATATTACTTTCTTTATTGTATTTTTGATCAAATAAATAAATGCACTCTTAGTTAAGACATGAGACTTCCAAAACATTCAATTTTACTAAGACTAAACTTTTGAATGGTAGTGTAAGATTTTTGCACAAATAGATTTTTGCATTAATCTGATCCCCATCTATCACAACAATAGACAAATAAAGTCTGCTTAAACAAAAAACACAAACAATGCGCCTGTATGTGCTTAGGGTAGAAACAGTATGTGAAACCTTGGCTTTAATAACATGTTGACCCTGCATTGGGAGTGTCTAAGGTGTCTAAGGTGGGCCGAGATGCCATACGGCTTCTTATGTGGTTTAGAGCAGCTTTAACTCATCTACTTAGATGGGAAAAAAATATGACATGCTACATTAGCACAAATATCAACCCTTACCATATGCTCCATACTCTATTTCATCAACCGGGAACGCCAAACCTCTGACTTCAGGCAACCTGCACGGATGCTTGCCCTAGCTGATGACAGATGAATGATTCATATAATGATTGATATAAGTTTGTACATGCAATGCGAGCAGGAACATGTAATTATTTTCTCTTAAATAAGACTTGGAGTAACTCAACTGAATCTAGTACACCAGTGAGCATCCGCCCTGTCTCTGACCTTGTTTTCTGCTCTGAGTTCTAAAGGCATAATTCATGCCTTGATCAATCTGTGCTAAGTGCAGGTCTGAAGCATTTAATCACAATCATTCCCAATCATTGCTGTGCATCTTACATAATGATGGATTGTGTGAATAGCTGTAAAACACTACATTACTGGGTAAACCAGTAAGGCTGATCAGAAATGGGTGCAGAATGGCTCTTGGAGTGGCAGGACTGAAAGATAATTAGGGAAATTGAGGGAAAATGCTTTAATCTGGTTTCAATATTCGCTGCACACTACTCTGCCGCCCGGCTGTTGTCTGGGTGGTTATTTTCTCATCAACACTCCACCTCTTTAAGAAGTTTGTTCCAGGGTTTAATTCATGGCATTCTCTGCTGCACTACTGAAAACATGCATTAGTCTCTCATAGCCCAGAGATTAAATAAACTAAAAAACTGTACTTACTGCAAGAGGGAAGGAAAAATGAGAAAGAGTGGAAATGTGCCATGGGGGCTGGCAATTAAAACTGACATCAAAATCTCTATTTTGACCTTTTCATGATAGTAGTTTGCCCTGATAGAGGAGAGAAATTCTCCCTGCGTATGTTTTCATCCACCATCCCCCTTTCCATTCTCTGAATTTTGGCATGTTGTTGAAATCTGAATCTTTTTACCTAATTATATTGCAGTCTGCAATCAATCATGTGTCTAATGATTTTAAAGGTTACGAGTTCCCAGTTAGGACCGGTGCTGCTTGTTTGTCTTCTTTTGCCTGTCTCTAGCAAGATGTGGTGTCATAATTCCACCAATTTTTTTCTCCCTGGTCCTCATGTCTTCTATGTATGTTATACTGTCCTTACCTTGGAAGTTTTAGTCATTTTTTTCTCTCCTATTTAAGGTAGAAAAGAAGAAATTCTATGTTCTGAAACAATCCCCAAAATTATGTTGAAGAACTATAAACCATCCCTGTGTCCATATATGCATACTTCTATATGGTAACCAAGAAGCAGTATGTCAAAGTTGGATGTGAACATTGATGAACCATAGGTGAACAAGACCCGGCGACCTGCTGAGATCTTTGCAATTAACTTTGGGGTCAGTAAGATTTAAAAAATAATAATAATACTTTTATTCAGCAAGAACGCATCAAATTGGTCGAAAGTGACAGTAAAGACTATTACACGGTTACAATAAAAATTACTTCAAATAAATGCTGTGAGTTTTCTATTAACCGTGTACCATGCTTACTACAAAAACATTAAGCAGCACAACTGTTTTGTGGGCACCAAATCAGCATATTAGAATGATTTCTGAAGGATCATGTGGCACTGAAGACTGTTAAAATTCTGTTAAAAATTTAGCTTTACCATCACTGTAATAAATCACTTTTTTTTTTTTAAATCAAATAATGCAGTCTTGGTGAGCATACTGTAAGAAACATAATTAAAAAAAAAAAAAATGTTTTACTCTTACCAGACTTTTGAATGCCAGTGTACTGTACCTACAGAACACTGTCAAGAAGTTTTTCTTTTTTCAGTCAAATTCAGTACATAAAAAGCAAAATTGTACCTTTAGGGGTACAACAGCTTTTCGCTAGGGCAGTATCCTTAAAAGGACATCTTTGTACCTTTTTTACTCCTAAAAGGTGCATATTAGTACCTTAGAGTACAAATACATACCTAAGGTACTACTATGAAATATGTCCTTTTAAGGGTACTGCCCCAGCAACAAGCTGTTGTACCCCTAAAGGTACAATTCTGACTGAAACTGAAATACTGAAAACTTAAATACACAGTCATGAGTGACCACAGAAAACAACTCATCCATGTTTCAACGCACTTCTAATGGAATCCTGTAAGAAACAACATTTCCAAACCCTAGTGAACAGCCCATCTAGACAGAATGTATCATTCTAAAAACGAAACATTTATAGTGCATGTAAACTGACTATCTTTTTCATTGGTAGGTGACGCACTGTTACATCGAACAGGGGGAAATTTTTTTTGTAAAATAATCAAATGCTAAATGAGCTCCATTCTGACCTCAGGGCCAATTTTTTCTCTCTCAGCTTAACTGCTCCTTGTTCAGGTAAATTAAAAACAAAAATTTTGATTCATTTTAGATTTCTTGACACATTGATAACAGTCACCTAGAAGTGGGTCTAAATGTTCTCTAAACGCTGAGTCGTGACTCTTCAAGTTCAAAGCCAAACCTTTCTGTGGCAAAAAAAGGACTCAGGTTTGCTATAAGTGGACTATTGGAATCCACCCAAACTGAAGGGCATTCAAAGGTCTGCTTTGAAGATAAGAGGCTGCAATTACAGAAAGGAGAAAGGATCATTTAGGGACAAATCATGAAAGTCCGTCTTCCTTTCCGTCTCGCAGAGAGAATAGTGGGTTTGGCAAACCTTGCTGGCAGGGCTGATTGTTATTAAAATCTGTGCACGTACGTTTCACAGAGTGCCAAAGCTTTGAGGTCGACCAAGCCTCTCCTTTGAGACGAGACCCCAAACATCCTCTAAATTAGAGGTCAAGAGAGAAATGACATCAGCTTCTTTTATACAGAACCCCTCGTCCCCAGCAAACGACATCCCACAGTGAGCAAGGCAGCTGGGGTCAGTCAGAGAAACAGCAGTCTGATTGAACTAAAGAGGCAAAAAAAGAATGAAGAGAAAGCTGTTGAGTGGCATAAGTACTATAATAAAAAGGGTGAGGTTTTTTTTCCACTGTCTTGAAACTCTTTCTACTCTACCATGATGCCAATATCAAGGATGTCAAACCAAGGGTTAGTGTTTTATCCTGTCTAACTCGCATAGACAAACACCTTTCCGCGTGTATCGTCAGTATATTTATGTACCGAATCAGGATATACACTCACCTAAAGGATTATTAGGAACACCTGTTCAATTTCTCATTAATGCAATTATCTAATCAACCAATCACATGGCAGTTGCTTCAATGCATTTAGGGGTGTGGTCCTGGTCAAGACAATCTCCTGAACTCCAAACTGAATGTCAGAATGGGAAAGAAAGGTGATTTAAGCAATTTTGAGCGTGGCATGGTTGTTGGTGCCAGACGGGCCGGTCTGAGTATTTCACAATCTGCTCAGTTACTGGGATTTTCACGCACAACCATTTCTAGAGTTTACAAAGAATGGTGTGAAAAGGGAAAAACATCCAGTATGTGGCAGTCCAAAATTGGACAGTTGAAGACTGGAAAAATGTTGCCTGGTCTAATGAGTCTCGATTTCTGTTGACACATTCAGATGGTAGAGTCAGAATTTGGCGTAAACAGAATGAGAACATGGATCCATCATGCCTTGTTACCACTGTGCAGGCTGGTGGTGGTGGTGTAATGGTGTCGGGGATGTTTTCTTGGCACACTTTAGGCCCCTTAGTGCCAATTGGGCATCGTTTAAATGCCACGGCCTACCTGAGCATTGTTTCTGACCATGTCCATCCCTTTATGACCACCATGTACCCATCCTCTGATGGCTACTTCCAGCAGGATAATGCACCATGTCACAAAGCTCCAATCATTTCAAATTGGTTTCTTGAACATGACAATGAGTTCACTGTACTAAAATGGCCCCCACAGTCACCAGATCTCAACCCAATAGAGCATCTTTGGGATGTGGTGGAACGGGAGCTTCGTGCCCTGGATGTGCATCCCACAAATCTCCATCAACTGCAAGATGCTATCCTATCAATATGGGCCAACATTTCTAAAGAATGCTTTCAGCACCTTGTTGAATCAATGCCACGTAGAATTAAGGCAGTTCTGAAGGCGAAAGGGGGTCAAACACAGTATTAGTATGGTGTTCCTAATAATCCTTTAGGTGAGTGTATGTATCCTGTAATATGCATGCGTTTTTGCTTGAGAAGTCCCATCAATGCCAGAGACATCCTTTCAGGTGCACTCTTGGGGATCATATATAGAGAATACTGCAGATCAAAACAGAAGTTTGAGTAAGGTAAATCAATGGATATTTCCCCCTCCTCTGTGATCTCCCTCCACATTTCACACTATTTCATAATATAATAATATTGGGTCTGATCAGTGTAAGTGAAGTCTGGCCATGTGTTCACAGGAACAGAACTTGGTGTTCAATGGTTTGACTGTCTTGCTGCCAAGCTGCAGAAACACTGACACATAGTACACACTTGTGTTCGTTCTCTCTCTCTCTCTCTCTCTCTCTCTCTCTCTCTCTCTCTCTCTCTCTCTCTCTCTCTCTCTCTGTATTTGCTCTGTTTTCAAACATGGTGCAAGCAAGAATACTGATTGATTTTAGTTACTATAAACTATATGGATGATCTTGTTGCAATGAGGCTTTGTGTTCTGTATTTGAAAGTGGTTTGCATTTTACACGTTGGGTTTGCTCTTAATATACATGCATATTGCAATTTAAATGTACTGTGAATTATATTTGCAATAAAGGTTTGTTAAAATTCTAATGCTTTCTCTCTCTCTCTTTCTCTCACACACTCACACACCCCCACCCCCACAAATACACTATCATTCAAAAGTTTGGAGTCTCGTAAGCTCACCAAGGCTGCATTATTTGAATCAAAATACAGTTCATGAGTTTGTGTGCCCATATAATCTTAGCGAAAAGTGGTAAACAGATTTGGCTTGCTGTCTGCTATAGAGGGGCTCGGAGAGGATATTCTACTCAAGCTCCGATTGCCCCCCTATAACAGGCAAAATTGTACAAAAAGGAGGAGAAGGGCAGGAGGAGTGATGCCAAAAGAACTAACAACGGGAAGAGGTTAGACGCTGGTTTTATACCTTGGTATTAATTGGAAAATTAGATGGGCATACTCCTCACAAAATTACGTTTAATAACTTCACTTAAACAGTAATATTGCAAAATATTATTACAATTTAAAATAACTGTTTTCTATTTCAATATTTTAAAATTTTTATTAATTCTTGTGATGGCAAAGCTGAATTTTCCGCAGCCATTACTCCAGTCTTCAGTGTCACATAATCCTTCAGAAATCTTTATAATATGCTGATTTGGTGCTCAAGAAACATTTCTTATTATTCTTATGAAACAGTTGTGCTGCTTAATATTTTTGTGCAAACTGTGATACATATTTTTAGGATTCTTTGATGAATAGAAAGTTCAAAAGAACAGTACTTATTTGAAATAGAATTTTTATAACAGATTTTTTTAAATAATTGTATTAATTTAATTATTTAATTAATCCTTTTGAACAGTAGTGAAGATGCACACATGAACACAAACGCAAACATATACAGGCCTAATGAATCTTTCCACTGCAAAGTGAAATAAATAATTTATGGTTTAAAAAGATATTCCATTGCCAAACCTCCATAAAAGAATACAGTGTATCAAAACCTAATGAGCTGACTCACTATAGTATCTATCTACATTAAATGGCCCGTTGTCTACATAAACAGCATTTTAATTAAAACAGAATGTCATAAGTGACTCATTTAAGAAGTTCTTCATAGATATCAGCTTCATTAGCGGAATTTCACAGACACACCATGCAATATAGCTAAATGTTCCAAACTCATCTAATGCCAAATTCCCTTTAAAGCCCGCAGTCCCCCTCGGTGACCATTTTAGCCAATTCTGGGCAGCTATTATCTATCTAGGGGCATGTCTCATTCCACTCCATAGTTCCTCATGATGCTAATTCAGGCACTTGATCAGGTAAACAACACTGATGTCTCAATTACATGCGTCATGATGACATACATTAAAACATATATGGTATTCATCAACAAATCACAAACAATGCACCTGCTTTGTATCCTTTGAAAACAACAATGTCAAAATGTTTGTTTTACACAAACACACATCTTCCACATATTCTACACCTCTGGCACTCTAACTCTAGCAGCACTAGATCCACTACGCACTGCCAGCGAGTTCAGAGCTTATTTTTCTATTGTACACATTGGTTGTTCATTGAAGAAACTATATATTTATAAATATTCATATGACTGTATATATGAAAAAGTAATTGTATACCAAGTTTTAACACAAAAATAGAATTATGCAGTTCTCGTTGTTGTGCCTCGGAGTAGCCATATTTTATATTTCACCTCTTCCAGCCAGCTGTCATTGAAATGGCAGTCTGGCATGTTGATGGAGACAGGACATGTGGGAGCAATTTCTCAGGGTGCCAATCATAGTTGGTGTGAGATGTACAGTCAAGAGTTCAGAAAGAGCTTTTTTTTTCCCCCTGCACTGACCAATGGCAAGTGAATAAAAAAAAAAAGACCAGTCAAGTATTTCATGCATTACTTACATTAAAAATGTCCCTACACTTATAAAACTATTTAGTTGTTTACATATACGCAATATACATACAGTCTGGAATATTTTATTCTGATTGGTTAACATCAGCTTATAGTGGTTAAATATATATATATATATATATATATATATATACACTCACCTAAAGGATTATTAGGAACACCATACTAATACTGTGTTTGACCCCCTTTCGCCTTCAGAACTGCCTTAATTCTACGTGGCATTGATTCAACAAGGTGCTGAAAGCATTCTCTAGAAATGTTGGCCCATATTGATAGGATAGCATCTTGCAGTTGATGGAGATTTGTGGGATGCACATCCAGGGCACGAAGCTCCCGTTCCACCACATCCCAAAGATGCTCTATTGGGTTGAGATCTGGTGACTGTGGGGGCCATTTTAGTACAGTGAACTCATTGTCATGTTCAAGAAACCAATTTGAAATGATTAGAGCTTTGTGACATGGTGCATTATCCTGCTGGAAGTAGCCATCAGAGGATGGGTACATGGTGGTCATAAAGGGATGGACATGGTCAGAAACAATGCTCAGGTAGGCCGTGGCATTTAAACGATGCCCAATTGGCACTAAGGGGCCTAAAGTGTGCCAAGAAAACATCCCTTACACCATTACACCACCACCACCAGCCTGCACAGTGGTAACAAGGCATGATGGATCCATGTTCTCATTCTGTTTACGCCAAATTCTGACTCTACCATCTGAATGTCTCAACAGAAATCGAGACTCATCAGACCAGGCAACATTTTTCCAATCTTCAACTGTCCAATTTTGGTGAGCTCATGCAAATTGTAGCCTCTTTTTCCTATTTGTAGTGGAGATGAGTGGTACCCGGTGGGGTCTTCTGCTGTTGTAGCCCATCCGCCTCAAGGTTGTGCGTGTTGTGGCTTCACAAATGCTTTGCTGCATACCTCGGTTGTAACGAGTGGTTATTTCAGTCAAAGTTGCTCTTCTATCAGCTTGAATCAGTCGGCCCATTCTCCTCTGACCTCTAGCATCAACAAGGCATTTTCGCCCACAGGACTGCCGCATACTGGATGTTTTTCCCTTTTCACACCATTCTTTGTAAACTCTAGAAATGGTTGTGCGTGAAAATCCCAGTAACTGAGCAGATTGTGAAATACTCAGACCGGCCCGTCTGGCACCAACAACCATGCCACGCTCAAAATTGCTTAAATCACCTTTCTTTCCCATTCTGACATTCAGTTTGGAGTTCAGGAGATTGTCTTGACCAGGACCACACCCCTAAATGCATTGAAGCAACTGCCATGTGATTGGTTGATTAGATAATTGCATTAATGAGAAATTGAACAGGTGTTCCTAATAATCCTTTAGGTGAGTGTATATATATATATATATATATATACACTGTATGTGTGTGTGTGTGTGTGTGTGTGTGTGTGTGTATGTATGTAATGAGCAGTATACCATATTCACAAACCATTCAAAATGTTGGGGTCGGTTTTAATGTAATTTAAAATGGATGTTTTTTTCCTGTAATGACAAAGCTGAATTTTCAGCAGCCATTTATTTAGTCTTCAGTATCACATCACATTCAACTGTATTTCATTAAACTGTCTTTAATTTATTTTCAGATTATTCTAAAGACATTAACTGTTTTTTATTATTGAATTATAAAACAGAAGTATTACAAGATAACTACAGTACTTAACTACATTTTACTGTAAGTCACTGCTATTTTCAGTGTTGACGTTCCTGCATGACGTTACAGCAGTTAGTTGGAGCTTTCCAGAAATTCTTTGTTGGAAAATTCTACTAGGACATGAATGCTTTTTACAAGTCAGAATATCGTAATTACTATGGGGTCGGATTTAGCCATGGGCACAAATGTCTACCTTGCCCACCCAATTAGAATTTAGGCACAGATAACAGTATATTGTGTTAATCAGTTTTTTGTTGTTGTTTTTTTTACGATTTGTGCATTGATTAAAAAACTAAGGCAGGCTGTGTGTTGAGAAGTTTGATGAAGGGCTGAAGAAAGTATGAGGCAAACTGTCTGCTTAAAGGTGCATTGTGTAGTATTTATGAAGATCTATTGACTGAAATGCAATATAATATACATAACTATGTTTTCAGTGGTATATAAAGACCCTAAATAATGAACCATTTTTATTACCTTAGAATGAGCCATTTCTATACACCGCGGGTCCCCGTACAGTGAAATCGCCATTTTGTGCCGTCATGTTTCTACAGTAACCCTAAACAGACAAACTTTTCTACAGAGCGCTAGTCACTCTTTGCTCTCTCCGACGATGACATTTTTGTCCTGTGTCGGCTCACGTAGCTTCTCTATGTGCTTCAAAACGGAGGGGTGAGCGGTGGGTGATTGCAATTCACAACCTCACTGCTAGATGCCTCTAAAATTCACACACTGCAACTTTAAATAACAACACTAAAGTACAAAACAACACGCTGGTCAGTAAAGCGAAAATAAATGCGATGTATAGAGACATGTTTTTTAAAAGGTTTTATTTTAACTTGTGTTAACCCTCTACTGCATAGCGTTGCCCTGAGGCAACGGAAAGCTTTCTTAAGCTCTATTTCCAATACATGTTTCTTTAATGAATTGCAACCAAACAAAAAGGTCAAATCATTATTATAGAACAGTCCAATAAGGTGTGGGAGTCACTATCAAGCATCATTTGAAGGCGGGACTTCCTTTTCTGACATGTGGTCACAGGAGCACATAGTGCTAGAAGAAGGTAAAATTATTTGCTTTAGTAATCTTATTTAATATGACATTAACTGATTAACTGTAAAATAAATAAATAAATAAAATAAAATAAAATAATATATATATATATATATATATATATATATATATATATATATATATATATATATATATATATATATATGAAGGTGTAGAGAAGCATTTTGTCAGGTTTTGTTCACTCTTTTTTTTTTATCATGTTCAGAAATTCAGTTCCCTTTCAGTCGGTCACGTTCGACATACTTCAGAAGTGAACCGACGAATTGGGATATCACATGAGAGCCCTATCACCTTCAAGTGTGTACTAAACGAGACGACGAACATTGGCATGCGATATTTGGTCACACTCCGCCCTGTGGCGCGGGTATAAATGCAGAAGTGCATGCAATGCACCTCTGTCTTTCGTTTCTGAACCGAGCAGAGTTTTGCTGTATCTCTGAGAGTGTGACTCAAGCCAGTGAAGAGGGAGAAGAGGTTCTTCATGTTGGCGAAAAGGCACTACAGCGGCCACAAGTTCGCGCGTCTCTTCAGCTAATCAGCAGATTGCCGGTGTGAGAGAGTGAGAGCGCGCTGTCAGGCTGCACTACCCCCTACAGCAGTGCCGTGGCTGTTCCCCTGTGTGCTTCAGCACATTCTAAAAAGAGTTTTTTTCCCATTCCTAAAAGAGTATATGGGCGGACACTGCGTCTTTTTCAAGATGTCATTCTGCCTGTGCGTTTCTGGATGCGGCCGTTCCCTGACGCCGGCTGATGGTTACAATCGCTGCATCATGTGAAGCAGCTTTTGTGGATAGCTCATGTTCACACTGTGGGAACATGACTATCGCAGTGTTGCTGTCCGGGCTTGTCTACTTCGGTTCTCAAGGCCAAGCACCCATCCCTATCCCCCGATCTAGCACTCCCTCTGGTGGAAACCAGGCGAGTGCTACTTTGGCAAATAGGCTGGGGGACCTGAGGATTACGTTTAGGGCTTTCCCGCCGAGACAACCTCCGCGGGCCCCTGTTCCCTCCAGCACACTGCAGCCTGTTGTGCTGCCAGAAGAGCGTGGTAGTCCTTCTGTTAAGTGACCAGTCATCTCTTTTGGTGCACCTGCCGACGATCAGATGTCGATCGCGGCATCGGAAGGTGAGCTGTCGTCGGGAGATGACGACTTGGCTGCGTTGCCTCCCTCTGGGAGAGTAGCATTGCCCGAGCCAGATCCCAAATTAGCAGCTATGCTGTCCTGGGCCGCCGAGCGGGTCGGGCTTGAGTGAAACCCTCCACCGTGTCCCGAGCTCTCTCAGTTGGACGATTGGTTTCTCGGGGCGGCCGGTACCCAAATTCTCAATAAAAGAGCAGTTTCCTATTCCTCCGGGTCACAAGAGGGCGTGTCTGGCGGTGTGCAACGCTATGCCTTGCCACCCTCAGCCCCCTCTCATATCGCCAGTTGGCAGCACTGTGTGTGTGGAGGCCGCACTGAACACGCACCTCTTGCCTCACTGTGGAACCAGGGTGCTCCCAGCCCGCAGATCTCACTTCAGGCCACACTGCCGTCTGAGTCAGGTCCCTGTGTTCCACCTCGCTGCCCCACTGCGGGTGCATCTGTTGTGCCGTTGGTCCTGCTGATGCGGAGTCTGGGAGCCTGGCTAACACTTCCCAGCCCGTCTCGCTGGCTCATCCGCACTATCAGACTCAGCTATGCGATTCAGTTCCACCAGATGGGGGGCCACGCACAACGGACAGCACTGCGTACATCAACCATCAGGGTGGTCTACGCTCCCATCGCAAGTTGCAACTCGCCCGCAATCTGCATTGCATTGTGCCAAGTGTAAAGTTTGGTTTAGGGGGGATAGTGGTTCAGGGGTTGGGCTTGGCCCCTTAGTTCCAGTGAAAAGAACTTTTAATGTTTCAGCATACCAAGACATTTTGGACAGTTTCCTGCTCCCAACTTTGTGGGAACAGTTTGTGGATGGCCCAGAGTCCTGACCTTAACCCGATAGAACACCGCTGGGATGAATTAGAGCGGAGACTGCGAGCCAGGCCTTCTTGTCCAACATCAGTGCCTGACCTCACAAATACGCTTCTAGAAGAATGGTCAAAAATTCCTAACATACTCCTAAACCTTGTGGAAAGCCTTCCCTGAAGAGTTGAAGCCATTATAGCTGCAAAGGGTGGGCCAACTCTATATTAAACCCTATGGATTAAGAATGGGATGTCATTAAAGTTCATGTGCATGTAAAGGCAGGCGTCCCAAAACTTTTGGCAATAGTGTATTTGAAGTGGCCAAATGCCATAATTATTTATTTTGTTAATCTGTTATCTTAAGTCTTTCTAGAAAATAAGATTAAATATTTTTTTATGTGCAAAAACATAATTCATGTTAAAGTTGTGTTCATTAATATAGCAACAGTAGGTTTCTGACACATTCTTTCCAAATTGTCACTGGACAGTAGAAAAGTAAAAAACGGTAGCATTTTATTTAAGGGAAAATTAGATTTAAAAAAAATCTATCTTTCTATCTATCTATCTATCTATCTATCTATCTATCTATCTATCTATCTAGTAAGACAGTGATTTTAACAAACTCAGTATATATCTTATTGATGATGCATACTATGCACAAGTAAGTAGATGGGCTCAGAATATAAATGCATAATATAAGCATTTTTCCATAGAAATCCATTATAATGAAAATGCTTTGCATTCATATTCTGGACTTATCTGCTCGCCTGTACATAGTATGTATCAGCATAAAGGTGTATACTAAATTTGATCTTTTAATATCACTGTTTAAGTACATTAAGGCACTTTACGTGTTTTTCACGATAAGCGTTTTAGAATGACCCACTGTTTTAATGATTGAAATACTGCAGCAGGTGCTGTACATGGACAAGTGCCCAAAACTTCCATTTTGTTCTCATATTTTTCTTTTTCCTCTTTTGAGATAGGAAATTGACAGGCCTATTTAATGCAGTTCTATGGATGTTTTTCCCACCAGGTCTCCGTGCCAATTATATGAATGAATCACACGTAAACCAGCTAATAATAGACAGGAGTGTAGGAACAGATTAGAACTAAATTCTGCAGGATGTTGGACCAGTATTAAGCAATATTAGACTCGAAATATGAAGAAATAAGATCATTTAGAACCAGGGTTTGCAGATGTGATGCAGAATTAGTAGAAAAGTACAATAAATAAATAAGGGTGAAAGAACAGAACAATTAGACTCAACTAAAAGCGCAACAGCCTGATAAGGAGAACACTGTGCTTGTGAAGAACAGATGTGTGGGCATTGTGATAGAATGAAACAAAAGAGGAGGAGAAGAGAGGAGGAGAAGAAAGGGAGAAGAGAAGAGAGAGAGTACGCAGTAATGGCATCCCTCTCTGGGACTGAGCTTTAGAAAAGCTGCAGGATGCTATAATTCTTGTCTTGATGATAATTTAAAATCTGCAATTCACCAACGGCCTTCATGATACACTGGAGATTTTGCCATGGTAAAGCCAATAACTAAGGAACACAGCTATAACAGTCCTAATTAAGATGCAGATGCAATCTCTGTGTGCAAAAACAGTGCAATCATGCGACAACCCAGGTTCCTACACATTAGTATTTTTGACAGCCATTACTGTGCAGATATATTCCATTTTCCCAGCTTATTCATATTAGCTGCTTGCGATGAAAACAGGCTGACCGTCTTTCCAGAACAAAAAGATAAACTTTGATAGAGGCCACCAAAGCAGTGTAAAAATCCCAGTCTATGGACAAAAAAGGGGGTTATTATATGTTATTATTAAGAGCAGTACAGTACAGACAGTTTTTGTGAAATCAATTGCAAATATAGTGTAGGAATGAACTAAATGATTTAAGAAAGGTCTGAAAGACTCATTGTCCCACCGGTAACTCCTATACAGATGGCAGGTATTATTACAGCTGCAGAGCCTCAGGAAGTCACATCTAAGGAAAAGAGTTATAATGTGAGAGAGCGACCATGAGCATTAAGATAATCTATAATGAGGCAGATGAAGTGTGTTTCAGAGACGGTGTGACTCAGCCAGACTTTTGCACTATGAGCACACGTTAGAGTGCATGACAGCAAGCCCTGTGTGGCCAACTCTCTCTCGTACTGTACCACCAACGCACAACAGCTCTGCCTCTTCAATTAATGAAGAGGAGGAGAGTCATGCTGCACTTAGTCACAATTACTGTCCCATCTCCTTCTGATGAATTCACCAGAAATGCAATACCTTTAATGATGGAGACTATGGCACCATAATAGACACCAGCTGGATGTGAACATGGTAAAATGACAACATTACGGGTGCTTGCCCACTAGAGGAAGCTCTGACGGAGCGTTTGACAGATGTAAAAGTGTGTGATGTGTTTTGAGGCTATATGGGAAGTGCAGGGACAGTATGAAATCAAGCAGGGATACAGCAAACTAGATTTCAGAAAAGTACAAATGGACTGTCTGAAATTGCCATTGACAATGTTAAAACTATATCAACAGAAGTTGCGAGAAATCAAGATGAACAAAAATGTGACATGAAATACAACCCATGTACCTTCTTTGAATATATAAATGAATGAGGCATTTATATAGCGCTTTCATATGTACTACTGTACACCCAAAGCGCTTCACACTCATGTCAGGGGTCTCTCCTCAACCACCACCAGTGTGCAGCATCCATTTGGATGATGTGATGGCAGCCACAGTACAACGGCGCCAGTGCGCTCACCACACCCCAGCGATAGGTGGAGAGAGGGTGATAGAGCCAATTCAATGGATGGGGATTATTAGGAGGCCAAGATTGGTAAGGGCCAATGGAGGGAATTTGGCCAGGACACCGGGGTTACACCCCTACTTTTAACGAAAAGTGCCATGGGATTTTTAATGACCACAGAGAGTCAGGATCTCGGTTTAACGTCTCATCCGAAGGACGGTGCTTGTTACAGTACAGTGTCCCCATAACGATACTAGGGCGTTAGGACCCACACAGACCACAGGTTGAGCACCCCCTGCTGGCCTCACTAACACCTCTACCAGCAGCAACCTAGTTTTCCCAGTTGGTCTCCCATCCAGGTACTGACCAGGCTCAGCCCTGCTTAGCTTCAGTGGGAAACAAGTCTTGGGCTACAGGGTGATATGGCTGCTGACATATCCGTTGTGTTTGTTAATAAGAAGTTATCGCGTTCATCAGAATAACGGAGCTCCGGTCCGGTGATAGTTGACTCAGTGAAGAAAGTACTCAGATACTTTTTTGGGATTTCTAGGCATTGTATTTCATGTCGTGTGTTTGTTATTCTCGGGATTCCTATGCGTTGGATTTCATGTCGTGTTTTTGTTAATCTCTGGATTTCTAGGCGTTGTATTTCATGTTGTGTTTTTGTTAATCTTGATGTCTTACAACTTGTGTTTTTTTTTCTGGGCAAGACGGGAGAACTGTGCAGTGCTAATAGTCTCACAAACAGACACATCATGCAGCCGTGCAAATAAGACCAACAGACAAGGTCAAGAATTTCATTAAATAATATATTACATTCAGTTTTGTTTTTTGCCAAACCCTATCGTATACCCCCAGAACACAATGGGATCATTCTGTGATACTTGTGCATCTTTTTAAGCTGGTCACTATTCACTGCCATTATAAAATAGTGAGCGGGACATTTTTTTTATTATTATTCTCCCTTTGTGGTCCATAAAAGAAAGAAAGTCATACAGGATTAAACAACACCAGGGTGACTAAATAATGACTTAATTTTAGGGTGAGCTATCCCTTTAATTTGTGTTTCGAGGATTAAGTTTTATTAGTTTGGAATGGCATGACAGAATTTTTGGGTGAAGTATTGCTTTAAGCAGAGGAGTCTCCTCAAAAAATAAATAAATAAAAATATATCTATAATAATTATTAAAAAATTAAAAAATTTAAATAAAATTCCAACAAATAAAATAAATGAATAAGTAATACATTAATTAATAGGACAAGAAAATAATTTAAAGTACAGAAATTACAAAAAATTGTAAAAGGTAAAACTACCCAACAGTGACACCAATGGATACAGTTTCAGAGGGAGGAAATATATGTGGTTGCACTTTATTTTACAGTACGTGTACTTCCCTGGGTAATATAAGATGGGTTAAGGTTAGGTTATGGGTAGGTTCAGGGTTAGTACCTAGTTATTACCCAGTTATTGTAATTACTATAATAAGTACATGGAAAACAGGACCGTAAAATAATGTGCTACCATATATGTAATATTAACAACATGTACACAATAAATAAATGAATATATATAATTAATAATTAAATCTCAGATACTGTTAATGTGTTCCATACTGCCTCTTTTTTTAATAATTGTGTTTAACATGTTGACGTCCAGCATGTTGTTATGTAATCTGGCAGGTCACTTTTAAGGTCTTTTAATGAGTCTCTACCGCTGTCTCTTTGAATACATCCTCATAATGAGTATTTCCCCGAGTGAATCATTGAGAATCAGGCATGATGAAGTCAAACCCCTATTGGGTGTCCTGAGACTGGAAAAGCATAGCACTGACAGACAGAGCAGAGAGAGAGACAGAGTCACTCAAATAAATAAACAAAGCAAACCCCAGGGTGCCCCTGCAAGATGAGTTAAAAAATAGATTTCCTTTTTGTAATAAGTATCTGTTTGCCCTTTAAAACCACATATAAGTATGTAATAAAGTCCGGAGTAATTGAATACGTGACATGAATGAGGAGAGAGAGATGGTGTGAGGAAGAGTCTTGTAACGCATCTCAAAGGGTGTATCTCGTTATGGTACCTAATGAAAGGGAATAGATGGTAGAATGGGTTCTGTCATTCTGGGAAGCCATCGTGTGAAACCATATGGAGTCAGTTCTATGTGTGTGTGTGTGTGTGTATGTGTGTAAGATGAAAACTCACAAATCTGCCCACCATCACAAAAAGCATGGCTTCCATTTGAAGCTAACATGACAATGAGGAGCCATAAACGCACAGATGATGTTCTTTCCTGGTGTGGATTGTGACGGATCTATCATCATTATTTGTATTGATAATGATGAGTGTAGGGGCGCCTCTCACTCTCTTGATGAAAAGAACAATTACGCAAATGCTGAGAAATACTTCAGCAAGTAAACATTCATTTCAAAATTAATTATGAAACATAGTTCTGATTCTAAAATCTGTCTGGATGATACATGTTTGAAATGGAGCTTGGGATCAAAATCCAGCCCTAATGAATAGATTATAATAATGAGGACCTTAGTAGGGGGCCCATCAGTTAGAAAAAAATATGAAATGGGAGAAAAAATAATTTGGCAATGCTTTTGACTTATTTTTCCTACCACCATGTCCCCTTAGGGCTCCGTATGCAATACACAATGCTTAGTATATAAGACATAATGCAAGACCCCAAAATTGGTAGCACTTTATCCTCTTCCCTGTGTACATACTATGTACTTATAGTTATTACAATAACTGGGCAATAACTAAGTACTAACCCTGAACCTACCCCCTAAACCTACCCTTTCTTGCACTGTAAAAAATGTTATGTGCTATTTACTTAACACTAGAACCACCAGGGATCGCTGTATACCTAAAACCGCCAGCGGGTAAAATTTACCCATGCAGATGATTACTGTTTTGATACGGCTAAAAATTTAATATGTCACTGTATTATGCCACTTTGTCTTCACAAAGTAATGTATGGAGTCATGAAATGATTATGTTTAGTCATCAACTATGTTTTTGTCTTGTTTTATGCTATTTTAAGCAGGCTACAGTAATCACTTTTTGGTGAATATAGGCTAAATCAGTCTGCAATGAATAAATACATATTTGGGTGGTGTAATATTATAATAAAATGTCATTAATCACATATTAAGATAACCCATGTCATTTAACCCATGTTATAGATCGGAAATATTTTTCCAACAACATCAGTTGACAGACACAGTAGCAAACAATACACAATAAAAATTGCAAAACAAAAATGTATAATTAATCCAAAGTTTGAACATTTATAAATGGGCTAAAACATCTTCATTTGATCGTGCTTTGTGTGACTGTCTACAGTAAGCCTACACGTTGCTCAAATACAGCGTGAAAATAAAGGAATTATAAAGTGGTAAATTTGACTCGCTGGTGCTTATAGTTTTATCTAAAAAAATTTAACAACAGGGGATTGTAAATTACACAATTTTAGTCAAAGTCAATGACTGGGAGCCTTGGATATTTTAGTGAAAATCTGACATGTACATTTGAAAAACAGCCATGGGTAAATTTTACCCCGTGGCGGTTCTGGTGTTAAAAAAATTATAATAACAATATTACAAAAAATATTTTTGAGTAGTTTTTAAGGCTTGATTTCTTTAATGCAATCTACCTGAATAAATCATGTAAAATGTCCTAAATTATTTAGTCTATGAAACAATTAATTTAATATTTTTAGTGAAATGTGCTTTTTTATTTTAAATTGACTCTAAAAAAGGGCGTGGATTAGAGTAAATGGAATGACCTGTTTATTTTTGACTTTGAGTCATGATGTTCAATTAATAGACCATATGCTGCTAGCACAGCACAAGCACAACTTGTTACTGCACTGGCATTAGCAAAGTTATTGCTCAATGAACAAAGCAATATGCATCATATTATTAGTATACATTCAGTTATTCACAACCTAACCATAAGCTCTACTCTTCTGCACAATGGTAACGATCAAAACTTCAACATAACAGAAACTCTTTCAAAAGTCAAACATAACTGATCATTAAACATGAACAGATGTTTCCCTTCACTCAAAAACACATACACTCATAACACTTAATTTCAATATTAATGCTCCATTTCCAGCCATATGCAAAGCATGCTGGGAACTAACAATGGTGTCTCTAAATAAAACTGCAGCCTCAAAATTGCTTAAGTTTCCTTAAAAAATTTTGGAACATGTATCTCTTGGTTTTATGTTCTCAATATTTTCTATACAACACTGAACCACAATTTTCTTAAGAAAATATACACCTTAGACCCATGATTAATTTTTTACAGTGTTGGTAAGTACACAGTAAGTACATGTATGTAACAGTGTGGTGTACTCAGGAATAGGCTATAGACTCAGAGTATGAAATCCAAACATAAACTTTAATTGTAACTCTTAGGAACGGGCAGACAGGCAAGGAACCACACGCAAACATAACGGGTCATAACAGTGACTGGAAAAAGAATGGAAGGTGCCATAGAATGGAAAACTGTATTTACCTTGACATAGTTGAATAATACTTCTGTACATGTAACTGACATACCATGAGCCTTAAACATCATTGTTTCCTCCTTCATATGTAAATCTTGTGCGTGCAGAAGACCACTTAAAAACGGGCGAATCCCAACATAACACATAATCATTAATATTAATGCCCCCCTGCACAGCCGAATCATCAGAAGTTCTGCAGGTATTGTGAAGATGAGGACAATTTAGAAAAAAAATGGCAGATCATGGATATAAATGTTATGTTCCAGGCTGTGCAGGGGATGTGAGCACTTTTCATACCCTTCCCACAGAACAGAATTGTCAACAGGCATGGTTGATGTTTATCTATAACAGGATACCGCACCAATTTAATACAAAGTTGTAAGTTTACTACTTCCTGTAAGTAGTGTCAATTTCGTTAGAAAAATTTGACAAAAAATTTTCGTTAACGACCTTTTTTTCAATGACTAAGACAAGACAAGATGACACAAAAGTCCTTAAACGATAACTGTGACTATGTAAACATGCAATATCATTGACGAAAAAAGACGAGACTAAAATGTAGTTTAAAAAAGAAAAACTTGACCAAAAACCCTGGAGTGCTGGAGGTCACAAACAGGTAATCAGGGCGATGCCAGCTGGCTAGAAAGCCTCCAGAGTGGTGCCGGTGCTACAGGGCGGCGCAGGTAGCTCAGGGGACCATGGTGGCTCCGGCAGCTCAGGTGACCAGGGCGGCACAGACCACTCAGGAGGCCAGGGTGGCGCAGACCATTCAGGAGGCCACGGCGGAGCAGACGGTTCAGGGACAGCCTCCGTGGATGGGTAGCTCCCCCCCATGGGTAGCTTTTTTCTTGGGAGGAGCTGAGGACTCTGGAGCGAGCTCATGGCCTCTCTGGACTCAGGACAGAAGACGGAGTCCTCCCTGAACTCGGGACAGAAGAAGTAGTCCTCTCTGGATTCTGGTCAGGGGCTGGAGCCATCACCGAACTCTGGTTAGGGGCTGGAGCCATCACTGGACTGTGGTCAGGGACTAGAGCCATCACTGGACTCTGGACGGGGACTGGAGATGTCACAGGTTCTGACCAAAAGTCTATTAACCAGTTGTCTCCCGCTGGTTCTGGCAGCGGCCACCCTGGCTGAAGACTGTGCCTCAGACATGGCAGTGGACATCTTGGCTGAGGACAATGGCTCAGGCATGGTGACGGCCATCTTAACCAAAGTGGATAAGGGTGACTGTGGCTGAATGGTGGTCCCAATGGACTGGTATGTGGAGGGTGAAGATTTAGGGTGAGCTGGAGTGCCTACATGCTTTCGGATAGGGACTGGATGACGATTGTCCTCATAAACAGCATCAACTACGGAATCAGAACCATTTAAACAGAGGACATAACTAATAAAGTCTGCTACAGACCTATAACAATCGCCAAGAGAAAGGACATGAAATGAGTCATCGTCCAGTCCCATCCGAAAGCAGGTATTGACCATAGGATCACTCCAACTCACCAGAGGTCGACCACTCTGTTGGAGGGAGAGGAGAAGCTGATCCTCAGCCATTTGTTTTGTAGGTCCAGTCATCTGTAATGGTGTGGTGTACTCAGGAATAGGCTGAAGACTCAGCGGATGAAATCCAAACATAAACTTTAATTATAACTCTCATGAACAGGCAGATGGGCAAGTAACCACACACAATCATAACAGTGACTGGACAAAGACTGAAGGTGAGGGTGCAACTTAAGTAGTGATAAAAAACACAGAGCCGTGACAATATAAGTGCGTGTACTAAAATAAAGTGCAACCACAAAATTTGTCTGAATGTGTACATCAAGCAACATTAAAAGACACAAGGCAGACTGCATGGCCCTGGCAGGTATTCAACAAATAAACTGGATAAATGCCTATAACCTTTTATTGCATAAAACTATCACAGTTCTCACAAAAAATGGAGACCAATGTATTATGCATGAAAACGGGAACATTTCTCACAGCAGGTGATCTGAAGACTGACAGTAACTGTCTTGAAATTTATTACTGAGTGTGGCGAATTTGTTACACAAGCGGTGTTTTGATGGCTGTAGTGGCGGCACTTTAAAGGGGATGAATTTAGAGATAAAACTTCTCTGACAGTGTAACAGCATGTTAAAGCAAAATACAATCTCAGCATGCTAAAACCCCGCTGAAGAAGCTGCATCACAAAATTTATCCCATTTAAATTAATTATATGGTTGGCATATGACTAGTCAACCTTCCTAACCCTTCACTACTTGTGACCAGCACACCAGGTGAATTATATATTAATACTTGACAGCTATAAACACATATATACGTATAAACCTGCAGTTAGATTTATTAAGGCATACTGGCTGCCATTTTTAAAAGTATTTGTCCACAGAATTCTTTTGTTTTGTTGTCTATTGATAATATTGTTATTGTCATTTTAAAAAATATGTAGTAGATGTATTTGCTAAGATGTTCTGGGGTGTGTTTACCAAAAGCATTGTAAGCCAACTATGGTTTCAAGTTCCGTCGTTATCAACATAGTTCGACGAGTCTGTGTTTCTCAATACCATAGTTCCAACGAACATCCGCAAACAACATTGCAAAGTTGTGTGGTTGGTATGACAGCTCTCGACCTGTGGTTAGAAGCATAGTTTATTTTTTAAATGTCAACATACCGGCGGGCTTTAGCATATCATCATTACTATGCTGCGAAGCAGGGGAGTTTCAAGAGAAGCCAGGTTATCCCGGTATTTTCTATTGATATGAAAAAACGTGTATATTTAGCAATATAGCAGGTGAATTATGTATATGATGCATATAACGATGTTATGATATACTATATGGCTTTCTCCATTGTCATTCTATGATGTTCAAATCGTTTCTAAGGATACTGATTTTTAGAAGGCAGACTGGGAATGGGAAAATGGTTTATGTAACATTAGCAACACATTATTAGCTGATCGATAACATAGTCAAGCAAAAGGCTAATCATATGAATTACCGTTATGTGTTCAATGTTGTAAAAAGCGCTACAATTGTGCAGCATTTACTACAGTAACTTGAGTAAAGTTGAGCGAATGGGTCTCTGAGCTGGTGAGTGAGTGGAGGCAGGGCTAATTTGCAAATTCATGGTTCCACATATACTAAATGAAGCAAGGGTGTAGAGTAACATTAAAGCTATTTTAAGGCATGAAGACATTTTCTTCACAGAAAAAAAACGTTTAAATATGTCATTTTGTTGATCAAAAATTTGTTTTAAGGGATAAAATTGTTGACTACAGGGGTGTGGTCACATTAGTGAAATTTTATGGACACAAAAGTTAACACTGCAAATTTTCATGACTAACTTGAACCCAATGTGAAATCATGCGTAGGGAAGCATTTCGCCCTCAAGTAAAATTCCAGATCATGTGGATACCTATTGAAAACTATTTCGACAGCGAAACTATTTAAAATATTAAATGTGACTGCAATTTTAGCGTGCTATTTCTAAGGTGCTCTGGGTTGTTGCTTACTGGCTTTAAAGGAACAAGCCGACTTTTTGGGACTTTAGCTTATTCACCGTATCCCCCAGAGTTAGATAAGTCCATACATACCATTTTTATCTCCGTGCGTGCCATAACTCTGTCTGACGCACCCACCGCTAGCCTAGCTTAGCACAAGGACTGGAGGTAAACGGCTCCGGCTAGCCTACTGCTCAATAAGGGACAAAATAACGGCAACATTTTCCTATTTACATGCTGTGATTGGTATAGTTACATTGTGTACTAAGACAGACGGAAAATTAAAAGTTGCCATTTTCTAGACCGATATGGCTAGGGACTATACTCTCATTCCTGCATAATAATCACAGAACTTTGCTGCCGTACCATGGGTGCAGCGGCACAATGATATTACGCAGCGCCTGAAAATAGGCTAACTTCTGTCAACATAACCAACGCGTGGGTGCGTCAGACAGAGTTATGGCACACACGGAGATAAAAATGGTATATATGGACTTATCTAACTCTGGGGGATACAGTGAATAAGCTAAAGTCCCAAAAAGTCGGAGTGTTCCTTTAAGACAGCATTCTGACTAACTCAAATGGTGCAAGAAGCATTAAGGACCGAAGTTTAATACTTGAGGTTTCAGATTAGCTACAAGTATTAAGTACAAGTATGAGCAACAGTAGCAGCGACCATTATTCAGACAGCAATGTTTATGATTCGCTGTCAGATATTATACATTTTGTTATGCAAGCCTTGTACAAAACTAACACTGCAAATGCACGCAACTTATATTCTTCTCCTTATATTCTTTTCCTTTCTACCATTCACATAAAGAGGGACTTGATCAAGTATGTGTCTACAAGATATAGGAAAATGAGAATGTGAGCTGAAAGTCAGGTCCAAAAATACTTAATTCCAAATTACAACATCCTTGCTGATTGGCTTGTTTTTCAATAAAGCTTGGTTACACTTCTGATGAAGAGAGGTGACCAACAAGCATACTAATGACCTGCTTTACATGTGTGTGGGTGAATGAGTGCATGTGTGAGAGGGAGAAATGGATGGAGAGAGGAAGTGAGAAGGACACTGAGAGAAAAAGACAGAGAAATTGTGTGTCTCTGGCAGTTCCTGGCCCTTGCTTTTTCCAAAAGGCTCGCTCGGACTACAGACACTGCATTGTATTATGGCCGAGGAAGGTGGAAGAGATTCTGGACTCAAGAGAGGATTCTTGGATCGTCACTTGTACTGAAGAGAGTGTTTTACTTTAGGAAATAACAAATGATAGAAGTAGGACCACAATAACATTGGGTTGGTAAGTCATTTTGCCCAATCATAGGTTTTACAATGCATTTCAATGATTCATTTCTCTCAGAATTGTAATGTGGCGGAGAAACAGGAAAAGATGTGTATTTAAGGAAGGCGGTAATGCCAGGATCACAGATGCCAGAGCCACATGGATGAAACCTGGCGTGAAGTGCTGTACAACACTGCCACCCAGAGGACAGTCTGAGAATGCGTCATTTAGCATGTGTCAGTTTATTACACCTGCAAACCTTGAGGTTACAAAATTCCACTCTTGAAAAACTACTTAAGAAAAACCTTGCAGTACTTTTGAAGAAAACACTGAAATCGCATCAGTTCAACCTTTATTTCACTGTCTCTTCCAGTGTCCAGTTTTTAATAACATCCTGTTGTTGCTCTAATCCTATTAGCTGAGGATATATTTCGTTTTAAATCACAACTATCTGTTTTGCTTATCCTCCTTCTTTCTCTTTCAGTGCAGTGTTTATTCTACGTGTTTGTCTAGTGAGTTTTTCGCCAGCTTAACTCCTTGGCAGTTTAGTCAATAGGCTGTAATGAAGGCTGCTTTCATGATTGTGTCAGCTTATTCCCAGAGATGGTGGCTTGCCTATAATTCTAAGTAATGGTTTTCAGCCCGTTGATTTATTGATTACAATGATTTGAAGCTTCAAAAATCACAAACAGAAAGATAGATAGGAGAAGAAGGTAAACAATATTTCTAGGTTTCTTTTTTTTTTTTACAGGTATCCCAACTTTTTTTGAAATGGTAAAGTTACTGTGTTTGTAGAGTTGTGTATTCATACCACTGATTGATTATTGAGATTTTCTTTAGCATGTTGTTGCTCCTCACAGATATAAACTGATCAGGCATAACATTATGACCACCTTCCTAATATTATGTTTAGCATCAGATCCTTTAAGTCCTGTAAGTTGCGAGGTGGGGCCTCCATGGATCGGACTTGTTTGTTTAGAACATCCCACAGATGCTTGTTGTGATTGAGATCTGGGGAATTTGGAGGCCAAGTCAACACCTCAAACTCAATGTTGTGCTCCTCAAACCATTCCTTAACCATTTCTGCTTAGTGGGAGGGCGCATTATCCTGCTGAAAGAGGCCACAGCCACCAAGTAATATCTACATGGATGGCAGGACCCAAGGTTTCCCAGCAGAACATTGCCTAAAGCATCACACTGCCTCCGCCGGCTTGCCTTCTTCCCATAGTGCATCCTGGTGCCATGTGTTCCCCAGGTAAGCGACGCACCCGGCCATCCATGTGATGTAAAAGGAAACGTGATTCATCAGACCAGGCCACCTTCTTCCATTGCTCTGTGGTCCAGTTCTGATGCTCACATGCCCACTGTTGCCACTTTTGGCGGTGGACAGGGGTCAGCATGGTCTATACAGCCCCATACACAACAAACTGCAATGCACTGTGTATTCTGACACCTTTCTATCAGAACCAGCATTAACTTCTTGAGCAATTTGAGCTACAGTAGCTCGTCTGTTTGATCGGACCACACAGGCCAGCCTTCGCTCCCCACGTGCATCAATGAGCCTTGGCCGCCCATGACCCTGTCGCCGGTTCACCACTGTTCTTTCCTTGGACCACTTTGATAGATACTGACCACTGCAGACTGGGAACACCCCACAAGAGCTGCAGTTTTAGAGATGCTCTGACCCAGTCGTCTAGCCATCACAATTTGGCCCTTGTCAAACTCGCTCAAATCCTTACGCTTGCCCATTTTTCCTGCTTCTAACACATCAACTTTGAGGACAACATGTTCACTTGCTGCCTTATATATCCCACCCGTGATGAAGAGATAATCAGTGTTATTCACTTTCCCTGGTCATAATGTTATGCCTGATCGGTATATATATATATATATATATATATATATATATATATATATATATACACACACACACACACACACATATACCTTAAGCCAAACCTGAGCACAGTAAAGTGTTAATCGTACATCAAAGCAATAAAGAAAGCCTACACGATTTCAGTAATTACAGTTTCATTTAAATAGCTAAAAGAGGAATGGAGTGCTGGGAGTGAAGGTGACTGGTATTGAAGAGTTTTGAAGTGGCAGTTTGATGAATGCCAGTCCTAGTATCCAAAGACACAAGACTCTCCTGCATTCCTTTTGGTTAGAATGCTGGCTGAACAGGAATAGGCATAAATCGTTCAATAAAACAAGATGAAACACAACCTTGACATTCAACATTAAAAACTTTTTTTTTTCAGTAGAATATGGTCCTCCAAACTGTAGCTAAAAAAACTAAATAATTGTCTGGATTCAGTCAGATTTATTGAATAGAAAATGTCAATACTGAAATGTGTGCTGCTTACATCAGCTCTATTACTCTATATACATTATAGAGAGAACACAAAGCTGTATTGTAGCAACCATGGAGCAATTTGCACAAGTTTTTGATGCTCAAGGGCAGAATTGCTATGTGTAGTGTAAAAAAGAGGAACCTTTGGTTTTAATTAGAGCCCCAGTGTATCATCACAATTGGTACTCTGCAAAAACTTTGAACCACTGACCCTAGTATGTACAGACACAAACACTCCATGGTGTCTTAATTCATTTGTTCTCATAACGACTTAAAAAAGGCAGCCACAATTTCCAGTCTTTCCTAAATGCATCTGTAACAGTTAACCACTGTAAGAAGAAGAATTTTGTGTTCCCACAAGAACTAAAATGAGGGTGAGTAAATGACAGTCTTTATTTTTTGGGGCGAACTATTCCTTTAATAACCACACTGCCACCAGCTTATATTTCAACTCCATTTGAATGGCTAAAAATATCAAGCAGACAATTTTTGCGGTTAAAATCAGATCTCTGTATGTAAGCCTATCCCACTCTGGTATTTTCACAACACATTTTATATATGCAATTGTGTTTAAAAGCATAACAAATCACACTTACAAGAGTTAATTACCTCTCTGTAATGATATACAATTTCCAATATCAAAGAAAAGTACAATAAATGAACCTATTATACTAAGAGGTACTCTGTGAGAAAAGCTGTTTGATTATCATTAGAGTGTTACATTCGCAGACCCCTGCTGGGTCTAAAACCACCATACTTCTCTATTCATGGGAAGTATTCTCTGTTCCCACACAGTATGCCGTCTCCTGTCTGTTTTCCTCCTTATCTCTCTGACCCCGAACATGATGTGCACATTGTGCACACGAGTGACTCACATGCAAAAACACACAACCACACTTCGATAAGAGCTGTGTTCAGTAAATCAATACTGGGAAATCCCATGCAATGTAATACTGGGAATATTGGAAATTATATTCATATTAAATCACATTAATCATTTTAAAGGCTGAGTATGGGAATAAGAGGCTTTCATTGATAAGAACAATTCCAGTCGGTCTTAAAATAGGAGGAATCCCTAAGGAGCAATTCACATCTAGGGCTGAGATAAAATCTGAGGCTTACCTGGGAGAGAGAGAAGTACCAGAGAGAAGTTAGGCATCAAAATGCCATCTGTGTTTATTTTGTCCATATGTTCCTGATAGATACCTTCATTTAACATGGGTAAAAATGGTAAAGCGAATAGGGTTAGAGGGCTAAACACCAGAAAGACTGTTACCCCCCCCCCCCCCTCCTTTTAGCCCAATGATCAGAATCAGATGACCTCTACTAAAGTACAAGTGTGAATATTTAAGACTAAATCTTAAATCACGAGTAATTTTATTTCACAATTACAATATATCACAATATATTTATGATATAAAATGTTTGATACCATTGAAATTGTATAATTCTCATCCCCAATTTGAATATCACAAAAATACTACAGCCTAACTAACATAAGTTTAAAAAAAATTCCTCTCAAGCTTACTGAAGACAAGTAAACAGTCAGTGATAAAATAATAACAAAGTAACTAATTACAAACAATAGTACAAAAAACTACAATAGACACAGTAGACATAAATTAAATAGACCTATCTGAAATCTTCAAGCACTAGAAATACTGTAAAAAACAATAGAACAAAGACACAAATGAAATAGCCCTGAAAAACATCAAGCACTAGAAATAGAAATACTACATAAATTGTATAATCAAAATTTACTTTCTTATTAAAGTTACAAAACTGATTCAGTCAAGAGCAATGAGAGATTATTTGATTAACATTAATGGCAAAGATGGTATTAGGTATTAGACTAATGTCACTTTACGACCAAACTATTTATGTTCACTTAAGACATAAATGACTGTTTACATGAATACTTGCAAAGACGGGCATTTCTACCCAGGCTCATTTCTACCGGTTTATCACGTCTACCAGTATATCGCCACCCCTAGAGGAAGGGACACACCAAACCGACGCCACAGAACTAGCGCTGATGAAAGCTGACTGTGTTGTATCCTTGCGTTGCCTGAAAAAAGCTTCATTTGAACACACAAGAGAACTACAGCCGACTGTCAACTAGCATGAGTGTTCTGCGCCTGTGTGTAAATGAGACAACTGTCTATTTCTGCAGATATATTCGTCTATATTCGTTATTCAAAAAGGGACACCGACACTGCAGGCTGCAGATACACAAAATGTAATATCAATCCTGCTGATCATTTTCTTTATTCCACTCCGCTTATATTAATATTAAAATATTCGCCCAGGAACACTCTGTAAGATGACATAAAATTATAACAGCCTTCTATCTGTACCGTTTTGACTTCTTTGCTCGCTGTTTTGCTATTATTCTCATCTTGAAATGAAAAAAAAAACAAAGGCGTCCGACTAGAGCCAACAGTAAATTTGCTCAATTTTCCGCATGAACACACCGAAAAAACTAAGTTGGCAGACGCTCAAAAACGGCCCGACGGCCGATCGTTGGCTTTGTGTGTCCCGAGCCTAAGACTGAATATGTCTCAAAAAGGCAGCCCAGGTGAATCTGGTGAGCCACCGAGCAAATTTACTACATCAGAAAACACATATCGAGCTGGTTATGTGATGCCAATGTCATGATGCACTATAGTAAAAGTGTTTAAAGGTCAGAATATAGTATTGTGCAAGGAACTGCGCAAAAAAATATTTCTTTATTAATCAATAATCTGCCCAGTAGTCAAAAAATCTGTGAAAAGAAGAAAAAAAAAAAGTTGTTACGGTTTTACCTCTTCAACAGTAGTGTTCATTTCAGCTAGAAACTGCAGTGAATTGTGCATATACATTTGGAGTTTAGCAAAAATGTAGGTATGCGGCAGGTTACAAAAACGCGTTTCTTAAAGATTTGTGACAGCTATAACACATGAGTTAGGCTTACAATGATGTTAGGGACAATGCACGTCAAAGCTGTCAAATGTCCCATCATCCTTGCATTTCCTCTCTGCTCTGCGCTCTAATGAAGAATCCAATTAAAGAAAATAGTGAAGCGTGCCACAAGCCAACGAATGTGATCACATTCAAATCACATCCAAAGGAAACTTTACAGAGGAGATATTCTCTTTTAGAAGTTAAAAATGTTCGATTAAACTTTCAGTATAATGTGCAGTCGCTATAAAACTGTAGTATAGGAAACTGTGGCCCCACCAATTCAAGGAAACCTAGATTCCTCCATTAGGCAAGATTTCTTATAAAATCCAAACCTCAAGACAGATCTATCCTGCTGTAGTCTAATGGTGTCAGAATGGTTCAGAAGAAGCTATATTTCTGCATAGTTGGTATGGTATGCTTGAGCACACACATTCTCAGAAATAAACTACTCATCTCTGTATAGATGATGTTAAAAGCTTGCACTTGGTTAACAAAATAAGAAGTTGACCTCATACCTGTCTAGATTTCACATAAGCCATTTACTGTAACAATCATCCCCAGCACACCAGACTGACAGATGCAACCGATGGAGGTGGATCTCAACTGAGACCTGCTGTGCTTCTAATAAGAACACAAAAGCAATTCCCCACAATGATAATGGCAAAGGGCATGTCCGGAACAGAAAATATGGTGCTAAACAAACAAATCCAATCAAATTAGCAGCGAGAGACTTCAAATCACCTGCTGTGAGCAATGTTCCCATTATTATAGACAATCTAAAGGTCTCTATGATAGTTTGTGCATATTAAAGGGATAGTTCACCCAAAAAAGAAAATTCTGTCATCATTTACTTACCCTCATGTCATTCCAAAACTATATGACTTTGAGTTCCCTTTCAGTCGGTCACGTTCGGCATAAGTCGGACGTCACCGACAAATTGGAATCACTTCAGAGAGCCCTATCATCTTCAAGTGTATACAAAAAAATTATTTTATGATGCTGTTCGATTTATTTAAGCAATTCATCTTGATTTAACACCATTATATCAGGTTTCTGGTTTAAATGTGATTGCTTCATGTTAAATTGACTTTAAACGGTTACTCTTTGACATAACTTGATGTTTTCATTTTGAAATAACATGTTTCAATCAAGTAACCCAAACAAACAGGACTTTCACTTCCCATCATGCTTTGCAAAGGGGCTGAATTCGTAAAAAATTCGATTAAATGTTTAAATAAAGTGCTATTTTATGCATTTTTAACAATATGAAAAAATGGAGAGACTTTTTAATGTTTAATGTTCTGTTATGATGGTATTTAAAAGTTTCTGTTATGTTAGTGTTTTTGGGGGGTTACCATTGTGGTGAAGTGTAGAGCATGTGCTTGGGTTGAGGACCTGCTGTATATTCTACAAATATATTCTACAAACTTTCAATATAACTAAACATTAAACACTTAAACTCTAACAGGTCTTTATACTTAACACATAAAACTCGTGCAAATCTGCACAAGGGCACCAGTCTAAACAGCAACAGCACTGGTTGGCTCAACAAGAGTAAATTATGTTCAGAAAACATTCACAGAATACGTCAAATGAAACTGGTGTGATCACATTCACTTTGGATGAATTTTACTTATCAGTGCAATTAACCCAGTTTAAGTTCAAATAAATCAGTTAAACTGTGTGGAAATAGGTGTCATAATTTTATTAAGTTAGACCAACAAGCTATTTTTTGGAGTGATCTTGAGCCCCGCCCTGCAGCGCAGGTATAAATGCGGAAGTAGATGCAGTGCACATTTGTTCTTCACTTCGGAGCCGAGACTGATGTGTCTGCAGTTTTCTGAGAGTACAAACAAAGCGAGGCTACCTCTCTGTGTACCAGGTGTTGGAGTGACGTTCAGCAGTGGTCTAAACTGCTGTTTTCACAGCACAGAGGGAGTCTACAAAGAGTGCTGCTTTGCAGCTGGAGGTTGGGCGCTCCATTGAGTATGCCAGCAGGCTGCACTATTTCCTGCTGTGCACCGCGGCCAGCCCTGGGTGCTTCAGCACTTACACAGAGAGTTATTTCCCTAAAAGAGTGGCCCGAGTGTAAAACGTCTTTTTCAAGATGTCTTTCCATCCGTGTTTTTCTGGATGCGGTTGTTCTCTGTTGCCAGATGACGGTCACAATTGATGTCTCACATTTTAGGGCATTCAACACGCTGAGGCAGCTTTCGTGGATAGTTAAGATCGAGACTCACATACCTCCGAGAAGGTGGAGTCCCCTTACCCATACTCAATCTAGTTCTTTGCCTGCTGGCCAGCAGCAAAGGGCTACTTTGGCGCATGGCCAGGGAGATCTGAGGATCACGGTAAGAGCTTCCCCGCTGAGGCAATCTCCGTGGGCCCTTCACCCCTATGTAACACCGCAGCTGGTGGTGCTTCCCAAAGAGCGTGCTGGGCCGTCTAGACAGGGTGGGCATCCAATCGTTTCTTTTGGAGCACCGTCTGATGAACAGATGTTGATCGCTGCATCGGAGGGGGAGCTTCAGTCATCCGAGGATGAAGGCTCGGCTGCGTTACCGCCTTCTGGGCTCGTGTGGCATCCTCCACCAAGTTAGTACTGGCTGCAGACAAAGTCCTAATTGTTGGTGATTTTAATACCCATGTAGAAAATGAAAAAAAACGCATTGGGATTGGCATTAAGAGACATTCTATACTCTATTGGAGTTAGGCAACACGTGTCAGGACCCACTCATTGTCGTAATCATACTTTAGATCTAATATTGTCACATGGAATAAATGTTGATGCCGCTGAAATTCTGCAGCAGAGCGATGACATCTCAGATCATTATCTAATCTCATGTATACTACATTTACCCAAGGCTGCAAAGCTATCTCCTTGTTACAAATACGGTAGAACTAATACGCCTACCACTAAAGATTGCTTTATAAACACTCGATGTTGCAACAGAAACTATTGACTCTCTCTTTTCCAGCACTTTAGACACAGTTGCTCCTCTGCGCTTAAAGAAGATTAAAGAAAATAGTCCAAAACCGTGGTACAACGAGCACACTCTGGCCCTCAAGAGAGCAGCCAGACAAATGAAAACAAAACTAGAGGTTTTTCGCATTTTGTGGAAAGAGAGCATTATTTGCGTATAGAAAGGCCTTAAAAACGACTAGATCTGCTTATTTTTCGACTCTCTTAGACGAAAATAGACACAACCCTAAATATTTATTTGATACAGTGGCTAAATTAACAAGAAATAAAGCTTCAACTTCTGATGTTTCCAAACAGCACAGCAGTAATGACTTTATGAACTTCTTTACGTGCAAGATTGATAATATTAGGGAGAAAATTATAACTATGCAGCAGTCTACTACAGTATCGCATCAGACAGTGCATTGTAGTGTCACTGAGGAGAGGAAGAATTCACTGCTATAGGAGAGGAAGAATTGGCTAAACTCGTTAAATCATCTAAATCAACAACATGTATGCTCGACCCTGTACCGACTAAGCTACTGAAAGAGATGCTTCCAGAGGTTGTAGATCCTCTTCTTAATATCATTAATTCATCATTGTCACTAGGATATGTACCGAAAACATTTAAGCTGGCTATTATTAAACCCCTTATTTAAAAAAAGCAACTTGATCGTAGTGAATTAGTCAATTACAGGCCGATCTAAAATCTACCCTTTCTGTCAAAAATATTAGAAAAGGCAGTATCCTCACAACTATGTTCCTTCCTAGAAAGAAATGGTATCTGTGAGGATTTTCAGTCAGGATTTAGACCGTATCATAGTACTGAGACTGCTCTCATTAGAGTTACAAATGATTTGCTCTTATCATCCAATCGTGGTTGTATCTCTCTATTAGTGTTATTGGATCTTAGATACCAGCTGCATTTGATACTATCGACCACAACGTTCTTTTGAATAGACTCGGAAATTATGTTAGCATTAGTGGAATTGCATTGGCATGGTTTAAATCATACTTATCTGACCATTATCAGTTTGTAGCAGTAAATTAAGAGATGTCATACCGATCACAAGTTTGGTATGGAGTACCGCAAGGCTCAGTGCTAGGACCCTTGCTTTTCACCCTGTACATGCTACCATTGGGAGATATCATTAGGAAGCAAGGCATTAGTTTTCACTGTTATGCTGATGATACTCAGATCTATATTTCTTCACGCCCAGACAAAATTTACCAATTCACAAGATTAACGGAATGCATAGCTGATATAAAAAATTGGATGACTAGTAATTTCCTACTACTTAATTCTGAAAAAAACAGAGATTCTAATTACTGGACCAAAAACCTCTGCAAGTAATAACCTAGAATACTGTCTAACACTTGGCTGCTCTGTCAAGTCTTCGTCATCAGTTAAGAACCTGGGTGTGCTCTTTGATTCCAATCTTTCATTTGAAAGCCACATTTCTAGCATCTGTAAAACCACATTCTTACATCTTAAAAATATATCTAAACTATGACAAATGCTCTCAATGCAAAATGCTGAACAGTTAGTTCATGCGTTCATGACCTCAAGGCTAGATTATTGTAATACTCTACTCGGTGGTTGCCCTGCTCGCTTAATAAACAAACTCCAGCTGGTGCAAAACGCAACAGCTAGAGTTCTTACTAGAACCAGGAAGTATGACCACATTAGCCCGGTTCTGTCAACACTGCATTGGCTCCCTATTAAACATTGTATAAATTCTTGCTTACACTAAATGACTTAGCTCCCCAGTACTTGAATGAGCTCTTAATGCATTATACTCCCTCACGTCTATTGCAGTCTCAAAATTCTGGCCAGTTGATAATACCCAAAAATATCAAAATCAACTGCAGGCGGTAGATCCTTTTCCTATTTAGCACCTGAACTCTGGAACAGTCTTCCTAGCATTGTTCAGAAAGCAGACACACTCTGTCAGTTTAAATCTAGACTAAAAACATCTCTTAGAATATGATCAGTTAAATGATTGTTTTAGGCTGCATTAACTAGGTCTGCCGGAACCGGGAACACTTCCCATAACACCTGATGTATCGTTATATCATAAGAAGAATGGCATCTACATTAATATTAGTCTCATAAAACCCGGTAGCCCAAGACTGGTTTCCCACTGAAGCTAAGCAGGGTTGAGCCTGGTCAGTAAGTGTCGGCTTGCTGCACCATTCCCCTCCTCATGGACCCGATAAGTGCGCTTATAGAGTTACCCAGATTGGCGAACCTTTTTTAGCTCCTCCGCAACCCACAGCAGTCAGACGTGACAGAGCATTTGACGCCAGGCCTAACACTTGTATGCATTAGTGGAACCTGTGCTAGGCTGGGTTCCATATGTTGTGACTCCTACGGCGGTCCCATATGTGTATTCTTCCACGATACAGCTCCCTACAGCAAGCTCGTGTCTTTCCCTTTCCCTTCCGTTCTGCCATCCCTGCCAGGTGTTGTCTCCCCCCTGGATTGGCCAGAGCCACCCCAGGGAAATTCCGTAAGGGCAGGATGTGGGCTCCGCAGCGTTCTCTATACCGGAACAGGCACACTTTCCCAGTGGTATCCAATGAATGGGTCATGCAGAACGCAGTGATTGCTCTTTGCGCAAGTCTTCTGCCCTAATATGGGGGCCTGAGTGCTCTTGCGCAGGGCACTGAAAGTGGCAGCAACAGTGGCGTTTTTCATAGGGATCCCAATTCGTCGTGACGTCCAACGTACGTCGAATGTGACCGACTGAAAGGGAACATCTCGGATACGTATGTAACACTCGTTCCCTGAAGGAGGGAGCGAATACGTATGTCCCGTCACCACAGTTGCTGTGTCACCGCTGTACAGCTGAGTCACTAGCTCGGCTCCTGAGTGGAAATCAAATGTGCGCTTCCGCATTTACACCCGTGCTGCTGAGCGCAAGATGCAATTCCCGTATGGCAATGTGCATTGGCTCGTTTTGTATACACTCGAGGATAGGGCTCTCAGAAGTGATCCCAATTCGTCAGTGACGTCCGAAGTACGTTTTTTGTCAATACACTCTCAGAAAAAAACTGTGACAGCACCCTTTCAAAAGGTTCTAATAAGTACACTTTTCGTACCAATATGTACCTTTGAGGTACTAATATGCACTCTTTAGGTACAAAGATGTAACTTTTGAAAGGGCACCACCCCAGTGACAGCTTTTGTACCTTTTCTTCTGAGAGCGTACAATGGCAGTCAGTGGGCACTAAAACAGTTTCAAAATATCTTCTTTTGTGTTTTAAGGAGGAACAAAATGTGTAAAGGCTTTAAATTACATGAGAGTGAGTAAATGATGACAGAATTAAACATTTTGGGTGAGCTATACCTTTAAGTATGTTTATTTGTTGAATATCTGTTAGTTATAATACCATATTGAAGGGTGGATTTATTCTGTTTGTCCACTGTTTGTTTACTTTCGGTGTTTTTCAGTGTTAAATGGTCTCTTTTTCTCCCTGTCTGAAAGGATTGGGGAGATTTTGCACATTCTTGTGGTGCCATCAGCCAATCAGCGTTCCAGAGGAATGAGTCATGGCATTCTTAGCAGCTCAGGTTCTCTGGAGGCTAGTGATTTATGTTATCTTGCACATCCTTCGTTTACAGAATGAGTAAAATTCAATCAGGGAATTACAATTTTACAGTGAATTACTCAGACTTAAAAATACTAGTGTTCGTGCAACTTACCTACACTACTGGAAATAAAAAAAGGGGGGTGGTGGGGAATGACTAGGTAACTGGATGAAAATATAGTCTTTGGGTATGCTATGTTTGGGATGAGGGATTACATGTGCTACAAAGTGCATGCATTAAAGCCACTCAAGCCACATTTACATTTAACAAAATCCTGCCTTTAAAAATGATCTAGTTGTGTGTTTTGATTAAAAAGTCTATCCAGAGACTGAATGAACTAGTCTAAATTAACATTACCACAAGGCATAAGACACTGTCTGTCTGCTAACATCAATTCAACACAAATATATTATAAATCGTATTTTTTACAACCAATAAATACAATACAATGCAATAAATCTATCAAAAGTGACAGTAAAGACTTTTTACAAAAATTTTTTTACATTTAAATAAATGTTCTTTTAAACTTTTTATTCAAAGAAACCTGAAAAAATGTCTCATGGTTTGCACAAAAATATTAACTGTTTTAATGGGGGTAATAAGAAAAGTTTCTTGAGCAGCAAATCAGCATTAGAATGATTTCTGAAGGATCATGTGACACTGAATACTGGAGTAGTGATGCAATTCAGCTTTGCCATCACAGGAATAAATTGCAATTTAAAATGTATTCGAAAACAGTTATTTTAAACTGTAAAAATATTTCACAATATTAAAATTTTTTACTGTTTTGATCAAACATTGCTGAGCATAAATCAAAATAAAAAAAAATCTTACCAACCCCAAACTTTTGAAGGGTAGTTTAAGTGCTAAAGGATGTTGATTGTGCCAATGATGTTCTACAACAGACCAATCTAGAAACCCAAAGCTAAAGCTAAAAATTATTATGGGACATGAAGTGAGAAGCCAATGAAGCCATAACCCAAAGAAATTGCATTTCTGATGGAAAGGGTGTAAAAGCATCAAGGACACTGGTGACATTTAGAGTTAGGAAAGCACTGGAGGAGGTTGTTCTGGTGTTGAAATACCAGGAGGGTTTTTTTCCCTTTTCCGCCATGTTCACAACTTTGAGCCAAAGCAGCTGTGACATAGCCGTTTTCCTGGTTCTTTACTGCTTTGCACCACTCATAGAGCAGAAAATGCTAGATGCTTAGAATGCCCAAGGGTGGATTTGACTCATAAGTTAATCCCAAATGACTGAATCTTTCCTGGAACAGTCAAAAAACAGTCTCTACCTCTTCTTTCATTTTAAAGGGGACCTATTATGCCCCATTTAAAAGATTTAATATAAGTCTCAGGTGTCCCCAAAATGTATCTCAAGTTTCAGCTCAAAATACCCCAAAGATAATTTATTATACCATATTGTAAATGCCCATTTTTGAGTGGAAGCAAAAACATGAGCTGTGTCCAAAATCAAATACTTCTCTACTATATAGTATGCAGAAAACAGTACGCCAACAGAGTATATGTCCGAATTCATAGTATTCGAAAAACAGTAGACGAAAAGTACCCGGATGACCTACTACTTCTGGCGAGATTCTGAAGTGCGCATACAATGGACACTTTACTATCCCATGAGGCCACGGGAGACGATTTATGAATGGAGGTGATGGGACGCAACTGACGCTGGTAGGTCACATGATAACGACAACATGGCGGATGTAGTACGTCCGGATTACATTCATACTACATTCATTCATACTATATAGAACATTCTTTTTTAACGGTCGCGAAGTTCGTTCAAATTCAAATGTAGTACCTACTCGCATAGTACGTGATTTCGGACGCAGCCATGCTGTGTTCATGCATGTATCTTTTAATGCAAATTAGCTGCTGCTCCCTGCCCCCTATCCAGAATAGCGCTGTGCTTTTACTGCTCGTGCCTCGGATATTCTGACAAAAAATAATAAAACATCTGTTTGGTTCTTCCTCATCATGAAAATGTATTATTTGCATGCGCTTTAAAGCCATATCAGTTTACACTTCTGATATATGGTTTTCTGAACGCACACATCTGAAACACGTGCAAAGACAGGCATGTCGCATGAGTATTAAACTCATCTCATTCACATCTTATTGCACACAAGGTTATGTCAAAAACAGCCATAAGCTCATATAAAGACAGTCGATTATGTCTGTGAATGTAAACAGCACAATAAAATCTGTGTATTAAAGTGCCCCTATTATGCTATTTTAAAGGTTCCTAATTTTGTTTTGGAGATCTCCTATAACAGGTTTACATGCATCAAAGGTCAAACACTTTCATTTTCTCATAATTTTCAATATTGATAATAATAAGAAATGTTTTTTTGAGCATCATATCAGTATATTAGAATGATTTTTGAAGGATCATGTGACGCTGAAGACTGGATGAAAATAATAGCATTTTTAATGATTTTACATTGTAATAATATTTCACAATATTACTGTGTTTACTGTATTTTTGATTAAATAAATGCAGAATTGATAAGCATAAGAGTCTTCTTTCAAAGTCTTCTTTTTTTGTTACATTTCAAAAAGGCATTCATGTCTGATTTCTGGAAGCTCAACACAGAACAGCAATTCATATTTAATTTCAAATGTTTAAAGACTATGCTCAAGGTCTGAAGACGCAGTTACTGGGTGAGAAGAGGGAAAAGAAAGAAAACGCTCACAGTCTTTCTCAAGCCCTTCCCTTGAGTAAGCTAGTCTGTGTTGAGGCATCATGAACCCTCACTTCTTCTTTTTTTATGCCAAGTCTATAAATACCATGGCCCTTATGGAGGCCTTGCATCAGAGTTTGCCCTTGAGCTCCTCTATCCAAGCATACATCAGAGAAGGTTTCCAGCTGTGGGGGCATATTAGATAGATTACTGCCTGGGACCCTCTATAACAATGATTGGCCAACACTCGGTCCATGCCAAATTCCCATCTACACAAACTTCTCCATCGAGTATACTGCTTAAAGGGATAGTTCACCCAAAAATGAAAATTTGATGTTTATCTGCTTACCCCCAGGGCATCCAAGATATAGGTGACTTTTTTTTGTTTCTTCAGTAGAACACAAATTAAGATTTTTAACTCCAACCGTTGCAGTCTGTCAGTTGTATAATGCATGTGAATGGTAACAAAATCTATGAGAGTAAAAAAAAAACATGCACAGACAAATCAAAATTAAACCCTGCGGCTCATGACGACACATTGATGTCTTAAGACACGAAACGATCAGTTTGTGCGAGAAACCGAAAAGTATTTATCAAAAGTGAATTTTGCATTATAGTTCCCCTTTAAATGCTGATTACAACAATGAATAATGAATGAATGACAGTTTATGTGCTATGTTGTCATATTGACAACTTTTGTTGCAAATGATGTTGCAATTCCAAAAATGTGCCATCTACTAATGTCACTCAAATTAAAGAACACAGACGCAGTAAGATCATTTCCATAATGACCAACGCAATCTACCAAGAGTAGCGCAAATTAGCATCTGGTTTAAGACATGCTTTTTTTTTGGCGGTAAATAATGGCGCAAATACTAGTCATACACTAGCCATATCACCCTGTAGCCCAAGACTGGTTTCCCACTGAAGCTAAGCAGGGCTGAGCCTGGTCAGTACCTGGATGGGAGACCTCCTGGGAAAAACTAGGTAGCTGCTGGAAGAGGTGTTAGTGAGGCCAGCAGTAGGTGATCACCCTTTGTCTGTGTGGGTCCTAACGCCCCAGCGTAGTGATGGGGACACTATACTGTAACAAGCATGTCCTTCAGATGAGATGTTAAACCGAGGTCCTAACTCTCTGTGGTCATTAAAAATCCCTCCCTAAATACACTCCTCCCATAAATTTTGCGTCTGAAACTCCTACAAATGCATATGCAATAAGGTCAGCCACAAAAATAACACCTTTTCAGTGCTAATTTTTCACTGCTGTGTTTTAGTAAATCCTGACAGTAGTTTTTAACGCCAAAATAGGGTTTGCGTTGGCGTAAGCTGTTAGTAAATCTGGCCCTATATCCCACAATCCTGATGTTCTTCTCAGATTTCTGACTTTGTAACTTCCATAACTTTATATAATGATTTGGAGAAAAAAGTAAGAAATGCAGGATATAAACTCGCAATTGTGAGTTATAAAGTCAGAATTGTGCAAAAAAAAAGTCAGAATTGTGAGAGAAAAAGCCGCAGCTACCTTATTTTTTATTCCATGGCGAAATGGGGGGGATCAGAACAGTATCTTTATTTAATGCTCTATCACTAGGTCAATCAGGTGCTTATCACAAAAAGAGGAGAGAGAATCTAATAGGAATCTAATATAATAGGAGTTGTTATGGTTTATTCAAATAGTCCTGTATACAGCTGTGTAAAGTTAAATTAAAACTATAACTCAAGGGTAGAATGTCATATGGAGGATATTAATATGGATGTTAGCCTACATGTGCAATGTCAAAGCTCCTTTGATATATGTTCGGTCTTCACTTTTAAAACGTAAATATTATAGTAAATATTCAATTAATTGTTTACTAGTGCAAAACTGCAAAAACAGCTATGAGGGGAAAATGTATTTCCCTTTGTATATGTGACAAGATGTATCTACTTTTCCAATACATTTTATTCAAAAATTTTAAAAAGGTAACCATAAGAGCCCATTTGTGTTTGTTGTGTCCTGTCCCTTCAAGCAAGACTTTGGGGGGCTGATGAAATCCTTCAGCAACATTACAAGCAGAAAGAACCTTTTTAAGATCGTATTAAAAAAACAAACAAACAAAAAAAATCACCTTTTTAAATATGAATCTGTAAATGCCCCTTAGACACCCATTAGCATCAACAATCTCTCTGAGATATTAGTGAGTACATCCGTGGTTTCAGATGTGACAGTGTGTTGGCGGAGGTCCAAGGCCTCCAAATTCAGATGCTCAGAGAGAACATGTTGTATGATTCACAAAGCGCCTGAGCACAAACAACACGTCAAATCTCTCCTGATCTTTCTCACAGTGGTTTCTTTGTATTACAATCTTCCATTTAATTTAAATATGTCACTGAAATGAGAGTCAAACAAAACCACCCAAGCACACTGATGTACACATTGTTTCAGAAACATTATCTGCTAATTTGTGTATAAAACTGTTTAGGCAGCGGTTGTCCTAACACAACAGATGAAAAGCATTCACATTTGTCTCTCTGCCAGGCTCATGCAGTTAATTGCCTCAGACTGAAAATAAATAAAGAACCATGATTTATGCTCAGTAATTAAAATCAGAAAAATTTCGTTTTTTTCCAAGTTCTCAAGTTTGAACAGCTACATTTTAATTTCCTCTTATATTGCTAGACATAAATCCTTTATTTTGAAAGTCATTACTAAAATGCAAAATGAACATAACCCCATTATTTGGCTGAAAAAGAATTACATTGCAATAAGTAGCATTAAGTACTCAACAAATGTTTGATCAACGGGATGTGCGTATGCTACACAAGACAGAAAAGAGCCACTCTTTTTGGCTTGCAGGCCAGTGGCTGGGCATTAAATATTTAATAATGTAAAGCTGGGTTTAAGCCGCTTTTATGTGGAGATTCTTAAAGAATAGGTTAGGACATCACAGGCATACAATCATCCATTCCAAACCTCTTAAGCCACAACAGAAGAGGTCTCATTAAAACAGCATTCTCCCTTAAAGACACAATGAACTAAAGGCTCTACAATCAAGTGAAATGTGTTTAGTTAAAGCCTTTGTCATCGCTGTGTACTGCAGTAATTAATCCTTAAATTAAACAAACGAGCAGTTAGAGGAGAAAGTAATTATTATGATTTAATTTGTTTAAGCGAGCAGTCCTTTGAGGCATGATTTAATGTCTAGGTATTCTTGCAGAGTGAATATTCATTAGCCCCAAAAGTAGTGCTCCCTCTAGTGAATTGTTTGACAACAGTCTTACTGCCTGAAACACTAATACAGTACAGATGAAAACTGAGCTGAACTCGCAGTCAATAAAGGTTAATGCACAAGAGATCAAGAAATGGAGAAAATGGCAACAGGTGATAAGATCTGTAAATAAAAATGACATTTGTAAATTAAACACACTATCGTTCAAAAGGTTAAGGTCTGTAAGAAGTCTCAGTGTTGGGGGTAACTCATTACAAGTAACTTGAGTTACGTAATCAGATTACTTTTTGCGTTACTAGTAAAGTAACGCATTAGTTTTTCAAATAAGTAATGCAAGTTACTATGTTTTCCCAGTTATTGACTGACAGCTCTCCTGTCCCCATGTTGGGAGAAATCAGGAGTAAGTGCAGAGGCGTTGTGTGTGAACATGTTGGTTATTGCAGCCTGGTCTCATCATTAATACGTAGGTATTATTACATAACTTTCAAAGACACAAAATGTACGTTTTTGTACGTTTGGATAGGTGCTGAAACGTAAAATATGGACGTATTGGCGACATTTAAACGTATCTTTCATGTCATAAAGATATCTGTATAATTTCCCTTTTACCATTTTAAAGATCCCCTGACCCTAACCTAAACATACCAATTTTATACAGAATATTAAAAGAAGAAAATGTAATGGACAGAAATGTGTAGGAAAATGTCAATTTTAGTAACAATATAGCATTAAAACGATATTTTGAGCCGCTAATCCTACACCTACCCATAACCATTTCTCAAAACTATGTACTGTTATAAATAAAAGCATAATGGACAGACTTAAGAGTAATCACAATTTTTTTTTTTTTTTGGCAAAAATGTCAAAAGCTCTACCAAAAGTAGTTCAACTGACGATGTGTTTCAGTCCCATTTCTCTCTGGTGATATAGTTTTGTATGAGGTACAGAGCAGAATTTAAATGATTAATCCATGAAAATGTTAATCTGGCTTCTTTTCCGTGAAGGCGCACATTTCCCATTTTAAATGTACATCAACTAAAACACGATATGACGCAATCTGTGACGAGGCAGGCGAGAGCCAATGAGCATTCGATACCAATGCCGTAAAAACATGTCGTAACGCTTCTTGAGTGCGCAATTTTTAAAATTTTGAATTCATAACGAGTCAAGCGTGGGATTTGACGTTTACAGTCGCTGCTTAGAATGGAGAAGAAGATCGCTGGATAGAGGGCTAAATTTGGATCTGTTCCTCGCAAACATATGGATTCGAAAGATTTGGATAACACCAAACAAATAAAATTGATGTCTTTTGTAAATTTATGTCATGTTTTGGTATATTTTATGATTGTATTGTCAGTCGCTGCATAGGAGAAATATTACAGTAAGTAGATGAGTAAACTGCATTTAATAAATGCGACTGAAAACATGTATTTGATATGACAATTAAATACAATAGAATCAAAACATTAATGCCACGATTTTAATATTCATACATGGGAACTGCTACACATTCACACGGATACGTAAATATTTTAGGTTTTTAGTGCTGTCAATATGTAAATAATTTACGTTTTAGTGCTGTCAATATTGTACGTTATAGTGTGTATGAAAACGTGAGTAAATGTATGTCTGGTAGAACCACACTTTACATAAAAATAGACACGTATTTTCATGAGATCACGTCGGTTATTGTAGTTATGTGAGCATTTACTCATCTCACTTGCAAAAAAACTGATTTAGTATTCCTCAAAATGAATCAAATCCGTGAAATAATATTACGCAAAGCTGCAATAATTAAATATATTAAATTACACAAATATACTTTATGTATTTAATCTCACTTTATTAAAGGGATAGTTCACCCAAAAATGAAAATTCTGTCATCATTTACTCACCCTCAAGTTGTTCTAAATCTGTAAGAGTTTCTTTCTTCTGTTGAACACAAAAGAAGATATTTTGAAGAATGTTGGTAGTTGATGGGCCCTATTGACTTCTATAGTAGGAAAAAATACTATGGAAGTCAATGGCTACCGTCAACTGTCTGGTTATCAACATTCTTTGAAATATCTTCTTTTGTGTTGAGGGTGAGTAAATGATTTTTGATGAGAACAGAATTTTTGGGTGAACTACCCCTTTAACCAATGTCTTTGCTTCTGACCTTAAATGATCCAATACAACCATACTCGTAAGCAAAATGTGATTTTAGATAAACATCACAAAAAAACAAAAAAAAAATCACATTCTTCTTCAATACAGAATGGCAGCACAGAGGTTTGTTTGAGCTGCGCCCTCTACTGTACAGGTGTAAATTTGCATTTCCTTCAGCCTGAGGCTTATTCGTTTAACTTTTGGTGTGAAAGGGCCTTTACCTTTGCCAAAAAAATTACTTTTTAAAAAACAAACAAACAAGCCCAGCCCAGGTGAGAAAAAGTAATGCAAAAGTAATGTAGCACATTCCTTTTCATAAAAAGTAACTAAGTAACGCAATTAGTTACTTTTTAGGGAGTAACACAATATTTTAATGCATTACTTTTAAAAGTAACTTTCCCCAACAATGCTTATGAAATATCTTATACAGTAATCCAGTGTGTAAAACACAACTTAATTTCAAAGCAAACAGGAGTTGAAAACAACAGAATTAAGAGTTATGAAGGTTGCCAGATTAACTGTTGTTTTGGCAATTAGTTAGTCTGTTCTATTTGAGTTGTGGAAGGACATAACATGTTGTCTGATTCAGAATGAACTAAACTGAATGGAAACTGACTCTTTCAAAACCTTAGCAATTCTGTTTACTCAAGGCAGGTGTGTTGTAATTTGGTCAACAAGATGAGTGTACATTAACCTATGATGTAATCTTTTAGACTAAAAGAGAAAACATTGCATAGAGCCTTTTCCCAACAGCACTAACAACATGAAATCTACAAGCAGAACATGGGAGATGCTTTGCTTACTTTTTGGTAAGCATTGTTTCGGTTACTTTACAGTATACATGCTAAATCTTGAAGGATTTGATTCTAATCTCTCTATGAAGATTTTTACCTGAAGATGTCTTTGTGGTTCTTCTACACAGCATTTCTCTTGACTACAGCTCATGGACAGAATACTTCCTGCTCTTCCTTTAAATTCTCTTTTAAGACACTCAACCAAAAACTTAAGGTATAGAATCTTTTCATCTACAGCTAAAATCAGTTTCTGTTTACATACAGTAGATTATTGTAATACAATAATGGTTGTTGACTATTGCAGGCACATCTAATATCAAAATTAAAAAGTGATTATTATACTAACTTTTTATGTAGGATATAAAAGATTGTCTGGAAAGTGAATCTGATACATGGGCAGCATATCAAAACGCAAACATTTATAATCAACTACACATGCTGACTGATATCATCCAGAAGCAACAAAACAAAGGTAATTTTTTCACAACTGTCCTTCCAAAAACAAAAGTTCCAAACAACTTATCCTAATATGTTTTAAAATTGCAAATATAGCACAGCATCCAGTTATCAGATGTGTATCATATATGCTATTTCTTTCAAATATAGTTGAGAAACATATTTGAGACATATAATATTTATTTACTAAAAATAGCCTGTCTTCTTTGCAGACTTACTGAGGTTTCTGCCTGAAAAGTGTACAGCTCCAGTAGTGCCCGAGGACGGAGGCCTGCTGTGTGTATCTGTGACAAATAAGGCCTACTGTAAGCCTATGTGCAACGCGGTATGTACAGTAGAAGGCACACATTCTTTAGGTTAAAGTGCAAAGTATTGAAAATCAAAATGTATAAATGAAGCTATGTAAAAACTTCACTTGCATTTGTATAACACAAGTGTGGGTATTATGACAGGCCCAAATAGTTGTATTTGCAAGTGTGTGGAGTAAACATGTTATGTGTTTAACAGACTTCAATAGACAGAATCCAATGATTCATCAGCACCTCCCAGAGGACAACCCAAGATATTGACAAAAAGCTTAAAACCAAAATCCAGGCCAATAGGGTACAACTATCATAACAAACAAAACATTTATTTTTCTATATTTAATCTTTCCATGCAAACAGGGTTATGATTTCAGCTTTATAAGAAGATCAAGGCTGTTTGAGGAATGTAGTGCTGCCTCACAACACAAATGGACAACACAGTTCATTGGTGGCAACAGGCTGGCTATATGCAGAAGTAGGTTTGGCACATTTGTCAAATTTGACATTTATAAATGAAGGAATCTGTGAGGTTCACAGGCCACTTTCTTTAATGTAAATTCTGAATACTATAGTACTGCATGCTTATGTGTACTGAATAAGGTGTTTTCTTATATTTCTCTGAAGAGTCCCACATTGCGGTAGCAGGAGCTCCCTCTGCCTACTTCCCTGAGGTCCATGACTGTCACAAAATAAAGAGCTATGAACAACAAACGGAGAATATAACAAAAATCTTCCAATCAGAGCTGGCTATGGCAGGCATCAGAGAATCATTTAACTCTTCCAGGCTTCTCTGTGGCTAGAACATAAACTAGATCAAAGAAGATCTAAGAAGTTTTCAGAGCTGGCTTAGTGGATACTTTGTGCTGGATATAAAATTAGAAAGAAACCAGGATGTTTATTTTTGCATAGAAGTACAAAAACTTTCGTAAAATGTAAACTGTAGAAAATATAACATTTAATGAAATTAAAACCTAGTGGTGTAATGAAGAAACTTTAATAAATATTATGATGTGCATTATGTGCTCAAATCAAAGCCCAGTATAGAAATACCACAGTATATGACAAGGATAAAGCATAAGGAGCAAACTGGCACAGGCAGCATCATTTACAAAGAATAGATTTTTTCTAGCTCTAATTGTTGGGCTGGGGAGTCTTACAAAATCTTCAGGCATTAGTCGTGTTTTTCTAAGCAATTTTACAGTATATACAATTAATCACCCTCAGACAATGGGAAAATAAAGCAGCCAAAGGGGGTTTCAGCCGATTTAATTTCTGTGGCTGGAATAATCTGCCCATTGGGGTCTAAGGAGACGAAAATCAGACAGATCAGCTTAATGGCAGATGTGCACCAGTCATCCAACCTCACCAATAATAGACTGAGGCCATTGAATCTGCCCCTATTTATTTCATACACAAATGCTGCATGTGCAACAGAAATTGTGTGAAATTCTTCAGAGTCCTTCAGAGTCTGTCCAAAATGTGTATTTAGGCATTTCATTACAAACAAGCAGCCTATTTTTAGGATTTATATGAATCCAATTCGGTCTGTATGCAACCCTTTTATTGTCAAACATGGATATTAAAAAATGGCCTTTGGATGTTCTCCATTTGGATGTATTATTGCAATAGGACCACTAGATGACAGTGTTGTCAGCATTTTAAATGTGAATACATAACAGAACTGGTGCCTTACGTGAGATGAAGTCATCTACAGAAAAAGAACATTTCTAATCTAGAATGAGCTAGTTTAGTTCAACACATTGGCTTTATTCAAGCTTTTCTAACAGTACAAATGAGCAAGCTCAAAACTACAGATCATATCATCTAAATTTGTTACAATGTTGGTTATACTGTATATGAAGTCTGTGTCTCTAACAAAATTAAATCGTTCCCAGGCACAATAAAACTGTCACTATAAAAACAACAATCAAAATGCCAAATATAAGCCTACAAAACAGAGGGTTTTTGAAGTGTATGTTGAAGTCTGACTGAAGCACCCAGCCTCAACACAAAATGCCCTTCTGTGATAACTTCTGCAAAGAAAAAAAAAAAAGTTCTCTTCATTGTAGAGCACACATTCCTATTATGTGCCTATGTCTAGAAAGTTCAATAGCGCTTTTCATTCATGTTTCAGATTAAAGCGCTTAAAATACTTCCTTGGTGCCTTAGCTTTGGGTATATAATGAGATTGCAGTAGCAGTGTCAATGAGAAAGACCATTTTTTCTGTCAATGTGTTTGTAAAGTACATAGTTACCAGTCGCAGGGAGTGAATCTCAGAGCTGAGAGTCTCTCGCAGAAGCTCAAGCTCTTCTTCTTTATATAACTCCAGCTCTTTCTTGAGTCTGAATGGCACACACAGAAACATTCATGCAGGGATCATGATGCCCAAAGCGAAATAATACAATCTTAAAATGACACTAACAATTTTAATGTCTCTGTAATCTTCAAATCTTTCATTAAATTTAAAAATTAGCTGAATTTAATGTAATAATCTTCAAATATTTTATCTTGTATTTATACTGTATTGTTAGAAGAGATACAATAACAAAGAAAAAGCTCTTGAATGCATTGAAAGATGTGAAATTGTGTTTTGCACTGATATTAAAAAGGGCTGCTGCTGAAACTGCAGGACCATGGAAAATACGTAGTTGTGAATTAATTAATTGTATGAAACAAGAGAAAGACAGGGCACCACAAAATAATGTACTGAAAATCAGCACAACTTTCTAACCCACTAACTAATTGCAAAAAAACAACCATGTTCAAGTCGCAGTTGCCTTTTTTTATGAATCAGTCTGAATAGAACATAGGAGTCTAGGGGCCCTATTTTATGTTTTTTCTTTGGTTCCCATTTTAGTGATCGCTATAACTTCTTAATCTTTACATATTTGTAATATATCAGTTACTTGGACTAGTGTGTTAAGTAGGGAGCGGTTCCTAATTTGTTTTTTGGTATGGAAGGGATGACTTTGACATCTATGGTGTAGAGGAGCTAAATAACAATAAAACAATCAACCTGAATTATCATAGTAACACAAATTGCTTTCACTTATTGATGACACCCTCGGCCTCGGGCGTATTTTCAAAGCACAGTATTGTCAACAGATCAAGAGTAAGCAAATCTCTTTGAAAAGCAATGTTTCTTGTTCCAGCTGAATGGGTTTACAGAATGTAACCAGTTAAGGTAAATCAACATAAAATGTTTCAAATGCACACTTTTCAAACTGATTTAAGCATGTACTAATACAGTTTGGAAAAATTAGGTTGTATACAATTACACTATATACAAGAAAATTAGTTTATAATGGTTTGGTGTGACTTGCATCCCAAAACATTATAATGAGGAATGTGAATTAACTGACTAAATACTACTGGAAACCTACTCTGAGGTTTAAAGAAATCTTGGATTAACCCAAAGTGGCAGATAAAATGCATAAAACCAGAAAGTCTTTCTCATAACTTCCACTTAAATAGACACTATTAATTTCACCTGACATGTGTTCAATGCCAGATGATCAATACGGGAAAAACCACCCTCTGCACGATGAGGGCATGCGTTTAAGAGTGATTCATGACTACATAGGAGAGGAATGAACATATCCTGAGCTTAGCAGCGCTGTCCCAAAAGCCTCGTCCTCAGCACATCCTGAGGGCTTATACAGTACCACACTACCCCCACATATGATTTACACACCCCAGTGGAGGTGCTTTCTTACTGAGACAGGACAGTTATCGATCCCCTTTCCATCATCACTTTCTAGTGGGGCGTTGATCTGAAGGGGTTGTGTTTATCTAACTCTGGACCGGACATAGAAAGCAACATATCAAAGACCTAATTAATAGGATGGATCTAATGCTGCATTATTTACACATGGTGAAGAGACAGGAGGAGGACGATGGAAAGACGGATGAAGGGAAATTCAGCATTCTTTGCTCACGCTCCTCATGGTTCATGTTTATCTGGGTAGATGAAGACACACTCTAATATTACGATAGGTCTTAACTTTCTTGCCTGATACAGGTGCTGTCAGTCAAGGGTTTCTGACGGACCATGAGCCTCTCAGTCTCCAAATTCTCTGTCAAAGCCACTGCTTTCTTCAGATCTCTCTCTATATCTGCAGAAGAACAGAAAACTAGGGGGTGAGGCCTGTTTGACACATGGATACTTCTAAACTATGTTCTGAAGTGAGCAGAGCCTTGTTTCACCTGTAAGCTTGGATTGTTCATCCTGGAGCTCAGATTCTAGTGATCTCTTGTTTTCCTCCATGGAGCTCAGCAAAGTGTTCTTTTGCTTCAGCAAGTCCATCTCTGAGAAACAGCAAGACAGAACTACAACAAACAGACCTTTGAAAAATGATAACCACTTCAATGATAACTTTGTGGATGCCTTCTGAAATACAAAGCTTTGTTTTCATCACAACCTGAGAAACAATGGGTATTTTCAGCAACCTAACGTTACAGGCCTATTTGTCAAATTACAGCATGTTGACAAAAGCTTGATGGTCATTCAGTGCTCATTAACACTAATTATGTCTCAAATAGTTTGCTAAATCTTGTGGTGACTGATTTTTTTCTGAAGATTTAAAGAAATTAATACTTTAATTCAGCCAGGTGTCACACATTAAATCGATTAAAAGTGACACTAAAACATTTATAATGTTACAAAAGACTTCTATTTCAAATTAATGTGATTCTTTTGAACATTCTATTCATCAAAGTATCCTTAAAAAAAAAATCACGATTTCCGCAAAAATATTAAGCATATTTTAGAAATATTCAACACAAGAAATGTTTCTTGAACACCAAATCAGCATATGGACCCTTTTCATATATCCGGGGTTCTCAGAAGCAGATGTCGTCATAGTTGGGTTAACTTTTATAACAAATATAATTTTTGCATTTGCTTTTAAAATCAAAAGAAAAAAAACCTGCATTAGCATTTCCACGGCTTTCCAAAAAAGGGGAAAAATATAGAGATATATTACAGCATTCAGAAGAGAAAAAGATGTCAAATTTGCCATCACTCCCTCAGCCATTGTATTAGATTCACCCTCGCAGCAGCGTTCATTTGTTTTCTGTCATTTACTGCCAATATAATAAAACACAACGTATAGCTTTATAAATGTGTATTTTTTTATTTATTATTAATTTAAATTTTTTCATCACTCAACATAATATTTCACAATATCACAGTTTTTACTGCATTTTTGATCAAATGGATGTCACCTTGGTAAGACTTTCAAAAACATAAAAATCTTACCGACCATTATTTGATTGATTTAGATTCGGATTCGACTAATGTACAGTAGTTTGTATGTAATGCATTGATGTGCAGTGAATGAAACACTTTTGTCTGATTTTTTTAACAATAAAACACTTACCTTTGTGTAGAGTTTCAGCTTCCAACTCCAGACTCTGGATCTTAGAGCGGGTTTGGGTGTGAAAAACAGCATTTCTGTTGCTGATTAGGTTGAATTTATTGTTGAAAGTTATCATCTCCTTCAAGAATTTCTCCCTTTCTTCACAGTATTCTCTTTTCATTCTGTCCTGAATTTTAAAACAATGGAAAGACTATTATGCAGATTACAAACAGAGTACAAAAGCACTTTTAACACTTCAGCATGTGCATTGCATTAGATGACGGATAATGCACAGCTCTGAAATCTTCGATGGCCAATGACGTCTTTTTTTATCAGTCCACATGATGGTAACTAACTACATAATTGTAATAATATTGTTTCAGGCTTAACTTGTGTTTTAATGGGGTGTGTGATGAAGAGACAATAGCCTTTCCAAAAAAAATTTATACAAATAACTATGTGAAGGTATGTACCAGGGTTTCTTTGCGATGTCTCTGCAGTTCCAGGACTTCATCTCTCTGCATTTCCAGTTGATCTTGTCGCTTTGTCATTAAAACAAGCAGCAGGTTTTTTTCAGACAGGAGCTGAGCCTATGGTCACAAATGAATCATGAATTTGACCAGTGTCTTATTCAGATGGTCCTGAAAAGTGTCCCTCAAATGAACTTTTTATTCACAGCAGTGAAGTTTTATAACTGGCTGCACAAAAACATTGCGGCAGCACAGCATGTTGCTCATCTGATGGATCAGTGGCTTCAATGCTGTTTGTTAAGGTAAGCTTATGTCATTTATTTCTAGGTCATTCTGTAATTGGCATAGCATTGCCTTTTGAATTCAAGTCCCTGCTTCTCTCCTTTTACCAGCTCAGTCAACTGTGAAAGACATCAAGGATCCTTCAGGTAATTACTCTCTACCTGGCTTCAAAGAATGCAAGCAAATTATGCTTCATAATTACACAGGACATGTTGGTCTGACCAAACATTATATTAGGCAGAAAATTAGACACGTCTTTCATGACATTCACTACCTCAGGTGGATCACTGAGGTCATTCAAGGAGTCGGTATTAAATGTTCTAAAATTGCAACATTGCTTAAAGGATGAATTAAAAAACTTTGAAAATGCTAAATAAAATTTACTACTTGATTATCAGTTTATGTTAATGGGTGACATCTGAAGTAACCTGCATTTTAGAATCCTATAGACTGCCTCAATCAATTGACCTCAGTATTCATGAAACGAGTGACCTCTTTAATTAAATGATTCAATTGTTCATTGGCTTACTATGTCTGATATTGGTATCAAACAAACTGTGTGCCATATGTTTGCAAGGATAATTGTATTTTTAAAGGTTTTTCAACAATAATACTAATGTAATCTGAAAGAAACGAGATTGATTTTGCAGTGCCGCTTTGAATTGATCCACTCCGTTTTAATGTATCCTGTCCATTAGATGAAGTGTTTTAATCATGAAACAGAATGTCTTTTTTTACAGCACCAAAGGATATTAATACTGCATATCAGCTTTCTGCACAGATAAACTTTAAAGTGAGTGACAGTGGATGTTCTCTGAGGTAGGCCTATATATTCAGATAACACTTAAGAAAAAATTACATGGGAAATTAATGTTTTCTAATCTGCCAGTGTGTGTGTGTGTGTGTGTGTGTGTGTGTGTGTGTGTGTGTGTGTGTGTTTAAAACACTGGGTAATAATTGTCCAAACCTTAGCGTCCAGTTCGTGATGTGCTTTCTCCAGTTTTTCACGAGAGGAGTTTATTTTGTCCTGTACACTCTTGATGGCAGCTTTAACTGGATGAGCAAAGAACCGAACATTATTAACTTTTTCTTACTCTACTAAAGTATTTTCGTTTTACAAAATATTTTCATATTTAATGTAAAATAACTATAAAAAACGATGATATATATATATATATATATATAGAGAGAGAGAGAGAGAGAGAGAGAGATAACTAAGGTAGTTGTGTGTTGTTGTTTTTTTTTGTTCAAATACACTCACGAGCTCATATCAATAAATTAGCCTAATCTGCACAAGTAGGCCTACCCAGCGTTACCTTCATGAAGCTGCTTGATATTTTTCGACACCTGCTGCTCTGTTAATAAAATTTGCTCGAAAAGAGATTCTAGGCTCATTTTTTATCATTAAATACCAAATACCAAAATGAAGGAAACTGCCCAAATTAGTTTAGTAGCGGTCAGAAGATGAGGAAAGTTTGGTTGCTAGTTTGTTTCGGAGAATAAAGCGTTAATAAATAAAAAAAAAACCCTCAGAGCGTTCACGCGATGTGCGCATGCGCAATCCTACCAACGGTTACTGCGCAAATGCACGCGCAGCAACGACGTAAGTAATCGTTTTCTCATCTAGTCCGCATTGTAAATGCAGCTTCATTTAAAACAAGAAAATATTCTTATGGTAGGTCATAAGTAGTAAAGGTAGATTAAAGTTAGTTCAACTACAAATTATAATTCTGTCATTATTTACTCACCCTTATTTTGTCCAAAACTAACCAGGCCTATCTATCTACAGTGTAAAGTTGTAGGCCTAAATAAAACAAAGATCATTAAAGCACATTTTACATCAATGTTTTACTTTTCTTTTTCCTTTTTTTTTTTTTTTTTTTTTGTAATTAATTGGAATTCCAAATTATCTATCTATCTATCTATCTATCTATCTATCTATCTATCTATCTGTTTTTATTCACATTCATTTGTTATATTTCTAGTAGCATATTATTTCTGTGTGCAGCATTAAACAGTTGCACTTTTTGTGCTGCCTTTCAAGAGTGAAGATGGCAAACGAGGAATCTGATCTTGGTACTTCCTGGAATTGATACAACCAGTGGCATCAACTACCAGGCAGTGGCTGTCTGACAAATAGCCTCGCAGTAACCTTACAAACCGATGATACACTGGCAGAGGGGTACCATGCACCACATGTGAGAAATGTGTGAGCACATGGGATAGCTCAGTCGTTTAGCCTCCTCAACTAACACTTTCATTCATCACCGGCCTACTTTGAAGTGCAATTTAACCTGCCAGTCTCCGTATTGTTTGGCGTTTGTAAGCGCAGTCAGCAATCAATAAGTTTAATTTGGTGCCATTTGGTCCTGCAGTGTTTGTCATGTCATTCTTTACTTTCTCCAGTTTCCCAGGGACTGCTAGAAAGGATGGTTTTGATCTGGTGCCATGCAGCACATTAAAGTGTTCTAGTTTATATGACTGTGACTATATCATTTTGACATTCATTTGCAAAATGAATAGTCCATATTGATTTAAATTTTTTATGTTTTTCAGACATTTTCTTCAAGAATCAAACCTTAAAATCAAACCTTAAAACAGAACAGAGATGGGTCTAAAAGTTTGGCTGTTTCATTTACTCTATGACACAGTGCCAATCAGGCCTTGGCTACCAACACCCACCACCCCAACTGTCTGAGTCTGACCCACCTTAAATATTAGAGCTGGAGCCAGGCCTGGTACAAATCGATTTAATTATTACAATTCAGATAATTTCCATTGAGAGAGAGAGAGAGAGAGAGAGAGGAGAGAAATAGCGATGAGGGGAGGGGAATATCTTAAATGATTTTGAACCCTGCTTGTCACAATGGCCTGTAGAAACCCAGTTCCCTTTCGAGAGTACTCTTGTATTGCGTAAGTTAGCTTACACTATGGGAAAAACTCCTTGAGAAAATTTCTTGAGAATATTGAAGCCAAAATTATCCTTATAATTTTATATATGTAAAACGCAGTGCAGCTGCACAGCAGTCCCCAGCAGAGCTTACTAGCGCTGATTGGCTGTGCTGTGGCAACTGCATGAACCTATGGCAAGGCGGCTGAGATGCACGAACCAATCAGGTTGCTTAGCGCCCTAGCGCATCAGAGCCCGCCAAAATAGGCGTGGCCTTGGCTATAAAAGCCCCCTTACACCATAGGATTCAGATTTAATCTCCTTCAGCTCACTTACCTTTGCTGACCTCCAGATTGAGAAGCCGCCGCCGTCGAAAAGGCCTTCGGCAGAACAAGCCATCTGCTTTGCAGTTCTGATTACGCTGGTTCCTGTCTTCACTGGACACCACCTTCAGACCGCTGTTCTGCTCCGCCATCCGTCACGCTATATCCTTTAAAAGCTGCTGCAACACACACACTCACAAAAAGGCATTGTTTCAAATGCCTCGTACATCCTGTGCTGTGACCACGCCGAAGCTGCAAAGGGCGGCTGCCCGGAGTGCGACGAAATGACGCTGTCAACACTGCGGGCTCGACTCGCCAGCTTCAATGAGGACGCCGTTCCCTCCGCTCTCCCTCTTCTCTCGCTCGAGCAGTGCAGAAAGAAGTGCTGCGGACAGAGAATGCCAGAGCAGACGGGCGAGCCCACACTGGAGCACTCCCCACGTGTCTCACTCTCAGAATCCCCTTCACCGGTCTTGTTCACCCAGGATGATCAGTGGCCCTCTCAGTTAGCGGCCGGTCCAATTTCCTTCGGTGGACCAGAAGCAGAGGAGGACGAGGATGACCGTCTTTCGCTCGCTGCATCCCGAAGTGAGGAATGATCGAGCTCCATAGCTGACCCCGCACCCTCTGTTCAAGACAGCACCGGTGGCGTCAGAGCCGGCCTCGATGCTGAGCTCATTCGCATGCTGACCAGGGCATGCTGACTCATCCCGAGGAACCCACGCGAAGCAGGCTAGATGAGTGGTTTCTGCAAGGTCGCCGTCACACCCCTCTGCAGAGGCCTGCCCCCTTCTTCCCTCAGTTCACGAGTCTCAAATCCTCTGCTTCTTTAGCGCTCCTTCGACACTCAACGGCGCGAAGGAGAAAGGTAAGCGGTCGCCAGATGATGGCAGCCAAAAGCAGCGCCACTGACTTAGCCCTGCGCGCGACAAAAATCACCACCCAGGCGATTGGTAGAAGCATGGCAAACCTGACTGTGCTAGAGCGCCATCTCTGGTTGACCCTTACAGACATGAAGGACGCAGATATGGCCTCCTTCCTCGACCACCGGCCTGTTTGGTTCAGCGGTGAAAGGGTTCGCTGAGCCGAAGCACAGAAGCGGCACAAGCCATGCAGCATTTTCTCCCAAATCGCTCCAGCTCTGCTTCGCGCTGCCCCCTCACCTTCCAGCCGCACTCAGTGACAAAGACTCCCCACCGTTTTACATTCTGCGAGCCGCCATGGACAGCCAGAGCGAAGGGGACCTCGACCCAAGATTGTGTTGAACCCCGAGCCTCCAAAGCCTTCCTGACCACAGGAAGAAAGAGACAGTGGTTAAGTTCCGCTGCGGCCGGATTACCACCACAGACTCTCTTTACACTTCTCCCAGTCCCCTCTATTCAGGCAGCTGGAGATATCAACATTGCACTCAACGAGCCTGTTATAGAGCACGCACCACCTGCACACAAACGCTGTTTTAACGGCGACCCTAATAAATCACAAAAAGAGTTTTTCCTCTGTTCAGACTGTAGGCAGTGTGCCCAGTATACAGTATGCACCCCTGCACATAAGCACTGTTCACACAGCGCCACAAAATCACACAGATTATCCCCTGATGGCTCGCTCGCCGGCTCGCACCGAGCGTGTTCTAAATGTAGAGCGTGCGCCCACTACACATAATCGCTGTCTCTACAGTGTCACAAGCACAAAACAGCCGGTCCCTATTACAAAGCGGCCCATCCCCAGACTTAATTCAACCCCTTGCTATGCGGGCCGAGGCCTGGGAGGCCATCCCCGGTATATCAGAGTGGCAGTTAATAACTCATAGGTCCATCTAGAATATCTGGGTCTCAGGATCAGCACTGCCAAGACCATCTGCACTGCCATCCAGCGCCTAGCGGCGTCCTTCAAAGCTGACACTTACACTCCTCTCAAACGTTTTCAGAGGATGTTAGGCCTTATGGCCTCAGCATCAGCAGTACTCAAACTGGGCCTACTATATATGCGTCCCCTCCAGCGCTGGTTAAAACCCCACGCCACGGCTCATGCGTGGTGGTCAGGCCACTTGCGCATCAAAGTGAACCACGGCTGTATTAAAGCCCTGGCTCCTTGGAAAGCAGCCAACTGGTACCAGTCTGGCGTGACTATGGGCACGGTCTCGAAGTGGAAAGTGATCTCGACAGATGCATCTAACCTAGATTGGGGTGCCCTGCACCAAGGCAGGCCCATCTCCGGCCTTTGGTCAAGCTCGGAGAGGCGGCTACACATAAACTGTCTAGAGATGAGAGCGGTCGATCTGTCGCTAAAAGCTTTCCTCCCATACATTAAGGGTCACCACGTTCTAGTCCGAATGGACAACATGTCAGTGGTATCCTATATAAATCGCCAGGGTGGACTCAGGTCAAGCAACCTGCACACCATGGCCAAACGCCTCCTTTTATGGATTCAGCACAACCTGCGCTCGCTAAGGGCAGCGCATGTGCCAGGCATTCTGAACCAGGGCCCGGATATGCTATCCAGAGACAAAATTCCCCCAGGGGACTGATCTCTTCACCCACAAACAGTTCAGTTAATTTGGAGCGTCTTCGGCAAGGCAGAGGTCTATCTCTTCGCCTCAGAAGACAATGCTCATTGCCCAACATTTTTCTCCAAGAGCAGGGATACACTGGCCCACGACTTGCCCAGCCGCCTGCTGTATGTATTCCCTCCGGTCGCGATTTTACCACAGGTCATCAAACGGATCAGGGAGAGCAAGTGTGCAGTGCTTTTAATAGCCCCTCTCTGGAAGAACCAACTATGGTATATACTCAAAGTATATGTGGCGGCCATAGCAGCGTTTCATGCTCATGTGGCCGGACAGTCACTGGGGAGAAGCGACCTAATCGTGCGCTTCCTCAGAGGAGCTAGGAGGCTGAACCCACCTCAAACCCCATCGGTTCCTATTTGGGACCTTCACATGGTCCTAGAGGCCATGAAAGGTGCCCCATTTGAGCAAAGTGCTCTCCACTCTCCGATCAGTTCAGAGCACAGATCATTTCACTATCAGCTTTTCCCTCGTCTGAGGATGAAAGAGACATGAATCTACTCTGTCCCGTCAGGGCTCTTAGAGTTTATTTAGCGCACTCCGCTACATCTAGGCAGTCGGAAAGGCTCATCATATGCTTTGGCGGTCGCACCAGAGGGTGCGCGATCACGAAGCAAAGTTGGATAGTAAATGCTATCTCGCTGGCTTACGAGTCAAGAGGTCTCTGCTGCCCCATAGGCGTCAGAGCTCATTCCACTAGAGGCATAGCCTCGTCGTGGTCTGACTTTCTCCACTGCGAAGACTTCTCCAAATAGATCCTCAATGCCCTGACCGGGCAGAGCAGATGAATTCTCCCTTCTTTTGCCGACACGTGGTGGAGGAGTTCCATGGAGAAAACGTACAACCACATGGTACTTCCCCAGGGGCCCATCACTTACAGGAGCGTGGAAAGCCGCAATGGTAGCCACGTACACCTTATGTGTGGACGGGGTAAGACCAGCAGAGAAACGATCTTGGAGGAACTCCAGCACTGAAGCCACCGGGCAGTTAACTGAGTCCACCTCACACTCTCTACACCAAGTGGAAAACACATTCCATTTTAGGCTGTACAACCTCCTCGTGGAAGGAGCCCTGGACCTAAGTATGGTCTCGACTATGCCTACCGATAGGCCAGCCTCTAGGAACTGGGGCCCCTCAGGGGCCAGACCCAGAGGCTCCACAGCTCTGGCCGGGGGTGAAATATTGTGCCCCCTGCCTGAGACAGCAGATCCCTCCTCAGAGGCCTGGTAGCAGTGCTATGATGTCTGAGAACCATACTCGGGTCGGCCAATAGGGTGCTACTAGAAGTAGACTGATCCCTTCTCGGCGGACCCTCTCCAAGACTCCTGGGAGCAGAGCGATTGGGGGAAATGCATACAGACGCAGCCTCATTCACGTCTGCACCATGGCATCCAACCCCAGCTGGGCTGTAATGCGTGAGAGAAACACGAATAGCGAATAGATCCACTTCCACTGGGCCGAACCTCTCGCACATGGCCTTCACCACCTCTGGGTGAAGTCTCCATTCCCTGGGCCTCAGCCCCTGCCTCGACAGGACGTCTTCTCCCTGATATTGGTCCCCAGAGACGTACAGCGCTCTAAGAGACGACAGTTTCCCCTGGGACCACAGGAGGATCTGGTGTGCCAGTCTGCATAGAGGGCGTGTCCTCAGACCCCCCTGATGATTCAGATACGAGACTACTGACATATCCTCTGCCCGTATCAGGACATGGTGGCCGTGGAGGTCTGGGAAAAAGCTCCTCAGAGCTTTGTAGACCGCCAGCATTTCCATGCAATTTATGTGCCAGGAGAAATGCCGGGCCTCCCACAGACCTCTCGCAAAGCGGCCATCCATGACCGCGCCCCAACCAGTGAGGGAGGCGTCTGTTGAAACGGTCTTCTGGCAACATGACGCTCCCAACACTGGGCCTTGGGACAGAAATCAAGGTTTCTTCCATATGGAAAGGTTGAGGCCGCCGCTTGAAAAAGCGTTCGTCCAGCTTGCTTTTCGGCTGGACTTCCTGCCTTTCCTGTGGCCAATTGATATTAAGTTTGGCCACAGCTCGGGTCAAAACCTCCTGCGAGCCCCATGATCTCCTCCTTTTGCGAGCCCCATGATCTATGCCGCCGCGCTTCCTCGGCAGATGCGGGACCCGAACCACGGTGCTCACGAGCCTGACCCTCCTCATCAAAAACGGCCTGCTGAGAGCGCAGCACTCTGAGTGGCAGCTTATCACACTCACTACAGGCAGCCCCCTCGAGAGCTGCCTGAGCCACATGCCCAAACACTGCACACACAGTTTATGTGTCTCCGAGCCCGTAATGAAATGCGGGCACGGATGCACACATCTCCTGTACATTTCTAGACTTAATTGGACAAACAACACCAAATAAGACTCACAATACACAGAGTGCTAGCTGAAGAGCGAAAGCTTTGTGTAATATGTGCCGGCGTCCCTTTGTAGCTTCCGTGTGTGCCGTCACATACTACGTCATGACCGGATTGGTCACTGTGGCGAGCGGGGAGGTGAGGGACCGTGAGAACGGGCCGGTGACGAGCGATAATGAGCTCCAGCTGCGCGCCACACCGGTCTCGTCTCACGGAGGAGTGACGGGAGCATAAAAGGAGGAGCGACGACAGTGCAAGACGAGAGAGGACCAGGCCTGGACTTATGTTGCGTTTTTGTTTACGTTTTATTTTGTGTGTGTGATTTTTCATTTTGTTTATTTGTTTGATTAAAGTTTTAAATGTTCGCCGGTTTCCCGCCTCCTTCTTCCCGGAACATACTAACGTTGTTACATTGGTGCCGAAACCCGGGAGGAAGGAGGGACATGCTGTCGAAGAGCCCTCGCTGCTGAGGGGGATCGCGGTGCTGAGGAGGTCGGGCAGCGCGGATGAGTGAAGACCGCGAGGGGCTGCCCGAGGCGGTGGTGCTGGAGCGAGTGAAGATCCGGTGGGACGGAGAGCTCGCTGCCGCGCCCCTGGGTCGAGGTGGGGTGGCTGCCGTCTGAGAGGGAGCGGAGGAGTCGTCGGCGTTCGCCGTGGGCCGAAGCCTGCTGCCATCCGCCATGATGGGGAGGAGCAGGGAGCGCGGGACTCGCTGCCGGCTGCCCTCAATAAGAGGAGCCACCGCCGGCCGCCAGGGGGCGGAGGAGGATCGAGCCGTCCACCGAGCGTCCAGTACCATCGCATGGCACCGCGAGGAAGAGCCTCTCGGTTGGCTGAGGACCGAGCGGCAGTGTGTCGGGGAACCGGACCACAATTTTTTTTTTTTTCATTTCTCCTCTCTCCCCTCTCTCGTTTTGTCGCTCCTCATGCTCCTGGCTCCGTTTCTCTCGCCTCTCTGTCCTTACCCCCAGGTACCGCGGCCGCCGTGATCGGCCCCCCCCAGAGGAGGGGGGGGGGGGAGTAGAGCGCAGTCTCGGGAGTGCCCCCCGGCCTGCGAAGGGTGTTGGGGGTATGTGGCGAGCGGTGAGGTGAGGGACCGTGAGAACGTGCCGGTGACGAGCGATAATGAGCTCCAGCTGCGCGCCACACCGGTCTCGTCTCACGGAGGAGTGACGGGAGCATAAAAGGAGGAGCGACGACAGTGCAAGACGAGAGAGGACCAGGCCTGGACTTATGTTGCGTTTTTGTTTACGTTTTATTTTGTGTGTGTGCGCGGCAGTCGTCCGTGAGGGGCTGCCGCGGTGATTTTTCATTTTGTTTATTTGTTTGATTAAAGTTTTAAATGTTCGCCGGTTTCCCGCCTCCTTCTTCCCGGAACATACAAACGTTGTTACAGTCACCATTCAGGATTGGAGTAGGATTTCATTCATACTTCAGACGCGCTATGTTAAGGGAGCGTCCCCAAAGTGTCGTTAGACGCAGTGCAAGTTCCCTCGAAAGGGAACTTCTAGAGTTAATAAACAAATAAACAAACTTAATCATTATCACTTTAATGTATTGACATTCCTATTGTAGTTTATTTTATTATGTGTTTTGTTATTTTATTTTTATTAATATTTTGAATTAGTTTTTTTAAAAATATTTTTTCTTTTACATTTCAGGTTTTAAAGTTTTAGCAGTTTTGATGTTCTTGTCACTTTTCTTAGTTTTTATATATTGTATGTCTGTAGTTTTTATTCATTTTTATTTTAGTTTTAGCTGAAATAAAATAATTTAAAAAAAAATATTTTATTTCAGTTAACATTTTATTTAAAAATAATGGAAAAAAAATGTTTTAGCTTTAGTTTCAGTCAGTTAACACTGGTTTGTGTTAATAAAAAAGGTTTGAAAAAGGTCTTTCAGCAGAAGTACAAAAGTGTATAAAAATCATAGCCTGTTTAGATGACCATCTTATATTGACTTTGACAATAGAGGACCCAAAGTTACAAAGGGTGAGAACCACTGGTCTAGTAGTCATTCGTTAGCTATATGCATATACGTACCAACAGATGGCGACCTCCACCAGTCTTTAGTTCAGTAAGCGATGAACGAGATCGCAACAAAACTTTGTGACAAGTAGGCTGTTTATCCTCAAGGAAAGCAATGTCATAACTATTCAATATATTTACATTCTGTTAAAGTACAAAAAAATGGCATAGCATGCCGATTGATTTCATGTTCCCTTAGATAAGTATTTACACGTACCGAGACAGACTTTGACGGAACAGTTTAATATTCGTAAATCATTTACTTGATTTCACTGGTAATGGAATCTTCCCAGTTCTATTAAGACTAGAGTGTCCAACTAACATCTACAAGTCAGGCAAACAAAAGCGATTTCAGCGTCTGCAATGCAATTTCTAAGACATACTCAGATCAATTGACGAGGAAAGAAAGAAAGCAACGTGCACTACTGATAAGACCCACTCAATAATTGACGTGAAAAGAAAGAAATAAACATGCATTACTTATATTATATACGGTTATATAGTAACATAGAGCAGTAAACATCATAAATTGTGGAGTGGCAAAACGAGACGTCTTTGTCCTGTTGCCGTGTTTTACGCAGAAACGCTGAGCGTGCACTGAGACGCGTGTGGTTTTTGGTTTGGGTTACAGAGCAACTGAATGCCACAGTGCTGTCGCGCGCTCAGTCGCACGAGCATATCTTGAGAGCTGGAGTTTTATTCTGCTGCCTTGCGACTCATTTTCCGCTTGTTTGTTGTCTTAATCTAAGAAACCTTTACACATCGGTTAGTGACAGTTTTGGACCAGGTTACGGAACATTTTTATCTTATGTAGACTACTCTGGATGTACATTGTGACCAACGATGTTTCAATGGACCTGAATGAGAAGGATTATTCTTTTCATCGTCAAAACTATATATTGCGTGTTTGAAGCAACTTACCCAAGGCGCAATGATCATCTCCGCGATTTACGTCATTTTACCACTGTTGGGTGAGTTAGAATGCGGTTTTACATATTCAGTGATTGATTGGTAAATTCTATAGCAATAGACTGGTACATAGACGCGCGGTAGGCTATTGCAGTTAAGTTCGGAAAGTAACTCCAATGTCACCATCAAAAAATAGTTTTTTACATTGTGCTTTTTGATTCCGTAAAATATAGGCTATAACTATATTCTAGCCTATGCACTTACCATTGTCTCATAACTAGGGCATATTTTAGCTTGAGATTCAGCTCTGTCATACTTTCTACTTAAGTCTTCTTTAATCTTCTTGTTAATATTTTAATCTCTAAAGCACTTAAAGTTTATTAAATCCATTTATATTCTTGAACAATATTAACTTGCAAATGTTTCTAAACAATGCAGCAAAAATAAAATAATATCCTACACATTTATACGAATTAAATATACATGTATTCGTGACAGTTGTTGTTGATTTTTGCTAGTTCTTGGCATTTAAATAAAACGCTATCCTGTCCGGGATATGATTATTTCTATTGTCACCCTCCATAGATGTGCTGTTATCTGCCGAGGAGTCTTACTTTACTAGTTCAAACCGGCTGGACTGTGTGAAGGCGAACGAGCTGTGTTTGAAGGAGCCGGGATGCAGCACAAAGTATCGAACTATGAGGCAGTGCGTGGCGGGGAGGGAGACCAACTTCAGTATGGTGACTGGAATGGAGGCGAAGGATGAATGTCGGCTTGCCTTGGACGCTTTGAAGCAGAGCCCTTTGTATAACTGCCGCTGCAAAAGAGGCATGAAGAAAGAAAAGAACTGCCTGCGCATCTACTGGGGGATCTATCAACATTTACAGGGTGCGCGATAGTCACGCACTATAGTCATTCATCATAAAGCTGTGGCCATATTTAGCTTCAGATTGCAGTTTGAAGTTATTCACATCATTTTTGTTTCTGACATTGTTTATTTTTAATACTTAAGCCAAGAGTTGCTTTTCTGGGTTCTGTTATCAGATAGGGTCACTGTAAAGTCTTCAAATGCCTCTCTGAAGTGTGTCCATTAAAGTTTATGGAGTGTGAGGTCATCTGATGCTTTATGTTAGTGTGTGTGTGTGTGTGTGTGTGTGTGTGTGCTGAGGGGGGCTTTCTCAGCTCAACTGACCAGTGTAGCTAATCAACAAGAAACTGGCTCTGGAAATGTAAACCAGTCCCATGAATCAATAACCAATTATCAATAAATAGAAACAAGTATAAAGGACAGTTAGCAGCTTTGTAGTTTAATAAGGATATTAAGAGTGCACTTAAGACAGATTAAATAACTCATATAGCATTTCATTATTGGTATTTATTAACATTGTATTTGTTAATATTACAGGGAATGATTTACTTGAGGATTCTCCATATGAGCCTGTGAACAGCCGGCTTTCAGATATATTTCGACTGGCTCCCATCTATTCAGGTAGGATGTGCTCATTTAATCTGCTTCATTTGTTAACAACAAGTGGATAAAATAAAGATGCTATCTGAAAAAAAAAAATAGACTTGATGGTGTAGTTCAACCAGTGGGGTTGGTATTTTCTCTCATATCCTACTTGTTTTCCTCCCTCTTTTTCCTCTGCCCTTGTGGATGCATGCTATCTTCCGGTCTCTGATCCTCTGGATCTTGCATGGGGAGATATAGTTCTGAATGTTCATGGTTAGTGCTCAGTGAAGCATAATAAATGCTGTACACTTCACCGAACTCTATGGGCAATGGAAATCGCTTGGTCAGGGGATGCAGCCTATGCGAGGTGCTGCTGATGTGACTGTAGTAGCAGTTGAGCGTGTTTTATTTGGGGGAGGGGTTGCAATGAAATTACTTTTTAAATGTGCCTTGGGTTACCGAGGAAAAATGTTTGTGAGGGTATCGGGTTGTGTGAATCTGGCCTGAGATGCTGGATGCTGACTTGGATCGTCCTCTAGGTGGCAATGTTGTTCCCTACTTCACCATGAGAAGGGCCCTAATAAAAAGAGCAGATATGCACTGTCAAAGGTGTGCACAACAGATGGTGACAGCAAAAGGTTTAAGAGCACCAGATGAAGTCAGAATTAAAGTTTTAGTTTTCTGAAGCAATTGATTTCCTCAACATGAGAGAGTGTGAATGAAGGGAACACTTAATTTAATTAACTAATATTAAAGCATTTGTTAGAGATTTGTTGTAAAAGAAAAAAAAAAATTGAGAGAAAACTTAAACCTTCCAAAATTCAGTGTCACTAGTAAGTCATGTCAAACTAACGATAGCGAAGAATTGCAAATCCTGGTCAGGGAACCGGAATAAGGTGGTAAACACCACAGTAATTAAAATAACATGCTTGCTACTTTTCCCTCAGACTTTCTCACTCTGTGGTTGTGAGAACAGAGAGAGTTACGGCAGAGTGCTCTAAATCTGATGGTGCTCCTTATTCCCTATTGGAAAGCTTTTTACATTGATTGACGGATGAGTTCTATGGCTAAGAAACAGGCCAAGCGGGGAATCAGTTCCCCACCTACATGGGGATTTATGACATAGACACTGAGACAAGGCAGGCTACATTCTGGGTGTCTGGGAATAGTAGGTCACAGTTTTATTAGCACTTCCTTCACAGCAGCCAGAAGATTAAAGATTAGGGTTGCAAAGTTTCAAGAAACTTTCCAAAATTTTTGGAAACTTTCCAGAATTTTGGGGAAATTTTTCAGAAAAATTTACCGGAAATGTTCAGCCCATTAAAGCTAACTTTTTACTTTTAATTTAATTTGCATGTTTCATTTGTTTGGGCTAATTTATTTTAATGATTTACATTTGTTTTTAATGTGGTGGAGATATGGTAACAATAAAGGAAATGTCTCTACAATATTATGCTTATGATTCTTTTATAATTTCTGCCCCTTACAGAACCACCAACTACATCTTTAGTTTGTCTGGTCAGTAATGGAACTTAGAGGACTATTGAATCTAAATTCTAATGCATAATACCCTAAATAATGATTCATATTTTACATTTATGGTGTGGTGTCCAAACTCTGTCCTGGACGGCTTTTGTTCTGCAGTTTAGGTCCAACTTGCCTTAGCACACCATCCTGGAATTTAGAATTTTCATGTTTTTGAAATCCCACACTTTAAAGTAGTAAAATATATTATTCATGGCATCACTAAGAGTATATTTATAAAATAAAAGCTGAAACAGCCAGGGGTCACAAAAACTTTTTTTCATGTAACGGTCTGCCTTTATAAAATGCAGCTGTGCTCTATTGGGGTGTGGAACGTGGTTGTGTGTTTCCTGTGTGAAACATACTGAGTCCTCATGAAAACTACCTCTCCTCTGTCCGTTTTCCTGCTGAGTATCCTGCTGGGTTTTACCTGTATTGATGTCTGCTCTCCACTCGATTAAATGGCTTATTGAATGCTGCAGGGCTTCCTCTCTCTTGGGACTATTGCCCCTTATTTGCCTGAAGTGCCCTCGTATGCCTCAGTGCCAATAAAACAAATACAAAGACAGGGTGATGCAGGGGTCAAAGTTTCTGTTTTTTCTATAGCAGAGCTGCTGCAGATGGATTGGGTTTGCAGGTGCGTCTCCCTTTGCTTATAAATGCAGATGTCTTGCTTCAGAATGGCCTGAAATGTCAACAAATAGGTGAGGACAGGGAAATGTAAACTGTTTGAGAGTTCCATTTCACCTGGCCTGAATGTTTTCTGAAGTTTTTTTTTTCTTTTTCCAAGTTTTGCGGGGTTAAAGGGATAGTCCACCTAAAAATGTCATAATTTACTTTCACCCTCATGTCGTCCCAAACTTCTATGACTTTCTTTCTTTTGTGGAACATTGAAGAGGATGATTTGAAGAGTGTCGGGTAAACCTAACAAACAGTTTTGGTTCCCATTGAGTTCCAATGAATAAAAATACAATGGAAGTCAATTCAAAACTATTTGGTTACCTCAGAATCTTCATTTTTGGATGGATTATCCCTTTAAGAAGCCTGGTGGAAACACCAGAACACTGGAATCCAAAATGCATCTTACTGTATGCTGGTCTTTTCAAAAGCAGTAGCATGTTATAGGTGTGATGATACAAAAGCTTACCAAAATTACTCCTAATTGGGTGGGTTTTTTTCATTATAAAACAGAACTAGGTGTATACAGAATTAGTAAGTAGGAGGCAGTATGCTTAAAGGAGTGAGGAAACTACCACTTTTCACAGCTAGTTTATTCACACTTATTTGGCACTCTCTCATCCTCTGATGTGAGTTGACTTTGCATTACCTCCACATCATTAGGCTTTATGCAGGAGGAGAACATAGAAACTAAGTGACTGAACACTCAAGAGCCTTTACCCTTTACTCTCCTATGCTGAAACACTTTTGTTCTGTATCTCAGTATCTGTTTCAACAGTGTTCTGTTGCAGAATATCTGAACCTGGCCTCTGCAGTAGTAATTTAATCTTGTCAGGGGAAATAAAATTGCACAAGGTTGGAAAACAAAAGCTGTTATATTCATGGAGAGATGCATGGTGTAAAATTTGGAGTTTGTTGATAAAGTCCTTGGCAATATCAGGCAATTGCTATTTAGTGTTCAGTGGCCCCTGTGAAACAAATGGGACTGAGTTGTGGGGGGGGTGACACAAAGTGTAATAGCCAGCTATGCTGCTTGAGTTGGCTGGGATGAAATTGCCTAAATGATGGGGTAGCCATGAGAAAAAGAACAGGACATCAAACAATTTCAGAAAGCATGGCTACAGTATAAATAAGGATGAGTAGCCGTATAAATGTGTTGTTTCTCTGCCTCTCTGGAGTGCTTTTTTTGTTATAACAACTGTTTGTTATATCACAATATACTAAACTTTGTTTTGACTAACTTTGCTTTAGTTTATGTAATGGATAATGTGCATCAATCCAGTTAATGTAGCCATGTAATAAGCTTATTACACAGTTACTTGCCACATAAGTAAACAATTAGAAATGAAATGTTGATTTGAGTTAAAATATTTTATTAGCTCATAAAATGCAAAGCTTCTGCAAAGAAAAACAGTTCCTAGCAAGCAGCTTAGATGAACAAACAAGTTCAAAGGGATAATGTACAGAAACATTTAAAGTCACCATGAAATCAAAATTGACAGTTCTTATTTTTTATGGATTGCTGTATTTATTATAAATGTTTCATCTGTGCAGACGATTATTATTATTATTATAAATTCATGTGCCCTCATAATCTTTCATTAAAATAACTTCCCCTCCCTCTTGCAGCGACATTTCTTCTCTCACAGCTGCGTTTACATGGACCCTATTAATTTGATTGTAATCGGGCTAGTAGCAACGTCTGACTAAAAAAGTCACATGTAACTACTTCAATTGGAATGAACACTTGATCGGATTGAAAACCGAAACTGGAAAGTACTGCGCATGTGCAAAGATGGAGAAATGGTGTAATGATGTATGACGCACAGAACGAGCGGTTGTTGTTGAATGAAGTGTCATAAATGACTGTCGAGTCATTCTAAAATTCTCCTTCCACTCCTCGTATGTGAAGTGGAGCAGGACAACGTCCCATCAGTCCTTGTTTCAGACTCTCATCCACAGATGCTTTGTTTTTGGCTCAGGAAAGGGCATTTTACTGCTTCATAAATATAAGCAGCACAGCACAAAGCTTCATGATAAATATTAAGTCTGCTATTTAAAACAAAGAAAAGAAGCAATGTAGGAGAATGGTTAGTATGTACAAACAGTGGGGAACTATATGTTCATGCAGTGAGCGCATGTCAAAAAATCTATTCTGATTTGAACACTTTATTTAAAGGTTATGTAAACATAAGTTTCGGAATTAATTCATTCTAAATTTAAACAAAAGGTCTCTATGTAAATGTAGCTACTCACATGATATCGCAGCACTAGCAAACTACAATGATCCAATCAATTTCCGTCTGACAAAATCCGAGTCCTGCCCTACAGTTTTTTTGTTGTTGTTTTAGAAGCTGTTTTACACAGATATATGTCACAATAGAGAAGAAAAGACTATTGCAACTTCCGTTTCATGCTGACTTTAATACTGAAGTCCTTCATTTTACTGTAAATACAGTCAATAACTGAGGAGCAAGATGGCACCAGGTGCATTTGAATGAAATGAGAGCGAGCGCGTCCATCCACGGTGTGATTGCCATTATTGTGGAATAATTATGCATCCTGTTTGCAGCTTAGTTCTCAGTTACAATTCAGGAATTTTAAATATTCTCAATTCAGTTCTTAATGACGCACAACCTTGCAAAAGTAACAAAAAGTAACACATTTCAAAATGCAACTCACAAAATTATGTTAATCTAATGTTAAAATTATAGCTAGTAAATGAGTTATGTTTGATGTTTAGTATGTATCTTGGCTAATCAAAGTCTTATTTTTCGTTGTAATTTTGATGTGAAGGTTATAGCATTCCCTTTCCTTTTGGTGTCAACTTTAGGCAGTGAGTGTTGTATGAGCTTCCAGGCTAGCCGTGTAACACTTCTGAAAATCCCTATACTGACATGATGCTGTGAAGCTGTCAACACCTAGCTAGAGTCAGTTAATCAGTTCCAGACCGAGAACGCGTCGTTTCACGGAGCACGCTGTAAACTCACCATGACAGCAGAACATGGACATCATTTGTGTAAGATTATAGTACCATACCAGTTATGTAGCATAATGTTATCCAGGTTTTTAATTAGCAAGTATTTAATGTTGACATTCACATGCCACTTACAGTTCTGCTGTTTCCACATACTGCCTTCCCAGCATTGCTCTCCATTGCACAGGTATTTGATGCCTCTCTTGACACAAAGCACCGGAACTTCTTTCATTTCAGCGGGAGTGGGAGCACAGCACTTGGCAAGCACTCCTTAAATGATTCACCCTTCGAAGTCAGCCTCCATTCCCCACTATAAAAGCTCTGTATGCTGCGGTGCTGTTCTGGGAAAGTCCATCACACAATACAAAAGCCCTTCATGTTGGCAACTGTACACTAACCGTGCTTAAGCAGGAACTGTTAGTGCAGATCAAGCAGGCCAAGGAAGCATCAGGCTATCCTTTCCCAGCTCCCCTCTCTCTATTTTGTGGGTTTTGTCCTGCTAAACTCTCTTCTATCCTCCTGAGCGAGCTGCTGCTCAGGGAGACTTCAGATATGAAAGCTAATCAATAGCAGGCCATGTTAAAATAGAAACCTGAAGCTGTGAGTACAAGAAACCATTGATTTCTTTGTTTCTCTCTTATTCCTTTCGCCTTAGCTCTTCCGTTTAGATAGATCAGAGGAATATCCGTCTATCTGTTGCTAATGCTCAGGTATACAATTGCACTACAGTATAGACATTTTAGTTAGTTCTAAAGGAACTTTAGGAACACCTGTTCAATTTCTCATTAATGCAATTATCTAATCAACCAATCACATGGCAGTTGCTTCAATGCATTTAGGGGTGTGGTCCTGGTCAAGACAATCTCCTGAACTCCAAACTGAATGTCAGAATGGGAAAGAAAGGTGATTTAAGCAATTTTGAGCGTGGCATGGTTGTTGGTGCCAGACGGGCCGGTCTGAGTATTTCACAATCTGCTCAGTTACTGGGATTTTCACGCACAACTATTTCTAGAGTTTACAAAGAATGGTGTGAAAAGGGAAAAACATCCAGTATGCGGCAGTCCTGTGGGCGAAAATGCCTTGTTGATGCTAGAGGTCAGAGGAGAATGGGCCGACTGATTCAAGCTGATAGAAGAGCAACTTTGACTGAAATAACCACTCGTTACAACCGAGGTATGCAGCAAAGCATACCCCACCGGGTACCACTCATCTCCACTACAAATAGGAAAAAGAGGCTACAATTTGCACGAGCTCACCAAAATTGGACAGTTGAAGACTGGAAAAATGTTGCCTGGTCTGATGAGTCTCGATTTCTGTTGAGACATTCAGATGGTAGAGTCAGAATTTGGCGTAAACAGAATGAGAACATGGATCCATCATGCCTTGTTACCACTGTGCAGGCTGGTGGTGGTGATGTAATGGTGTGGGGGATGTTTTCTTGGCACACTTTAGGCCCCTTAGTGCCAATTGGGCATCGTTTAAATGCCACGGCCTACCTGAGCATTGTTTCTGACCATGTCCATCCCTTTATGACCACCATGTACCCAACCTCTGATGGCTACTTCCAGCAGGATAATGCACCATGTCACAAAGCTCGAATCATTTCAAATTGGTTTCTTGAACATGACAATGAGTTCACTGTACTAAAATGGCCCCCACAGTCACCAGATCTCAACCCAATACAGCATCTTTGGGATGTGGTGGAACGGGAGCTTCGTGCCCTGGATGTGCATCCCACAAATCTCCATCAACTGCAAGATGCTATCCTATCAATATGGGCCAACATTTCTAAAGAATGCTTTCAGCACCTTGTTGAATCAATGCCACGTAGAATTAAGGCAGTTCTGAAGGCGAAAGGGGGTCAAACACAGTATTAGTATGGTGTTCCTAATAATCCTTTAGGTGAGTGTATATATATATATATATATATATATATATATTGTTGTCTCCTATAATAATGCATAATACCCTTTTATTACTTTTTAATAATTGTTTTTACAGTTCAAAATGAATCTACAACACTTACAATACAACAAAAACATTTATTTATATATTTGTTAATAGTTTGACTTATTTCTGGACAGTACATGGTAATATTAATGTTCAGTGCAATCTTTTTGAGGACATTTTTTCACTTTTTACTTATTTATTTATTTACTTTTTTGGGTCATAAGATGATGTACAGTGTACAATCTTGGGTAAAAAATTAAGGAAAAAAGTAGAGAGCCACTGATCTACAAAACCTAGTAGAGAGCCACTGATCTCTATTAACAGTGTTCCCCTTTAAGAGATCAGCTCACCCCTGTCAACACTCAGCTTGTTATTGGCTATATGCCAGTGATGAAGTGTAGAGATTTGCAGAGTACATTTAGGGCTTTGATGGAGGACTGGGGAGCTCTTGAGGGAAATGTTAACAGACTGACTGTACAGCATGATGTCAACTAGATTTTATGTGGCATAGAGCTCATCACATAACCCAATCACATCCAGTCCTCCATCTGTCTTTCTGCTTTCTGGAGGTCAAACATTCTCACGGCCGCTGGGGAGATGGTGAGAGAAAAGCAGAAAGCTGAGGAAAGTGATTGATACCCATTGACCTTGACTTCTAACCTGCAGGACCACACCAATGAAAAGGGAGACCAAAGAGATGATAGCATATCTACTTTATAATGCAGAATGATGGTGGAACATCTTTTTCAGTTGCAATTAAATGCTTGCACTGTTTTTTTTAGACTTTCATAAGTTGTGCAAAACCAATACTTTCCTCATTTATTCAGGCTGTTGTTTTGCACTCCTCTGAGACTCAGTGTAGGGAAATCAAACACTCTCGCTGATAACAGCATGAGAAACTAATTTCACTTAATTGTAAATGTTTTCCTTTGATTGTTATTTTAAGATAAATGTGTGTGTGTGTGTGTGTTTGTGTGTGTTTCAAGTAAACCTTACATTATGGGGACTAAATTTCTCCAAGATGGTGATATCTAAAATCCTTGTCCTTGTGGGGACATTTTTGGTCCCCATGAGTAAAACAGCTTACAAGTCATACTATGTGATATTGTTTTGAAAAATTAAACATTTAGAAAGTTTTCTGTGATGGGTGGGTTTAGGGGCAATGTTAGGGGATACGATAAATAATTATGTTTATGGAAAGTCCCCATAAAACATGGAAACCCAACATGTCTGTTTTAGTATTATTTATTTCCTATTATAGTTTAACTTGAGTTTGTTTTAATAATTTGATGTGCTTTTGTCATTTTTGTTAATTTTTTAAAAAATATTTCTATATTTAACTTTCATTTATTTTTAATTTATTTTTAGTAATTTTAGTACTTCAGGTTAAATGTATTTTATTTCAGTTAGTTGCCAAAGCAACATTACTATTTTAACTTTTTTAAGTTTGTTTTCTCATCTAATGTTTTAATTTTGTTTGATTTCAGTTTGATTTCAATAAATAAAAAACTATTTTTAACATTTTTAGTTTGTTTTAGTTAACAATAATATATATGGGCATAAATGTCTATATTTCCCTACAAAGGCAAAATGCAGTAATTGCACCAACACTGAAACTGATGCAAAAAAAAAGTTATTAGATTGAATTTTGGTAGATTTTTTTCTCTCTTTTTCTTCTTAATCAGAGCATAGCCAAAACCAGGGTATTAATTGAGTTCTGACAACATACGAAGTTGCTGTTTTTGGTCTGTGCATGACAGTATAAATGCAAAGAGCTGCAAAAAATGGAGAGCTCTACATGTTGTGTATCTTGCATTGTTATTTGAGTAACTTGTACCACAGTTACAAGGGCAGGCTGGAGGATGTAAAGCTCAGAAGCCTGCAGGCTAATAGCGTAATCTAACACAAAGCGCCGACCGGGTGCTCTGGCGTGCCGCCCCACGCTGTCCAAAAATCATTTAGTCAGAGGTGACCAGATCTAAGGCCTGCTGTGGTCTCTATGATTGGATTGAGAAGTGGGGGAGTGATTTATCATTGTTAATAGACACTGCTGACAGCTGGAATCAGTAGGGGCGATGTCTGTGCCAGCTCCAGCCTCAGCCAGTCACCACAGATTCATGCAAAATTTACACAATTACCAAGGCAACAAGTGCTAGTGAGGAAGCAGGTAGATGGGGCAACCACATAATTACTCTGTTTTTAAACAGGACGGTAATAAATGGACTTTTAGTATGACAGGATTTCGAGAAACTAATCCTGTTAATCACTCTACAAGGATTTATAAGCGACTATGCCGAAACAGATTTTTTTTTAAAATATATTCTAAGTGTGTTTGTGTGTGTGTGTGTGTGTGTGTGTATATATATATATATATATATATATATATATATATATATATATATATATATATATATATATACATACATACAGAATAGTTAGTCATCAACTTTTTTTTAAGTCAGTTACATAAAAACATAGATTGGATATATATATATATATATGCCCTAACTAACTGCTAGTTGGTCATACTAGTTCTTAAGACATATCTGACCATCTGTACGAAAGATCACAATAATCAATGTCACATTTACTTATTTGATTAGTGACCCAGAAATGGTTAAACCAGTTTTATTTTATTATTATTAATAAGACTGATTACCCCTAAATGCAGTTTTTAAAAAATTCAACTATATTAAATCTCAGACTTTTGGACCCCATTGTTGGTGGTGTTGTCCAGACAGTTGAGAAATGTTGGCTTTGTCTGGAAATCTCTTGCAAATTTTGTCTGTCGCTCAGAGTTTAAAGCCTTTCAATATAATGCGGAATCAGCTCACACAATCTCACCAAGACCTCTGGTTCACCGAGGATTTGGCGAGTGCTTGGTGGGAAGGGAAAAGACAGGCTGGCAGAGCATGAAAGAACAAGAGATAGAAAGGAAGATAAAGGTTGCAAATGAATGAACTTTGAAAGCCAGGGAAAAGACATTAATACCTGATTTTCATCTTAGCATGCCTCCGACTCTTCTAATCATGCCTTTGGTTCATGACCTACAATTGGACCAGACTAGATGCGTCGCACTTCCTCTCAGAGCATCCCTCTGTTTTATTCTCTCTGTTCATCTAATCACAGCTGCTCTCCACAAGTATTCAGGACCTACAAAAAAATAAAATAAATAAATAAATGAAATAATTGAAGTAAAAACAGCTGCCCTGGTATCCAGCTGTTCCTGGCTTTATTCCAGTCTTACAAATTATCAGCCCCCCTCACTCAAATCCTCTGTTGTGTTCTCATTTCATTCCTTTTTATGCTAGAAATATAAAGTCAAGTTCAAAGGCCTCCCACCGACACAGCGACATTATTAATCCATTATCAATCCAAGTCACAATATTTCATAGACTGCTGAGTAAATATATTCTCTCTGTTAAATAGTTATTCATAGGAAATAAATGTGATACTTTTTTAAATATTTGTCATGTTTGTTTTTTTTAATAGTTGATATTTATAATATATAATTGTTTTTGTTTTTGCATCTCTAATGGAACCAATAGCAAGTGGTCTTTATCACATCTCAATCTACCTTGTATCTGTGTCCAAGAGTACCTGTAAGATATCTCGCACTGCATCCAGGTCCGTACGCAGGGTTTTATAAATACAGAGGTCCCAAAAGTGATTTTGCCCCCACCCCCGAGAAAATGTATATTTTCCTGATCTACACGTGCATTTTAGGGTGTTTAAAGGACAAAAAATGGATAACAACAGCTTTAAAAGCATGTCAGTGGGCAGTAGCATAAATTATTTGTCAAGCAGCTAACAGATTCTTAAACATGAGCATGTTGCAAATGATCCACACTACAAAATGGAAATGCAGAATGTTTATGCTTATTGTTGACAATACTCGAACACATATTCCAAACAGGAATTGCTTTAAATAAAAAATGTTTTAAGGATTATTTTGCATAGATGTTACATTTCAATCAAACACCAATGCAATCTTTCTGTGTCCAGAGGCATATGAGCAATTAGAATGAGCATCAAAGTTCGGTTTCAGCAACTTGTTTCTTTCCTGAATTAATCAATGTTCTTGGACTAATCTGTTCATTTCTCACTCATAAAGACAGTGACTTGTCGCCACCTACTGGCTTAATAACGCAAGTTGCGCAAACACAAGCGGAGTGAAACGGTGAAAAGTCCCAATGCTGATACTGGTTAGGGTGACCAAACGTCCTGTTTTTCCAGGACATAGACATTTTGGTTATAGATAGTATTTTGTAATATAACAATTTTCTATCCATACAGAGGGGGCATACTTTAAATGTATTGAAATTAATAAGGCATCTTTGAGTAAACTTCGAGTATCATTTGAGTATCTTATTGCCGGGCCGAGTGTCCTGGTTTTCGGTAATCATAATGTGGTCACCCTAATACTGGTGAAATATCCAAACACAATCGAGGACCAGATATACAACTATATTTAATAGGTGCTTGTGTTGTTAAATTGAGCTTATAGTTTTCACTGTAATTAGAACATATATCTGTGTTAAATAGGAATACATTGTAATAATGTTTATCTCTTCCTGGGCACAGTATCTCATCTCCATCACATTCTCTCTTTCTTCTCTCAGACTCCTTATCTTGACCTGTATATCCCAAAGCTAAGCTTTGATTGATACAGTCTTTGCAAACTGATTATTTCTGTCAGTCGTTTAAAACTTCTATCACCAAATCAACATATTAGAATGATTTTTGAATTATCATGTGGCACTGAAGGCTGGAGTAATGGCTGCTGAAAATTCAGCTTTGCCTTCACAGGAATAAATAAATTAAATTATTTTTTTAATTTAACAAAAAAAAATTAGAAAACAAGTTATTTTAAGTTGTAATAATATTTCACAATATTGATGTTTTTTGATCAAATAAATGCAGCCTTGGTAAGCATAAGAGACTAGGAAAATCATACCTATCCTAAACTTTTGAATGTTTATCCCTTCAAAAGTATTTTTGTTGGTGTAACCTAATGTATTTAGGTTGATTCAGTGTTTTTTTTTTTAAATACTTAAACGGCTTGAATAAAATAAAATCATTTACATACTACAATAGGAATAAAATTTTTATAATTTTTTCCCCAGTGTAATGCATCCACCATGTTGTCATTGTCATGTGACCAACAACATCAGCCACATCCCTGTTCTGCGCTTTTTACGAATATGACTACTCTTACTCCTCTCCCATGGCCTCATGGGATCATAAAGTGTCCAACTTTCTTTCTGACTACTTCATGAACACTGCTTATTTGGGCTTACTACTTTGGATCTGACATGCTATATACTTAACTAGGGAAGTAAACGTTCAGATGCTGGGTTTCGACTTCTTGTTCTTGCTCTTGTTTTGTTTAGAACTATACTCCCATAATTCTCTTTTGTCTCACCTCTGCTTTATGCTGATTCCCTCTGTTTTAACCTTGCCATCTCCTTTTCTTTGCTTGTGAATGCTTCTCATTTTTATACACCATTTTTGGGTCTGACTAGCTCCCTTGTTCTATTTGTTGAGTGTTCCTGGTTGTCAGATCTTTTTGTGCTCTTTCCAGCTTTGTACTACATGGTTTTAATCTTGTTTTTGTCTCCTCACCTCCCTAATGTACAGCTCTTCGTCTTTGTGTTTAGCTGAGCATTGTCTGTTTCAGATGTGCTGTTAATTGCTCTGCAATGTGATTGAGTGACTTAGAATGCAAATATTAATTTCATTAATATGATAGTAAAAAAGATTCCACAAACAAGATCATCTGTGTCACAGTAGCATCTGAAGATCTGGAAAAACAACTAGTTTATTCTTACTCTGTTAAACAGAATCAATTAATAAAGCCCGCAATATGGACTTCCTAATCTTAGTTGGCATCTTTTAAAATAACTTTCACTTGATTAAGTGGAGGTTACTCAGTACAGTGAGTCTCTTTGCAGAGGGAGGGACTGGTGGCGGTCCCTGGAGCAGCCCTGTAACCGTGGCCCCAGGGAGAGGGTCCCAGGGCAGGTCAAGACCACTTGAGCCTCAAGACCCCAGTAGAAACAGAAGGGCACACCCAAACTGGGCAATTCTGGGTAAATACGTCACTAATACATGCTGAAAAAGATTGGAGTAAGTGGATACGTGTGCATGCCATTAACAAAGTTAACATTCTCCATTGTGTGCCATGATGACTATATGGTGACGTCGGTTTGTAATGTCAGTACATATGGTGTGGGATTTGCATTCAGGAGAGGTTGTGTTCTCACTTTGCTCTAGGTGGCTGAGGGAATAGAAATAGAAGATGAACGGATTAAAAGAAAAAGTTATTCAGTTACTGTAGTTCTGTTGAACTGAGACAATAATTTTTTCATTCTGAAAATATAGAAACATACACAATGTACTTTTTTAGTTATTGCCAATATGTTTTGTATTTGTTTGTTCTTTTATGGCAGCTGCTATTTGCACACTAAGTGGAAATAGCAATAGATTTTATTTACACTAAGTGAACGTAGTAGCATTTTCCTAGCGATATGCTATTTACACTAATGCAGAGTTCAAACTGCATGATTTTAGCCCCGATTTTCACATGCCAGCAGGTTTTCCGAAATCGCAAACAAATGGCCGAAACCGAAAGGGGAAATCGGTGCTCGTTCCCGCGAGTGACAATCACGCAGTGTGAATTATCAAAGACACGATCGGAAAGAATCGCTGATGCGTTGCTGATGATCCTAAATTTTGACTGGCCCAATCAGACGTCAGTGGGCAGAATTAGTGTAAATAGCCTCTGCCAACAAGGCGGGTGTAAATAGACACTCTGTTCTTTTTTTTGCATGTTCATTTCTTGACTATGGGTATGATCACATTATTTAAGTACACAACACTTCAATTAATGCTGCATGGTTCATAGTCTCCCCATTAAATTTTTTTTTACCAGAATTTTAAAAATAGCATTAAAACATTAAGTTAATATTCTAATGAACCTGATCATTGGCAACAAACAGATGTACCAAGGAAAAGGTGGGATACAATAGGGTATCCATGAACTCATTCAACTAAACAGGTAGTTTTCCAAGTTCCATCTGTTGCACTTTAGCACTAAAGCACTTTTGTAATTCACTCTTAATAATAGTCTAGTGCACCAGTAAATCTGGCCATTTAACATAAAAGTTGGATGGCCTTCATTTGATGTGTTCACATACAAAACAAAATGTGTGTGAACTGCCTTGAACCAAGTCAAATGTTGCCTAAACATTGACAGAAACTATATGCAAGAGGTACATTACTTGTTTTCCTATATATGAATTTTATTTTCAATGCAAACGATGAAGATATGAGTATTTGCTCTAACATTCTCCATCTCCACTCACACCAGTCAATTCGTTTTCTAGATGACTAGTTAACTATTAAAAATGAGTAGCTGTGCAGGCCCTGGGTAATTCATTCATGTGGCATTCGTTTGTACCACAATCACTCAAAAAACAAATTTGCCAGCAAGGTGAAGGCAATTGACAGAAAATGTTACATAGTGATATATGAAAATTGCACAGAACTGTTTTCTTTGTTGTCAACAGTAAGAACAAAGCTAGACGTCTTCGGAAAGAAAAGCTCTTTATCTCCCTTTTCGGAGTAAACAAAGCTGTAAAATATAAAATGGAATATAAAGTACAGATTAAGAGGCTGGAGTTTTGGCTCTGAGTGAGACCCCAGCGTTCGTACAGGATAAATAATTTAAGCACCTGCAATATTGTGTGTGCTGCAGAGGGGGACAATTTCCCTCTTGTACTGCTGAACAAGTGGCTCTCATTCCCTGGGCTTCAGACGCTGGCTTTCTGAGTGCCGCTGATTCGTACCTCACTGTCTTCATTTTAACAAATATGACAGATAAATGTTATCTGTAGAGGTTCTGACAACCTTTTACCTGTTGACTCAAAACAAATGGAAAACTCAAGCCCTGATTTAAATTTTATGATCTCTTTTTTAAAAGCTAGAGAGGTGGGTGTGTTATTGGCATGCTGTGAACTCAAAAGGTTATAAAACAGAAAATATGTAAATGGAAAGTCATGGGTTCGATATTAAACCAACAGAACAGTGACAAGAGAACTTGAATATGGAAGCATTATTCAGATTGTGTCTGAAATAGCATTTTTCTGTACAATGAATATGAATGGAAGACTTAAATTAGTATGCAACAGGGAACACCTCAGGGAAACATGGATGCATACCGGAATACACACACACACGTATATCAAGTTTTCCCCTCCAATCTTTTCTGCATTGTAATTGTCAGGGCACAGGCATGGAAATATGTCAGATGATCTAACCATTTCATATTTAACATGGAGCACGGTGGTCGACTAACCCGAGTCATTGAACAGCAATTAGTAAGGTCCTTTTTTTTTTTTTTTTGAGGATACAAATTTATGACATTTAATGCATGAGCGTGATTTGCTTCAGTTGTTTGCATGTTAAAACTCTCTCAGAGACATTGGGCCCTATTTTAACAATCTGAGTGCATGGTCTGAAGCACATGGCACGGGTGCACTTAGGGCGTGTCCGAATCCACTTTTGCTAGTTTAACGATGGAAAAAAATGGTCGGCGCGCCAGGCACATGGTCCAAAAGGGTTGTACCTAGTCTCTTAATGAGTAATGGGAGTGTTTTGGGCGTAATGTGCAATAAACCAATCAGATTCTAATCTCCCATTCCCAGGTTTTTGTTGGTCAGTGGCGCAGTTGTTTTCAGTTGCCTCAAAATAGCACTGCGTCAACAATGCGCCTGAACACTCCTCATTTTCAGACCAGCACGCCCATGGGCGAACAGATGGGCGCGAGTGCATTTGCTATTTAAACAACGTGGTGCTGGAAGTGAAAATGATAACTGTGTTGGGCTGAAACTAGCAAAAAACACTTGCGTCACGTCTGGCATTGCATTGTGCTGGGTGTATAATAGGGCCCATTGTGTCTTTAAATTCTCTTCAAAAAAACACTGATACAGCTATACACATGCCAACAACTGTCATTGGCCATTGCGTCATGAAATGTTTTCTGAGTGTCTTGCATTTGAATGGTGTCAAGTTAAAAATAGTGTCAACTATTAAAGGGGTCATATGGTGGTTCTAAAAATTATTTTGTGTATTTGGTTTAATGCAATGTGTTTACGCGGTTTTAGGTAAAAAAAAGTCATTATTTTACACATACTGTACATTATTGTTGCTCCTCTATGCCCCTCCTTTCTGAAACGAGTAAATTTTTACAAAGCTCATCCTTCTGAAAAGTGCGGTGTGCTCTGATTGGCCAGTAATCCAGTGCATTGTGATTGGCCCGAATTCCTTAAGTGTCTGACGGAAATGTCAAACTTCTTACCATATTTGGTACATCAGCTCCCAAAGCAAAGCAACAACGAGAGATGATAATGTCGGTCCTTTCTTATCAATTCGAGCCCAAATCTGATCCGGATGATGCAGATGAGCAAGCTCATCGATCAACGTTGCCAGCGCGACTGGACCAAAAAGTATCAGATTGTTACGTTTGCATTTGTTATCGTAGAAACAACAAAGCACAGAAACGGTCTGTGCTCTCCCAGGTGCTAGAAGCAGTCCTCCGAAAAATGTGCAGCAAATATTTGGGTTGTACTGTTCTGGAACAGTGTTGTAAATAAAGCTTAACCACTGTTTTCTAATTGTCCCCTCTTTTGGAAGGCCAAACAAAGTAGTTTGGCTTTCGCAACGGAAAACACAGCTTCTCCACGACATGGCGGCAACAATACTACAGCAAGAATACGCCTTCTTTCTTTGCATATACATTTGGGCGGTGTTATGAAACTCTGTCCCCACATACTGACGTAGAGATGTGGGGGTGTGTTTGAACGAAGTGTTTTAGGGAAGGTGTAGCTGAGCCTTAACTTTTACAAAGAATATATCTTTGGGTTTGAGACTTTGAGACATGCACAAACAGCTACATAACACACTAAAGAAAAAAGGTAAACAAGAAATCATATGACCCCTTTAAAATGTTTCAGTAACCAATGTCATTGTCAGTGTCATTTTTTTTTATTCTGTTAATGTCTGATTATGGAAGGATTACCGAGTTAAAGCAAATAGCATTTGGCTAATCAGGTGATGTCATTTTTGGACCCATGAGGCTCAATGTAAAATGATTTTATTTTAAAGTGTTAATTGAATAATTTATTATAAATTGTTTTTATTTTTCAAAAGTATTATTTATTTACTTTAAGACCAATTAGCCGACTAGTATTTGAGGCAACCCACCAACTGGTGGATTTTGAAATCGTAGTTTTAATTCAAAATATTCTCCTTATTTTTAAGCATTTATCACTATTGATCTTTTATTCCTTTCCTTCCTTTCTGCTTTTAAAGTATATTTTTTCATCAGACAGCTGTATAATCCTCACTGAAGTGTGCTAACACTGTATATCAATATTTTAAATGTATAGCTAAATATATTAGCATTCAGAGCCTCCAGACATGGGCCAAGTAAACACGCAGACTGGGCCGGGTAATATTAATAATTTTATTGAGAACAGTGGAATAGAAATTAATCCAGCTCATTTGCATAACAGACAGTGCTGTTGAGGCATTGGTGAATGTGCTCAGCTCTGCGTGAACATTCCAAGCTGTTTACGATGGACTGGGGAGGGGATTGTTTAGCCATGTGGCCCCTCTCCTCCACGCTCGGCGCCTTTCATGTGCTGTTGATTTAGTTCCTGGCCGTTTGCGATCAGCACTTAGAGGCGGGATGAAAGCAGGAAGCAGGTCAGCGAGCCCTCTGCGAAAGAGCCCGGAGGATTTGCATGGCCCAGGCCCAGTCATGCATGCATAATCACAGCCACTCGACAGGTGACTCTAGATAAAATAAATAAATATAAAAAGGCTGGAAAGCGTAGGCTATTCCCGGAGACCTTGAAATTATTTTCCAGTTTTAGAGCATTAACTGGATCCAAGCTGGCATGGCAGCTGGCCTACAGGGGAATAGACAAGGGGTAATGAAAGTATGGCGCAAGCTTTAGAGAGCAGTCTCACCGCCGCACGTTACAAAGTGCCAGTTTTTTAGTTGAAAATTTACCAGCCTAGTATAATTCTTTTTTTTTTCTAGATGCTTTTTGTCAGTTATTAATTAATATATTTTCTTTCAAGTTAAATGACTGTGTTTGCCCGGCAGGACTGTGGATCTGAATAAAAGCCATTTCTCTTAAAATGAGCATTGTCTGGATAAGTTCATAGGGAGGTAGCCACAGAAAATGTGCTGTTAAATGTAGCTCATATTTAATAACTTAATATTCTAATATACAGATATTGATTGATTTTTTTTTTGAACAAATCTTTTAACTAAACAAATCATTCTCACATGCACTTCACTCATATTGTTTGTTCATTCAAGTGTCTCCCTTTTGAAGCACTCAACCGCTTTACTACTTTCAAAGACTGACTATAGCACAAACCAGTAGCCTTCAAGTGCGAGCTGTGAAGAAGCAATTCATTGGTTGGACTTATTGAATGAATACGCCCTCTTCACATAATGAATCAATAGTTGTATCTGAAATCACCTCTTATATCCTCATTCACTATTCCCTACTTTATTCCACTAATATAGTCCACTTGAACAAGTGAATGAAAACGTGTGAGCTACTTCAGGCACCAGAAGGGCACTTCTAGTGAGACACGAGAATAGACCATTTGGGTGTTTGCAAACAGTGATGATGTTTTTGTTGGCAGAGCCTACCAGGTGGCAGAAAATGACAGTTCTGCAGTAACAGTCTATGGAAGCCACAGAATAAAATAATACAAAAGGTAATTTTAAGTTTATATCTCACAATTATGACTTGAGTTTTGTCAGAATCGGGAGATATAAACTCGCAATTGCGAGAAAAAAGTCATAATTGTAAAATAAAAATGTTAAATGTTTAAATTTTATCTATGTAAAATGTTATAGGTTTAAATATTATTGCTAATTATGGCAAATACATGTCCACTATGAAGTGCACATGTGAATATCCAGTCTGTGGCTTGCAACCATAAATGTCTGCATTTAGCATCAAAGAGCGTCTTCAAACACAATCTTTTTTTGTATTCAGAGACATCCAAAAGCACAAGACATTTTTTCTCTTATTGGATCTCTCCATGAATTTTGCCCGTTTTCCTTCACTTCTAGTGGTGTAACTGTGACGTCTGCTCCCAAATGGTCTATTCATTCGGCATAATGCTCACAGTACATGGGTAGTCCCTAGTAACCAGCTGTTGAGTATACTTCGGGTGTACACTTGATATTGCAATGTCTTATGAGATGGAATCAGTGCACACAATAATGTCTACTATAGTTTCACACTCCTCTAAAAAATGGATGCAATTTTGGACACAGACAATATTCTGATTCTGAACAAACTGCACAAATCTCATTTGTGAACAAACTGAACGATCAAAACTTCTTGTTATGAGCATCTGCCATATGCATTTGTTCATTTCGGCATGTCAATCTCATTCACAACCAGAGCTGAAAGGTGGTGGAAGAATAATGAATGTTTATAAAATGATGCATGAACAATCTTTATATATAATCTCTTAGCATTGTAAACATGTATATTTTAACAAAGTTTAGTAGGATGGTCGACTTTTTGAATAAATCGCTTTTTCACAAAGACTTTGTCGACCTACTGGCGCATAATAATGTATTCTGCACTGAATGAATTTCAACGAATCTTTTTCGAACAGATTTAAAACATTTACAGTCATTAGGATGAATCAAATTCCTAAACACTAAACCTTACAGAAAGCAATGTTTGGACAACTTTTAGTGGTGAAGTGCTCATGCCAACCTCTCCATTGTGCTAATGTGAAATAAATCATTAATGTTTTAGCATTTACCTTTATCCCAGCCTTCTAACTTGTCATTTGACAATCTTCTTGACTTTCAGCACAAGAAAAATGTCTTCCAATGTCTGCCACTATTTTTTTTTCAACACTATTTTTCCCCTAGCAGTTTCCTTCAGTGGTGTTCTGTTGCCCTTAATGGCATAATTTCTACAGCAATCCATTTCACTATTTAAATGTTTTTTTTTTTTTTTTTTTTTTTTGATGGGCCCCTTTAAGCAAAGCAGAGCTGATGAAGATACCGGTGTCTGTGGGTGGATACAGCACAGCACTACTGAATGCCGTCTGTCTGCTCTAAACTTTCATTTATTCGCTGTCTGCTGCCTACAGTGCTGTCCAGGTTTTCACAGCTTGTACCTTATACATTATTCACCAGGTCTGGTTCACTGAAACCTGAGAAGTCAGGCACATGAGATACAACGCCAGAACAAGGGAACGCAAGAACAAGGGAAAGTGATAGAGTATGTATAGAGGAAGTAGGAGGTAATAAGACCTGTCTGTGGTACATCTATACATTTGGTTGTGTGCGTTTCTTCACCGTAAGCATGTATATAGAAAGCCTGTGGTGTGTGAATTTATGTGAGTGAAGTATATCTGAGATGCACCGTTTGGTCACATAGTTACGCGCATCATGGCACTGTAAACTGGCCTGTCAAAGAGTCTTGTCACAATTAACATCCTCATATACACACTCCACATTTCATTTACGCTACTCGACATACTATCATATCTAATAGAAAAAAAGTGTTGTTTTAGTATTATTTATATACTTTTGTAGTATTTGTAGTACTTTTGTAGCTTTTGTTTTAATATTTTCAGTTTTTTAATAATGTTTAGGGCCCGAGCATCGATGCTGAGAGGACCTTGGAATTGCTCTGTTTTTAGTTTTTTAGTTTTAGTTGCCATGACAGCGTTTCAAATTTTCTAGTTTTTCATCTAATTATTATTTTATTTTATTCCAGCTTTATTTCAGTTAACACATTTTTTTTTAATTAGTTTTAAAATTAAAACTATTGCACGTCGTTTATCTTCCAGGGTCTTTCCTGCAGACAACTCATTTCATGTTTTTTGCAGTTAGTTGTTTACAATGTTGTTGCGGATGAAATAGAACACAGATAATATAAACAATTTATATTTCATAAGGTTGATTATTAATCACTCAAAACCGTTTCAGTGTGCCTCTGCTTAACCACTGGTCTCACGAACATCTGCCATGCTTGTAGTTTTGGGTCAAATTCTCATCCAAATCACACTGGGTTGTGGGAAATATTAGTCATTGGAATGCAAGGATCCATACTTCAGAATCTACCGGAATCAGTTGAGCATCCAGGTAGTTTTGGCATACTCTCTTCAGCATATTATGCTTTGGGACACATTTATTTTAATATTTAATACTAATTTGGATGGATAGTATGCTCATTGGGACGGAAGGTATGTCAGACTCTGTGTTCTGTGTGTTCTCTTTGGGTCTTAAAGCTGCCTGTGCAGCGGCTTGCGTTTTCTATAGCCCCATACATCAGGGTTGAATAGACTGCATGCTTACCTCTCTGCATGCCGCTCTGCTGATTAAATGACAGGCAGTACAATTTTCCTCAAACAGATCTCTGTGGGCAATGATTGCCCTCAGGCAGCAGCTTTAGGCTTATACTGTAGTACTTGCACAACGACCCCATACCTGAGTCCTCACCCCTCTTTTGACCACCTGAAAAGTCCCTGCTGACCCATCAACAAGGCTGGATCAGGGAGCAAAGGAAAGAACAAACTTGAAAGCATGGTTTTGCTTGGGTTCCTCCTTTAATTCCCCTTCCCTCCTTGCGGTAGGTGAGTCACGGCAGCTGTATTACAGGCCAAATCCCCACAGTGTGATGAGGAGGATTTACTGGGCAGCTTATGAGAGAGACGCACCCAACTCTGTGCTTGAGTTTCAGATTTACATACAAAGAATGGAGTGCACGGAAAAAAGCGGGTCTGAAATAGTAGTGATGACTTAGAAATGCCCCAGCAGGTTAAGTGCAGCAGAGGCACAGTTTAATATCCATAATGGGAAATGCCAGCCTAGTGGCTTAATAACTCTGTTGTTATTACTGATTTTACCCCTCGCTTCCCTTTTATGAGAACATGTTCTATTGTGTTTTGCATGGTAATTTCTTTGAAAGTTTTTGGAAACTGAAAGTGTCCACTTGTAACAGGTTAGAGTCCTAGCTAATATTATATACACTTTTATAATACTGTTACTAATATTAATTAGATTAAAAATCATAATCATAATTTGACAATTTAGGTGCAGAAGTTTTAAGCTGTTTTAAGGCCTAATGTGACTGCACAGGTTTGGTATCCACCTTTTTCCTACACAATTATGGGAGTGATTTCTGTTAAACTAAACAATCAGCGAAAGGTTCGCTATATGAGCGCAATTTAGCATTAATAAAAACTAGGTACAATGAGATGACATTATTCTTTAAAAGTGCAAAAAACATTAAGAAATTACTACCACAGAAACCGTGAATAACTTTTTTTCTATTTTAATATACTTTAAAATATAACATGAATTTCACATGATCCTTTAGAAATCATTCTAATATGCTGATTTAGTGCTCTAGACACATTTCTTAATATTATTAATGTTAAAAAATTCTAAGATTAATGGAAATATCAAAAGAACAGAATTTATTTGAAATAGAAATCTTTTGCAACATTATAAATGTCCTTACTGTCATTTTTTATCAATTTAATGCATAGTATTTTTTATATTAGAATAGTAGAAGTAGCAAAACCATACTGACCCCAAACATTTCAACAATACTTTGTGTGTGTGTGTGTAGAATGTGTATACACTCACCTAAAGGATTATTAGGAACACCATACTAATACTGTGTTTGACCCCCTTTCGCCTTCAGAACTGCCTTAATTCTACGTGGCATTGATTCAACAAGGTGCTGAAAGCATTCTTTAGAAATGCTGGCCCATATTGATAGGATAGCATCTTGCAGTTGACTTGTCTTTTGGGTTGAGATCTGGTGACTGTGTTGGCCATTTTAGTACAGTGAACTCATTGTCATGTTCAAGAAACCAATTTGAAATGATTCGAGCTTTGTGACATGGTGCATTATCCTGCTGGAAGTAGCCATCAGAGGATGGGTACATGGTGGTCATAAAGGGATGGACATGGTCAGAAACAATGCTCAGGTAGGCCGTTGCATTTAAACGATGCCCAATTGGCACTAAGGGGCCTAAAGTGTGCCAAGAAAACATCCCCCACACCAATACACCACCACCACCAGCCTGCACAGTGGTAACAAGGCATGATGGATCCATGTTCTCATTCTGTTTACGCCAAATTCTGACTCTACCATCTGAATGTCTCAACAGAAATCGAGACTCATCAGACCAGGCAACATTTTTCCAGTCTTCAACTGTCCAATTTTGGTGAGCTTGTGCAAATTGTAGCCTCTTTTTCCTATTTGTTGTGGAGATGAGTGGTACCCGGTGGGGTCTTCTGCTGTTGTAGCCCATCCGCCTCAAGGTTGTGCGTGTTGTGGCTTCACAAATGCTTTGCTGCATACCTCGGTTGTAACGAGTGGTTATTTCAGTCAAAGTTGCTCTTCTATCAGCTTGAATCAGTCGGCCCATTCTCCTCTGACCTCTAGCATCAACAAGGCATTTTCGCCCCCACAGGACTGCCGCATACTGGATGTTTTTCCCTTTTCACACCATTCTTTGTAAACTCTAGAAATGGTTGTGCGTGAAAATCCCAGTAACTGAGCAGATTGTGAAATACTCAGACCGGCCCGTCTGGCACCAACAACCATGCCACGATCAAAATTGCTTAAATCACCTTTCTTTTCCATTCTGACATTCAGTTTGGAGTTCAGGAGATTGTCTTGACCAGGACCACACCCCTAAATGCATTGAAGCAACTGCCATGTGATTGGTTGATTAGATAATTGCATTAATGAGAAATTGAACAGGTGTTCCTAATAATCCTTTAGGTGAGTGTATATACAACATAGGATCTTGAGGCCACAACTTCACATTGCATGGCCACGACATAACATAAAGATCACAAGTTAATATGTTGCGGCCACAACAAAACTAAGTGAACTAAAAGTGAACTGACCCCCCAGCGTAAGTTTTTTTTAGAATCACCTTATTCTTTCCATGGCAATGCATCATGCTTGTCATGTAATACATCACAGCAACAGCGCTGTATGACAGATGTATCGCTTTTATTTCGTTTTTCCTTTTTTATTAAAAATAATCACAAACTTGTTAGCTATGCCATCAACTACCTGATATTCCGATTCTCAAATACATGTAAGTGAATGTGTTTTGTCGTCTAAAATCTTTCTAATGATCATGTTAGCTGATCTATAACATGCGATGGCCATGTTAGTTCCCACCGCAATTCAGAGAATTGTATCTGAACGTTCTAAATACACAGATGTGACCATACGCTCCAGGAACCAGCCTAGACTGATCACACCAGTGTGATCATACGCATAAAACAACGTATAAAACTTTTTGTGAGGGTCTGTATATGTCCGTACATTAAGGGTTGCACCGACTAGTCGACTAATCGACAAGTCGACTTTAATGCTCTGCCATGACGCTTTAAGCTTGACGTCGACTAGTCGCTGGCCTATAGAGGGCGCAACAGAATAAGCCATTTCCTGACACGCAGGCTCTGTTTCCAACAGTTAAAAATGACAAATAAATACATACGCAGAGATTTCTCCACAAAACATGTTTGATTATACCATCTGGATACTCAAAATTGGGAGACTGCACGCTTATTGTACACGTAAGTTAATCACCGTTTTAAACTAATGCGCGCTGCATCGTAACGCACACACATAGCTCGCACATCACGTGGAGATTGCGCGTACCTCACACAAAACCATTCAGTAGCGCAGAAATGTATTGTCAACACTGTTCTGTGATTCATCAATAAAATAGCTTAGAACTTGAAGTTATAGCATATATTTCTTAGTAACTAAAACTCACAGCTTCACTATTAGTAGAGAGACGCTGGCAGGTAGAATTAATTCATACGCAATCGCTCTCTCACTAATGCATTCATATAATGTAATCTTTATTGTGCTACTTTATCTGTATCTGATTCAGAACGAGCAGAAATCTGTGAGCAATATAACGACCCAAAGACAAAAGAACTGATACAAAAACTGTTATGTAGGAGCAATAACCTTGTGGGCAGCATTGTCATATGCCATAGCTGTCCTGTGCACAAGAAAACCTGTGTTCGCGTCTCAGCTCAAGGTTCAGGGTTATTTGTTCATCAGCGACTAGTCGACGTTGACTCGACTTTCATCATATAAATGTCGACTTTAAAAAATCGTTTTTGATGTTTAATGTTTGTGAGGTCACAGAAGTGAAAAATCCAGACAAGCTTTACAACCTCTAAAGTACATCTACAACATTAAAAACACTATTAAAGACCATGTTGGAGTTGCATGTCAGAGAAATTACTAATAACTGGAATTAATTGGTTACTAATTGATTGACACATTCCCATGTTCAGCTATGCTTGTGTCATGTTTCCATATATTCAGGGCTTAAATGATTTTGCCACAAGTGAGATTTGATTGAATGCAGTGTCTCATTTCAAATTGAGTTTTATAAGTACAATGGCCCACATGCCGTCTCATGTGACACCAGCGGGGTTACACGGGGGAGACTAATTGGAAAAGTCTGCCGTGAAGCAGAGCAGCAGACAGGCCATGTGAATGTGAGAGGGGGAATGAAAGTACGAGTTCAGGTTTCAGGGGGGACTGTATCAGACGACGCACCTGTTCTTCCCTCTGAACCAGTGCTGGTTGAATGAGGATGGTGGGTCATGTGTCCATTCACCATCTGCTGTTGGCTTAACTCACAAAAAAGAAAAACACTCTCAGGCTGGTGAACAACACTCACTGTACCATCACAAATGTCATGCCATGACTACAAAATAGTATAAAGAAATGCTTTATTGAAATCGGTTTCCTGAACTAAATCTAAAATCTGATTATGAATGTATATCATTTTAACCTCAGTGTCAGACAGTGTGCCCATGTATCACTGACAGTCTGTTCACTGACTGATTCATGCTGCACAATAAAATGACAAGAGCGCAGTATCAGTATGAAAATGTGTATGCATTTTGAGATTAAAAGTGTTCTTAAATTGTTAGTATTTTTAGAGATTAGCTTTAAGCATTTGATGGTAATCTAAATGTAAAAATGGAAGAAATGGACAATTTGAGCAATTAATATCAAAAAGCAATAATTGAAAGAAAAAGACAATTTATATAGTGCCGATATGTTGTGTATCCCGGTCTATTCCAGTTATTGTATCAACTGGTTCAGATAACCCCGCCTCTAAACCACATATAAAAGCATAACAAACAGACAGAATGAGCTAGAAAATCAATAAGGCTTATCAATCATCAGACTACATGAATAGAAATGACTTTGTCAAACGTCACATGAACAAACAAGAAAACAGGTCTCATTGCATCCGCTTTTCGGAGAAAGTGTTAACAGCAGTATGAACTGACAGCGATATATCTTATTCACTTTTAAGGTAATCAGCTAGTTATTTTTTATTGTAGCTGTTTTATTACATTTTAATATCTGAATGTTAGTGAGGAGAAGAAAAATAATTTAAAAAAAAACTTGATACCAATCTGCATATGCGATGGACATCGGTTATGCTCACCTTTGCTCACTCCTTTGAAGGTATCTTGAGTAAAACAGCTCTATATTTAACGAAGCACATACAAAAGACCTGAACCGGATGGATCCTGTTTTACAGAATATGGAAGTTGTTGCGCTTAGCCCATATTGTCCATGAAATATACTTTACTATACAAGAGCATACTTTTATTCAACAAGGATGAACTAAGTTTATCCAATGTAACAGTAAAATCATTTATAATGTTACAAAATATTTATACTTTATATAAATGCTATTTTAAGTTTATATTAATCAAAGAATCTTGAGAAAAAAATGTATCACGACTTCCACAAAAATATTAAGCCGCACAACTGTTTCAACATTGATAAGAAATGTTTTTGAGCACCAAATCAGCATATTAGAATGATTTCTGAAGGATCATGTGACACTGAAGACTGGAGTAATGATGCTGAAAATTCTGCAAATAAATTACATTTTAAATTGTAATGATATTTTATTCACAATATTACTGTTTTTACTTTATTTTTGATCAAATGAATGCAGCCTTGGTGACCATAAGAGACTTCTTTCAAAAACATAAAACGTCTTCTGACTACAAATGTTGAATGTGTATAATCTGGTTGTTTCTGTGTCTTTTTTGTATGTCTGCCTGTTTTGTATGTTGCTGCAACTAAACACACTTCAGAATTCCACTCTACGAGACACCAGCAACATCACAATCCACCTGCTGATTTGGAGGAACAATTCGGGACTATTGCGAGAACATGGTGGCTAACTGGTGGGAAAATGTTGTCTGGGTCTTTTTCCCTTGCTGCGTTAGGTGGTGAGATGGACGTTGAAAGCCTATTAGCAGCTGTGAGATAGTGAGAGAAATCAGTTTTGAGGTGAACGTTAAGTCAGTAGGGACTGATAACCGTGGGTCTGCTGAGAGGTTTGTTGTTTGAAATTAGAAGGAGATAATTTGTTGAGAGAATGACTTTAACTGTGGGTATTTAGCCAGTCGAATCATTCTGTGGTGTGTAATCTGTTCAACGGAATGTTTCATCCAATCAGTTTGCATTCTGTCCTGCCCTCTCTCACACAAACATGCACTCACACTTTGCACATCATAAGGTTTGTAAGTCACAGAAATCCATCACTGCCATTCAGCCGCCTTGCATCTAGATGCCGATCAATAGGGCAACAAAGACTGATCTCCCAATGGGCATAGCTTTAATGGGAGCTTTACACAAGCAACAGATGCAGAATTATAAACTTTTGATGCCCAGTGTTGCACAGACACACACACACACGTTGGGTTTCCATATTGTATATGTCCATAGACATAATGATTTTGATACTGTTCAAGCTGTATATTCTATCCCCTAACCCTAAACCTACCTGTCACAGAAAACTTTACGTTTTTATATTTTCAAAAAAAAAAAAAAAAAAAGAGCAGCGTTTATGATTTATAAGTTTATAAGTTTTCCTCATTGGGACATCACAACGTAGAGTTTACCAGGTATCCACACACACATACACAAATCATGGACATGATTTGAAAAGACTAAATTGTTGAAAGAACAATAGTGACACTTGTACTATTCACGGTAAAAAAAAATGACTGGAATAGGAAATGAATGGGAAATAGAAGAAATACAAAATCCACAAATCAGCCACAATGCAGAAAAAAGAAAACAGCATTGAAGGTGTTAAACTTTAAAACATCAAGAGTGCAACACAGACACACACACCTTCACACACACACAATAAAAAAGAGAGTATTGCAGTATTGCATGTGTGGATATTGTGATACATCCTCAGACAAACAGATATATTTACACTTCAGCATGTTAATTTCATATACACACATTTACCATGTTGGTAGAGTTATGCCTTTGATTTTATTTCCATATTATTTGCACACATTGTTCGATAGTGATAAAATGCTTTAAGTATATATGTTCAGGTAATGTTGTATGATGTTATATGTGACCAACTGAACCGACTATAGGCTGTCATAACTGTTAATGTGCATCTGCAACACCTTTTTGGGGGTTGTCCAGGAAAGGGCACTCCGCTAATAACCTTGTGATATCTGCTCAGCAGGGGGAAAGATTAATAACATGTTGTTAACCAGAAACAGGAGTCTTCATAGCCACATCATTATATGACGGCTCAGTTATCAATCATTTAAAGATGTTATGTTTGTAGGTCACATTAAGGGCTTGGTGTCCCCCCCACCCCTTGGTGTGTGTTTTTTTTTACATTTAAAATACTTTTTAGTTGTGACAAATGTGACAAAGATACAGTTTGGTTTAACCACCTGTTGTTTATCTATCTATCTATCTATCTATCTATCTATCTATCTATCTATCTATCTATCTACAATAAGAATATCTAAATATCCTTAAAACAATATTGCATAAGACATTAATACTTGTTTTCTGTGAATATGCAGGGAATTAGGCTTGTTTTTTGTTTTTTTTACCTCATTGGCAAATAGTTTCCCCCCCCCCTTGTTTTAAGCATAAATCTAACAAAATGTAGTAAAGGTTATGAGCTTAAAACAGGAAAAATACTAATATGCAAAGTAAAACAGGCTTAATTCAAAATACACATCTTAATATCTTAAACATTTTTGTTTGCCAAGTAAATTTATCTTGTTTAAAGGATGTTTAGACATTTTTCTTAAAGATAAAGAGAAAAATACTAACGAAAAAAGACAAAAAAATGCAGGGCGATAGTTTCTATCTCTTTCTGTCATATATTCTACTTCCACACATTCTTAATAACCTCTTCATGCTTTATACACAGGCAGTAGAAGATAGGGACATTGATTTCTTTCTCCTCGTATGAGCAGTATTTCAGTTGTCAGGGACATGGAGAAGAAGTTGTGCTTGAGAGAAGTTATGTATGTTATTAAGGGGATGGCTGTGCCTAGCTTCTCCTGAGAGCTGAGGGATAAAGCTCTTTTCAGCACAAGACCTGATGGAGTTAATATCACGGCAGCTGGAGATCAGCCCTGCAGGCGGTAAGCACGTACATGCATTTCTGTCGGGTAATTATAGTCGGGTGGCAGGGAGGATGGCCAGCTAGGTCTGGTAGCTCTGTCGCTGGGAGATGAGGGACCCTAAGCCTCGGAGGCGTCCATCCTCAGGATGCCTAAGCTTTAGCCCCACCGTTCAGCATTCTGCCTCCAGCATCCTGTGTTTATATGGAAACAGGTCAGCCGTGTGCTAAGGGGTGGGTATAGGAGGTTTGGGGCTTAGTGGAGCTGACAGTCGGAGACAACACAATTACACAAGCTCATACACACAGGCTTATCCAAAAACACATTTACGGTCACGCAAGCACACCAACAAACAAGCAAGCACTCAAAATTTGATTAGAAAAAGCCCTCAACAGACACAGGCAGATAGAACATACTGTGGTGCTAATAACATGGTATTTTCAGTGTCTCCTAAAACCCGTTTGGATGCTATTTTAAAGGTTCCTTTTGTTTTGGATGTCTCCTACAATAGATTTGCATGCATCCGTGGTCAAAAAACACTTTAATTTTCTCATAATATATATTTGCAGCATCACCTCCTTTTTCACAGTGTCTGAAGCTGTTCGATCAAGGATGATTCGTTATCTCTAAACCCCTCCTTTTCCGAGAGCATGTTTGTTGTGATTGGTTTAGCACTTACAGTGCATGTCAGACACTAAGTGTCCTGAATCTGAATTTCAGCTCTAGAGGCTTCTTCAGCACTTGTATTCACAGTGATACAAACAGTGATGAAGGCATCGGATTTACCATCTCAATTCGAGTCGAGTCTTCGTTGTTTAGAAGTGCATGCAAAGTGAATTTGCTATTGCAGCGCAGAAAACAGTGTCATCTCGATATGTCGACAACATGAACCAAACTCTTCCAGGTCTCAGCTACAACTACAGTGTAGTCAAAGAAGACTTTTTTTTTTTTGTTGTAGGCGGCCAATGTAAACCATAGGCTGGCATTATGCAAATTTGTTACAAACCTACATAGGTTTGTGCAGGAAGTAAGACTGGAATTACTGGTGCCTCATTTCAGGCAGTTAAGAATCAATTCTTTCTTTTGGTAGACAATAACTCCATTTATTGTGCACTTTGATCATATAAACTTTTCAGACCTTTTTCATTCACAAACAGCTATATTGCACACTACATGAAAGGTAATATCAGAAAAAGCCTAATAGGGGCGTCTATATTGTAAATGCCTGTTACAGATCTTAGTGTGATTTATATATATATTTTATCAAAACAACTTGAACGACCGGTGAAATGACTTCTCTCTGGTACGTTTGCCAGACTTCTCCGCTTATGCTGCATTCCATTTACCTGGGAAGAGGGATGCCATAGCTGAGAATGTCTTACCCAAGTTGACCACGCTTCAGTAAACAGGTCAGAAAACTAAGATGGACTCGTCCAGGCAAACCTTTGTTGTGCTAGCTCTTTCGGAATACAAACACATAAAAAAGCTGTATTTTGCACAGATAATGCTAAAGTATATCCACAAATATAGGCTGGATAGTACTGTGTGCACCACTGAGTTTAACGAGACACAGACAAACAGAATTGCTAATAAACTATATATTACCACTGTTTCATTACGGTTGATGCGCTGATTCTGAAGTCGGGGTAGTTGTGCTTCCCCCGAGTTTCCCAGTCGCAACACCAACTTGAGGGAGTATTACAAGAATTGTGATTCTTTACATTAACTATGAACCTGTTCTACATCTGACGACTAGAAAGTGTTGCAGTACTTTTTTTCTTTTTTTGCCATTATATATACAGTTAAACCAAAATGTATTCAGACACCTTCAACATTTTCTTACATTATCACAGTTTATTCACTATAGTTTAGAAAATGGTAATAAAATATGACAAGAACTCAGAGTTAAACTGTGTCAGAACAAATTCATCTTGATAATGTCAGATATCTTTGATAGAAAGGTATGTAATGGATTACAATCAACCAATCAGCTGTCAGCTGTTAAATTTAAGTACACAATTAGATAATACCAATTTAGGTCAACCAATTACCAAGCAATGCTTCATTTTGTTCAGTCTGTGGTGTAAAAGGTCGCATTAGCAATTCAAGAAAAAACACTTAAGCAAAACATGGTCAGGTCAAAGTGTCTGAATAATTTTGGTCCCAAATTTATATTAATTTAAACTTGTAGTCCACTGTAAGAAGAATGTTTGGGTATAATATGTCACAGTTTACTTTATTTTGCTATCCTCACTTACATAAATGAACTAGTGTCCTGCACCCACTAGTAAAAAATGATATCTGGTGTCTGAATAATATATAGCATGCCATTGATGTGTTACCAACTTTATATACAATGATATAGGCTATGTATTTCAGAGTTTACCATGTAAATGTAAAGGAGAAATAAACAAATGGTATATATTTGTGTCTCCTTTCCGTTCACATGGTAAACCCACTTTCTTTAAGCTCCTCTCATCTTGATTTTAAATATCCATGAGACCAGTGCAAGATGTTCCCTGTCTGACTTTATCATGCAAACATCATTCCTGGAGCTGATCTCTGTCCCAAATGGCTTGAGCACAGACCAGCCCCTCACTGCTTTACACAAATCCTCTGTCGTTAATGGTGGTTTATGGTTTTTACTGCTAATGCGGGGGAATTGAAAGAAAGGCCCCCGGGGTGTGTGACTGGGCCTCTGGCGATAGTAAAAGAGCAAATGTACATTTTCGTACGTTATTAGGCATTGATTTTCTTCGGATTAAGAGGTCCTGTAACATTAAGCACTATGAATTTAAAATGCACACGGTGATGGCGTTATCAGCTTAACAGAAAGACTGTCAAGTCCTTTTCATTTCTACAGTCTCTTCTCTTGCACTGTGGTCTTTACTGGTCTTTACATTTTCTCTTTTTGTTTTTAATTCTTTAGCTCCCTTTGCCACTATTTTAGCAGCCCAATTAGCCTCTCTATGATCCCAGACTCTGAGGCTAAACCGTAAACTACCCGAGGGCTACTGTCTTTTTTGAGTTGTTGAAATTGGCAAACGAGTCTGAATGCAGTGTGACTGACAGAATGAAACTAGATTGGCATGTCAAGGTCAATCGATGGTTGTTTTTGGCTGTTAAATAAAACAATCTGTATTGTTCTGTATACAGTTCACAGTGGCATCATCCAATTTTAATTGTGAGACCCACTCTGGTGGAGTGAGTCAGGGCTTGTTTATACTTGTGGTCCGCAAGGGTATTTGGTAAATAATCCACAACTGTTCTGAATCATTCTAGTTGAATGACATGTATTGTAAACCTTAAGCGTCATATGAGGACATTTTTTGGCCTGGAGAAACAGGCCATAGAACTACAGTATAGTGCCTGTTATAAAGGCAGGGGAAAAAACCCTGATAATATGTGCAAGCTTTTATATTTGACTTAAATAACAGGATAGTTCACCCAAAAATTCAAATCCTGCCATAATATATGCCGTTTGATAAAAATGGTCACTATGAATGGTTGCACACTCTCAGAAAAAAGGTACAAAGCTGTCACTAGGCAGGCACTAGGCATCTTTGTACCTTATTTACCCCAAAATGCTACATAATAGTACCTTAAAGGTACCTTAAGTGTATGTGCAAGCTTTTATATTTGACTTAAATAACAGGATAGTTCACCCAAAAATTTAAATCCTACCATAATGTACTCACTTTCATGTAGCTTTAAATGTGTATTTTCTTTTTTCTATGGAACAAAAATTAAATAATTTAAATAATAATCATGTAATCATCATTATATTCCAGGATCTCTACACAGCCATACATAAACTTTGTGTAAAGAACAGGCTGGAATTTAAGTCATTTATTCACTGATAATCTTTCCCCTCCAGTGATTTATTAACTTGAGAACTGTTGCAAATAGGTTACTGAGTCAATTAGTTAAACTTGAGAACTGGATCAGTTAATGAATCGTTCTTTTAAATCAGTTATTTTCAGTGAACCAGGAACCTGATCTGGTTCAGAAAATGGACTGAACAATTCAAACATAAACCTTTACAACACTTGCAAACCTTACAATATAGAGTCCTGTGGATGACAATAAAAATGGTCACTATGAATGGTTGCAAACTCTCAGAAAAAAGGTACAAAGCTGTCACTAGGCAGGCACTAAGGTACATCTTTGTACCTTATTTACCCCAAAATGCTACATAATAGTACCTTAAAGGTACCTTAAGTGTATATTAGTAGCTTTTAGCCTTTTTTCTGAGAGTGTGTGGAAAAGATGTTTCTCGTTGAGCAGAAACTGACTCTTATTAGAAAAACAGTGGAGACTTTGGAGCTGAGAGTGATGGTACTTTGTGGGGGGAGGGGGTACATAAGGGATTAATTATGTGTTCCCAGACCCACTCATCCTAAACTCAAATCTTTTATAACCAGACCAAACCTTATGTGTGCCCTGCTATCTATCTATATATCTGTCTGTCTGTCTGTCTATCTATCTGTCTGTCTGCCTGTCTATCTGTCTGATAGATTATAGATTTTGAATGCTAGTTTAACAACAGAAAAAACAATCACTGTGCCAGGCTCATGGTCCAAAAGGGTTGTACCTAGTCTCTTAATGAGCCATGGGTGTGTTTTGAGCGTAACATGCAATAAACCAATTAGAGTCTCATCTCCCATTCCCTTTAAAAGCCAGTTGTGCTTGCACCATGGCGGATTCGCTATTTACATGGCGGAATTTGCGAGAGGAAAGCCAACAATGCGCCTGAACACACCTCGTTTTCAGACCAGCACACCCATGGGCGAACAAATGGGCGTGAGTGCATTTGCTATTTAAACAACATGGCGCAGGACGTGAAAAATGATAAGTGTGTCAGGCTGAAACAAGCAAAAAACACTTGCGTCGCACCTGGTGTCACATTGTGCTGGGTGTATGATAGGGCCCTATATCCCACAATTCTAAATCAGAATTGTGTGATAAAAAGTCGCAATTATCTTTAAAAAAATTTATTCTGTGGCAAAAACAAGCTTCCGACAATATTTCATATCCATGTATTTATTTATACCCACGTAGCTTCATGTCAGTGTACTGGTCACCCTGTCTGGATTTGTTATAATGACTGTCTGGCTGTACATTATCCTGTACTTGAACTCTGTATGAGTGTCGGTGCTTTAGTGAGGCTGAACGGTAAATAATGAAGTCTGTTTTCCTAGAAAAGTGGCAAGTTGAAATAACAGAGGATGAGTAAATGAAAGGAAATCTGACATTAGGTTCAAACACAGCAATGCACTAGCTCTTCATTAGTTTTGTAGGCCAATGAATGCCTCCCATTATCTGTGGATTTTGTGTGCTTAATTAATGTGTGCCTCCTTTTAATGTTTATGCACATTTAGTCATTGTGCACATCAGGAGCAGTTAAAAGCGAATTCATTTATTGTCTTTCTCTCTCTGCCTATCATATTAAACAAATAAAAATGACAATGAACGCTTTGCTTGAAACATTGCCATTGTTATAGCTTTGGCTGGCCTGAGAATGATAATGAAATACAGGTTCTGGAACATGTATTTGCTATTTTAAACCATGAAACAGAATTATTCAGATTGGCGTTTTATTATGATAATTACATGGATTCACATGCAAAAAAGAAAGATGTTTTTAGACTGCATGCATTTATGTAGTGAGGAGAAAACTGATTATATAAATAAATAATGACGGTGGGCGAAAGTTAGTCCGGCGCTTTAAATACACTATATAGTGTCCTTTGAGAGATAATGAAGAATACATTTTCTCATTCTCTCCACTGTTCACAAATCAGATTAATAGCATGTGCAGATTTTGGTGAGGAATTAAATGGGTAAATATTAGGGTAGGGATTTGGCTTAGTATGTCAGTTTATCCATGTATTTACACTAATAAACAGGACCGAACAGACAGATGGAATGGATTTACAGCTACAAGTTGACAAACAGTTTCAAATGTGCAAACTGGATGAGATTATAATGCATCAGAGATTGTATTTAGAAATAAATTACAATTGAACACTGCATGCAACATATAGATTTCCTATAGAGACTTAAAGTTGATTGCATTACTATGACCTCTTTCCTACAGACACCATATTGAGGCATCATAGTTTTCCCAGCAATGGTTTTGCTGTAATATATTTTAATATAAATGTGTGGGTTGACTCATGTAATGCATTTTCAAATATGGTTTTGTGAGGGGGGAAAAGAGATTAGATTTATAATGTATTATAATCACTTGCCTTGGAGATGTTTGGTGAATTTTCAAAATGAATAGGGCATTTTAGAATACCTTTTATTGCGAGTTACTATGGCAACAAAATGCTGCACATCCTCATAAATCCTTGGACATTATGCAACTCTCCCCCAAATTCTCATCCCTGTGTTTATGGGGTGAATCATTGTATATGTGTATGTGTGTTTGTGACTTACAAGAGAGAAAATCTCCTGGCTTTTGCTTGCTACTGATACAACAGTATAGATATGTAATGGCACAACCCACTTTTCTAAGCCCCTGCTAACAGTAAAAGACGTAAATGTTCTCACAGATGCATTAACAACAGCGGCAGAGTTCCAGCTTGTTGTCATCCAAACGCACGAATCAGCAAATCCGTAAACAAAGTTGAACATTTATTCCACAAAGCAAAAACAAAGTAATGAGCTGCAGCCTATTGTAGCTAATACCAATTAAGTTAGGTCATGGCTCCACTTCCAAATTTTCCAATCACAAGTAACTCTCAGCAGTAGCCAACAGTGGATGACAGAACTCTTAATAATGTAGAAATTTTGATAATGTATTGATTGCTCTTCTCCATACAGTACATGCAAAAGCACCATCAAAGTCTCATTAACATCAACCATATGAGCAGTGTGCTTTATTCCAAGTCTACTGAAGTCATATGGTAGTGTTTGTGTTTTTTTCAATGATTGACCGGTTGACAGGGTTCATAAATCAGTGATTAATTACTAAATTACTATAAATCAAATGATTAACATCTTTATTCAACAATTACAAACAATTCAAACTGTCATGGCTTAGTCCCAGACTAAAATGTTTTAACTGACAGCAACATGCACTGACATATCTTAAATTAAGTCAGTGCTAATGTTTTGTCTCAAGATGCACACCAGTAATGCATTTTTTCTAAGGAATATTTATGAATGTTACTTAAATGTCCTAATTGAACTAAGGCCTAATCCTGGTTTAAGCTAAACCCTATCTGTGAAACCGGGCCATAAAGTCAAATGTTTAAGTATGTTGTCTTTCAACAAATTAAGATTGCTATTAAACCTTTAAAATTTCATTTGTAATAAGTATTTTGAAAAAAGTATTCATGTGCATTCAGTCACCTTTTACAGGAAGCAATATCTCCACATACTGTAAACACATAGAAACTAAAGACCCAACATCCTGTGTTAATCAATGCTGTGAAAACAATAATGACACTTTTGTGTCGTCAAAGGAACACTACATGTCTCGGCTGCGTGGCGTGTCCGTTTTTATTTCGGCTCCCATGTTAACAGGTCGGAGCTTGCACACTGCTCGAGCCACGGCAAAAATGTGTGCATGCTAGAAATAGAACCGACGCCTATTTTTCACGTGACACGTAATCGTGTTGGAAAAGACGTTTATATGTCATTTTGACACGAATACATTAATAAATGACATTTTGATGTTTGAAAGTGTCTAGGTTTTGACAAATACAGATATAATTGTAATAAAAAAAAAAAAAATGATTATCGATTTTCAAATATTGCACCTGTCTATACAGAACGAAATATTCTGAAGCCTATTTTGCTGTCAATACTGCCGACGTTGTCTTTGCTGTATCAGTAGGCTATATATTTATATTTAACTTGAAGTATAGGCCTTCCCTGTACGTCACCTAGCAGCAGCAGCAGAGCCGTGTCAGACACGTTTCTGGTGTGCAAAGACATAGAAAACAGCACGCAGCCGCCACGCAGCTGACACGCAACAGAAACGCCACGCTTGCAGTGTGTCGCCGGGCCTTAAACAGTTGAGTTTTACCGTTTTTGAATCCATTCAGCCGATCTCCGGATCTGGCTGTAGAACTTTTAGCATAGCTTAGCATAGATCATTGAATCGGATTAGACCATTAGCATCATGCTCAAAAATGACCAAAGACTTTCAATATTTTTCCTATTTAAAACTTGACTCTTCTGTAGTTACATCGTGTACTAAGACCGACGGAAAATGAAAAGTTGGTGCTGGTATTTATGGTGTTTTTAACACTGGGTTCTGACTACATAAACCCTGTGATGCTCTGCTATCTAAATTTGTTTACATTTGAGAAATCTTACTTCATGTGGCACATTGTGGTGTTCCACATGAAGACAATTATCACATTTATCACAATGTTTTCCCTTAAGTTTAGTATCCATGTCATCTATGCTCCTACCCATCAGATTTTTTGGAGCTGCTGTATCTGAGCTCAGGTGGAACACAAACAGATTCAGAGACTATTTAATTAATTTGAGTACAGTCTCTCTTGCTCTCTTTACCTCTCCAGTGCACCTCTTCTGTTCTTTTTTTCCTCTGTCTCCCTGGACACACTGGAGAGCAATGGGAACACACACTCCATTTGTTTCCGTTTTTGCCTCATTAAAGCTGTAAGCTATAAGCTTATCCCGATTACTCAGGGCAGAATCCCACAATGCCATGTGTAGGTCATATGTGTCATAACATCAAATTGGCTTCATTGTGAGAGGGAATACACTACGCACATTAAAGAAAGCTACTCTTTTGCTCTAACTAGTTTTCTAGACATACCACATTAAGGTCAGATACCAAAATGTGGGTTTTTTATGATAGATAGCCTCTTGAACTTTGAAATTGATGATACATCCAGCGTATAGCGTTAGTTCTGGTAGGGCACGTTAGTCAAGCTCGCATCAGCTGACTGTCAGCTGATCACGTCTACCTATAGGAATACGATGCCTATCACAGCATGCATAGGGTGAATTCAGGTTGATTGGGACACTTTTTCCAAGTCATCTCAATGGCAAAAAGTGTCCCAATCACCCTGAATTCACCCTATATAAGCTCCTTCAGTATTATCAGCTGCTATCGCGTTTCTCCGGAGCTAATTACCCTCCTCCATCCCCAGCTCCTCCACTCGTCATTCAGGATTTAGCATCTGATTCCCCCTGAATCAGACTAAATTCCCGAATTAGGTTGTACATTTTAATATTGACATTAATGCTATCTGCAATACATTGTTGCTTCTGTTCTGTTTACCCTGGGGGGTTTATCACTGCTCTCTCCCTTGCCCAGAACAGAACCATACCGCCAATCTAAAACATGCTAATTGTCTATCACTAGTGATCCTGACAGAAATATATTTTAGGCAACAAATAACAAATAAACAGCATTAATGATGAAATTAAACCGTCAACTGTCAATAGATTTAAGTCAGTACTTTGCAAATACAGGTATATCACATTAACAGTGCTTCATTTTTAAGAAAAGAAAATACTGTGAAAAGTGTATGAAAATGAATTTAGATGACAAATACACTAGAATTCAAAAGTTTGGGGTCTGTAATATTTTTAAAGAGAGAGAGAGAGAGAGAGAGAATGTGTGTCCAACTTTTGACTGGTAGTGTATGCATTAACTTAGACTTCAGATTTTGAACTAATGAAAGTGTTTGACAATGTTGTCATCTAATCTACATATTTACAACCAGGAGGGGAAACCCATGACTAAATGCACTCCAGCTTATCAGCGTAAGGAATGTATAACATTTAGATAACACTTCACTTCCCTGCATCGGCCACCCTTTCCATCATCTACAGGTCATTGGTGTCAATGGAGGATTGCTTCCTTGGGCTTTTTTGACCTGTTAAAACTTGCAGGTTTGCTCTTCTTTCCAGGCACCGTGTCAGGAGTAGTGTTGTGCAGAAAGACACATTTCTTACCGGGCCTGTGAATGCTCCATCACCATACTCCACATTTCAAACACTTTATGCATCTGCACAGTGTCAGCAGCAACAGCTCAGCACACTGCATCAGCTAACCAAAAAGCTTTCAACAAAAGCGCTGTCTGATGCATTGCAGGTGCGGTCTTGTATGACTCCAATCTTCACAATCCCAGAGAAGGGAAAAAGACATTGGAAAAAGAAAGTGCCATAGCAACACTAAAGGAGATTAGAAGGGGGTTGTTCAATTCAATGTGTTCTTAAAATGTTAGACAGGCACAGATTGGGCTCATGGGATCTAAACGAAAGCAGGTGGTCTCTGTTTTTCTGCGGGGTATGTGCGAATTGTCCTCACACACCTGCTTATAAGCACTAATCAAGAGAGACTATTTCTCCCTAATCATCTATTTCATAGTAGAACATTTAAGCATAAATCCAGAATCATGTAAATCTAAATTGTTTTTAACAAGTAGAGAGGATTGATTAAGCTTTAAGATAAATTATGGGTTTTAAAATAACCACGGCTGAGCTACAGCCTGCCAAATGGGTTTTGCAAGTGCACCAGAAGATTTCCAGGTCTTAATTCTCCTAATTAAGAGCACAAAGAAAAATTTAGATGTTCTCTGACACACAGCACATATAAAGACGGAGAAACTGAGAGGTGAAGCACAAAGGGGGAGAGTTTCGATGACCTTTGACCTCATGTAATGGCAGAGCGCATTTACTCAGGAGCAAATTTAAACTCAGAGCATCACATTGATGCTTACCAGGATGTTTCCTCATCATTCCACACACCAGAATAGACCCATTAATTACAGACACAGGAGCCAGAAAAGATTATAGCCTGGCATTGCCTAGCACAGACCTGGGCATGATTCTAGACAAATACATGCAAACACACATCTCAGAGAAACGGTTAAACACCTGTTGTGAAGGCAGCTCCAGTGCAGTCCATCATCAACCTGGCACTCACTATTCTCCAAATAACTTACAAAACCAACAGCCAGATGTCATGGGTATTTAGATCATATGTCTCATACTCTTAAAAGGGAAATGTCATACATTCTTAAATCATGTCACACATTATTTATGTTTTAGTCTTATGTTGTTAGTCTTGCCTTTACATGTACATGAACTTTAATGACATCCCATTCTTAATCCGTAGGGTTTAATATGGAGTTGGCCCACCCTTTGCAGCTATAACAGCTTCAACTCTTCTGGGAAGGCTTTCCACAAGGTTTAGGAGTGTGTTTATGGGAATTTTTGACCATTCTTCTAGATGCACATTTGTAAGCTCAGGCATAGATGTTGGACGAGAAGGCCTGGCTCGCAGTCTCCGCTCTAATTCATCCCAAAGGTGTTCTATTAGGTTGATGTCAGGACTCTGTGCAGGCCAGTCAAGTTCATCCACACCATACTCACTCATCCATGTCTTTATGGACCTTGCTTTGTGCACTGGTGCACAGTCATGTTGGAACAGGAAGAGGCCATCCCCAAACTGCTCCCACAAAGTTGGGAGCATGAAAATATCCAAAATATCTTGGCATGCTGAAGCATTAAGAGTTCCTTTCACTGAAATTAAGGGGCCAAGCCCAACCCCTGAAAAACAACCCCACACTATAATCCCCCCTCCACCAAACTTTACACTTGGCACAATGCAGTCAGGCAACTGCCAAATCCAGACTCGTCCATCGGATTGCCAGACAGAGAAGCGCGATTCGTCACCCCATAGAACATGTCTCCACTGCTCTAGAGTCCAATGGTGGCGTGCTTTACACCACTGCATCCGACGCTTTACATTGTACTTGGGTGATGTAAGGCTTGGCCATGGAAACCCAGCATGCGTTGACCCCGCCCTGTGATTTTACATGGCCTACCACTTCGTGGCTGAGTTGCTGTTGTTCCCAATTGCTTCCACTTTGTTGTAATACCCCTAACAGTTGACCGTGGAATATTTAGTAGTGAGGAAATTTTACGAATGGACTTATTGCACAGGTGGGAACCTATCATGGTACCACGCTTGAATTCACTGAGCTCCTGAGAGCGACCCATTCTTTCACAAATGTTTGTAGAAGCAGTCTGCATGCCTAGGTGCTTGATTTTATACACATGTGGCCATGGAAGTGATTGGAACACCTGAATTCAATGATTTGGAGGGGTGTCAGTACTTTTGGCATTATTGTGTATATCAGTGTTACTCATTGCGCGGCTCGCCCAGCTTTAATTTGCGGCTCGCATGCCAGTAAATAATACGATGAAATGATCATGTAGTCAATACATATATTTCATAAAAACAAGCAGGGCTATAACATAACCCATTAAAAACTCAAAGTGTCTGCTCTATTACAAATAATTTAAAAAAATACCCAAAACAACGGCATTACAAGATGGAAATATAGACTAGAAAATATAAACTTGCTCTGCCCTTACGAAAAGCTTTCAATTACACTGTACTGTTGAATGGCTATAATTAATGTTTAAAATTATTTAAAAATATTACATAGAGACATATCTGTCTTAGTATCAGTGATACTGGCCTTCATTCATAAAAAGATGCCATTGAACAAATATTTAAAATATACCGTCTTTATGTTTTTTCTACATTAATTTGTCAATTTACTGTGAAATTATTACATCATAAAATATATTTAAAACATATAAACTTGTTTTTGTTTTAAAATTGTGATTAATATATATTTTTTTTTAATCAAGTAACAGCACTAAAATAAAGTTTACATTAAAAATATATATTATGCATATACCCACTATCTGTCTACCTTTTGTATTTATTGCATTGCATATTGTATGTTCAGGGATGAGATTAATAAGCAGATATGCTACTTATGACTGGATGTAGGGCCTAACTTTTGATGTTTTCGGGTAAAAGTGGCTCTCCTATTGATTTTGTCCTATCAGTGTGGCTCTCATGAAAAGAAAATAGCGAAGACCACTGGTGTATATGGTTAACTTTGACAGCCCTAAAAATACATTTTGTAAAATCTTTTTTTCCCCTTCAGTTTTCCGCAGACCCTGTAGTGTTACAGCTCCCTTTGAAATCCCCAGATAACATTTTGAAAGTGAAAGTTAGCATGTTTACTGTTCATATCCACTGTACATGCTGAAGTTATACTTTTCCACAGACCTTGCTGTCATTATTAATAAACCATCCCCTGTAGTTGAAAACTTGCTAATTAGTCAAATGAGGTGTTGTAGAACACAGCTGGAACAAAAACCCACAGGACGTCAAACCCGAGGAGATTAGATGAGCACCCATGTTCCAAGTCATCAATGGCGCTCTGGAATCAATTATTGCTGGAAGCTCTGCGAATGGCGTTGCATTGACCTTTTCAGTCGGTTGGAAAGGAAGTAACTTGGGTGATATGTTAAGTTGTGTCTAATAATTCTGCTCTCCATCCAGGGTGGAGAGTTATTACATGAAGTACAAAAATCGACTTGTTCTTTGATGAACACAAATCTTTGAATGTGTCCTGTTCATTTAGCGGCGTGCTACCAGACTATTGATCGGCATACGAGTCAATTCCTCGTGTTCTGGCTCAAAGCGATTGCTGAACTAGACATTTCTTCCATCATGCAGTCCATTACAGTGGGTCAGGGCTCAGCACTAATGCAAAATCACCAGCATACACTCGGGTACACAGTACCCCCCTCCCCCCCCATTTAACTCTTTATAAACTTCCCCCTTTATAAAATTTCCCCTTTCCACACTGTACTGCAAAGGTCTTTAAATATACATCACAGCGTACAGGCAATTAACTCTAAGTACAAATCAAAGACCTGGCACTTGTCTTGTGATGCTGCAGAGAGTCCAGACTGTGACTTTAATCTTGTGTCATCCCATTGCCTTTAGACTGAAGTTCGTCCTGTCAGACAAGCTCATACTAAACTCATAACTCTTACTAAAAGAATCTGATCTCCTCCCTCTTTATTATCAAAGGACAAATGACAGTGCTTTTTCCTGAGGGAAAATAATACACTAAAAACCTTCGCTGATATACAGTCTAAATTGATGCAAGTGCAGATTTCCACAGAATTGAAATGACCGTTATTCCGAGAGTTCTACCTTGTGTGTGTATGTGTGTGTGTATGTGTGTGTTCATGAGACATTTTGGTTTATTTGAGTATGCTTAACCAGAATGTGGTAATCTCAGCTTCATTTAACACATTTTACAGTGTTTAAATCCATTTCACCCAAATATTCAGCAGAGGAAATGCTTTAAAACTTCTTTAGATTCTGTCTGGGCTGGCTGATAAGTGATGCAATAGCCACCGGCTCTCTCAACAGAACTTTGCAAGACATTGTTTTTTAGTTTTCGAACTCCTTGAGGGTCCATTTAGCTGGTTCTTGAAGTAGCGGGCAAAAGCAAAGGGCACCCTGACTCAATCTGAGCTATGTGTAGTGATCCCTGACGTATGTTTCCACCTTTGAGAATGGCTTCCTTTCATCCAAAACCAGAGCAGTTCAGTCACTCTTGTGCTAGATAGTTGGATCTCTCTGTCTTTTATTGCTGTTTTGATTCTGTATGCATGGTCTCTCATAAGAGCTTTGTGGCCATTATTTAGTACAGGGTTTATGGAAAAACACTACAATACACTACAGTTAAAAAGTTTTAGGTCAGAATGTTGTTGTTGTTGTTTTAAAGAAAGTAATGTATACTTTTATTCAGCAATGATGCATTAAATTGATCAAAAGTTTTATGAAGACATTTATAATGTTAAGAAAGATTTCTGCTACAAAAATAAATAAATAATGATGATCTTATAATAATGATCTTATAATGATCTTTTGAACTTTCTATTCGTCAAATAATCGTGGGGGAATAATGTATCAGTTTCCAAAACTTTTCAACATTGATTATAATAATAAAATATTTGAATGATTTCTGAAGGATCATGTGACACTGCAGACTGGAGTAATGATGCTGAAATTATTAATATTTTAATTGTAATAATATTTCACAATATTACTTTTTATACTGTTTCAAAAACTAATCTTAAGGATCCCAAACTTTTGAACAGTAATGTATATCAAGGAATTTAAAAATGTTTTAAATCATAGAAATAATAACACTTTCTATGAAGCCAATGATAATAATTTATAATTATAATATAATAACTTACATTTACATTTATGCATTTAGCAGACGCTTTTATCCAAAGCGACTTACAACTGAGGAGTACAGGAAGCGATCCGTTATGAAGAGGCGTAGAAGCGCAAAAAGTGCCTTAAATACTACGTTTCGGACATTGCTCAGAGTAGCCTAAGCTAGAATAGGGAGGGTGTAGAGAAAGATAGAGGAAAAAAGAATTATAATTTAAAAAAAAAAAAATTTATGATCAGATTAAGTGCTTGCGGAAGAGATGGGTTTTTAGCTGTTTTTTGAATGATGTTAGTGATTCTGCCATCCGGATGGAGGTGGGAAGATCGTTCCACCAGCCAGGAACAGTGAATGAAAAAGTTCTGGAGAGGGATTTCATGCCTCTCTGGGATGGTAACACCAGCCGCCGCTCTTTAGCTGAGAGGAGGCTTCTGGTAGGGGTGTAGACTCGTAGGATCGAGTCGAAGTATGCGGGTGCTGAGCTTGTGGTGGATCCATAAGCAAGCGTCAAAGCCTTGAACTTAATGCGAGTGGTAGCCAGTGCAGAGAGATGAAGAGAGGTGTGACATGGGCCCTTTTGGGCTCGTTGAAGACAAGACGTGCCGCTGCGTTCTGAATCATTTGAAGTGTTTTGATTACACACGATGGAAGTCCAGCCAGAAGCGCATTGCAGTAGTCAAGCCTAGAAATGACCAGGGCCAGGGCTTGGACAAGAAGCTGTGTTGCAGCTCCATTTATACTTATAAGTATTACTATTTTATCAACATATTTATAAAGACTCGTTAAGACCTATTTTGCATTATAAAAACAGTTATAGTTACATTATATTATTTTTATAATTGCTTATAAGTTATGCATTTGCTTTTTCAATGCACATGCTCATACACTGATTTATAAGTATTATTTAGTCAGTTGTATGGTCACATGAATGTATGCAACCTGCATTGCTATAATGTTATTATATTATAGTTACAATGACTTTTTAGTAATGTCAAAAATAAAAAATCATGAAGATGTGCTCATTATACATTGTTGTTTACTTGTAAATTAACAATAATTCCTGTATTAAAATAATGGACAGAAATCCCCACGGAAATCATTAATACAAACAGTTGAAAAAAATTCTCTTTTTTAATGTTACATACTAGCAGAACCTCAACAATATTTTTTAAAGTATAATTCCAAACTGCTATAAGTAATATCATGAATATGTCTGAGGAGATATAGATTTTAACAAATCAAAATTACCATTCATGACCTCTAATGCAAACATTAGCCATTAAAGACATAATTAATTACTAATTGGAACAGCAAACAAGTGTCTCTGGAACTATTTTATATTTGATCATTTATAAATAAGTGTATAATGGATTATGGGCATGCACATTGAAAAAGCAAATGCATGGCTTATAAGTAATTATAAAAAATAATATAAATGTAATTATAACAGTTAATGCAGTATAGGTCTTAATGAGTCTTTATAAATATATTTATAGAATAGTAAAAAACTTACTTATAAATAAGTATAAATGGGGCTATAATTCATTATAAGCATGAGCTTCATAGAAAGTGTTACCAAAATGTATAACATGAAAGGTCATATTTCATTGGATAGATATTGCTCTTTTGTAGTGTTGTTTGCCAGTCAGTATGACTTGCCATCCTGTGTGATTCATTGAACAGCAAATGTTACTTGCTAATAGATAATAATTATTGATGGTAAAGTAGTCACAGAGGCTCAAAAAACCAAATTATGCAAAATAAATTAATAAAATGAAATAAAAAGAAGAAGAAGGTCATGGATAAGTCATGCAAATTCATTGGTCATTAAGGGTTAGAACCTTGTTTGGCTTTTTACAGCACTTAATGTTGTAAAACTGTTAATTTCCTCATTTATTGATGCATGGGTATAGGAACGACTGCGATTCAGTTTTTCCTCAGACTGTTAATTCTTTATGTCTGTCTGGGTTTCATCACTAACACTCACACTGAAAGATTTCATCATCACATCTTCCCCGGCTATTGATTCTCCCCTTCGTTTATTATGAATGTCTTCTGTTTCTTTTTTTTCCTTCTCTATCCCCCTCGCCATCTCTTCATCTCTCTCTATCACAGTCCGAGCTGTATGAGTGATGGATGCAGTCATTCTCATTGTGCTGTGGTTTATAGTCCTGTAGATAACCCACCAGCGTGTCCTGACTGACCTCCATAGTAATGGGTATTAATGAGAGGTCATAAAGCATATCTGGTCTGACCACAGTAAAGTATGCCGCCAGAGGCCTGACAAACCCAGACAAGCGACTGTTTCAGAGTTACATCCTCTCACTTCCCATGCAGCTCCATTAATTATGTGCCGTGCATTCATGAAGATGATGGAACGAATGTTATGGAAAGTGCTTGTGCATCTATACATATAATCCCATGTGGGGACGTAAGGTGAATCTGTGTGCACAGTCTGATTCAAATGTGCTCACTTTCTAAAATGTACCTTTGTTGCTTCTACGATTGTTAGACATTAATAGAATTAAACTTTCATCAGTTAATCACAATCAAAAATAATATCAGATTATGCTTGGATAACAAATTTGCACGATCATGTGCACCCTAGACTTATGTTTCTAGTATTTTACGACAAAAAACAAATAATATAAACTGTGGTATTGGTGCATGGTAATGGTTTTGTGGCTTAAATCATGAACATCACTAATCCAACTAATCAAAGAGTGTTTTCAACAAACCAGCCTTGCTGTGCTCTATGAAGCACTCAGACAATGTGATTAAAATGTTGGCTTAATGTCGAGGAAGCGCACACTGGTGTTTCCAAATAATTACAGGGGAAGTTATCTGGCAGTTATTGGCTCTGGAACCCCTGTGAAGTCATTAGGTAATCTCATTTGGTAATAATGACCTCATTGGCTTGCTCCTTTACCTCCCAACTAGTGTAAGCGAGCAGTTTGGGAATAAATAAAATCAGGATGTTGTGCGTATCTGCATTGTTTTCAATGCAGAAAACAATGCAGATACGCCCCCCCCCATCCATTTTTGTTATACTTTAGTTTTTTTTGTTTTTCCAGCGGCAGTGAATGAAACACCAGCAGTTTTTAGCGTTCAAAGAAGCAACAAAATGCAGGAAAGTAACATGTTGGTGTGTTTGATGTGAAAAAAATATCTTTGCATCATTGCTGTTTCTTTGAGGGCAGAGAGACAGATTCTCCAGAGACCCCACATCTCCTCCTATTAGATATGAGAGCAGGAAAGTGCTCTGTATTTCTTTCTTTCTTTCTATCTTTCTTTCTTGATTATACTGAAATTACAGTATGGCCAATATGATAAGCCAATAATTATGTTCATGTTATGTACGATAAATGGCGTTGACGGTGTTATAAATCTATACTACAAAAGAAAAAAGTGAAAAAAGTATAAAAAGTGGTGTACAGTTGGAATCAGGGTGTATAATATACAGTATGACAGTTACACCACTGTTCAAAATTTTGGGGGTTGAGATTTTTTTTTAATGATTTTAAAGAAGCCTCTTATGCTCTCCAAGGCTGCATTTATTTGGCCAAAATACAGTAACAAATATTGTGAAATATTACAATTTAAAATAACTATTCTCTATTTGAATCTATTTTATATGTTTAATAAACATTTCTTATTAGTATTAATGTCTAAAATAGTTGTGCTGCTTAATATTTTTTGTGGATAAAATTTTTTTTTTTTTCAAGATCCTCTGTGGAAAAAGTTAAAATAAATAGCATTTATTTGAAATAGAAACAAATGTATTTACTGTCACTTATGATTAATTGAATGCATCCTTGCAGAATAAAAGTTTAAATTAAAAAAATCTTACCGAATCTTATTGAATCCAAACTGTTAAATGGTGGTCTCTATATAGAAATATTTATTTTGAAATCTGGTTTATAGTGCTTGAATAAGAAATTATAAGTGCTCATAATAATGGAGAGGAGGAACATCTGAGTCATTAGATAGAGAAAGAGCCCTTAAAGGGTTAAATCAACTGTTATCACTTTAAGTTAGTGCAGAAGGATGGCAAAAGTAATCTAAATTCTAAAATAGGCAAAAACATGCATATTTAGAGTATTCAATCAAGCCTGACTGTTTTTGTTGTGTGATCCTTAACTTTACCTGCCAGAATTGGGAGAGCAGTAGTCATCCATCTTCAGGGCATACTTTGGCACTGTGGATATTAAATTAAAAACATATAGCCAACAGAACTGGGTCATATGCACTTTAAGTGTCGAAGACAGCGTTTAGAAAATGAGCATCATCAATCAAAACTGAGAGTCTGCAATGCTTTGTGAATTCAATAACACTATAGCCCAATTATAAAGGTTGATAGACTGGAGACAATGTTAGTTTTTCAGCAAAATGTAAACTTTTCAACAGTAAACAACAACTGTGAGATTAAACGTTTCCTATTATATCACATTATGTTAATCACTTAATCAGTTAATGTGTAGATATTTGTGTTAGCGTTTAGCTGTCATTTACCTCATTTCTGTCTTCTGGAACAATTCAGCTGAAATACTATACTTAAAGGGATAGTTCACCCAAAAATGAAAATTATGTCATCATTTACTCACCCTCAAGTTGTTCCAAAACTGAATGGATTTTTTTCTTCTGCTGAACACAAAAGAAGATTTTTTTTTTTGTAAATGTCGGTAACCAAACACTTGATGGGTCCCATTGACTTCCACAGTATTTGTAACCCATAAACTATGGAAATCAATGGGGTCCTATCAACTGTTTAGTTATCCATATTCTTCAAAATATGTTCTTTTGTGTTCAGCAGAAGAAAGAAACGTCTCGGTTACGACTGTAACCTTAGTTCCCTGAATAGGGAACGAGACGCTGCGTCACCGCTTTGGGAACGCCTCTGCGTGATTGCGTCATGAAGCACGTGTGAAATCAGTCCAATGGAGAGACGGAACGTCATGGGCGGGTGACGTCATTGACCCGGAAGGTATAAAGCATACCGGCAAACAAACGCCGCTAGCTTTTGTGACAGGATGAAGCAAGACGCTTGCGGGCATGCGGGGAGTATGGCAGGGTGACGCAGCGTCTCGTTCCCTATTCAGGGAACTAAGGTTACAGTCGTAACCGAGACGTTCCCTTTCAAGGGAACTCGCGCTGCGTCACCGCTTTGGGAACGAGAATACCCACGCCCCCCTGGGAGCCGGATGCCCGCCTGTAACATTGTCTAGGAGGCGAGCATCCAAGCCCCCGGTGTAACATTAACGTCGAGTTCGTAGAACCTGACAAAGGTGAGCGGTGAGGACCATCCCGCCACATCACAAATATCTTGCAGGGAGGCCCCTGCCAAAAATGCCTGAGAGGCAGCCATACTCCTAGTTGAGTGGGCCCGGACAGCCAAAGGGGAAGGAAGTGAAATACCGCCACATAAGCAAGTGAAATAGCCTCGACTACCCACTTGCTCATCCTCTGCTTTGAAACCGGACCCCCTCTCGAGGGTGGTCCGTAGCAAACAAACAGCTGTTCTGATTTCCTCCACAGGGCAGCTCTGTGGACATAAGCATCTAGTGCACGAACAGGGCAAAGCAGATTAGATTTTTCCTGGTCTGACGTCAGAAAAGGAGGAGGACAAAAGGCCGAAAGTACTATAGGTCTCACAGGGTTAGTGGGAACCTTAGGAACATAACCCGGTCTGGGGTGCAGAAAGGCTTTAGTCATACCGGGAGCAAATTCTAAGCACGAGGGTGCCACAGAGAGGGCTTGTAAATCCCCTATTCTTCTCAAAGAAGATATAGCCAGGAGAAAGATAGTTTTAAGAGTGAGAAATTTCTCAGGAACTTCTTCAAGAGGCTCGAAGGGAGCCTCGGAAAGGCCTTGTAGGACAATAGCTAAGTCCCAGGCCGGCACCCTGGTGCGTACTGTAGGCCTCAGCCTCATAGTACCACGAAGGAAATGAGTAATTAGAGGGTGTCGCCCCAGAGGCCGCCACATACACCTTTAACGTGGAGGGGGCTAACCCAGCAGAGAACCTCTCCTGCAGGAATTCCAGCACCGCGCTCGCAGGGCAGTTAACTGGATCCCACAGGCGGTCTCTGCACCATAAGGTGAAGAGTCTCCATTTCAGGGCATACAGTTTCCTTGTGGAGGGAGCTCTAGAGTGTAGAATGGTCTCCACAACCTCGGTTGAGAGACCAGAGCTTATGAGCTGGGCCCCCTCAGAGGCCAAGCCCACAGGTTCCAGAGCTCTGGGCGCGGGTGCAGGATGGCACCGCCCGACTGAGAGAGAAGGTCCCTCCTGAACGGAATCTCCAGGGGAGAGCCGTTGAGGAGCGACACAATGTCCGAGAACCAAACCCGGGCCGGCCAGAACGGAGTTACTAGCAGCAGAAGGGCCCCATCCCGGCGGACTCTCTCTAGAACTCCCGGAAGCAGAGCAATCATGGGAAATGTGTACAGGGGCAGCCTCGGCCACTCCTGTACCATGGCGTCCAGTCCCAAAGGAGCTGGAGGCGTTAGGGAGAACCACAGACGACAATGTGTGTTTTCTTGCGTAGCAAACAGGTCCACCTCGGCCCTGCCAAACTTCTCCCAAAGGAGTTCCACCACCTCGGTGTGGAGTCTCCACTCCCCGGGCCTCGGCCCCTGCCTCGACAGGACGTCTGCTTCCACATTCAGGTGCCCTGGGATGTAAACTGCCCTGACTGAGTGCAGTTTCCCTAGGGCCCACAGGAGGATCTGACGAGCCAACTTTTATAAAAGGCGAGACCTCAAACCCCCCTGATGGTTTATGTAGGAGACCACCGATGTGCTGTCCATGCGTACTAGTACATGATGGCCCCTGAGATATGGCAGGAAGTGTTTCAGAGCCTGAAACACCGCCAGCATTTCTAGGCAATTTAAGTGCCACGAACGATGACAGTCCTGTCATAAGCCCTGGGCCGAGCGACCACTCATGGTCACCCCCCAACCTGTAAGGGAGGCATCCGTGGTCAGAGATACCCGCTGACACGGTGCCCCCAGTAACGGGCCTTGGGCCAGAAACCGAGGGTCCTTCCACATGACCAAGGTGCGGAGGCACCGCCGCGTTGCCTTGATCACGCGAAAGGGATTTCCCCTTGAGGAAAATCCCTTGGTCTTGAGCCACCACTGCAACGGTCTCGTGTACAACAGGCCACAAGGAATCACGTTGGACGCTGCTGCCATCAGACCTAACAGCCTCTGATACTGTTTGACAGTGAGTGACTGGTCTAGCTTCACCCCTTTTACTGCTGAGAGGATCGACCCTATGCGAGGCTCTGATAAGCGGGCCTGCATAGAGACCGAGATCCAGCTCACGCCTAGATACGTTATTCTCTGAACTGGAGAAAGAACGCTCTTCTTGAAGTTGAGCCTCAGCCCTAACTTCCTCATGTGTGCGAGAACAACATCTCGATGTTGAACCGCCAGGCGTGCTGACTGTGCCAGGATCAGCCAGTTGTCGATATAATTGAGAATGCGGATCCCCTGCATACGCAAGGGGACTAATGCCGTGTCTACACACTTGGTGAAGGTGCGGGGTGACCGGGCTAGACCGAAGGGAAGCACCCGATATTGGTACGCTTCTCCCCCAAAACCGAACCTCAGGTACTTCCTGTGCTGCGGAAGGATGGAGACATGGAAATATGGTCTCTGATATACTCTGCACTGGGAGCACAGTGCCCTGAAGCGGCGGACCGGCAGGGAGGATGACTCGCGAGGGCCCTTCACGCCCCGGCACTCGGGCGGGGTTGGTGGATTGACCCTGTGAGGGTACCGGGAACAGACGGGCACCGTGTGATGAGGTGAACACTCACTGCCCTGGGCCCACTTCCTCGAAATAATGACAGTCCGCAGATCTGTCTTACTCTTGGAGGGCTGCGCCTGAGGGTGCCGCCCACTGCCCCACCCTTTCTGAGGGGGAGTACGGGTAGCGACACTCTGTCTTTGTTGCGCCCGGTGTGAGGAGCTCGTACCCGGGGTCTGCTGCTCCCGCACAGCAGCAGATGAGACCTGGGGCTTACGGGGGAGGAGCTGCTTGAGCGCCGCAGACTGTTTCTTTGCCTCCTGGAACCTGTCGGTGATGGTAGTGACGGCGTCACCGAACAAGCCCCCAGGAGACAGCGGCGCATCAAGCAGGAAGCTGTTATCTTTCTCCTTAATGTCCGTGAGATTAAGCCATAAATGCCTCTCCGTGGCCAACAGAGCTGCTATAGAACGGCCTATGGATTTGGCCATCTCCTTGGTGGCACGGAGAGCTAAATCTGCTGAGGATCGGAGCTCATTGATTAGGTCTGCTCCGACCTCGTGGCTTCCCCCCAGGTCTTTCAGCAGGTCAGCCTGGTATGCGGCGGCCTGACCCGCTGCCGAGTACACTTTGCCCACCAAAGCCGAGGTGGCTCTTAATGGCTTGTTGGGCAATGTCGGGGTTTTAATGGCCGACGCCGACTCGGGAGAGAGATGGCTCGCAAGCGTCTCTTCCACCCTCGGCATCGAACCATACCCATGCCTTTTCAGCCCCAAGATGTTGCTGTATACTGATGTTTGGGTACTGAAAATTCGAGAGGACATGGGCCGCTAACCCTAGGGGGTCCTCACTAGCGGGGGATTGAAGTGGCGAGTCTTCAATCCCCGCATCGACACTACAGACATCCACCTCCTCAGAGCTAGACAATTGTAGCGCCGAGGCCACCTCCTGGGCGGGAGAAACCGCGGGGCGGGCTCCCGGACCCAGAGAGGCAGCACTGGACCTGCCAGGTGAGGGCAGAGAAAGGGCTGGGCCTGTCTCTAGCCCCTCTGACAGATCCATTTGCGAGCCCCACAACATAAGCTGCCGCTGTGCCTCGGCAGCAGCGGGGCCTGTGCCACGGGGAACGCGAGCCGCGACGCTCTCCTCGAAGAGCGCCCGGCGGGATCGCAACACTCTCAGAGGCAAAGCCTTACAATGCTCGCAGCCGGCCCCCTCGAGAGCCGACTGAGCGTGCTGCTTTCCCAGACAAACAATGCACATCAAATGTGTATCCCCACTCGTGATGTAACGTGAGCAGGGAGGAACACACTTTCTGAAACGCCGTTCGCTCGCCATAATGTGTCTCTTTTGTGTGTCGTTGCAAACTTGTTGTAAGAAAACAAAAAAGTCTGAACTCAGACACAAACACAGAGCTGACAAGGACAATGATACACAGAGCGCTTGCTGAAGACAACAGAAGCTAGCGGCGTTTGTTTGCCGGTATGCTTTATACCTTCCGGGTCGATGACGTCACCCGCCTATGACGTTCCGTCTCTCCTTTGGACTGATTTCACACGTGCTTCACGACGCAATCACGCAGAGGCGTTCCCAAAGCGGTGACGCAGCGCGAGTTCCTTTGAAAAGGAAATGAGGGTTTTGAACAACTTGAGGGTGAGTAAATGGGGGTGATTTTTCAAGTTTTGGGTGAACTATCCCTTTAAATTTATATTATTTTTATGTTGTTTTTAGTTATATTCAACCATCTCTTGTAAGTTAAGATATCAAATAATTCCTGCTTTGAGAGTTCTTTACTTCGGGTGTCTGAAAATCCCTATAGATGCACAAATCCCTGTCGTAACCTCTCAAACGGAATGAAAGCTGTAGTTTTCAGCGTTTAGAACAGATTGTTCATTTCTTCTGCACGGCTCCTATGATTGGCAGCTGACATTCTGAGCAATGACAAGGATGGCAGAGAGAAATATCATATCTCTGAGATAATAATAGACCACAGACTCTTAAAGCTGAGGAGAGAACAAGCAAGATTACATTCTCTGATGACTTTTGCACCGCTCAACACACCCAACTACTAGTGTCTCATATAGTTATTTAAAGTGGTGGGATGCTGTTTTAAATATAGTATGTATAACTGTCATCTCAAATAAAATGGGCATTCATCATTTTTGTACAATAACACAAAAGACAGTATCTTTTTGGGATGTGATTTTGGCCTAATTAATTGAAAGTAGGGATGCATAGAACTAATTATTTTTATAATCAACTAGTCAGTGGGTTGTCTGAACGTGTAGTTGACTAGACAGTCTTAACTCTGGATAATTGGGCTGATTTAGGGTCCACCACACATAGCATAAATCTGTGTGTTAATGAGCAGCTAGATGGTCTGCATCTGAATGTAACCAAATGCTTGATGTTTTTAAAGTTGGCATGACAAAAAATATTTTTCTAAGCAAATGTTTTTTAACTATTCTTCAATGCATTACTTATTTTTTATTTGACCTTGTAATTTTTACTTGATCTTGCGGTGAAACAACAGACTTCTTTTAGTTGACGTATGCAGGACTTCTCCAATCATTTTGATGCTCTCACTGCTTAAACTCCGCCTCTTTCTTACAATCGCCCTTTTATTCAGATCTGCCTCCATCCAACCAACAACCATTGGGTTAAACCAAGTTCCTGTACTATTTTTTTTTCTTCAATAATCTGTTTCACTTAGGCCACGTTCATACAAGCAGCAGAATACGGTTGTCTGTCCTGTATTTGAGCCCTTAATAGGGTTACGTTCACACACAGTGCAGTTATTTACGGGAGTGACAGCCGCATTCTATATCCGAACTCACCTGTAAATTTTCAGGACTCACAACTGCATTCTCAGAAAACCCGCGCTGTGTGAATGGAACTGCACTGGACAACTAGTTGTCTGTCACGCCATACAGTGCGAGAGAGCCGCTCTGCTGAGGGGTTTCGTGTGTGGTTTTGCTTTCGTCAACTTACGAAGTGGGTCACCTGAAGATTCTAGATACAGTCACTGTTCGAGTGCAACGGTTAGAGGGTCCGGCTGGCGTGTTTACATTGAAGCTTCTGCCGGTTAATAATGATTTAATGGATAAACTCACGGCTCAATTGGACTCTTGTCATGTCAAAAGTGATAAGACTTTTCAGTTTTATGGACGTCGCCATCTTTGATACTCTTTTACTTTGGTCACTGTCGTTATGGTTACTGGTAAGAGAATGCGGGCTTGATTCCTGTTGCACGTTCATATTCAAGACGCTACTGTAGTTGCTGTGTGATTTCTAGACTCACATCTGTAACTAAATGCGGTTGTCAATCCCAAAAATTGACGGTGTGAACGTAGTCTTAGATCTATGTCATAATACAGAAGAAAAGATCTGTTGCTACTTCTGTTCATTGCGACTTAAAATTTGTAACTATTTTTAATTTGTCTTAACATGAAATTCATGGTGTGAGACAATAAAAAAAACAGAACGAGACTCAGTGCAGTGGCCAAGTCTCTCACAGTAGACAGTCTCAAAGCATGCTAAGAAGTTCTGATGTAAAAAATATTAAATCTAAAACAACAACTAGAAAAACGATTAATTTGGCTATTAATTTGGTGGATCAGCCATACTGACCCATTAATAATAGAAAGCAGATTTCTTTTGAAAAGTTGTTTAAACTGAGTTAATCTCATTAGTATTCATACAGAAATAACACTTAAGGGGTGTTTGTACAAGTGAGATGATGTGAGAATGCACACTAAAACATGCCGTTTGTTGCATCTCAAAGCCACATTTTGCTCTCTCATTACAAAAGCCCCTGGCTCTGCTAAACAGCTCTCTGTATTTTTGTTAGTGAATGTGAGCAAAGAGAAATATCACAGCACTTGTATGATTTAGAAGTGCAGCAGAAGCAGATGACTGCCAGTTTAGATAGCCACACTGATATTCCACTCCCACTGGGTTTCCGCATTAGCTCAAAGCGATCTCTCACTCTTCCGGTCCTTTATGAGCAGTTCAGTCAGTGGGCGCCTTTTGAACGTGACTGCCGTTTAAGTATTTTCCCTCCCACATCGTTCCTTCTCTCTTAGAGGATTCACACACGAGTAGCGCTGCCTGACAGGGTCTGACGTGATGTCTCTTCACTTCAGCGTGACCTTTGACTTATGTAGTCAGTAGGCACAGTGATAAAGACAGCAGTGATGACTGTGACGTCTGTCAAATGTCATATGACTAGAGCTGTCTGATGCTTCACAAGTCTCAATAGTAGATTTAGCTGTCATTTTAAAGCCACACAGCCCTCTGAGTTTCAGAGCAGATGGCCTCTATCAGTGCTGCCAGTTTTGATGCAACAAGTACTGCCCAATCAGAGCCAAGCACTGCTGCTTTAGCCTGATTGCACTGTGGAGGTTTATACTGCACTTTAAGCCTCTGGCAATAGATGCACTTTCACCGAATTTCATTCGGTCTCACTTTGGCCAGCTGATTGAGTCCAAATGAAATGGAAAATTATTCACAGTCATGAAAGCAGTGGGGCTGGACCTGAAAAACTGTTATATCACAAGCTGCCCAATCTAACTTGTAATGATGTTGTTTTTGGTCATGTTTATCAAGACCTGCAGCTTCTAAGCTCCTGCAAACAGCATCCCCTGCTTCATTGTGCCGTAGATGGTCCTCACTTTCTTTCTGATGGCATTATGGGATCTTTAAGTTGAGTTCAATAAAATTTGACATAGAAAATATTACAATATAATCTTAAGATAATATATATATATATTATATATATATTTGGGACCAGTAATTAAAAAAAAAAAGAATAATTTAATACTTTTGTTCATAAATGTTACTTTTTACACTTTATTCATTAAAGAATCCTGGGGGAAAAAATGATCAAAGTTTCGAAAAAATATTAAGCAGCACAACTGTTTTCAACATTAATAAGACAAAATGTTTCTTGAGCAGCAAATCAGCATATCAGAATGATTTCTGAAGGATATGTGATACTGAAGACTGGAGTAATGGCTGATGAAAATTTTGCTTTGCTATCACTGGATAACAAAAATTGTAGTAATATTTCACAAAATTACTGCACCAGCCCCACACTTTTGGACTTGATCAGTTTGTTCTTATATAGACCACACATTCTAAACTCTTTCCTGTTAAAACAATGAATGAAAAATGCATTACTTTATTTATATTCTTTCAATTTCTCAAAAAAGAACAGTATTTTCTTATTTGTACATGGTCAAAGGATACTTGTTTGGACAATTATTCAGCAACATACTGTTTGCATGCTCTGTTTCATCACTTCCAATCATGGGAAATAGATCACAGCTATCCTCTTGCATTCAGCAGGTCTAATGATTCTTACTAGTATAACTTTCCCTGAAACGGATGTCTCTCAGTGTGCCGGTACTCTGGGGCTAGAATAGTATATCTCTGTGACAGGCTGGGGGGGCTGTGCATATTAATGCCTCACAGATCATGTTTGTGTACATGGCCAGGATCGAGCAGGCAGTCTGGGCCATGAATCCTCATCATTCGAGGGCTCTGGCAGGATGGTGATGCTACAGCTGAAGGGAGTGTGTATGTGTGTGAGGGATGTTAACTTCTCAAACAACCTCCCATTTTGGTGGGAGTGGAGATATCTGACATACCAAAAATAAAATGCCTACTTCTCATAAGTCCTTCAGGCTAATCACATAGCCATAGTTTATTCAGAATTACTCAAACTGTTACTATAATACAAAGTATCATATTTTCTGAGCCAACATTATTTTGTCGATACTGTCTTCCCTACGAAACCCACCATCACCCCAGGATTTATCCAATCACTGCCGAAACCTTATGCACCCTGATGAAATATCTTAGAGAAATGTCCTTCTCCGAGAGCATGCCACCTTGATCGAAAGAGTGAGGAGAGACAGAGCAAGGGCTTCAGGGATCAATTACAGAGGTCTTGAGTTATAGGATGGCTACTGTTTCATTTGCCGTTATTACACTGGAGGATTGTTTGCAGAAACAGAGAGTTTATTAAGCACTACAAAGAACCAAAAGACAGGAGAAAGAGATGGTCTTCTCTGGTTCACTGATAGTAAACAAGGAAAGAGCTCTCTATGTTTCCACCTGTACAAATGAATTGTTATGGTCCACAATACTAGGTGAAATACACCTACATACTGTACATACACTGCAAGAAGACATGACGAGCACTGAACTAGGGCTCAATCTTTTAATTCAGTGGGCCCTATTTTAACAATCTGAACGCATGGTCTGAAGCGCATGGTGGAGGTGCACTTAGGGCATGTCCGAATCCACTTTTATTAGTTTAAATGACGGAAAAAAACAGTCAGCACACCAGGCGCATTGTCCAAAAGGGTTGTATGTAGTCTCTTAATGAGTCATGGGTGTGTTTTGGGCGTAATGTGCAATAAACCAGAGTCTCATCTCCCATTCCCTTTAAAAGCCACTTGCGCTTGCACCATGGTGGATTCGCTATTTATATGGCAGAATCTGAACACTTCTCCAGAGAGGAATCCTTTTATTTTTAATATTTAAATATGTTTTTGTGCTGCTGCGCATCCCTGTGTGTGTAATAAGCAGAGTGTACCCGCATTGTGCACCCGCCTATAGGCATATATTACTAATGCCCCATTTAAATAACACAAAAAATACTTTTGTTGGTCAGTGCCGCAGTCGTTTTCAGACCAGCATGGCCATGGGCGAACAGATGGGCTCAAGTGCATTTGCCATTTAAACAATGTGGCGCTGGACATGAAAATGATAACTGCATTGGGCTGAAACTAGCAAAACAACACTTGCCTCGCGCCTGACGTCGCATTGCGTCGGGTGTATGATAGAGGCCCTAGTGTTCTTAAGGACTGCACAGGGCTTTGTCAGAGCCCCTATAGAGCTGACTAATTACAGCACATTATCAAACACAGTCCTTACCTTATATTATCAAACACCTACAGTGAGGAATCTACATCTGTGTGACCACAGGGAGAGAAAACCTGGACGCACACCAACAGTGTCGGTCGAAGTATTTGTTAATGTTTCCCATCCTTTTAGTCTCATTACAATGTCTTTGTTTCTATAATTGTCTCTTCATTTAGTTTCTCTGCAATCTAGTGATTGAAAACAATCACCTGAAACACACATAGAAAGTTATTGTGAGAGACTGAGACTAACACACACACAGTGCACACACTCGAGGACATCAGGTTCTAATCACGGAGGTGTTTTAATCAAATCCTCGACCTCTCTGCTAATCGCTGGTGACATTACAGTTCCAGATAAAGTATGAGAGGAGCATGCTGGCCTCCCCTTCTTGTTTCACTGTACGTTTCCCATTAACCCTCAGGTGAAGCTTTTATTAGGATTTAATCAGGCCTCTGATTTCTGATCCTGGGAGGAAAGTATGTTAAAACAGCACAGACGAGAGAGAGAGAGAGTGACTACAGTGCCTTTGCTCTCATTTTACTGAATTGGAATATGTATATTCTCTGTATTGCTAAACACTGGCAAAAAGTTAATTGTTTTCATTTTTATTTTGGAGCTTTTTGCCTTTTCTATCCATTCCGAGAATCGAACCCATGACCTTGGTGTTGCTAGTGCCTTCACTTATCCACAGCTGGATCACTGTTGTACTGGCTCAAGGAAAGAACAATTGATAACCAAGATCCAAATAAAACACAAGAAGCAGATCTGTAAATACACAGGTTTGTTAATAGCATTCAAGGTCATTTTTCAGACTGATTCTCCTGCAAATTGAAAATTAGAGCCAAAAGAGGAAGGAAATAGGAGACACTAATCAATTTGAGGCTGTATCAGAGATGAGACACAGTAGGGGTAGTTCGTGCTCTTCCAGGCCAGATGGCCAGTGTGTGTGTGAGGTGTGGGGTGAATCAACTATGTATGTGTGACGTTGGTATTTGTGAACATGAAGAATGTTCATATGTATGATTGGTATGTACAAAATCCTTGATTGATCCTTGATTTTTAATAGGTTGAAAACTATTATGCTAACAGTAAGTGAATTAAGACAATGTACCATAATTAAGATTTATTATTTTTTAAGAAATTTGTTATGACTTCAAGCTTTGGTCTAGGGTTGGAAAATGAAACATTGAGATTGTGATAAATATTTGGTGTGATGAGAATGACGAGACAAAATGCTAAACGAAATATTGCCAAAAGAAGTGATTTATTATACAAATGTGAAAATAAGAGGTACAAAAAAAGTGTAAAATAGTAATAATAATGAAAAAGTTTAACAGAGGAAAAATATATACTGTATAATGCAACAAAAAAATAAGCCCAAAGGAGAAAGGGATTCAAGTGGCAACAAAGGAAAGTTAACAAGTTTGTTTGCCCATATAATCTTTAAAGTATTAGGTTAACTTATTTGGCTTGTTGTCCACTGATGAGAGGCTTGATGAAGCAGCTTCAACTCGAGCTCTGATATATCCCCACAGTGAATAAATATAGGATATGATTACATAGGGCAAGGTACCTAAGATGAAGGTTGAGTTTGGGGAGGTGGTGGGATGCTGGAACAGCTGAGAATGAAGAGAGGTGAGCAGCTGCTTATATACTCTGGCTGTTGATTAATCTATTAACTAACAAAATAAAAGTATGGAATTTAAAAGTCTTCAGCATTTACATGCCCTAACTGAACTATACTTGCTGCCAAAACACAAAACTTACAGAGGGTGGCGCTCACTTCTAACCTATTGTGTCTAATTATCAAAGTCTCTCAGTTTTGTATGATGTAAGTCACGTGACACCTAAACACCCCCCAGGCTAAGAAATTGACAGGGAGTGAGGGAGAGAGAAGAGAATACACAGGCACACCCACAAGGATATAACAAAATTAATTATTTGTATTCATGCATCAATTGATCAAAATTGACAGTGAAGAAATTGTTACAAAGGAACTTAGGAACTTTGCTGCCGTACCATGGGTGCAGCGGCGCAATGATATTACGCAGTGCCTGAAAAAAGTCCCCAGCACGCTCTCTGTGCAAGCAGGTTGTCACGTTGGTTATGTTGACGGAAGTTAGCCTATTTTCAGGCGCTGCATAATATCATTGCGCCGCTGCACCCATGATATGGCAGCAAAGTTCCCTTATTATTACACAGGAATTAGAGTATAGTTCCTAGCCATATCGGTCTAGAAAATTGCAACTTTTCATTTTCGGCCGGTCTTAGTACTATGTAAATGGAAAATGTTGGTGTTATTTTGTCACTTATTGAGCAGTAGGCTAGATGAAGCCGTTTACCTCCAGTCTTTGTGCTAAGCTAGGCTAGCGGTGGGTGCGTCAGACAGAGTTATGGCACGCACGGAGATAAAAATGGTATGTATGGACTTATCTAACTCTGGGGGATACGGTGAATAAGCTAAAGTCCCAAAAAGTCGGCGTGTTCCTTTAAACTTTCTATTTATCAAAAAGAATCTTGAAATAAATGTATCACAGTTTCCACAAAAAAAATTAAGCAGCACAAGAAATGTTTCTTGAGCAGCAAATCAGGATATTAGAATGATTTCTGAAGGATATGTGATACTGAAGACTGGAGTACTGATGCTGAAAATTCAACTTTGACAAATTATATTTTAAAATCTATTAAAATAGGAAACAGATATTTTAAATTGTAATAATATTTAACAATTTTGCTGTTTTTACTGTATTTTTTTAATCAAATAATTGCAACCTTGGTAAGCATAAGAGACATTTGAATGACTATAAATAAGAAAACAAAAACTTTTAGAGTAGTGGAAAATGTGACATTATGTAAAACTTACATTTATGTAAAACTTAAAAATGGCTCTTGCTCTTACACTTGGATTTAAACCTTGTATTATATGGCAATTCTTAACAAAATTACCAGCCAACTGCAAGTAAATCTGTTTTATTTACTCTAGCCACTTTTTATTATTTGGTGTGAGTGTAAATGTTAGACACTGATTATATGGATTGTGTGTCTGTGTGTGTTCATGTGTGATTGTGTCAGTCTCTTCTGTGTGACATCTGAGAGGTGAAGGATTCAGACAGCTGTAGAGTATTGTTTCAACCTGAAGCCCTTTGTGCCAAGCCACAGAATAGGTATTTTATTCTTGTCAGCCTCAGGGCATCAGATCAGAAAGGAACATCACACACACACACACACACACACACATAGAATGTCTTTTTTTGATGTCATCTGACAGTAGTATAACGGCAGAGGGTTTTTGGGGGGGCTTTGAGTGTCTGTGAGAAAGTGTGTGTGCATGTCTGATTCCCTGACTGAGAACATCACACTGTTTATGAATAGGCGAGATTGCATTCCACTTTTTTCTTCCACACGCAGATAAGCACCCACTCTCAGAAAGCAAAACAGAGAGAGACAGATACTTTTCCGTGCTGAGGGGCTTGAATTGGCAGATGTTGTCTGGGCAGATGGACTTTAAATGTGTGTACATGCTTCTGTATGTGTGCGTGTGTATGTGTGTGTGTTGAATTACAGTCCAGACGACTAACAGATGGAGTGGAGCGGTGTTATTTTACATTGTTTTATAGAAGGTCAACGGGTCATAGTGCATCTCACACAGTCTCTGAAAGATACACTACCAGTTTTTAAAAAAATATTTTTTAATGTAATGTAATATAATGTTTTTTTGTGGTTTAATGTTTTTGAAAGACGTCTCTTATGCTCACCAAGGCTGCAATTATTTGATTAAAAATACAGTAAAAACAATAATATTGTGAAACATTTTTACAATTGAAAATCTATTTTAGTATATTTTAATTTATTCCTGTGATGGTAAAGCTGAATTTTCAGCATCATTACTCCAGTCTTTAGTGTCACATGATCCCTCAGAAATCATTCCAATTTGCTGATTTGGTGCTCAAGTAACATTTCTTCTTATTATTAATGTTTAAAACAGTTTTGCTGCTTAATATTTTTGTTGAAACATTGATACAGTTTTTTTAGGATTCTTTGATGAATAGAACGTTCAAAAGAACAGCATTTATAAAATAAAAAAATAGAAATGTCTTAAATGCATTCTTGCTGAATAAAAGTATTTTCTGTTCCCATTCAGTCGGTCACTCTCGACGCCACGTCGGAGTACCGACGAATAGGAATCTCGCTCGCAAGAGCCAATCTACTTCGAGTGAAACTAAACGAGCCAATGCACATTGGCATGCAATGATTGCACCAGGTGCTCATGCCACGCAGCGCGGGTATAAATGAGACACAGGTGTTTGCATCAAGTTAGCTTTTTGCTTCGGAGCCGAGTGGTAGATGGTTCAGCCAGATATCACTCTCTACTTCGCAGTCCTGACTGAAAAGAAGCCTGCCCTTTTGGAAGCGATCTCTTCAGTCGGTGTTGGTGTGACGGCACTGCAGCGGGTCGTGTGGTTCTGTGATCATCTCTCTTTCTCTTTTCTGAGCAAACACAAAGGCTGTTCTCACAGCTGGTTCGGTGCGCTAGGTGGAGAGCGCTGAAAAGCCGTTCTTACGGCTGGTAAGAGAGCGCCTTCGTGTGAGAGAGAGCGCGCACGTCAGGCTGCACTATCCCCTGACTGTGTCGCCGCGACCCCTCCCCCTGCGTGCTTCAGCACCAAGGAGAGCGTCCTTCTATTAGAGCAACACAGATAGAGCTTGCGTCCTTTTCAGGATGACATTCTATCTGTGTGTTTCTGGATGCGGTGGTTATCTGTCACCGAGGGATGGTCACAAGCGCTGTATCTCGTGTTTGGGCGTTCAGCACGCTGAGGCAGCGCTGGTGGATGACTCATGTTCTCACTGCGGGAACATGACCATCTCGGAGTTGCGGTCGAGACTCCATCTCGTAAGGGGTGGAGTCCCCGTGCCTCTGCCTCGATCTAATCCTCCACAGAGGGTTACTTCAGGCAGTAGCACGGGTGATCTGAGGGTTACGGTGAGCGCGCTTCCCCCAGGGAACCAACCCCCGGGGAACCCTCACTCCTCCCGCACTTCGCAGCCAGTAGAGCTGCCGTTGGAACGCGGTGGGCCACCCACGAGGTGTGTACCATCCGTATCCTTCGGGGCTCCTCTTGACGATCAGATGTCCATCGCTGCATCGGAGGGAGGGTCAGAAGTTTCTGGAGATGACGTGTCGGCGCAGGGGGCTCCTTCGGGAAGATCCGCTGTGCCCGATACGGATCCGGAAATGATGGCCATGCTTTCCCGGGCCGCTGAGAGAGTCGGGCTCGTGTGGAACCCTCCACCGTGTCCCGAACCCTCAAGGCTGGACGATTGGTTTCTCGGGGTGGCCCGTGCTGGTTCTCAGCGCCCCACCCCGGTTCCTTTCTTTCCGGAGGTGCATGACGAGCTCACTAGGTCATGGACGGCACCTTTCACTGCCCGAAACCGGCCCAGTGGCTCCTCCTCCCTCACCACCCTCGATGGGGGAGCGCAGAAGGGTTACACGCAGGTTCCTCCCGTGGAACGGGCCGTTGCCATGCAACTGTGCCCTAACTCCACTTCTAGGGGGAACCCGTGTCTCCCCTCCCGGGCCTGTAGGTACTCGTCCGATCTGATCGGAAAGGCCTACCAGGCTTGTGGGGATGCTGCCTCCTCCTTACACGCTATGGCGTTGTTGCAGGTCCATCAGGCCCAGGCACTGTAGACCTTGCACGAGGGTGGTCACGATCCCGCAGTTCTCCAGGAACTGAGAACCGCAACGGACCTTGCGCTTCGTGCGACGAAGGTTACGGCGCGGGCAGTGGGTCGTGCGATGTCCACTATGGTGGTCCAGGAATGCCATCTCTGGCTGTGTCTGGCTGACATGAGGGAAACCGACAAGATCAGGTTCCTTAATTCCCCCGTGTCCCAGACCGGCCTCTTCGGCGAGGCGGTCCAGAACTTCGCCCAGCAGTTCACGGCCGCACAGAAGCAGACTGAGGCGATCAGTCACATCCTGCCACGGCGGACAGCTGCTGTCTCCACCCCGCCGGCAGCGCCTCAGCCTGCTCGTCGCCGAGGGTGGCCGCCTGCGTCTGCCTCCGCTCCCGCGTCGCAGCAGCAGCCTCCACCCAAGCGACGTCGTGGACCCGGGCGTAAGCAGGCCGCCCCGCCCGTCCAGGCCTCTGCCAAGAGGGGTGGCAAGAGCAAGGGCAAGCGGCCCTGAGACGGGCGACCTGGAGATGGGGAGGACTGCTCTTCTGGAGACGGTGACCGCACCGCTCCATCCCCCGGAGGAGGGCCGGGTGGAGAATCTTGTGTTCCGTTTTGTTTCTGTTCCGCCGCTGGGCCCAGCCCCAGCGGTACCCAAATTCTCAATAAAAGAGCAGTTTCCCCTATCTCCGGGTCCCCAGGGGGCTCGGAGGGTTGTGGCCGGTCAAACCCCGGACCACACTCATCCTCCCCCTTCGCCAGCGGGCAGCAGTGGACGATCCCCTCACGGTCCTTCTGCCCACCTGTGGAATCAGGTAAGTGTTGCAATGCACACTCACACCTCGCTGCGGGCCGCCTCCACGAGACAGCCGCCACAGCCCGGTACCTGCATTCCACCTCGCTGCCCCACGGTGGGTACGCCGGTGGTCCCTTTGGTCCCGCTTGCACGATCTCTGCGAGCCTGGCTAGCGCTCCCCAGTCCGTCTCGCTGGCTCATTCGGACCATCAGGCTCGGCTATGCGATTCAGTTCGCCCGGCGTCCCCCCAGGTTCAAGGGCGTCCGCTTCACTTCGGTGAACGCCGCAGACGCCCATGTCCTGCGTGCGGAGATCGCAGTCCTACTGGAGAAGGACGCGATAGAGCCGGTCCCTCCAGCCGATATGAAGACAGGCTTCTACAGCCCGTACTTCATTGTACCCAAGAAGACCGGTGGGTTACGGCCAATCTTGGACCTGCGAGTCTTGAATCGGAGCCTTCACAAGCTACCGTTCAAGATGCTCACGCAGAAACGCATCTTCGAATGCATCCGTCCCCAAGATTGGTTTGCAGCGATCGACCTGAAGGACGCGTACTTTCATGTTTCGATTCTTCCTCGACACAGGCCGTTTCTGCGCTTTGCGTTCGAGGGTCGAGCATATCAGTACAAAGTCCTGCCCTTCGGGCTGTCCCTGTCCCCCCGTGTCTTCACGAAAGTCACGGAGGGGGCCCTTGTGCCCATGAGAGAACAGGGCGTTCGCATCCTCAACTATCTCGACGACTGGCTCATTCTAGCACAGTCCAGGGATCAGTTGTGTGAACACAGGGACCGGGTGCTCAGACACCTCAGCCAGTTGGGTCTTCGGGTCAACTGGGAGAAGAGCAAACTCGCCCCCGTGCAGAGGATCTCTTTTCTCGGTATGGAGTTAGATTCGGTCGGACGGACAGCGCGCCTCACAGAGGAGCGCGTCCAGTCGATGCTGAACTGCCTGAACACGTTTCAAGGCAGGATGGCGGTTCCACTGAAACAATTTCAGAGGCTCCTGGGGCATATGGCAGTCGCAGCGGCAGTAACACCGCTAGGCTTGCTTCATATGAGACCGCTTCAGCATTGGCTACACGGCCGAGTCCCGAGATGGGCGTGGCAACGCGGCACTCACCGGGTGAGCATCACACCGGCCTGCCGCCAATCCTTCAGCCCATGGTCAGACCCCTCGTTCCTTCGGGCCGGAGTGCCTCTGGAACAGGTGTCCAGGCATGCTGTGGTCTTCACGGATGCCTCTGCCATGGGCTGGGGAGCCACGTACAACGGGCATGCAGTGTCAGGGGTTTGGACGGGCCCGCACCTGCATTGGCACATCAACTGCCTCGAGTTGCTAGCAGTGCATCTCGCTCTGAGCCGCCTCAAAAGGCTGCTACGGGGCAAAGATGTACTGGTCCGCACGGACAACACCGCGACCGTTGCGTATATCAACCGACAAGGTGGTCTACGCTCCCGTCGCATGTCGCAACTCGCCCGCCATCTCCTCCTCTGGAGTCAGAAGTGTCTGAGGTCGCTTCGGGCCATTCATGTCCCTGGTGTGAGCAACCGTGCGGCCGACGAGCTTTCACGAGCTGCGCTCCCAGGGGAATGGCGACTCCACCCCCAGGTGGTTCAGCTGATTTGGAGACAGTTCGGGGCGGCACAGGTCGACCTGTTTGCCTCCCCAGAAACGTCCCACTGCCAGTGGTTCTATTCGCTGACCGAGGGTACACTCGGCACGAATGCACTTGCGCACAGCTGGCCCCAGGGGCTGCGCAAATATGCGTTTCCCCCAGTGAGCCTACTTGCACAGACACTGTGCAAGGTCAGGGAGGACGAGGAGCAGGTCCTGTTGGTGGCGCCTTACTGGCCCAACCGGTCCTGGTTCCCAGAACTTATGCTCCTGGCGACAGCCCCTCCTTGGCCGATTCCTCTGAGGAAGGACCTTCTGACTCAGAGACGGGGCACCCTGTGGCACCCGCGTCCAGATCTGTGGAAGCTTCATGTCTGGCCCCTGGACGGGACGCGGAGGTTCTAGGTGACTTACCCCAAGAGGTAGTTAACACCATCACTTCGGCACGAGCACCGTCTACAAGACAGGCTTATGCTTTGAAGTGGAACCTGTTCGTTGAGTGGTGTTCTTCTCGCCGAGAAGACCCCCGAAGATGTTCGATCGCGTCTGTGCTTTCCTTCCTGCAACGAGGGTTGGAGCGTAGGCTGTCGCCCTCCACCCTCAAGGTCTATGTTGCTGCAATATCGGCCTATCACGACCACGTAGAAGGTAAGACAGTTGGGAAGCACGACCTGGTCGTCAGGTTCCTCAGGGGGGCGAGACGGTTAAATCCTCCTCGACCCCCCTCCATACCCTCTTGGGATTTTGCTCTGGTGCTCCGAGCACTTCAGAATGCCCCATTTGAGCCCTTGCGGTCAGCAGAGCTTAAGATTCTGTCTATGAAGACTTTGCTGTTGGCCGCACTGGCCTCCATCAAGAGGGTAGGGGACCTTCAGGCATTTTCGGTCGACGAATCGTGCCTAGAGTTCGGGCCGGGTGACACCCACGTGGTACTGAGACCCCGGCCTGGCTATGTGCCCAAGGTTCCTACCACTCCCTTCAGGGACCAGGTGGTGAACCTGCAAGCGCTGCCCCTGGAGGAGGCAGACCCAGCCCTAGCTTTGCTCTGTCCCGTCCGCGCTCTGCGGATCTACGTGGATAGAACTCAAAGCTTCAGGACCTCAGATCAGCTCTTTGTCTGTCACGGAGGCCAGCAGAAGGGAAAGGCTGTCTCCAAGCAGAGGATGGCCCACTGGATAGTGGATGCCATCACCTTGGCTTACCAAGCACAAGGTGTGCCCTGTCCGCTCAGGGTGCGAGCACACTCTACTAGAAGTGTTGCATTCTCCTGGGCGCTGGCACGTGGCGCCTCGCTGTCAGACATCTGTAGAGCTGCGGGCTGGGCGACACCCAACACGTTCGCTAGATTCTATAGTCTACGTGTGGAGCCAGTGTCCTCCTGTGTTCTCGCCTCAAACGGGTAGAAGCACTGAGAGGCCCTGGCTCTTGTCGGCTTGCTGCGCCCCGGCGCTTTTATTCTCCAGAAGCAAACTCTGTCGAGTCCTCCATCTCCCTCGGTGCCGGACGTGGCGGAACGTCTGGCATCAGGCCCCTTGCCGCTGAATCCTTGAGAACCGGTACTGGGCTGGGGATATATGAGTGACTCTGCGGGGATCCCATATATTTTTCCACGGTCGCTCCTACGGGAAGCCCGTGTCTTTCCCTTGGGAGAGCCTTCCCGTCACTGGGACTGAGCCCCCTCTCTCCATTGCGGGCTACGGCTCAGCATTGTACTCCACATAACTCCTTCGGGGTACGATGTGGGCTCCGCAGCGTTCCCCTCACTAGGGCACGCTTTCCCAGTGTTATCCAATACTCACTGAACGGGTCATGCGGAACAGCAGTGATGGACTTCTCTGTGTGAGCCCCGTCTCATCAGGTAAGAGAGCTCAGGAGGCTAACACAGGGCACTGGACGGGGGCAGAGGCCATGGCGCTTTGGTAGGGATTCCTATTCGTCGGTACTCCGACGTGGCGTCGAGAGTGACCGACTGAATGGGAACGTCTCGGTTACGTATGTAACCCTCGTTCCCTGAAGGAGGGAACGGAGACGCCACGTCCCGTCGCCATGCCCTCTGCACCCTGCTGGGGTGCCAGTCTACCTACTCGGCTCCTCAGCAAAAAGCTTCAGGGAACGAGGGTTACATACGTAACCGAGACGTTTTTTGTATTTTTTTTTAATTTTTTGTATTTTCTATCAGTTCCTTCTGAAAAGGTACTGCCCCAGTGACAGCTTTTGTACCTTTTTTCTGAGAGTGTATATGCTATTGACATGGCGCTTTGGTAGGGATTCCTATTCGTCGGTACTCCGACGTGGCGTCGAGAGTGACCGACTGAATGGGAACGTCTCGGTTACGTATGTAACCCTCGTTCCCTGAAGGAGGGAACGGAGACGCCACGTCCCGTCGCCATGCCCTCTGCACCCTGCTGGGGTGCCAGTCTACCTACTCGGCTCCTCAGCAAAAAGCTTCAGGGAACGAGGGTTACATACGTAACCGAGACGTTTTTTGTATTTTTTTTTAATTTTTTGTATTTTCTATCAGTTCCTTCTGAAAAGGTACTGCCCCAGTGACAGCTTTTGTACCTTTTTTCTGAGAGTGTATATGCTATTGACTTCAGCACAGACTGACATTTTCTTATTATAGAGACAGTCATCACTGATCACTGATCTAAGTTTTCTATGTATTATTGTGCATCATTATCAGAAGCGAACCGCAAACACTGTTACCAATCCATTTTACTTACATAATTCTGAGTGAAGCAGGGTCTTCAACAAGAAAAAATACAGGACAGGACTTGATTTGATTTGATCTTAAAAAGCTACATACCACAAGTCGTCAGGTAGATGGAGGGGAGGGGTTAAAAAGGTAAAAAGGAATTTATGACTTCATTTGAGGCATTTCAGAGGCAGAAGTTTGGATACGTCTTGATAAAAGATTATTACATTTTGCTTGGCATTGTGCACAATTTGAAGCTATCCTTTTCACTATGTCCAACAAATACAGACTGGAAGTCATTCATTTCTAATGGAAAGTAATACAAGAGATGCATGGAGTTCCTGCGTATGGGAAATTTTTGGGTCATGTGCGACCCAATGTGATACATTCTAATCAAATCTATGAGCGTTAGGTGAGAATTACTAATTATTATTTCTGTAAAATGGGCAGAAATAATTATTAAATAAATGTTTACATAATACTTTTCCAGCCCTAGAAAACCTACTGTGCTTTTTCTTTCACATATTTGTTTTGTGTGAATATATACATACATTTAATATTCATTAATTTTACCAAAGCAAAGGCTGCTTCACGACCGATTTAAAAACTTCTGCGTGACTGCCACTAGGGGGCGAAATGCGACAATCGTACGCTAATGTTGAAGATGGTGGAAAAGCGACTTCAGCCATTTCATATTTTTAGCCTTGGTCTGATCCAGCATGACTTTCATGACCAAATGACATCACCTCCTGCTGCTAGAGGCTCTGAGGATGCAGTCTCCTCTTAGGCTCCCTTAAAGACAACCATCTTATTAGCACTGTCCTTACACACACACGCACATACAAAAACACATGCACATGTACGCCCCGCCCTCGCTCTAATACAACCCATCTCTTGTTTTTAATTGGCTCTCATTATAAACCAAACTGCTGGTGAAGTTCAGCAAGTCTCCAGAAATGTTAGTTAATGGTGGAATGTGTTAGAAAGCCAGCAATTAGCCGCAGCTGACAGGCGAGAGCAGAGCCGTGCCGTCCGCTTTGATGACTCCCCTGTTTGGCCAAGATGACTGTTTGTTTAGGCTGCAGGGATCCAAAGGGACGGGCACTGTTTCATTTAACATAAAAAACAGCCTAAAACAAAAAACAGGTTCCTTATAAACAGCCTCTGTGTTTTGGCAGACCTGCAGAAATAGGGATGATTAATTCACATGCCTGTCAGTGCTGTGGGGTATTCAAATGAAAGATTTTTTTTGTGGAGCAAGGATTTCAGAGCTGTGGATAGTATCAGACTCTTTGTTTTTCTTTGTCTGTTTGTTCTACTTTCTCTCTTTTTTTCATTTATTTTTTATTTCTCTTATGGAATCTACATTTTGACTTTTAAAAGTTTACATATTTTTGTCAAGTTATTTTTTTTTTTACAGATTTAAAGGTGCTGTGCGCAAATGTAGCTGCTGATTTTACTCATTTCAACCACACACACCCTCTTTGCAAAACCCCGCCTCCAAAGACATGCAAAATGATACAAAATACAATATGAGACAGTTTTCTAAATGGCTTCTGATTAGCATTCCTGTAGCTCAAACAGTACAGCATGGTATTACATCACCTTTAAAGTCACCATGACATCATAATTGGCAATTCGTTTTTCATTTTTTTTGGATTATTGCAGTGTTTATTCTAAATTAATCTGTGCACATCATTATTTTTTATTTTATTTACTTTGCCCTAATAATCTTTAATCAAAATACCAACAGCCACATCTCTTCTCTTCTCCGCCCTATAGTATATGTATAATTTTTTTGCTTGTTTGAAAAAGTTTCACAGTTATATGACACAAAAGTGAAGAAAAGACTATCACAACTTTAATTTAATGTTGACTTTTGAGTTTTAGTATTAAATACCAGTGTTAATTTCGTTGTCATCATTTGTCAACATCATTTTTTCACTGACAAAAACAAGATAACTAAATAAAAACCAGTTCTGAATGACAAAAACTATGACGGAAATCTATTGACGTTTTCGGATGATTTGGGAAGAGATCCAGGCAGAACTGTTGTTATCCTCTTGAACAGACAACTACACACAAAATGATGTCAAAATATCTATTTTGGCAAGTATTCACGTAAACACAGTCGGATATGTCACAGTGAGCGTAAACAGTTGGGAGAATACCGGATGAGTACAAGTGTATTGGATTCGTGCATTCAGCTTTAAAGTGACAGCAGTCTAATAAACCTGCTGCTGTCCATCATTAATGTTAATCAAACAACAAAAGAAAAATAGAAAATCACTCAATGCTCTTGACTGAATATCTTTAATAGCTTTAATAAGAATCTATCTATTTTTAATGTATACAAATAAATATGTCTGCTTGAAAGAATGAAGAATGTTATATGTAAGTTGTTATAAAGAATGCATATATCATTAATTGAAGAAAAGACCATGTTCTTGTTTCTTTATGAGAAAGGTTTATATTTAATTTTAAGATAAATGAAGACGTTATATGTCACAGCAGTTAAATCTGTGTCTGTATTGCATGTTCAAACCTTAATATAAACCAGTTCAGGTTAATAGATGTTTTCTCCAAGAGTATACGAGTTTGGAAATTTGAGAGAAATTCTTAATTGATGCATTACAATTGTATTACTAAACCCATTCGATTTTAGTCGACTAAATCTACTGTAGATTTAGTCGACTAAAATCTTATGATATTTATTCAACTAAAACTAAAACAATTTAGATGATAAAATATGACAAACTAAATCAAAATTTGCTGTCAAACTTAACACTGTTAAACACTGTACACTACAGTCAATAGTAACACACTTCACCAATTCATTTTAGTTATATTGTGTATTCTCTGTCTTTGCAGGTGAGCCCGCGCTAGCAAAGGAGAACAACTGCTTGAACGCAGCAAAGGCCTGCAACTTAAATGACACCTGTAAGAAATACCGTTCAGCTTACATAAGCCCCTGCACAAGCCGAGTCTCAACGGCTGAAGTCTGCAACAAACGGAAGTGCCACAAGGCCCTGCGGCAGTTCTTCGACAAGGTGCCGGCCAAGCACAGCTATGGTATGCTCTTCTGCTCGTGTCCTCTAGGGGATCAGTCTGCCTGTTCTGAACGCAGACGCCAGACCATTGTGCCAGCCTGTTCATATGAGGACAAGGAGAGGCCCAACTGCCTGACACTGCAAGCATCATGCAAGACCAACTACATCTGCAGGTCTGAACTGGTTTATAAGGCAACTTAAAATGTTATTCTCTTGAGCATTTTCTTAATATTATTAAGGTAATGACATTCTAATAAATTAATAAATCGTTAACACTTTACTTTAATGAAAGGTTAGTTTTTTGTTCACAGCCTGCTTTGCACATATTTACCACGAGGGCCAATAATTCTGACCACAACTGTATACACCGATCATGCATACCATTATGATCACTGACAGGTGAAGTGAATAACACTGATTATCTCTTCATCACGGCACCTGTTAGTGGGTGGGATATATTAGGCAGCAAGTGAACATTTGGTCCTCAAAGTTGATGTGTTAGAAGCAGGAAAAATGGGCAAGCGTAAGGATTTGAGCGAGTTTGACGAGGGCCAAATTGTGATGGCTAGACGACTGGGTCAGAGCATCTCCAAAACTGCAACTCTTGTGGGATGTTCCCGGTCTGCAGTGGACAGTATCTACGTCATCACTTACCTGGGGAACACATGACACCAGGATGCACTATGGGAAGAAGGCAAGCCGGCGGAGGCAGTGTGATGTTTTGGGCAATGTTCTGCTGGGAAACCTTGGGTCCTGCCATCCCACGTGTTATCGTACCCCCTACCTAAGCATTGTTGCAGACCATGTACACTCTTTCATGGAAACGGTATTCCCTGGTGGCTGTGTCCTCTTTCAGCAGGATAACGCACCCTGCCACAAAGCAAAAATGGTTCAGGAATGGTTTGAGGAGCACAACAATGAGTTTAAGGTATTGACTTGGCCTCCAAATTCCCCAGATCTCAATCCAATCGAGCATCTGTGGGATGTGTTAAACAAACAAGTCAGATCCATGGAGGCCTCACCTCGCAACACAATATTAGGTCATAATGTTATGCCTGATCGGTGTATATAATATGAAGTCTATAGTTTACTTAAATTGTTATAATATTTTATAATCTTTTTTAAATTATATTATTACATTACAATACTGCAACAACAAAAAAAGAGAGAGAGAAGAATTTCACTACATATTAGTAGTTAAACAAGTGCATCGATCCACACTTCACGGCAACACTTATCTTGTGGGCATTAACACATGGCAGTGCAAAATTAGCTATTTAGAGGTGCTAAGAAATGCCTTACTGAATCTGAGACACAAGATCGCAACATCTGTAATAACACATATTCACCAATAGGGACAGACATGTCCATGAGCATCTAAGCTGCATCTATTGGGAAATAAAGCGTTTATTAAGGTAAGGCAGGAGAGCACATCACGAGGACAATCGAGGTGATTATTGAAGTCTAGCAATAAAAACTGCAGCCCTAAATCTGGTTTGTGCAGGAAGGTGGCAACCCCAGAGTCCTCTAAGTGGCTTGTTAAGGATTCATTAGCACAACGTGGATGTAGTTTTGCCAAGTAAACGTCTTTAGGCACAGAGAGAGCGACAGCTAATGACCCTGCTCAATCAAAAAAGCTGCCGCTCGGCATTCTGGAGGCACACTCAGACGCTTATACAAATAAATGGAATATATTTGCACTTGTGCTCCGGGTCTGTACAGTTCACATTCTGCATTCTGGCCGCTTTTTTCCTCATTATTTGTCTTTTTCTTTATATCCATCCTGTTCTTGTACCCATGATCATTTTCAAGCTAGGTGTAGCCCCTAGCTGTACCAAGAGCTTCAGTGTAGTTGTGCAAAGATCCCACTCTAGTCCAACACCATGTGTCTTAGGAGACACGGCACAGCACATTCATTTACACATTCCTTCTCCGTCCTTAACACTACGACAGACTGCTGTTGAGAGTCGTCCAACACATTTAACAGCCAAGAACTGTGTGTGCCGTTTGCTTTACAAATACAGATTCGGCAACATATGTTTTATTTCATTTATAATGAACAGTATTTAATTATAAAGTGATGTTGTTAGTACTCATTGTACCAGAATAGATATCAATAAATGTGATAACTATGCTTTATAAAGAGTGTATGGCGTGTTTTAGGTCTCGTCTGGCTGATTTCTTCACTAACTGTCAGCCTGAGCCCCGCTCTCTCTCTGGTTGTCTGAAGGAGAACTACGCTGACTGCTTGCTGTCGTACTCTGGTCTCATTGGTGAGTCTATCTTGTAACTTGGATAAACAAGTGCACGACACGAAGTTGTCATTGAAGTTTTCAGCACTAAATTTGACTGGAAGGATTCAAAATTATGGTTATTTTTGTCAGCTATACCACTTGTTAGATCTAGCTTTGTGTCTTTAAATCAGACAGAAATAAAGAAGTGCTGTAAGGTTACATTTATTTGATGGAATTCTAACATTTATTTGAATGAATTAGTCTATTGAGAAAGGGAAAGAGAGAGATGTGTGTGTGAGAATTACCTGCGTCTGTGCAGCATTTCTCTACTAGCATGCCGTTGTGAGTTAAATTACTTCAAAAACAGCGACGTTACTACCTCTTTGAGTAATATAATGTGGCGATTCTGTAGCGAAGTTAATATATTAATAAAAGTTGTGGTGCAGAGTTGAAAATATGTTTCTGTTCTCCCGTTTCTGTGTGTGTGCGCAGTGCGATCTCTGTGTGTTAGTGACGTGTGTGCTTCAATGAAAACAGCGCACATCCCAGCCAATCATAAAAACATGTCCCAAACACAAAAACCCTATTAATGTTAAAAAGTAAGAATATCAACACAATAAAAATACTTACAAAGTTACATCTAAGGGAAATTTGTATACTCAGGACATTTATTGCTAATACTTTTAAATAATTTATTTAGTATTATTTTAAAAACACACTCTATACAATGTAAAACTGCCAAACAAAGTGTTTAAAAATGCAACAAATAAAAAAATACAGTTACATTAAAAGGCGGCGATCTTTAAGATATCAAACAATACAAAAAGTTAATATTGAATTATATTTTCCATTAAAAAAATAGCTATAAAAGTTGTGTCCTCACAATCCGTCAGGATTTTTTATAATTCTGAGTAAATCAGGCAGTGTCATGGGCAGCTTTAACTCTGAGGAGCACTTATCATTATCATTGTGGATCTCACAGTAGGACACAAAGTCCTGGAAGTTGTATATATTTTTAATATTTTAAACAAACAATATGGAAGTCACTGTGCTCACAGCCTTAACATGTCAACTCTGTACAAATAGTGGGTTAAATCTTGCCATTTTGATAAGTTTATTAAGGCAGCTTCAACTGAGGAAAAAAACTAAATTGCTCCACTGTAGAACACGTAGTTTTGTCAACTCCATTAGACGTCAACAGACGTTTTATGTCTGATGGTTGACAAGTGCTCTCAAAAAGTCTGTATAATGTGATTTAATATGTTTGTTTTTGCATATGGGGAATTATTCTAATGCTGTTTTCATGATTCTGTTTACATATACTGTATATTTGGCCTCAGCTCGACCTTTATCAACACCGTCAGGTGAAGGTTTTTGTTAATTTCAAATTAAGTTATAGAATGAATAAATATAATTTTTTTGAAACAAATATTTAGAAATAAGCCTGTTCCCTTCCATGGTTCATTATCTGAGACCTTTGTCTACAAAAATACCAGTTTTTAATAATGTAGTGTTTTTATTTTTTAACATCTAAAACATTTTTTGTCCCTTATCTCAAGAATCAGACTACATATATATATACATATACATATATACATATACAGGTATATGATATATATATGAAACTTTGTCAGTCACCAGCGCACGGCCTGAAAGCATCGACAGCGCGCAAAGTTGAGCTTTCTTTCATGCCTTCCTGCGCTTGAATGGACAAATTCACTCAAAATTAAAAATGCCCGTCTAGGCGAGTATCCTAGTTAACATGTTCGGTCATCATGTCTTAAGTGAACGCAAACACAAAAGGCATGATCCGTGAGTGCATTCGGTCTTAAAGTGACAGCATCCTAATAACCCTAAAAAGAAAAAGATCCCTCACTGCTCTTGAACTTTAAAAAGGAAATGAAAACTATGCAGTGTTATTTATTTGATTAGCCTACTTTATTAAATTTCGGTACCTGAAAACTATTAGACAGTGCCTGAAGAGCACTGTTTATTTCATTTGTATCTTTGTTGTATTGTATTTATTGTGCTATTGCTTGTTTTTATTGTATTACTGACTGTTTACTTGTCTTTAAAAATGTAGGCTATTCAATTTATATTAGTTAAGCTAGTAGTTTTAGCTGTGGTATCGAAATTGGAATTGGAATAGAGGATTGTGAATTTTCATTAGTATCTAAATTTTGTGTCATGGCCGGTAAAAAATATTTTTGGCCTGTAAATTTTCTTAAGTCACCGGTCCTTGTCAGGTGTGGCAAAAAGTTAGTTTTAGGCCCTGTATACAGTATTGTGCAAGTCTCAGGCACATTAGTATTTTCACCAGACAAAAAAGGTTTTTAAGCCAGTTATTAAAGTGTGTCAGTAGGAAATATTAGTTTACATTTCCCAACATTCCTTTTGCCATTATTTGTAATAATCTACAAACAATAAACTATGCACTATATATACTTTGATTGATCTATTAATCTTTATTTACTGATACAGTGTAGTGTCTCATTAACTAATACTGGGTGACAGCTAGTTCTCTCAATACAATCCGATGAGATGTATATCAAGAAAGCCTTTGTGAAAACATGTTTGTGCTCTGTTTTGCTTGTGCTGGAAGTCTTCCCAATGTCGTGTGTGCAGCACTACACAGAAACAGCAGCTGGACACACGGGAATACAGCAGTGCAGCTATTAATCTGTGATTAGCTCGTGTTGTTGTTCTACCAGTGGGAGACTGTTTCACTTTGTGGGCTAACAGTGTCACATCTCCACAGTATAGTTTTTATGAGGCAGACTGCACCAAAATTATTATTTTTAAGAAAGCTCAGAGAGAACAAGATAATGGATAATCAAAAAAAAAAAAAAAAGGCACAAGCATATATTTAGCCAAAAATACGAAATTGATACTTTAATTCTTTCAAATAAAATATTCCCAAAGAATGTAGAAACATGTCTTCTTTTGTTATCCAGGAACGGTGATGACCTCGAATTACCTGCGTTCACCCAAGATCAGCGTGTCTCCATTCTGTGACTGCAGCAGCAGTGGCAACAGCAAAGAGGAATGCGACAGATTCACAGAGTTCTTCACTGACAACGCCTGCCTGCGTGAGTTACTTCTCTGGCCCCAACTCTCCCTGCTTCTGTGCAAAATATAGTTTGTGTTAGGGCTGGGCTATATAGCTTTAAAAAATAATCTCTTTTTACATTTTCAGTCTTTTGATGAGATCTAAACATTTTGAATTTGAATCTTGCTGCAAAACCAATTTAAAATGATTAGTGCCCATTTAAATGAAAACAGTAAATATCTAGGTAAAGGGGTCCTATTATGCTTTTTTACACTTTCTTTAAAAGCACAATGCTTACTCCAAAGGGAGTTATTCTCTATATCATTAAAGGGATAGTTCACCCAAAAATGAAAATTACCCCATGATTTACTCACCCTCAAGCCATCCTAGGTGTATATGACATTCTTCTTTCAGACGAATACAATTGGGGTTATATTAAAAAAAAGCATTATAATGGCAGCCCAAAAAAGTGCATCCATCCATTATAAAAGTAATCCACACAGCTCCAGGGGGTTAATAAAGGCCTTCTGAAGTGAATCAATATTTGAATATCCATATTTAATACGTTATAAAGTAAAATATCTAGCTTCCGGCGGACTGCCTTACGAAATTCAACTTAAGAAAAAGCGCAACTGGCGCAACGATGACGTTGGACGCAGCGTAAGCGGTTTGAACTGCAAGAAGTGTTACACTTTCTTCATAAGTCGAATACAGAAGGCGGTAAAGCTACATCTTTTACTTTATAAAGTTTTAAATATGGATATTTTTCTTAAACAAACCCATCGATTATCGCCTTTATTACCCCCCGGAGTCGTATGGATTACTTTTATAATGGATGGATGCTTTAAGCTCTTCTTATGCTCTTCTTAAAGCAGACAAACTTAGGAAACAGTGGTTAAAATGTATATGTATTACTATTCCTAAGCAGTATACAACCACAACCTTTATTGTTTTTCTAATGACTGCACTCCGACCCATGCAGGTTATAAATGGCACAGATATAACATCACATCTGAAATTTAAGAATTACCACTGTGAACTGTCCTGCACAAATCGTGCTTGTGAAGGTGGTTCGTGTTGATCAGCTTGTTCTTCTTGACTTCTTCATTATCAGACTTGAGCTCAAACTGATACAGCAAAACTGATGTCATAGTGTAGTTACAGTAGTGTTTACAGCGCCTCAGGAAGCCTCTGGAGCTGATACTCACCTGTTATGGTAAAGGCTGTTACATTTCTGACACATGCTCTAGGCTGCAGACCAATCACAACACACTGTGGCTGGCTGACCAATTAGCGCAGACTGCGTTTTTTGGAAGACGGGATTTTAAGAAACCAAAACTAAAACACAGCGTTCAGACAGAGGGTGAAAACAGGTGCTGCAACAATGTAATTAATACGAAAAATAATGAGTTTGTTGAACATTACATTTTGTAAACATATTCTAGTAGACACCATAAACAAAATTATTAACCTGTAAATGAGCATAATAGGACCCCTTAAAACAATTAGCATTAATTTCACACAGAAAACACTAGGAATAATAAGTCTTTATTTATATTGTAGAATTATTTACCTACATTTGTTTTTACTAAAACATTGTAAAACATGCCAAAAGGGGAGAGTTTCATGAAATTTTTTTGAGTGATTATGTGATTATGTTGACTTATTTTTAAATCAGGATTTGGAATCGCTTGATTGAAATGGGCCGTTTCAAGTGATTAACAGAAATGAAATCAAACTTGCCAACTCTGATGGCATTTTTCCAACTGAAGTTTAAATAAGAGACAGTATTTAATCGCTGGTCTCATACTTGAGCTATGAAAGTACTGTAGTAGAATGACAGGCTCTTTAGGAAAGTAACAGCAAATGAAAGTAGAGCTTCATTAATATGTAAGCTCTATCAAATGTAGGACACAGACCAAGCAAATGAATACACCTCGGGTGTGCATTATTTTTCTAATAATTCTACGGCCCGAAGTCAATTATTCCAATTATACTATGGTTACCACAACTCAAGACATTGTTCAGATGTTTTTGTTCTTAAAACTGACAAATTTCTTCCGCATCTCGTTGTAGGCTGTAAGGACCTTTGAAATAACTGAAATCAATTGATGAAGCGATATGAAACTGTAATGCTGGAACTGGAACTACTTATCTGTGCATTTAATGGAAAAACAATGCACATCTTAGAACGTTCATCATGCAATCAGACTCAAACATTCAACAGCCCCATAGTATAATAAATAAAATAGCCGTAAAGATGTGCGCAATCTGCGCGTCAAACAAACGCTTCACATATCTTTTTAGTTTTTAGTCTTGTTTTCTCTCCATTAAACTCCATGCCTCCATCCATGCCATCTCTCTCCTAACTGTCCATTTGTCTCATTCTCCCTCGGATCTGGTCTGTCCATCTCTTCAGATTCCAGCAAGTTGTTTTCCAAGGCTTTTAGCTGTCCGCCTGTCAGCCCGTTTTTTTTTTTGTTTGTTTTTTTTTCTAAAAAGCCCCTTCCATCTTTCTTCCTATTATGTGCACTTCTTTCTTTACGCTTTCCCCTGTACATCTCTCGCTTGCTACACTTCCTTGACTGCACCAAGTGTTTCCTTTTGTTCCCATGAACTTATAGTACGAAGTGAAAACAAACAAAGTGGTAACAGCAAAGAGCAAGCTTTCAGAGAGGGCTTGTGAAAGTATAGGGAGGGCTTGTATAGTACTGAAAGAGATCCACACAGGGATCAGTTTAGAAAGCAGGACATTGTGGAAATTAATTGAAATAATAACGGACGAAGAAGGTCTTTAAGAAGAAGGTCAATCATCATGCCCTTTTGTAACAGCCCAATTCCCTGCTAACAGTCAGACCTTTAACAGTAGGCATACACAATTTGGGGACATGATTTTTCTGATAAAAATTGCGATTGCGATTATATGGCTATAAAACAACAATAATAATAATTAATATTTATTATTATTATAACTACTATTAGGCAAGGCAAGGCAAGTTTATTTATATAGCACATTTCATACACAGTGGCAATTCAAAGTGCTTTACATAGAAATGGAATTAAAATATTCAAAAGAGAATAAAAGAAAAAAGAAAAAAATATATAGTGTAACCTGAATCACCCCTATCTGGAGTGCTAAATGAAAAATCAAAAAATTACTAAATAAAAACAAAATAATAAGAAAAATAAGAAATATTACTGTTGTGTTATTTGACTGTAAAAAAAATTAAATAAATTAGAGCTGCGTTCTCACACGTGAGTAGCTCATCATAGCTTCACTTGGTTAAATCACAGTCTTTGTGATTTGATAATCGCAAAATAAATCATGCTACTAACAGAGCTCTAAATACACTATATTGCCAAAAGTATTGGGCCACCCCTCCAAATCATTGAATTCAGGTGTTCCAATCACTTCCATGGCCACATGTGTATAAAATCAAGCACCCAGGCATGCAGACTGCTTCTACAAACATTTGTGAAAGTATGGGTCGCTCTTAGGAGCTCAGTGAATTCAAGCATGGTACCGTGATAGGTTCCTACCTGTGCAATAAGTCCATTCGTAAAATGTTCTCACTACTAAATATTCCACGGTCAACTGTTAGTGGTATTATAACAAAGTGGAAGCAATTAGGAACAACAGCAACTCAGCCACAAAGTGGTAGGCCATGTAAAATCACAGGGCGGGGTCAGCGAATGCTGAGGCGCACAATGTGCAGAAGTCACCAACTTTCTGCAGTCAGTAGCTATAGACCTCCAAACTTCATGTGGCCTTCAGATTAGCTCAAGAACAGTGCGTAGACAGGTTTCCATGGCCGAGCACCTGCATCCAAGCAGCTCTTTCCTGTTCTAACATGACTGCGCACCAGTGCACAAAGCAAGGTCCATAAAGACATGGATGAGCGAGAGTCCTGACCTCAACCCGATAGAACACCTTTGGGATGAATTGGAGCAGAGGATGCGAACTAGGTCTTCTCATCCAACAACAGTGCCTGACCTCACAAATGCACTTCTAAAAGAATGGTCAAAATTCTACACTCCTTGTGGAAAGCCTTCCCAGAAGAGCTGAAGCTGTTATAGCTGCAAAGGGTGGGTCAACTCCATATTAAACCCTATGGATTAAGAATGGGATATCATTAAAGTTCATGTGCATGTAAAAGCAGGTGTCCCAAAATGTTTGGCAATATAGTGTATCTAAATAATGTAATCTATAACTAAATAATAATAATAATAATAATGGTCCCACTTTATATTAGGTGGCCTTAACTATTATGTACTTACATCAAAAAATAAGTACAATGTACTTATTGTGTTCATATTGTATTGCAAAACACTTTTGCTGATATTGAGGTGGGATACGGGTAAAGTTAGGGCTGGTAAAGTTAGGGACAGGTGTGGTGGTATGGGTAAGTTTAAGGGTGGGGTTAGGTGTAAGGGAAGTGTCAACAGTGTAATTATAAAACTACAGAAATTAATTACAGATGTAATTACATGCAGGCAATTTTTTAAATGTAAGTACAATGTAAAAACATGTATGTACACAATAAGTGCATGGTATCAAATTATTAATTTCAATGTTAGTACACAGTAGTTAAGGCCACCTAATATAAAGTGGGTCCATAATAATAATATATAGTAATAATATATATAAGTAGTTATATGTAGTGCATGCATTTGTAGTTGAAGTTTGTTATACTTATATATTATATATTTGATTTAAAGAAAAAAAATGGCTGCTTAAAAGGGTTGGTTCAGCCAAAAATTCTGTCATTAATTACTCACCCTCATGTCGTTCCAAACCCGCAATACTTCAGTTCGTCTTAGGAATACAAATGAAGATCTTTTTTTATGAAATCTGAGAGCTTTCTGTCCATCCATTGACAGCTACGCAACTACTACTTTGACACTTCAAAAAGTTCATAAAGAGATCGTAGGCTGAAAATAGGCTAACTTCCATCAACATAACCAACGTGACAACCTGCTTGCACAGAGAGTGTGCTGGGGACTATTTTCAGGCACTGTGTAATATCATTGCACCGCTGCACCCATGGTATTGCAGCAAAGTTCCCTTATTATTACACAGGAATTAGAGTATAGTTCCTAGCCATATCGGTCTAGAAAATTGCAACTTTTCATTTTCCGCCGGTCTTAGTACACAATGTAACTATACACATCACAACATGTTAATAGGAAAATGTTGGCGTTATTTTTTCCCTTATTGACCAGTAGGCTAGCTGGAGCCGTTTACCTCCAGTCTTTGTGCTAAGATAGGCTAGCGGTGGGTGTGTCAGACAGAGTTATGGCACGCATGGAGATAAAAAAGGTATGTATGGACTTATCTAAGCTCAAGCATGTTCGTTTGATGTGTGAGAACCAATGAGCTTCATTCTCGTGTGTTACGCAGCACGTTTGAGCTTCCGCAAGAATCAATCTAGCAGGTACAGTTGAGCTTCTGTTTATGTTCGCTGATCAATGTTTATATGTGAATAAAATGTGGTTTAGTTGGATTAGTTTTACATTCTCTTTATGAACTTTTTGAAGCGTCAAATGGGTAGTTGTGTAGCAGTCAATGGAGGGAAAGAAAGCACTCAGACTTCATCAAAAAGACCTTTATTTGTATTTCGAAGATGAACGAAAGTCTTGTGGATTTGGAACGACATGAGGGTGAGATACATTTCCATGGGATATATGAACTTTTTTTAAATGAGCACCACAAATTGTTTCACATCAGTATCATTTACAATTAAGTAGTGAAGACAAAAAGGTGATTAAAAATGATCATACATTTAAGAATTGGTGACCAGTCAAAATCTTTCTCTAAACCAATCAAAACAGCAAAAAAAACAAAAAAAAACAAAAAAAAAATTAATAATAGTTCAGATGTTCAATATCAAACTTTTACTGTAGGAAGAGTGTATCTGTGAACAGTCTGAGCTTAATTTGATTTGTTTCTTTTAGTGCTGAGGGCTTTGAGGGGATGTTGAAGGAGACTCTTCAGGAGGTTAAACTGCTTCTTTATTGTTCTCTCTCTCTCTCTCTCTCTCTCTCTCTCTCTCTCTCTCTCTCTCCCTCTCTCTCTCTCTCTCTCTCCCTCTCTCTCTCTCTCTCTCCCTCCCTCCCTCTCTCCCTCCCTCCCTCCCTCCCTCTCTCCCTCCCTCCCTCCCTCCCTCTCTCCCTCCCTCCTTCTCTCCCTCCCTCCCTCCCTCCTTCTCATTACCTCATTCTCTCGTGTCTCATTACTGGATTTCAGTGTTAAGGCATCCTGACAGTTCTGGGGGTTCGTTCCCAGCACCATCAGTATCTGGGTGTTTAGGAGGCTATGACGAAGCACTTTGGCCTCACACCCTACACTCGCCCCTGAGCGTTATGAGTCTGTCTGCCCTTGGAACATGCCGTCCTCAGCACAGGCTGGAGCAGAGCTGAGCTTCAGCAGAACAGATAGCATCGAGTAAAACTGAGATTGTGCAAACATTATTAAAAATATTAAGTTATGTTTTTTTCTCTCTCTAATATTCACCTTCACCTTTATACCCTTGCTTTTTGAGCTTGGTGGCAATACTCAAACTGCTGTACAGCATTGGCACAGTTATAAGAGTGCTTCCTAAATAAAATAATAATAATAAAAAAATAAAAATACTGGTCCAATCTAAAAGGCACAGTGGGGTCCAAAAATCCAATTTAAAGCTGCAAAGTGTTTTAAAAACACTAAAACAAATATTATATAATTATTATTATATAAATTAATGAAATTAAATAATAAATACATTTTACTGTATATACATAAGTTTGGGGTCTGTAAATTGTTTTAAAATGTTTTTAAAATAATATTAACATAATCTTGTGTTCACCAAGGGTGCATTAATTTGATTTTTAAAAAATACAGTAACAGTACATTAATATACAGTAAAAGTACAGTAATATTCTGATGTTTATATTTTAAAATGTCATTTATTCCTGTAATGGCAAACTATTACTCCAATGACTCTTCAATGTCAAATGATCATTCAGAAATCATTCTAATATGCTGATTCTCAAGAAATTTGGTGCTTTTTTTAATAGAAACTCTTTTGCATTGTTAAAGGGTTAGTTCACCCAGAAATGACAATTCTGTCATCATTTACCCACCCTTGTGTCATAACACAAATGAAGATTTTTTTTTTTATAAAATCTGAGCGATTTCTGTCCCTCCATTGACACATCAATGTTTATATGTGAATAAAAGCCTAAATTCAATCTGTTCATCATATGAAGCGATCGTGTCTCTTCATAAAAATTGGACTAAACCGCTCAATTAATATGGATTAGTTTTACCATCTCTTTATGAACTTTTTGAAGCGTCAAAGTGGTAGTTGGGTAGCTGTCTATGGAGAGTACAGAACTGGCTCAGATTTTATTTAAAAATATCTTCATTTGTGTTCTGAAGATGAACGAAAGTCTTACGGTTTGAAACAACACAAGGGAGAGTAAATGATGACAGAATTAAAATTTTTGGGTGAACTAACCCTTTAAAATTGTGTTGCTGAAAAAGCTTAAATGCTAATTTTATTTACAACAGAAAAACATGCTTATTTTAAGCTTGTCTTAATTTCATCAGAAAAAGAAGAAAAAAGAAGAAAAATAATAAATCACAAAAACAATAAACAGTAGCCTGATATTGCAGTACATTTTCCTTTCTTTGAAACATAAAACCTTGTGGATATGAAGGTCTCCAGACATCAGCTGGTGGAGTGTAGAGTGGATTCAGAGAACATGACTCATTGAGAGACATGCACATGAGAGGAAACTACACGATTCATCTGCTGAAGAAAATGTGTCAGGGCTCATAGACTCAAAACAACGATCAAAGCGCTCAGAGCCTTGTGGGTCTCTTCCAGTATTTCCTAGAGAGATGGAGAGAAAGCATCTAAAAATAGCAAACAACACATTCATCATGTGTTTGCTCAAACCATTTACATGTGAGTATAATCAAATTAGAGGAGGAGATGAAAAAGAAACATTAAGAGGTAGCGTAGCGACAGAAAGAACTTAGCACTATGAGAGAGGGCGGACATTTCTGATAAAGAACAACATCACAACACAACAACTACACACTTACTGTACCAAAGTACTTGGATTTTTCACTAGTGTGCTGTCTGTACTGTTTCAGTGGAGATGGCAGGGAGAGCAAGAGCCTGTCAGCGGCCCATATAATGAGGCGGCAGATCCTAGTTCTGGGAAAGGCTGGGTTGGAATATTCCCAGTCTGACACAGGCAGTTATCTACAGTGTTTATCTTGTGTATCTCTGTATTAGGCCTCCAATTAATTATTGAAGATTTTTTTAATATGAGGTACATGCTCTTTGTATGTAGGCAGTGCGATCCAGGCGTTTGGAAATGGGACAGACGTGAGCGTGTGGCAGCCGATGCCCCCAGTGCAAACCACCACCTCTATAACAACACCTTCCCAGAGGGCCAGGGATCGAGACAGATCACCTAATGCCATAGACCCGGCGACACACATCAACCATCTCAACCCGGCTGATAACTCCCTCTACCAGTTCTGTGGTAGCCTCCAGGTCAGTGGAGCTATTGCAGACATAGATCTTCAAGTTTCATGTATGTGTTGTGGGTTTGGTGTATGTGCCCCAGGGAATGCAGGGTTTTAAAACAGACTATGTGTTTGTGGTCCTTATGTGTTCAGAGTTAACAAATACCTCTGATCTTGAAAATAATGATTTTATGAAGGGAATAATTCAGTTGTGTATGCTTGATTTGAGAGAGCTATGCTACATTATAGGGGAGACCGATTTGTCACTTCTTACTCCACTGCATATTTGGGGGTAGGTTTAGTTTTGAAAGTAAATTTTCAAGAAAAAAAACCTTAAAGTCTTCCTTACCAAAAAAGCTATCATCAATTACCTTTTGGGTAGAGATGCACCAATCGATCGGCCAGGGATCGGAATCGGCCGATTTCCCTCATGATCGGCCGGATCGGTGATCGACCGATCAGTCTCACTTCTTACCGATTCCGAGCCGATCCATTTTGTTACCAGCGGCACAGGCAATAACGTCAGCTGCTCTCTTCTCTGTCACGGTGAAGTGACACATCCGCGTGGGCGCCTCCTCTCTCTCACTCGCCTCATTCGCTCCGGTTAAATAGTGCTTGTATTGCGCATCATTTTAGTCATTCCCACCGGTTTCGCGCTCACACCAAAAGCACGCGCACCACTGATCTATATAAGTGAAGCGAACAAGCCACGCTCAGTCTCAAACAGAGACAGAAGTCAAACAGAGTCACAAGTACCAAAATGAGTGGCACTTAATCTGTCAAATACATACAAAAGTATGTCAAAACCAGCGGCACAGGCAATCTTGGCGAGTATTCAGATAAACAGTCAGTTTTTAATTGTTAAATAGCTAAGAAAGTGAACCCATGTTGTGTGTAACAGTATAGGTTCCACTGAACACCGTTCATAAACTCTTAAAGGGACAGCAGTCCAATATTCCTGCTGCTGTCTGTCATGTTAATCAAAGAACAAAAGACAAAAAAAATCACTTTCTGCTCTTGACTGAATACGTTTTATAACTTTAATGGTAAGAATTGATCTGTATTATTATTTACAATAAAGACTACAGAAATTAAGGTAACCAATGTAAAATAACACTGAATGTGTTATTTTACATTTGATTACTTTAATTTCTGTAGTATTTCTTACCTGAATAGAAACCCAGTTAACCTGAAAAACTTAGTTTCATAGCTCTCTTTATTCTATTGCATTTATTTGAGCTGTTTATATTTTATTACTGACATTTTACTTGTGTTTTTTTTAATTAAAATAAAACTTTGCGTTGAAGAAAAGTAGATTTTTGTTTGTATATGTTGTCAATTATAGTTCTTAGAAAGAAAATCGGAATCGGCAAAAATCAGTATCGGCAGATCACACTAACAAAAAATCGGAATCGGCCAAGAAAATTGCAACCGGTGCATCTCTACTTTTGGGGAATGTGTTTTTAAAATGACTAAAAACGCTGTATTATGCAGGCCAGGCCAGTAGTTGGCGATGTCATTTTGTAAAGAAACACTACGTGCCTATAGACTATCCACGTTTTTTGTAATTTACATGCAGACGATAACAGTATAGTTTTCAAAAAACTTGCGCTTTTTAAAACCGTTTTCAAAAGTTTCCATTTTCAGGCCACCAAAACGACATTATCGTGTAAATGAACAGCATAACGCTTAAAAAGGTTCCCGTTTTAGTTGGTTTACACAGTGTCATGTAAATGGCCCCTTAGATGCTATATCATGTCTCTTTTTCATCAAAACTTGACCCATTAATACCAACACTTTCTATTCCATTTCTAATCTATTTTTTCTATTTATTTAAAAAGAAAAACCTTGCTGAACTAACTGGGTCTTTCTAACTGGGACTGTTACAGCACTTAAATATTGCTGCCATTTTGTTGGATTAACAGCTATTGTTATTTCAATAACAATAATTCAAAGTCGCTTTGGATAAAACCGCCTGCTAAGTGATTACATGTAACTGTAAATGTCTTTCAGCAAAATTTTACAATTATGAAACACAAACTGATTTGTAAAACAGCAAAAATGTAAGGTCAAAAAATTTACAGAAAATGGCAAACAGAAACTGCAATCATTGAATTGTCAAACAATATAGGTTCAATTAAAATTTAAACCATGACAAAATATATATATATATATTTTTACATTTTATTAATTTGCCTTCATTACATGGTTGACTCTTATCTGTGCCAGCTATAATAAAAATATTATGATATTCACAGTCCACATATTTGTCACAAAAATGTCCTCATTTAAGAGGGGTTTCAACTAGGTGTCAGCAACATTTGTGTAATTGGACTTTTGACGGATAATCTTATAAGTTCAGCATTTCTTTAGCTCAAACAATAGAGCTTTGTGTTAGCAACACCAAGGTCATGGGAACGATTCCCAGGGATTGCATGAACTGATTAAAATGTATACATTGAATGCAATGCAAGTCACATACAATTTACAATGACTGTCAGAGCTGGCCATATACAGCATTTGTCTTTTAATTAGAGACAAGGCAAATATATAATCACAGACATTAGAGCGAACACACTCACACCCATACACTCCAACAGAGAGCAGCACAGCAGCAGGAGAAAGTGGTTTTGAGAGTGAAGTTAATGAGTTTACATGTTTCTGTATTAGCCTCGCCGCTAAACGTAGTCCTCTGAGGGGGAGCAGCTGTCAATGTGAAAATGAGGAGAAGAACAGAGACAGGGAGTGCAGACTCATGGGATATGTCTGTCAGTCTTTCTTCATCAGTTACAAATGATCGCAGCACACGCAGCTGACCTCCAGGAAAACTAGTGAGACGACTCCAGCATTTAAATGCCATGTTAACGTGGCCTTTGTTGCATATCAAACTGCTTCTCTCTCACTCTCATTTAGAACGGAGACGTTTACACTCAGCTGTACTGCTTGCGTCCCCCTTTAGTTATATGGTAGAGAGGGTTTTTCGCTTTGCATGTTTTCGTGTGGGTAAAATGACAGAGCCAGATGTGCATGACCACCCTCAAAACAAAGAGACGTATGGTAATACCTCGTCTTGTGTAATAGTGTGTCAAAATGCAAGTATTGCACACATTTGCTAAATTACTGAATGCTCTGCTTTAGCAGTACAAAACATATCTCTTGAACTCCTGTTCTAAATATACAATTAAAGTGAGAAACTCTCTGCTTAGTATGCTGTCAGGTGATTCATTGAGATTAAGGGCCAATTTCATGAGTTTTGTGCTCTTTTTCCCTTTTCTTCTTTTTTTGGGCTATTACAGTGACATATCTTGCACTTCGGGAGTGTTTTTGCTTCAATGTAATTAAAACAGCACTTGATATGTACAGAGAACAATTTTCCAACTTTGTGTGTGTGCCTGAGAATTATACTTGTTTTTTGTTGGTTTATTTCTTCAGTTTTGAAAATGTTTAAAGGGTGCTAGGACTGCTCTAGGAGAAATTAATCATTGATATTAAACCTCAAATGCTCTTTTTGCTGGTCCGTTAATGCGGTTGTTTATAATGTTTCATGCTGGCCGAGGCGTTGCTTTATCATGCTGGGCTCTGGCTTAGATTCAAGTCAGCTTCTTTCAGGAGGATACTGAACCTCCAACACACAGGAATCCATTCATTATACTGTCACCAGCTCTCCTATATCACCACTGCTTCTCACATTCTTAGACACACATACCTATGCACAACAAGTACACACACACATACACATATCAAATGAGAACCTTGCAGTAACCTACCGGCTACGATTAGTATTTATATCAACTTGCATGTGCATTTACTCTCTATGGTTATATTGACACTCTTTCTGAGGACAGATAGCATTATAAAGCACACTACTAATACAATGCAATTAACAGATATAAAATTGCAGCTATAAACATGTTTTGTTATCGATTATCTGGTGTGGATCACCCTGGAGCATTATTATAAGACAACATAAAATGTTGTTTGGCAAGGATTTACTTTGTCCAAGACGTTATTATTTAGTAAATCAGATTGATTTAATAGAGCTTTATTTGTCTGTTCTAGGCTCAGAAGCTGAAGACAAACAACACAATAGATGTATGTGTGGTAAGTATGCTTTGACAGCAGATCTCAAACCAGACATATCCCCGATATATGTCAAGTGCTATTGAAAAGATTAATCATAATGAAAGAAAGCAAAGATAAAGCAGTAATTATCTCATATCACATTGGCCCAGTATGGCTGAACTTTGACCTGGCACTAGAGGCCCCTTCCCGCTTGGTATGCACATGATCTTTGCGGTGGGCGATGGCAAAATGTGAACGTTGCTTATCTTCTGCCTTTTAAAGTTCACTAAATGTCATTGTACATAATAAAAGCAACGTTATATGCTAGAATGACATTTAGTGTTGCAGCGGCAGGTCCAAACAGCCCTAAAAATGAGGACCTCTTTTCAGCGAACAATTTCATTGCAGAATCAAAGAGCTTTTTAATCTCTTAGACATCTAAACCCATCTTAGGTATAAATCAGACAGAATGGCATTTTTATTTTTGAATGAATTGGAATTGGGGTTTTTTCCACTTTTATAGTGTTGCAAAACATTACCAGTTATTTGCAAGGTGTCCAGTAAAAAAAAATGCATTATTTTGTATTGAAAGCCTTAAAAAGCCAAGCACGTGTACAATTTCTGATAGAAGAGTTCAAGGTAAAATATCATAATAGAAAAATATGTGAATTTGTGACTTATCTAACTCTCTCTTGGCTGCTAATAATAAACGCTTATCCGCTTTCTCACATGTTCACCGTTATGTTCCTCCAAGGACCCACAGATCAATGACCCCAGCTCCTCCAACGCCATCTCCAGGAATTCGTCCACTCGGCAGGCGTCTCTATCAGGCCTTAGCTATCTGCTGCTCCTACTGGCTACCTCCTTGTACTGCATCTCCACCGCAGCGATGTTGTAGCCACCTAAGAACATAAAACATGGACAGTCACAATTTGTACAAAGTCGATTGCTGTTCCTGGTCAATCTGTTGTACTCAGTACTCTCTCTTTTAGTCCATCCCATCCTCTCTCTCTCGCTGTTCTGGTTTTTTTAAAGAGCTTTTGTTGATGTTGTTGTTCAAAACGAAGTGGTCTTGGTGTACTCGAGTTTCTGTCTCTTCCCTCCTGATTTTGCATCGGAAGATGAAACGTGAAAGAAATGCAAGAGCGCTTCGGAATCATTGCAGCATTCCCATGTGATGTTGTGCCGTCTACGCAACCGCTGGTGTTTTGAGGGCCAGAAATCATAAGGACTCCTGTCACAGCAGTAGAGATTAATCTTATCTGTGCGTATGTGCACTTAAAAAAGCAGTGTGCAGCATCCGCTGCTCACTGGTACACACAAAAACAGCAAAAGTGAGAACAAGACACTTTAGAAATGTGGTCACTGTTTATTTAGACAAATTGCCTTCTGTCTATCTTATTATTTTGTTAAAGTTTTGGTGATTAGATTCTGACAAATTGTGCTTCTCTGTAGTTTTTCTATAGAATCATTGGCCCGTCTGTAGGTCAAACATATCAAAAAAACATTTGCAAAACACCTAGTCGTAGAAAGTTAAAGGAGGGTTTAGAGGGAAGTTTACTGATCATGAGTTTCCAGCCCAAGCTTAACTGAATGACCAACAGGACAGTAGCTTGTCTGATAATACATAGAACCTATTTGACAATTTTGCTCTAGTTTGTCATGGTGTGTTTGTGTGTGTGGCGGCATGTCTGAATGTGTAATGTATGTCTGTTTGTTTGAACTCGAGGATGAGTTCACAGGTTGACTGGATGGATATGTCAATAGAATTGGGGTTTCATAACTCCTATGCCACAGTTTACAGAGAAAACCTAGACTGAGTCCAGAAAGCCATTTGTTTTTGTGTAATCAGAAGATATGTCAAGATTCTGTAACAGTTGCTTATACAACAAGGATCTATAAATTGCACATCACCACTCACTAGGCTAAACCAACCGCTATCCATGTATATCTATTGAGTGTATATTGCCTTTCTGATGTTGCTTTGACAGGAATTTTCATACTTCGGCCCAAACGAAACATGCAAACTAGTCATGTATGTATTATATACTGTAGCCAGTTTTTTTTTGTACTGTATGTCTATACAAAAGTTACTGAAAGAGTCAGTATTGGTGATTCTGCATCACAATTACTTAAAATCAGTGAGAATTCTATATGTCAGAATAAGGCATGTGCAGTTTAACCCCCTCAGTGGTACACGTTAAAAGAGTCTATGACATGCTGCTTTGGTTCATGTGGCATTTTGAACAAAAAAATGTATTGTTGTACTTCATGTTATTTACAGAACATTTTAAGTGCTACATAAAAAAAACACACAAACATATATATACTTCAACATAAACTATGTTTATAGAGCCTGCTATATTTGAATTGGGATCTGGTTGTACAATGTCATATTGAATGAGGATTTATTGCTTTTCTCAGTAACTATATATACAGTATATATTTTTGTTTAGAGATAACAGTACAAATTGAAGACTTACATCTGTTATTATTGCTGTCCTCTGTAGTATCTCAAATGAAGGAAATGTACAACAGCCATTTATTTACTATAACACTACACTATTGTTTTACGGTAAGCCAAAAAGAAAGGGAAAAAACTCTTATTTTTGTATCTTTTTGCATTATGGGTTTATTTATTGTAATGTTGTCTTTTCTGCTGGTGAAGCAGTACAGGAACTTTAAAAGTATGACCATTAAAAAAAAACAAGCATGAGAGATAAAAATGCAATAAAGGCCATTGGACGCGGTGTATTATGGATTCTACGCAGGCATTCTGCAGTGGTCTGGTGTTTTTGGCTTTGAACATAACACAACGTTGCTGTGTGCTTCAGATGGGAGCAGGAAAGTAAAAATCCCACATTGTAAAATCTATATTTCTCTATATTCACATCTTATTGCTCCAGAGCATTTAAAATGCAAACACAAGACTCCTCCACAATCTGTCACATTTCTTCTTAGCTTGTGAAAATGTAAAAAGTATTCTATGAAAACGATTAAAAATGTTGACACATTCGCCTTTGTTGTTGTCTCTTCTTGTGATGAGTGTTTCATTTTGTTTTGTTCTTCATAAGAAGAATTTGGCCTAAATAGCCAAGGCAATAATTTTGTCCACAAAAGGAGACAGCAATAGGTCAGTGATAGCTGCTTTAAGGGCTGCACAATTAATCCAAATAAAAATAATCTTTGTTCAGTAACCATCATAAAACACGCTGTGTGTTTCTGTGTGAACCGCGGCACTGTTACACGCGTGTGCAGCTTATGTTGCAGTTTCAGAGTGGCTCGGTCACAGTGAATTCTGCAAACTTAATGTACATTTGAGAACGCAATGTGTGCCAGGTTCATTTTATTTTCACATTTGCATAATTTCCAGTTATGTTTTATGGACAGAAATAATATTTCACCTGATTTGGGACAAGAAATGTTTTGTAAACCTGTTGTCAAATATAGAGCTTTTCACACTGCACTGCTTAACTGCAGGTTGTCATCTTTTTTAACCCTGCTTTAAACCCCGGGTAAAGGAACGTTTCACACTTGTTATTTAAAAGGGGGTTAGCACCGCTTTTTACTATGAAACCCTGCTCTGGTGCTCTTTTGCGATGCTAACTTGTACGGCCACGTTCACACAGCAGCAGAATACGGTTGTCGGTCCTGTATTTGAGTCCTTAATATACGGTTAAGTTCACACACAGTGCTGTTATTTACGAGAGTGACAATTGCATTATATAACCGAACCCGTAAATTCTCAGGACTCACAACCGCATTCTGAGAAAACCTGCGCTGTGTGAACGGAACCGCACAGGATAACTGATCGTCTGTCACCAGTGAGAGAGCCGCTCTGCTGAGCTATGTGTCATGTGAAGGTTCTAGATCAAGTCACTGTTCTCCACCGGATCGGCTCCCGTAAGTTTTGTGTTCTATGCGCGACTCAAATGTGTGTCATGCGTGAGAGGCTAAAAAGGATGCGGGACGTGAGTGCAACGGTTAAGGGGTCCGGCTAGCGTGTTTACATTGAAGCTTCGGCCAGGTAATGAATATTTAACGGATAAACTCGCGGCTCAGTTGGACTTGTGTCAAAAGTGGTAAGACTTTTCCGTTTTATGGACGTCGCCATTTTTATATTACTTTGGTCACTGTCGCTATGGTTTCTGGTAAGATAATACAGGCTTGACTCTCCTTGCACGTTCTGTAAATTGCTGTGTGAGCGAAACATTTTTGAGACTCACGCCTAACTAACTAAATGAGGTTGTCAATCCCGACAATTGGCTGTTTAGTAGGCCAAGTAGGCTACGCGAACTTCGGACTTGCGTTCTTGTGGTAGTTCAGACTTGCCAAGTTCGACTCCGGAACGAACTCCCGACAACGGGAGGACACAAGTCCAGTGTTTCTGCAAATTAAACTCAGTGTTCTTGATAGAGTCACTCAGCTCGCTCTCACTCCGGTTATCTCTGTAGGCCTATGTATATTTTAGGCTACAATAAAATGAGATGTGTAATAAAACACCACTCTAACTCTTTTAATTTTCATTTCATTTCACTTAAACAAATGTGGTTCAGGGAATGCAGACATTATCTTCACTGCATGTATATTTATAACAAAACGAAATATAAAACACAATCCTAACTCTTTTCGTTTACATTTAAAAAAATAAATAAACATGGTTCAGGCAATAAGTGTGCATGTGACTATATTCACTGTAATAAAATTAAATATGACATGAAACAACCCAGTCTCTTTTTGTTAAATGCCAGTTTTAATGATCAATAATAGCCATTATAAAAGTATAAGTAAAAGAAATAAAGCAAACAATTCAGTCAAACATAAGGCAGCGCTAGTAGGCTAAAACAGTAAAGTTAAAGCTGCAGTCCATAAGTTTTGCCTCTTTGTCGCATCTGTTTGAAACCTGGAATTGCAGTTAGTTGTGGAATGATTATATTTAGGTGGGTTGTGCATCGCCATGGCTCCTCAGCATGGCTGAATCTAATGTTTTGAGGAATTTGTGTAACCGGTGTGGATACTGTAGGCTACGATCGGAATTACAGATACTACATCTTGGAAGTACGACCAAAATAATAAGTTTCACCAGAAAATGTCATCTGAACAAGCAAATAACATGTCTGCCAACGGTGATTAAATCTAACGATCGATTAGCTCATATCACAACAAACTATGCAAATTATTAGTATTGTTATACCTTGTTCTCAAATTGTTAATGTTACCAACATCAGCATAGGCCTATTTCACAATAATGCGGCTGAGACCGGAAGTAGGGAAACGGGACTTCCGGTCGCGCCGCCGCCCACTACTCTCGCCATTCATTATTTAATGTACTGAGAATAGATTGTTTTCTCACAGTCATTACATTAATTTATTTGCCTATAAAGTAAAAATAGCTGATGTTGACCGCTTTTTTGACCGGCAACTTATTTTTGAATGTCAAGGTATGCATGCCTAACAGTTGCCATTATATGCTGCAAAAAAATGTTTTCTTACTTAGTATTTTTGTCTTGTTTCCAGTCCAAATAATAATAAACATTCTTAATTCAAAATGCTTTTACTAGATAAGTAAAATGACATAAGATATTTTTTCTTGTTTTCTGGAAAATAAAATCAAAATGAAGTGAGTTTTTGCTTAAAAACAAGCTAACTTATCTGCCAATGGGGTAATAAATAATCTTATTTTTGTTTGGGACATAAACAAGGAACAAGATTTAAAACAGAAATAAGATTATTTTTCTTACCCCGCTGGCAGATAATTTTGCTTGTTTTAAGCAAAAACGTACTTAATTTTGATTTTATTTTCCAGAAAACAAGAAAAAATATCTTATGTCATTTGACTTATTATATACTTATACTTATATCTTGATTTAAGAATTATTTAAATACTTATTTTCTGTGCTAACTGACCAATCTTTTATATTATGGTCATTTTAACCCTTCTTCAGTGTTCAGGGTATTTCAGTTTGCTTACATTAAAAAAAAGTTCCCTACATTTAAATGGCATAACACTTGATGACTAAGCTACCACTATATCTACACATGCAAATTAAATAATTAATTCAATTGGAATGATGTCCGATTGTAAATGGCTTTAGTTGAAATTTTGATATTTTAAATGTTTGTTTTCCAGTAGATAGCAGCAGTCTTCCACTAGACTGCACAATGAATGAAATCGAGAAATGTAAATCTTTACAATGAATTTGACTTGAAACGTTGCTATTTTATAAACATGTATACAAAACTATTAAGGCAAATAAATAAAAACAATACCAGACCACCTGTAGACTTAAAAACATCAATTAAGTTGGTGATATTATTACACGTATAAAAACATGATTACAAAATCACACTAAGAACCAGAAATGTTCTAGCTGCCCTTGCATGCACAAGCAAACAGCAGGCCTGGCATAGGCCCTGCATCCAGTTAAAAAAAAAACCTAGAAAGAATCCAAAAAAAAAAAAAAAAAAAAATTATTTTAACAACAGTAAATAAATACAATTAATGTAAAGTGCATGTTGTGCAAATCAGATTACAATGTAGTGCAAGATATGCATGTTTTGTCATGACATCACATCAGCAAGCAAGTTCTGAGAAGCAGCTCATGTGAGGTCAGAATCTTGAGCCAGAGGTTCTTCGCTGCTATGCTGAGACCGTTGATGTTATTGTTATTCACTGTGGTGTCTTCATTCACCCTGGTGCCAGTCCAGATGGCAAAGTGGACCCAAATGAAAAACCTCCGTATGGCCCGTTAGAAGTGCCCTGATGTGAAAGCCATTGGATAGGCATCACAAACTGTGTTTGTTGGGGCCAAGTAAAACTAAGAAAAACACAGACCTACCACTGGCAAGTCCAGGGTCTGCTGATGGTCACTGGTATATTGCATGGGGATTATTTTATTATTATTATTATTTTATTAAATAGGCTAATGGTGACTATGCAACTTCTCTAAAAGTCTCTACCTGCTTGTTGAGTGGCAGGTCTAGTAGTTGTCTGACGTTACTGAGTGGTAAGAAAAGGTGTCTGATTTTACTGGGTAGTAAAGAGGAGGATGATGATGTACAGTACTGGCTGGTGAGGAGGATGATGATGTACAGTACTGGCTGGTGAGGAGGATGTTACACCAGGTAATGGTTACTGGCTGGTGAGAAGGAGGATGATGCTAAGGTTAAGATGTTAAGGCTTCATACCAATTCTTCCAGCTCTTTTTTTCCCAAAGCCTCATCAAGAGCACCTAATTAAAGAGAATAAAGTAATAAAACATTTGATATTTTGCGCTAAACATGACAATATATCATTAGAGGAAATTTCAGATGAAAAAAAAATATATATATTTTATGGATTTATGCAGATACTATTTTACTGTCCATAAAGAACGTTATACTCACCGGGAAAGGTGGTTGTCGTAATCGTGCTCATGCACCAGCAGCGCTGCACCAACACTCTCCATTTCAACATCAGCGGCCGTAGTGTCTGGAGTACATTTTTACTATAACTATAAACGATTGCTGCTTCTTCGAGTTTGAACATAAAGGCACAATATAGGACTGACTACTTATTCTCCATCACTGTTCTGCTAGTGCTTTTACCGGACCGGAAAAGAGTTTTCCCTACTTCCGGTTTGCACACGTCACGTTGTGAAATAGCCCATTGCGTGACTAGTGTATTTATTGTGTATTAGCGTTACCTGTAGATTTGAATTTCTGTTCAATCTTTTGCTTTTGACTATGGATGAATCTCCAGTTGTCTCTGATAATTGTCGTTTGGACCTTTCTGGATTACAGTCCACCATCAAAATGATACGTTTAATTATTCCAGCTGCTGTGAGAAAAGGCTATAAATGATCCGCTCCTCACATGCGATACTACTACTAGCCGGACTCTTTCTTTATGTATACAGAAGTGACGTAATGACGCAAAGACATGCTTGAATTTCCCGTGGAAATCCACCAGTACCACTCAAATTATAACACATTATTACAAGCTTACCATTGTGAATCGGGCTGTGGTAAGGGGATAGTTTTGAACACTGGCTGATTATGTACTTGCTCCAAATTTGATTTTGGATCATTTTTAACCAGAAAAAGTTACGGACTGCAGCTTTAAATAGCCTAAAAATATAAAGTTATGAAACTTCTCTTTGCCCTCAGCCAAAAATTTTTCCAGGGAACATCTCATGTTTAACCACTACAGAGACATCAGAGCCAGCGGAAGACATCAGAAGGACTAGCCGAGGTAAGGCTGCTCTCGGTGGGGTTAACGAGCGCTGAGCGCCCAGTGATCGACTGGATCTTACAACGTCAGATCAAAATTTCAAATAGACGCGATCTTTATAAATAAACCACAGATTTGAGTTTTAAACAAGTACATTCTCAACTGAAAAAGTTTTAAAACTACATTTCGTGACAAAATAACAGTAGTATTTTTAAATGGTTGGTGCGAGATGCATTCAGGCGTTGCACTCCACTTTTAGACACGCACTTGCGGACTTCCCTAAACACTTCCCCTCGGGGGAATCCCCGCCGCCATTTTGAAGTGCGACGAGGGAAGTTTATACGGATAGACCCTCACTCCCTCGATTTTGACTGATATCGGGTTTAATTTACCCCACCACAAACAACATTTTAATTATTTTTTTTAAACATTTAAAACAACCCAAACAATTACGTAAGGGGAAAAAAATAAAAATAAATCAACTCCATAGTGGATTCCAAGTGATCAAGGGCTTAGAACGTTCCAGTTTAGCACATTGCAAAGATTCCGCCAGTAGTGGGCACTCATGCAACGTAAGCAATAACGCACATCTGAGTGAACGAGACGGAGGGAAGTTAGCGAGTGAAAACGAACTGGAACGTAGCACAAGTCACCTTCTGATGCATCCTCGATAAAAGGGGCGGATCAAGGACACAACCGTGGATTTAAACTGTACTTGGCTAGATGTGAGCTTTTGAATTGGAACAGTACTTAGGCAGTGACTGATGACGTTTCACAAGTACAGCCAAGAACGCATATTGAGAAACGGCCAATGTGACGTAGCCACACAATGTAAAAGGATGTGGTGTTAGAATGTTACAACTAGATGCTTAGCAACCGACAACCTATCGCGTGCCTCATATTCAGGTGCATTGGGCAGTCACGGAAACACTGCGCGATACATATAAACAGTCGTTTCTGGGCTTGATGGGGAAAATGTCAAACGTCAGTGGAAAATGAGACAATTGTAGTGAAGAAGAGACAGTTTCATTATTACCTTTATAGTTTGAAAAGTTAATAAAAAAACATATTACACAATGCTAGAGCTTTTATGTAAACTGGTCATGTGCTGCGTTTGCCGTCAACACTGGCAGTGTGAATATGCAAATATTAACCCAGGGTTTAGGAATGTACAGTGGAACATCACTTTATCAATACCCAGAATTAATTGTTAACTCCGGGTAAATTATGAGCAGTGTGAAACGTGAAGCAAGATAACCCGGGATTTAGAATGGCTCAAGGGTTTAACATTTCAAAGACATTAAAACATAAATATATTTGTATTGTAAGTACAACTGTATTACACAAGTGTTTTCATCTTCATTTAATGAGTTAAAATAATAATAAATTAACTGAGTTAGCCTACTGAAAAACACTAGTGTGAATGTGGACTGAGACACTATCATAACTAAAAAGTAGGCTACCTAAACATAACTAAAGTCCTGCAAAAAGTACTAAAGACAATTTATTTATTAATTTATTTTACTCTATTCAATTTTATCACTGAAAGAAGTCTTTGTTGGTTCTTATAAAGACTCAACCCAAGTGTGTACACTCTTAGCAACTATTCCATTATTTTCATGAGATTAAATGTTTATCATAGATTGCAATTGCAATATAATTGTTTGGCCAAATCGTGCAGCCCCTCTCCTTATCTATACTTGTGACCGAACTACCGAATCAGCACTAACATGCTGTGTAGTATAAAAAGAGCAGAGTGAAGAGCTCAGGTACCTTTCTCGTGCTTAACTCGACCCAAGAGGACCATGACGAGGCTCGCTTCATACGTTTTCTTTATTGTCTGTTGTGGTCTGGCGTTGTCCTGTAAGTACAAGCAATGTAATACTAACAATACGTTTTTTGAAATGCAGAGGTCATCTAATTAATATCTCTGGGAAAAGAAAATTTATTTAGACTGCTTTCATTATTTCATTTTGTTTTTGCCTTTGCATATTTGTTCTTTAATCAACTATACTGTAGTAGACATGGGTCAACCAATGTGGGTTCACATTATTTTAAAGTCTAAAAGTGTTCAAAAATCGTATTATTTGAACATCAGAGCCGAGAACGGACCAAAAATGTTTGCGGGAGAAGGTCATCACATTCCCAGAGCTGACCACCAGCAGCTTCACCCGAACGAATCCATGGATCTGTCTGCAGCCACCGTGTGTTTGCGATTCTACTCTGACCAATTGACTGCCAGCCTATGTCTGTTTTCTCTGGCCACACCGTCCCACCCTCAAGACTTTTCTTTTTCTTGGTCAGCTGACATCAAACAATACCAGATGTTCATTCATAGCTTCCCTGTTCAATTCAAAGGGTTGACATTTAATCTAAATCAGTGGAACTCTATGTGTGCGACCTGGGATGCCAACAGTGGTCTTGCACAGATGTTTGTGAATGAAATTGACAGCATTAAGAAGGTGGCAGGCACTAAGGTAACTTTTAAAGGAGTGCCTGTCATAACACTTGGCCAGTGTCAGACACAATATGATGGAGGGTTCCAGCAAGCCAATGTCTTCACAGGTTTTATGTCAGATGTGTTCACATGCACAAACAAGTCCTTGCCCCCCGTCAGATTAAGACCTACATGGAGGCAAAGATCAAATACAAACTTGGTGACTACATTAACTGGCACAATCTGAAATATACCATTGCTGGGTCTGCACAAGTGGAAGAAATGCAGCAAGTAACCTTCTACACCAAAGAAGAGCAGTGAGCTGCAATGTCATGAGAAATGAATAAACATCTTGACAGGGAACTCTGTGCTGGCTTTTTTAATATTGACCAAAAAAAGAGCAGGCTAACATACTTGAATTAGTTTCAGACTTTGGTGCAGTTTAATGATCAGCTTGGGTTGACACAGTGTCCTGGAGTTTCAATGTATTCCCACCCACTCACTCACTACCCACATAATGACCAACTGATTTACCACTAATATTGCTAAATGACCCATGTAAGTTCATTTTATCAACTAGCAACATTCTGAATGTGAGGTTTCATTTTTTTTTGTACTCTCAAAAAATAATTATTGTGTTGAACTTAAAATGGCTAAACAAACTGGACTACAGGTCCAAACATATGAACACAAGTGTTGTTATTGTTCATTAAAATGACTATTTAAAATACTATTTAAATGTTTAATAAAATAGAAATGTTGCATTGCTAAAGGCATTGCTGTTGCAATGTTGTGTTGCAATGTTGCATTGCTAAAGACACTAAAACTGCAATCAAAATAAATTAAAGCTTTATATAGATATTTTATAAAAAAGAATAAAAATGACAAAAGCATAAAAACGGCCGTCTCCAGAAAGAAAGAAAAAATAAACAGGAAAATACAGGGAGCATAAAAAAAGCAGTAAAATTACATTTAAATTTTGGGTAAAATATAAAGGTGAATTCAATAGGCTTTATATTGAATGTCACATGAACAAACAAGAAGGCAGGCCTCCGCTTGTCGGAGAAAGTGTTAGCGGCAGAACTGAAGAAAATATCTATGGACTTTTAAGGTAATCAGCTAACCAAGCTAGTAATTTTTTATTGTTGGTGTGCTATTCAATTTTAATGTCCGAATGTTAGTGTGAAGAAGAAAAATAAAATAAAAACTTCGATATCAATCTGCATATGTGAAGGACATTGGTTATGCTCATCTAGGCCTGCTCCTTTAAATGTATATCTCTTAAGTAAAACTGCTCTATATTTAAGAAAGCATACAAAAGACCTGTTTTACAGACAGCGCTGGGTAGTAACTGGCTACATGTAATCTGGATTATGTAATCAGATTCCAAAAATTAAGTACTTGTAATTAGATCATATTGCATTTTAAAATACTTGTAATCAGAGTAGTTTTTTATTTATTTATTCACACAATGGCAGTAAACCATTTATAATTTATTGATTCTCCTTATAATTCTTCTTTTTTATATTTTAAATTAAAAACATTTAAAAATATATTGCTTTTATACATTCAGAAAGTCTTCAGTTTTGTGAAATTCCACACACAGACCAGCCATTAGTCAGGCGGTTGTAATTACATTACAGCATTTGACCACTGGATTTACAGAAATCCTTTCACTTTTAAGGAGTGCTTTCTCAACATTGCAACACTGCCTATCAAATCAACTCCTTATGAACAGATACATTACTATTTGAATTATCACTCAGCAATTCATTTAACCATGTTTTGTTATGTCTTTGAAAGGCTTTTGTCTTTCGATCACATTTTCATCAATTTTATTAATTTTTTTTTATTTTAATTTAAGATTTTATGATTTATTTAAGCTTTTCATTAAACTCACAAAACCCCTGCAGTTCCTTAATGAACCCCATTCTGGGAAACCCTGACATAATGTAATGTTTACTCCACTTTATGTTGTTGATAACAAAGAATGGAATATATTTGTATATCAATGTGGTACAATATCATCCTATTCAATTCAATGTGACAGACGAGCTAGGTAATCAAAAAGTAATCTAAAAGTAATCTAAAAAGTAGTCTGATATTACCTAAAATTTGTATAATGGGTTACGTTACTAACTACAATTTTTGTCATGTCATTTGGAATCATTAACAGACTACAATTTGTAAGTAATCTACCCAGCACTGTTTACAGAATACGAAAGTTTGTTGCACATAACCCCCCTTCTTCAGCTATAGGGTTTGCACCACTATTCATTTGCTTTAAAGGTGCACTGTGTAAATTTTAGCGGCATCTAGCGGTGAGGTTGCGAATTGCAACCAGTCACCCCTCCCTTTCAAAGCATATAGAGAAGCTACGGTGGCTGACACAGGACAAAGATGTCGTCGTCTGAGAGAGCAGAGAATAGCTGTAGAGAAGTTTGTCCGTTTAGGGCTACTGTAGAAACATGACGGCACAAAAGGGAGACTTCACTGTAAGGGGACCCGCAGTGCATGTAGATAGAAATGACTCATTCTAAGGTAATACAATTATGTAAAGTCTTTATACACCACTGAAAACATAATTATGTATTTTATATTGCATTTCTGTCAATAGATCCTCATAAATTCTACACACTGCACCTTTAAGTACTGATATCACAATAGTGTTAGATGATGCACTGCCATCTCTTGATGTGGATCAGCATGACATCTCTGAGTTTTATGTAAATTACACTGATACAAGTGAGTTTAGAAAGCGGTCAACACAATGAAACGTCATACAACTTCATATCCTGAAATGAGGCAATCATATACCTACTGTGCTCTTAATTATAGGCAGTATAAACTGACTTTCTAGAATGTACTTGATAAAAAAGACATGAAATGTTATGTGGAACCTGATGATGTAAGCACTGCAGGTTACTGTTAAGTACATAACCATCATACTTCACATTACAATGTCCAAATTTGTAATAAAATTGTAAAACCAGTTAATCAAACATCCTGTATTTACATAATTAGCATTCATTATAAATTAATGCCTTGAATGTTGAAAGAAATTTCAACAGTTCAACTGTTATTTAGACTGATGATATGAAAATTAAGCTCTTGAAATTTCCAACTAATGAACGAATGCAGCTCCTCACAGACATGCACGAATTAGATCATATTTACACAGACTTTTTGTGTGCACCATTTCATGGGATGTAATATGTATAACACTATTACATTAGCATGGCGAGTGCTGGCAGCATGGCTCATATTGGCTCATGCTGTGTGGTGTCAGGGGCCAGGCCCAGGCTAACACCGCATCCATAACCATCCAATAATGAACACCCACCTCATGCAAGTCTGATCAGTGTCTTGAGGCAAACTTTGAGTCTCGAAATGCAAGGGACAATATGTATGCAGAAGATTGCTGCATTTCTTTGATTGTTTGTTTAGAGAGGTCTGATATGGTTGACTGTGTATTTGAGTGTGCAGGTCTCAGCACTCAACCAGAACAGTTTGGGTTTATTTTGCTGAAGATCCTGAAGGACTAAAGTGAAACTTTTGGTATGTAAACATTCATTTTAAAGGGTCTGTAAAAGATGCAAGCCATTCTAGAACTTGCACTAGATGTAACAATTGATCTAAACACGCCCCTTCTTTCTACAGCTCCATTGCATAACAATGGTATTTTAACTGTCAATCAGAAGCTGGACACTTTTGAAGCGGTCTGCTTCCTCTGGCGATAAAAAGCTTTACCGATGTTCACACTCCTCTTCCCTCCTTTCCTTCTGTCTTTCCATTTAGCACACATTTTGCATGCTCCAAACTCATGAAAACTGCTCCAAGTTTATAAGAGTGCAACAATCTTGTTCCGGAAGTAAAAATCTCATTCATTTTCTTTTTACGATAAATTATAAACCTTTAAAGATATACCTGTGGGCTAAGAGGTCAATCTATATTATTTTGCTGAAATATCTGCCCACATTATTTTTTAAAATAATTGCATTCAACAGATTAATTTCCAGGCGAAAAAATTACATTACCCATGATTCTGCAGAGAACTCTCCACCAATCAGAGAATTGTGCCAAGCAAATAGAGTGCAACAGTGCCCTCCCCTCAATTAATTTCTCCCATAAGAATAGAAAAAAAAAGTCTCTGTTAAAGTGTTATAAGCCATGAACCAAACCAATCTGCTATGAGGTGAATCGTAACAAACTTTGATGGGAAGCAAAATAATATTTAAAAATCGGACAAAAATACAAAGGTACAAGACTGTGTACTTAACAGCTTTAGTGAGGGAAAGAACTACAATACCATGAAGCATTGAGAACACCTTAATTGAGTTAAAAACTACGCGTTTAAAAATGTTGATTATACACTCACCTAAAGGATTATTAGGAACACCTGTTCAATTTCTCATTAATGCAATTATCTAATCAACCAATCGCATGGCAGTTGCTTCAATGCATTTAGGGGTGTGGTCCTGGTCAAGACAATCTCCTGAACTCCAAACTGAATGTCAGAATGGGAAAGAAAGGTGATTTAAGCAATTTTGAGCGTGGCATGGTTGTTGGTGCCAGACGGGCCGGTCTGAGTATTTCACAATCTGCTCAGTTACTGGGATTTTCACACACAACCATTTCTAGAGTTTACAAAGAATGGTGTGAAAAGGGAAAAACATCCAGTATGCGGCAGTCCTGTGGGCGAAAATGCCTTGTTGATGCTAGAGGTCAGAGGAGAATGGGCCGACTGATTCAAGCTGATAGAAGAGCAACTTTGACTGAAATAACCACTCGTTACAACCGAGGTATGCAGCAAAGCATTTGTGAAGCCACAACACGCACAACCTTGAGGCGGATGGGCTACAACAGCAGAAGACCCCACCGGGTACCAGTCATCTCCACTACAAATAGGAAAAAGAGGCTACAATTTGCACAAGCTCACCAAAATTGGACAGTTGAAGACTGGAAAAATGTTGCCTGGTCTGATGAGTCTTGATTTCTGTTGAGACATTCAGATGGTAGAGTCAGAATTTGGCGTAAACAGAATGAGAACATGGATCCATCATGCCTTGTTACCACTGTGCAGGCTGGTGGTGGTGGTGTAATGGTGTGGGGGATGTTTTCTTGGCACACTTTAGGCCCCTTAGTGCCAATTGGGCATCGTTTAAATGCCACGGCCTACCTGAGCATTGTTTCTGACCATGTCCATCCCTTTATGACCACCATGTACCCATCCTCTGATGGCTACTTCCAGCAGGATAATGCACCATGTCACAAAGCTCGAATCATTTCAAATTGGTTTCTTGAACAGGACAATGAGTTCACTGTACTAAAGTGTCACCACAGTCACCAGATCTCAACCCAATAGAGCATCTTTGGGATGTGGTGGAACGGGAGCTTCGTGCCCTGGATGTGCATCCCACAAATCTCCATCAACTGCAAGATGCTATCCTATCAATATGGGCCAACATTTCTAAAGAATGCTTTCAGCACCTTGTTGAATCAATGCCACGTAGAATTAAGGCAGTTCTGAAGGCGAAAAGGGGTCAAACACAGTATTAGTATGGTGTTCCTAATAATCCTTTAGGTGAGTGTATATACAAAATACGAAAAGGTTTCTCGCAACTAGTTAACTTTTACAGGTACTTACCCTGCATCATCTGTGAACCAGGGACAACGCTATTACCTCTTCCTCTCTCAAGACACCTTCCTCCAACGGGTTATCAAATAGGCAATGTTTCGTTGATTTAAGCCCATGACCCCTTTTCGGGCGTCTCGGCAGTGGAAGCCATGTTGGTTCTGCCACCACTCATTACGTTGTATCTATATCCACCGGGATGCTAGCTCTGTCTGTTTAGTGATGTTTGCTACCAGCCACTTCCTGGCCTGGCCGTCAATCCCAAGCAGTCCAAGGGTCCTTCAAAGTGTCTGCCCTGTGAAACCCCTGCTGTCAACCTCCACCGGCAGGTTCCAAGCCTTCCATCCTTCCTGTTGGCACTCGAGAATCAATGCCTGGTATTTCCTAAGATATATATATTGTTTTGTTGTTAGTGGAATTTTCTGTACAGCATCATGGGTACTGTAGGTTTTTTTCACCACAAATTCCACTGTTAAACATGATCATTTTAAAAATACATTGAAATAACGTGGGCTGCTGGCTTCAACAGAAGCAAACTCTATCGATTAACAACCTCATAACTCAACTTTAAAGGTTTAAGTTATTGTTAACTTTTTCTCCGCCATTGATGGAATTTTTTTCCCGTCATTTATAAGACAACGCTTCCCGGCCATTGACAGATTATATGGTAGGGGCCACTATGTAATAACAGGCAAAAAAGGAGCAGAAACAAGCGATAAAAGCATTGCTTATGCACGTTGTAGTCTTTTAAAAGAAAATCTTCAATTCAAAATGTTGCTTTATGAAACTTACCCACATTCAAGTGTTAAAACATAATGCATTAACCTAGAATAAAACAGTTTTTGTTTATTATTATTTTGATATATTGCATGTTCAGATATTCATACAACAAAATATTCTGGGGGCCATAACATTTTTGGAAAAACTGGCAGGGAAAGAGTTAAAAATCACTTAAAAGGCACTGTTGCACTCTGTTAGCCTACTTATGGCTTCTGTTTTCCCATAAATTGACTGCCGACTGAGAATGAGAAAACTGATTGACAGGCATAAAGAACCTCAAAAGCATTCTGATTGGCTAAACAAAGAACCTGACCCTGGTTTGTGGCCACTGTTTATTTAGCTGCTTACACACACCAGGGCTGTCACAGAGATTGAATGATATCTCAGGAGTTTTCAGCGATACATTTCTGATATTTGGATAATTTTCTGCATACCATTCCATAAAGAAATCGCTTACAGCACCTTTACGTCCACCCCTGCAGCTGTGTGTCTGAATTACAAGACAAACATTATCATCACCTTCTATGTTCAAATGAAAAAGCCATTCATGGGAACTGAAATTTGTGGAACAGATTTTACTCACTGATACACATCTGGAAGTGTGTTGACTGCAGTATTATTTTCAAAACCTTTTCTCTTGCTCCATCAGTTGTGGGCAGTATATGCACCAAGGCATAAAGACTAATTAACTGAATGCCGGAATGGCTATGCTATTCCGACTTCATTTGCAATAAGGATGCGTGAAAATCATCCCGAGTAGCTTTCTCATTCTATATAATCATCTGAACACTAAAAAACCAAACGAATCATCATGACTCACATTAACAACCTGATGACTCGGACTGATGTGACTTCATCACTGACACAATAATCCTTTTATCATAATGGCACATTGTGGTTGTGGCCTGGTGAACAGAGAGCGGTGCCTTTGTTAGCACTGATGTGGGCAGCTGTGAACGACCGGCCCAACAGGAGAGTCATTCTTCTCACAATGTGGGCGCAAGTGACCCTAAAACAACTGCAGGCTTTGTAGTCCAACTGCACCATGATTGATCATTCACTTCAGATGACAATTACCAGATATAAATGGAACATAATGGTGTAAAGATTAAGGTCGGCCTAGACATCAGTCTCTAGATGAGAGGCGTTCAGACCACTGCTATTCAAACACAATGGGCAGAGGAGGGTTAATAATGATGAGTTCATGATGCCACGGTCATGTGAGACAAAACCATACATATTTGACAAAAAAGGTGCCATTTGTGTCCCACTTATAAATGTAGTGTAAATATTGACTTCATCTTAATACAGTCATTTTTAATATATTTCTATAAATAAACCAAAATTCTGTAACTTATTTTTTTTATGTTTTTATTTATGTTTTTTTCTTTTTTGGCCATGAAGATGCCGTTTTTTGTTCTGTCCCACCCCGTGTAAATCATCTTGTCCTTGCTGTATTAGCAATATGCGCATTTCAATAAAAACAGATTGCAATTAAATAAAAGCTATCATTTTGTCTTAATTCTTTCTATATATTTTAGTTGACATTTCATACACTTAAAGTTGTGCCCAGGTTTGCTTCAACCCTGTTAACCCTAAAACAGGCAAGAGTGGAAAATGATCATTAAAAAATTATTTCATGTCACTTTTTATATAATCTGGACTTAAGTAAAACATCCAAAATAATGTTTGAAATATTTGATATAGTTTGGATTTTATAAGTTGTATCTCTCAGGATCTGTTGCCCTATTAGGGTATATAAAAAGGCCAAAGTCATCAATGTTTCTGTGATTTATTTGATGCAAAATATATATACTGTATGTATGACATGACTAAGTGTCCTAATTTGATTTAGTTAATAGAAGTTAATTCATAAATAAGAGCTATTTATGTTATTATTTTTGACAGCATTCTCACTTTAAAGCATTCTGACAAGTGCGTAAACTTTTCACAGTACTGTAGTTTTGCAGGAAGGTTTCCTCAAGTGTCTGAGAGACATTGCCTTAGTTCTTCTGGATTTAGTCTGTCTCAGTTTTTTCTGTTTCTTCATGTAATCACAGACAGACTCGATGATGGTGAGATCATACCGGCAGCTATCAGACGTCTTGTGCATAAAAAAATAAAATAAAAATCTCACTGGATTATTACAATTAATTGCAAAATGAATGTTTGGAAATGTAAACTGATATTTCCTACTGACACACTACAGTAAAAGATATAAATAACTGGCTTAAAAACATTTTTCGTGTGAAAATACCAACGTGCCTAAGATTTTTGCACACGACTGTACATTTCTTATATTTTTTCATATATTTTCATTTATTTATATATATTTATATTATAATTTTCATATATTTATATAATATTTTTTATATATTTATATTTAGCGCCATCCCTAATCGATCATAATGCAATTTATGATATAACTTATAACTTTCTAAGTGATCCTGAAGACTTTGGTTGGATTTTTTAGGTCTGTTTAATCAGGGTTAGAGCTAAACTCTGCAGGACGGTAGCCCTCCAGGAGCAGGGTTGGACACCCCTGTTCTACCATTTTAATTTTTTACTGGGCCCCCCACCACCCACAACCCACCCCTCACCCATCACACAGGAATGCAAAATAATGCAGTGACCAGTACAGCGGGCCCAGTTTACCTTGAGACACCATTCATTGTCAATACTGTGGATAATCCTTTTTTATACCCTAATCTGGCAACGTATCTCAGGGGATACATACTTTTCAAAATGCGGTAAATAACAGCAGGAGCAACATATGACTTAATTTTCTATTTCAACATCTTAAGACAATGTTCAAAATTAATATTAGCAGGTGTATTGCATTTTTTGGCAGAAAAAAAGTATGATTATTAGGTGCCTACTTTCTACAAAGTTAGAATGGCCAGCACTATTGGCGGACATGCTGGCTTTAGGTCAAACTGACAAAATGAGCACAGAAAATATGAACCAAGTCACATGATCCACATACAACAGTACTGAATGAAAAATACTTTCTCGTGCCTCCTAGAAGAGACTAAAGAATATGTATCCCGTGGTGCACATTGTCTGTTTAAGGGTTAACATCACATTTTTAAAGTATAATGAACTATTCCATAAACCATCATAATCATCATCTTTTTGTGAACTCTTCAATGACCAGGTCTACTCTTTTTTTGTATTTTATCTTTACGGTTTATGTTGGTCATTGGGGGATGATCTTACATCTCAGTTGCTATAATTGTGTATGGAACACAAGTGATAATTGAAAAATGGAAATATCAGCAGTAAATTCTTTCTAAGCAGCACTGTGTGCTGTAGTTTCTCCACTCAAGGCCAGTGATGTCTTTCCTATGATGTCTTATATCTCAACACATATTAAAATGTAGGCCTATTCATTATAAAATGGCAGAGTGCAGCTTATTAACATTTAAATACATTTACGTGTTTGAAATTATACAGAAATGTACTTCAGATTACCTTATGACTCAATTTCGTAGAATAACCACAGCACAGGAGTCATGAAAATGCATAATTGCAGATGCAAACACATAATTTGAGTATGTTCTATTTGGACTGCTGAAATTTCCGTAATGCAATTAAAACAAAACATTGTAATTTACTCAGAGTGTGCTTAATAATAACTCAGAGTACTTCTGTGTTTATCTTTACATTCATTATGGTCATAGCAGGGGGAAACAGCAAGAACTGCAAAACAATAGATCATATTGTATATTGTTTTTTTTCTTATGCAAACGCTACTACAACCCACACAACACAGCAGATGGATGCAAGTGGGTCAATAAGGTCAAACTGGAAGGATTTATTTGATGTTTAACTTGCTGGGATTTATCCCGATTGACAAATGATCCGATGACAGCATTGGCAAGTAGAACATTTAAACAGCTGTCCACAATCATACTGCAAACTCACTGAAAAATTCATTTAAATCTGTCATATATGAATCTAAATACTCTGTTCCGTTTAACACCTGTGGCAACAGCACTTAATTACAAACGTGATTTCCTTCCTGAAGAAAAAAAAAAAAAAAATCAATATAGCAACTATTGCATGTTTATGTAGATAATATTTGAACAGCTTTTCAATCTCATCTGGACTTGGTAGCATATTACAAATAATAGATGATTCATTAGTAGACAATCTGAGCTAAGTGGGTAACTTTAAACACAAGAAAATTTGTATTATCTTATTTTATTTTCAGGCCTTACTTTGTATCTTATTGTTGGTAAACACTGCCAAAGCTGTTCAACCCACATGGTTTTTCCTGTAAGACCCAGCTAGCCACTCACTGCATCTCATGGCACAGATCTTCACTTCTGATGCTGCGTAAAAGTTACTCGACTCCTCTCACATAACCAGACCTTCAGACTGATGGTCCGTGGGTGTGATGTCTGAAGCTGAGACTACTTTACTCGCAGAGAGAGCAGTTTCTATAGCATACAACAGATTTATCAAAATGTTTATTTCTGCATAATGAACTTTCTTTGGCTGCTCTTCATTTGTTCAAACTTGATTATGTATAAAGTAAATTATTACATAATGCTGTAAGACCAGAAAACTTCTGAACATTTATACAATTTACAAAGGTTACGACTCAAGTATGCAAATGAGAATAAATAAACAAAAACAAATGCCTTTGAGACATGAGAGATAACACAATAATATTGTTTCTGCAATGCAGTAACATTGTACCTGCATGGAATGTTTGAACAGTGCAAAAGAACCAACAGCCCAATGAGTGATACATTTGTTAGATTTAAGTTGGACGGGAGTCATTTATATACACGTGCTTGAATCTGAATCAACAAAAATCAAAAATTGTCTATGGACAGAATAATACAAGGTTTCCCATGTTCCCCCAAAATTGAAATTCTGTATATTTTGAATGTCAATGTCTCAGTGTTTTTTGACTATACAATGGAAGTCAATGGGAACCAGAACGGTTTAGTTAACAACATTCTACAACATTGTTCAACAGAATGACATACAGGTTTGAGTGAGGGTGAGTAAATGATGACAGAATTTTCATTTTTATGTAAACTAGCATAAGTTTAGGCTCGGGTCATTGAAGACATTTAAGACAACAAAACAAAAATGATAAAGGATTCAATAATATGAAGGATTCAAGTGCAACACATTTTGGTTGTGAAAACATAATGAAGAAAAAAACTATTTTATAAAGGATGTCAGAATGTTTTTGGGCCTATTTTAGTTTAACAAACTATTCATCTATTTTTATAATATTAATAAGACATTAAATTATACAGTTTTTCATGTCTTGACTGAGACAGAGAACTCAAAACATTATGACAATACACAATTAGAGTTATAAATACAGGCAAAAAAAATATTGGCTTTATTAACATGTTAAACAACACTGAGTTAGGAAATGTAATTTTAGTCTGGCGACTCTATAAACACCGGACATTTAAAAAGAAATGATTTCGGCCACAGAACTAATATTCCAATTCAGTTGTGGCTAACCTTGTTAACTCTCTGCTGGCACACATCTATTGATCATAATATGTTTCAATACAACCATTCTGTCTGATAAATGCAGCATTACTTTATGTCAACTAACTGTACAGAACTACAGTAGCATTAGTAGGGTTGCCAGGTCTGTATGGCCAGTCAAAAATAGCCAATCAATGCAATTTTCTCCATCGGGCGGCCAAATTCTCTATTGAATTTGTACATCTGGGGGTTGTTTTGGTGTTTTTGGGGGGTGTTTTTAAAAGTAGCTCAATTCCGTGTGAAAACCACCGACTTGGCAACACAGATCAGTCTGCAATCATATGGTGCTGAAAAAACCCTGTGGAATTGATGATTAAAACACAAATACAAGCTATTTGTAGGTTAATACCCCTAAAAAGTGTAAACGTTCTCCCTGTAAGTGCCATCAAAACATAATGTGTTTGTTTGATCATGGGAATCATTTTCATTTTAGAAAGATTGATTGGACAACAATTTGCTTTGTTCTATTCTAATATGCCAAATTGGCGTTTAAGAAACAGTAGTTTGGTGGAAACTGGATTTTTTCAAGGTCAGGATTTCTTGATGAATAAAAAAGTTCAAAAGAACAGCATTTATTTGAAACAGAAATGTTTGGTAACATTACAAATGTCTTTACTGTTATGTTTGATTAATTTAGTGCATCCTTGCTGAATAAAAGTATTAATTTCATAAAACAAAGCTTACTGACCCCAAACCATGTATGTTGGCTAAAAGTGAATTTTATCTGGCATATACTGTAGCATACTAGCATACAGACAAGCGCAATGCTAAAAAACGGACTGAAAGCCTCAAACCTCAAATTGAAAACTTCAATTTATGTCTTTTCAGTTGTTGAATTTAAGTCTATGGCCACTAGGAGAGACAAATGTCAGTTCTGCAAGGCAAATCCAATCTAATCTCTAAAAAGAAATTGTCCACATGCACTTCCTGATTTTGCAGAGTTGGACGCGTTCCTGGGTCAACATATTTTGTAGTTCCTGGAACAACATTCCTGTTCGAAAATGTAATGCTAACCATATCCCTACCCCTAAACCTAACCCTACCCATAAGTTATCCCTAAAATCAGAGGGAAATGATAAGTGAATAACACTGATGTAGAAGCACCTAACCCTCGTTGTAAGCCTAAACTTGACATAAACGTTACACTTGTCCCTCAAATCTGATTGGTTGATTGGAATGCTGTTCCAGGATCAACAAAGACGTTGATCCATGAACGTGTTGCACTTGGTTCTGCCTTTCCACTCACCCAGACTATTACAAAGCACCATATGTACCAAATACAGTCCTCGGCTAACGATAATTACTGTATCAAAGAGTCATCAAAAGACATTTCAATAAATGATGGGACAAACCCTGAAAGTAAAGTCAGGTTTATTCAGAATGCCTCTACATATGTGATCAGATGATTAATTCTGCCTGTAACCTGTTACTATTTTGGGGCTGAGTGAATTTCATCTACACACTCCTTCCCCTTTTGAGAAGCAGCTGTTGAAAAACAGAAACCCAGTGGGTGCAATCAAAATGCAGATGTCCTCTACAGAGGTTCAATCAATACTGAGGGAATACGAGCTCCACTATGGAGCGTGGAATTCAGGAGGAGCAACACACGGACTACTAATGTCTTGACCCTTCTTTTGTCATTTACACTTCAAGAGCTCCCCTCTCATCGACACTATCTCCTTCTAGTGGTAGAACACGAGAGAGAAAGAGAGAGAGGAGAAAAAAGATCAGAATCTGCGCTTCGGCCGTTCCTGCGAGGTCAGTCGGCTGGTTCAAACGCAGGTTCCCTGGTGCACCGTGTGATGCTGTTTGCGGCTCTTTAGACCCAAGCCTTTGTCTTTGAAGTCGCCGGCCCTCTGCTGAGATGTATCAATAAGAGCACTGGCTATGGTAATGCCTGTGGGGAGAAGGAGGAGACGAGAGAAAGGGAAGGAAGTGAGCTTCAAAGAAGAGGAGTGCAGCAGGTGAGGCACGGCATCCTGATAAGAGTATACTGACACCAACAAACCTCATCTACAATCAAACCTGTGTCTGTCAATATCACAGCAGTTAAAGCTGCATCTTACAATCATCAGTGCAGAGTTCAGATCATTATTTGTTCATTTAACTATAGGCACTTTTGACCATGAGTAATTTTTAAAAATAAGCTCTACTCATTTCCACTCATTCTGTGGTTGAAACAACAGTTAAGAAAATTACTTTTTTTTTAATAAAATTATTCCTCTTTTCTTGCTAAGACTCATTTCATAGCATTTTACGTTTGCATTTACATGTATCTTAAATACACTTGGTTGGAAATGATACACAATACAAATATTCGGACCCACTTTATATTAGGTGGCATTAACATTTTAATTAATCATTTGACACAATGCACTTACTGTGTACATACATATTTTTACATTGTACTTACATTTTAAAAATTATCTGTATGTAATTACATCTGTAATTAATTTCTGTAGTTTATAATTTACACATATAAAATTACACTGTTGACAGTTCCCTTACACCTTACCCTACACTTAAACTTATTTTTTTATGTAAGTACATAGTAGTTAAGGGCCACCTAATATAAAGTGGGACCAAATATTCTTTAAAATTAGATTTTTTTATATTTTCTTCACACTTCACATCTCAGGCTCTGTTTACACCTATTACTGAGATGCATTTTGGTTGATCGGATAGTAAACAAGTAAACAAGTAGACGAGAGAGTAGACGAGAGAGACACATCCTTATTTATACTTGGTGTTTTAAAGGATTAGTTCATGGATTAGCCATGGAAGTCTATGGTGTGGGGAAAAATCCTGGAATGTTTTCCTCAAAAAACGAAAGACATGAACATCTTGGATGAGATGCGGGTGAGTAAAATATCAGTAAATTTTCATTTTGAAGTGAACTAATCCTTTGATCTGTCTCTTTTGTCCACTTTAAACCACTTCTGTCCTGATTTCTACGTGGAGCATGAGCTTATATTATATTGCGGTCCTCATTCAGCAAGTGCTATGCTACGCTAATGCTACCAAAGCATTGTGTTACTAATTAGCAAGGCATTAAGAGCAAATAAAATGTATGAGTAAATAGAACAAAATAAAAATCTGCAAGTTCTGCTTGCTTACACTTTACATTTCTTAACTTAAAACATTTGATGTAAGTGATTACCTCAAATTTTTGGAGTTTTGCCAACTTATTCGGGTTTACATTGTGTATTTAGCATTGTCTACTTGTGATCCGATCGACCAAAATGCATCTTAATACCAGGTGTAAACATGGCCTCATATTTCATGTTCTTCACTGTTCATTTCATGGTGACCTCATACACTAACTTTTAATATACTGTGTGTTTTTATTTTTTATAATATATTTTAGTAAGATTGAAAGTCTGTGTCTGGGACAATGGCAAAACAAGAAATCTATGCATAAAATGAATCTGAAAAGTAGCACAAATAACAATGTGGAAGAAAATGTGATCTTCATATCACATAACCTTGATAGAAAACTTGACAAAAAGTTTTTACATAAAACTCATAACCCTGATTTGTGTAATCGTATGATTATTAGCATAGAAGCAGAGGTGTTGTGTCTTTACATGTCATAGATTTAAGAGAAAAGTCTCATTTAGAACAACGTGGTGTATCTGATATTGCTTGATCGGCTCCATTTATCATTTAATGAGCATTCAGAACAAAAGCTTGAAAAAGGAGTGGAGGCTCCTTGAGCTCTTGAGTAATTTGGACAGTAATTAGTGTCCCTCGCAAGCCTATTATTGATTATTTATTAAGCAAATAAAAAAAATAGAACAAATAATGAATGAATGAATGAATGAAATAAAAAGAATAAAACAAAGAATACATTGACTGATTCAATCAAACGAACAAAAACAAAAGAAACACATTTATTTGTAATGATTGAGCAACAATGAAACTCCACTAAAGCATGATTGTTAGTGTGATTTCTTGCAATTATCTTTTCAAAATATCAAAGTTCAAATTCACCTTCTTGACCCATTATTTAAATGAACTGCATTTATTTACAGCACACACTGTACATAGCAAAAGGACAACATCTTCTGAAGAACAAAATGTTTTCTGCTGAGGAGAGTCCATCTCAAGTGAATTAATTGCGAGGCTGAATCAAATCAGGTGCGCATGAGGAGAAGGCTAAAGTGCTCTCGGCTAATGGAAAATCAAACTCATTATTGCGATCTTTGGCAGGTGAGCTGTTCGCATGATTAACCCCGATGAATTTTGCACTTTGAGACAGGATGTGCGAATCCGAGAACTCCATTAAAGGTAATCAGAAACACTATGTTGACCTGAGGCATGCATCACTGTAAATGAACACTTTACAGCTACTGCATTATTGGAAACGGCTGTTGTCTCATCCACGTGAAAACTTAAATGCCTTCCCGCCACGGCTCGCGTTCGGCGTGAGTGATGTGCTTGAGACAAGTTCCAGTGATAATCGGAAGAATGTCTCGGTGGGAGCCGAGCGAGCAGCTGTCTGCAGCGAGTCCTCTTCGCACCACCTGCTTCTTCACAAAGTGTCATTATGCCACACCAAGGTCACTCTTCCAACTGATGAGTGTTTTCCGCAAGCAATCAGCCACACTCCAGCCTCAGTGTGACACCAAGGTTATTCTGAGAGGGAATACACTCTCAACCTGACTTTCTGTTTCCTTGAGTCATAATGACTTCACCCGTCATTCGCAGGCCATTGTCAGGACGTGAGATCTGGTTTGGTGGGGGTCAACAACATCATTTAACTTCAATGTTACCCATGTGATTAAGGATAGTATAATGAACTCACTTGGTGTTTATTGTACAACACAGGCCTGACAGCCCAGGTGACAGCAGCTAACAATGCTAATGGGATTTAGAAGTGAAGAAAAGGGGATATAATAATGTTTTATCTTTATTCTTTAGCTGAAATAACTGAGCTATATGTGGCATACTTTATAATTATATTCACTGCTCATTTCTGTGATAAAGCTCACGTATAGCTGATATCACTTTCCACATTAGCAGACCTTCAGATCTCACCTTTCAGTTTTCTGCTGACCAAAGAGTTTTTTTTATCCATCCGCTATGAAGCCCACATCAATTAAATGGATAGTTCACTCAAAAATGACAATTATGCCATTATTTATTCACCCTTATGTTATTTCAAACCTTTTTATTTCTCTAAGGAGCAAAAATAAAAAAGGGAGAATGTTATAGTATTTTTCCCTTCAGTGGCTCTTTCCATGATAGATCATAGCGACCATGGGCTTTCAAGCTCCTAAAAGGCCAAAAAACCTCATAAAAGTAGTACACTTTTGAAGTCCATACCATAGTGTTGAACAACACTAGGCATTATAAACTTGCCTATTTTGTAAATGGCTACAGCGAAACTCTGGTCAAAAACGACTGAGGATCACACATAACCAGACTTTAAAGTCATTCCGAACACAACAAATGCAGAAACAAGCGCCTTGTTGCTGGGTAAATGCATGACAGATGAAAAAGAACATTTATGTACGGGAGTTGACTGCTGCTGTTATTAGTGTTGTTTTCTGAGTTGCAAAAAAAGTGCATTTGGATGCGGCCTTGGGTGGGAAGACAGTTGAAAAAACAAAAAACATTATACGCTACAATATGTGTTCTAAAATTGACAGACAAATGTTTGATATAATACGACAGGATGGATTCATAGTCTGAAGCTAAAAAAAAATCAGTTTGAAATCTTTCAGCTCTGACTGCCCAAAATCTGCAGACTGGATCTTTCAACAACTGAAGTCGTCTTGTCCAGACTGCAAATCTGGGCAAAGGTCATACAGTCAGTAAATTCCAGCTTTAACCTTACTATAGTTTAACTTTACACTGTAGAACATCATTGTAATTAATGCAGCTATAAATGCTTTATTCTTTATTTATAAGCATAACTATAATGTGTTCGATAATTGTATTTTCATACTTTATCAATGATCAATATATATTTATAAACTTCTTATTTAATGTCTATTAATGCTTTATAAATGATGAATTTACTATTTACTAATGCTTAACTAATGATTTATAGCATGCAGTTATTATAAAGTGTTACCTTCATTTGAATAATTATGCTTTTTCTTCGTTTAGTTTAGTAGGGTTTAATGTTACATCTTATGTCGTTAAATGAATGTTTATTGCATTATTGTAGTGTCGTGTGTGTTACTATGATGGTGTTTTGTGTTTGTGCACCTTCTGTATATTATTTACCCTCTCATCTTGTGGAAAATCTACTTGGGATGAAGTTTGATTCATCATACGGCTTTCTTTTTATTTCTTGTGTTAGTATGGTTATAAGTTACAAAACAGATTTTAGTTGCAATGTGGACTTGCTAATTCAGTTTGATTTACTGGTAAATTGCAGTTTTAAATTGTAAAATTTACAGGTTGTTCTGTTTTTTTTTTTTTACTGTATTACTGAACAGAATTATTTTGGCTACAACAGCAGCCATTCCCCCCTCTTGTAAAAATGTTTTTAAAGTGTACTATAGTTTAACTTTTTAATGATGAGTAGCTGGTAACACGTGAAGTTAATTTCAAAGTAGCTTCCCCTAGAACTGCATTATACTGTGTTTTTTCCTGGCCAGAAATAAAACAGTGTGACAAATCAGAGCTGGTGGTTTTGCAGAGCTAATTCAGCCCTGTACATGAATGCAAGCGTTTGAATATCACTGCCCTCCTCAGGGTCAATGATGCCCACCCTCCTCTTTGTGCAGCTATCACTGTCAGCCGCTGACTGGCCACATTGACCACAGCCCAGTTACCTGACATGATAAGGTCAATAGTGTTCGTCCCAACACAAAAGCATGAGTGAGAGAGAGAAAACAGAAAAAAACTAACAAATAGATTAGACAGGTCTGTGCCTACATGCCCTTGCTAACAAGCTGCACAATTAGCTACTTTACATCTCATAAACAACATGCTGGGGAAAAAAGCAAGAGAGAAAAATGGGAGTGTGTACTTGTATGCAATGTAACCTTGAGAGCAATTTTGAGCACTCAAACGTGCGCAGCCAAACACCTGTCATGCCACTAATTACAATACATAATTCCTAATAACATGTTTACAGCAGCAGCAGAACAAATACAGTACACATGTGCTTATAACTTTTCTCAGAAAAAGGCTTCATGGAAAATTGACTGTATCGGTTAGTCCTGCAAAAATATTTACGTGCGTTTATACTGCAGCACTGATGAATGCTTGATTCTAATTGGCTGACAGGCATACTAAGGTGTTGATTGCGTTTTTATAATGACTATTAAGCTGTTCTAGGTCTTGACCACATTACATTTTCATAAATTATTAATTCAATTATTTTAGTATAATTAGTAGAGTCTAATAATTCTCTACAACAGCAGAGGAACCAGAAAAACAAAAACAAGACCAAGACACTGGTCAATGGCAAAGATGAATTTTCAGCATTATTACTCCAGTCTTCAGTGTCACATGATCCTTCAGAAATGATCTAATATGCTAATCTGTTGCTGAAGAAACATGTCATATTATTATTAATGTTGAAAACAGGTAATAGTATATCTAAAAATAGTTACTATTTTAAACGATAATCTCAGGCTGGCAATAGTAATGGAATGTGCTGTACAGGAGCCAAACTAACCTGTAATATTATTTTTGTTTGCAAAATGATAAGCGTTATGATTACACGAAGAGGAATATTTTAAAAAGTACTCTGAAATGCATTTGCTTGAAAGGTTATAAATAAGTCAGTCTGTCACGACAGATTGGAGCTGCAGATAAAGCAGGTCAGAATAAAATCAATTTGGCTTTGTTGCTCACTTATAAAACTATCAAAAGACTGCACTCTCATTCACTCCCTATGCGACTTCCCCACGGTGCTGACTGTGCTTTAAATGAACTAAATGGACATTTTAAAAGGGTAAACAGGCAATATAGAGACTTTGCAGGCTTTCTCGTAAACACTGAAAAAACTTACTAGGAGGATACTCTATAACACCATCAGCCAATGTCACGGGCGTCAAGGGTTAAAGGTAGAATAATTTAGCAAACATATTCACTAATGACACTTTTGTCAACTGAAACTAAGCAATGTAAAGCCCTTTTCAGAGAAAAAGCATCTGAATGGCCTGCCAAAAAGAGAATAATTTTTTTTTTTTTTATATGTGCCTGTGCTATTCATGCTACCTTTCTTCTTACATAATGTCTACTCTAATAAATATCGAAGGTACATGTATTTATTTGATAAGTAGTCGGATGGAAATGCAATAATGTATAGTCAGCCGGTCATTATCACAAAATAAACCCCTTCAGGGGGTTTCACATCAGGGTCTTGATCACCCTGTTGGGGTTTATTTTGCCATAATGACCAGAGGACAGTGCATTATCCCATATTTATTGTGCTCTGATGTGGCTTAGTTACATAGCAGATCTATGTTTGACAGAAATGTTAGCTGTAAAAATGAAATGTGGAGGGACTTGAATGACTTTCAGTGCCTATTACTTCTACCTGTCCATTACACATTGTCCTAGTCACTGGCAATGAACCTTATCACCGGAATAAGCAGATGAGATGGATGAAAACTGGGATTGTGTTTTGCAAGTGCTCTGCTGATATGCTGTCAGAGAGCTGCGGTTGTACTGGCAAGAGAAACAATCTGTTATCTTACAAACAGATGTTCTGCTCTGCTGTTTCAACCTGACTCTCAGTGTGAGACTTGCTACATTCACCTGTGTGTGTGTGCGCTTATGAGGGTTTCGGTTATATAGTAGGGAAACAGAAGTTACAGGAAGGTAGATTGTACATAATCAGTGTGAGCTTGTAACTGAAAGATAATGCAACAAATGATTTTCACTTAATTTTTATTTTGAACAATTCATTGGTGCATATTACTCCAAATAAAAGCTATTTTTTTTTAAATATCTTTAATAAAAATATAGCAGCTCATCTCCTGAAATGACTTTCCTTTTCTGCTGATGTCACACTACTTTTCAAAAGTTTGGGGCCGGTAGGAATTTTTTTTATTGTTTTTGAAAATAATCTCTTATGCTAAGCAAGGCTGCATTTATTTGAACAAACATACAGTAAAACAGATTTGGTGCATTAAGAAACATTTATCAATTTTGAAAACAGTTGTATTGCTTAATATCATTTGTAAAAACCATGATACTTTTTTCAGGTTTCTTTAATAGAAAGTTACAAAATAACATTATTTATTTTAAACAGAAATCTTTTTTTTAAACGCACCTATCTATTACCAACAGGTGTGCGATGGTAATTGTGTATTAATAAATAATAATAAAAAAAAAATTCTGCCCCAAACATTTAAATGGTAGAATATGTTAAAGGGTACATAACACACAGTTTCTGCCAATCTCATGTTAATCTCGAGTACCTATAGAGTAGTATTGCATTCTTTATATCTCAGAAGAGTCTTTAGTTTTATCATATTTATAAAAGACAGATACGCTGTACCGATCTTTCTGAAAAAGAAAAAACTCGTGGAGGCGTGCAGTGGGCGGAGCTAAAGAGTCACGAGCACGCGCACACACACACACGGCATTATCCCTGGATAACTTTCGATTCACTATATGTTCGTGTTGTTTACATTATATGCACTTACGAGTCGATTGCCATTTGATGAAACATTTGATGCAGTTTCACTCACCACCTGCAGTTTCGACTCATGACTGTGAACAAACAAACACACTTGCAGAACTCCGTTGCTGCTCTGGAAAAACAAACTGCATCCACTGTTTCCTTAACGGTTATTTGTGAAGCTGAACAAGGTTATCTTTCCCTCACAACCAGAAACACACTTCTTTAGTGACATTGTTGATTTTGTGGTCTAAAAACAAAATGACGACGGCTTCCGTAACCCGAGCAAAGCTCACTGATGGGCGCGCTCTTGCTCTCGCTCTGGTTGATGTGCGTATGCACACACCCCCACCCTTAACCAGCTAAATGGCTATTTAGGGATTGTTCAATCAAATCCCGCAGGATAAAAAACAAGTTTGACTCTGAAAGTTTGATTTTAATCGATAGTTTTGAATTGAGTTTGCTTTAAAAGGTGAATTAAAGACCCAAAGGAGACACTGACAGTGCAAATGATGAAAGAAAATAAATATCACTCAAAAGCAATATGACCTCCATGCGACCGTCTGTTCTATCAACCAGACAAGTAGAGTCTTTGGCTATTCTCTTTGATACTTTATGAAGACATGCTGTCTGAGATATTGCCCTTGTTGAGAAAGAGACAGAGACGAAAGAAAGAAAAAAAAAATCTCTGAACATGCGTTGGTTGATTTTTTAAAGCCTTTTTAACTAGTGAGGACATTTTACAGGTCCTCACTAGTTAAAAAGGCTTTAAAAAATCGACCAACGCATGTTTTTATATAAATCTAGTGTTAACCTGATATAAAATCAATGGAAGTCTATGCAATTTCCATAATATTTCACTATGTAGGTGAGGGAAGAACAAAACACTTGGTTAAGGTATTTATCTGACTAAATTATTTGGCAAAAAAGGGGTAAACTACAGCTACAGGTTTTATTTTACTATGAAAAAAATGCATAGACAAACAAAGAGCTCACAGGAAAAAAAAACATACATTGACTACAAAATCTGTTATTAAAGGGGTACTTCACCGCTGGAAAGACAAATGTGTATTTAAATTGGGTCATTTATATAGTAGAAATGTGAAATTATTTTAGAAGTTGGTGCCTTCTAGGCTCAGAAAAACCAGAAAATGTATTTTTGGCTCATATGGATGAAAGACAACAACTCCCAGAATGCACTTGCTTTGCTGCCCTATGAGGCCACTCCCACCGGTTACAACACTTGCCCACCGTGGCACCACCCCACTGTCGTTTTGATTTTTATAGTAATAAAATCATTTAGTTCAGTTAGAGAACAGACACTACAACTAAAAACTGAACGTGTCTGCTCAAAACAGCATGAGCTGAACGAGAGTCGCCGCACAGACCAGCAGCACGAGAGCGAAGAGCTGACAGACAAGATGATCGCGGAAGTTTTGGTTTCAAAGCGAAATGTAAAAGCGCCTATTTAAGTGAGTTTGTCATTGTACCGTTTTGTTGTTGTGTTTTTCATTAAGAATAATAGACTAATGAACCCACAATTCAAGCAACCCGCCCCCGAATTGGATCTAATTCAAAACTGAAACTAAAATGAGCACGGCCGCCTGGCATTCATTCACGGCCGCACAGTCATTCACGGTGTGTGTGCACTGCCGCGTTTTCAGTTCATGCCTATGGAAGCTTAACTTTCATAGGAATTCATTGAAAATACTCTCTTTGCTCCGCACCGCTCCGTTATGAATTCCCGACGGCCATGCGCATTTACATTCTGTGAGTGAGATCCCACCCCTATGGGCGGGTTGAAAACGTGGAACTAGCTCCTACTACTGGCTGTAGTCATCGGAGGCTTTTTTCCAGACATAAAATACATAAATCTCTCGTCTCAGGGGGACATGGGGGGGGGGGGGGAATGATCTGGCATGTTTCACTGCGTTATTGCAAATAAAACTGATGTTAAATATGCACACATTGATATTGTATTGAACCGCTGTCAATGTGTCTACTGACCTACACCTCTTAGACCCCCAATTAGCGCAACAATTTCAGGCACATATGACATGCATGGTTATTGAAGTTGGGCTGCATCCACACAGTCCACACAGATGGGAATGTTTGAAACTTTTTCAATCACTGTTTTCATCAATCATTGTTTTTCCAATTCTGTTGGGTGCCGCTAGTGGTGCAGCAATGACACACTTCCGCTTTAAGAAAATAATACTTCAGTAGACCTTCAGGCAACCACAATTCTGCCTTAACACTGATAAAATATTGAACATAAACACTCTTTTGATCTAAGGCTTGTTTACATGCTCTCCATTATCTACGAGGGGCATTACCACACGCTGCAGGCCGAATCAGTCTAAATTTTACTGTAATTCAAGGTGAAATGTTGTTGCATATTTTATGATTCACTCTTGTTATATGTGTCTGTGAAATACAAAGACATCCAACATCTCACCAAAACCATCTCCAAAAACCTGTCATATGCCTTGAGGCCAAATACGCCTTTTCAGTCTTTATCCCAAGCAGCAGCACAGGAGCCTACAGATTCACATGTGCCAGTGTTCATTAAATCAAAGAGCAGGTTTTAGGCCTTCGCAGACAGAGCGTGAGTTACTGTGCTGGAATAAGGGGGCTGGCTTAAGGGATAAAGGCATACATTTACTGAGTGTGTTGGAGTATTTGGATTTGATTTTCTTCGGGGATAACATTATCCCTGTCAGATTTATTCCTCTGATCAGTCAGCACTATTGGACACCCAACATGCATTTTATCTCTTGTTTTCACCTCATCTTTAATCCTTTATTCCCCTCTTTCTCCTTTTTTCCCACCCCTCCCATTCTTTATCTTGCTTTTTTCTGTCTTTCAATGAGGTGCAGTGGTGTCAGTGTCATATTGCAGTCAGAAGATGTTGCTGGCTTGCAGAGTGCCGCAAGTGTTGTGTCTCTAAACCACTACTTCCTGCTGCAGTACCATTTACAGCAGCTCATTCATCACGGTTACATGATGAACACAACCACACCACAGAGACAAAGAAACTGGGTATGTGAACAGACACACACACACAAAAATCAATTAATGAGAATGAACAAGAGAAAGGACAGGAGGAGAAAAATATGAGATGTAGACAGCCAGAATCCAAAGGGTCAGTGTTTGGCTCGTTAAATGAGAATGGAAAAAGGGAAAGGACAGGAAGAGAAAAATATGAGATGCACACAGCCAGAATCTAAAGGGTCAGTGTTTGGCTGGTTCGCCTCATTAGTCTGCTGGTAGATGTCATAATTACACCATCTGGCTACTCAGAGCATCTTACAATTAGTGCTTACTTTTATGACTATTCTTTTATTTACTTTTTAATCTAGTAAAAAAATAAAAAAATATTTTAAACTGAAACTCCACCCACATTCCTCATTCATCTGCATTGGTGGTTCAGTGGTACAATTGTCGCCTGCCAGAGAGATTTTTGATATAGCAAAAAATAAGTATATAAATATGTAAATAAACCAAATCAAAATTAGTAACATGTACATAACTGCATGTTAAGCTGAAACTCCGCCCACATTCCTCTGCCAGGGTGTGATTACTGTGCTAATGCACATATTACATTTTTTATAGGGATTTTTTTTTCTCTAGTGTAAAACATGTAAATAAACCTACCAAATCTAAATTATTAACAAGTACACAACTGCATGCTAAAGTTACATGTGGATGATTTGTTGCAACTGCATCTACAGCAAAGCTAAGATGTTAAATGAATGTTGAATCTCACCACACTGGCCGGGGGGAGGCACTCCAGAAGATGCCTGTGGAAGACTCATCAGTAATGTTTGCACAGCAGCACAATTCCCAGAACATGGCTCCACAGCTATGGGACCAGCCTGAGAAAAAAGAAGAGTGATTAAATCACTGCAAGACAGATATGGAGTTTTCTGCAACAAAATCTACTAATACACAAGTATAAGAATGATGCAAACCTTTTACTAATTTTACTAATGGTGAACAGACCTTCAAACTTCAGAGGGAAAAACAAAAAAACAAAAATATTTTGAGTATCAGAGTGCCTTATACTGATAAGATCTGCATTTATTTTCAGATGCCACCATTTCAGAGACCCCACTATACTGTATGTACTCCATATACTACCATTCAAATTTCAGTACGATTTTTTTTGTTGTCGATAAAAGAAATAAAACATTTTATTCACCAAGTGAACTGATAAATAGTGAGAGTAAATACATTTACAATGTTACAAAAGATTTATATTTTAAGTAAATGCTGTTCTTTTGAACTTCATATCCAATAATAAATCCTGAAAAAATCAAGTTTCCACAAAAATACTGTTTCTTTCTGGGGATCATGTGACACTAAAGACGAGTAATGATGCTGAAAATTCAGCTTTACCATCGCAGGGGGAAAAAAACAATAATAATTAAAAAAAAGTATATATTTTTTTTAAATATACATATCAAAATGTAATTTTAGTGAGCATAAGAGATTTCTCTCAAAAACTTTGAGCAGTAGTGTGCATACCTGATCACAGCATTTACTGTAAAATTTGAGACTGACCATAATAACATGACTTTTGTTTTATTCCTCCAATTAAGCAAACTCACAAGCTGGCATTTAAGGTAATTTATGCTTCAGTCAAGCCTTTCCAGCCTTTCCTTCAAAAAGGCAAAAGTGTCTTGTTCAAGGATACACCACAGGTTTCCTTAATAGCTTGTTTTAAAAAGTAAAGGAGTATCAGAAAATGGCCTTGCTCTTTTCACCATTTCACCCTCCTTCTATAAAGACACCTGAAAGAACAGGCCATGAACTGCACTTCACTCAAAATGCCACTGAATGACTGAATGAAATTGCCATCAGTAATAGTCTGATGCAAAACTTGGTGGACAAAACATGATCTCAAATTGATGTAGCATCTCTAAAGTGCCATTTTTTGCATTCTTCACTTACACAAAATGTCTTAAAACGCATATGGGTTGTTGAAGTGACGTGGCATTTACATTGTCACACAAGATAAAACAAAATATAATTAGTATTATCATCATTTAAAATGCAGTAAATGGTTAAACATTTCTTTGTCTTGCATGGACCTGTTGTTCTAAAAACTGCTGTGTTATTAGATTTTTTACATTTTTGAGCCAAATCTCTAAATTGTCCTATGGTGTGACTCTCTCAAGCATGGTTCAATAAATTACAACTTTTATAAATGAAAAAGAAAAGCATAAACATTTTAATAAATAGCTCTGGCATAAATAATTTTTTTTCATCCATATATTTCTAAAAGCATAGGATCTTGATACATTTTGTCACTGAAAACCATGTCCTCCGGTGTGACACCATATCCAGATTTTAAATCGGGCAATTCCACGGACAACTTTAATTCGTTGAAGGACCCAATTCAAGGTCATGTTACTGAAGCCCCCTGAGAAGCCCATGACGTGTGCACATTGTTTTTGTCTCAGAATTAATCAAATATTTAACTGTTTTGGAACCACTATAAAAGTGTTAAGTTTTATTGTCCTTTGGTGTGACGCCCCTAAATTATATATTTTTTTTATTAAGAATGTATGTTAAACTACACAATCATGGACGGTTATAAAAATGTCTTGCTAACTGCTAATGACAGGTTAGCTACAAATAGCAAGTTCATTAACTGACTCAAAAGGCTGAAACATCCTATGGTGTGACAGATAATGTCCACCAGTGTACTGTCCACTGGTACTGTCACACACTGTCACACACCTGTACTGTCACACCGGAGGACAAAGACTCTTTAAAAAGCATTTGTTCAACTCCTTTTTATTCTTTTTTTGAACATTTTCAGTGTTCTTAAATGCAATAATTACATTAATTTAAAAAAATCTGTTTTGCAGAACATTTTTACTGTTATAAAGTGTCATGAAAATAAGTATAAAATTTGATATTCTTTGTTTTTGACACAGAAAGAACTGAGGGAGAGAAATGAGTGGGAGGGCGAGGACATGGAAGTATAGAAAAAATGAACAGGGGTTCATGCAGAAGGGAGGAGATCCTAAGAGGACGACGCAAAGTAAATTGAATCGAAATTATGCCTCAAAACGACCAGCCATATACTTTAAAAAATGTGATATTAAAAAATATTTTTAAAAACATGGTTGATAATTTAACAAACTGAAATGTTATTTCTTCTTTAACAAACAAATTAAATACATAAAAGTTTCAAAGATAATTGCTTTGTCTAGGGGTCTCTGTTCATTTTGTTGATAAAAAAAAAAAAAAACACCAACATGTTGATATTGTTTGTATCAAAGTTAAATAAAAATACTTTAATGTAATACCCCTCACTTTCTTTAATGCAATAACTACCATTTCTGTCCTTTAGTGTGACATAATATCCTATGGTGTGTGTGACACACATAAAAGAACCACAGATTTGTTTTTATCTCAAATTACCTTAAAAGAACAGTTGAGTATTGCGATATAATCATCACTCATCTTAAAATGGTATAATTCGCTGCAGTTTTCAAAGGAAGTTTGTCTCGTATTTATTGAACATTTCCAACAAGTCATGGGGAAAAATAATGTTATTCATAATTTCATATTAAATAAATAGCACTACATGAAAATAAGTGTCTAACAATGAAGACAAATCTCTCTCATGCTATTTGTAAATTATAAATTTTTTTGCAATTATTACTTTTTTTTAATTAATTATTTTTTGCTATGTCACACCATAGGTAGGGTACAGTTCAGTAAAAATGTTTAAAAAAACAGTGAAAGAATTGATAAAGTTAGTGACCCCTTATATTTTCTCAAACATCAGACTTTACACTACATAAATACATGCATTTTTTCTTCAAAAATGGTGTTTTACAAAAAAAAAAAAAAATTTTTATTGCCTATATATCAACTACCCATATAACAAACACAACACTGTTTAGAATGCATGTGGTGAGGCAGCTGGTGGCTATAAACATTCATTTATTAAATATGACTGCAGAATATTTATAACAAGATACTGTATCTTCACAGACATATAAAAATAACTCAGAATGAGCATCTCGGCATCATTGTCTAATTTAATGAGACATATGATAATCGAGGATAATCAATTTGTTATACCAGTAGTCCAACAGAATGAGAAGTCCTTTTTTTTTTATCATACCCAAGACTATTAGATGGTGGCCATATGATGGTCAATGAACAATAATTATGGATTCAAAGCAGTATTCCTGACACACATTACAGTCCACCTATCACCAAAAAAAAAATGTTTCTTTCACAAAATTCACACCTGTCACAGATGATGAACTATGAACTATGTTTGAGCTGAGCCACCGATGTTCAAACATTATAGTCCAATTTCCCTCGATACTCACTCTTTTTTTCCATTATGCAACATGGCAAAGGGCTAATTCATTTCTGTTTAAACCCACAACAAAACCATGTCAGAATCCCATCATCTGTTTAGGTGACATAAATTCGATAGTTAAATAAGGCCTTATGATTGATTGAGTGTAAATGAGGGCAGTCCAATCCCTAAACTACACAGAGAAGCACCAGCAGGTGGTGAAAGTGGATTTCTCCTTCATTTGCATTTTAAGGGCCGTTTATGGTGCATAAACAAAATGGGCAGCGCTTTAAAAATTAATGCATACAGTTGGCCCACTGCTAGGTGTTTGTTTATTATAGAAGATCCGTTACACACATTAAAAGTGTGTTTGAATGACAGGAACTTTAACATAGGACAGGATTCTGTATGCTTCAGTTGTATGTTATTTCTCTATTATGGGTTCAAAATGTTATGTTTAACACCACCCTACAGCTATTCGGAACTAAAGAGTTTAGTGTAAACATAGTAAAAAAACTATTTTCTATGCTACAGTCTTCAAAATCAAATAAATTCTGTATGTATACTTATGCAGACAGTTGCAGCTTTCTAGTAACACTTTAGCAAGAACATAAAATCTGCCAGTGGTTAAAAACATATGAGCGACTACTTTTGCAACTAGTGCATCTTCTCGCTTGTACCTTAGTGGAAAAGTGCATCTAAGATGTTTTTCCAAAACTGCACGTGGGTTCATATATGTGAAATATTACACTCACTTAGCCACCAAAACAAATATATATGGGATGCAAACATTGCATTCAAAGTAAATGAATTGGAGACAAAAGGAAGCATACTGTGAGAGCATTACGACTATTGTTCTAATGGGTCTGAAGGTCACGGCTAAGGGTGAGCTGCTGTATTGAACGCCTCTGAATGCACAGCCTCCACTGTGGCCTCAGACTGTCTGACTATAGAGAGGTGTACAATGACCGCAGGGGTCAAAGAGGAGTACAATGTTTACTTACATCTTGTCTAAGGTATTCAGAGATAGAGATGCTTCAGTTCATAGTTGCCAGCCAAAGCTCTTAACCTTTGATCCCTAATCAATGTCTGCTGTGTGGATGGACATAGCAGTAGTACACAATTGCAAAAGTTCTGCAGAGTATATTTTCTTTTTCCTTTTTTTTTTTCTTTTTAACTTCTTTTTATCACCATCTGCCTATTTTCTATTTCTCCTTCTTAAAAACTCATATCATTTGACTAAGCACAAATTCTCTTGTCCCCTTTCTCCTTTTCCTTTGACAGATGTGGCTAATAGGTTTAAGTGCTGAAGCGTACAGACTAATTATAGGTTGTGCTACCTATGTTTGTGTTAGGTTTCAGAGATGATGAATTCATCAACTTGGAGGAAATAGGTTCCATTTAATCCTCAATCCCTCATACATCAGTTTCCAAATGAACCCGCCACTGAGCGCGCCTTGGGAACAGATGTTGAAATACAATGGCCATTAACTTTGCACTCAGCAATATGTTCCTTCTTATGGAGAAAAAAAGGGGGAAAAGTGTTTGACAATGTATAAACAATATGTCACCTAATCATGACATACAGTAATGTCATTTATGCAAATGGATGAAACTACAAAGAGTTTACTTTGACATCTATCTAAAGTATTGGACCACATACACACATACATTCTAGGAAACATAATATGATAATAATATAACAATGAATTATACACTCCATATTTCCATATTTGAGCATACATTGGAGCGAAATGAATGCTGATATCTCGTATAGTTTTGTCTATAATAAGACAAGACGACAAGGCACAAGGCACCTCTTCCATGTTAATCTGACTTTTTGTTAATCGACGACTGCAACAAGTGACAAGCAACTGGATATTTTGTCGATTGGTTTCTGTGTTTTTGCGCTGGGTGGTTGCCCATTGTGAAATCTTTAATTAAACATTAAATATCTTCAGATTGACTGTGACATTGATTTTGTAATGCTTACTGCAACATTCATTATGAACTGCTTTTTACTGGAAACTGGTTTGGACAGAGTAGGACACAACTAAAAATGTATAAAAGTTATTATATTAGAAACAATATTGGTAACACTTTACAATAAGGTCTCATTTGTTAAAATTAGTTAATGTATTAACTAACAATGAGCAATACATTGGTTACTGTATTTATTCATCTTTGTTAATGTTAGTTATTGATTGTTCATGTTAGTTCCCATTACTGGAACTAATGTTAACAAATACAACCTTTGATTTTAATAATGAATTAGTAAATGTTTATTAATTAACATTAACTAAGATTAATAAATGCTGTAGAAATATTGCTAATTCTTAGTTCATGTTAACTAGTTAACTAATGTTAACTAATGAAACTTTGTTGTAAAGTCTTACCACAATATCAAACCAACTGACCAACAAATAGAGCAAACAAAAGATTTCAGAACTAACGTCAGTCTTCTGAGTCATCTTTGCAATTACTTTTTTATGCAGGTTATAAAGTTATGTTTGATGGATGTATGAAGTTTTTAAGTTCACACAGGTGGTTCATCACATTAACTATGACAACAACTAACGTTCGTCAACCAGAAAGTGTCTATGCATTTTGATCAAATTTATTTTATAATTTACCAACCTAGCCTTCTTTTTAAAATAAAAATAAAAGCCACATGGTTTTATATTTGTCATTTAATGCAGAGATGCACAGATACTAAATTTATCTGCCGATACTGATAGTTACAGGAAAAAAATCAAAACTACAGTACTGTGCAAAAGTCTTAGGCTCGCTAGTATTTTTACACACAAAAAGTGGGTTTAAGCCAGTTATTTATATCTTTTACTGTAGTGTGTCAGTAGGAAATATCAGTTTACATTTATAAATTAATTGTCATTAATTTTAATAATCCAGTGAGATTTTTGTATGCATAAAGAGTCTGACAATAGTCTCTATGCTCCACATGGAGACCTGATCTCATCTTCATTGAATCTGTCTGTGATTATATGAAGAAACATAAAAAACTGAGAAGGACTAAATCCAGAAGAACTGTGGCAACGTCTCCAAGACACTTGAAGAAACCTTCCTGCAAAACTACATGAATAGGTGTAGGAATAGATGCAGGTGACAAAAGCCGTTTTAAACGCAAAGGGTGGTCACCCCAAATATCGATTTGATTTATTTAATAGAAGTTAATTCATAAATAAAAGCTATTTATGTTATTACTTTGACAGCATTCTCACTTTAAAGCATTCTGACAAGTGCCTAAACGTTTCACAGTACTGTAGTTTTGCAGGAAGTTTTCCTCAAGTGTCTGGGAGACGTTGCCTTAGTTTTTCTGGATTTAGTCTGTCTCAGTTTTTTCTGTTTCTTCATGTAATCACAGACATTGTGAGGACGATTGGCAACAGCTCGTTCTTAAATTCTAAGACTAGAATCTTTAGACACCACACACTGATCAGTCATGATCAGTCGTAACGAAAAAATTACATTCATAATCGGCCTGACAGTTGTGTAGTGTGTTCCCAGCTTAAGTGTTCAATTCTATTTTGAGGTGGCTGTGGAACTATATCCACATTTGCACCTGTTGCAGTGGCCCCAAACACTGGGAAAGGGGAAGAAAGATGGAGTGACTGGGAGAGATAGAGAGACAGTGTGCATCCAAGCAGGACTTGGCTTCTCTTGGGTGAAGCATTCATCTCTTTAAAAGCCTTCATTAGCTCAGATTTATCCATCCCCCACTTGCTGAAGCAGCCTGTTCATCCACCAGAGCTGGGCAGGATATTTGTACATTTAATTTTAATCCTCGTTAATAGCTATTTTATTAAAATGACACCTTCAAGAAGAAGGGCATTAACAGTGAAGTGATGGACTCTTCATGACAGATTGATCCAGGGTGCGAACAGAGAGATTGACTGTTCAGAGTGGGTGGTGAGGTGATCCAAATTAATCAAGCTAAGTAATACAGCATATAAATCAGGAAAAGGGCATGAGGCGCCTTCACGGGAGGACTTCAGGTCCCGGGCAGCGTATACCTTGTATGGGCCCACTGAGATCCCATGGCTGTTCCTATAGAGAAATAACTACTAAGAGATATGGGTGGATATTCAAATGCAACATTTATAGTATAGGACATTTCACGGCCGGTGGAAAGTAATTTCAATATTTGACATTTACAAATGCTGAAAATCACTCAAATATAAAAACAACTGATACAGGTGCATGAAAAATATTATACATAAAAAAAAGTCGACACACTTCTACTCCCAAAGGAATTTTTAATGGTAAGTCCACTAAAGACTTCCTTTGAATCAACAGTGTTTCGACTTTACGTTTTGATATTGGAATATTTGACATTTAGAAAAACAAAAGGCTTGTTAAAAAGTTGCATTTGTGTTAACATCCTTCACCTGAGGCATTATGTGCCTTACGTGGTAAAGCTTTGCTTTTAGCAAACTTTTAGCATTTCACTCTCCGTCTTCCCACTCCAGACTGGCTGAACAGCCCTAAGGGGCTAGGTGAGGTAGGTGGTGTGTCCTGAATTCTGAATCTGCTGTCTTCAAACATTATGCACCCATATCAGTCGGATGTTATAGCCAGAACTTCATCAGTCCCTGAATGTGAAGTCCCTGCTTCGTGTTTAAAGACGGGCTTTAAAACAGTGGGGACGTTTGTTGAGTGGCCATCAGGTCTGTGAATCCTGGAGGGATAAAGTGTGAAGGCTTCATCAAATGAAGTGATAAAGAGGTAATAAACACTGAAAGGCAACTGTAAGAGCATGGCGCTAGCAACGGCAGGATCATGGGTTCAACTGCAAGGGAATAACAATGTAAAACTAAAGTTGCTTGGGAAAAAGTGTCTGAAAGTGCTGATCAAATAGAGTCAAATCCTAAACTATTCAGTTGAGTATGTTTCAAGTGTCTTTGACATATTTTCTCTGTCAACCAACACAGATGTGTACCCTTCAAGAACCGGGATGTATATACCGTATGGGATGTAAAGCATGATCAGCAGTGCTGAGAAAACATTCTGGCAAAATAGAGAGCAGACTCTGAAAGAGAATTTTTCTATTTTAACATTATTGATAATATATTCGGTTGGGGCAACCGCATCGCTGAGTCTACAGTCCACTTCTAGCGCACATCCTATTACAGCACAGTCTAAATTCCAGACAAATATTTTTTACAGTGTACGATGATGAAGAAATATTAGAAAATGTGTGGTGCAATTATCAAACACAATGAAGATAAATATTATAAAATAATATCACATACTCAACCTTAAATAGGAAATGTTACATATCCTTGTGCATTTTTAGATGACTGAAAACAGTATGTATATGTAGATCTATCCAATTAACGTGGCATTACACTTTTTAGGAAGTCAGTTGTAAAGCAAACTATGTTATAGAAAATATGTTTGATGCCAAAAAATGCAATAAGCCTTGTCATTCACAAGCGATTCTACTGAATTATTATGTATATGTACTGGCAAAGACATAATCATATCAAAGTATTCATCATGAACACAATAACTGAGACACTTTACTATAAACTTGTCTTCTAAAAACGGAAATGAAAATGTAAAGCCTGTAGGACCCCCGTGATGTAATGGAGAGTTACTGAAATCACAACATTGATCCCAACATCCGGTTCTATGAACACTGTGCCTTTGAGCGAGGCACTTAACCCCTTGCTGTACAAGTGAGACTCTGTAATTAGTGTACTGTAAGTTGTTATGGATAATAAACTCCTGCTAAATGACATGTAACTGCCTGCTAAATGGCAAGCAATTAGACAAGCAGTAAGAAAAAGGCAATTTAAAGAGCAGAATTTGTAAGGGTGGCCTCAGACTGCACTGTAGTTAACACTGTTTACTCTGAAGCTCTCAGCCCCGTCCTCTACCTCTGAGGAAGTCATGAAGACTCTGACAAAGTTTGCTGCATTTCTTTCACACAGTGATGGTGGTTTAACTGTGAAATTCTTACTTAATTTGAAAGAGGCCTTAAAAGAGCTATTTCAGCTTTTCAGTAGACGAATGGCAGTGTCTAAGGGACAGATTAAGGGCATTGAACCAAAAAATTAGTGGAGAATTGCATTACTATACTTTGATATCCTAAATGAAATTATTTCTATAGAAAGACTAGTAAATTAGTTTAACAACATTCATCTCGACATAACAGCACTGAATACAGGTGAAAACGAGGGCCATAATGCTTTATGATGTGATCTCCCATGTGACTATGTTGCGTTTAGTGTGTGAAAACACAAGCAGAGTGAAATCCTTTGAAAACCTCTTGATTTTGTATGAATGATTCTGTTCTGCTTGTGTTTCATGAATGAGCATTCGCAAATCAAAATGTCATGTTTAAAACGTGAGTAAAAATCAATTATATTTGGTACTACTCTGTGCTTTATTGACATTTAATAAAACCCAATATTAAATCTATAAAACATATAAACTGTTCAAAGATTTGGGGTCAGATTTTTTTTTTTTTTGTGACTGGAAAGAAAATATCTAAAGCTGACACAATTTGTGTTGCTAGAACCCACACAACCACAAAGATGAAGGCAGTCGCTGATAAATCCACAGGCATCCACACAATGAGAGGAGCATACAACATAGACGAGACCTAACAGTGATGAACAGAAAGAAAGGAACCAAGGCCCCGTCCACACGGATCCGGCGTTTTAGGAGCCTGAAACCGATATTTTTCAAAACCGGGTCCCAGATCTGAAACCGACACTCTTGCGTTTTCGTGTGTACAGCCAATCCGTATATTTTGTGGTAAAGACTAGAAGGAATACGACTACGGGCACTGGGCATGTACACATCAATATTGCGTCATTTAATTACTGCATTTGCATTATTGTAAGGGTAGGTTTAGGGTTGGGGTAGGTGTAGGCGTTAATAAAACACAATCTGGTAAGTAGCAAATTTATTTAGTTATTTTATTGTGAGATTTTGCCTCACTTCCTACCATTGCTTTACCCCTTCTAGCCACAACTCTTCTTCTCTGTTTTTAGTGTATTTCTGTGGCAGAATTACAGTGCCACATACTGGCCTGGCATGTATACTACATAGTTTTGAGTCGGTTTCAGTGGTTTCGTGTACACAGATATTTCTTGAGACGAGGGGGGGGAAAAAGATTGGATAGGGAAAGCTCTGGCTTTGTGTGGATGTGGCCTAAGTACTACAGCAAACAAGGATAATTAATGACACACACCTGAACTGAATAACGAATCAAATCAACATCCATGACAACAAACTAACTAAGGGAAAACCATGCAGACTGAAAACAAAAGTCCAGATTGTAGTAAATGTGTACAGTATAAAATGTAATGAATAAAAATATCCAGCTGCTAAAAATATCAACAGCTAATCAGAATCCATCTGACTTTAAAGAGTTTGAGCATTTAAAGTGGCAGACGACAGAACTGAAGCACACGTACAGACCAATATTGTGTGTTGGTGTGGATGTTAATATAGTTATCGTTACTGTAATCTTTACAGTTATTAATGTTGATGCAGCCTTAAGTCCAGTTTTCAGTGTCACATGATCCTTAAGTCATTCTGATATGCTGATTTAGTTCTCAAGCATTTCATGTTGAAAACAGTTGTGCTGCTTCATATTTTTTACTTTATAAATGTCTTAATTGTCACTTTTCAGTGTACGTTGAAATAAATAAATAACAAAACAAATCCAAAAAAAATACAAATAAAATCCTTACTGAACCAAACTTTTGAACAGTATTGTGCAATTAACTATTTCCCGCCAGCGTTTTTTCAAAAAAGTTGCCACCACAGAATGTATAACGGGGCAAATGGGACCTAGTCTTCCCACTACTATATGTGGAAGGACATGTGAATAACATCCTTGCAATATTAATAAAATATGCCTTTGCATTTTTGTTGGATGATTCTCCACAGTTAAAGTTATTTAATAAAATGTCCATATTTATGTTAGTAAGTAAATGTCCAGATTAGCCAAGATTAATAAATGCTGTAGAAGAATAGTTCATGTTAACTAATGTAATGTAGTTAACTAATGTTGACAAATTAAACCTTATTTTAAAGTTTTTATTTTATGCCACATTTCTTAGGCTTTAGAAGCGAGAATGTGCACTCAGCAACCGTTTAGATGGATTAGTTTTTGATTATTGATTAGTATTTTTTTCCATTATAAAATATAAGTATTATTTTAAAATAACTTTCAAATACCTTTAAAATAACATTAAATTATATAATCAATAAAAATCATTAGAACACAGATGTGTGGTTGACGTCAATAGAATTACTATATACAGACAGTATACAATCAAACAGAAAATTAATAATTTATGCAAGTGAGGATAGCAAAATAAAGTAAACTGATATATTATACCCACAAATTCTTTATACAGTGGACTACCAGTAAAATTGATAAAACTTATTCAGACACTTTGACCTGACCATGTTTTGCTTAAGTGTCTTTTCTTTAATTGCTAATGTGACCTTTTACACCACAGACTGAACAAAATTAAGCATTGATTGGTAATTGGTTGACCTAAATTGGTATTATCTAATTGTTTACTTAAATGTAACAGCTGACAGCTGATTGGTTGATTGTAATCAAAGTTATTTGACATTATCAAGATGAATTTGTTCTGACACAGTTTAACTCTGACACAGAGTTCTTGTCATATTGTATTGCCATTTTCTAAACTATAGCGAATAAAGAAAATGTTGAAGGTTTCTGAATAAATTTGGGTTAGACTGTATATCTTTATTATTTGAGGCAGCGTGTGTGGTAAAGAGTGTCATTCCCCATTTAATTGTTCAGATATGCCACCACCAGATACATACATTTAAATAATGTATTGTACAGATACAGATCCATCAGGCTTAGATTGAATCTCATACTTGACTGAAAGTTTAACACCTCTTGGGTTCAGGTCTGTGTTATGTTTCTGTCTGTGCATCAGTAATGTTATAAAACTGAGCAGACTCCACGCCAGCCCGTCATGTTTGCCTTACGGCGCCAGGCACACTTACTCATACACCTTTCAGTACCATGGGAAACACATTAGCGTGAGTGTGTGTGCGCCTGTTTGTGCTGAGTTGGCCTGACAGAGAGCAAAAATGCTGGAAATGATTGGAGTTGAGAGAGAGACAAAAAGGCAAACAGGCCATCTGCTGGTCGAGAGAGAGTTGGAGAGAGTGTGAGAAAGAGATCCTGAGAGAGAAAGATTGGGAGAGACAGTGAATGTAAGAGAGAAGGGAGAGAGACGGAGATTAAATAAAATAGAGGGATGCGGGGTGGCTGGCAGGTTATCCGAAGCGTGTCAGAAACACTCTCGCCGGGTGTCTTTCATTTTCAGCCTGCAAGCTGCAGTCAGGTTAGCTGTTGTGCACTGAGTGGTCTAAATCAGTGCTTTTCAGCTGGTGGATCGCCACTTAAAAATGGGTCACAGGTCTATAATACTTGGAGAAAGCTATCCTTTGGTTTTCCCATTCATCTTGATGACCGTGGGTGGCATGATAGGTGGGCTTCTTTGGCTTAAATCCTGAATGTTTTTTTTTTTTTTTTTCGTGCCTGGTAATTTCTGTCAGTAATTCAGAGCGTTTTGAATCAGATGAATGTAGCGTCACACATAAAATTTGCCGCATTTTGCAATTTATGCATTTTGCAAAAAAATTAAAAGCTTATTTAAATTATTACGGAAACATCCGTTCTGCAGATAACCACGAGAGAAACTAGATGATTCCATTTGTTGATATTTTGTTCAAGATGCAGTAAGCGCTGGATATTTCACAGAAATATGTAGCAAACTTTAAGACACAACTTTGACCACTTGCAGTTTAACTTTAATTAATATATGGCTAATCTCTGGCTAATCCTGCAACTACTTATTTATTTTTAGAAGCAATTTAACAATCTGGTAACTTATAAACAAACACAAAAAAACTTGGCAAGTCAATGGCAAATAATATACTGGGACAAACTTCTGTTCCCCCATAATAATAAAATATATTAATTGCAATATTCATGTTGCCTGCAAAAAAAACCCTTACATAACTAAATGTCCAAATCCTTTCCTTTCAGTTATATCGTTATGTCCATCCATGTAATAGAGACATCAGTATTAGTATTGGTATCAGTGATACTGGCCATATATATATATATATATATATATATATATATATATATATATATATATATATATATATATATATGAAATTGCATTTACCTTGCAATAGATAGAGCTGCTTGATTTGCTGAACTCAAAATCAGCCTCAATTTCTTCTATCTCCAGCAAAGAGTTACTAGAAACTCTGTTAATTCAGTTTCAAAGGAAGTATGGAGTTAGTGAACTTTGAATCAGATTTGTTTCAGGCCAAACATTAAAAATAACTGCAATCAAGTTGTGGCTCTGATAAACAGAGTAACAGTGCACAGCCAGTTCACAAACTGAAAAGATAAACCAAAAATAGTCTCACAATGAAATAGAAACTGGCTGTCCTGAAATGTAGTTTTATCCTGAAAATTTCAATTTCAAGAGTCACTTTAGTTATAGAAAAAGGAGAATACGCAATACTATTTTTAAATTAACTAGTCATTGGGTGGCCTGAATTGATCAGCTAATTGATCTTAAAAGGATGGATCACACAACATTTTTAAAGGATGTTTCATCTAAGGTATATTTATCAATACAATGAAAGCCAATGGGGTTTATTGACTTTGACTTTTTTTGTGTTCCACAGAGGAAAGTAAGTCATACAGGTTTGTAATGACATGAGGGTGAAAAAAGATGACAAATTATATTTTAGGCGATCTCTTCAAGGAAGCCCTGAATAATTTACTGTATATACAGTACTGTGTCTAACAGCTAAACCACAGCATAAAGCACTGGCGCAAAAAAAGATATCACAAAAAACTAGAAGGACAATTGTCTTCTATAGAGACCCATCACTTTTATAGAACGAAGCTGTCATGTGCATAACCAAACCTTATGTGAACTCTAAACAGCACTCTAAACCAGAACTGACAGCAGTATTCTGCAGCTGTGTGAACGTTCCCAGTGAGAGAACACAAAAGAAAGAGTGTTACCGCACTTGAATTGCTGCTTGAAAAACATAACTGTAGGGACTAAGGAGTTTGCCTCTCCACTTCAGTCACATTCGGCCTCCAACATTCCTCCCAGCATGCTCCAGGCCTCCAGTAGTGCACAGCACAAGGTCTTAGGGGAGCTCATTGTGTTGGTTATGTGAAGCTCCACTCCACAGACAGATTCATTAGCCAGTTTCTGGGTATAAAAAAGGACCGTCTTGCCACCGAGGCCCATTGCCAAATTTCCATTTTAATTGCAGAGGGAAACAGAGAGACAGAGGGAGAGTAAATGTACGATCCTATTACGGCTCTGGGGTAGAGAGGTCGGCCTATGGTCCACACAAACAACAAATTAATCATCTCCCCATAATGCTCGGCAAAAGCCATGACTTCTCCCCTCCAAAACAAAAGGTGGAGTGTGTCCTTCACTCCCTCTCCTGCTATCAACAGTGAAGATGAATGCATTTTCAGAGTCTCAGACATGGGCGGTTCACAAGTGTGGAAGAAAAACAAGCATGAAACATTACACGGCCCATCATTTCAGAAACTGTTTGCTCCAAATCCAATATTGATTTTTTCGGTTCTCTGTGAGAATGAAGCTATTGATTAAAAACACGAAGGGAGAGAAGGAACACAGCTGTCATTAGGAAATAAGAGAAACTCTTAATGGAGAGGCAGAGGCAGTTTAAGGAAGTACTGAAAGAAATTAAATTCACCGATGCAGAAAGTTACGGGCACGAAACCAACTGCCATCTAAACCTGCTTCAACATATGAATGCCCTGTGCCAGTTATGGAAGATGATGCAAATTCAACCCAGGGCCGTGTCGTCTGCAACAGAGACATCTGTTGTTGATGAACAACATAATTACTTACAGTCTAGGCAAAAATAAAGCTTTGCAAAACAACATATTTGAGCACAGATTAAAGACTGTCAAGTAGCCTTTATCGCAGTTATGTGTAAAGTGCCTCTGTCTCTGGAAGATATACCATATATTTCCTTTCACTCTTTCTCTTTTAATATCCCTTTCATCCATTTAATATTTTTCTATTTCACACTTCTGTGTTAGCATAAATTACATATAAATGGATAAATATTAGGGATTCAAGAACAATAAAATTCAGGAAGATACAGAAAAAACGATACATGGCCAATATTTAACACACCATACACCATACACCATATCAATAATATTATATAAATATATAAATATATATATATATATATATATATATATATATATATATATACACACACACATCGATCGGGCATGACATTATGCATGGACTCCATTAGACCCCTGAAGGTGTGCTGTGGTATTTGGCACCAAGATGTTAGCAGCAGATCCTTTAAGTCCTGTAAGTTGTGAAGTGGGGCCTCCATGGATCGGACTTGTTTGTTCAGCAAATCCCACAGATGCTCGATTGGATTGAGATCTGGGAAATTTGGAGGCCAAGTCAACACCTCAAACTCATTGTTGTGCTCCTCAAACCATTCCTGAACCATTTTTGCTTTGTGGCAGGGCGCATTATCCTGCTGAAAGAGGTCACAGCCACCAAGGAAGACCGTTTGCATGAAAGAGTGTACATGGTCTGCAACAATGCAAAGGTGGTACATGTCAAAGTAACATCCACATGGATGGCAGGACCCAAGGTTTCCCAGCATCACACTGCCTCCGCTGGCTTGCCTTCTTCCCATAGTGCATCCTGGTGCCATGTGTTCCCCAGGTAAGTGATGCAGACGCACCCGGCCAGCAACGTAATGTAAAAGAAAACTTGATTCCTCAGACCAGGCCACCTTCTTCCATTGCTCCGTGGTCCAGTTCTGATGTTCACATGCCCACTATTGGTGCTTTCGGCAGTTGACAGAGGTCAGCATGGGTCCCTGACTGGTCTGCGGCTATGCAGCCCCATACACAACAAACTGCGATGCACTGTGCATTCTGACACCTTTCTATCAGAACCAGCATTAACTTTTTGAGCAATTTGAGCTACAGTAGCTCGTCTGTTTGATCGGACCACACGGGCCGTTTCAATGAGACTTGGCCGCCCATGATCCTGTCGCCAGTTCACCACTGTTCCTTCCTTGGGCCACTTTTGATAGATACTGACCACTGCAGACCGGGAACACCCCACAAGAGCTGCAGTTTTGGAGATGCTCTGACTCGTCTAGCCATCACAATTTGGCCCTTATCAAACTCGCTCAAATCCTTACGCTTGCCCATTTTTCCTGCTTCTAAAACATCAACTTTGAGGAAAAAATTTTCACTTGCTGTATCCCACCCACTAACAGGTGCCGTGATGAAGAGATAATCAGTGTTATTCACACCTGTCAGTGGTCATAACGTTATGCCTGATCGGTGTATGTATATATATCGTCATTTCGGATGAAAGCATCTGCCAAATCCATAGAAGTAAATGCAGTATATTATAGCAGTGCTCCTGGATAATGTTACCACCTTTAAGAATTTTAAGAATAATCTTAAGAATAATTTTTTCCCCCAATTTTATTCTTTTTTTTTTTTTTTTTTTTTTTTTTTAGACCTTTTGATCTTTAGAAGAAGCAATCAGGATTTGCAAAGACACTCTTGATGAGCAGTAGCATTTTGGATGAAAGCATTTTTCCTGACAGGCCCCTTCAGGGTTTTTGACCTAAGACTCTGAATCTCCTTGACAAAGGAGGGTTTAACTCTTAAGCATCGCTAATCTCTAGGGCAGACAGGAATCACAGCCTCTTCTAAAAGCAGAACGTCACTGAAAAATGAAGAAGGTGTGAATTCAGGTCAGCCGGATGAAAACGCGTCTGTGAATGCATTATGGAGTATGTTTACTTAGAGATAAAGTATCTTTCTAACAACAATCATATAGATTCAATTTGTTAATCTACAGGTACTAGCCAAGCATTGTTCCAACTTCTCTATCAGGGACCAGTTGAACAGTTATGACAAAAACATGTGATTTTACCTCCACAAGATATTGTTGCAGTTATTCAGGGTAACACTTTATTTTACAGTGTGCTTTTTACATATGTTACATGTACTTACTATAGTAATAACAGTAAATTATGCATAATTACATCAAACTAACCCTAAACCAAAAACGAATCTTAACCCTAAAGTAAGTACATGCTGTTAATAATTGTTACTCAGTACTTAAATGTATAAATACACTGTAACAAAGACATGTGTAACCATATTCAGTTCTTTATGCACAGACAGAGTTTAAGGGTTAGCGATTCAAATCACTCTCAAATTTAGCATATTGCTCTGAAGGTTTAGTGGACTAATGATGCTTGAGATTGTATTGTATTGCAATTTCCCCCTTTTCTGAGATCATGCAGGTTCAAGTCCCCTTTAGAGATCAGAAACGGGTGAAACTGGTTTTATTTGACTTATTATTATTACTTACTAATTAAATGATTGAGATATTTTATATATATATATATATATATATATATATATATATATATATATATATATATATATACACACTCACAGGAGGCATAATAAAGTTGGTGGGCAAGCTATCAACTGCAGTATGTGTCTGTCAAATAAAGTTCTTTGAATACTAAATATTTTCAACACAATGTTCCAGTTGTGCTTGTAAATTTACACAGTACTTATCAATCAACATGGAAATCACAAAACTTAATGACCCAAAAACATTTTAAATAGAGTTTTACCTGAACATCACTCACTTATTCATCTCTTACCACAAAGGTTAACAATGTGCATGTGTCTCTTATCTGCGCTGAATAAACATACTGTATTGTATGTTAAATCCATTAACAGTGTGTGTCCACATAGTAATTACACACACTGACCAATCAGGCCTTCATGAGAGGACTATGATATCCACTCTTATCTTTTCTGGGCAGATAGATCGCAGGTATGGTCAAAACAGTGATATTAAGACTGCTAATGGATCGAATGATTGATAAAAGGTTTATTACCCAGGGACAACAAGACTATTGAACCAGCCCCATCGGCTAATGGCTCTTTTCCAGACTCTCTTTAACTAATATTGGCTAAACAGCCAATGAAACTTTGACTGCAATGTACAGCAGGAGAAAGCTTGTCAGTAACCAAGATCAAACATCATCCAATTCAAATAATATGGGCACCAAATTCAAATGTGTTAATTTAGTGTGTCTAAATTATTAAAATTAAACTGATTAAATAAAATAATGTGCTAATAAATAATTAAAATAACTAATATTAATAACAAATACATATTTAAAAAAAGAATGCAATTAATAAACTTAACAAGGTATCTTAAAAAACTCTCGACATGCAAGACACGGTGACCATTGATGTCAAGGGACTTTTGATGTGTGATTAAGTACTGTAATTAGCATATCATGTAATTCATTTAGTTAACATTGTATTTTTAAATTTAATATTAAATAAAGATAAGTATGATTGGTCAATTAGCCCTTACGACTGAGTGGAAAAAATATTACTGAGCTCGTAGCTTTGCAAAAGGACTAAAACGACAAGAACACAAGTTATCCCATTATCCTTCCATAAAAAATATTCTATAAAAGTATAGAATATCTCTATATGTTTTATTATGTTCACAAATATTCTATTCAACATCTTCTTCTCCTGAAATACAATCTTCTGTCACCTTGTAGAAGCATATGTTGACTTGTTAACCTGTGCCAGAGGGACAAGAGAATGAGAGACTATTTAGTTTCACCTCTCAGAATATTGTAGCCCAAGAGAACATCTGGTTCGGATCTGGCTTGTGCAGCAGAGAAATGTCTGTATTACAGTAACATGCAGGATCAGCTGAACATGAGACAGGGCAAGTCAAATATCTCTCAGAGCAGCAAAACTGCTGAGTGGAAACAGGGAAGAAAATGAAGTCAAAAAGCTGCTAATATGGGTAATAGACTGTGATCTGTGCGTGCACTTTTCTAAGCATCACCTTTTGCCATCAATATTGGGCTTGACTGAGAAGAATCCAGATGTACGTGAAGTGCCCTCCAAGGCATTTCGACCTCAAGGGACTGCAAACAACTAAGGTCAATGTTCAGGTTAAGGATCAGTTAAGCAGGGGTTGTGAGTTTTGGTTAAGTCTATTAAGAAATTGACATTTGCTAACCTAGACATAAGGGTTAAGTCATATATTGTCAAGGATTAACTATAGGTCAAAAAGCACATTGAGTTGTTCAGTTTTTAACGAAGCTCAGCAGACTGATGCCAGATTTGATCAAATTAATCAGAAGTGTGTGTTTCACCGTGGGCCAGAAAATATAAATACACTGTTAACTATCGCAATGCCCAATTCCCACTGACTCTGGAACAGTAAAACTACTGTTACTGCTACTTGTTAAATGTGCAGTGAACTGAAGCTCAACGTTGCTCTGAGCGCAGTTGAGCTCTGGGGCAGCTGTAGGATTTATGAGCAGCTCATAAAAACCATTCACAGATCATCGATCTAGGAGGTGTTTTGGACAGAGATGAGAGGTGACAGAAATCAGCACCCTGACAAGACACACGTTAGAACTGAAGAGCTAAGTATTTTGTTGAGCTTGCTTGAAGCACTGCATAGGACTAGATTTGATTAAAGTGTCCAAAACCTGTGAAAGATGACATGGAAAGACCAAACAAATGAACCTCTGCCTTTCTACTCATCATAGATTTTACCATACAGCTGTTTCAAAGTCAAATGTGTCATTTCTGTGCCCCTATTGACACCAAGAAGAAATGCAAAAATAATGACTGCTTCCAAAAAGGTTCCCCAAAGACTACATGCATGCCACTCGTAGACAATGTGGCAGTCCCTCTTCAAAAACAAAATTTTTTGAGGCAGAATTTTACGTCAAAACTGCTCAAACAAACAATGTTTTTAAATGCACTGTTACCTCTTCCTGGGGCCCGTTTCAGAAAGGAGGTTAAGTGAAAACTCTGAGTATGTTAACCCTGAAATGAGGGAAACGTCTCGGTTACGTATGTAACCCTCGTTCCCTGAAGGAGGGAACGGAGACGTACGTCGAAACTGACCGACGAATTGGGATCTGTTTTCAGAGACCAATCTACTTCGAGTGATTAAAAACGAGCCAATGGACATTGGCATGCGGTTCACGCATTCCACGCACCGCCCCGCAGCGCGGGTATAAATACGGAAGTGGAACACCGCATCATTGCTTTTCAACTGAGGAGCCGAGATAGGTGACTCGGCCTTCAGCTGAAGCACAGCACCTGGCGACGGGACGTACGTCTCCGTTCCCTCCTTCAGGGAACGAGGGTTACATACGTAACCGAGACGTTCCCTTTCAGTCGGTCACGTTCGACGTACGTCGGAACTGACCGACGAATTGGGATCCCTACTAACACGCCAGAGATGCTGGCCCTTCCAGCGCCCTGACCGAGCTCGCTGGACCACACCTAGGTTGGTGCGGAAGTCAGGGCTCCAGTCAGGGAGGCCAGTCACTGCTGTTCCTGCAAGACCCACTCAGCGTGACTATTGGATAACGCTGGGAAGCGTGCCCGTCTCAGGAGATGGTACGCTGCGGAGCCACGTCCTTCAGTGGAAGGAGAGGTGGAATTACTCATAAGGACTAACCTAGCAGGGTAGTGCTACCTATGGCAGTCTCTGGGGTGGATCCAACCTGGTCCCAGGGGGGAAAGAACACCACCAGAGACGACAGAGGGAAAGGGAAAGACACGGGGCTAGCCGAGTAGGGTAGCTGGTACCGTGGAGAATACACATATGGGGTTGCCGTTAGGGAACCGCTACATATGGAACCCAGCCTAACACACACGTTCCACAAGCATACGGGTGTAGGCCTGATGTCAGACGGCCGCAACGTCTGACACCGAAGGGTGACGGAGGAGCTCGACAGGGTTAGCCGTTTCCGGGGAACACAACTGGAGACAATAGACGCACGTATCCGGCCCGGAGGCGGGAGTGGCGTATGCAAGCCGACACTAGAACGGGTACTTAACGCTACTGGCCACTGGGGGCGAGGACGCGGGAAGATACCGGCTCTACACGGAGGCTATAAAATCTAGCGAACGTGTTAGGTGTCGCCCAGCCCGCAGCTCTACATATGTCTGTCAGCGAGGCGCCTTGAGCCAGCGCCCAGGAGGAGGCTACACTCCTAGTGGAGTGAGCTCGCACCCCGAGCGGGCAAGGCACGTCTTGGGACTGGTAAGCCAAGACGATAGCATCCACTATCCAGTGGGCTAACCTCTGCTTGGAGACAGCCTTTCCCTTCTGCTGGCGTCCGTAACAGACGAAGAGCTGTTCTGAGGTTCTAAAGCTTTGAGTTCGGTCCACGTAGGCGCGAAGAGCGCGGACGGGGACAGAGCAAAGCTAGGGCTGGGTCTGCCTCCTCCGAAGGCAGCGCTTGCAGGTTCACCACCTGGTCCCGGAAGGGAGTGGTGGGAACCTTGGGCACGTATCCAGGCCGGGGTCTCAGGACAACGTGAGAGTTGGCCGGCCCGAATTCTAGGCACGATTCGTTGACCGAAAGTGCATGCAGGTCCCCTACCCTCTTGATTGAGGCCAATGCAATCAGGAGCACTGTCTTCATGGACAGGATGTTTAGCTCGACTGACTGTAAAGGCTCGAAGGGAGGGCCCTGGAGCGCTCTGAGCACCAGGGCTAGGTCCCAAGAGGGTACCGAGGTTGGCCGAGGAGGATTTAGTCTCCTCGCACCTCTGAGGAACCTGACGATTAAGTCGTGCTTACCTAAGGACTTACCTTCAACTACATCGTGATACGCCGCTATTGCGGCGACGTACACTTTGAGGGTGGAGGGAGACAGCCTTCTCTCCAACCCATCTTGTAGGAAAGAAAGCACGACATTAATCGAACACCTTCGGGGGTCTTCCCGGCGGGAAGAACACCATTCAACGAACAGGTTCCACTTCAGCGCATAGAGGTGCCTTGTAGAGGGGGCTCTAGCTGAAGCGATGGTGTCTGCCACTGCCTGTGGCAGACCACCTAGAACCTCCGCGTCCCGTCCAGGGACCAGACATGGAGTCTCCAGAGGTCTGGACGCGGGTGCCATAGAGTGCCCCGCCCCTGAGAAAGCAGGTCCTTCCTCAGGGGGATCGGCCAGGGAGGGGCTGTCGTGAGGAGTGAGAGTTCGGAGAACCAGGTCCGGTTGGGCCAGTAAGGCGCAACTAACAAGACCTGCTCCTCGTCCTCCCTGACCTTGCACAGTGTCTGTGCGAGAAGGCTCACTGGGGGAAACGCATACTTGCGTAGGTCCCGGGGCCAGCTGTGCGCCAGTGCATCTGTACCGAGGGTGCCCCCGGACAGGGAGTAATACAACTGGCAATGGGTCGAGTCCGGAGAGGCAAACAGGTCTACCTGCGCGGCTCCGAAGAGGTCCCATATCAGCTGGACGCTCCGGGGGTGGAGTCGCCACTCTCCCGGAGGTGTCGGCTGACGAGAGAGCTCGTCGGCTGTCTGGTTCAGCGCACCTGGGATGTGAATGGCCCGAAGCGACCTCAGACGCTTCTGACTCCACAGGAGGAGATGGCGGGCGAGCCGGAGCATGCAACGGGAGCGTAGACCACCCTGACGGTTGATGTACGCAACGGCCGCAGTGCTGTCCGTACGGACCAGAACGTGTTTTCCCTGTAGCGGCTTTTTAAAGCGGCCCAGGGCGAGACGTACTGCCAGAAGCTCTAGGCAATTGATATGCCAACGCAGTTGGGGCCCCGTCCACAGACCCGCAACTGAGTGCCCGTTGTACGTGGCCCCCCAACCCGTGGAAGAGGCATCCGTGAAGACCACAGCATGCCTGGACACCTGTTCTAGGGACACTCCGGCCCGTAGAAAGGCAGGGTCCGCCCACGGATTGAAGGTTTGGCGACAGTAAGGAGTAACTGAGACCCGGTACTGGCCGCGCTGCCACGCCCATCTCGGGACTCGGTCGTGAAGCCAGCATTGAAGCGGTCTCATACGAAGCAATCCGAGCGGCGTTACCGCGGCTGCAGATGCCATATGCCCCAGGAACCTCTGAAAGAATTTCAGTGGGACCACTGTCCTGCCTTTGAACGTATTCAAGCAGTTCAACACTGACCGAACTCGCTCCTCTGTGAGGCGCGCAGTCCGGTTGACCGAGTCCAGCTCCATACCGAGATAAGAGATCCTCTGTGTGGGACAGAGTTTGCTCTTCTCTCGGTTGACCCGAAGGCCCAACAAGCTGAGGTGACGTAGCACCAGGTCCCTGTGTTCGCACAACTGCTCCCGGGACTGGGCCAGTATGAGCCAGTCGTCGAGATAGTTGAGAATACGAACGCCGCGTTCTCTGAGCGGAACAATGGCTGCCTCTGCGACTTTCGTGAAGACGCGAGGCGACAGGGACAGCCCGAAGGGCAGGACTTTGTACTGAAATGCCCTCCCCTCGAACGCAAAGCGAAGGAACGGTCTGTGTCGAGGGAGAATGGAGACATGAAAGTACGCGTCCTTCAGGTCGATCGCTGCGAACCAATCCTGGGGACGGATGCATTCGAAAATGCGTTTCTGCGTTAGCATTCTGAATGGGAGCTTGTGCAGGGCCCGATTCAGGACACGCAGGTCCAAGATTGGTCTTAACCCACCCCCTTTCTTGGGCACAATGAAGTAGGGGCTGTAGAACCCCGACCTCATATCGGCTGGAGAAACCGGCTCGATCGCGTCCTTCGCCAGCAGGACATCGGTCTCTGACCGCAAGACATGGGCATCGCTGCTCCATACGGTGGTGAAGAGGATGCCCCTGTACTTGGGAGGCCGGCAAGCGAACTGAATCGCGTAGCTGAGTCTGATGGTACGGATGAGCCAGCGAGACGGTCTGGGGGACCTAGCCAGGCCCCCAGAGACCGAACAAGCGGGACCAACGGCACCACAGACGTACCCGGGGTGGGGCAGCGAGGTGGAGTACGCAGACCCGACTCGGGAGGCCCGGAGGCGGCCCGGAGTGTTGCCTGAGTACTCCAGGGTGGGGCAGAGTGTGGGTGAGAAGGCCCGGGGGCGTTCTCGGTGCCCACACTGCTGCCCCCTGGCGAGGGGGAGAGGAGAGGAAAGGAGCGGCAAGGCCCGGGGGCGTCGCACACTGCCAACCTGGCCCTCTCGGGGCCCAGGAAGGGAAGAAACTGCTCTGAGAATGTGGGTACCGCTGGACTCCGGAGAGCCAGCGGCAGGACCGAAACCAAGGGAGGGGTGTGGACACCGTCTCCCAAAGAGCAGATCCCCTTTTCACTGGGCTGCCCTTTTCAGGGCCGCTTGCCCTTGCGCTTGCCAGCGGACTTCGCGGGACCCTGAACGGGTTGGGCGCCTCCCTTGCGCCCGGCCACCTGCTGCCTAGGTGGAGGCTGCTGCTTGGCTTAGCAGAGGCAGACGCAGGGGGACGCCCTCGGCGACAAGCAGGCGGAGGCGCTGGTTTTTAAAATTATTTTTTTTTTTTTTAATTTTTTTTTTTTTTTTTTAAAGCACCTCCGTCCGCCTCTGGGCCACCAAGAACTGCTGGGCGAAGTTCTCGATGGCGTCGCCGAAGAGGCCAGCCTGACAGACAGGGGCGTTGAGGAACCGCACTTAGTCGGGCTCACGCATATCTGCCAGGTTTAGCCCCAGGTGACATTCCTGGACCACTAGTGTGGACATCGCCTGACCCAGGGAGCGTGCAGTGACTTTCGTCACCCAGAGAGCGAGGTCCATCACCACACGCAGTTCCTGCATAACCCCTGGGCCGGGACTACCCTCGTGCATGCAGGACAGAGGGTAGTGAGAGAGGGAAAAAATGTATACAGTTTATGGCCCTTTTGGTGTTCCATATTTTGACACCAAATAGTTCCACACTGCTAAACTTTTCCGATGCACATCTGGGAAAAAGAAGGCACAGGGGAAGGCAAGGCGATTTACGCGTTGCACTACGCCTCAGCCGCCCAGGAAAGCATGGCTGTCAACTCTGAATCTGATTCAGCACGAGCACACACTATTATAGTGTGAGACTCAGCATTACCATTTCCAGCGCATAACAGCCCTCTCTCCGATGCAGCAATTGACATCTGTCCTCTGCCAGAGCCCCAAACGAAACGCTGGCCCCCCTTTTTTTTTTTTTTTTTTTAGGACCAGCAATCCCATCTGTAAGCTACCAGCAGGCATGTGAGACAGTGAGCGTGGCCGTCAGACGGCACACGACGCGCTGAACAATCAAGCCCCTATGAAAAAAGGCAAGATGAACAACACGCCGACGTGGCCATGTTCTCATGAGAGAACATGAACCACCCACGACAAAGTCTCAGCACGCACGTGATGCGATAGAGGAGTGGGGGCCCGAGGAGATGTACCCGGCGGGGAAGCCCCACTGTAATCCTCAGGTCACCAAGGCTTATTAGCCGAAGTAGCCCTTTTCTGGTGCACCAGAAAATAAACTAGATCGGGGAATAGGCGAAGGGACTCAACCCCGTTTGAGGTTTCATAGTCTTGACCGCGCATCTAGAGCGCCGAGTGACGCGCTGGGTTGCCGTGACAACCCCCGCTGTCAGCAGGCGCTCGACGGCACACGGCGCGCTGAACGCTCAAGCCATTACGAGAAAGGTGAGACGAACAACGCGCCGACGTGATCACGTTCTCCTGAGAGAACATGAAATCACCCACGAACGCAATCACACATGTTTATATGCGAGAGAGATCGTGGCCGTCAAATGAGGACAGGAAACAACCGCATCCAGAAACACACGGTTTGAATGACATCTTGAAAAAGACGCAGGGTCAAACCGTGTTGCTCTTTTAGAAGGAAATGCTCTTTTAGAAGTGCTGAAGCACTCAGGGAGATGGCCGCGGCTCACAGCAGTCCGATTGCAAGCCTGCGTGTGAGCACTCAAAGAACGGTAACGCCCAGCCAACCAACACAGGAACAAGTGTATGTTGCAGCGGCCACTCGCTGACTCGCGCCGTCACACCAGCACCCAGGTAAGAGAGCGATCCTCCTCGAGACTCGTCTAAACACTCTTCGTAGAAACAGCTTGATACAGCAAACCGCTCGGCTCCGAAGTTAAAAGCAATGATGCGGTGTTCCACTTCCGTATTTATACCCACGCTGCGGGGCGGTGCGTGGAATGCGTGAACCGCATGCCAATGTCCATTGGCTCGTTTTTAATCACTCGAAGTAGATTGGTCTCTGAAAACAGATCCCAATTCGTCGGTCAGTTCCGACGTACGTCGAACGTGACCGACTGAAAGGGAACTCTGGGTTTTCAGTTTCAGAATGGGAGGTATGTCAAACCCGAGAAAGCAGGGTAAGCCAAGCCCATTTCTAAAAGAGAAGTTTCTTTCTTAAAACCAGAGTTTCTTTCGGTCTCCTCCCCCTTTTTAAAGTAAAATGATCTGCCACTTGGGTAAGAAAAATAATCCTAATGCAAACAGAAACAAGATTATTTTCCACTGGCAGATAATTTGCAAAATAAGAAAAATGCACTTAAATTAGTTCCTCAAAAATCTTTACATATTTTGACTGGAAACAACCAGACAAAAATACATAGTAAGTATTTTGCAGTGCAGGTACATTCATTCATTGCGCATATTTCAACATGAGGACACGGTCAAAGTGACAAAAATGGCATGTCCTTTTATACAGGATCCTGTACACTTTATAAACCTCTAGAAGTAACCTAATAATATTCCCATCATCGCTCTTTCTGAAAACGGATTACTGTATGGAATGGAAGGATGTTAGATGGAAGGGTAGTCTGAGATATATGCCGTAACCACCACCACCACAGCTGTTAAATAAACACTAATTATTCACAATTTTTATGGCCATCTTTATTTCCTACAAATACTTAATTATTTTTCCTGTTGGATTTTAATATTCTTCCTCCATCTCCTCTTCATCTGTTAGTGGGAGGGGTTTGCGAGCCTCTGCCTTCTTGCTGTTGGCTGGCCTGAGTAGAAGTCAAATGTTAATTTCATTACCCTAATTAAAAAAATGTAACAGGTTGGATTAGAGAACATTTAATTATGTGAAAAGAGCAATAGACTATGTGGGAAAAGCTGCTGCACATTGAAATAGACACTGAATAATATTTATTTAATATGTTAAATGTTTGTAATGTCATGAAACCTACACCCATGAACCTTTTATGCTTAAAGCTTTACCTGATTGAATTATGTTTTTATTTTTAATTTTTAGCTGCTGCCACATTCTTTTTTTTTGCCTGTGGGATACCATGCAAATTAAACTTAATTAAACTAATTAAGAATTAAACTTACATATTGACTCAGAAGTCCTGATTGAATTATGTTTTTAGCCTACTTCATTTTTAGTTGCTGCCACATTCTTTTTAGCCTGTGGGATACTGTGAAAATGAATGTTAGTTCAATAACTTACCATTTTGCCAGTTTTCATCTCTGATATTATAACAGTGATTAAGAATTAAACTTACATCTGACCCGAAAGTATGCGGACGTCATTTGTCGGGCGCTGTTGCCAAGGTGAATCGTAATTTCGGAGCTCCATTTGTCATGGCTTTTCATAGTTGTGGTGCATGTGCTTAACTCAGAGTCAATATACTCAGAGTTGATTGAACTAGCTCAATTACGCTGGTCTGAAACCGAAAACTCAGAGTTTCACATCTCAGGGTAAGTCAACTCAGAGTTCAAGTTTAAACTCAGAGTTGGTTGAACCTCCTTACTGAAACAGGCCCCTGGTAGATGCAAAAACAAAACAAAACAAATAACAAACCAAACGAAAGAACAAAAACATAAAACCAAATTAATACAAAAGCAACAAACCAAACCAAAAAAAAACAACAAAAAAAACAAGCAAAACATAAACAACAAATCCAACTTAACCAAAATAAAATAAATAAACAAAACCTAACCTAACCAAAAGAAAAACAAATCACACCAAACCAATATATAAACTATTATTTACTTTTTTTTAAATTTCAATTAACACATTTCTTGTTGCTTTTACACAAAATGCATACAGTTAACACAATTTTAAAATGCTTGGGCTTCTTTTACACACAAGCTCAACCAAGACCAAAACAATGGATTTTTACTGCCAAATTTACCAATGCTTTAACACTGTATGTCAGAACAGATAACATCATGTTCTAAACCTAACTTATAGGCTAAAGTCAAAGTGAACAGCTGTTCATATTGTGAATTGAAACACAAATACATCCCCTGTATTTTATTCCATTGTTACTGAGAAACAGCTGACTGAAGTTATGCAGATATATAAATCACAACTGATTCCCATCTAGGAATTGTTCAGGTGTTGATGTACTTTCAATCACATGGCCATATGGTAAAAGAGGGCCTCTTTGGGCTGATTTTCTGTGAAAAAGGAACAATATAGAGCAACACAAAGAAAGTAAGAAAAATGCCTGCATGAGAAAGAGGAAGATGAGTACCAGGACAAGGGAGAGATTGAGGAGTTAGAATGCATGGTGGTGCTCAAAGAAGGGCCAGAATTAGGCTAACTGATAAAATAAGAGCTACTATCATAGACCATGTCATAAACCACAGGCTATCATACAGAGAGGCTGGTGAACGAGTACAGCCAAATCTCAGCCGGGACACAGTGGCATCCATTATCCAGAATTTTCGAGAAACCAACAGGTAGGATATAAGGATATAAGAGTACAATATAAGGGCTTCTGTAATACATGTAATATGTAACTGTATTTTGTCTATCTAAGGATTCAACACCTCCCTCGGGGGCAGAGGAAAGCTCCTAAATGAAGAACAGGAACTTGCTATTGTCAACATGGTGATTGCTGATAATGAAATAAAACTGAAGGGCATTCTATAAAGATACTCTGAGATGGGTCATTTATTTTTTGTTTTGAATTTCTGCAGCAAAAGAAACAAAATGCATGCATTTACTAAACCCAACAAAACTAAAAAGTGGCTTCAAAAGACAATCTATGATCAATCAAATATACTATCTATATTGTATAAGGGCAGACCTGATACATAAAAAAATGTAGTTTCTGTAATTCCATCTGTTAGTGTTTTTATGACAGTGTGCTATGATTGACTAAATGTTCCTGTTGGAAGAGAACGTGTTAGGGTTTTGGTATACTTAAGCCCCGTTTCCACCGAAATTACCCGGAACAATTTGTCACAGGAACTTTTTTCCCAGGAACTCTTTTTCCCCCCAGACCCGCTAATGCCTGCGTAAAGTACCGTGAAGATTAGTCCTGTGACGTAGGACTGCGCGTGTCGACTTTACAGTTCCCACTGGATTTCGTCCTTTGCAAATAAATTGAATAAAGCCTGAACCTCGTCGCCGGCCCATTGGTCGTATTTTTTAAACTCCATTGTTGATTTGAATAGCAATCAACTCGTACTGCAGCGCACCGCGTCCGCAACAGACTTTTAAAAATAGTGGTTGAAATAAAATGCTGCGTCGAGTCGACCAATCAAAATGCTGCATGAACTCAACCAATCAGCATGTTCAGCGCCCAAGTCCCGTCCCCCCAAAAGTTCCTGAACTTTGAAAAAGTACTACCTCGCGAGCAGGGCCGTTTTGAGGGGGAAATCTTTACCCGGAACTTTATTTAGACCCGGTTCCTGCAGTCGAAACACACCGAGTACCACCCCAAAGTCCCCAGTTCCTGGGGAAAGTTCCTGCGGTGGAAACGCGGCTATAGTATACTGTGTTAGTGTATTGTTGTATTTTGTGTAAAATTTGTGTTGGAGTTTAGTTTACAATGTGTGATTTTGATCATGAAATTAAATGTTTTGGCAATTGTGTGTTGTAGGTGTGTTGGTGTGTTAAGAGTTTAGGAAAACTGTTAAAAGTATTGAAAAAATTGTCATAGCGATTGTAAAAAACTGTAATGTAGAAATAACAAAGACATTTTTTTCAACACTTTAAATAATGGCATCTTTTTATGAATGAAGGCCAGTATCACTGCTAATACAGCTACTGATGTCTCAATGAAATTGTTTTTTTTTTAAACATTAATTATAGCCATTTTTTAACGCATGCGTTAACGCAATAATGCTGACAACACTAAAACAAACTAACAAAAACATATGTACATCATCTCAAAAGAATGGGACACATATGAGATATGTATGCGTTTTGTGGACAGCAATCTAAGATTTCTCACTGTTCTGAATTAACCAAAGACTGAAAATCTGAACGTCACCCACTTCTTTCTCATGATGAGCAAGGCATGACAGACAGAAATAAAGAGGATCGTTTTTTGCCCATGAGAGTTGGCACTGATGCCGCTGTGTATTTGAACAGCTGAGATTGTTTTGATAAGCGCAGTCCAGAGACAGACAGCTCACAGAACAGATGTTTGGGTCTCTGCTCTGTGGACTACAGTTGTCATCTCCCTGATCACTCCCACCACTCTCAGCTTCCTAACATTAAGCATATTTGGCCAGAGTGCAGGATGTAACTGACGCCTAGCAGCAAAAGAGAGAGAGATGTGCTACCTCATGGAATGGATTATATTAAAGCAGCTTCAGAAGAAGGTTCTTTCTATATACACAAAACAGTAATACTACAAATTAGAGAGTATTCAATAGCTGTCTTCCCATATGAAAACTACAAAATACAAACTACAAAAGTTTACACCAAAATCTAACAACACCTAAACCATTAGTTTGCAATCACAAAGTGAATACACAGAATACTGATGTGCAGAAAAGAATTTTACACAGTGACAAACTGACACAAAGCTTTATACATACAGTATATAGGTCTTTGACACCTATTGGCATGAAGTTTGTTTTATGAACTTCCTAGATTGACAGCCTTCTATGGCAGCATCTTAACAGAGATAGAACCCCATAAATGACAGGAATATTTATTGATTTTAATATAGTTTTAGTTCTAGGGCACCATTTTTTGCATTGACATACCTAACACATAAATGTAAAAAAGTTTATTGAAACTTTCAGTATTTAATTATTTTTATTTTATACATATATATATATATATATATATATATATATTTTTTTTTTTATGATAATAACCTTACCTGCCATCTTACACTTATTTTATTTACATTTTAAAATATATTCAAATTGAAAACAGTTTTTAAAATTTAAATAATAACAAAAACTAACCAGAACAAATAAACTGAGCCTTGGTAAGCAACACCATGTCTACACCGGACTCAACCATTGCCACTTCGTGGCGCGTTGTGCTGCAACAGTTTACTGTCTGGGATTTGCGCTGCATCCAGTGTAGACAACATTACTGATTATAATGGGTTCTATTGTCTTGTGTTGCGGCGTATAGTGTTGCGGCGTATAGTGCTGCTCACGTCTGGTGTAGACATGGTATAAGAAACTAATTTTAAAAAACATTAAAAAAACCAAACAAACAGTAGTTTACAATTACAAAACTGTTTTAAAGCTTGTGAATGTGTATGTGAGTTTATGCATGTGTGTGAATAATAATCATCTTTACCCAGTCAGACAGCTCATAAGTGTTATAAATAGTCTTTATCTCCACTCCACCCACTGGAGGTAAATACAGCACATTAAAACATTACATATGAAATTGATTAATTTCTCCCAGCATTACAAAAACACTGGGCTGTTATCGATCAGTCTCCACGCAGTGCGTGATATTTTGACGTAGAGCAGGTGCTCTGGGCTGAGGCTTCATTAGCTTTATTACGTTGTATGGACATTATATGGATGGTGATGTGAAGATTTATGCTAATAACTCACCTCTTTGTTTTATAATGCAGCAAGGTCATAGAGGCTGCTGCAATCAAATGTGACACAATAGCATATCTAGGGAATGGCAGCCAATGATTTGTCTGCTTGTTATTTTTACGTATGTTGTTAGATCTTATAGTGGAACACTTCCATAAAATCTATCAATAATTCAACACTCTTGATTTAAGACTCAATCAAAGAGTTATCAACTACTGAGCTGAGTTAGGTGCTTATTTGCGGATGCCATTAAGCTAAATAGTAGGACTGCCTCCTACCAAAAATTGTTCTATTCGACTAGTAGTTGTTCATTAAAGCCACTGGTCGACTAGTCGCATGTTTATGGCAAAAGTAATGATTATGTATGTGTTGGAAAAAAACAGCAGTGAGACTGTCTGAACATTTTAAAAATAAACTAGTGTTTTCTGAATCAGTGTCGAAGTTGAACACTGACTTGTTATCCTTACAGTATAGTGGATGCACCCTATGGAGCAGTGGTGTGACGGTGAGGACATTTTTTTTCACTGGTTAATCGACGTGTGACAACACCGATAATACCGGTGGTACGTTTTTACTTTTTCCACCCCGCTTTCAAATTGCTTATGGTGTGTGTCCATTGACCCAGAGCAGGGGTCCGTTCTTCATACGTCGATAACTCAGTTAGCTGGGTTTGATTGTTGATGATTTGGCAGGATCTTGGATTGTTTGGTTCTTCAAAGCTCATCCTGTACTTGCTGTCATAGCAACAGGTCCGTAAGCTTAAACCTGCTCGGGAGCAGGCTTATTTCATGTAAACAGGATTAGATTGAGATCTTGAGGTGATAAAATCTGTCCCAGCCACTGCTACTTTACTACAAGAGTTCCTTACTGAACCAGGGGCAATAATAATTTTAAATAATAATAATATAAAAATGTATTTGAAAATAATATTATAATGTTGTGTAAAATGTGTATAATACTATAGACACAGCCACTTGATTGAGAGATTTATTTGTGATGGAATAATTACTTAATTTTATTGGAGTCTTACACACATGCTGTAACGTTAATCTGAGCCATGCATTCATTTGATTGATGACGGATATTATGAGATGGCTTGATGCAGCGCAGGAGATGCAGATTACTTGATCTTGACCCTTAAGAAACTTTAATTAATACTGTCATGTAACAAATCTGCTTCAAATTGAATTAAAAATTAAATTAATTGCTAATTACAACATTGAAATAAAAATGTAAAGGGTGTACAAATACTATAAAATCATGAATATAAAAAATAAGGGAATCATGTTTAAAAAAAAAAAAAACTGTGCACATTTAATTTATCTATTATAACTTTTATGTTGTTTTGGTTGTTTCCTTATAAGGTCCAGAAATGTGTGTTTTTTTGGTTGTTTTTTTAATCGTCACGTTTTTTTTGCCAGGTGTCTTTTTAATTATATGATGTCATTACGTTGCTGTCTTGCTGCCAGCCAATCGCTTCATTGCTGATCATAGTTTCGAGTATCGATACATCTGCCCACTTCAGGGAACACATTATTTTATTATATTACATTATATTAATCTCAGATAACTTAATCCAGGTATTTTAATCCAATACGCAAATTAGTTTGAAGAACCAAATTAGCCAGAGATCAGTTATCATGATTAGAAGATCTGGGATCTGTCAAATCATCTCAGATGTATTAAGCGAGGTATGAAGAACAGACCCCAGGTCGAGCGTTTTTTAATTCCTATGGAAGCTCAACTTCCATATGAATGAACTGAAAATACTCGCTCTGCTCCAGTGGACACGCAACATTATAAAAGCCTGTGCGAATTAGCGGCAATTTGGGGGCGGCTTGAATGGGGGGTTCATCATTATTATTAATGAAAAACACAGCAACAAAACAATACAATGACAAACTCGCTTAAGTAGGCGCTTTTACATTTCACTTTGAAACCAAATCTTCCGTTATCGTTGCCTTGTCTGTCAAGAGTGAGGCGAAATGGGCGAAGTGAGGTGAAATCTGTCTCCTGCTGCTGATCTGTGCTATGACTCTTGCTTGGCTCATGCTGAATTGAGCAGACGCATAACATTTTTAAAGGGGTCATGAATTGAGAAATCAACTTTTCATCCAGTCTTTGATATATAAAAAAGTTCATTGTGATATAAGAATATCCTGTAAGTTTCGGAGCTGAAAAATTCCTTGTTAGTCAAAGAAAAGCTTTTATTGACACCAGGCCCAGCAAACGCTCAATCTCAGAATGTGCCAAGCTGTGACGTCAGAGTGTGGTGAAACACCACCTTAACCGAAGAAGAACGCCTGATTCTGTAGCCCTGCCCACCGATTATAGGCCTACGTGGAGCTAAACCGGATTGAACTACCAAGCAATAAACATGCTGCATAAGCTTTATTCGGATTACAATATTATGAATGCATGGATGAACTTTATTTTTAATGAATATCCAGCTCACGTGGGTAAGACATTGCACGTTTGTTCTTTCAATTCACCACGGATTTGTTTGTAAACAAGAGACTGGATTTGCAGACAGAATGAGATTACATGAATGAATGAAGAAAAAAAACACTAATGTGAGTAAAAAAATTTTTTTATATGTGATAGTATTGCATTGTTACAGATCGTTTGATATCTATTGATTGTGTACGTGTCTAACTGAACATAACTTAGCATGCTGTCACAGGCTGGAGAATCCTTTATTTGAGGTGTTGTTAGTTCATTGTGCTCGCAAAGCCCAACGGGCTATGTGTTTTCCAGATGGGCTACCAAAACGTATCACCGGCCTGCCCAACGGGCTATCTTAAATAGTGAAATAACATTCCTTTCTTGGTGTGCGTTGTTCACTCTCTTGACTTGATATTTGAAGGAAAAATACAATCGCGGAAGTTTTGGTCATGCTTTGATTTGTCTGACTTGATTTGTGTGTGTGTTAGTGATGCACGGTTTGCGGTTATATCCACCAATCGGGTGGGCCAAGTAATAAAAAATAACATTCCAATTAATTGTGGGTGGATGAGAGATAAATCATTGTGTTTGTTTGATAAAGACATTTTGCAAGCCCTGTTGGCGAATCATCCCGGTTGCCGTTTTCCCACACGCTTTCAAAACAATTCCTTACCTGTACTCACGGGGGAACTGGAGTTCATTATAATATGCAAAGCTTATCCAATCATAGCAGTGGGCGTTTACTTCCAAGTCTTCAGTGCGGCACGCCCATAAAAACTGAGTGTTCCATGAGAGAGGCTCAAAACCAGGGTAGAAAATAGCCTATTACTTATTCATTATGATGTTTTATGAACGTCATAAGTTGACCTCAGACAGTATAAAAAAATGAAAAAAGCCAGTTCATAACCCCTTTAATTCTAGTGGCTGTTCTCTAACTGAACTAAATGAGTTTTATTACTATAAAACAATCAAAACGACATGCCGTGGTGGGCAAATGATGTAACCGGTGTTGCGGCTGAAAACCGCGCAATACCAACTATCGCAGCAAGCCTACTATAGAGAGAAAAACACTTTAAGTTAAAACGTCATGCAGTAAGCACAGTACTAATTTAGCTTTCACACTCCACACAAACACTTGGATATGCGGCTAATAATAGCATGTATTTATTTAAGTTAACATTAGCCATATAAAGTAACGTTAGGCTACTACTTTCTTGTTTCAAATGATAAGCCTGCATGTTTGAACGTCACCTTTTTAGGGTTATCCTTTACCCTTTTGAAATAATCCACACTTTGTATTTCCTGCCTGAAATAATTACCACATGGACCAGCAGTGTTAACTATCTGTCCGTCACGGACTGCATGACTTCGCCACTTCCTGTGGAGTTTTTTTTTTGTGACCAACCGACCATTTAAAATTTGGTTTACCAACCATTTAAAATTTGGTTTATATAGTAGGGCTTGCCCCTAAACGTTGGTCGATGAGAAGTGGCTTCACTTCTCATCGACCAACGTTTAGGGGCAAGCCCTACTATATAAAGTCTTAAATAATAATAATAAAATAATAAATGATATAACCCTATTTATATTTTTTATCTAATTTAAAAGTTAAATATAAAATAATTGAAATAACAGTTTGTTTTTCAATTTCATTACATTTCAAAATTAGAGGAAAAAGATTCACCAGAGGAACAGCTGCTCTTGTTCACAGCAGATGTTGTTTGCACCTGAAGAGCTCAGGAAGTAACAGTGAGGACACCTTAGTCAATGAAAGTTTCTCACACACTTCAGTCCATATATTGCGCACAGCAGGTCTAGCACACTTTTAGCACTCAGTATGTTATTCTAGCAATTAGCAGTTTTCTGTCATGATTCAAATTATATTGCAAAAAAGTCTAAGAGGCTTGAGTGTATTTTGAAAGCAAATCCAGATTTCCATGCATATGTTCTCAGAGCTCCTTTCCAACACAAACTACCTACACAGCCGCACAATGCAGATGTATGAGCAACAATATAAAGGAGCTGTCAAATAAATAATAGACCACCAAACATTTGTTTGACTTTTATACGAGGTCAATGATTGCAGATGGCATTTAAAAGATTCTTGAAAAACAAGTGAGAGAAGTTCTAATAGGGCCGATTGGAGGAAGAAATCTCACCACATATCATCAAAATAAATTGAAACAATTCAGCTGGCATGCTATAAAAATACAAGTTCAATCACAGCCTGGTTAAATCAGGTAAAAAGAATATCTCAGGGAGCAAAGTAGACATCAAGTAATTACTGTTTGAATTGGTGTGAAGTGATCTTAGTACATAAACTTGTTACAACATGTACCAAATAAATTAAAAAGAAAAGGTAGTGTAAAATTGTCAAATGCTTTCTTTATCTCTGTGGAAAGTGCTTTGACAACAAACATTTCCATTCTAACTGCAACAGTCAAGAGAGCAAGAGAAGATCAAGTCAAGAGAATTGCTGAGGGCCAGTGAAAGCATCCATCCGCAGCCTGTGCTTACCAATCAACTTATGCATGAAATGTAATGATGGCCCTGCTCTTTGGCCTTGCTGCTTAATGAGCGAATATTCACCCGTATATTTTGCAATTATGCTAAATGGAGACCACACTGTTACACCAGATGTTGTTTAATCAACCTCTGAATGAGGAAATTGTGGCCAATTTGTGATTTCCACTCTCTTCTATTAAAAAATATTGAAGAAAGCATAGTAGAAAAAAGATAAACTTGAGTGATGACATTGTGCAAGTTCTGAAGGGTTCAAAATATTTGGAGGCAATGCAGTGACAGAAAACATTTAATTTGAGACATGGTCTGGTAGGTACTGCACATGTACGAGAGACCCAATTTGCAGCCCGACTGGGATCATTTCCTGATCCTCCAACCACCTTCTCCAGTCACTTCTACGGTCCTCTCCAAAACATACATACATAAATAAATGTTTTGTTTTTTTTGTATGATGAATAAATTTACCACAGTAGCACATGTGTGATACAGTTTTGCATGTGTATGAGATTGCAGATTGTTTGTGTGAAGTGAGAGTTTCTTGTGTGTGTTTTTTGATGTGAGGTTAATCTAGGGCTGCATGATTAACCGAAATTAAACTGAAATTGCAAAGTTTTAATTAAGTATATGCACAGAGAGTTTCATTAATTGATCGGTTTGCAGTAAATGCTGTTCCATCTCTTAAAGAGCTGTGAATTTGAGTCACTTATAATGTGCATTTAAAATCCTATCCAACAAAAGAGAACATTTAATGATATGACATGCTTTTACTCCAAACTCACTTCAGAAACGTCAGAGTTTGAAATAACTTCCTTTTGTGATCTGATATGGCTTTATATCATAGAATGAGGCAGAATGATATAATTGTATAATACTCTATACCGTGATAAAGGCTATGTCAATTAGCATTGCATTATAAATATATTTTATTCTCATGAAATACCCCAGATGTCTAGAAGTACACAGATAAATCATATATTGTCGCAATTGTATGTTTATTGTCTTCATTCAGCTACAGCAATATCTGGATGCCTTTGTCCATATAAGCGATTTCCTGGAACGTCATAATTTTTATGAATTCTATGAGTCTCACTTCTGCGTGAGAGCACCCTCGGGCTGCGAGTATGAATGAATAAGACATTACAGTACGTGTGTACACGTTAATGCTCACAACACCCTATTTTGGGTAAAAATAGGAAAAATAATACTTTTCTCTAGAGGAAATTTGATGTAAACATATGCGTATACATAAGATTTTCTCCAGTGTAGAGAAGTGTACAGGAGTTTTTATTCTCTCAGTGGATGCATACAATTGCGGACAAAAATTAAGAAATTACCATCACAGTAATTATCATAATAATTTAATATTTTATAATAAAACTTCAGACCTTTCTAATGATTTATAGGAAAATGAAGCAGTATTTTCAAGTGTTCAACCAAAACAGATGGCTGTTCCTGCAGTCTGTAATTTTCTGTAATTTATGTTATATATATATATATATATATATATATATATATATATATATATGCGTGTGTGTGTGTGTATTATATATATAATAACCAACAATCCAATCCATTCCATCTACTGCTTCACATATATAGTAGGTAAATGACTATCAAATATCTACAAGCCTACAGTCGAAAGTACCCACCTCCACTTGACTCTGCAGAAGCTCCTCCTCTTCCTCTGGAGCATCGAGTGCCACTGTAACAGAGGCAAATGGACGGCTGGCCATCTGCTGGCGCTCTCGCATTAGTTGCTGTAGAAAGAAAACAGAAAAAAACAACAATGATCAGTTGCATTAACTTGTTACATAAGTGTTATGAAGAAGCATTGTAATTTTAATAATATCCCTTGTGTTGGCTTAATGCAAGGAATATTTAAAGTATGTTTTGCCCAATGGGGTTCTAGAGGGGGCCATCTTAGATAAAGATCCACTAAGGTAAAAGTTAGAGGAAATAAGTGTCATGCAGATTCTCAATTCTTTTTCAATTTGATTTGAGTCAGCTGCATCACTCACATCAGTGAGGGTCTGGATGTTCTTGTTCCAAACAGTAGTATGCATTATCACTTTCTCTAGTCTGTGCCAGGAGGACAGACATGAGACTGAGAGGAAGTCAAGGTGAAGGGTGGCAGGGTGTCCGTGAGGTGATTCATAGGAGAGTCACAGTGATGATTGTTAAAGTACGCCTGGCTATGTGTGTGTCATGGTCAAAAGACAAAGAAACTCACTAGTAGAGCATAAATGGTTTATGTTCCCTGACAAGTCCTTCATGAGGTGAGAAGGACACTGTGGCATCTCTCGCATGAGCTTGTAAATGGCCCATAAAACGCATAATTAACCTCCACATGTAGTAAACAATACTTGTCTGGGACACGCCATGTTGTATGTTTGTATGTGTGTATGAGACCAATATGCTTAGTTAGTTTAAAATAATTACACATGCATACTATAGAAGATATAAGGATGTTCTATTGAATGACAATAGTCAATAGTCAACAATAAAGATCGTATCAGAACATCAAAAGTCTGGAAACTAGGGAACATCTTCTGTAGCTTTTATATCACAGAACAGAGCAAATGAAAACTGATATTTGAGAGAAAATAGATACACTCAGAATTGCTTTTTATCACATGAACTTGCACGCTCTTCATGCTGCGTGCACAGTATCACACACAACCCCATTTCCACAAATGGTATAAACTGCAGTTCTTATGGGAGCTGCGAGTTTCTAAATGGAAAATGACTTACATTTGTGACTTACATGTGTAGAAAAAAAACAATAAAACAATATGAACACACATACAAACACAGCCAGAGATATTTAACCAATTCTGTGTGTAAGTACGAGACACACTGAGGTCAGTATGGTTTCAGTGTATCCCCATGTATTTAAAAAAAAAAATCACGAATGAGGGATATGATGATTACTGTAGTACCACCCTTAACATCACAGTAATTGAATGGAATAATTATTGCCGGATATGCTTTGATTCCTTCCTGACAACAACATAAATGAAATAAGACATGCTTAATTGTAAGAATGAATGTAAGGAACTAATGCTTATTACAGAAAATGTCTTGATACTACACAGGATTTAATGTACAGTCAGTTTGGTCATTGTCACAGAATAAACCTGGTGATAAAATAGTCTTATTCATTCTGAAGGAGTTTCTTCTGTGATAATGACTGGCTAACTATTATTATTCAGCTAATTACACAGCTACTTAGCAAATAAATAAATGGACATAAAATATTGATTTGGTTCGAAATTATTTCAGTATGTGAGATGAAAGAGACTGATATGAATGATATGGAATGATATGAAAGATTGTACACAGTATAGTACAGTTTGTTGGTTATTATACAAAAATGATGCAGAATGTCACGACTGGACTGACCTAGCAAAATCAAGTATTAGAGAGCTGGGTAATACATTATGCTATTGTTCAACCACAACTGATTGAACACACAAATGTGACCATGGACCACAAACCCAGTCACAAGGGTACCTTTTTTGAAATTGAGATTTATACATCATCTGAAAGTTAATAAATAAGCTTTCCATTGATGTACGGTTTGTTAGGATAGGACAATATTTGGCCGAAATACAACTATTTGAAAATCTGGAATCTGAGGGTGCAAAAAAATCTAAATATTGAGAAAATCTCCTTTAAAGTTGTCCAAATCAAGTCCTTAGCAACTCATATTATTAATAATACTCATTTTATATATATTTATGGTAGGAAATTTACAAAATATCTTTAAGGAACATGATCTTTACTTAATATCCTAATGATTTTTGGCATAAAAGAAAAATCGATCATTTTGACCCATACAATGTATTGCTGGATATTGCCACAAATATACCCGTGCTACTTATGACTGATTTTGTGGTCCAGGGTCACAAATGTATTTCCCTTTCCTCAAACTCATCACACCTAAACAAGAGTTTAGACCTTTTTAGCAACTGACAAACACCTAACATCTCTACATCTCTAAAGCAAATATAATAAATATGGATTTGCAACCCTGAAGTCAAAGAATACAGTACATTAGGATAAGTACAATACACTTTTAGGGGTAATTCGTTATTAGCAGTTGATTTTATTAATCATTTACATGAATATCACACACAAGGATGTTCGGTAAAGGTTGAAGTTCACTACCTTGAGGCTGGTTTATTTAATCAATAACACCTCCCCAGGGTTCATCCTGATTTATGCTTTCTGGGGCGCATGCAATAACTCAAACCTTTATAATTAACCAATTACCCAATACTACACACATGCAGTGTCACTGCATTCAGAGGGGAGAGATACACAACATAATGATATAACTACAACCCAATCATAAATATATATTTTTAAAAAGATTATAACTATTATCTACCATACCTTATACTGTTTGCAGACATACATTCAGTTTGTGTATTGGTGGTGGGGATTTTTTTAATGAATCTCTCTGCGAGGTACATCTTTAAATAACTACTTTATGAATGTGTCAAGTGAGGCTTCTGTTTAGTTTGTGCTCCTGAGGGTACAAGACAGCAATGTACTAAAAACAGAAACGTTTTTCCCTTGCGTTTTTCACGTACACATGACAATGTTGTCAAAACAATCCCTGTTCACATGGATCCGCAAAAAAGTGACTAAAAAGCTGTATTATGCATGCCAGGCCAGTAGCTGGCGATGTCACTTTGTAAAGAAGCAGTACATGCCTATAGACTGAACACGTAATACGTATGTGCGTCACTGTTTTCACAAATTTGCGTTTTTGTAGTTGCACACAGAGAAGATAATGATATTGTTTTCAAAAACTTGCACTTTGAAACTCGTTTTCAAAAGTTGGCTTTTTTCACGGCCACAAAACACAGTTGTCGTGTAAATGAAAAAACAAAAAACAAAACACGCATTAAAAAAAGCATGTTGTGTAAAAGGCCCCTTAGTTTACCTATGATAGTTCATGTTTCCTTTGTCCCTGATTCGCTCACAGCTGAATCATCCATCCTATCATTTTCCAAACTGCTGGTCCAATGTGGGTACAGCATAAGGTATACATTCCATAATGGATTATTACATTTTTTAATTAAGGTTTATACATGCTAGTTTCCATGATAAATATTTGCATTGCTACAGGAGCTGACAGTTTGCTAAGTTTCAAATGATTGTTAAACGGCAAGCACAAACTATGCAAAAGCGGCAGTACTTTCGGCATGCACGGTGTCTGAATATTGAAGCAATGTAAGGATTAGTGAAGGAGGGTATAGAGGGGGCGATTTCAAAAACAGCTTGGGTGCTTCTCAATATCCCTTCTCGTTTCCTCGCTCCTCTGTCCTACATCCTATGACCCGGAATCCGATTGAGCTCAGCTTGTAGGACATCTCAACTCTGTAATTGCACCGCGAGGAGTGAGGAGGCTTCCTGAGGAGTCATGAGCGAGGATACACGGGTGTATCCTTTGCAGAACTGTTTTATCAACTAAATGTGACGCACATATAAATTCTCCTCCCCCTTCACATCTCGCCACAGTTTATTATTTATCATTATTATAATTAGCCTATCATTATTGTTTACATGTACAAGACAAATGTATGTCAAATTACAACAACTGTAGTAGGACAGTTGCAGAATTATATCAAAGCACAAGAAAATGAAAGAAAATTAAACAAATAAACAAATAAACAAATATTATACAACAAATAAAAAGCAGTCAATAACTGGGAATAATTCATTGCTAATAATAACTGGTAATATAAAAAAATGTACGGACAAATGTGGTATTTTTTGGAGGTTGAGATTACAATATAAATGATTCTCTAATGTTCAAGAATCCCGATTAAAACTCTGTTCAAGTTAATTTGCTGATTCTGGGAAGAAGAAAAAAACGCTTGATATTGTAACATCTCTGTGCAGACTGCAATATAATTATATGATAATAATTGATTGTGTGTGTATAAAAGGCATCCGTTATCCATGGCCTGTATGGATGCAAGACAGAACAAAAGCATACACACCTTTGAATAGGCCCTTTCTGAACAAAATTGATAGAATAGGGACCACAGGGACCCTTAGCTTAGATGACAATAGCACACAGGCATAGGTCTATAGTGGATCCATTGTAAATATCCACAATGTCTTTCTCCAGAATGATGCACAATAACTCGGGCCGATAAGAGAGTGTAATTTCCGACTCATTCCAGCATGGTTGTAACAGAAAAACCTGTTTACATTCCAAGCACAGCCAGAAAATGAAGCTCTTTTGTCACCATAAAAACAAGGCTTCTCACAAAAACAGGACACACTCTGTTTTTATTCAATAGCATCCGAAGGACCAAGTTGCTTTGCTCCTAAACAAGCGTAATTGTGGTCTGTTTCCTTAAGCGTTTTTGTAAACTGGCAGAAAACAGACTAAAAGCTCATACAGACTATTTGACAGACTAATTGCATACAGTTTCACAATATATCCTATTGCCAACTGCTGAACAATTATGCTGGATTAAATTCTTGCACTTTAGCCATTTTATTTAAAAAAAAACAGGAAACGCCATTGGCTGAATGTTTATATGTGCATCACAGAAATGTCAGTCTGTGACATCGATTTCATTCATTTGATTAAAAATACAGTAAACATTCTATTTTAAAATATTTTAGAATGTAATTTATTTCTGTTATGGCAAAGCTCTTCAGTCTTCACATGAGCATTCAGAAATCATTCTAATATGCTGATTTGGTGAACATTTCTTTTTGAAAACAGTTGTGCTGCTTAATTAGGGCCCGAGCACCGATGGTGTGAGGACCCTATTGGAATTGCTCAGCCTATTATAATTCTTCTCCCAAATGAATCGCATTTTTGATGGCCTAAACATGCTCGAAAACTCATGAAACTTTGCACAAGCGTCAAAAGTGGTGAAAATGTACGTCTGATATGGGTTTCAGAATTAGGCGTGGCAAAATGGCTCGATAGCGCCACCTACAACATTTAAACGAAGTGCCCCTCCCGGTAGACACATGTCCAATACCTACAAAAAAAGTCTCCTGGTATGAAATCTGAAAACCAACAGGAAGTGAGATATTTTGAATTTTCTTTGCAAAATTGTTGCAAATATTGCCATTTCCAGATGTTCTACATGCCAATATTTGGTTATAGTCAAAGCGCCACCTGCTGGCAGCAGGAAGTGTGGCACATTGAAGTGACATTGCCATATTTCTCCTATATTTACCCACTTAAATGCATGTCGCCCACTATTGGCTGTTTTCCTGAGGTCACTGGGTGGCGGTGCTCCCGGGTGCGAGGGCCCTTTCATTGCTGCTTGCAGCTTTAATATTTTTAGTGAAACTGTCATACATTTTTCCAGCCTCTTCTGCTACTTTGATCAATTTACTACATCATTTCTTAATAAAAGTAATCATTTCTTTCTTTCAAAAACAAATCTTTCTGACCCCAAACATTAACATTCAAAGTTTATAATTTATAAATTAACATTAACATAGATGAATAAAGACTTTAAAATGTTGTTCATTGCTAGTTTTTGATACTTAATGCATTAATCCGTATTAATGGATTCATCTTTGTTTTAATGTTACCAGATTGACTGTACTCAATGAATTACCCAAGTCTGTGTAATGACAGCAAACTAGAATATAGCATGATAACATGCATTATTCATGCATAACATACATCATTAAAACATTTATAAAACTAAATGTAGTCACTATAATTTTATACTTTAAATTCGCATGAAACAGTGTAAAGCCACAGCCATCAAACAGGTTCCCCATAAACAAGAATATGCTTCAGGGAATCTGCCAGAAGAAACCCAGAGCAACATTTCTGTGGTGCACAAATGACATTGCAGAACATAATTTTATTGGTACAAACAGTGCAGTGGCAACATTAGGACCAGACAAAAGAGTGTTTGTAATCTAGGCATGTCATCTCAGACTGAGCAGCTGAGTGCCGATTAGGACTGTGCGACATTGTCAAATACAGTGAAGGAGAGATCTCAACACTGATGTTGAGCTAAGATAAACTCACTTTGATTAACTCCATGTTGATCATTATCTTACTGATCTATCAAAGAGGAAAATATGCAAAACCAAGACCCTCCAGACAATCAAGTGGGATGGGGTGGATGGGATGACTATAGAGCAAAATACTGTGGGTGCAAAGGAGTTCTTGAGTTACATTTAACTCTTACAGGTCTGAGCCAGTTTGGGGCCCTTTAGAAGTTTTGACATGCTCTGACATTTGTACTTTTTTCAGTTGCTTATAAACATATTAATGGCAAAAGTGTCATTACACTGTATTCAGCACAAACTGGGCTACCATAATATGTTAGCAACATGTATGTACATTTTTGAGAGAATAACGTTTATGCGTGTTTTTTGAAAATACAAAAAATTTAAGTCACTGAATTAAGCCCACAAAACGCACAGTAGATATGTGTCCGGGTGTTGTTGCCTAGAGTTTTTGCTTTAAACTGATTTGAGAATAATTGTGCCTGCTCATTCACATAAAATGAGATAAAATGTCACAAGATGTCATAAAAACATTTATGTACACTGTACATTGTAAATATGGTTGATAAATCGTCACAGATGAGGAATCTCTTTTCATTTTAACAGGCCCAGTTGGGGAAGTTATGTAACTCTGCTGAGCGGTGCAGAATGTAAGTGATGTTCTGATCCATCTCTGCACTCATACAACCGCTTTATAAATGGACCAAATCCTTTCAGTCCAGAATCATGGTCAAGTCTATAGTCCACAGAGAAAATGAGGCAAGGAAAATACGGGAACTGATTGGGAAGGGAGGGAGGGAGTGACGGGGAATGAGACGAGAGAGACAGGGGAATAGAGAAGGATATGGTCAAGAAGTAGTGAAGGATGTAAGAGTAATGGCATTCTCTCTCCTTCACTTACTTCTGTCCCTAGATAGTGTGTGAAAAGGATGGACGGGGTGCCAAGTAAAGTGTAGACTCAAAGAGTAAATCACTCTCTGTTGACATCTCACACTGTGGTGAGAGGAGGAGTGTGACAATTTAGTGGTCATCATCACATCTTCACTTCACATTAGCCCTCCTCATCAGTGCTCTCTGACACCTCTCATCCACTCCTGTGTGTGTGTGCTTGTTTATGTGATTTATGAGGACACAAATTTGTATAATGACATGGGTATTACACTGGTATTACAACATAAACATGGTTTATGAGGACATTTCAAATGTCCTCATATTTCAAATAGCTTTAAAAACATACTAAACAATGTTCTATTAAAAATTTAAAAATGCAGAATGTTTTCTGTGATGGGTAGGTTTAGGGGTAGGGGTAGTGTAGGGGGATAGAAGGTACAGTTTGTATAGTATAAAAACCATTACGCCTATGGAATGTCCTCATAATGATAGGTGCACCAACATGTGTGTGTGTGTGTGTGTGTGTGTGTGTGTGTGTGTGTGTGTGTGTGTGTGTGTGTGTGTGTGTGTGTGTGTGTGTGTGTGAGGGATGAACAAAACAGACTTTAAGAACTGATATAATTAATAAATAAACTAGAAAAACTATATATTTTCAAAACTGCTAAGTAATAAATTCAATGATTTCAAATGCTAATTAAAAACAAAATCAAAATTTGATAATATAACAAACAAATATAAGTAACAATAAATAAAAATTCATAAAAGCAGAAATTATAACATATATTTGTCAAGTGGTAATTTATAAAATAAACAAACTGTGATAATACATAAAGCTGAAATTAGAAATAAATAAATAAATAACTCTGATAATTTAAATAGAAAAGATTTAGAAAATTATAAAAGTATATTTATAAAGGATTAATTTTAGACCACCTATTCCTCATAGCCTCGTTTTCATTTGGTATATTATTAAACTACACTTACAGCAATTATACTGTATGAATTTCGTCTTTACATCTCAAAATATTAATATTACAACCCTGTATGCTAACTTAATTCAAACTTGGTAATTTAATTTAAAGGGTGTTGGCATTTGAAAGTAATTCTCTGATTAGTTAGTGGTTGTGTGTTATCCTTCCTTCCATTTCTTGCCATCCCTCCGTTATCACATTCTCTCTCTAAACTGCAGCACAGAGGCAAAACAGCTCAGAGTGCAATTACTCCTCAAAAGACCAGCCTCTCATTTCACAAAGTGCTAAATCTTACCTCCGAGACACTGGCACGTCTCTCTATACAGTGAGTTGTGCACAGATTGGTACCATGTGTGTGTGTGTGTGTGTGTGTGTGTGTGTGAGAGAGAGACAGAGTGTGTGTGTGTGAGTGAGAGAGAGTGAGAGAGAGAGAGAGAGAGAGAGAGTGAGAGAGAGAGAGAGAGAGAGAGAGAGAGAGAGAGAGAGAGAGAGAGAGAGAGAGAGAGAGATGTGTAAAAGAGCATAGTGACGCTGTTAAACAGAGCTCCGTCTATCACCTCACATTTTCACACACACACACACACGAGAGAAATTAAAGCTAGGTGCTAATCCTATATACATTAGTCAATACTGTGCTCTTGGAAACAGTTTCATGCATGTATTTTCATCTCATATAGTCCTCTACATTCTCATTAGTACTGTGTATTTGTGATGTGGTTGTGCAAGACTGGGTTGTAGCAGAAGAGGGAGGCTAATGATTTACTCTGAGGTGTAAATGTGAGCTAGTCATCAAGCAGCGTTTTCATGCTGATTATATGGTAGCTCACAATCTGGCTATGATGGCCAATTACACTACAGGGTGGTCAGAACAGCTGAAGGTGCACTCACACTCTAGGTTCTGAGCATGTGAAATTACTGATAATACAACAAATATATATATATATGGGTCCCAATAATTATGGCCAATGTGTTTATATATATAATATAATATAATAATATTTTATTATACTATATTACAGTTTTTAAAAGTGCTCCTTATTATATATATATATATATATATATACATACACATACACTCAGTATAGTAATGTCCATGACCTTTTAAGATTATTTTGGATGGAAGTAAATAAAGCACAAACTCTAGGGTGACCTCACCTTTAGTTCAACTTCTCCGTCACTGCAGTCACAGGCTACCGACAACATGTCTTTATTCTATTAGTGTTTGTAAAGCAGTTGCCTCCTGACTTCATGGTTGAGTAAGTCACAGCTAACAGAATAGAGGACACAAGCATAGACATATTTGCTTCTGGTGACAGCAAGAGTGCCCTCAATACCCTTCATCTACCGTTCGCCATAATAATAGTCAGAGGATATTTTACAGTAAATTAAAAACTCTAAAACTCCTAATATAGAGTACCCTTGGGTATGTCTTGATTCTAAATTATGAACTTAATATATTCTTTCTAAAGGTGAAAGCAAACAGTCTTTGCACTTTGCCTTAAGGGTCATCTATTTTTTTCAACTTCAGTATGGTGAGAAAAAACTGTAATATATCCAGTGTGATGTCAGATATCTTTCGTTGCCCTCTATTTTCCTTAGACCAACTAATCCTGCTTATCCCAACAATAGAAGGCAGGAAAGGAAGGTGACGGCCTCCACCAGTTGAAGAACCCTCTGGTGGGCCGCATCAATGCGAGTCAGCCTCTGAAATATGATTCAGCAGATTTACAGCTTCATCTCGACATCCCCTTAACGAGGAGTTCACCCAATCAATCTCTGATCGATACCAATCTCCAGCAAGGGCCATGAGGCAAAATCCACCAGCATCCCTATGGAGCTTTGCTTCTGGATAATAAAGCATACAAGCAGAGAGAGACGGGATAGGATAGTGCAGTCTTATGCCCTTCAGATGAGATGGTAATATGGATGGACATTATGGCATTGTCAACCGGAATAAAACCTTCAGACTTTCAGAGGGATGCTGATGCTGAGAGGCCCAATCATGTTTATGACCTTCCATCAGCTTTTCCACAAACCATGTCCACATTTAATTTAGAGGAAATTACAGTGCAAATTTAATCTACTGGAAATTACTGAATGTCATTATATTGTTGAATCAGGAAAAGTGCATTCTGTTAAACAAGTTCACATGTACACATGAAAGTCATGCACTCTATTTACATTTACAATTAACTTAACAAGACTGGCATACTTGGTAATCACAAATGAACTAGACTGAATAGCATGGTGAAGATTTAATGTCAAGACAATTACTTTAATATAAATGGTCATTATTTCACACAACAGATTTTCTTTCAAGTTATATGTAAATCGCTAAAAGTCACCATCAGTCTTCCTAATGTCTCCAGTACCTTTTTTTATTGAATCGATAATAAATGAACATTAATGTCTTATCTAAAATAAAGTGATTCAGACTGTGAATATAAAGTGTGACATATTATTTTGTGAATATTGAACTACAGAGCAAATTGTCACTCTTACAGTTATAAACACATCAAATGTCATTCTCAAAGTTGTAAAAACTGGCACATGCAGGTGTTGTCATCATTTACTCACCCTCATGTTCCAAACCTGTAGGAGTTTCTTTCTTCTGAAGAAGATTTTTTAAAGAATGTTTGTAACCATACAGTTGGCGGTAGCCACTGACTTCCATAGCATTTTTTTTCCTACTATGGATGTCAATGGCTACCGTCAACTGTATGGTTACAAACATTCTTTAAAATAGAACAACTTGAAAGTGAGTAAGTGATGACAACATTTTCATTTTTGGGTGAACTATCCCTTTAACATTTCGTCTACAGTAACAACACAACAAGTGTTGTTTGGAAGTGTTTTATGGGTCAGTCTCTACCGAAGGCTAAGCTTTTATTTCAGTCATCCCTGGGCTGAGCGAGCAGGCCTGTTTTAACTATCTTGTTTGAGGCCAGTCTGCACCAATGGCATCCAAAACCATGTTTCAGAAGCTCAAGCAAGACAGGGCAGCAACAAAGAATAGAAGTCATAAGCACAACCTTCAGGCGTAAATTCTTATTACAGAAACCAGAAACTGCACAAACAACCCCAACACTCCAAAACTTATGTTGCATCGGTATGAAAAATATTGCACATTATGAAGTTAATGTTTTGTCTAAGCAGACCAAAGTGAGCCGTGTAAGGACGACAGCAGGGGATGTCTCCACAGGCATCTGGAAACGAGGCCAGTGAGATTCCTCACAACATCACAGCAGCTTTACAGCAGAGTTTAGCCTGAGAGAAGAGGAACTAACAGCAAATAATTTTCTATCTGAGAATCGTCTTAAACCAAAAATAAAAAAGTCGCAAAATCCGGAGAAGTAAATGTGGATATTTGGAAGTTAAGATGCTAACTAAAGTAAAAGGTGGGTATATTGTAGGACAATGTAGGTCAGGTCCACTGTGAGAGCAAGTGAACAAGAAGCAAACAAAGGCACAAGGGGAAAAAAAAATTCACAGTCACATTGGGACAAACAGACGACCCAAAGTGCTGAGCTGGTTTGTTTCTTTAAATCTATTGTAAACGAAGGAAGATTCAGATCTAAATGTGAATATGGACTGCGTTTCAAACTGCCACCTCATTTGGATCCTGTAAAGTGCACCGTAGTGCATTAAAAAGATCATTTTGAAGATATTTTGAGATATGTCTCTTTTTTTCCCTATATTCATACAATGGAAGTCAATGGGTTCCAATATTGTTTGTTTTCCAACGTTCTTCAAAATATCTTCTTTTGTTCCACCGAAAGAAAGTCACAGGTTTGGAATGACATGAGGGTGAAAAAAATTATATCAGAATTTTTATTTTTGGGTGAAATATCCCTGTAAGAAATGCCAGTGTCTTATAAAAATAGTGACTACTCCATTTGCCATTTCAATTGAAAAATATCCACAAACATTTATTAAGCAGGTAAACAGAGCATATGGCTGAATTACAGATTTGTTCGCCATTAACACGAGCCACTAACGAGTATAAATAGGCTGGTAAATGCATATGCAAATGTAACATGAGCCGTATCCACAAGGCTTGAGGCAATTACAACACACTGAAAGGCACATATGCACACAATTCCCCCCTCACACACATACTCAAGAAATGCTTGCAGCTCACACACATACTTTTTAAAACTCTCCGTTAAACTAGCTGTCCTTGCAGTGCAATCTTTAAAGTAAAGGGAGAAAGAGATAAGTGTAGAGCCGGTGCCGTTTGACTGCTTGTTGTCTCTTGAGAGAGGCTTTCTCTTCAACAGCTCCTCGGATGAGAGCAGAACTGGCCTGATTGCAGCAGATGTTGGCACTTGAGTGGCGGCAGGCTAGAGGTAATTAGTGCCCAGCACCAGCTATGTCTGACTCCTCATGTTTTTGGTCTCTTTCTTTCAGCAATGACCACCATCAGATCATACAGAGCAGCACTGAATACAGCAAGGATAATAAGATCACTCAAACTGCTAATCAAAACATGATCTGTAGAACAGTTTTTCTCGACTGGTTGCAAGTGAGAGGGTTGTGGACAGAAGGTATAAAAAATGTCAAATACAAATAATAAAATGCAACTAATCATATCTGTATATAGTTAAGATAGCAAACCAAATAGCAAACTTTAATCATTTAGGAGACAATTATATGCTACAGGGTTCAGTCATGGTTTAATTCCCAGAAAACACAAGACCTTATCAAATATATTTCCTGAATTTTATGGTAAATCGCAGAATAAAAGTAGCTGTCAAATGCATACAGTAAATGTAAAAACACATTTGAGTACTCAACACATTACAGAGCTTCACAAGAAAACCAGAGTAGTTAAAAAATCTATTTTGATTGGAATCCATTAAAATCCACTCATTTAACTATAAAATCTGAGGTTTATGATGTGCTTGTGAATCCAGAGGAAAGGTGATGGGAAGGTACATTGAATGAATGAGATCCAGTCACTTTTTTTGTTGCTGAACAAATCAGAATTTGAAACTGTTTGAGTGAATGATTCTATGACTCACAAACAAAGTCAATCATTTGTTTCATTATAAAGACAGTGACCTGTGTTTCTCCTGAATGAATCAGTGTTTTTGAACAAACTGGTTTAGTGAATGATTTACTGACTTATTCATACAGCTGAATAAATCTGTTTTTGAATGAATCAATGTGTTTGAACTAACTGTTTGAGTAAAGATTTAATGGCTTACAAAGTTTGTTTTATTCCTGAATGTATTACGGTGATGTGAACAAATCTGTAGGTGTGTTCGGCTTGAAACGGTGCTGTGCAGACCGATCGCTGTATGACATCAAAGTACCACAAGAGCGATTAGAGAGCGGACAGCTCTGTATGTTTTGAATCGCTTTAGCTGTACTTTAATATCATACACTGATCAGTCTGTGCAAGGCTGCATCAAGTCGAACACTTCTAGTGACTTGTTTTGAATCAGTATATTTGAATGAATTGGTTGAATGATTGATTTACTCATAAAGAAAGTTACTTGTCTCTACCTACTGGCGTAACGATGTATCCTGCACAAAGACTCACTGAAAGAAAAAGACTCACCCTCCATTAATGCACAAACTGACAGTCTGTCTGGAACAAGCAGCTCCATATGATTGCATAAGCACAGCCCTTAAAATGTTCTGCTTAAAAATGCACAGATAGACAAAATAAATAAAGTGAGAGGTGTAGACAGACACAACAAGACAGGCGTTTATTGATTTTTATGCAATAAACAGTCATTTAGTTTGGCAAGTGTTTGTCTCTGTCACTCTCTCCTGCTGTTTTGTCTCTCACAGGACTTGTACGTGCCAATTGCTTGTCTTGGTCACTGCCCAGATCTCTCATGCGACTGAGTGAGATAGAGTGGGAGGAAATAAACTGCAGCCCAAACATCCAGGACAAAAGACAAAAGAGACAACCTTGCTGCTCTGTCCTCCACGCTCATCTTCTCCTTGAACCAGACGGCGAGACACCCAACACAGGTCTCCCAAAGTGATTACACACACAGACACATCTCATCTCCACCATCAGTATGCAAGGCTGCAGTGCAGTCTGGCTGAGAGATGTGATTTGCTCCAGTGATCAGGGATACGCCATTCCGAGGACATCTGTCCTGCTAAATCGGCTTTGAGGACCCACTCCAGTCTGTTTTGTGAGCTCAGTTTGTCCAAGTGGAGGGGACAATAAGCACTCTTTAAGAAACTTATCTGCTCCCTTCTATGGTCCACCTGGCTGTGAAGGATTGCATCAGTTAGCGCTAACTTAATAGAGGAACAGAGGAAGGGCTGTTGGGTGAACTGCATGGCCGGAAGGTGGAAGAAATTCATTAGACAATGCTCCAGGCATCTGCCTGCCTGTCTGGGAAGACACAAAAGCCTGGGTTGAGCATGGGTTAATTAATGATCAAGACAACCAAGACTTTCCCATGTGGGATTACCAAGATCTTGGGTTGGGCTTGAGAGGAAAAAAGAGAGAACAGCATGTCTCAGGCCTTTTCTTACCCACTTACTCTATTGCTGTTCTTGTCTCTAATCAGTCCCACCAGGACTTTGATATTTGTGGCATTTTGGTGTTGACTTGTAAAAACCTACGAATAATACCACACCACATGCCCAAGGCAATGGTGACACCAGCATAGACATATTCATAATCATGAATCCAAAATTGTGTTAGACACAGATCCTTATAAATATTATATGCAGTATTATATATAGTAGTTTAATACTATCATTAATTCTTTAGCAGTTAGTTTAATTGGCATTAGTTCTGATTAATTGCAATATTCATTGTAATAATCCTGATATTGATTCTTACAAATACAAATAAAGTAAAAATACAGAATATTCATAATATAATATAATATAATATTTACAGGATTTTATGTAATTTGTGGTGTGTGGACCTCTAAGGGGGTCCGGGGGAAAATGTTGTACATTTTAAAGTTAATAAATCTGGTGCACCTTGAGAGATCAAAATTAAGTGATCCAACCCATATTCCGTGTGCAAATTGAACAAAGAAACAGTCAGAGCATTGACTTGTACCTGAACTTTAAAGGGGCGTCAAAACTCTCTTTAGTTGTGATATAATGTCTACATTACACTACATAATACTAATACTACCATAATACTACTACTACTACTAATAATAATATTATAATATTATTCATATGAGAGTAATAACCATATATTGTAAAACAAATGCACTGAAAAATAAATTAAACTTTCATCGTCAACTATGCAAATGTAAAAATAATGTATTACTGCGTTCCCAAACGCACGCTAAACTCAACACATGTACAGATAGAGTTCACCGCACTCATTCACTGTGAACTGAGACGCGGAGCTGATCACGTGTTGGTCGCGAGAGTGAAGTGCGCACTTCTCTTACAACGCAAACAGACAGTCTTTTGATAAGGACACAAAGCTTTTTCTGGCTTTCTATTTTAGTTTGTTTGACAGCAATGGTGCAAAACATGACATTAAAGTGTTTTTATGTTATTATGAGAAGTTTAAATATATTTTTCGGGCCGCTAGTCTAGTTAATGAATGGAAAGCACTGTAATCTATTTGTGGCAGTCAATGTTGATATTGTGGGGGGCCGCCACAGATAAATCAATGTATGGGAAACACTGATATATAATTCTTTGAATAAATAGTTTATAAAGATGGGATACCAGATTAAATAGTCTGAAAAAGGACTGACCTTTATGTCATCCATTAACACAACGTGACAAAATTATCACAAGCAAGAATTCTCTATGAATGCTCCAACATTTTTTTGTATTATTACTATCATGACCCATTTGCATTTAAGGGGTGATTTACTCGACAGAAGCTGAGTTGAACCAACTAATTAAACTGAAAAACAAACAAAGACAATGACTTTACAATGCAACCGAATGCTGCACATGCTCTCATTCTCTCTTGTACTCATGGGTGACAGACAAACTCACTGTAATTCAAAGCTACTGTTAGACAGCCCTATTGACCTTGAAGAGCAAATTATTATGAACAGATCAATAAAGGTCCCCTACAGAGCAAGCATGTGGATCCAATAGAAAACAAGTCCCACTGCACTACTGCCCTTCCTTTTAATAACTTGTCCAATAATCTGTCTGTTGCAGATACAGTTTGCCTCTTTATTGAAAAAATCTGTGACATGCCTTTGTCTGTAAGCGCTAGTAATTCCCATAAGCCCATTTTACTGGACGTTATCATCTACCTTCATACCCTCTCATCCACTATAGTATATCTGACCCAGTTCTTCATTCTAATTAAAACCACTTTTCTTTCCTTGTAACATTTTGGAAACTGCCCATCCAGTGCATGTGTGCAGATGGTTGTGATGTGTGAGTGCTAGGATAAGTCTTATGGGATGATGAGATTTTGCTGCTTGAAATCACAGCTGTTTGTTCTTCCAGCTCTTCATAAGACACGGACAAAATCTCTCCCTCACCGATGCTTACTACATCCGCTTTTCATTAGCAACAATGTGGGAACATGTATCTATCTTAAATTCACAAAACATTGAATAATCTGTGTCATTTATTTGTAAAGAACTGTGCTGGATTTCATTTCTCACAAAGCAAGCATGTCAGTTAGAGCAGGTTTGGGTCTGCTAATTGATACATCACATGTTAGCACGCACCAGCCTAGACTCTCAGCGCATTATTTCCTAATGAATTTTACAATGGCAAATTGTTTTAACATTGAGTGAATGAAAATAAATTATCTGTAATTATTCTTGGGCTGATTAAGAAAATGGAAAATCCTCGGCTAAAACCAGGTCATGTTGTTTGAGTTATCTATATATCTGAGCTACAGCCGTTTTTTCAGGTGAGCACACACTTAACCCCCTGAACCCGAAGAACGCGCCTGCGCGTTTTGCTGGATTTTTCCTCATGACAGTGTAAAACAACTTAAAATACTCTGTCATTTTTGGCCTCACAGACATGAACGATATGTCTTTACAAAGCTTAAAGTGTCTTCTTTTATTTATGTACACTCAAAATAAAAACTAAATGTTGTGCTTTTCGCTAAATAAAGGAAACAAACAGGATGCGCATTCTCCCGTCTGTCTCCCTATGAAGTCAATAAAAAATGAAAAAATTGTTTTGAACATTCATAATAATAAAAAATGTTTGTTGAGCATATATATCAAATCATCATGTTAGAATGATTTCTGAAGGATCATGTGACACTGAAGACTGGAGTAATGATGATCAATTCAGCTTTGATCACAGGAATAAATTACACTTTACCATGTATTCACATAGAAAACATTTATTTTAAATTGTAAAAATATTTCACAATATTACTGTTTTGGATCAAATAAATCCAGCCTTGGTGAGCAGAAGAGATTCAGATTACTTGATTTTGTGAATAAGCTACAAACAATACATTCAATCATTAAATCTCACATTCATTATAGTTCCCTCTGTCACATTCCTCATTGATATTCAGGGTAGGAGTCGTTGACGCCTCAGGTGTGAATCACAGCATTATTCATGATGATCCACACCCTCCCCGCATACAGCCACTCTGACAATAAGTGTCTTACAAAAGTCAAATGACTATATTGTTTTGTATGAATGAGTAATCAAAATGGTTTTCACATTGTTTTGAAGAAAAAACTCTAGGCAACAACATCCAGTTCTGAAAAGCCTTGTGAACAAATGTTTTAAGTGTGTTATATGGCCTGATTTCAGTGATTTAACATTTTAGTTTTTTCATAAACATTATTTTTTCAAAACTACAAACTTTTATGTACATGTTGCTCACATATTACTGTAGCCCTGTTTGTGCTGAATACAGTGTAATCAGACTTTAGCCATTAATATGATTTAAAGCAACTAAAAAAACATGTCAAACTTCTTCAGGGCCACAAAATATCCTTAGGGTCCAGAGGGTTAATTATACTGAAACTCTTGTCAACATTTCGCCGTTACCAGTCTTGTTCACAAAAGGCAAAGTCCAAATCAACGCTCAAGTCTTTGAGGTCCAGGTCAAGTCTCAAGTCTTTTGGGTCGGGGTCGAAGTCCAAGTCAAGTCTTTGAGGTCCAAGTCAAGTCTCAAGTCTTTGAGGTCCAAGTCAAGTCTTTGAGGTCCAAGTCAAGTCTTTGGGGTCCAAGTCCAAGTCAAGTCTCAAGTCTTTGAGGTCCAAGTCAAGTCTTTGGGGTCCAAGTCCAAGTCCTCAAGTCTCAAGTCTTTGAGGTCCAAGTCAATTCTTTGAAGTCCAAGTCAAGTCTCAAGTCTTTGGGGTCCAAGTCCAAATCAAGTCTCAAGTCTTTGAGGTCCAAGTCCAAGTCAAGTCTTTGAGGTCCAAGTCAAGTCTCAAGTCTTTGGGGTCCAAGTCCAAGTCAAGTCTCAAGTCTTTGAGGTCCAAGTCAAGTCTCAAGCCTTTGGGGTCCAAGTCCAAATCAAGTCTCAAGTCTTTGAGGTCCAAGTCCAAGTCAAGTCTTTAAGGTCCAAGTCCAAGTCAAGTCTCAAGTCTTTGAGGTCCAAGTCAAATCTCAAGTCTTTGAGGTCCAAGTCAAGTCTTTGAGGTCCAAGTCAAGTCTCAAGTCTTTGAGGTCCAAGATCAAGTCTTTGGGGTCCAAGTCTCAAGTCTTTGTTCTATTTTTAGCAATAGTTCTTTCAGCTAGTTATTATAATTAACAGTGTTTTGAAATATCAAAAGAAAGAGAAAAAAACAATGTGTTGCGTATTTTGAGTTATTTGAGTTGCAGTAGTTTTGCCCGACTAAAGGAACATGGAAACGTGTTTTTCTTGAAAATGGACAGCAAGCAAGCCTCTTGACAGCTGTGCAACACGCAGCTCACCTTTAGATTAATTGATTGCTTTTTCAAATTAAATAACACGAAGATTATCACAAGATACGTTTTGGCTATATTGTTACTGTTTGTTGTTCATTTATATAACATCTTTTCCAATGGGTGATGTTAATATACTGTTAACGAACATCCTGCATGCTTTTCTCTCAATATCAAAATAAAAACAATAAAAATGGCAGTGGTGAAAAACCAGCAGTTAAAGAATCTGATCATAGAGATGTGGACATGTTTGCACAGCTCTGCAATTCACCAGCAACATGTCAAAAGATTATGATAGTTTGATTATAAAGTATATTTTATATATCGGATTTTGTGAGACTATAGTTTGACCTAATCCCTTTTCTTTGAATGAGAAATTGACATTTCAATACAGAATCGCTTTTTCGGCATTATCCTGAACATTGTATAAGCATTTATTTAATGTATCATAGAACGGAGGAGAGGCTCTCGGGAGTGCACGTAAACGTCACACACTTCTGATTTTGAGATTTTGAGACTCGAGTCCTTCACATAAAAATCAGTCTACAGGCTTTCATAGACAACCTAGGAAGTCTAGGAAGGTCTCGTTTCGTTTCCTTATAAGCTGTTCACACACTGGCAATAAAAAAAGCAATTAAGGCGAGACACGGCAGGTGAAAACATAGTTTTTTCATGCAGTGGTCAATTTTTAGATTTTGGACCAGTTTGCTCCCTTAACATGTAAGCTTTCATGTCAAAATAAAGCAGATTTCTACCTGAAATCACCAATAGTTAGCGTTCTAACGCAAGCTCCCATGCCGTCTCCATTCACAGAAACATGTCATGCCTGGTATCATTGTACATCTCAGTCTCATACACAGCACTGTCTAATCCAAATATGGGCATTTCCTTTGTAGAAATAACCAACCACGAAAGTTTGCTTTGATTGGTCGATGTGAATTTCCGACTACGTGATTGGTTCTCACGCATGATGTGATAATGCCAACAACGCCGAAATTAGCTCATAAACGTTCACAGAAAAGACGGCAACAGCTGTCACTTGCAAGAGCTAGTAAAAATAACAACAGATTAGACGATGAAACCCTGTCAGCGAATTAGATTCAATTAGTTATAGATGGACATACAACAAACAGGGACAGTTTGTTTGCAGTTTTTGTGACTGTTGTATGTGTGTTTATTAAGGTAGTTCTCTTCAGCTTAAGGCGATTGCTATTAATAATTTATCAATTTCCATGTGTTTTAAACATTATACACTACTGATATTAATGAACTGAATATATATTTTGTTTGTAGGTTGGGGGTTTCAATAGAAATGTATGAAATCATACAATATAAAACTTTAAAGGCCGTTTTCTCAAAATTAGTTTCTCACACTCAGAGTCAGATATATCCACTTCAGTATCACCTACAAGCCTAATTTGCATATTAAAACATTAATTTACACAAAACTTGTAATACATTTTTTCTTAGGTTTATGCTATTAATAAACTGGGGAAGTTTCACAGTAATATCTTCTAATTTAAATCCCTATTCACCTGTAGTGTCTCGCCTTAATACATGAAAACTCTTGCTATATAGCCCCCTAAAACATACAATAGAAGAAACAAAATTTGAAGTTTGCAAGGCATAAAAACAGATGTACAAGATCAATGAATGCAACATTTTCTATGGCAATGCAGCACTGGCCCAAAGGGCATGTGTCTGTTTCATCACCTGGCCTGAAACTCTCTCAGGGCATCAATTGATTAGCATTTAAAAAGCCAGTCTGACTCCTGCCTCATGAAATCACCTGTTGATCTTCTCAGAGGTCAAAAAACCAGACTGAAATAGCTGAACCAGGCCCCGGTCACTTCCCACATCTCCCAGCAGACTAGAGGCATGATGGGCCATAATTATCATAACAAATATCTAAACAACCATTAGAGAAGAAAATCTTACCCACTCTGTGTTAGTTAGATTACTGACCCTGACTATCTCCTCAGGTGGGTTAATCAGGCCCTTCCTCAAATTAAAATCGGCTGATTGCTTGTTTCATTTCCACAAGGTCATTGTGGTAAGTGAACTATAGGGAGCTTGTGAGTAAGAGATCTATTTGAGCTCATCATTGGGATGGCAGAGAGAGGCCATCTCATCACACTGTATGCGGCATCGGTGACACACTGATTGATTTGTAAAATAAAGGATGTGGAGACTTGTGAGCTTGGTGGGGTGGAAGGTCTCTCGGGGCTCATTTAGCACTTAAAAGCATAATTAGAGAGAGAGAGTGAGAGGGTTGAGCTTCTTGTGCTTCTTCTTACGCTTTCAACATTCGCACTTACACTCTGTGCATGTACGAACGCTCTCATCACAATGAGAGACTCTCTTCTCATTGGTCATGACTGAATAGATCTTTAAAGAATACTTCACCTAAAATGAAAACCCTGTCACTCCAAACTTGTATTTTTATCTCAACATTTTTTCATCTGTGGAAAATAAAAAAGGATGCTAATATTTTAGTCTGCTTGTTCAAATCATGATACTTTCACACATTTTTCCAAAGACTTACAGTTGGAGGTGCAGCACACTCATTACACTTCAATAAAACTAGAAGGTAAAAAAACTGCATAAACTTCACTTCACTGTTTGTGTATTGAATCATCAGGTTTGAGTGAACAGTGTGAATGAGATTTGAGAGATTTTCAATGAATACCAGCTTACAACTTTTAGACTTTTTATTGATCCTTTCTGCTGGTTTCTGGCAATCTTTACATTAGTAGGTGGGTACGACTCGCTGAATCTTTCATTTGTTCAAAAACCCTGATTTATTTGGAAAACAATTGACTGCCTTTCTAAGTAAGTCATTTAAACAATGAATTGTTTGCAGCCAAAAGTCACACACTGACTGATTCAGGAATGTTCAGGGAGTAGTTGTCTTTATGACTGATTCAATAAATAATTGATTCAACTGATTCGTTCAAAAACACTGATTCATTCAGGAACAAAACAAGCTGCTGATTTATGAGTGAGCTGTAGAATCCTTCCTTTAACCGATTCATTGATAAAACTGATTCATTCAGAAACACTACTACTGTGTGTTGCTCGGAGACTTTCAAATGTTATTCGGCCTTCTGTTTGGAATTATTTTAATTGGAAATACTGTGTGTAAAATGGAATTTACACTATATTCAATTCTGTTATATTCTGTATAAACTATTGCATAAAAAAGGCCAAGCTTTTTTTTTTTAAAGTAAAAATCTGTGATATTTGCCATACAGTCCACAGCCAAGACCCATGTCTCAAATAATTTTTATGGAACATGGCTCTCAAGATTAAAAGACCCATTTTCATTGACCTGATTTAAACTTGACATACCTCTTGATCTCAGGAACATGGTTTACTCTTGTGCTTCAGTACAAAGTTTAAGTACAGCTTGATAATATGAGACGGGTGCAAAACCATGCTGCGTAAAATCACTGTAAATAACTTTGCGTGTGTAGAAAAGTTAAAGGTCAAAAATAACATTTGACAACAGTGCCTTGTAATACAAAAGTCTAGAGAAACGCTAGTGGAGGGCAACATTTATGTCGCACAAATAGCACTAGCCTAAGCCAATATAACTTTATGCTGTTATGTTCTTTGACAAAAGCTGTCCATTTGTGTGTGTGTGTGTGTGTGTGTGTGTGTGTGTGTGTGTGTGTGTGTGTATAAAAGGTTTGGTGCTACACTTTACCTTAAAAAGCACAATTCTTTCATTCAGCATGCTAAAAGAAAATTGATAGAGGAGAAAAATAAAAGCTTCCAAACAAAAGTCTCTAAAAGACAGCCTTGCTCCTAATAAAGAAATAAAAAAGCTAATCTATTTGCTTCATTAGTCCAGCCATAATTACAAAAACAACAGAAAGCAGTGCGTTTTATTGTTTTCATAAATAGTCACAGAGATAATTTAACAAACAGCATTCATATAACAGAAGAATGAGAGGCTATTCAATCACGAAGTGTTAAACACAAACGCGCACACACACACACACACACACACACACACACACACACACACACACAAACATACAACTCAAGTTAATATCCTTCAATTCACCTATTCCCATTTGTGGAAGAGTTCTCACCCCTGAAGCGGGAAAACAACATGTTTAACAACATGTTTACGAAACAAGAAAGTCACTCTGCGTAACTGAGGGTCATTAAGACAAGTGCTTCATTGTCACTGAGGACTAGAAATCATTGTGTGTCTTTTCCAGATTATTTTGTGTGTTGCTCTCAGTGTTCTGGACTAGACGGTACACTGGGGGAGGGAATGGGCAGAATTTGTTAGCAACCAAGTCACCACCACAGGACAGTTTTAATAAACGATCAATTGAAAACATGCTAAGTAAAAAGAAAAAAAAAAAATGAGAAGAAGCAGACCTAAGTGGTTTACACAGCAGGATTAATTCATTAAGTGGATGACTGTACGGAAGGGGTAAATATACACTTCTATTAGCAGAAAGAGCTGTGTGTAATTCACCCACACTAATAGGAAAAAGAATGTTGCTTCCATTACAGCCGTAGACATAAACCAACCAGTCAAGCTGTGTCGATCCAAGCTGTGATTCAACATTTACTGCCTTTTATACTGGTAGAATGATGTTTTTAAGCAAATGCAATGCTGGTTTCACACTGCACACGTACATAGCGCATAAGTGGTGCATATTTATTTTGCTGCCCATATTAACAGCTTACAGTATTCACACTGCCCATGCCTATTCAGTCACTTTCTATTCAGTATTCAGTAAATCTGACTAAATCCTGGGGCCCCATGTATACAGGTGCTGGTCATATATTTAGAATATCATCAAAAAGTTTATTTATTTCACTAATTCCATTCAAAAAGTGAAACGGGTATATTATATTCATTCATTACACACAGACTGATATATTTCAAATGTTTATTTCTATTAATTTTGATGATTATAACTGACAACTAAGGAAAATCCCAAATTCAGTATCTCAGAAAATTAGAATATTGTGAAAAGGTTCAATATTGAAGACACCTGGTGCCACACTCTAATCAGCTAATTAACTCAAAACACCTGCAAAGGCCTTTAAATGGTCTCTCAGTCTAGTTCTGTAGGCTACACAATCATGGGGAAGACTGCTGACTTGACAGTTGTCCAAAAGACGACCATTGACACCTTGCACAAGGAGGGCAAGACACAAAAGGTCACTGCAAAAAAAGGCTGGCTGTTCACAGAGCTCTGTGTCCAAGCACATTAATAGAGAGGCGAAGGGAAGGAAAAGATGTGGTAGAAAAAGTGTACAAGCAATAGGGATAACCAATTCAAAAATGTGGGGTGATTCACAAAGAGTGGACTGCAGCTGGAGTCAGTGCTTCAAGAACCACTACGCACAGACGTATTCAAGACATGGGTTTCAGCTGTCGCATTCCTTGTGTCAAGCCACTCTTGAACAACAGACAGCGTCAGAAGTGTCTCGCCTGGGCTGAAGACAAAAAGGACTGGACTGCTGCTGAGTGGTCCAAAGTTATGTTCTCTGATGAAAGTAAATTTTGCATTTCCTTTGGAAATCAGGGTCCCAGAGTCTGGAGGAAGAGAGGAGAGGCACACAATCCACGTTGCTTGAGGTCCAGTGTAAAGTTTCCACAGTCAGTGATGGTTTGGGGTGCCATGTCACCTGCTGGTGTTGGTCCACTGTGTTTTCTGAGGTCCAAGGTCAACGCAGCCGTATACCAGGAAGTTTTAGAGCACTTCATGCTTCCTGCTGCTGAACAACTTTATGGAGATGCAGATTTCCTTTTCCAACAGGACTTGGCACCTGCACACAGTGCCAAAGCAACCATTACCTGGTTTAAGGACCATGGTATCCCTGTTCTTAATTGGCCAGCAAACTCGCCTGACCTTAACCCCATAGAAAATCTATGGGGTATTGTGAAGAGGAAGATGCGATATGCCAGACCCAACAATGCAGAAGAGCTGAAGGCCACTATCAGAGCAACCTGGGCTCTCATAACACCTGAGCAGTGCCACAGACTGATCGACTCCATGCCACGCCGCATTGCTGCAGTAATTCAGGCAAAAGGAGCCCCAACTAAGTATTGAGTGCTGTACATGCTCATACTTTTCATGTTCATACTTTTCAGTTGGTCAAGATTTCTAAAAATCCTTTCTTTGTATTGGTCTTAAGTAATATTCTAATTTTCTGAGATACTGAATTTGGGATTTTCCTTAGTTGTCAGTTATAATCATCAAAATTAAAAGAAATAAACATTTGAAATATAGCAGTCTGTGTGTAATGAATGAATATAATATACAAGTTTCACTTTTTTAATGGAATTAGTGAAATAAATCAACTTTTTGATGATATTCTAACTGTATGACCAGCACCTGTAAACCTTATGTAAAAAAGGAAAAGTGTTCAAAAGTAGCGCACCCACTACAAATATCTAAATTCATAATTTTTCTTTAACTTCTGGAAAATTACTTTACCTAATTTGAGTGTTTAACTCTATTAATGAGTGGGATATTTAAAGGATTAGTTCACCCAAAAATGAAAATTCTGTCATTAATTACTCACCCTCATGTCGTTCCAAACCCATAAGACCTTCGTTCATCTTCGGAAGAGATAGTTTAAAATCATCCTGTTTGCTTCATTACTTCATTACTGTTTACACTCCAGTAAGAGTGTCTATATGGGCCAGATTTACTAACAGCTTGCGCCAGTGCAAACCCTCTTTTGTCGTTATAAAACTACTGTCAGGATTTACTAAAGACACGCAGTAATAAATTAGTGCTGAAAAGGCGTGGACAGGGTTATTTTTGCAGCTGACCTTATTTGAATATGCATTTGTAAGAGTTTCTCTTTCAGGCGCAAAATTTAAGGGAGGAGAGTATTTAAATGAATCATGCGAAGTGATTTACAAAGGTTTGTGCTCGTCAATTTACTGGTGTTTTGCGCCATTATTTACCGCCCAAAAAAAGCATGTTGTTAAACCAGACGCTAACAGGTAGTTTGCGCTGGTTATTATGAAAATGATCCGGCTGCGTCTGTGTTGTTTAATTTGCACGTCAACAGTAGAATACGCATAGAACTTTCCACTCCCATCGGCGCATTTATGGAATTGCCCTCTCACGCTAATTTGCCCTGTTTAGTAAATCTGGCCCTAAAGTGTGCGGACGGTGCACACATATTTATGCTAATTTAAACTGATTTAAGTTTATATTTATAAGCACTCAAATTACATAAAGCCATTATCCAGAAGTTAAGCAAAAATTATATAAATTTAGATATTTATTGTAGATTTTTAATGACAGCGAGGAGTGCTAGGCAAACAAAGATGATATCCATATATTGTATATATTGTAAATAAATCTCATTCTCGTTCAAAAGTTTGCGGTTTGTGGATTTTTTTATGTTCTTGAAAAGACTTCTTGAACTTACTCTTAAATGGCATAAATATATATATATAATAAATTTAAATAACAGTAAAATAAAATAAAATAATAATATTTAAAAAAAGAAAGAAAATAAAATGTACAGGGTGCACTTTCAAAAATCCAGCAACCTACCAAAAGATTGAGATGCTCGTCAAACTACTTGGCAGTAGCTTCAATTTAAAGCAATCAAACCTTTTAAATCATGGACAATTGCATTTTTGGCTGCAGACTGTTTCTCTGATTAACTGCTCAATTTGTCTATAAGAAACTCTGTGGTGTGACTAATGAAAAGCAGCTTTGCATCTCAACTCTGTGAACTCTCAAAAGTGTATGACGATAATGTGTTCAATCTCTGGCTTTCCATACCCTGAAGGACTGGTTAATTTAACAGTGCGCCGTTATGACAAAATGGGGCCATTGGACCTGATTCATCATGTCCATAACCAGTGTTGGAAGCAGGGGACAGGACAGGTTTAAAATGTTTCCTTTTCAAACATAAAAACGCATCACTTATTACGGGAAAAAATGATTTATAACACCTTAAGGAGCAAATAAAAGTTAAACTGTCACATGCAAGAACAGGGAACTACCTCTGCATTTATAACCTACCATAGAAAAATACAGAAGCATAAAAGTGAATAAAGTAATAGATTCTTAACAGCACAAGATCTGAATCCCACGAGGTCAGAGAAGTGCATCTCTAATTAGACTGTCTCACACAGCACGAAGAAAAAAAAAAGGCGTAAACAGAGATGTGTGAATATGAGATGGGTCATCGAACATCCGGCTGGATGATGGATGATGTGAGTTTGTGGCCAATAAATGCATTCATTACCTCTGAATATTTACTGCCTGACTCTCCTAATCAATACATACAGTACACATTCACCACCACGCTCTCTTTCTTTCCCTCATTCTATTTTCATCTATTCATCATTACACACACAAACACACAGCTTTGACTTTCCGATTTTTCTTTGTTCTTTCCAAACACCCTGTCTTCTGCAGGTAACATCACTTAGGTCTGCATGAAATACAAACTTCAGTCATGAAACTCTAGATGGCGCAGGCTAATAGGTCCTTAACTCAACCTACTTGCAATCACATCGTTCTCTATAGGGCACAGCTGATTGGTTCTTGCTGTAATACTTGAAGTTTTCAGAAACCCTCCACCTTCCTCAGCTCCACCTGTATCTGCTGCGGCTAATTCATGTACGCTACATTGTACAGCAGCAGCATGTCTTACTTGCTCATAGCAGCGTGTCATGTATGTATTGGCTGTAGCAAATCCGGTATTTGTTCTGATATATTCTGCCAAGAACAAATATATCAACATTATCATACCCATTACCCTGCCAAAACACTCATGAGTTGACATGACAAAACTGGAACTCCTCATAAACTAGCAGACTGGAGTCTGCCTATAATAGCTATGGGGGTTCTGGGGGGAAAAAACGTCTCACTATATACCAAATCAAGTGATTTAGAGCCAAATCTGCAATGACAGTGCAATAGAAAAACTGACTTTGTTTAACTGTCTGTAGGTAAAAATTTACAAAAGGTTAGCAAGTTCTGTGTGGGAGAGCCAAATTAAAGTTTATAGTTTATATATGTGTGAACATGGCATTAGATATATAACACAATTCAGCTAGGCATAGTATTTGTATGTGTTTGACGTTATGAACGTTCTATAAATAAGTGTTAAATGTGCATGGTTCTGTTTATATCTAATTAATTATGTTCTGGCAAAGTTAAGTTAACTTAAAATTACTGTGATAATGTTTACATTGTAAAAATAGCAAGAGTCGTTTATCGAATATTAATTAAGCGTTTATGTAATGTGCCTATACACTCACCTAAAGGATTATTAGGAACACCTGTTCAATTTCTTATTAATGCAATTATCTAATCAACCAATCACATGGCAGTTGCTTCAATGCATTTAGGGGTGTGGTCCTGGTCAAGACAATCTCCTGAACTCCAAACTGAATGTCAGAATGGGAAAGAAAGGTGATTTAAGCAATTTTGAGCGTGGCATGGTTGTTGGTGCCAGACGGGCCGGTCTGAGTATTTCACAATCTGCTCAGTTACTGGGATTTTCACGCACAACCATTTCTAGAGTTTACAAAGAATGGTGTGAAAAGGGAAAAACATCCAGTATGCGGCAGTCCTGTGGGCGAAAATGCCTTGTTGATGCTAGAGTTCAGAGGAGAATGGGCCGACTGATTCAAGCTGATAGAAGAGCAACTTTGACTGAAATAACCACTCGTTACAACCGAGGTATGCAGCAAAGCATTTGTGAAGCCACAACACGCACAACCTTGAGGCGGATGGGCTACAACAGCAGAAGACCCCACCGGGTACCACTCATCTCCACTACAAATAGGAAAAAGAGGCTACAATTTGCACGAGCTCACCAAAATTGGACAGTTGAAGACTGGAAAAATGTTGCCTGGTCAGGCTGGTGGTGGTGGTGTAATGGTGTGGGGGATGTTTTCTTGGCACACTTTAGGCCCCTTAGTGCCAATTGGGCATCGTTTTAATGCCACGGCCTACCTGAGCATTGTTTCTGACCATGTCCATCCCTTTATGACCACCATGTACCCATCCTCTGATGGCTACTTCCAGCAGGATAATGCACCATGTCACAAAGCTTGAATCATTTCAAATTGGTTTCTTGAACATGACAATGAGTTCACTATACTAAAATGGCCCCCACAGTCACCAGATCTCAACCCAATAGAGCATCTTTGGGATGTGGTGGAACGGGAGCTTCATGCCCTGGATGTGCATCCCACAAATCTCCATCAACTGCAAGATGCTATCCTATCAATATGGGCCAACATTTCTAAAGAATGCTTTCAGCACCTTGTTGAATCAATGCCACATAGAATTAAGGCAGTTCTGAAGGCGAAAGGGGGTCAAACACAGTATTAGTATGGTGTTCCTAATAATCCTTTAGGTGAGTGTATATTTAAAAGTGTTTTCAGTGTTAATTTACATATGGCCAAAACTATGCGCTTTGTAATATGGAAACAATTAACAATATGGCAAACAGTTGATGGGCAACTGTTGGAAAAAAATTCTATGGAAGTCAATGGGGCCCATAAACTGTTGGGTTAACGACATTCTTTAAAATATCCTCTTTTTGTTCAGCAGAAGAAAGAAATGCATACAGGTTTGGGACAACTTGAGGGTGAGTAAATGACAGAATTTTCATTTTTGGTTGAACTATCCCTTTAAGCACATTTAAGTAAAAGTAGAGCTATTTACATTGAACCGCTTTGTTTCAAAATAAAACCAGGTTCAGAACTTTGTTGTAAAAGCTTGACAGAGCATCTGCATCGCTGTAGTCACACTGCACAGCAAATCATATACAGAATTTAGAGTGTAATTACAAACTTAAACCCACACAAAGAGACAATAAGGCTTCACAATTAATCAAACTACATTTCTAAATGTTAAATTGCAATATGGCCTTGTGTGATTATTATATCTATATGGTTTCCAAATAAAAGGGTAAAAAGTGGAGTGAAGTCACAAATAACAATATTTTTCAAAACATTCACAATATGATTTTTGATCAAATTGTGCAGTCCAAATATACATGACATTTAAGTATATAAACAATAAAAACAAAGACTAGCAACTGCGCTGGCATATCTAAACATTTCTGGGAGAAGTCTAACTTCATAGGAACTATAAAAAACACTCCTCTCTCTTATTTTCTCTGTCCCTATCCGTTCACTCGTTCTCTCTCTCCGTTTTGCTAGCGGGTGCATAAAGGAAGAAGAGGTGCATGAGAGAGCGGAAGTGTCTCAGATCACAGGGGCTCAGTCATTAGCTCTCCTAATTGTGTCTTCCTGGCATGGGGGAGGTTACCACGGCAGCCGTTTCCACAGCAGCTGTCACCACTTGGCGGGAGAATAAGTGGAAACAGTGTGAGAGAGAGAAGCATGATGCTCAGCACTCAAAGAGGGAAACAGAGGGAAGCTTAGAGCCACAGGGCACTGCAAGAGAGACAAAAAAGGACTAGGAGAAAGTGAATGAGTGAAAGACTAAAACATTTCATGCTTTGTCCCTCGCTTGCTGTCTGTCTATCACTTTCAACATTATTAATATGGAGTGTGGGGCTGGTTCAGAGGTAGAGCTCTCACCCAACATACAAGTGCTGGTCATATAATTAGAATATCATCAAAAAGTTGATTTATTTTACTAATTCCATTCAAAAAGTGAAACTTGTATATTATATTCATTCATTACACACAGACTGATATATTTCAAATGTTTATTTCTTTTAATTTTGATGATTATAACTGACAACTAAGGAAAATCCCAAATTCAGTATCTCAGAAAATTAGAATATTGTGAAAAGGTTCAATATTGAAGACACCTGGTGCCACACTCTAATCAGCTAATTAACTCAAAACACTTGCAAAGGCCTTTAAATGGTCTCTCAGTCTAGTTCTGTAGGCTACACAATCATGGGAAAGACTGCTGACTTGACAGTTGTCCAAAAGACGATAATTGACACCTTGCACAAGGAGGGCAAGACACAAATGTTCATTGCAAAAGAGGCTGGCTGTTCACAGAGCTCTGTGTCCAAGCATATTAATAGAGAGGCGAAGGGAAGGAAAAGATGTGGTAGAAAAAAAGTGTACAAGCAATAGGGATAACCGCACCCTGGAGAGGATTGTGAAACAAAACCCATTCAAAAATGTGGGGGAGATTCACAAAGAGTGCTTCAAGAACCACTACGCACAGACGTATTCAACACATGGGTTTCAGCTGTCGCATTCCTTGTGTCAAGCCACTCTTGAACAACAGACAGCGTCAGAAGCGTCTCGCCTGGGCTAAAGATAAAAAAAGGACTGGACTGCTGCTGAGTGGTCCAAAGTTATGTTCTCTGATGAAAGTAAATTTTGCATTTCCTTTGGAAATCAGGGTCCCAGGGTCTGGAGGAAGAGAGGAGAGGCACACAATCCACGTTGCTTGAGGTCCAGTGTAAAGTTTCCACAGTCAGTGATGGTTTGGGGTGCCATGTCATCTGCTGGTGTTGGTCCACTGTGTTTTCTGAGGTTCAAGGTCAACGCAGCCGTATACCAGGAAGCTTTAGAGCACTTCATGCTTCCTGCTGCTGAACAACTTTATGGAGATGCAGATTTTATTTTCCAACAGGACTTGGCACCTGCACACAGTGCCAAAGCAACCAGTACCTGGTTTAAGGACCATGGTATCCCTGTTCTTTATTGGCCAGCAAACTCGCCTGACCTTAACCCCATAGAAAATCTATGGGGTATTGTGAAGAGGAAAATGCGATATGCCAGACCCAACAATGCAGAAGAGCTGAAGGCCACTATCAGAGCAACCTGGGCTCTCATAACACCTGAGCAGCGCCACAGACTGATCGACTCCATGCCACGCCGCATTGCTGCAGTAATTCAGGCAAAAGGATTTCTTATTATATTAAAATTGTTATTGACAATAATAAAACATAATAAAATATTAATTAACAATAAGATCTATTATTATTATTATTATCAGGACATCTAGATTTAACTCTGCAAAATACGACCAATATTCTGAGCCAAAGGTTTCAGTAGTCTACAAGCAATGTTCATATTAAAAAATGGCATTTGTTTAAAATGCCGTATAGCACAAACACAATGAATTCAACAGCAAACATGCAGAGATTACAGAAGCAATGTTTATTGTCAAGCATTCAGCAAATGTTTTCACATGAGCGCTTTTCAAAAAACAGATGACAGTAGGAGCACCCAACGGGGTAGAAATGTGGCCATGCTGGGGTAAAAGAGCACGATGGATCCACTGATAACCTCTGTAAGACTTTGATGTATCACAACGCTCAAACACGGGGGAACAAAACGAACAAAACGACAATTCACATGCTTGAACAAGCCGCGGTTAATCTGGTTAAGGCCTGCATTTATGTGCAATTAGTTTCAGCGCTCCATATCGCACAGAAGCATTAATATCCATGCCTGTAGCACTGCTCAATTCGAAGTCATTTAACAGTCAAATCTTTGGAATTGTAATTTGGCCCTCAAGCTGTTCCTGAAGGCAGAGTGCATGTGTCTGTGTGTGAGCAAGTGTGTGTGTGTATGCGAGCATGCAAAGAATATACGTCACTTTGTGAGTCATATTTTATGAGGCTCTGCCTACAATTTCCACTTTCCACTTTTTAATCTGTGACAAGTCCTTCTAAAGTCAACAGTTTCAGTATTTTATGCCATATCCCTTTTTTTACTGTGAGCGATTCATCAGTGCATGTTATTAAAAAAATGCCTATAGATAGATAACTTTGGAAATGTTTATCAAAATGACTTGAATATCTAATTTGCCTCGGAAATGCATACAGTTACGGTAGTAAATTGGGTTGCAAACAACAATTCACATGTACGTTAAAGTTTTCTATATGTTTCAAATTCCCCCATAATTTACTGTATGTTTTGCACAATTACTTTCAATATATTTTAAAATAAATGAAGTAGAGTATATGAAAAGGAGCACAAAAAATGTAGATGCTGACATAGCTGGTTTTGTTGTGGTCATGCTAATATCTTTATGTTATCTCACATCCACCTGAGCAACATTATCATGCCCCAGGCAATCCAATCATAATACAATGTGGAATCATTTCTGCTTCATAACAACTCCATGTGTCCTCCATGTAACCTTCAAAGAACAATCAGATCACTGATGCTCACATACAAACACACAACAAGCACACCTATTGAACTTGAGTGTAGAAGCACTCAAAAGCAAAAACACGGAGCACAATATGCTCAATGTACACATCGGCATATATACACTTGCATGCGCACACACGCCCTCACACTGCATCGGCTTTCTTAATAGAGTTTGACATACTTGGAGCTTCCTACAAAAAACATTACAGTCACAGTTAATATAGTGAATAGTGTGTTGTGAGGTTTTTTACTAAACAGGATGAAGTGTATACACTATCATTCAAAAGTTAGAGGTAAGTTTTTTGGTGTTTTTTTTTAATTAATACTTTTCTTTTGCAAGGACGCATTAAATTAATCAAATGACAGTAACGACTACAAAAAATAAAAACACATGGCATTAGTTTGTTTTCTTTTTATATTAATCAAAGAATCCTGAAACAATACCATAGTCTTCATAAAAATATTAAGCAGCATTATTTTCAACATTGATGATAAATAAAAAATGTTTCTTGAGCACCAAATCAGCATATTAGAACGATTTCTGAAGGATCATGTGACACTGAAGACTGGAGTAATGGCTGCTGAAAATTCAGTTTTGCATTGCATGAATAAATTATACTTTTAAATATATTAAAATAGTGTTTTTACTGTATTTTTGATCAAATTAATGCAGCCTTTGCGAGCATCAGATTGATATATATATATATATATATATATATATATATATATATATATATATATATATATATATATATATACACACACACACAGTCAAACCAAAAATTATTCAGACACCAGATATCATTTTTTACTAGTGGGAACAGGACACTACAGCTCATTTATGTAAGTGAGGATAGCAAAATAAAGTAAACTGTGTCATATTATACACAAAAATTCTTTATACAGTGGACTATCAGTAAAATTTATAAAAATTTTGACCTGACCATGTTTTGCTTAAGTGTTTTTTCTTTAATTGCTAATGCGACCTTTTACACCACAGACTGAACAAAATGAAGCATTGCTTGGTAATTGGTTGACCTAAATTGGTATTATCTAATTGTGTACTTAAATTTAACAGCTGATAAGATATCTGACATTATCAAGATGAATTTGTTCTGACACAGTTTAACTCGTTTTAACGAGTTCTCGTCATATTTTATTACCATTTTCAAAACTATAGCGAGTAAACTGTGATAATGTGAGAAAACTTTGAAGGTGTCTGAATAAATTTAGGTTTTAATGCATATATATACACTCACCTAAAGGATTATTAGGAACACCTGTTCAATTTCTCATTAATGCAATTATCTAATCAACCAATCACATGGCAGTTGCTTCAATGCATTTAGGGGTGTGGTCCTGGTCAAGACAATCTCCTGAACTCCAAACTGAATGTCAGAATGGGAAAGAAAGGTGATTTAAGCAATTTTGAGCGTGGCATGGTTGTTGGTGCCAGACGGGCCGGTCTGAGTATTTCACAATCTGCTCAGTTACTGGGATTTTCACGCACAACCATTTCTAGAGTTTACAAAGAATGGTGTGAAAAGGGAAAAACATCCAGTATGCGGCAGTCCTGTGGGCGAAAATGCCTTGTTGATGCTAGAGGTCAGAGGAGAATGGGCCGACTGATTCAAGCTGATAGAAGAGCAACTTTGACTGAAATAACCACTCGTTACAACCGAGGTATACAGCAAAGCATTTGTGAAGCCACAACACGCACAACCTTGAGGCGGATGGGCTACAACAGCAGAAGACCCCACTGGGTACCACTCATCTCCACTACAAATAGGAAAAAGAGGCTACAATTTGCATGAGCTCACCAAAATTGGACAGTTGAAGACTGGAAAAATATTGCCTGGTCTGATGAGTCTCGATTTCTGTTGAGACATTCAGATGGTAGAGTCAGAATTTGGCGTAAACAGAATGAGAACATGGATCCATCATGCCTTGTTACCACTGTGCAGGCTGGTGGTGGTGGTGTAATGGTGTGGGGGATGTTTTCTTGGCACACTTTAGGCCCCTTAGTGCCAATTGGGCATCGTTTAAATGCCACGGCCTACCTGAGCATTGTTTCTGACCATGTCCATCCCTTTATGACCACCATGTACCCATCCTCTGATGGCTACTTCCAGCAGGATAATGCACCATGTCACAAAGCTCGAATCATTTCAAATTGGTTTCTTGAACATGACAATGAGTTCACTGTACTAAAATGGCCCCCACAGTCACCAGATCTCAACCCAATAGAGCATCTTTGGGATGTGGTGGAACGGGAGCTTCGTGCCCTGGATGTGCATCCCACAAATCTCCATCAACTGCAAGATGCTATCCTATCAATACATTTCTAAAGAATGCTTTCAGCACCTTGTTGAATCAATGCCACGTAGAATTAAGGCAGTTCTGAAGGCGAAAGAGGGTCAAACACAGTATTAGTATGGTGTTCCTAATAATCCTTTAGGTGAGTGTATATATATATACATATACACAGTATATATAAAATACTTTTTGATTTTCTTTTTTTTTTTACATATACATACGGGGTATAACTGAGGGGTGTATATATATGTATCTATCCCTGAACGTTGCTATCAGCTTGTGCAATTCATTCATTGTGAATTCCCTCTTGGAAAACAACATCTGGCATCTTGAGTTTTTCTCGCTATTTTTAACAGGCACTCTTAAGACCATCTGAATGTGTGATGATTTGTGGCATGTTGTAGATCCTTATAAATCTTGCTACGATTGTTTTTGCCTGACCTTTTTAACCTAAATCTGTGCATGTGTGTTTGTTTGACAGTGTCAAAGGTAAGAGAAGCATGCACAGACATTACAAACAAGATGCTGCTGCACACTCTTGTCATACTCTGGAGGTTTCTGCAGCAGAGCTTGGACAGAGGCCAGTGTGAACTCAAGCAACGATGCTGTAGTGACAAGTGCTATCTAACCGCAGATCACTGCTCCTGTTACACGCTCTGCCTCTCTACCTTTGCCCACATGTTCACCTGAGGCGACTGCGGCACTAACATGCACACAACCCTGACACAACCAATCTGAGAACAAGCACCTGTTATGTTACAGACTGGATGTGCAGAGGGAATAACTCTGGCTGTCTTATGCATAAAGCATAAGCTCCTCTCTGATATCCACACACAGCAGTGTTTCACTCTAAATATCTGCGAGTCCAGGTCACAAGGGAGAACCAAACCTTTCATACACACATAAAGCAAAATCCAAGACCAAAAGGCCCTGATCAAATCGTCCTTTGTTTATGCATCAACAAGACAAGGTGCTATTGAAAAAGGGTTTTCTTCGTCTCGCTGAATGCTCTTCGGAGAAGGGTTGAAATTGAGGAAACAATACCCTCTAAGAGAGCCTGTTCACCGCCTGAACACTTTAATAACATAAACCACAGCTTTCATTTCCTGAATCAGGCCAACCTGAGCTCTGCCATTTATTCTCCGTGAGAAGGATCACGTGGTTCTGATTGCTATCGCTTCCTGATAACTCAAAAGTGGAGAAAACGTTTTTTTGCTTGTAACTGGTTATTGCTTAGAAAAGCAATCAAACATGGCTTACTTGATACAGTACATGTAGCACAGCTGATTATAAAATAAAACTACCAAAACAAACCAGAGTATACCTGAACAGTCATTTAAAAGTGACGTGTGTGATTTTTGGGCCACCAAAAGTCATTTAAATTATGACTGTTTTTATACAGGTTTCCAGAACACCCTCATCTGCCACTGCTCAGAAAAACAGTCCCGCTTTGAACTGGTTGAGCAAGTGTGCTATGACAGGCTCAAAGAAACAGACAGTGTTTACATATTTTGGGGGAATCAACCTATACACTGTGTTCCAAATTATTATGCAAGTGACATATCAGTAGGATTTCAATACAACAAACATTCAGATTTTAGTTTTTCAAAGAAAGTGTTTGTTTTATTTATCCATATCTTTTTAGATAACTGGTATCAATCTCAGATGGTTTTGTTAAATAGTTTGCCAGGTCTACTTAGAAACTGTAAATAGAAACTCTACTTAAAGTGCTTGTTCCACATTATTAGCAAATCACAGTTCTCATGCAATATGGGAAGGAAGAAAGATCTTTCTGAAGAGGAAAAGCATGAAATGGTGCGTAAAGTTGCATTTCAGCCACCTCTAACCGAAGCTCACAAAGAGAAACGTTTACAGTGGGTGTAGAAATACATCGTTTTATTGCTGTGGTGTTTTTTGCAGCATGGGATAGTGCATTGTCCTGAATGAAAATCCTTTTATTTCAGAAGGCACTATCCTTCTTTTTTATTTTATACCATAGCAGAAAATGGTCAGTTATAAACTCCACATATCTTGCAGAAGTCATTTTGACACCCTCAGAGACCCTAAAGGGACCTTCCATCTCACGTCTTAATATTCCAGCCCAAATCATCACCCGCCAGCTCCTTGCTGACATCGCAGTGTTGTTGGAACGAGGTGGCCACTCACCAACAGAAATCCATCTATCTGGACCATCCATTGTAGTACAGCATTCTTCAGCGAATACAACTATGAGTCTTCATGTGTTTCTAAACCCACTGTGAACGTTTCTCTTTGTGAGCTTTGTGAGGTTCTCGAGATTCCAGAGACGCCAGCAGCTTCAAATACCAGTTTGCTGCTCAACAGTGGCTTTTTTATAGCTGTCCTTTAAAAACAGTACACATTTTTGACAGAAACTTTCCTTAAGCCTTTATCTGACTGAGTTCTCTTGTGCTGTAAATTACTCACAAATCTTATGATAGTTCGATAATCTCCATTCAGTTTTCACACAATATTAGTTGTTTTCATGTCTTTTGCATAACATTGCACCATTTCATGCTTTTCATTTTCAGAAAGATCTTTCTTCATCCCTATATTGCAGGAGAACTGAGACTCTCTTAATAATGTGGAACAAGCTCTTTAAGTAGGTTTATTTACCCAAGTAGACCTGCAAACTATTTAATAAACCTGTCTGAGATTGATACCAGTTATCTAAAAAGTAGGGATGTTAACGATTAATCGATGATTAATTGTCGATAAGACAAGCAAAGCAAAAGGCAAGCAAAAGGCAAGCAAAAAATCAACAAAATGGACTTATGCCTCTTGAAAAGTATATAGAGAGGGAGATATAGGGAACACATCACAGTATAACACCAAGTCAATTAAACTTCAGGGATATTGATCTGTCCAATTAGGAAGCATAAGTGATTGTGAATAAGTTTCAACTGCTTTGGTGCAAATTAAAGTGACAACAGGTGTACTGGAGAGGCAATAGCAAGACAACCCCCCAAAAGGAAATGATTTTGCAGGTGGTGGCCATAGACAATTGTTCTCTCCTTATTCTTCCTGACTGATTTGTCTTTAGTTTTGTGTTTTGTTAGGGGCCTTGTCACTGTCTGTAGCACGAGGAAGTACCTGCAACCCAATCAGGTTGCACAGGCAGTCCCGCTCCTCCAGGATGGCACATCCATACGTCGCAAGGAGGTTTGGTGTGTCTCCCAGCACAGTTTCAAGAGCATGAAGGAGATACCGGGAGACAGGCGGTTACATGAGGAGAGCAGGACAGGGACATAGAAGGGCAACAACCCAGTAGAAAGACCAGTATTTGCTCCTTTTTAGGAGGAGAAACAGGAGGAACACTGCCAGAGCCCTACAAAATGACCTCTAGTAGGCTACTGGTGTGCATGTTTCTGACCAAACTGTCAGAAACAGATTTCATGAGGGTGGCATGAGGGCCCAACGTCCTCTAGTGGGACCTGTGCTCACAGTTCAGCTCCAATCAGCTCAATTGGCATTTGCCAGAGAACACCAGAACTAGCAAGTCCGCCATTGGCACCCCGTTCTTTTCCCTGGGTTCCTCCTGGTGCATGATAATGCCTGGCCTCATGTGGCTAGAGTGTGTAAGCAGTTTTTAGATGATGAAGTCATTGAAGCCATTAACTGGCCATCACGTTCCCTAGACCCGAATCCAATTGAGAACCTCTGGGACATCTCATCAGGAGCATGCCCAGACGTTGTTGTGAGTGCATACAGGCATACATACTACTGACTTACATTATGAGTTGCTGTGATGAACTTTAATGCAAGTTGGATCAGCCTGTAATTTCAGTTTTTTTACATAGATTTTTGGTATGCTTTTGAATCCAGCCCTCAGTGTGTTGACGATTTTGGTTTCCATTGACTGTTGTCACATAATTTTGTTCTTAACAAATTATAGAATGTATATAAATAAATTAATTCATTAATTGAGATCCAATGTGTGATTTAAGTGTTCCCTTATTTTGCACAGTGTATTATATTATATTGAATTATACTATATTATATTATCAATTTATACATTTTTTAAAAATCTGAAAACCACAGCAAATTACTGATAGTACATAGTAGTACATAATTATTGATTTTAAGTTGGATCTATATTCTGTTTATCACAACAGTAAAAGCCACAGTATCAACCTAATAAAAGCCACATGAAATTCAACACAGGCACCCACACCTGTGCTTAAAAGATCTCGGACACCATTTTTAGGCATTCTCAGGAGAGTCCTTGTCTTGTCCCTGGGAGCTAAAAGCAGAGGGTGAGACTGATTTTGCTGCTTTGAAGATTGATGTTGATGTTTAAGACGCCTCTGAAAAGCAGACCTTCGAGCTAATCTAGCCTTAGATGATAAAGACGCTCACCTGCTCCGAGCTGATAGCATGGCACTGTTAGCCAGCACTGTAAAGAGCAGCTACCTCTGTATGTAGCAATATTGAGACTTCAACATCCTCATTTCAGCTAACAGAGATGACCATCTTTTAAGACCTTATATAACCTTGAGTCAAAGTTTTTGCAAATGTGTACAGTGGCACTCAATCAGTGCTTTGCTAGGGATATTACAAGGTTAATATTTGGGACGGCTTATGTGGAGAGATTAGCATTTTTAGAGAAAATTCATCACAAAACTGAACTATAACTGAATAATAATGAAATTCAAAGTCATGATGTTATGCTTTAGGTGAATTAATGCAATATGAGATGATATTTACACTGTAAAAGGCCAGATACAGCCTGGCTTCATAGATAAACAGAGTCAAAGATCACCTCGCTGTTTGCTATTTGTATTAAACAAAATCTGAATCATCATAATTTTATCACAACTTCTAAATATTTAATAATGAAAATTATTTAAATAAATAAAGACCACTAAATATATGTTAATCCATGTCTGAAGTAAATGGGACTATCTTGTTAAAAATAATTAATTCCTGTAACAGGGAATTATACTAATTACCATACTGTGGCAGAAAGGTCAAATAAACACACCCACTTCAAGATTCAAAACAACCTGGTATTTCATAAATTAGCATCAATTCATTGTACTCTGTCCAGGTGTATAGGGGTTTGGACGATCGTCGAGAAATGAGCCACCGTCAAATAATAAAATTAGCCAACATCTGGCTGACAGGGGACGCAGTGTGTTTTCAACTGAACAGGCGACAAGAAGGCAATTGGGAATAATCCTCATTTGGTGGTGGAGGGTGGCTGTAGCGCTCTAAATTCATCTAGAAAATACGGTATATGTTTAATATGACCACTTCACTTGGTGTTCAGTTTCACCATGTTTGTCTGGGCCAGTGACAGCTTGTATTAACCAACGCATGAATTATAGTGTAAAAAAAGCATGAAAAAGTTATATACGCAGGGTCTTTTTTGTTTATTTATACATTTATGGAAAGACAACAGCAAAACTTAATGAGGTTAGTTGTCAAAATACGGCTAAATCCCTGTCTGCTGGGGGGAGACCCTATTAGGAGATTCATAGACATCTGTATAAGACGTCTTGTGCATCATCATTAGAATTTCAAAGTGGTTTTGATTGTTTGATCTCATATCCAGAAATTATTGTTGGGAGAGTAATTATCATAAACCCAGTTCTAAATTTGTTTTCCACACTCTCGGTTATGATCCATAATTAACTATACTGGAGAGATTACATTATTTCTCCCTTTTTCAGATGAGGAATCAGCATGGAATTTATCCCCCTGGGAATTTTATGGATTTTAAGTGCCAACGTAAAAAAAATAAATAAATAAACATTTCCACCGCGCAGCTACTCTATATATTACTTCCATTCGTGTGCCGACAGACTGAGACAGATATCCCCTTGATCGCAGCTGCAAAGAAATTATATTACATTTGGTGGAATGAAATGAAAATCCCACCCTCCCCCTCAATGTTTTGCACTTTAGAAAGAAGGAGGAACGAAATAATGAATTAGGCCCATTTGAGGATATTGACTGATTCCCTGAGTGCTCACGGCGCCGTCCGTCCGTAATCTATCTCCGAAATAATCATTCATGCTCTAAATACATCAGAGAGAGAGGATCATAAAAAATACACCATTCAGCTCCATTGATTTGCATTGTTAATTTCCCACTTGATGGCTTCAGAGAGAGGGAGTGATGAAGGGGCTGCAATGGCGGGCTTAAAGTATCCAACGCGGCAAATCACAAGATAGCCGCCGTCAGCAATGAGGCTTGACAATGAGGCAACACAATTAAGCAGCAGTGGGGAGTGGAGTGATGCGGCTCTCCATAAAACTTCTGTGAGATCACAACTTATCAGCCTCCACATAACCATAAAAGCACAGCAGAGATAAAGTCCACGCTACCAGATCTTTATCAGATGCTACATCTGGCCAAAAAGCGACTTGGCTGTTTACGGATGTGACTGGAGCGGTGTGGGACAGATACTGCTAGATCTGACATCACTGCCTGACACTTGAGCTCTGCTGTGTTGGGCACAATGTGATAAATGACTGTGGATGTGTGCAGCAGAAATAGGTCCGGTGGAACTACAGCAGCAACAGCAGGGGCTTGGCCAATATGTGACAGACATCATAAATAATGCAGACATATCAGCTAACTAAGATCCGGACACAGAAAAATACACAATGCACACACAAACAAACACATACAGCTTCCATTGTAAGAATACTATATACTATAGAATGCTATAGAATTCTAGAAGCGAATCGATGGGTTTGCGAAAGAAAAACATCGATATTTAAAACTTTATAAAGTAAAATATCTAGCTTCCGGCAGACCGCCTTCTGTATTCAACTTACGAAAAAACAAGTGTAACTGGCATAAATATGACGACGGACGTAGCGTAAGCATTTTGAACTGCGAGAGGCGTTACACTTTCTGCGCAAGTTGAATACAGAAGGCGTTCTGGAAGAAGCTAGATGTTTTACTTTATAACGTTTTAAATATGGTAAAAATTTTCTTACACAAATATTTTAAATATTTTCTTACACAAACCCATCGATTCGCTTCAGAAGGCCTTTATTAACCCACCCAGAGCTGTGTGAATTACTTTTATAATGGATGGATACACCTTTTTGAGCTTCAAATTTTGGGCTGCCATTCACTGCCATTATAAAGCTAGGAAGAGCCAGGATATTTTTTAATAAATCTCTGATTGCATTCGTCTTAAAGAAGAATGTCATATACACCTAGGATGGCTTGAGGGTAAGAAAATCATGGGGTAATTTTCATTTTTGGGTGAACTATCCCCTTAAGATTGCAGTTGCTTTAATATCAGTGCAGTAACCAAATGCCCATCCCTACTTTCTCTACTACAGCAAAATTCAGAATTGAAGACTGGTTCTTCTTATGATTTATTTCATTTTATTTAACTGGCCACATCAACATGAAGTTGAACTTGAATTTGAATTACATAAATTTACTGAATTACAATTCAAAGTATTTCAACCGGCATTATGAGAAACACAATGAAAGTGTTCTTCCACCCTAGTTTATAATTTTGTTAAATATAAAAATAGAAGTACAAACTTCTATAGGTAATATTTTAAACAGATCTGTTTTTATGTCTGTCTGTCTGTAAAGCCTATATATACCTTCAAATTTAAACAACACTTTGTCAAGTCAACATTCAAAGTTTGTCTTGACAAAACTTCCTTTTTTTCTTTTTTTTAAATGTTTTATTATTCTTATATCTTTCATGTTAAGCTTGTTTTACTGTAATGTTTTTCTGTACTGTTATGTTTTATTCTAGCTTCAAGCTTTTTTTATCAACACTTGAATGTGGAGAAAAAAAAAAGAACATCACATTTTTTTTTGTCAAAGACTGTGTCGGATTCAGAACAATGACCAAAACATAGATGGACTACATCAACAGCCCCAAAGCTTCAAAGTCCTATATGTCTTTGTGGGTTTGACATTTCATTCGGTAACATTAGATAGTTTTGATTTATATGCTGTTGAATGTTTGAGGATTGTGTTAGATTACATGTGTAAGCAGTGCTTCTATCTATCGCTTGTTTCTGCTTCATAGCTTTTTTTGGATCCAGAGATTCTATAACAGTGAAAACATGGATTGCCTCAGGAAAGAAGAGTGAACTGAGTTGTGAATGGTGCACAACCCAGCTACAGATAAATCTGTGCCATGTGGCCACATTTGGACATTGCATCACATCTCACTGTTTTTATTTGGTGCTTTGCACCGCAAATGCTGCATTTTTAAAGTGTTGTCAAGTTGAAAGGTGCACTTTGAAAAATTACTTCTCAAAAAAATATAAAAGTCTCAAAACCAATGCATTCTGTTCCATTCAGTTGTGCTCCATGTAGCTCTCTGAAAGGAAGAATGTGCCCTGTGTGAACATCCTGTATAACAGCTCAGACCATTTAGTGCTGACCTGAACTGAAAGTGACCATGAAGTGTGTTGACACAAATTGCTGTCTGAAGAATCAACTTGCAAGGTGCCACCAAAGAAAATGGTATAAAAAATGAAAATATTTTTTGACATGTACTGTATAGCAGTTACAGAATTTCAAATGGTGTGGAAGTGTTTTGAAATGTTGTATTGTTGATCAGGGCTGTCACTGCGGAGTGCTCGGGTTCTCATGCCAAACCCTACAATGAAGTACAACACTGAATTGATTCATAATTTACTGTAGCTTTCCTATCAAATCGCATTGTGCTTCTATTTCTCTGATCAAAATGTCTTTGTAGGCACTGAATGAAGTGCAAAACTTGTTTTTCATTTGGTTTAAACTACTCCATTATCAAAATGCTTGTTCTACAAGTAGATATTTGATGAAAAGGAAAACAGCAACTGTGACAGCCATCGCTGAAAACAGCACGCATTTAACTCTGGTAAACCCACACTTGCGCCTCTCGACATGCTTTCAATTACAGTGGCCTCGATTATTGTATTGATTATGAAACGCTCAATGACAACTCGTTTGCAAATTCCCATTTGCATTTACGTAGCCTCTAAAATGACACACAAACAAAGAAATAAAAAGAGAGAAAGAAAGTGAGAGATGAGAGAGAAGGTGGCATCTGTTGGGGCTTTTAGACAGATAAATCACACTAATCCATACCTTTAACATGAGCCCCATCAGGGTTAATTGGTTTGTGAAGATGGGTAATGAAGGGAAATGGTGATGTTTATTGTTGCTCCTCTCTCATTAAAATAGGCAGTTCAGCTGGCATGCGGGTGACATTTACACACCCATCAAACACCGGGAGGAATGTGTTATAAAATGAGCAACTTTACCCAGTGTCCTCCAATCTGAGCACAGTAACGCTGCTTGACAGTAAGTTTCATAAACTATAATGAGGTCATAAGATGGTTTACAAAGATCAATCATACCCAGGAGCATCATGGGAGGTCACAGATGGTAAAAGCAATAACATCCTAGCTAATACACACCTGTAAATGCAAATGCGTATAGGCACTCAAACACATTAAAGCCTTTCATTGGTTTCACAAATTGCAAAATGAAAGTCCCGCCCCAAACTCATGCTATTGATTGAGCCACAGTATTAAACACTTCAGCTTTAAACCTGAAATCATGAGCAACATATAAAAAAACCAGAGGCAATAGCCAATACAGGTATGGACATGTCGATGAGAACAGGAAGTGCTATTGTGCAGATGTTACCTCTCTCCTGCGTGATGCCCAGCACGTCTGTTTGACTTTCCAAACCACAGCAGCAACCAGCAACAGGGACAGGAAACAGCTGGAGACAAGACACATGGAAAATCAATAAATCAGTCAATCAAATAAGATTCATGAGTTTGTAATTGCAATTGTGGATAACATTCCACTAACCTTCTAGGTTGGACTGAGGACAGCTGTTACATATTTGTATTTCAATCACACAATCAATGATAAACAAGTTCATCCAGCATGAAAGAATCAATGCCGTATGGAACAGACTGTTATGTCAATCATTTACGCAATACTGTCCGGTGCAGTGAAAAACAAGCACATCTGCACTCCAACAAGTCTGCTTTCCTCTTGCACACATACGCAGACTGCTCAATGGCTATTTTCATCAATCTAGACAAAATGTGATGTTATAGAAAGTCTGAACTGGTTGGTGTGAAAGCACATATAAAAGCAGAAATCCTTCTTTGTGTTTTACTTACAATTGGTGACAAATGCATTGGACTAAAGCAAAGGGAAAAAACATTTGGTGGTCATACACAATCAATTTTGTTGTTGTTGTTTTGTTTTTTTTATCCTTCACGGCCAGCACCTGCTGCTGAAGTATGATAAAGCACTGGTGAACAAATGTCAGAATGTGTGCCTGCAATGTGGGAGGACTGAGCATCACACACACACACACACACACAAAAATTTAAGACAATCAACCTTTAAAGGGTTAGTTCACCCAAAAATTAAAATTCTGTCATTAATTACTCACCCTCATGTCATTCTAAACCCGTAAGATCTTCGTTCATCTTCAGAAGACAAATGAAGATATTTTTGATGAAATCTGAAAGCTCTCTGACTTCTCCATAGACAGCAATTGAATTAACACTTTCAAGGTTAAATAGTCCATGTGACTCCAGTGGTTCAACCTTCATTTTATGAGGCGACGAGAACACAGTTGCAAGAAAAAGTATGTGAAACGCTTGCATAATCGGTGAAAATGGGAATAATTTTAACTGAATTAGAGAGATCATACAAAGTGCATGTTATTTTTTATTTAGTACTGTCCTGAATAAGATATTTTACTTTTTTTTTTTTTTTTTTACATATAGTCCACAAGACAAAAAAATAGCTGAATTTATTCAAATGACCCCGTTCAAAAGTTTATGAACCATTGATTATTAATACTGTGTGTCGTTCCCTGGATGATCCACGGCTGTTTGTGTGTTTTGTAATGGTTGTTCATGAGTCCCTTGTTTGTCCTGAGCAGTTAAACTGACCGATGTTCTTGAGCAAAATCCTCCAGGTCCTGCAAATTCTTCAGTTTTCCAGCATCTTTTGCATATTTGAACCCTTTTCAGCAGTGACTGTATGATTTTGAGATCCATCTTTTCACACTGAGGACAATTGAGGGACTCAAACACAACTAATAAAAAAGGTTCAAACATTCACCGATGCATTAAGAGCCGGGGGGTGAAAACTTATTGAATTTGAAAATCAAGGTAAATTGTACTTTATTTGTCTTCCGGGAAACATGTAAGTATCTTCTGTTGCTTCTGAAGGGCAGTACTAAATAAAAAAAAAAAAAAAAGATATTTAAATATAAGAAAAATTTGGACAGCTTCATCCTGTTCAAAAGTTTTCATCCCCCAGCTCTTAATGCATCGTGTTTCCATCTGGAGCATCAGGGAATGTTTCAACCTTTTTTAATAGCTGTGTTTGAGTCCCTCAATTGTCCTCAGTGTGAAAAGATGGATCTCAAAATCATACAGCCAATGCTGGAGAGGGTTTAAATATGCAAAAGGTGCTGGAAAACGTCTCGGTTACGTATGTAACCCTCGTTCCCTGAAGGAGGGAACGGAGACGTACGTCGGAACTGACCGACGAATTGGGATCTATTTTCAGAGACCAATCTACTTCGAGTGTTTAAAAACGAGCCAATGAGGATTGGCATGCGGTAGACGCGTCCCACGCTCCGCCCCGCAGCGCGGGTATAAATACGGAAGTGGAAGTACCGCATATCGCTTTACAACTGAGGAGCCGGCTAAGTGGCTCGGCCTACAGCTGAAGCACAGCACCTGGCGACGGGACGTACGTCTCCGTTCCCTCCTTCAGGGAACGAGGGTTACATACGTAACCGAGACGTTCCCTTTCAGTCGGTCACGTTCGACGTACGTCGGAACTGACCGACGAATTGGGATCCCTACTAACACGCCAGAGATGCTGGCCCTTCCAGCGCCCTGACCGAGCTCGCTGGACCACACCTAGGTTGGTGCGGAAGTCAGGGCTCCAGTCAGGGAGGCCAGTCACTGCTGTTCCTGCAAGACCCACTCAGCATGACTATTGGATAACGCTGGGAAAGCGTGCCCGTCTCAGGAGATGGTACGCTGCGGAGCCACGTCCTTCAGTGGAAGGAGAGGTGGAATTACTCATAAGGACTAACCTAGCAGGGTAGTGCTACCTATGGCAGTCTCTGGGGTGGATCCAACCTGGTCCCAGGGGGGAAAGAACACCACCAGAGACGACAGAGCGGGCTCTGTCAAGGGAAAGACACAGGGCTAGCCGAGTAGGGTAGCTGGTACCGTGGAGAATACACATATGGGGTTGCCGTTAGGGAACCGCTACATATGGAACCCAGCCTAACACACACGTTCCACAAGCATACGGGTGTAGGCCTGATGTCAGACGGCCGCAACGTCTGACACCGAAGGGGTGACGGAGGAGCTCGACAGGGTTAGCCGTTTCCGGGGAACACAACTGGAGACAATAGACGCACGTATCCGGCCCGGAGGCGGGAGTGGCGTATGCAAGCCGACACTAGAACGGGTACTTAGCGCTACTGGCCACTGGGGGCGAGGACGCGGGAAGATATCGGCTCTACACGGAGGCTATAAAATCTAGCGAACGTGTTAGGTGTCGCCCAGCCCGCAGCTCTACATATGTCTGTCAGCGAGGCGCCTTGAGCCAGCGCCCAGGAGGAGGCTACACTCCTAGTGGAGTGAGCTCGCACCCCGAGCGGGCAAGGCACGTCTTGGGACTGGTAAGCCAAGACGATAGCATCCACTATCCAGTGGGCTAACCTCTGCTTGGAGACAGCCTTTCCCTTCTGCTGGCCTCCGTAACAGACGAAGAGCTGTTCTGAGGTTCTAAAGCTTTGAGTTCGGTCCACGTAGGCGCGAAGAGCGCGGACGGGACAGAGCAAAGCTACGGCTGGGTCTGCCTCCTCCGAAGGCAGCGCTTGCAGGTTCACCACCTGGTCCCGGAAGGGAGTGGTGGGAACCTTGGGCACGTATCCAGGCCGGGGTCTCAGGACAACGTGAGAGTTGGCCGGCCCGAATTCTAGGCACGATTCGTTGACCGAAAGTGCATGCAGGTCCCCTACCCTCTTGATTGAGGCCAATGCAGTCAGGAGCACTGTCCTCATGGACAGGATGTTTAGCTCGACTGACTGTAAAGGCTCGAAGGGTGGGCCCTGGAGCGCTCTGAGCACCAGGGCTAGGTCCCAAGAGGGTACCGAGGTTGGCCGAGAAGGATTTAGTCTCCTCGCACCTCTGAGGAACCTGACGATTAAGTCGTGCTTACCTAAGGACTTACCTTCAACTACATCGTGATACGCCGCTATTGCGGCGACGTACACTTTGAGGGTGGAGGGAGACAGCCTTCTCTCCAACCCATCTTGTAGGAAAGAAAGCACAACATTAATCGAACACCTTCGGGGGTCTTCCCGGCGGGAAGAACACCATTCAACGAACAGGTTCCACTTCAGCGCATAGAGGTGCCTTGTAGAGGGGGCTCTAGCTGAAGCGATGGTGTCTGCCACTGCCTGTGGCAGACCACCTAGAACCTCCGCGTCCCGTCCAGGGACCAGACATGGAGTCTCCAGAGGTCTGGACGCGGGTGCCATAGAGTGCCCCGCCCCTGAGAAAGCAGGTCCTTCCTCAGGGGGATCGGCCAGGGAGGGGCTGTCGTGAGGAGTGGGCCAGTAGGGCGCAACTAACAAGACCTGCTCCTCGTCCTCCCTGACCTTGCACAGTGTCTGTGCGAGAAGGCTCACTGGGGGAAACGCATACTTGCGTAGGTCCCGGGGCCAGCTGTGCGCCAGTGCATCTGTACCGAGGGTGCCCCCGGACAGGGAGTAATACAACTGGCAATGGGTCGAGTCCGGAGAGGCGAACAGGTCTACCTGCGCGGCTCCGAAGAGGTCCCATATCAGCTGGACGCTCCGGGGGTGGAGTCGCCACTCTCCCGGAGGTGTCGGCTGACGAGAGAGCTCGTCGGCTGTCTGGTTCAGCGCACCTGGGATGTGAATGGCCCGAAGCGACCTCAGACGCTTCTGACTCCACAGGAGGAGATGGCGGGCGAGCCGGAGCATGCAACGGGAGCGTAGACCACCCTGACGGTTGATGTACGCAACGGCCGCAGTGCTGTCCGTACGGACCAGAACGTGTTTTCCCTGTAGCGGCTTTTTGAAGCGGCCCAGGGCGAGACGTACTGCCAGAAGCTCTAGGCAATTGATATGCCAACGCAGTTGGGGCCCCGTCCACAGACCCGCAACTGAGTGCCCGTTGTACGTGGCCCCCCAACTCGTGGAAGAGGCATCCGTGAAGACCACAGCATGCCTGGACACCTGTTCTAGGGACACTCCGGCCCGTAGAAAGACAGGGTCCGCCCACGGATTGAAGGTTTGGCGACAGTAAGGAGTAACTGAGACCCGGTACTGGCCGCGCTGCCACGCCCATCTCGGGACTCGGTCGTGAAGCCAGCATTGAAGCGGTCTCATATGAAGCAATCCGAGCGGTGTTACCGCGGCTGCAGATGCCATATGCCCCAGGAGCCTCTGAAAGAATTTCAGTGGGACCGCTGTCCTGCCTTTGAACGTATTCAAGCAGTTCAACACTGACCGGACTCGCTCCTCTGTGAGGCGCGCAGTCCGGTTGACCGAGTCCAGCTCCATCCCGAGATAAGAGATCCTCTGTGTGGGACAGAGTTTGCTCTTCTCTCGGTTGACCCGAAGGCCCAACAGGCTGAGGTGACGTAGCACCAGGTCCCTGTGTTCGCACAACTGCTCCCGGGACTGGGCCAGTATGAGCCAGTCGTCGAGATAGTTGAGAATACGAACGCCGCGTTCTCTGAGCGGAACAATGGCTGCCTCTGCGACTTTCGTGAAGACGCGAGGCGACAGGGACAGCCCGAAGGGCAGGACTTTGTACTGAAATGCCCTCCCCTCGAACGCAAAGCGAAGGAACGGTCTGTGTCGAGGGAGAATGGAGACATGAAAGTACGCGTCCTTCAGGTCGATCGCTGCGAACCAATCCTGGGGACGGATGCATTCGAAAATGCGTTTCTGCGTTAGCATTCTGAACGGGAGCTTGTGCAGGGCCCGATTCAGGACACGCAGGTCCAGGATTGGTCTTAACCCACCCCCTTTCTTGGGCACAATGAAGTAGGGGCTGTAAAACCCCGCCCTCATATCGGCCGGAGGAACCGGCTCGACCGCGTCCTTCGCCAGCAGAACATCAATCTCGGACCGCAAGACATGGGCATCGCAACTCCGCACTGAGGTGAAGAGGATGCCAGTGAACTTGGGAGGCCGGCGGGCGAATTGAATCGCATAGCCGAGTCTGACGGTACGGATGAGCCAGCGAGACGGCCTGGGGAGACCTAACCAGGCCCCCAGAGACCGAACAAGCGGGACCAACGGCACCACAGACGTGCCCGGGGTGAGGCAGCGAGATGGAGTACCCAGGACCGACTCGGGAGGCCCGGAGGCGGCCCGGAGTGTTGCTTGAGTACTCCAGGGTGGGGCAGAGTGTGGGTGAGAAGGCCCGGGGGCGTTCTCGGTGCCCACACTGCTGCCCCCTGGCGAGGGGGAGAGGGGAGGAAAGGAGTGGCAAGGCCCGGGGGCGTCGCGCACTGCCAACCTGACCCTCTTGGGGCCCAGGGAGGGAGGAAACTGCTCTTTTATTGAGAATGTGGGCACCGCTGGACTCCGGAGAGCCAGCGGCAGGATGTTGATACCAGTGTGATGGACATTCTCCCCCCGGTCCTCCTCCGGGGGGAGGAGGGGTGCGGACACCACCTCCCCGAGAACAGCTCCTCTTCTCCCTGGGCTGCCCGTCTCAGGGCCGCTTACCCTTGCGCTTGCCTGCAGAGACAGCGGGGCCCTGGACGGGTTGGGCGGCCCCCTTGCGCCTGGCGCCCTGCTTTGCCGGTGGAGGCTGCTGCTTTGGCTTGGCAGGGGCGGAGGCGGCGACGAGCAGGCGGGGGCGCTGCGGCCGGCGACTGGGTGGAAGCAGCAGCAGGTCGCCGGGGCAGGATATTTTTAATCGCCTCCGTCTGCTTCTGGGCAACCGAGAACTGCTGGGCGAAGTTCTCGATCGCGTCGCCGAAGAGGCCGGCCTGACAGACAGGGGCGTTGAGGAACCGCACTTTGTCGGTCTCACGCATATCTGCCAGGTTCAGCCACAGGTGGCGTTCCTGGACTACAAGTGTGGACATCGCCCGACCCAGGGAGCGTGCGGTGACTTTCGTCGCCCTGAGGGCGAGGTCCGTCGCGGTACGCAGTTCCTGCATAACCCCTGGGTCGGAACTACCCTCGTGCAATTCCATGAGCGCTTTGGCCTGGTAGACCTGCAGGAGCGCCATGGCATGCAGAGATGACGCGGCTTCTCCACAGGCCGTGTAAGCCTTGCCGGTTAGCCCGGACGAGAACTTACATGCCCGGGAGGGGAGACGCGGATTTCCCCGCCAGTCGGTAGCGGTCTTAGGACACAGTTGCATCGCAACCGACCGCTCCACTGGGGGGATCTCCACGTAACCCTTCGCCGCGCCACTGTCGAGGGTAGTGAGGACGGAGGAGTCAGTCGATCGGTTTCTAGCGCTATAGGGCGCTGTCCACGACTTCGTGAGCTCCTGATGCACTTCCGGGAAGAAAGGCACTGGGGCGGGGCGCTGAGAACCAGCACGGGCCGTCCCGAGATACCAATCGTCCAGCCGTGAGGGTTCGGGACGCGGTGGAGGGTTCCACTCGAGCCCGACACTCGCGGCGGCCCGGGAAAGCATAGCCGTGAGCTCTGGATCGGACTCGGGCAACGCTACCACACCCGAAGGGGGCAGCGCAGCCGAATCTTCATCTCCAGAGTCCATTAGCTCGTCCCCCGATGCGGCGATCGAAACCATATCCTCAACCGGAGCCCCGAAAGTAACAGCTGGCCCCCCGCGGGAAGGACCAGCATGCTCTTCCGGAAGCTCAACCGGCGCAGCGGAGGGGCCCGAGGAGCCTGTTGGCCCGGCGGGAGTGCCCTCACAGTAACCCTCAGGTCCCCACCAAAGGCATCAGCCAAAGTAGCAGCCCTCTGCTTCGGGGCAGGAGGGCCACTAGATCGGGGGATGCGCAATGGGACTCCACCTCTTTCAAGGTAGTCGAGCCTGGACCGTAATACTGCGATGGTCATATTCCCGCAATGGGAACATGAGTCATCCACGAAAGCCGTCTCAGCGTGCTGAACGCCCAAACACGTGGGACAGCGATCGTGTCCGTCAGCTGGGGACAGGTAACGACGGCATCCAGAAACACACGGTTTGAATGACATCTTGAAAAAGACGCAGGGTCAAACCGTGTCGCTCTTTTAGAGGAAAATGCTCTGATCAGTGCCGAGGCACGCAGGGGAAATGGCCGTGGCTCGCAGCGGTTCAGGGGTGCAAGCCCGCTGAGAGCACTCAAAATACCCAGAGCTGTAAAAACAGCTGTTTTGTCTATTCACGACCACCGCTGCAGGCACCGTCACACCGACACTGGCAGAGCTCCAACTCTCTTTGTCGCAGGAAAACACTCTTCGTAGGAACAAACACATGAATGTTCGGCTCCGAAGTTGAAAGCGATATGCGGTACTTCCACTTCCGTATTTATACCCGCGCTGCGGGGCGGAGCGTGGGACGCGTCTACCGCATGCCAATCCTCATTGGCTCGTTTTTAAACACTCGAAGTAGATTGGTCTCTGAAAATAGATCCCAATTCGTCGGTCAGTTCCGACGTACGTCGAACGTGACCGACTGAAAGGGAACTGAAGAGTTTGTAGGACCTGGAGGATTTTTCTGAAGAACATCGGTCAGTTACTTTCATTTTGTTAAAATTATTCACATTTTGACAGATTCTGCAAGCGGTTCACATACTTTTTCTTGCAACTGTACTTTTTGTGCACAAAAACAAATGACTTTAACAATTTTGTTCTAGCCTGTGCCAGTCTCCTACACAGTTTACGTTGTAAATAGTGCAGCGCTCTCAAGATCTACGTGAGTACCACGACGCATATGCGGGACACAACGAAAACAGCATAGGAGACTGGCACAGGCCAGAATGAAATTGTTGAATAAAGTCATTATTTTGTTGTTTTTGCACACAAAAAGTATTCTTGTCACTTCATTAAATTAAGGTTGAACCACTGGAGTCACATGGACTATTTTAACGATGTTTTTACTATCTTTCTGGGTCTTGAAAGTGATCATTATATTGCTGTCTAGGGAGGGGCCTGAGAGCTCTCGGATTTCATCATAAATAGATTTTTTTTTTTCATCCGAAGATGAACGAAGGTCTTACAGGTTTGGAAGGACATGAGGGTAATTAATGACAGAATTTTCATTTTTGAGTGAACTAACCCTTTAAGACCTTTGAGTGTTTGATTTGGTAACAAAATTGTGTTTATGTACTGTAACGTTTCTTTGGAATGTGAGCAACACAAAATCATGTCAATAAATAAAAAGTAAAATAAAATAATATCAATATTGGTGTATATTCTGGCAGAACTATGTTTATGTAATTTTGTATTATTTCTTTCATTTTTATTTTTAAAACTAATTTAAAGGGGTCATGATATGGATTGATTTATTTTAATATGTACCTTTAGGTTCACTAATGACTAATTCATTTTTTTTGCACAAATAAACAAATATGTATGTGGAAATTATTATTTTCAACTCTCATTTTTACCCTATGTCTGAAATGATCAGATTTTAAGGGGCGGCTCCTTTAAGGCTTTTCAGTAAATGGCAACTGTTATGATTGGCTAACATCATTGCATAGGAAACGGTATCAACGACCAAAAGTTTCTTTGTGAACTCTCTATTACACTGTGCCTCGTTTACAAAACAATCTGCAGTCAAATTCTTCAAACATATAATCCCCTGACTCTGATCCATTAAAAATTAACTATCTATTTGTTCCTGGTATTCTTGAAGTCTCCACAGAAATTAGCAAATGAGCTGTTTAAACAGGATGCTTCAAAGCGAACATTACTGTCCTCTTGTCTGCAGACTGAAGCACGTGAAGTACATCAGAATGTGAGCTTGCATCTGTGTACTGTATCCAGTGTAGACCGCGTCAGTGATTATAATGGGCTCTATTTGCTTTTGACGCAATGCTCGCATCCGGTGTAGGCAGCCATTAAGCGACTGCCAGCGCGTGGGACCTTTGGTCTGATGATGTAAATCTATTCGTCAATGTCTTGCTCTGGAGGCAGGCATATGCAAATGTATTTGCCTGTGTGACAACACAAAAACCACAATATCCAAACGAGCCATTTTTGGAGCTTGATTAAATAAATGCTTTGTTTATAATGAAGAGGACATTTTAAGCTATGAAACGTGCAGGATGTTTTAATGGTGTAAAGACCTGTTGTATGTCAAAAGATCAAGGCAAATTTGATGTTATGACCCCTTTAAATGTTAACAACTACTGATTCACATTCCAGCAAAGGCACTAGCAAATTCACAGTATTGCAGTGCATCGTAGAAATGTTAAGAAAAATTCTGTTCACTTAAACTAATGCTATACATTCATCACTTTCAAATTACCTCCATTCTGATTCAGAATCTTACTCATATTACTATTTCTACCAATCATGCAACAATTTTGCAAAGCATTTTTAACTGACGTTTTTTTTTCTGTAATGACACACTTCATTACAGCCCACAAATTAACAGAACCAAATGAGGTGGAGCTTAACAAAGGGTCAACATACTGACATGGACATCAGAGGAACGGGGCATCTGGGGACAATGCCATCTACCCATCATTCACATTCAAACAGAGCCTCCATTTAGCCAGCATTATTACAAATACATACTATCAACTCCACAGAGACACTGCCTAGAGGAAGAATGTTCAATCTCAAATTAGACAATCTGAGGCTTTGTGAGGCTCTGCAAAAATATGGAATGTATAATATAAGTATATATTGGGTGTAATACGATCACAAATTTTGAATTTGCACCATGGGAAGGGTTTAAACCCTACTGCAAGTACGTCTTCGTCTTCTCTCCAGTCTCTTTGCCTAAGCACCATATATTAAGGGGACTAGCTCATTAGATCTGAAGCTGTTCAAAGGCTAAAATTAGCACTGGACTAATCATAGTGTAGTTGAGGTAATGCAAGAGCCTGAAACTGCCTTTTCAACCATTTCATTTACCATATTTCAAAACCCAATCAGCACAAGTCAGAGGTCACTTATTAAATCTATTAATGATGAGGGCAATTAATTCCTAACGAGCTGGATAATAGTTCTAATGGTTGGAGAACGAGGCCCAATAATGCCAGAGCACTTTCACTGAGAAAGTTATAAAAGCACATTCTTTTGAGTGGTATGACGAACATCCTGATTAAGAGTAGATGGCATATTAAATGAAAACGAGGCTGGCCATTCAGTGGACATTTCACCAGTGATCTGTACTTTGTCAGAAAAAAATTAGCAAAATGTGCTGTTGTACCTTTACAGCATGTCAACACATCAATGACAACTTTGTAACTTATCTACCCCTAGAAGGTACATATTACTAATTTACGGCCGTTTCACACTGCAAGCTTCATGCTTCATGTCAGCGTAACTTTATCGTCACTGCAGTTACAGACACGCGCGTGTATTCACACTGGAAGCGTTTGTACAGCGTCACAGCAGAAGCACCAAAGCTGCAGAAGCACCAAAGCTACACAAGTGAGCATTTCTTTACAAAGACAACTAGCCTATAGATTTGTTTTTATAAGCTGGTCATTTATAAACTTGATAGTCTTAAAAATTTGTTAACATGGGGTGTGTACAACATTCACATGTAAATGGTAAACAACAAACACAACCAAGAAAACAGCTCCGATCATGTCATTTCAGTAAGCTACAAACCAGCTTCAAGTTTCAGCAATTCCTTTGCAGAAATATGACCATATTTGCCTTCTCTGGCAAAATACACAAGGCGACAATTATTTTAGAATGCATCGCCTTATTATTTCCATTCCGACGAGTCATGCTTCTCACGACACACCGCAGCCACAATAGTGCTTTATGACAGATGTATCGCTTTTATTTTCTTTTTTCTTTTTTATTCAAAATGTTAGTTCCATAGTATCCACCATGTTAGTTTGCGTCGCAATTCAGAGAATCGGATCTGTCGGATTTACATCACGTAAATTAATCTACGTCTCACAAAATACATGAAAGTAAGTGATCGGTAAACTGGGAGAAGAATAGAGTAAACTATATAACTATACAATGTGTATCTAATTTTAATAAAACACAGTCAATTATAATTGAAAGGATTATTATTGCCGCTTCCATAGACATCAGTGTGTATTTAACAAACTATCAATGTATTTTTTGCTCATACTTATATGCACTTAAATGTCTGAAACCTAAAATTAACATTATTTGGTTGAAAACACTGAATGGTTGTGATAGTCGCGTCTATCTCTGGCTTGTGCCAACCAAAGCGCGAAATTGCATTTTTGAATTTAGCAGTTGATCACGTGATGCACTGACTATTTCAATCGACAGCTTAAAGGTGCAGTATGTAGGACTGACCTAGTGGTTGAAATGGGTACTGCAGTCCGAATTCAAAATATTGGAGAACGTTGTTTCCCCCGCCCCCACCTCTCAGACTCGATGCTCACACGGGTTGCCAGCTTGAGGACAAGCAACAGGAGTGAGCCAATTGACAATGGAAGCCACACTGTAAGTTGATAAGTTGATTTATCCGCATTTTAATATGCTCTCGTTCATAGAGATTTTTGATGGATGCTGAAGCTTTTTAGGTCAGGTAGAATCTGCAAACTCTGACCCAGTTTGTTCGCTGGCTTCTATGGCAGCAATACGTAGTGTTTTCTGCCAACTGACAACCTGTGGTGTAGAAATACTATTGGGTAAAATGGCAACGTGCGGTATCGCACAGACATTGCGACACGGAACGCACATTTCAAAGTAGAATAACTGGCTGTAGCACTGTTTTTCTGAGAAACAAGTAAGTGAATTTAGCATGTTTCCTACATATATGCAAGCATATTATGGTATTTTTATGCTTTAGTAAAGTGAAAAACGTACATACAGCACCTTTAAGTGACACCGCAATCTGCGTTCTGGTGTCTGTCCGGTAGGTTTCGGTACCCAACCCTACTGTGTATTACATAATAAATATATTATGTATAGTTTACTTTAGTTTTTTATAATACACCATACTTTCACCCAAACTGAATAATTAAAAATAAGTTTAAATGGGTAAATCTTCTAAACATAAAAATCTTCTAAAAATATACCCAGTAGACCAACCTGTCTGGCACCAACAACCATGCCACATTCAAAGTCACTTAAATAACCTTTTTTCCCTATTCTGATGCTCAGTTTAAAGTATTTTCCATGTATACATGCCTAAATGCACTGAGTTGCTGCCATGTAATTGGTTGATTAGATATTTGCATTAACAGGTTGTACAGGTGTAACTAATAAAGTGGCAGATGAGTGTATATAGTTATTATATATAATGGAAATATAATTATAAAAGTTATATAATATATATACACTCACCTAAAGGATTATTAGGAACACCTGTTCAATTTCTCATTAATGCAATTATCTAATCAACCAATCACATGGCTGTTGCTTCAATGCATTTAGGGGTGTGGTCCTGGTCAAGACGATCTCCTGAACTCTAAACTGAATGTCAGAATGGGAAAGAAAGGTGATTTAAGCAATTTTGAGCGTGGCATGGTTGTTGGTGCCAGACGGGCCGGTCTGAGTATTTCACAATCTGCTCAGTTACTGAGATTTTCACGCACAACCATTTCTAGAGTTTACAAAGAATGGTGTGAAAAGGGAAAAACATCCAGTATGCGGCAGTCCTGTGGGCGAAAATGCCTTGTTGATGCTAGAGGTCAGAGGAGAATGGGCCGACTGATTCAAGCTGATAGAAGAGCAACTTTGACTGAAATAACCACTCGTTACAACCGAGGTATGCAGCAAAGCTTTTGTGAAGCCACAACACGCACAACCTTGAGGCGGATGGGCTACAACAGCAGAAGACCCCACCGGGTACCACTCATCTCCACTACAAATAGGAAAAAGAGGCTACAATTTGCACGAGGTCACCAAAATTCGACAGTTGAAGACTGGAAAAATGTTGCCTGGTCTGATGAGTCTCGATTTCTGTTGAGACATTCAGATGGTAGAGTCAGAATTTGGCATAAACAGAATGAGAACATGGATCCATCATGCCTTGTTACCACTGTGCAGGCTGGTGGTGGTGGTGTAATGGTGTGGGGGATGTTTTCTTGGCACACTTTAGGCCCCTTAGTGCCAATTGGGCATCGTTTAAATGCCACGGCCTATCTGAGCATTGTTTCTGACCATGTCCATCCCTTTATGACCACCATGTACCCATCCTCTGATGGCTACTTCCAGCAGGATAATGCACCATGTCACAAAGCTCGAATCATTTCAAATTGGTTTCTTGAACATGACAATGAGTTCACTGTACTAAAATGGCCCCCACAGTCACCAGATCTCAACCCAATAGAGTCTCTTTGGGATGTGGTGGAACGGGAGCTTTGTGCCCTGGATGTGCATCCCACAAATCTCCATCAACTGCAAGATGCTATCCTATCAATATGGGCCAACATTTCTAAAGAATGCTTTCAGCACCTTGTTGAATCAATGCCACGTAGAATTAAGGCAGTTCTGAAGGCGAAAGGGGGTCAAACACAGTATTAGTATGGTGTTCCTAATAATCCTTTAGGTGAGTGTATATATATATATATATATACACTCACCTAAAGGATTATTAGGAACACCTGTTCAATTTCTTATTAATGCAATTATCTAATCAACCAATCACATGGCAGTTGCTTCAATGCATTTAGGGGTGTGGTCCTGGTCAAGACAATCTCCTGAACTCCAAACTGAATGTCAGAATGGGAAAGAAAGGTGATTTAAGCAATTTTGAGCGTGGCATGGTTGTTGGTGCCAGACGGGCCGGTCTGAGTATTTCACAATCTGCTCAGTTACTGGGATTTTCACGCACAACCATTTCTAGAGTTTACAAAGAATGGTGTGAAAAGGGAAAAACATCCAGTATGCGGCAGTCCTGTGGGCGAAAATGCCTTGTTGATGCTAGAGGTCAGAGGAGAATGGTCCGACTGTTTCAAGCTGATAGAAGAGCAACTTTGACTGAAATAACCACTCGTTACAACCGAGGTATGCAGCAAAGCATTTGTGAAGCCACAACACGCACAACCTTGAGGCGGATGGGCTACAACAGCAGAAGACCCCACCGGGTACCACTCATCTCCACTACAAATAGGAAAAAGAGGCTACAATTTGCACGAGGTCACCAAAATTCGACAGTTGAAGACTGGAAAAATGTTGCCTGGTCTGATGAGTCTCGATTTCTGTTGAGACATTCAGATGGTAGAGTCAGAATTTGGCATAAACAGAATGAGAACATGGATCCATCATGCCTTGTTACCACTGTGCAGGCTGGTGGTGGTGGTGTAATGGTGTGGGGGATGTTTTCTTGGCACACTTTAGGCCCCTTAGTGCCAATTGGGCATCGTTTAAATGCCACGGCCTATCTGAGCATTGTTTCTGACCATGTCCATCCCTTTATGACCACCATGTACCCATCCTCTGATGGCTACTTCCAGCAGGATAATGCACCATGTCACAAAGCTCGAATCATTTCAAATTGGTTTCTTGAACATGACAATGAGTTCACTGTACTAAAATGGCCCCCACAGTCACCAGATCTCAACCCAATAGAGTCTCTTTGGGATGTGGTGGAACGGGAGCTTTGTGCCCTGGATGTGCATCCCACAAATCTCCATCAACTGCAAGATGCTATCCTATCAATATGGGCCAACATTTCTAAAGAATGCTTTCAGCACCTTGTTGAATCAATGCCACGTAGAATTAAGGCAGTTCTGAAGGCGAAAGGGGGTCAAACACAGTATTAGTATGGTGTTCCTAATAATCCTTTAGGTGAGTGTATATATATATATATATATACACTCACCTAAAGGATTATTAGGAACACCTGTTCAATTTCTTATTAATGCAATTATCTAATCAACCAATCACATGGCAGTTGCTTCAATGCATTTAGGGGTGTGGTCCTGGTCAAGACAATCTCCTGAACTCCAAACTGAATGTCAGAATGGGAAAGAAAGGTGATTTAAGCAATTTTGAGCGTGGCATGGTTGTTGGTGCCAGACGGGCCGGTCTGAGTATTTCACAATCTGCTCAGTTACTGGGATTTTCACGCACAACCATTTCTAGAGTTTACAAAGAATGGTGTGAAAAGGGAAAAACATCCAGTATGCGGCAGTCCTGTGGGCGAAAATGCCTTGTTGATGCTAGAGGTCAGAGGAGAATGGTCCGACTGTTTCAAGCTGATAGAAGAGCAACTTTGACTGAAATAACCACTCGTTACAACCGAGGTATGCAGCAAAGCATTTGTGAAGCCACAACACGCACAACCTTGAGGCGGATGGGCTACAACAGCAGAAGACCCCACCGGGTACCACTCATCTCCACTACAAATAGGAAAAAGAGGCTACAATTTGCACGAGCTCACCAAAATTGGACAGTTGAAGACTGGAAAAATGTTGCCTGGTCTGATGAGTCTCGATTTCTGTTGAGACATTCAGATGGTAGAGTCAGAATTTGGCGTAAACAGAATGAGAACATGGATCCATCATGCCTTGTTACCACTGTGCAGGCTGGTGGTGGTGGTGTAATGGTGTGGGGGATGTTTTCTTGGCACACTTTAGGTCCCTTAGTGCCAATTGGGCATCGTTTAAGTGCCACGGCCTACCTGAGCATTGTTTCTGACCATGTCCATCCCTTTATGACCACCATGTACCCATCCTCTGATGGCTACTTCCAGCAGGATAATGCACCATGTCACAAAGCTTGAATCATTTCAAATTGGTTTCTTGAACATGACAATGAGTTCACTGTACTAAAATGGCCCCCACAGTCACCAGATCTCAACCCAATAGAGCATCTTTGGGATGTGGTGGAACGGGAGCTTCGTGCCCTGGATGTGCATCCCACAAATCTCTATCAACTGCAAGATGCTATCCTATCAATATGGGCCAACATTTCTAAAGAATGCTTTCAGCACCTTGTTGAATCAATGCCACGTAGAATTAAGGCAGTTCTGAAGGCGAAAGGGGGTCAAACACAGTATTAGTATGGTGTTCCTAATAATCCTTTAGGTGAGTGTATATATATATATATAAAATATGTAAATATATAATATATAATATATAAAATAAATATATGGCAAATAAAAAAAAATGCATTGTGTGTGTCACGTTTTGTAGCGTGCGGTCTACTTGTAATATTGATCTTTGCAGGTAGCAAAAAGAGTCTGAAGGATAAATGAGGTGAGCCAATCTACCAAAGCCGCCCGAGAGAGCAAACAGCCTACAAGGATTTCACAAATCAATACAGACAACCTGAGCTGAGGATATAAACATGCGCACCATCACAGTCTGTATCTATTTGTCATCCCGCCCGGTCCTGCTTATGTTTATGAGTCACAATAATGCGTAATCTTGTATTCACTCGCTCTAATAGGTACAGAGGACAAAAGCCCCATTACACCCAAATCAGGAGTGGGAGAGAACGAGCTTTAGTCAGTTACACGAGTCAAATGAATTGCCTCCAGTCGCCATCCAGTGAAGCACAGGCATTCAGGGCGTTAATAACATCAACGGTGATAATAACATCAACGGTGATATGAGCACGCTTACTCAACGCTTCAGCCCGGTAGATGACTTCAGTACTAACGGAAACCAGGAGGAGGAAAAAAAAGAGAGGTGGATGAATGTTAATCAACATAGAGAGAGAAAGAGTGTGTGTAATTGGGCTAAACCGAATTGCGGTGTCACCAATTAGCTGGAGGAGTGGGTGAAAGGCTTAAGCGGTCTTTAATTGTTACTGTTTTTCTTGCTCATTTATTGGAGCTCTAAGAGAGCAGAGACAGCAAAAAAGAAATAACTCTTCAAAGAAAACATATTCAAAAGGCCTTTTCAAAGCTAATGAGGGACTACAGCGAAACACCTCTGTTCAAAAGTACAGACTTTGCTCAAAGTACACACCAGTTACTGTATGTCTAAAAGGGTTTCTTCTCAACATACATACACTATGTTTTGTTATTTTATTCCCATTGTACCATTTATTTTAATTGGCTTTAAAATATGAATACTTTTTCTACCTAATCTTTGTAACGTTCTCTTTGTTTAGAAAGACAAATATTTGAATGGATTAAAATACATTTAAAAAAAAAAACCTCTGGGATGAGCATGACAGACAGCGGAGTTTACAGTGTGATTAAAAAGCTCATCAACTTTATCAAAGCTAGATGAAACAGAAAAGAGATAAATATCCATCTACTTGCTTGAGGCTTGCAGCCTACAGTCTCTCAGGAGGGTGTTCTGAAATTTTAGCAAGATTCTGAGAAATGCACTTCTAATTAAGATTATGTTAAGAGCTGGAGGTAATATGCTAATTAAATGCATGAATGATGGAGAAAAAAAAAAATATTTTACTGGCTAACTTTAATATAACAATTTTATTCTTCCATCAAGTTTTTGACAATATACTATATTACCTTTTATTAATGGTAGGGTAGGCAATTTGTTTTATAAACACTTTTTGTTATACTGGTTGAAACTCTCTTCACATCCTGATAGCAATCAATAATAGAAGTGGTCTAAATATTAAAATATATATCTTCTGTGGAAGTCACAGGACCAAAAAATGTATAGAGCGCTGGTGGCGTGTGATGTCTGCGTGAGCAGGGTGCGTGGAGGTATGGAAATACATATGTTGACAGGTAGGTAGGGCCTCGTATCATTGCAGAGAGGCCGATATGTTGACAAGCATGTTTTCAAAATCTCTGCAAACATATGATATTTTTGTGCTTTAGTACAGCCAAAAAATGACATACAGGACCTTTAAACAGCTGCTGGGATGACGTAATTTAGCATCGGAAGTTAGCATCACCATGGATCCCTCAACATAAATCCGTTAGGATTATTACATTAGGTTTGGTAGAAAATAACCCCTGTGACCAGCAAAAGTGCATGATTCTACCACATTTTGTTCATCAAAATAATCTTCATAAATCAAGACTTAATAATAATCTTCAACTTCAAATAAAATCAATTATGAATTTTGAAGCCAAAATAGTAAGAAACTAAAAAGCCAAATAAATAAATAAACACGAGTGGGGCTTTACTGATGTATTTTACTGCGCAGAATAAAATGTGAAAACATCTTGTGTTACCCACAAACCTTATTTCAAGCATTTAACCAAAAACCCAGTTATAAAACCAATTCTGACTTCCAACTTCCAAAAGTTGTTTGCTGTAACACAAATATGGCGGCACCCAATGAGATAAACAAAGTTTATGATAAACATTCAGTTTTAAGCAAATTAAATGCATCAATCAGTCAAATTTGCATTACTTGATGCTACATCAAATTATAATTGTCTGTATAAAACAGACTTGTTTAGGCAAATGTTTGCAGATACAGAGTGCAAAACACTGTAAACTATAATTTATTAACTTGCAGAACATCCTTTTAATCCTCTAAAATGTGATAGCTGGGACAACTCTCTGATGACAAACAACTGCTCAGCGAGCAATGAAACACCTTTATAGATAAAGAGCAAAGACATCAAGTAGGAATATCCCACATCCGACTTTGAAAGAAACAAATTGTGAATGCAGAATGAAGTTGATATGAAATATAATTGGCTTTAATCTCTGTAAGTAGTTTACCAGGCCCACTTGTGTTCCGCTAGAGAAGTGTTTGTTTACCTCTTTAGCGTGTCTGGTGCATGGTGGTATATCCATCATCCTGACAGCCAATCAGGTTAGGGAGTCAGAGTTACACGGTTACTGTGACATCCAGACATAGAAAATGCTTCAGAAGCAAAAAAACTGAAGGGAATGTGTGCTTACTTTTGTAGCAGTACTAGAGGCTATGAATATTCAGTTCAATCAATGCAGAGGTAAAAAATTTTAAAATAAAAATATTACACAATTTTGCTCTTTACTTGACACTAGACTGAACATAAGTGATCTTCCTTATCTTAAAGGGATAGTTCACCCAAAAATGAAAATGATCCCATACTCATCCTCGAGCCATCGTAGGTGTATATGACATTCTTCTTTCAGACGAATGCAATCTGAGATATATTAAAAAATGTCCCGACTAATCCAAGCTTTATATTGGCAGTGAATGGCAGCCCAAAATTTGACGTCACACTTTGCGCGAGTTACGCTTTCTTCGTAAGTTGAATACAGAAGGTGGTGCCAGAAGCTAGATATTTTACTTTATAACATGAATATGGATATTTTGCTTACACAAACCCATCGATTCGCTTCAGAAGGACTTTATTAACCTCCCGGAGCCATGTGGATTACTTTTATAATGGATGGAATGCTTGGAAGAGCCAGGATATTTTTTTTATATAACTCCGATTTGTATTCGTCTGAAAGGAGAATGTAATATACATCTATTTTCATTTTTGGGTGAACTATCCCTTTAACTCTCTGAAGTTGGCAAAGGCGCCGGCGCCTTCACCTCATTTTTTTTCTTATCAGTGCGAAAGAGACTCAAAATTCTCTGTCGATTTTGGTCATATAGGCAAGTGTTATACATCATTATAATCTGTTAAGCTTCTACTTTTATTTGTGTACACTCACAATAAAAACAAAATGTTGTGCTTTTTGCAAAATAAAGAAAACAAACATGATGCGCGATCTGCAGCCTCTCTGTCAATGAAGTCTTTTCTGAAATTCTTTAGAAATTGAACAGTAACTTATTGAATACTTATCACACAAACATGAGACATGTATCTAAAGAAATGTTGAAATGTCAGGTTTTAAATAATTCAAATATTCTGTGTTTATGTAATCTGTTTAAAAAGAGATGTCAGTCGTTTGCGAGCCTCTTCATTAGTGTTAATGTGGCCACACTCGCGGAGCATGCGTTCTTTTGAAAGTCAAATACTGATAAATATCTGCGAACAGAGGCAACGCCCACATCAACTCAAATAAACACATCAAGATTAGTGCATGTACTTTACATCGTTTTGAGATGCGGTGAGGAATAATCCTGGAATAATTTACCTCAGAAGAAAAGCTGTTTTTTCCCAAGAGGAACTGATCCAGCTGAGGATTGTGAGGTAAGTTTATTCTGTTAGTGTCTGTGAATATTAAACTGCAAACTGCACTGTTTAAATATGAATCCTGCTGCAACATAAAATGTCATAGACGTAAGACTGTTTAGACAAGATTTCTTGGGCCTGTTTTGGATAGATTAAGTGTTTACTGTAAAATAGCCTAGCATCATATCAATAAAGCTTTTGTTCACACATTTCTGCTCAGATGCTATAAATATAGTACCAGTCAAGCGTTTTGTGTTCAATAGGCTACATGTTGTAGCCATTAAAACGTATTTTGTCAGAAAAAATCTATTTAAAATAATGGTTTTCTATTTTAATATACTGTAAAATATCATTTATTTCTGTGATGCAAAGCTGAATTTTCATCAGCCATTACTTAATTTATTCATCAAGGAATCCTGAAAAAAGTATCACAGGTTATAAAAAATATTAAGAAGGACAGCAGTTTCCAAAATTGATAATAAATCAGCATATTAGAATGATTTCTGAAGGATCATGTGACACTGAAGACTGGAGTAATGGCTGCTGAAAATTCAGTTTTACATCACCAACATAAATGAGATTTTAAAGTATATTAAAATAGAAAACCATTAATTTAAATTGTAATGTTTTTTCTGTATTTTTGATCCAATAAATACAGGCTTGATGACCATGAGACTTCTTTCAAAAATATAAAAAATAGTAATGTGTCCAATCGTTTGACCAGTAACGCAAACGCAAAAAGTGCCTTAAATACTACGTTTCAGGCATTGCTCAGAGTAGCCTAAGCTAGAATAGGGAGGGTGTAGAGAAAGATAGAGGAAAAAAAGAAAAAAAAATATGTTTTTTTTATGATGAGATTAAGTGCTCGCGGAAGAGATGGATTTTTAGCTGTTTTTTGAATGATGTTAGTGATTCTGCCATCTGGATGGAGGTGGGAAGATCGTTCCACCAGCCAGGAACAGTGAATGAAAAAGTTCTGGAGAGGGATTTCATGCCTCTCTGGGATGGTAACACCAGCCGCCGCTCTTTAGCTGAGAGGAGGCTTCTGGTAGGGGTGTAGACTCGTAGGATCGAGTCGAAGTATGCGGGTGCTGAGCTTGTGGTGGATCCATAAGCAAGCGTCAAAGCCTTGAACTTAATGCGAGTGGTAGCCAGTGCAGAGAGATGAAGAGAGGTGTGACATGGGCCCTTTTGGGCTCTTTGAAGACACGACGTGCCGCTGCGTTCTGAATCATTTGAAGTGTTTTGATTACACACGATGGAAGTCCAGCCAGAAGCGCATTGCAGTAGTCAAGCCTAGAAATGACCAGGGCTTGGACAAGAAGCTGTGTTGCATGCTCTGTAAGCCACCATGGATCCATGATCCATGATGGCGGCGCGAGTACATCGCGAGGCTCGGGCTCTCTCCAGATTCTGCAATGTTGCGGTATATTTCTTGCTCATTTCGGGTCTGTTCATGCAGAACAGTTGTGCCTTTACATCGTACACCCGATTTGAGCTTTTGGATATTGGTTTGCGAATTTCCGACAGTTTTATGGACAACCTTCGACTCCTTCCTGAGATCACCAGAACACCCGATGCTATGCACTCTACCCGTCCAGGCGGAAGTGCTCGCAGGCGGCGTCGAGATCGTAAACAAAGGCGGGGGAAGCGCGGAGGACTAAGAGCTAAGCTAAAGCTAACACCACACCGGCTCTCTTTACCCAGCATTTTCCTTGCCAATGTACGGTCGCTGGTGAACAAAATGGAGGAGATTCGACTCAGTATCACACACAGCAAGAGACTTTTGAACTGTAACGTCTTAATATTCACGGAAACATGGTTAAACAGCGGAATACCGGACAACGCTATTGAGCTAGCGGGACGCCACACACTCCGGGCAGATAGAACATTAGATGGCTCCGGTAAGACCAGAGGTGGTGGATTGTGCATTTACATTAACAAAGCTTGGTGCACAAACTCTGCTATTGTTGGGAGACATTGTTCAGCTAACCTTGAGTTTCTCATGGTTAAATGTAGACCGTTTTATCTACCGCGGGAGTTCACTTCCACCATTATAACTGCAGCCTATATTCCCCCGGATGCTGATGCTAAGCTTGCTATGAAAGAACTTCACGCAGCCATCAGTAAACAACAGACTTTTCACCCAGAAGCTGCGTTTATTGTTGCTGGTGATTTTAATCATTCAAACTTAAAGTCAGTGCTACCGAAATTTCACCAGCATGTTTCCTGTCACACCAGAGGAAACAAAACTTTAGACCATGTTTAAACAAACATGGCTGGAGCTTACGTTGCGACACCCCTCCCCCACATGGGACAGTCAGATCACCTTTCTTTGTTCCTCACCCCCAAATATGCACCCCTCATCAACCGTGTGAAGCCATCAGTGAAGACCAGCAAGGTGTGGCCTGAGGGGGCAGATCTCATACTCCAGGAAAGGTTTCTACACACAGACTGGAGTATGTTTGCTTCCCAAGCCACCAGTGGCTCTCACACAGACATTGACTGCTACACCTCCTCTGTACTGGATTATATCAATACCACCACTGACAGTGTTACAACCCAGAAGCAGATCACCACATACCCTAATCAGAAGCCATGGATGAACAGGGAAGTACGACTCCTGTTGAAGACACGCAATGCTGCCTTCAGATCAGGAGATGCACAAGCCTACAGCACATCCAGAGCAAACCTGAAGAGGGGCATCAAAGAGGCCAAGCACTGCTACAAGCTAAAGATAGAGGGACACTTTTCCAGCTTTGACCCTCGACGCATGTGGCAGGGCATTCAGGCCATCAGTGACTACAAACCCACCCACTCCACCCCCGCAGACACTGACATCAACTTCCTGAACGAGCTAAATTACTTTTATGCTCGCTTTGAAAGAGACAACAGAGAAACTGCCACCAAGGCCAAACCCTCTGCTGACCACCCGCCAATCACACTCTCCTCCACAGACGTCTGCAATGCACTGGGTCGAATCAGCCCGCACAAGGCTGCTGGACCAGACAACATCCCTGGACGAGCACTCAGGGCATGTGCAGAACAGCTCGCTGGGGTTTTTACAGACATTTTCAAATTGTCTCTTGCCCAAGAAACCATACCAACATGCTTTAAATGCACTTCCATTGTGCCAGTACCAAAACACTCTAGCCCGAGGTGCCTTAACGACTACCCTCTGCACTGCACTCTGTGCTTACACATCTGGACAATAAGAACACGTATGCACGTATGCTGTTTGTTGACTTCAGCTCAGCATTCAACACTGTCATCCCAACCAAGTTAATAGCCAAACTTGGAGACCTGGGCATCAACACCTCAATGTGCAACTGGATATTGGACTTCCTGACCAACAGACCCCAGAATGTTCGATCAGGCTCCACCTACTCCACCTCCATCACACTCAATACTGGCGTACCACAGGGCTGTGTGCTAAGCCCATTTCTCTACTCTCTCTTCACCTCCGATTGCAAGCCTGTGTATGGATCTAATTCCATCATCAAGTTTGCGGACGACACTACGGTGATTGGACTCATCAGCAACAACGATGAGACCGCCTATAGGGAGGAGATCCAGCACCTGGCCACATGGTGCACTGAAAGTAATCTGCTCCTCAACACCACCAAAACAAAAGAACTCATCGTGGACTTCAGGAAAGAGGCAAGAGGCACACACGACACCATCCACATCAATGGAACGGCTGTTGAGCGTGTCTCCAGTTTCAAGTTCCTGGGGATCCACATCTCGGCGGACATGTCCTGGACAACCAACACCTCCAGCCTGGTCAAGAAGGCTCACCAGCGTCTTTTCTTCCTTAGGGAAACTGAGGAAGAATCAGTTATCCTCGGCTATACTGGTGAACTTCTATCGCTGCGCAATAGAAAGCATCCTGACCAACTGTGTTACAGTATGGTATGGGAGCTGCTCTGCTGCAGAGCGCAAGGCACTACAGCGGGTGGTGAAAACCGCCCAGCGCATCACAGGGACTCCACTACCTGCCATCGACCACATCCAGAGGAAACGCTGTCTGCATCGAGCTCGCAGCATCCTTAAGGACTCCTCTCACCCAGCCCACAAACTGTTTTCTCTCCTGCCCTCTGGTAGGCGTTTCAGGTGCCAGCAGACTAAAGAACAGTTTTTTTCCCAGAACTGTCTCCTTATTGAACTCTAACCCTTGTTGATCCCACTCCCCCTATATACTGATAACCCTCCTCTCCCCCTCACATCTGCCTTCACTTGTTATTTGCACTACTGGATGCTCATTTGCATTATCGACTGTTTATTACAGTAACACCTGTTCATATATGCATCTTGCACTACTTACCTAACTGGAATATGCTCATTTGCACTATCGACTGTTACTACAGTAACACCTGTTCATATATGCATCTTGCACTACTACCTAACTAGAATATGCTCATTTGCACTATATCGTCCATTGCTATACTGCCCATCTTAGCCTAACATATCATTATATACATCTATCTGTAAATTCTGCTTATAGTAATAGCCATCTGTATATATATTCAGTACATATCTACCCTGTAAATTCTGTTTATAGTAATATCCATCTGTATATATATTCAGTACATATCTACCCTGTAAATTCTGTTTATAGTAATATCCATCCGTATATTACATTCAGTATATATCTATCTATCTGTAAATTCTGTTTACAATAATAGCCATCTGTATATATATTCAGTACATATCTATCTGTAAATTCTGTTCAGTATATATCTATCTGCAAACTGTTTATAGCAACATCCATCTGTATATTATATTCAGTACATATCTATCTGTAAATTCTATTTATAGTAATAGCCATCTCTATATTTATTCAGTACATATTCATGTCCTGCACTTATGAAACCACTGTATATCCTGCACTTGCTGCTATTGCACTTCTGGTTAGACCCAAACTGCATTTCGTTGCCTCGTACCTGTACTTGTGTAATGACAATAAAGTTGAATCTAATCTAATCTAATCTAAGGAACGATCTGATCTTTCTGATGTTGTGCAGCGCAAACCTGCATGACCGAGCTGTCTTTGAAATGTAGTCTTTGAAGGACAGCTGGTCATCAAAGATTACTCCGAGATTTCTGACCGACTCTGAAGGGGTAATCAAAGATGAACCTAGCTCGATGGTAAAATTGTGTTGTAGAGTTGGGTTAGCAGGGAAGACGAGAAGCTCAGTCTTTGCCAGGTTGAGCTGCAGGTGATGTTGTTTCATCCATGACGAGATGTCTGCTAGACAGCGTGAGATTCGTGCAGCTACTGTGGGATCATCTGGTTGAAATGAGAGGTAGAGCTGTGTGTCATCAGCATAGCAGTGGTATGAGAAGCCATGTGCCTGTATGATGGGTCCCAGTGATGTAGTGTAAATGGAGAATAGGAGAGGTCCAAGCACTGAGCCCTGAGGAACCCCCGTGGTTAGTTGATGTGCTTTGGATACCTCCCCTCTCCAGGCAACCTTGAAAGACCTACCTGTGAGATAGGACTCAAACCAGTGGAGTGGAATCCCTGTATGTACATATAATTGTTAAGTTCTTTCCATCAATCAATTTCTTACTTTTAAGAAAAAGTTACATTTACATTTAAAAGATTTCATGTGGTTAACTTATACCCTACTTGTGGTCAGTCTGCACAAATACCTCCTGCTTAAATGCATTTTTGCTTTGCAGCCCCTTTAAATACAGTTTAAAAAAAGACCAAGTATTCGTCATTGGCAGGACGGCCAGAGCGAATTTGGACGCTCTCGCCGGCGGCGGTGTGAACGCACAGTAATAGTTAGAGTTATAGAGTTAATAATTAGAGTTAATCCCTGAAATAAAAAAAATATAAAAATGAAATAAATATATATATATACAATTGTATATACAATCATGTGTAAATACCCGCAGTAATTTTATTTATTTATACTTTAAAATTTTCTGGACACTTGGTCCAGTTCTATGGAAGGTAACATTCTACAAATTCATAAACAAAAAATCTGTCATCCAAGCCACTGACACAAAGTACAGAGGAAACTGACAGAGCTCCAAAACGCAATGATACTTCTGTTTCACATACAAACACTACTATTCATCCATGTACTTGAAATAACTTAAGTTTGCCAATGCAGCATTCTCTACTTATTTACCACAATAGAATATTTTTCACAGAGCTTGATGTCTGTTTTAGCATTGTAAAACAGTCGGGTATTTGACTGAACCTCGGCTTTGAAGGCACTTGGCTTGAACTCCAAATATACTCTTGACAGAGAACCAGAACTGTGAATCCACAGCCAGAAGATATGAGAGGAGGAGTGAGAAAAAGAGATATAAAAGGGGAGGGATATAAAGTATGCGCACCAATCTCCCTCAAATGCCATGATGAATTACATCAGATGTGTCCCTCGCCTGCAGAAGAATAAATGCACACCAAACAACAAAGCCCTACAGCCTCTAGCTTTAACTTTGATATCTATCAACACACTTCCATGCCCATAATTGCAAAACAACAAAAAAGTGTTCTCGCTATTCATACTGGATAATAAATTCAAGAATCTGTACAGCAAACATTGCATCCCTGTTGCCATGACCTCAACCTTTGCGAATGTCAGGGCACACACATTCACACAATCATATCCGCTGGAAATTACCCCACACAAATATGGATACAAGATAAATGGCCAGTGTCAAAGTTACAGTGTTGTGGTGCATTTTTCAGCACACGCCATTAATAAAACCAATAAAGCTGTGTATCAAATAAGTAAAATGATTATAATAAAAACTGCCATGACTAAACCATAACAGTTTACCCTTATGTCAGTTTATTCATTATGACATTCTGTTTTTCTGTGCTAAACAAATTGATATGTAAAGGTTGGAATGACGTTACATGATATTTGTGTTGACCTGACAGTTAAAAACCACACAGAACACAATACAGAGGCGGCCGACAGTCTAGCGCGAGCTTCAATATTTATACATACTGTAGCAGGCGGCATGTTATTATTTATACAGAGTAGGTGGCATGTAATTATTTTGCTGCACTTTGAGGCACTTCAAACACAACTGTGGTCACTCAGCTCTGTAATTTGACTGTCCAGATGTACAACAAGCATGGAATTTCTGAACACATATATGACTACTGAAAACTAAAAATGAAACCATGCAATTGCAAACATCTTGTGCTGTCACACAAATGGATGATTTCCATCACCTGTAAGAAATGTGCATATGGTTCTGGCTGCTGTTTAAGAGTCAAATTAAAAGTAGTGCAGGTTCACCCTTAAATACAACATTTTAAATGAGTAAATGTTTAATATATAGCAGTAGGCGTGTGTGAATTTTTTTTAATATAATCTTAAATCTAGATTAAATCAAGGTTTATCTAATAATTCTGTTGCACCAAACTTTAAACCTTGTTTAAAAATAAGCAGGTTTACATTTAAACCATCATTTTGATCCTGGATTTAATTTATATTTAAAATAGATTAACTTTAATCCTGTTGCTCCATAACTTTAAACTCAGAATTAAATCTCAATTAGGGATTAATTTTAAACTTACATTTGAGGAGGTTTAAATAAAATAAAGTGCACCTACAATTAAAATATGTGGCTGATTGAACAAAGATTGAAACAGTGGGTGTGTCGTCAGGTCTCAGAGAGGTGTTTATTACAAATAAAAATAAAAGCGCACTGAGCTGGCAGAGTGTGAGGGTCGTGGCAGCCTAATATCGAGTTCGGCGTCTCAATCTCCCTCAAGCTATATTTACATGCTTTTGAAATCTGCACGTGCTGCCGCAATGTTTTCATTGCCTGCTTGATCAGTAACAGTCTCTCTACCTAGCGCTTTAGAAAGACAGCTGACATTTTACAAGTTTATTTCCTTTATCGGCAAGAGCTACTTATGTCAGAGAGAGTTTCTGGTGGTCAATAAAGAAGGAAATGGAATATTAACATTGTTGCTGTCAATGGCGAATCAATCATGGTGGCGAAAATTAACCGTAAATGGAGGTTTTAATCGCAGGTTAAATTCTAATCCCCGATTTGTTAATCTGAGTTTAAAATTAAGTGGTGCAACACAACTCGATTTAAAATAAAGCCTAGATCAACAAATCCTAGATTAGCTCTAAACTGTGCTTAATTTAATCCTTGTTGGTGCAACCCACCCTTAAACTATAACACATCTCTTTCGGCCAACTGTCATTGATAGCATGAGGGTAAATGATTAGAGGATTTTTTTTTTTTTTTGGTGAAGTATCCCTTTAATGCTGTATGCATATATTAATCATTAAAATGTTGGGGTCAGAAAGATTTGTTAATGTTTTTTTTTTTTTTTTAATAAAGAAGAGGTCTTATGTTCACCAAGGCTACATTTACTTGATCAAACATGAGTCAAAAACAGTATTATTGTAAAATATTCTTGTAAGTACTGTTCTCTATTTTAATATATTTTACATTTTGGTCTTCAGTGTCACATGAGCTTCGTTCGGATTACGGAAGCCATCGTCATTTTGTTTTTAGACCACCAAATCAACAATGTCACTAAAGAAGTGTGTTTCTGGTTGTGAGGGAAAGACAAATAACCCAGCGTTAAGAAAACAGTGGATGCAGTTTGTTTTTCCGGAGCAGCAACGGAGTTCTGCAAGTGTGTTTGTTTGTTCGCGGTAATGAGTCGAAACTGCAGGTGGTGAGTGAAACTGCATCAAATGTCTGTGATTTGTTGGCAATCGGTGCACATGTGCATATAATGTAATTCAAGCACATTTCAAACCTTGAAAACATTAACAGTCCAAACTTTCAAAACGGTACAAACCCTGTTGTATGCTTTAGCAGTCAAAAAATGACATACAGCATCTTTAATAATACTAAATAAAAGAAAAAAAATATACTGACGCCAAGCTTTTGAATGGTCGTGTACATTCAAATATGTGTATTTTTATATCACAGATGTGATGCTTCTACTGGATATACGCACCTATTATGTTTTTAAAAATATTAAAATTATATATCATAAGTTATACAGGTTTGGAATTAAAGGATGGTGAGTAAATGAATATAATAAATATAAATGTATTGAATGCAAATGAACTATCCCTTCAAGTCTGTAAAAAAGTATTTTATTCACTGAAAAATTAAGACAATTGCAGTTGGTAAAATATGAAGAATTTCTCAATGCTACTAATTTCCACAAAAACTTCAGTGAACGTTTCTTCTCAAAACACATGGCTGTTTCTGATCGCAAAAATGTGTCCTTTATAATCATGCTTTAAAACAACATGAAATGCATATATTTTTGAAGACAGCCAGAGTGGCAGTATTTGGTTTCATCACAGCCAACACAATTACACTTATTGTGCTTATTAAACAGCCAGCTTTCATTATCTCACTAAATTCCAAGAGCTAGAATTCAATGCATATTGCAGGAATAAGGAAATGTTTAATTTATTCACAAATATTATTCTATTTAACTACACAGAACATTTAATTTAAATGAATGAAGTATGCATACCTGAAAAACGTGACAAAGAACTGCACCAAGTCCATGATGCTGCTGTGCTGAGAGAAGGATATCTATAAAAAAAAAGAATAATATTAGATCATTATTACTCCTGTAAAATATCACATAAAACTAACCATTAGTGAAGGATGCCCAAATTAAAATGGGACATATAATATTGTCAAACCAGTTTTGCATTCTCTTGACAGCCTTATAGTCTTGTTAAAAATAATAGGAAAGATGTGGATTGTGTAACCAACAAAACAGTGCATTTTAAATGCACTTAATTCAACAAACGTTTTAATCACCAAATGGCTTCAAATTCAAAGGGGAAAAAAGAAACACGATATGAATACTGGGCTAGGTGACAACAAAAATAAACTACTGTTGAATCATGTTTAAAAGCTTTCTGAAAAACAGATGGCCTATAATAAACTTGACATATAATTTAATCAAGTGTTCATGTTGTTGATCTAATTTAACTTGAATTAGTTGTGCAACGTTCTCTGCAAACTTTCTGTAGACTAATAAATGCATCTAATCAAAATAATTTTTACTTGACATGCAAGTAGTTTTATTACATATTCATGGCATATTAATTTCTACAACTTGGCAAGGTTTCTTAGAAATCAAGCAGCATGAATTTTCCCTACACATAATATCCCAAGCTCATTCCCCAATCTTAAACATTCTAAAAGACTCTAAGGCTCAGAAACACAAGTATTTTAACAAAGAAAAGTTTGCTATTATCTGCTTAGGGAATATTATAATGCACATAATGGAAAGCAATTAAAACATTTATTCATATCGTTACTAAAACACTAGTTGCTATCATACTCAAATTTTCCTCTATATTAAAACTATGATTGCATTGTAATAAAAATATATTCTTAGATCAATTTAATAATGCAAAAAGATTCTAACCAAATATTTACTTTATCATAAGCATCATTAATATTTAAGTTCTAATAACTGTCACGTGCTGTGGCTGTAGTAATTGCTCGAAGACTAGGGCGTACTCACACTAGGCACGGTTGCCTTGTATTGTGCTCTGGCGCAATTGTTCCCCTCCCCACTCCCTCCCTAGCCTGCACTCACGATTTCCACTTGATTGTGCTGCACGTATTAGAAGATTATTATGGAGGCAGCTGACTTTGATGGAGGAATTTGCAGCTTTACTCACAAGCGAATTCCTGTTCATCAATAAGGTAAGAACCAAACCTAAATATAGGGTAAACGTACCTATTAAGCTCAAGTACCCATTAAGCACGCTACTATCTTTGAGCTCAGATTACAAAAAGAAAAAAATAATTTATCATCCTGTTTGATGTCTTAACCAATTGATGTGTTTGTTACTATATACCTCCTGTAATTTCAAGCTAATCAGACAATTGCACACTGAGTTATGGGTATCTGTGTGTTCACACTGTCTGATGGCCATTTTGAAAGCTGTCTGAAAACTTTCACCAAAAGAGTAGCCCCTTAATTGTGCAGTTTTTTTTAGCTGTTTAAGCCTTTATTTTTGATAAGTATAACTTCTTACTGCAAAATTAAGAGATTAATATTTAGTCTTTTGCATATTATAACCTGGATGTGGGAAATAATTACAGTTAGATCCAAAAGATAGTTTTAGCAACATAGCGCAGGTGCTGCAGAACACTGTTAGCTTACTAGCTGTATAAGACTGTGTGCTACACTAATATATTACTTCACAGGCATTCTGGCTTGTACTTTTAAATCCATTATATTATAAATTTACAGTTTATTGATGTTCTGTGGTTTTACACTGCTGTAATTTTTAAATACTTATTATTTTAAGGTGAGCTTAAAGGGTGTACTACTACGAAAACCACAGCTTCAGTGTGACATCAATAAGAGAAAGTATAATTTCGTAGATATTTTCAATAATAGCTTTTCATATTAAAATATGTATAAACTTAATACATGACCTAGATTATATATTTAGCAAAATTGTCCTTTTATTGATTATATTTATCAGATTGAAAGAGCCCCAAAGCAATGGGAATGAAAGTCTATGATAACATCTATGATAACACTATGCTAACATATAACTAGATAGTGTTTGAAATCACTGGGGTTTCAGTAGATTAACATATTTCTCCCTGTCTTTTCTCACGTAAGCTGTACAATAACCACAGTCTGTTATATAAAATGCAGCTGTTGCAGTCAGCCCCACAAATAAGATCCTTGGTTCCTGTCCATTCGCTGATTACTTTAGCTACATGACCAAATTATTTGCCTTTTCAATATCTGAGGCCACTCACATCGATTGCTTATGAGAATCCAATACATAATTCTCCCAACTAAACCTATCTAAATCTTAATCCGCACTCCATCTCCATCTAAAAATCGACCATCTGATAAAAGAAAATGTCATTTTATGATTGATTTGTAAATGTCAGATGTTATCAGAGTGATTTCTTTTTCAAGAAGTGGTGTGCTTTAAAAGTTCAGGCGACAAAATGTGTTTACTTAGTTCGAATGAGTTTTGGACTTGCACTTTTCTTTTTTTTAGAGGACAAGCGATTATCGACTGCAAAAACAGAGCCAGGTATATAGCGAGGCAATTACGCACACACATGCAGACGTTACTTATGGACTCCCTCTGTCACGCACTGTGCAGGAAGCAAAATTTAGCTCTATGTGCATGGTGCATGTGTTCATGAGTGCCAGGGCGCACAGCCAATGATCATGAATGGTGACTAACACATCCATGAGACATTTCCAACCGTCGTAAACATGCTATTATTTCTGGATGAAAGAAATAAGCATTAGGTTAGATGGAGAGGAGTTGATAAGGAGGTGTGTTTGTGCGTGCAGGTGGAAGTGAGGGGGTTGGTCAGCCCTTAAGTGATTTACTGGCATTTGCTTTTTGCAGTGAAAGTGCATGACAATCAAAAACTGAAAGAAAGAAAGTGTTGAGAAAAGCTGATTTCTCTTGCCAGAGGGACTGGCCATTAAGCGGGCCGAGCTAGTGGCTGGAGCTGGTACCTTTACTGAAGTGCTCTTGACTCCTCCCCACTCCTAATTTGTAGCCTTTTACTGTAAACATCATGCTGGATTGGGAGCGGTAACACACAAATTGAGCCAATCATCATTAGCAAATCCTTAAAGGTACAGATGTTTTTTTTTATTAAAAAAAAAAATTGTAGCGTGTTTGAGAAACATGATTAAATAATGATGTATGCACAGAAGACTCATATCATTTGTTTTATTGTACACAAGTTAGTCGCCCTCTTATGGGAGGCTCCATTATGGTGCACATAACCACATTTCTCATGTCTGGGTCGCTGAAATGTAGTGTTGCATGGTTTCAACAATATCTGATTATTTATCAAATTATTTGTAATGAAATCTAAATTTCTCTAATTTCTCGCCCTAAAAGGGAGAATTTTAAACCTTTCTCTTGTCATCACTTCTAATCTCTACTGACTTTACTGAGGTGTTTGTAAAGAAAGGAAATGGAAGAAATGACAAATGTTACACAACTTCTAATGTAAAATTAAAGTTGCAATAAATGCAATCAGATCTGAATATGCAAGTGTAGTCTGGCTAAAAAAATCCAGGTATAAAATAATGTTAATACCAGGTGTATAAGGGTTCTATAATACACCAAGGTTGTTTTTTTTTTAAAGAAATTAATATTTTTATTTCACAAAGATGCATTAAATAGATTATCAAAAGGGACAGTAAAGCTTTTTCTTTGTTACAAAAAATATATATATTTCAAATAAATACAAAGTTCAGTCATGAAACTCTAGATGACATAGGCTAATAGGTCCTTAACTCAACCTGCTTGCAATTACATAATTCTCTATAGGGCACAGGGTTCCTGCTGTATCAGTAGCCAGTGAGCTGGTGTGCTCAACCTTCAATACTTGCCTAGCATTTGCCTTAGCAGTGCAGCACACTTTCATAAACCCTCCACCTTCCCCAGCTCCATCTGTATAGATCTGCTACGGGTAATTCATGTACCCTACATTGTACAGCAGCAGCATGTCTTACTTGCTCATAGCAGCATGTCGTATTAGCAGTAGCAAGTCCTGTACTTGCTCTGCAGCAGCGTAGCATAGACATTACCATGTCAAACACTCCTAGAGTTGTCATGACAGATATGCTGTTCTTTTGAACTGTTAATCAAAGAATTCTAGAAAAAAAAATTGTATCACAGTTTCCACAAAAAAAGCATCCCCCTGTTTCAACATTGATAATAATAAGGAATGTTTATTGAGCACCAAATCAGCATATTAAAATGATTTCTGAAGGATCATGAAACTGAAGACTGGAGAAAAGGCTGATAAAAATTCAGCTTCACAGGAATACATGACATTTTAAAATGTAATAAAATAGAAAGTCACATATTTCACACTATTACTGTTTTTGATCAAATAAACGGAGCCTTGGTGAACATAACATACTTCTTTCGAATATCTAGTCCCAGCTGCTTCTAAGCCATTGCAGACACATTCTTTTTGATGGCTTGCTGTCTCTTTGTCAATTAAAATAATAAAAACCCTAACAAGCTCTGAGTTTCTCATGATGTTTTTACCTACCGTCAGCATTTTTCTATCCATCTCACTCCAGCTTCTGGCTAATAACTCTGACTTCACCACCTCCATTAAAGAGCTCTTTGAGGATATAAAAGAACATTATGGGTATGCTAGCTAGCAGATTCCAAGGTCTTGCATTTTCACCGACCTAGTAGATTTGAGATATCTACAGAAGAGATTTAACGACCTGAAAACGGTGATTGATGGTCAGGCTCAAGAGTTTAGGCCCAAAGTCCACAAAAGCAGATGCACGTTGGTCTATGAACGAGCACACGTCTCTGTTAGTGCCAGATCTCTGGCTCGTAGGGCCGTGTCAGCTGCACTCACAGTAGCTACAGCATAATTTTTTTTTTATGGCAGATGGGTGAGGAGAAGTAGTAGGGAGGTTTTCAGCACACACTGTATCATACTGCCTTTTTCTGTAATTTATTGTACACTGATCAAGCTATAATTTACCACACAGAGTAGAACCACAAATCCTCCAGTTGCATATAGAGAATGTATAGTATTAAATTGGGATGATGGCAAAATAAGTTAGTGAGATGTTAGGCTACTAAAAAGTGCACTGGACTATAAAGTAAGTTTGTGGAACACTGTGTCAGATGTTAGGGATGACATAAGCATTACCATCATTTCTCTTTTCACTGGAAAAAAGTGTGATAATATCCAAGGCCAACTTATACTAAATGTATTGATTTAATTTTGCATTAGCATCCAATTATCCTAAAATGCTTTCTTTCACATCTAATTTACATTTTAGCTGCTGTCCAATGCAATGTGGAGGAACAGTTTGGCAGGAAAAACACTAGAAAAAGTTTCATGCAGGCACACTCTCATTTATGAAACTTTAAATATGTCAAAAAATATTTCTGCTAATGTACTAGAATGGAGCTGCGCTTGCAAAGGACTTATGCAGGTTACAAGAATGAAGCTAATAGCAAATTAAACTATTTAGTTTCTTGTCTTGACAACTATGTTGTCGGCTTAATGGTGCAATTACTTTCAGAAAGCAGAATAAAACCGTACAAATAACAAAAACGTTTTTGTTAATACAATAAAATTAGCAAGTTGGTATGATCCACCACTGTCATCAAAAATATAGAAAACAACACAAAGTGAAATTAATGGTATTTTGGTTAAAGGTTACGAAAATTACAGTTACCATAGTAAATACACAATACTAAAATGAACTGTTAATAAAACATATAAACACTGTATTTATATATTGGTACTAGGGCTGGGCGATATGGTCAACAAAAAAGAAATCTCAATTTTTTTCAGAACGACTGACCAATTCACGATTTCCATTTGGTTTTTTTATGTTTAACTAGTCAACTTAAAAACGTAACTACAATATAATTCAGGTACAATTCTCTTTATTAACCATCCGGTAAAAAAAAATTCCAAGTGCACCACACCTGAAGTGATCATCATGGTGTAAATGTAAAACAAATTACTTATTTATTAAATATCTTTGCCGAAAATATGCATGAAATATGAAGGAAAATATTGTACAAACGTATCTTAAACATATCCTATATACTATATAAGAAAAACAGTAATAGCAATAAATAACACCAGTAATAGGCTATTATTAACAGCAAATGCTTTGTAAAAACAGAAAATAACAGCACCATCATGCAAACATGAAATATCAAACATACAGTAGTAGTTCTTTACAGGTTTTGCATTACATTTAGCTATTTGTCCTATTGTCTTTATGTTTGGCGGACGTGTTTGGCTGTTGCACTCGTGTCTTGCATCTTTAGCAGTATCTCATCCATGAAACGGCATTATAAAAACGCAGTGTTCAAGTTAGAAGAAAGTAACTCGCGTGTAATATTTTTCCCCCCGTTCCATTGTCCGCGTCTTGTTTTTTCAACGCAATAACACATTCTGTGTGAACAGCTGCTTAAGATGCGATGTATTCTATGTTAACAGAGTGGGTCACACGAGAGCAGTTAATCAGGAGTGCCATCATGTGTTCGGATCATTTTCTTCTCTTAACTGTTATCATTACTGTATTTTCAACATGTCTAAATGTAACGTTTGCAAACATTTTTATTCAAAACCGTGATTTATCGATTTAAAAATAATAAAATTGCAGCAAATTCGAATTATTCGGAAAAAAGACTTACTAATTGATGTCACTACGATGTTGCATGCTCACAATTTCATTTGTTCTTATAGTGAAGTGATATACAGCGCACGCCTCTGTATTTGTGCGCGCCACAAGCACAGTATAACATCTGACAGAGCAGGAAAGTTCGTTTTTCTAACTTTTTATTTAGTAACAAGTTACGAAAATAACAGAGAATCATGACACTGACATATAGCCTAACAACACCTCATCTGACAGTAGCTACTGAATCAGGACAACGCATTTTTCTCAGGTAAAACTTAAATTGCGCCTGACAGAAGAGTTAACAGCGTTCCCGCACGTTTTTCAAAAAAGAAAAAAAGATTTACATTTTTTTTTTTGTTCTTGTTTCTTGACTCAGCGACCCACTGGTTGAGAAACACTGCTCTAGAACACATTTACTCACCCTCGTGTCGTTCCAAACCCGTAAGACCTTCGTTCATCTTCGGAACACAAATTAAGATATTTTTTGATGAAATCCCTTCATAGACAGCAATTTAAATACCACTTTCAAGACCCAGAAAGGCAGTAAAAACATTGTTAAAATAGTCTATATGACTACAGTGGTTCAACCTTAATGTTATGAAGCGTCGAGAATACTTTTTGTGTGCAAAAAACAAACAAAAATAATGACTTTATTCCACAATTTCTTCTTGTCTGTGTCAGTCAAAAATATCTTTGTGTTCCGAAGATTAATGAAGGTCTTACGGGTTTGGACCGACGTGAGAGTGAGTAATTAATGACAGAATTTTCATTTTTGGGTGAACTAACCCTTTAAACTGGGAAGCACAATGACCATCTAGAATGATCTGACAGAAGATCTGGAAAGCTCATGTGAATTAGCATTTTAGTGTAAAAGTGGACACCACAACACCATAATTGTACAGAGATCAGAGGCTAAGTGATTATTGAATGGATGTGTTTTTTAAAGTTCAATACCATCTTTGAGGAACAAGAACCCTGAGGTTAGGCAAAACAGAGTCAGGGTGAATCAGAGGGTCTGTGAGGCCTGAATATAAAAGCAGAGGGAGCTGTTAAAGGCAACCACAACGCTTCTCTGAGAAGAAAATCAAGAGCTGAGGTGAGGGCAGGACACTGCTAACCTCAGCACTGGTCACTGAACAACATGCTGTTGCAACAACAACAAAAAAGTTTGTGTTTGAGTGCAAAATAAAGGCTAAAAATAGATGTTCCTGTACCTTTCCCAGGAATATTAAAAGTGTTATAAAAGGTTCATGAGTCTGACTTCTTGAACTAGACGTGTTGGATAAAGAGATGACAGAGAGAGAGAGAGAGAGAGAGAGAGAGAGAGAGAGAGAGAGAGAGAGAGAGAGAGAGAGAGAGAGAGAGAGAGAGAGAGGGATCGGCAGTTCTGCAGATGGTACATTAACATATTTATGACAGAACCTAATGACTGCAGTAAGATATTAGTTGAATATTATGCACACCTACAATATTCAAATGAGCATCATATTTATAATCAGTCACATGCAAAGATGTAGCTCACCTATAATATTTAAGGTGGAACTAACAAATCGTATGCTTGTATGACATGATGCTAAATCATACACACTCACAATATACATCTGGCATCAAATCATCCTGAAATGTCAGGTTTTGGTGATCTAAGGCCTTGCATCTGCTTTTATATTGTATTGACACTACTGCTGAAGCAAAAACCTAAAAGTTTTAATAAATCTGTACTAAGATATTGTGATCCAAAATTATGCTACATAAAACTTAAATCATAACATAAAACTCAATAATGAATTTTATTTCTTCATTTATAAAAGTAACAGTTTTATTATGGGTGGTATGGTTTAAAATTACAAATATGCATGTATGTATGTATGAATAATAATAATAATAATAATTCCTTAAATAATAATTAAATAATATTATTAGTATGTTAAATTATATACATTATTTAAAATAAGGTACAGATAAAAATAAAGCAAATATGTAACAGTTATTTCTGCCCTCTCAGTTTTCACATCAGTGCCAGATTTTCTCTTTTTTCCCCACCCATTCTCTCTACACATTGTGAGAGAGAACAAGTGAGAACAGACACAGTATATGAAGTAATCTCTGCTGTCATGGCCTTCTCGTATTGTGGAGCACTGAGCACTTAGCTTTACCTATCCTCTTTCACAGCTATGAAAGCCAATCTGCTGTGATAAAGCTATCAACAGATATGGCACCACTGTGTTTCTGGCTAACCGTTTCAATTTTCTCTTTATCCAAAAAGACTCGCTCAGATGTCCGAGATGGACAGAAGTTGAGGTAGACCGCAAACTGTCTGTCAGAAATGAGATTACTAAAGGCATTCTATTTAATGATGTCTACTGGACTGGGGAAAATAAGCAATGTGTGTGTAGAGAAAATCAAATCACCCCCCCCCCCCCCATTCTTTGGTCTAGAATGGCTGCGACAAGATGGCCATACAACACAGAAATCTATCCAATGCAGCAGTGATACTTCTGCCCACCATGATACTGATGGGGAATAAGAATTGCATAAAAGAGATTTGTTAGAGCAGAATAGTATAAACACTTTTTAATTTATTTTAATGGCGGGTATGAGCGACAAACTTCTGTAAAACAGGTTGCATCGCTTTCAGGTCTTTTGTATGTGCTTCGTTAAATATAGTCTTTATGAGATAATCCTGTCACAGAAATGAAGGAAGAGAACTGAGGATACAACATAGGTGCATCATAGTATCAGTCTCAGAGATGCCCACAGACAACTCCCACATTCTCTACACTGTGGCTGTTCACTTTACATGTTGGTCAGTCTTTTCTTGTTCAAATGGGCAGTTCTTTGAAATGGGCAGTATTTTGAAACAGAGTTTTTGCAGGTAGATAAGACACTCAATATGATGTTGCAAAATACACTCATTTATAATAATTACGTAAACAGCAATAATCATCATTATCCATTTATATGGAATCTTATGTTCAGCTATTGACAATCCAATTATTGACCATAAATGACAGTGTAGTCACTACCCTTTTTCTGAATGACATTAAATTGGATTAATTTGTGATTAAAACCAACACAAAACAATATCTAGTTAACTAAATATTCTGCTCATGCCAACTGTAGATGTGGACGGAAAAATACTGGAGGGGTGAGGTACAGGACCACAGTGACAAACTAAATATAAGTCTGTTACACTAGGATAGGCAAATCCCCTTGAGCTCTGCCCCCCAAACCAGCCCTCAGCTCTAAGCTGATGTCATCCTGAGACTGGAGTGATAACCCTGGGGAGCAGCGCGAGGGCAGGAAATGCTTTCATCACCAGGGTAGGCTTTCCCAAGCAGAGCAGTCTTTGCAGATGAGCATTACACATGACTATCCTGATTCTCCTACTGTTACTCATTAATGAGTCTGAAGGACCAGGTTTATTTGATCTGGATTAAACCCGATAACCAGCTTACCTTACATCATGAGCAGATCCATGATTAATAGGAAGAGATATACATAATGGCAAGCATTAAGGAAAACCACATGTGCTAACAGTGCTGGGAATATGTGATTAATCTCTCTCTATTTTTTTTTAAACACGCTCACATAAACAAAAGTATTGGGTTTGGAAATTTGTGTGGACTGTGGATGCATATCAAAATGTACGGAGCCCCTAAAGAGACATGGTGATGGGAAACAAATATGAGATGGGGGGGGAATTATGTAAATGCTGTAATGCTTTTGCGGTCCCCCCGAGAAACTTTGCGTTTGCTCACAAAATGTTTGCATTTTGCGAGAGAACTCAGAAGCATTGAAATTGCAACACCCCCACCCCCCCGCCCATCTCATGTTGTAGAAATATGTGTTTGTAGTCTAATCGTCTCACTCTCTTAAATATTTTTCTATAATAATACAATATACACTACTGTTAAAAAGTTTGGGGCTGTCCTATGCTCACCAAGACTGCATTGATTTGATAAAAAATACAGTAATAACTTGTTACATTTATATAGTGCTTTTCTGGGTACTCAAAGCACTTTACATGGAAGGGGGGGGGTCTCCTCAACCACCACCAATGTGCAGCATCCACCTGGATGATGCGACGGCAGCCATATTGCGCCAGTAATATTGTAAACTATTATTACAATTAAAATGAAAATATTTTAAAATGTAATGGCAAAGCTGAAATTTCAGCAGCCATTACTCCAGTCATCAGTGTCACACATGATCAGATATCATTCAAATATACAGTAAGAAACATTTTTATTTTGATCAATGTTTGAAACACTTGTTGCTTAATATTTTTGTGAAAACCTGATATTTTTCTGGATTCTTTGATGCATAGATAAAAACTGTATTTATTTGAAAAAATTTATTGATGTCTTCAATGTCACTTTTGATCAATTGAATGCATTCATGCATGGGGTCAAAAAACCTGACACTAAGTATTTATGCATCTGCTTATTTGATTCAACTGGTGTGATCAACACTTTCAGACATAGCGCGAGATGTGTTAAAAATGAATAATCTCTGCCAGTGTCAGACATGAAAGAGATAAAGAGAGTGAGAGAGGAGTAAGTGACTGCAAAAGAGTGACTGTGGGCAGTGGAAAAGTTAAGACTGAGGGTGATGAATGCAGCACACAACTCCAACTGTGATACCAATCACCAGTATGTCAGCAGCTCACTTCAGCCACAGGGCCGACAGAGGCCTCTCATACTTGCTTCTTCCTGTGTGTGTGTGTGTGTGTGTGTGTGTGTCTGCACATTGCCTGTGAAAGGGTCACTTCAGCCTTGACCTACACTTTTAAACCAGGAAGTATGAGACATCATTAAATACTTTGTATTAGATGTGCTCGTGACCACGCATAACCTTGACTGACAGGCCTGAGCACACACGGGCCACAAGACACAAAGAGAAATAGAAAACGCATTCAGAGTATTAGTTGTTGCGTCAATCTTTCAGTATCACTTTGTATGAACAAAATGAGCTTTTCATAAGCAAATACTAAAAGAGACTGCTCTATCTGAAAGCGAGCACAGTTACGTCTCTTTCTCTAGTCAATAAAATAATCATTTAAAAGGAAGATGCAACATCGTTCACTGCGGCTGGCAGGAGGAAATATTATTTTCTCTATATGCACCAAATAGGCCAATAAATCAGAGGGATAGATGATTTTATTTTGAAAGCAGTTTGACTGGATGTCCATCAGACGTGATGAAGGTCAGGGCCAGAGGAGTGGTTCTTCTCAGGTTACTCAGATCAGTCTATAGATGACTGCGGTACTGGGCTCCTGATGAGAACAATTAAGGGCTCATGTTACTATCTCATCTATATGTGGGTATGGTAAAACTGCATTAATGGGAATGATTCACAGCCACAATCAATACATGGCTGATACTAACAGGCCACAGTGCAGTTGCACTCTCACACAGGGCACAGCATGATCCGACTGAGGGTCGCTGGGAAGACTGATGACTGTGTTGGCTTACTCAGCAGCCCGATTACAAAAAGCACCACCTGTTCTGTCCAAACCCTTTAAGTTTAATATGTAAAGCAGAGCAGGAATGACAAAGCAGAGTTTCTACACATTTTTGACAGATATACTGTTTAAATATTTAGGGGTCAATAAGACTTTTTTTGTCAAACAAATAAATAATGTATTCAGTAAGAATGCAATAAATTGATCCAAAAGATTTCTATTTCAATGTTGTTAACTTTCTATTAAAATAATCCTGAAAAAATGTTATCACGGTTTTCACAAAATTATTAAGCAGAAAATGTGACACAGAAAACTGGAGTAAAGGAAGCTGAAAATTCAGCTTTTCCCATCAGAGGAATAAATTACATTTTAAAATATATTCAAATAATTATAAAACAGTTATTTTAAATTGTAATACTATTTCCAAAAATTCGTACCCAAACCCGAAGAGACCCATAATGTGCTACACGGAACCGACCCGGACCCGTTTATTATTTCAAAAGCTGGACCCGGACCCGTGCAGATCCGAGAAATGCCAAAAATGTAGTACCCGGAACCGACCTGGACCCGTCTATTATTTGAAAGCTGGAACCGAACCCGGCGGGAAGACACAGACCCGACTGGACCCGATTGTCACATATTCCACAATAAACTGCTATTAATAAGTCATTAAACAAGTTGCGAAAAAATATAACTTTTTGTCTTAGCCTACCTATAGCCATCGTCTCCCTTCCTAATTGTGATGCATTGCAATCCTTGCCAAGAAATAAGTTCTATCCATGTTATTCTTATTAATCCAAGCATCCTTAATTCACTCATCATTTCAGCTGTAAAAGTCCACTTTATGTCACGGTGATGGATGACAAATGCAACTTTGCAGATTTGCATTTCGACTCGAGTTAACTCGCATAATAAATTTGACAGTTTGCCCTTTTGAACTAATAACGATTGCTCGTTCGGTGCCATGGCCGCTGACGTTCGCATTATTTATTTGCTATCATCTCTGTGAGCCGAGTCTGACCACCAAAACTTTAAGATTAAACTTGACGATTCATTCATATTATTTTTAAAGTCATTAGTCACTGCGGAAGCTCGGGTTGCCATAAAAACATGACGCACTTGAGACTGCACATGCGTGTTAGCTGGAGCAACCTGAAATATTCGCTTTTTTACGCAATTTGAGCGTCATAGAAAACATTTATGTGACAGTTCACCTGAGATTTTGTTGCTGATTTGAAATATGTTATTTAAATATGAGTACATTATTACCGTGCGCTTGCATTAAATCTGCATGCCTTGCTTCTAACGGCTGAGAGAGAGAGAGAGAGAGAGAGAGAGAGAGAGAGAGAGATAGCTCATGTTTTTTTTTCTTTTCATTTTTTAAACCTTATTTCCCAGCTCACACTTTTCTTATCCTAATTTTACAAGTTGTAAAAAAACACAAGCTGTGCTGACTGACTCTGATCACGGCCAGGTGTTCTCCGTGTAGATCCACTTTTGTCAACCTTTAGAAGTTTTGACATGCTCTGACATTTGTGCTTTTTTCAGTTGCTTATAAACATATTAATGGCAAAAGTGTCATTACACTGTATTCAGCACAAACTGAGCTACCATAATATGTTAGCAACATGTACAGTGCATCCAGAAAGTATTCATAGCACTTCACTTATTCCACATTTTGTTATGTTACAGCCTTATTCCAAAATGGATTAAATTCATTATTTTCCTAAAAATTCTACAAACAATACCCCATAATGACAGGAAGAAAAATAAGATAAGAAAAAAAGCGAGTTGGTTGTGCCGGTGTGACCATCGACCTCTAGGGGTTAAACAATTTTCGTTTGTCGTTTGTAATGGAATTAAATGATTTTAAAGTAATTTAAAATCATTTTATAGCGATTTTAGATTCAATGGAAATATTTGAGAGCTGGTCATAACTAGAAATATGTATATTCAACATAGATATTGCCATGACCTTTTAGAAATGTACTAGTGCCTTGATATTTTCAGGCTTTCCATGACTCTAGGAACCCTGTGAAAAGGCACATCAGTTCATTGACACAAACTCCACAGATAATAACAAACATAACCTCAAAAATATGAAGTTTTACCAGTTAAACCAGGCCGGCCGTAAATGAATGACAGTTTGGCCGTAAATGCGCGCTCTGTGCAGCCGTGAATGAATGACAGTTCAGCCATAAATGACTGTTCAACAAACTCAATAACAAACTCACTTAAATAGGCGCTTTTATAAACCAAATTTGAAACCAAATCTTCCGTGATCATCTCAGTCAGCTCCTCGCTCTCGTGATAAATGAAATCTGACTCCTGCTGCTGGTCTGTGCTGCGGATCATGCTTTATTAAGCAGACACGTTCAGTTTTGAATTGTATTGTCTGTTTTCGAACTGAACTAAATTATTTTATTACTATAAAAAAATCTAAACAACGGTGGGGGCGGTGCCACGGTGGGCAAGTGATGTAACCGGTGTTATGCCTAAACGGCGGTAACACCGGCAACACCGACTATCGTAGCAAGCCTACAATTGATATTTAAAAAAAAATTAAAGTATTTAAAAATAGTCTTCTTCAGTTCATAGATAAAGCGAATGCTGAGAGAATGAAGATATTTTGTACAGTTTGTCAGCTCTTTTATAAAGCATTCCAAAATAATTGATGAGCACAAAGAGGACTCATGGATCATTAAACATATTATTTTTGCATAACACACTTCATAATAGTTATGCTTGGTGCCCTATTTAGATACGAGGGCTTAGAGAGCCTGACTTGAAATCAAAAACAAATTTCATGGATCATATTTACAGTAATTTGTTGTTGTGGTCCATTATGATGAAGATATTGATGATCATGATGTTGTTTTGATCAAATTCCGAAAATCTGAACAAAAATGTAATCATTTTACAATTTTATCATTTACCATACATAATAAATTAAAATAAAAAGCTCATCAGTCAACAGTTTGGCATATAACAAGAAAAGCCGTCTCAAACTGGAGGGATGGAGTTGAAACTAAACTTTTTTAACTATACACAAACGTATAAAAAAAAAAAACAATGTTTCTAATAAGCCATTTGGTATACATCAATCCAATTTTATATGTACTGTATGCATAGAAATCAATATTTTAAAAATAGGTTTTATTTTTTTGGGAATTAATAAATAAGAACAAGCTGTTTTGTACTGGACTAAATTAAATGCACACCTGGCTGAGGTAACAAAAATCAGGCAGCAGATCTTACCTGTATTTTGATTGGCCATGAAAAGTTGCTGACATAAACATGGAAAGTGATGTTGGGATTTGCAAGGAAGGAGAATGTCTCACAGGAGAAGCTGTCTCTGTACTCTTTGATGTTAGTCTTGGATACTATGGGGAATTCCTCCCCAGAGATCGTACCCGCTGCAGGGACACAAAACACAGCGTCAGCAAAGTGCACGTCTGCATACAAAACCCTCTGCATGATTAAACGTGGAATAATATTCTGATCAACCCTTCAACTATAAAACATATGAATAATGGCATTGTAAGAAGCTGTACTAGAATACCAACAGGATCAAAGCCTAGAAATGTCTAAGAGCTTCTCAAAGGGTTTGAACAGATTTAATAGTTAATAGTGAATACCGAATACATGGTCTATTATAATACAGTAAATCTCCAACCACAAATGAACACGAACATCAGTCAGTCTATATTGATGTTTCCCAAATGAGACTGTTCCATTAAGTATGACAGCATAAAAAACTGATTTATTTTAGTTATTATCAATTCATCACAATACAAAAAGTGACTTTTCCATTAACCACTCTTTTGAGCTCAGTTTAAAAAAATTCTATAAAGAAGCTCTCATGACAATGACACTTACACTCGAACACTATCTGTACTATTCTAGTCACCATTGGGAGTCTGGTTTATCTGGGCCTATGAGACAATCTATAACACTTCTCCACATATCTGCTTGGTTTATTCAAAAGCAACAAAATGAAAATCTATTTTGCTTAGGCATTTGCCTGTGCAAGAGTAATGTCTGTTTATCTTAATTAAAATCAAAGAGCATTTTATGAATGCCTTGACAAACGGATTCACATAGCTGCCCTATACTTACTTTGTTCAGCCAGAACTATTTTACGAAGTAATTATTACTTTTTTTCTTTTATTATGAAATATTACATGAAATACTTTACCTGTTGAGCCAATAGACCACGTTATGTTGAGGTTGAAATTGTTAGACGCATTAATTGACATATCGAGATTCTTATTGGTCTGGAAAACAAAGAACATGAAGACATTTTTTTTTTAAATAAATAGCTGATAATAAAGAGTTTAGAATAATATATATATATATATATATATATATATATATATATATATATATATATATATTTACCATATTTACAGTAATGTGGACTTTATATTATTTATAATATAAAATAAAATGCAATACATTATATTACATTATAATGCCACAAAACATCAGTTCCCTTTCAGTCGGTCACGTTCGACGTACGTCGGAACGCCACCGACGAATTGGGATCACTTCTGGGAGCCCCTATCAGCTTCGAGATATAGAGAACGGGCCAATGGCCATTGGCGTGCGAGATTTGCATCTCGCGCTCCGCCCCACGCTGCGGGTATAAACAGGAGGCGAATGCAGCGCACTATTGTCATTCACTTCGGAGCCGAACACGGTGTTGACGAAGGAAACTGTTCCTGCTTCAGCAGAGAGAGAAAGAGAGAGAACGAGAGAAGATGCTTCTTTGAGTGCTGGGAGAGAAGGCACGATCAGCGGCGGCCGCGAGCTCACTGATACAGTGATAAACTGCTGTTTTTACAGCACTGTTGGTTTGGTGAGGGCGTTCCCAACGGTGAGTGCATACACAGGCTGCACTACTCTCCTGTGTTTTGCCGCGGTCGTTCCTGGGTGCTTCAGCACATTTAAAAGAGATTTCTTCTAAAAGAGCAGCGCGGGTGTGACACTGCGTCTTTTTCAAGACGTCATTCCACCCGTGCGTTTCTGGATGCGGTTGTTTCCTGTCCTTTGACGGCCACGATCCCTCTCGCATAAGCATGTTGAGATTGCGTTCGTGGGTGATCCATGTTCTCTCAGGAGAACGGGATCACGTCGGCGCGTTGTTCGTCTCGCCTTCCTCGTGAGGGTTTGAGTGTTCAGCGCGCCGTGTGCCGTCTAGCTGCCGGCTGACAGCGCGGGTTGTCACGGCAACCCAGCGCGTCACTCGGCGCTTTAGATGCGCGGTCGAGACTTAACCTCAAACGGGGTTGAGTCCCTTCGCCTATTCCCCGATCTAGTTTCTTTTCTGGTGCACCAGAAAGGGGCTACTTCGGCTAATAAGCCTTGGTGACCTGAGGATTACAGTGGGGCTTCCCTGCCGAGTACATCTCCGTGGGCCCTCACTCCTCTATCGCATCGTAAGCATGCTAAGACTGTGTTCGTGGGTGGTTCATGTTCTCTCATGAGAGCATGACCACGTCGGCGCGTTGTTCATCTTGCCTTCTTCATAGGGGCTTGAGTGTTCAGTGGGATTGCTGGTTCCAAAAAAATAAAAAAAATAAAAATAAAAAATAAAGGGGACCTAGCGTTTCATCTGGGGCTCTAGCAGAGGACAGATGTCAATCGCTGCATCGGAGAGAGAGCTGTTATAAGCTGGAAATGAAGATGATGCTGAGTTTCCCACTATAATGGTGTGTGCTCATGCTGAATCAGATTCAGACTTGACAGCCATGCTTTCCCGGGTGGCTGAGGCGTAGTGCAACGCGTAAATTGCCTAGCCCGCCCCCTTGCCTTTTTCCCGGATGTGCATTGGAAAGCTTTGGCAGTGTGGAACTATTTGGTGCCAAAATATGGGGTGCCAATGGGGCCATAATCTGGATAAAGTTTTCCTCTCTCTCACTACCCTCATCGGTGAGGTGGCAGTGCCACTGGCAGGCCACCTCTGCCCTGCGCTCTTAGTGCACGAGGGTAGTTCTGAGCCGAGGTTGAGCTGCGCACAGTGACTGATTTACATTTAAAGTCACAGTGCTGGCCCTTGGCCAGACGATGTCCACCCTGGTCCAGAAACACCCTTGGGCTACCTTGCAGGGGTGTGAGACGTCGCCAGAGTACGCTTTCTCGATGCTCACATCTCACAAGGTGACCCTTTTGAGGTGTGAGGGCGGCAGTGCGCGACGCTATGCCTCGCCACTCTTGTTCCCCGCTGAGGAAGGAGTTGAGGTAGGCAGTGTGTGACACCACAAAGCCTTGCCACTCTCTGTCCCTCCTTCAGTCACTAGCGGACCGCAGTGTATGGCTTGAGAACGCTACCATGCCTTCTCTCATACCCTCTGTCCAACCGTGGGGGCAGGTAGGTGCTGCGTGCGCACTCAGACCCCACTTCAAGACGCTGTGCCTCTTGGGTCGGGTCCCTGCCCTCCACTTCGCTGCCCTACTGCGGGTACGTCTGTGGGGCGGGTGTGTTCATGGTATGGTTTCCGGAAGCCTAGCTAGCACTTCCGGGACAGTCCCGCGGACTCTCCTGCACCACCAGGCTCGGCTATGCGATTCAGTTCGCACGGCATCCTCCCATGTTCTGGGCGTCCACTTCACTGTTGTGTGGAGCTGCGACGCCCATCTTGTGGAAAGAGATCGAAGTCCTACTGGCGAAGGACACGATTGGAGCCGGTCCCTCCAGCCGACATGAAGTTGAGGTTCTATAACTCCTACTTCATTGTGCCCAAGAAAAGCAGTGGGTTATGACCAATCTTGGACCTGTGAGTCCTGAACCGGGCCCTTCACAAACCGCCCATTCAGATGTTGACGCAGAAGCGCACTTTCGAGTACATCCGTCCCCAAGATTGGTTTGCAGCGATCGACCTGAAGGTCCTTCCCTTCAGGACTGTCCCTGTTGTGTGAATACAGAGACACGGTGATCAGTCACCTCAGCCTGTTGGGACTTGGGGTCAACTGGGGAAAGAGCAAACTCTGCCCCGTGCAGAGGATCTCTTTTCTCGGTATGGAGCTGGACTTGGTCAATCTGACAGCGCGTCTCACAGAGGAGCGTGTCCAGTCGGTGTTGAACTGCTTGAATTCGTTCAAATGCAGGACAGCGGTACCACTGAAACATTTTCAGAGGCTCCTGGGGCATATGGCATCCGCAGCCGCTGTAACGCCGCTGGCTACACGACCGGGTCCTGAGATGGGCGTGGCACAGCGGATCCCTCCGTGTCCCCGTGACTCCGAGGTGCCGCCAAACCTTCAGCCTGTGGTCGGACCCTTCGTTTCTACGGGCAGGAGTTTCCCTAGAACAAGTGTCCAGGCATGCTGTTGTCTCCATGGATGCCTCATCCACTGGCTGGGGTGCCACGTACAACGGGCTTGCAGTTTCGGGTCTGTGGACGGGGCCTCAACTGCAATGGCATATCAATTGCCTCGAGTTGTTAGCAGTTCGTCTTGCGCTGGGCCGCTTCAAAACGCCGCTACTAGGCAAGCACGTTCTGGTCCGTACGGACAACACTGCGGCCGTTGCGTACGTCAACAAACAGGGTGGTCTGCGCTCCCGTCGCATGTCTCAACTCGCCCGCCATCTCCTCCTATGGAGTCAGAAGCATCTGAGGTCGCTTCGTGTCATTCACATTCCGGGCCTGCTCAATCGTGCGGCCGACGAGCTCTCACGACAGCCAGTGCTCCCCGGAGAGTGGAGACTCCATCCCGAGGTGGTCCAGCTGATCTGGAGTCGCTTCGGGACCGCACAGGTAGACCTGTTTGCCGCCCCGGACACGACCCACTGCCAGTTGTTTTTTTTCCTGACCGAGGGGACCCTCGACTCGGATGCGCTGGCACACAGCTGGCCCCGGGGCCTACGCAAGTATACGTTTCCCCCAGTGAGCCTTCTTGCACAGACTCTGTGCAAGGTCAGGGAGGACGAGGAGCAAGTCCTGTTGGTTGCTCTGTATTGGCCCAACTGGACTTGGTTCCCAGAACTAGTGCTTCTCGCGACAGCACCTCCCTGGCCCATTCCTCTGAGGAAGGACCTCCTGACTCAGAGACGGGGCACCCTATGGCACCCACGTCCGGACCTCTGGAAACTCCATGTCTGGTCCCTGGACGGGACGCGGAGGTTCTAGGTGGCCTACCACAGGCTGTGGTAGACACCATCACTTCCGCTAGAGCTCCCTCTACGAGGCGCCTCTATGCGTTGAAGTGGAACCTGTTCGTCGACTGGTGTTCTTCTCGCTGAGAAGACCCCCGGAGATGTTGTTCCTATGCTTTCCTTCCTACAGGACGGGTTGGAGCGAAGGCTGTCTCCCTCCACCCTCAAAGTCTATGTAGGGAAGCACGATCTGATCGTCAGGTTCCTGAGGGGGGCGAGGAGACTAAATCCGCCTCGCCCTCCCTCTATACCCTCTTGGGACTTAACTCTGGTGCTAACCGCACTGCAGAGGGCGCCCTTTGAGCCTTTGCAGTCAGCTGAGTTAAAAATCCTGTCTCTGAAGACAGTACTCCTGACTGCATTGGCCTCTATCAAGAGGGTAGAAGACCTGCAGGCATTTTCGGTCGATGAATCGTGCCTGGAATTCGGGCCCGGTAACTCTCATGTAATCCTGAGACCCCGGCCCGGATATATGCCCAAGGTTCCCACCACTCCCTTCCGGGACCAGGTGGTGAGCCTGCAAGCGCTGCCTTCGGAGGAGGCAGCCCTAGCTTTTCTCTGTCTAGTCCGCGCTCTGCGGACTAACGTGGACAGAACGCAAAGCTTCAGGACCTCAGAACAGCTCTTCGTCTGTTATGGAGGCCAGCAGAAGGGAAAGGCTGTCTCCAAGCAGAGGATGGCCCACTGGATAGTGGATGCCATCGTCTTGGCGTATGAAACCCAAGACGTGCCCTGCCCGCTCGGGTTAAGAGCCCACTCCACTAGGGGTGTAGCTTCTTCCTGGGCGTTGGCTCGTGGCGCCTCGCTTACAGATATTTGTAGAGCTGCGGGCTGGGCGACACCTAACACGTTCGCTAGATTTTATAGCCTCCGTGTAGAGCCGGTATCTTCCTGTGTGCTCGCTTCCCATAGCCAGTAACACCGAAGTGCCCGTTCTAAGTGTCGGCTTGCTGCGCCACTCCCTTTCCTATGGAATGGATACGTGCGCTTATATGCTCCAGTCGAGTTCCCCAGAACGGCGAACCCTGTTGAGTCCTCCGCAACCCGCGGCAGTCGGATGTGGCGGAGCGTCCGACGCCAGGTCTAACACTCGTATGCATTGGTGGAACTTGTGTTAGGCTGGGTTCCATATGTTGTGACCCCCACTGCGGTCCCATATGTGTATTCTTCCACGGTACGGCTCCCTACGGCGAGCCCGTGTCTTTCCCTCGGTAGAGCTCTCTGCCGTCTCAGTTAGGTGTTGTTCCTCCGCCTGTTTGGCCGGGGCCACCCCTGGGACTTCCGTATGTTGCACTGCCCACGGCCAGTCCATACGTGTATTCTCAACATGGTAACTCCCTTCGGGCATGATGTGGCTTCCGCAGCGTCCCTCTGGGCACGCTTTCCCAGCGTTATCCAATAGTCTGCTGAAGTGGGTCTTGCGGAACAGCAGTGTGACTTCCCTGTGTGAATTCCCCGCCCGGAACAGACGGGGTCTGAGGGGCTCTCGCTGGGCGCTGGAAGTGGTAGTAACTGTGGCGTTTTCCAAAGGGATCCCAATTCGCCTCCTGTTTATACCCGCAGCGCGGGGCGGAGCGCGAGATGCAAATCTCGCACGCCAATGGCCATTGGCCCGTTCTCTATATCTCGAAGCTGATAGGGGCTCCCAGAAGTGATCCCAATTCGTCGGTGACGTCCGACGTACGTCTCCGTTCCCTCCTTCAGGGAACGAGGGTTACCATACGTAACCGAGGCGTTAATTCTCATAATTTACTAAATGAAATCTAATTGTTTCAAAATTATGTAAAACTCTACATAATAGTACAGCAGCCATCAAATTATTGGCTGTGACCGAGTGATGTCAAATAGTACTTTTGTATTCAGTGTGAATATTTTTTTTTTAAAAAGCTGGTTGTAAGAAAACCTGTCAATTTGCATGTTTAGGAAATATACCTAGTTCAAAATCAAACGCTGTTCAAAAGCATTTTGTTTGTGAATACATGACGCAAACTCACTGACCTCTTCGGGAGTCGCCATGAAGTTAATAGCTGTGTAATGCTGATCGTCCTCCTGAAGCAGACTAAATGTGAACTGGTAGTCTATCAGAAGATTATCTAGTGAGGTGAGAGAGAAAAAAAAACACATACATTGTATTTAGAATTTATGTCCAAATGTTTCAGCATAATGAGAATTGTTAACATGATATGAAAGTGATAGCTTAGCAAAAAATTCTTCATGTTCACATCATGTTGAAATCACAGCATCATGGCAATCTGCGCTATTCTTCAAAGTTAAACACAAACTCTCATTGGGAAAGAGAAGCAGTTCTGATATGAAGGACTTTTTGACAGCTCACATCTGCACGAGCAACTAAAGGTCACCTTGTCCGATTCAATTGTGAAGACGGCATATGATTAAATAGCAACAGACAGAGGCTGAGAAGGCTGAGGATTGATTTGATTGTCCAGCAGGTCAAAATTAATATAAACTCTGCTGATGGAAGAAAACACTGAACTGTCATTGACATCATTGCACAAAAAGATGAAAAGGCTTGCGCTGGATTCTAGTTATCATTTATGACTTTTTAGAAATTGACAAAATCTTTTATAGATTAAAAGCACTTAAAGTGCCCCTATTGTGCTTTTTCGAATATTACCTTTCATGCAGTGAGTAATACAACTGTTTGCAAATGTAAAATGTCTGCAAGGTTTTAAAGATAAAAGTCATGACGAATAAAGTTATTGTCTCCTAAAAGAAAGAGTAAATTCTGAACTCCAGTCTCACTTCCTGTTACATACCTACGTAACAATATAACAAATTTGCATAATGCCAACCAAAGGTCTTAATTGGCTGCCTGTGAATGACGTCTACTTTGACCCGCCCTTAAACACTGTAGTTGTAGCTGAGGCCTGAAGGAGTTTGGTTTGTGTTCTCGACATGTGGCTGTTTTCAGCACTGCGAATCCCCTTTTTATACACTTTAAAAGGATTAGGATTCGTGCTGGAATTGATATGGAAAAACCGACGCCATTGTTCGTATCACTGTATCAAATGCCAAAGAAGCCCCCAGAGCTGAAATTCAGATATGGTAATAGGCGTTTCGTTTCCGTAAGCGGTAGACCAATCACAAAAGACTGGGCCATCTGACCAATCAGAGCAGAGTAGGCTCAGATTAGAGAGAATTAATCTTCAAACAAACCGTTTTCAGACTGAAGGTGATGTGCAATGTATATTATGAGAAAATTAAAGTGTTTTTTGAACTTGGATGCATGTAAACCTATTGTAGAAGACCCCCAAAACAAAATTAGGAACCTTTAAAATAGAATAATAGGGGCACTTTAACAATTAGTCACACATTAGACACATCATCAACCTTGAACATCAATTTCAAACCTCAAATGAGCAGCTGCAACCTAACAAAACGAATCTAACCGCCTCTGACCACACGCCAATCCAAGAAAAACTTCCAGGCCTCGCTCAAAAGATGTTTATCTCTACACATCTGTGCATCATGTAACAAATTCACACTAAACCATAGCAGATTGGGGGATGTTCACAGAAAGCGAGCGAAACTAAAGGATATTAGGTTCAACAAATAGCCGTGTTCATTCCGAAACCACAGAGAGATGGAGAATTACTGCTGATCAGATCAAAGCGGCCGTCTTGAGCTTATCTCTTTCTCTGACCACTCAGTACCCTCTGTTGTCACAGAAATAGAGATTATTGCTGGCTCTCTCTCTCTTTTTCTCTCCTTGTTCATGCCCCAGGTACACAGCAAAGCTATGTTTATCCCATAAGGGTATTTGGCAAACTTCAGAGAGGGGACAAATAAGAGCAGAAAATCAAAGAGGGAGATCAACAGGCTGTTTTAGGTTATATAGGATATACATGTAGTTATGTCTATGGTGCTTGAGAGGACACTTAGAGCTATTTATTGCACACTCTCTTACACTTCCTGCTGTGATGATATTAATACTTTTGAGCGTGCATCTGTGTTCGCTTGCATGACTGCATGTATTTATATGTGTGCATGAGTAAATGCGTGTCAAGGAGTTCACCAAGCACAATGCAAATATGAAACAAACATAAATAACAATATGCTGGAATGTTTTCTTCCAACATTTTTAAGCCAATTAATTGCACAGATTTAGCCAGTAAATCAAATTCCCCCTAGAGTGAAATCAGAGAACACTAAATAATGTGGTTATTTTTTGGTAATTTAATCAAGAGGAATTTTATGAAAACATGTGCTGCTATTCTATTTCAGAAGAATTAAATTATTAACATATGAGGTATTAACCTTTCTTGAACTCCAAAATATTTTCACCATCATCTAATAAAATGAAACATACATAAGAAGCCAGCAGAGGACGTTCTGATTACAACTGACAACAACATCATCGTCTTATGACGTGCTCTGGTTGTGAAATGCACACATTTATTTACAATACATAATTCAATAAAGCATTACAGGAATCTCAAATAACAGTCTCATCAAGCCAAAGTACATTTTCTTCTAAGCATCCTGCAGAACACATTCCATTTTCAAGTTCAGAGGTCTGAAATGAAGCAATAACAGAAAGCCATCCCTGGCAAACGGGATCTAGGTATTTTATTTAATGTCTTCTACCATAAACGTTATCATCCTCAATTCTGGAACACCTTGCTGGTGGTAATGAGAACAGCAGAGAGTTAGGGACATCTGGAGTCATCTTTTCTAGGAGCAGAAAAGAAATTGCACACTGCCCTTAAATAATAAGTTGAAGCTAAATATACACTGGTTCACACGGTCCTTTTGAATGCAATGAGCTGAAATGAAGTACCAAATTATATGTAATTTTATTCACTGATGTTTTTTGCACTGAAGATAACCATGTATGCATAACAAAAGCACACGAATTTAGCTAAACATACCTGATAATACAAGGTAATATGTTCATGTTTACAAATTATTTAGCAGAAATGATGTAGCTAAATGTTTTATTGATCATGTGTATTAAAAGGCAATCTAAATAAATTATACTCAAGGTGCATTTCTGGAAAGGCATACAACTTATAATATTTTTGTGCATGCATGGCATGCAATATTAATGCTCTGCATGCAGCTTGAATGCAGTTGGCTTAAATGTTATATTTTCAGTGTGATAAATAATCTGGATGTAATATCAATCAGGATATTATCAAACAACCAGTAGACTGTTTGCAGTACAGTGACATTTGAAAGCACTTATTATATATAAAGAAGCATATATAGACAGAATCAATTAGACATTAGAGGTTTTGGATCATAGCCGTACCATTTAAATGATTTAAATTATATTAAATTATTTTCCATATCAGCATGACCAAAATGCAATAAAAGTTAAGAACATACTAATTCAACCTCATGCACTGTAACATTGTCTTGATTGAAGATATCTACATCTAAGTCTTGAAGCCAATACAATTATCTTAAGAAAGGCTTTAGATGTCCAAATAAAAAGTGACTTTGTATGCAAGCACAAAGCAGCCTGACTAAAAGTATTTAGCTGTCTAGGCAGAATGCCTGATTAGTTTTTTTGATGAGGGACCTAAGGATGTCTGGGACACTCATCTGAGTATGTCTCAAGCAGTAGTTATGGCTTTGATTTAGCCAGTGGAAAGTTGGCTGTAAAACAGTGTATGAATATTATATATATATATATAGTATTGTACCTTTCAAATGTTTGGGGTCGATAAGATATTTTAAGTATTTTATGCTCACCAAGGCTGCATTATTTGATCAAAAATATAAAACACAGAAATATTGTGAAATGTTATTTTAATTTCAAATAACTGATTTCTATTTTACAATATTTTAAAATGTAATTTATTAATGTGATGTGAAAGCTGAATTTTCAGCTTCCATTACTCCAGTGTGTCACACGAACTTATATACATATAATTCTAATATGCTGATTTAGCAGTCAAGAAATATTTCATATTATTATCAATGTTGAAAACAGTTGTGCTGCTGAACAGTTTCTTTGATGATTTCTTTGATGATTCTTTGTTGAATCGAAAATTCAAAAGAACAGCATTTATATGAGACAAAAATCTTTAATCTTTTGATCAACTGAATGCATCCTTGCTAAATAAAAAACATCTTACTGATCCCAAACAGTACTGATCACGATAACCTAAAAAATATTACTCCAGTACTACTACTGCAGACATAAAATACACATGATATGCAGATAACAAACATTTAACATGTCGTACACTATCATCAAAAGATTAATGTTTTAATATCTGTTGAACTTACTTATAATTCAAGTGTGTAAACAAGTGACTCAAGAACAGCTGTAAATGGATCCATAAAAGAACCGCTCAGTGTGATTTGTGAAGCGTTTCAATAGGATCACCGGAAAGAATTGGCTTAAAGGAATGATTTGCTCATAAACTGGACATCACTATCACGTTTCAGAGCAGGTCTCGATTTTCTAATTTCAAAATAACAAGAATTTATATGTTTTCTGAAAAGTATATGACAATGTTAATAACAATGTAGTGCTCTGAAGTAAAGCTAAAAGTATCCACTACAGTAAGGAAGAAAAAAAAATACTTGATTCACCATTGGTCTATTAGAATATGATACAGCATGGTAAATATGACTTCTAGTCTGATTAAGACAACAGTTTGACGACAGTTTTGACTACACAACATTCATCATCATGTATATGGCAATTGTAAAATGACCTTGATGACACTGAAGGTTATACTGTAATAAACATCTATCCATTACGTTAGTGAAGGAGACATTCAATTACCGTTACAGTGACTTAACGTCATCATTAGTATTATCGTGTTTGATGGCCCTTGATTTTTCTCCTTGTGATAACAGACATTAGTGTGTTCAAGGCTGGTTGAATTAGCCTGTTACAAAGACGAAGCGTAAACATCAATCCCACTCAGTGGGTAAATGTCACTGACGTTCCCTTAGGGAGTCAGACTTCTTTCGCTCCAACTAGCCTCTCTTCATGGCTTTAATTGGTCAAATTAGTGAGTGTGTCCACCCCATTTATTTCGACGCCGGACAACTGAATCTCTGCACACGAGTGATGAAATCCACACTGACACAGTGAAGGGAGCCAAGCTAGTAAGAGATAACAGCTGGACGCTGGGAGCGTGAGGTGCTGCTTGTGGTTGCTGCGTGTTTATACGCGTTTGTCTGTGAGAGAGTTTGCAGGCCAGCTGCAGTGTACACTTTAGTGTTTAGTGCACCATACAAGGAGTATGAAATGGAGAAGAACAGTTGCTTTAATCTGAACTCGAGTGTAATATAATCATAGATACCACAAAGGTTATTTTAACCAACCATCAGATACCTTACACCATGTGATGTGAGTTTAACATGCATTTGGGAATGCAGCGTACACCAGGTTCACTTTACATACACATTTGCATAATTTCCAGCATTTTTTGTACAGAAGTTTACAGCTTTTGACCAACATTCCACCAAAATAAAAGCGTTTGAATGTATGAAAGTGTAAGACATAAATATTAGTAGGGACGCACCAATCCAGTCAGACAGGACCATTCAGAATCCGATACTGTGCGTATAATATTCTGTTATTGTTAAGCCCTAGCGCCCCACAAAAACATTATAAAGCATCATCAACACTTCATGCACTATATTATAAGTGTTCTGAAGCAATTCCATAGTTTAATGTGAGGTCCAGATGAATATTTAAATCATTAAATTAAAGTTCACGTGAAATCTTCCCTCCGCGTCTGTCAGTCATTCTCCATTCAGCTTTCAAACTGCGTGTGCGTTCGGTTACAACAGTCAACACGACTCAACTCTCCAAGATGATTCAATGTTCCTGTTATTATGCTTGATCTGTAGATAACGGTCTATAGTTTCGCATAAAATGGCTATCTTTTTATTGGTTTATTGCTGTAAATCGTGTTACTTCTCAATGCGGACGGAGCGCTGCGCTGTGACTCCATGTTGCTTTAAGCGCATCATCCTGTGCACGGGATGCGCATACGCGCTTTGTGCCGCACTGTATTGGAGCCGTTCGTAATAATACTTTTGTGCTATGAAAGATTATTAATAGCCTTTCTTGTTCTGCCCCATCTATAATATGTTGCTGCCTCATTAAAAATCTGCGCTATACATTTAAAATAACTGTAATTTCTTAGTATATATGCCCTATTTCTATAAATATATTTACTTGTTTTTCATGAATGTATTTTATAACAATGTGTAACAGTTTTACCAGATTTAGAGCTACACTTATTCACTTTTATTTTTTTCTTTATTTTTTCCCCACTAAATGTTTAGATTTTAAACAATTATTGTGCACTCATGATTTTTCAAGAGTAACTTTTGCTGCTGAATTATCCACTAATCTAGTTTATCCACCATCTAGTTTATAATAGTATTTTTGTCATAGATTGTGATTTTTTTTCTTTATAATGAAGTTGTCTGTATTTAGTAGATTGTGTTTAACTCACAAAAGAGTGATTATCAGTTCAACACACTGAGGTATAGAAATTCTACAATTCTACTTTTAAACAAAACTGCATTAGTATCGGATTGGTATCAGTATCGGCCGATACGCAGAATTTTTAATATCGGATTGGATCGGTTCTGAAAAAATGGTATCGGTGCATCACTAAGTATTAGTATTGTAATTTGTGTTGTAAAATGAAATTATTATTATTATAGTTATCAAATATTCATTTTTTATTTTTGTAATTGTAATTTGCAAAGGTAAAACAATTCTGTATTTTTTGATAGAATTAAAACTGATGATAATAATAATATAAAATTATATTATTAAATGTATTATTATTATTATTATCAGAATTACTTTTTTTAAATATATTAACTTAAAATGTCAGGGGACACTTCAAGTAAATATTTAACGTTTAAGGGGTTTGGCTGACAAAAAAAGCTTTGGAACCCCTGTCTTTGCAAATTCAGACATGGCTCAAAATTACAAGGATGGTCCATTTTATTAGTGCAAATTTAAAGGTGCACTGTGTAAATTTTAGCGGCATCTAGCGATGAGGTTGCGAATTGCAACCGCCCCACCGCTCACCCCTCCCTGTATGCATTTATCTGCATTTTACAACAGCACACCCAATCAGAATCTGCATTGTAATGCGCGTTTCATTTCAGCTTGAAAGAGCGAGGGTGCTGGAAAGGATTTGTTGACCACAGGAGGATATGATGCAGTGTGCTATCAATCATTAAGTGATATAACAGTATTGTGCTGCAGAGACTGGAGGGGAGGTCAATTATAAATAATGCATTGGTAATAAATCCTCCTATATACAGGGAATGCGAGTCTGATCTGCTCATAAAAGCCTCACACGTGCTTTTGACACACAGTCATCTCCTATGTGTGTTGATTAAACATAATACTGAGAACCTTTTTGCCACGAGACCTTTTCAAGGTCTTACTAACTGAAGCCTTTGTAGTGTAGTAGATAACAAATGTCTTGGTAAACGATGTAAACCTCGGATGTCTAACAGATAGCAACAAAAAAAAAGTGTTTAGAAGCATGTTTGCAGTCACACAAATTGATAAGAACAGAATGGATTACCTACTGATGATTCTGCGTACATTAAAATAAATTGGCTGTCTGGATGTGCTCTGCTTATCTGAGACTCTGTAATCAAATGGAGCTTAGTTTTAAAAACATTCACTGGTGGCATTGGAGGGCTGTTTACATAAGCCTGGTTTGGTTGGTCAAATCTGGTCTCAGGTGGCACTTCTGGGAAAGTGGTAGTGACAAGAGTAATGATTTAGAACAGGAGCTTTTTTTATTTTTCCTTGAGTACTGACATTTCCTGCTGTCTTGAGAAGTTTATGTGGATGAGCTCAGTCATTTTCAGGAGAACTCTGGCTCCTGAAAATGATGGTTCTGTTCTGTGGCCCTGTCATTTTTTTTTATATCTTTTCCTATTTTGTGGTTGGGAGAGGAAGTTATGATCGCTCTGTGCTTGTGTCAATCAGGACATCTGGACAAATACTAGAGCTGTAAGGCTGCCATCTAGTGCTCTGAATCTAAACTAAAACTATACTGTGTGTGAGACAGATTTTCTGTGACAGAGAGAGAATTCTAAACAGGCAGAGCTAGAGATACAAAGCACACCCAGCTTTGACATAATTGCAAAATGTTTGCTTGTAATCCTATAATAACTAATGTATGTTGGAATTGTGGCACATGCTCACAACATGTAAGAGTAACATTGCTCACGGGGTTAAATAGAAGTTATGTATAAAAATAATAATAATAGCCTAACAATAAAATTAGAATAAATGATGTAAAAAACAGAGGGGTAAAATGGGGTGCATAATACTTTTGTACCTTTTAACTGATGCACATTCTGAACATGCATTAATAGTACTTGCGAAAAGAGTCTAAAAGTATGCTTTCATTATAAAATAAAATAAAATAAAATGATTACCCTATAAAACACAATGGAAAACATTTTATAATTTATATCCAATGTGACATCTACATCAGGGATTTAAATGCTTAACCTGTTTAGATAGGAGAACTATACAATTCAAGAACATGAGGCTTTGCTTTCTAGAAAAATAGACTGACTTTTACATTTGCAACATGAAGTTCATGTTTGTTCACAAGTACAAAGCTTATTTTTTTTAGTGAGAACACAATTTAGCTCTAAAAATTTTTTTTATAAAAAAATCAGAAAGTCACTTCAGTCCTCCTACTCTCAAATCACGAAGGAAGTTGTATGTAAACACTTGTACTGCATTTTCAAGCTGCAAATGTACGGAAGGGGAATCAGACCTGACTGCTAGCCCGCTGCACTCTCTGACCTTCAGATATCTATCTGAGACACTTTAAGTCAGAATCAGTGATTGTGGCTTGAGGACATGCTGGTCGCTTCTGCTTCTATAAAAATGGAACAGAAGCCCCAACTTAAGTGTGAATGTCTGTGTCATATTTCACTCCAAAATCAAAAGAAAAAATATATTTTGCTTATTGGTTCTGAAAAAGATTTAGTGTCTTGGTTTACTATTGACAATTAAACATAATTGCTCAAGACACTCCCATTTATGTAATGAGAAACAAATCTCATATGACTACTGTGATACATTATTGAAAATCATCCTGTCCAGGCATTATTTTTATATTTATATATTTTGAATTGATGTTTGTTAAAAAGGTATCATATTGGGGAACATACATAAAAAGAGATAGAATACACAGTATATAAACATTATAAATTGGCTTTAAAATTGTAAGATATAATTGTTAGCTATTGTTATGTGTGTGTGTGTCTGTCTATGTTTTTGTGTGAGACAGAGCGTGAGGGTTACTTACAGTAACATGTTCCTCTAAGTGGGTTTCCAAGGTAGCGATTTTCAGAATCACATCTGCAGTAAATTAACAGAAAAAAACAACTAGTTTACAAATATTACACACAAACAAACAATCTATATTTGGAAACTAGTTTCCACCTATCAAGAGAGGAATAGTTCATCAAAAAATAAAACTGCAATCATTATTTACTGTAGGCATACAACATGACAATAGCTTACCCAATAAAGAAAAATCATTATTTACTCATCCTCAAGTTGTTCCAAAACTGTATGCGTTTCTTTCTTCTTCACAAAAGAAGATATTTTGAAGAATATGGGTTACCAAACAGTTTATGGGCCCCATTGACTTCCATAGTTAGGAAGTCAATGGGGTCCATATTCCGACATTCTTCAAAATATATTTTTTTGTGTTCAGCAGAAGAAAGAAATTCATACAGGTTTGAGGGTGGGTAAACTTTAAAATAGTAAATCAGAACACAGTTATATTAAATTGTAATAATTCTTTTACTGTATTTTTGATCAAATAAATTAAGCCTTGTTGAGCATAAGATACTTTTTCCAAACACAAAAAAAATCTTGTATCATTTGTTGGTACTAAACATTCAAACTACTATGCTGCTTTGTCTCAGAACCATGTGTATGAGTGTTGCTGGTTTGCGGAACCATAAAAGGCTCAGTGGTTGTATTTTTATGGTGATTTCTCCCTATGCTACAGGTAGTATATTTTAGCCATGCTAGAGATGATTATAGTGGACGGCCGTCAGGTGCCCAGCTCCTCTGAGGCCTGAAGAGGAGGATGAGACCACATTTCTGATCAATCCAGACCGACAAACCAAACAAAACCCTTTATGCTGTGCCAAAAGCAAAACTATCACAGACTCTGTTACGATCAGAGAGTTGAGCAACACCCTGTGTGAGTGGAATATACAGCATAAATACACTTTTATCTATACATATAAGAAACATGCATTTATTTATACAGTATATTACAGTAATGCCAAAGCTTTCATTGTAGAAAAGAAAATCTGGAAGTTCTTTTATCAACGGCAAAAGTGTAGATAAGATTTTGTGAAGCATATTTATTTTTAACGAGCATTCTGATGAATGGTCCGTATGTTCAGTCAGGATTGTAAGAGACCGCTATACCAACTCTATTGTGAGGACAACAGAGACAAAAGAGAGAGACTGCCTGTGTGAAGAACACAGTGGCATGTCTGGTTTAGTTTAAAGCAAATACTCATTACTGGCATGTAAACACTGAGTGTTTATTATTCACCTCATGCTACAGAAGCAGTGAGTTCATGTGTGTGGATGCTGAACTCAATAAACACACAGATGGATAGATGGACCAGCAGGGCAAACACGCATGATTAATCACCAAATTGCCCTTTGAAGTGGAGAAGTGGCCGAGGGCCTGAGAAAGAGTCTTGCATCGAAATCATAAAAGGAAGGAAGCAAGAAAGGCTGCATTTATTTGGTAAAAAAATACATTAAAAACAGTAATATTGTGAAATTTTATTACAATTTAAAATATATTTTTTTCTATTTTAATCTACACTGCCCGGCCAAAAGCTGTTTGGATTTAAATTGGCAAATGCTTAAGAGTCAATGATTGGATTACTGTTGCATTATTGCAGTGATTTTTATGTTTCTAGCATGTTATATGTTTGCCAACAGTTCTTCCAACTCTAAATGATGGAGTGTGTAGCTTTTCATTTCTTAAACAACCCATCTAGGAAGACACATTATGGCCATATTCTAGGATGACAATGTCAAGATTCATCAGGCTCAGACTGTGAAAGAATGGTTGGGAGAGAGCATGTAGGATCCACATGAATTGGCACCTCTGAGTCCAGACCTTAAATTCATTGAAAGTCTTTGGGATGTGCTGGAGGAGACTTGACAGAGTGCTGGACTCTTGCATTGTCAATACAAGATCTTGACCAAAAATGAACGCATCTCTTGATGAAAATAAATGCTGTGATGTTATTTCCAACATTATATTATTCCAGAGGAACATCTTTAATGCTGAGTGTTCACCAAGCACAGTGGGACAACAATACACTGTGCAACGCTTAAAATATTTAATTATATTTCAAATATTTCTAATACTCTTAAACTTCTGCTTGCTTTTAAAACTCATATTTCTTCTCCTTGGCTTAAAACTGCACTGCACCATACAATATCCTACTGTTAAGGCTGTTTTCCTGTATTTTTATTTAATTAAAATAAATAAATATCTCCATACTTTCTGGGGTCCTGCATCAGCCAGATGAACAACTGCCATTGAGATGAATGGGAATGCTAAGAGATAGCCAAGCTTTCTCCAGGTATGATTGACCTCTTTGCTGTTGAATGACAGCCGATTAAATCAAGTGCACCCAGTCCAGCACAACACGAGGTCCAGAAAAAGTGCAAGAGAAAGACATAACAAGTCAGGGACTGAGAGCACAAATAAAGGGATGGAGAATGAAAACAGCAGGTGTCAGACAGTGGGCATGCCCTCTAGTCATCTGTCTAGTCCTACTGCTCTCTTAGTTTGAAAAGAAAGAAAGCAGAGAAACAGGTGAGAGAGAAGAGTGGAAGAGAGGAAGAGTTGCCTTGTGTTGATCCTTCTAGCCACAGGGTAACAGCCCCTTACCCTGACTAAATAAACAGAATGTGTGTGGCGCCTGCTCGCAGGAGACTGAATTAGCAGATAAATCCTCAGAGTGCCACATTTCACACTGAGACAGCTCTGTGTGTGCGTGTCTCACAAAAGCATACACAATTGTTGCTCGCAGGGTTTAAACGTTCCCGCTTGAGTACTCCTCAGGAGGGCCTGCCTAATTAAATAGCGACTTCCTCGTGGAGCACAAGAACGCAAACACACACAACACTCGACATTATAAAAAGGGATATTAAATTGAAATGAAACAAACATTACCAAGATGAGTGTAGATGTGGTGAAAAGGAAACTTTGCTGCTGCTAAGCTACTATATATAAAACCCTAAACATTACAATTTATTAAACGTACAATAAACAGATGAGTAAAGTGTGTAAACAAAGTCTGAGGATAGATAGATAGATAGATAGATAGATAGATAGATAGATAGATAGATAGATAGATAGATAGATAACAGACAATTAAAAACTGAACGTGTCTGCTCAATACAGCGAACCGAACGAGAGTCGCAGGACATCAGCAGCAGGAGTCAGATTTAATTTATCACAAGAGACTGACAAGATGATGACGGAAGATTCGGTTTCAAAGCGAAATGTAAAAGTGCCTATTTAAGTTTGTCATTGTACTGTTTTGTTGTTGTCTTTTTCATTAAGAATAATAGTCTAATGAACCCAACATTTAAGCAACCCGCCGAAAAATTGGCGCTAATTCTAAACCGAAAATACAATGTGCACAGCCCCACTGTCGCTCGTTCACGGCCGCACTGTCTGCATGTCCACTTGCACGTTTTCAGTTCATTCCTATGGAAGATTTTCATTGAAAACACTCGTACTTCTCAGCACCATTATGAATGCCAGAGCGATTAGAATTAGCTATTTAAAAGTCCCCGCCAGTAATACCGTATTACCGGTGTTGTCACGTGTCGATTAACCGGTGGAAAGATGTCCTCACCATCACATGATAGATAGATAGATAGATAGATAGTCTTGAGTTTATAATAACATTTGTTAAAAATAACATGCATCTTCTAGTTAAAGTATTGTACCTGCCTTAAAAAAAAAAATCTCCATTTGAATGAATGAAAACTTTATTTCGAACTATTACAAAAAAAGAAAGAAAAATATATAATAAAACAGAAACAAAAATTCTGCATAATAATCACCCTGTTCGAAAAGGGATAGGTAGAAGCCCTAGGCTTATCAGGACCTACCCCCAGTATTTACCAAAACCAAATCACAATCTAACAAGATAAATCAAACATACCATTTTAAATAATACAGAAACTCTACTCCAATTTACAACCTACTTTATCAAGCTATTAAGATAAAGAAGTACAAACAGAAACAAAATTCAAGCAGCATTAACAACAGTTTTGAATTTTCACTATCCATCCCCACAACTGTACTTATCAAAAATAAATCTGTTGTACCTTTTTATAAATTGCAACATATTTACACTTTCTTTGATCGATTTGTTCAGACCATTCCACAAAATCACCCTACAAATCGAAATACACATACTTTTGAGCTTTGTCCGAGCCTTCTGTTGTCTCAAATTTAAATCCCCTCTCAAGTTATAACCCCCGTTGTTGTATGTTTCCTGGCAGTTGTTTATTTTTTGCTTTATAAATTATTTGTGCAGTCCTAAATTCAACCAGATCATTAAACTTTAGAGTGTGCAATTTTAAATACAGTAAATTGGTAAGCTCATGATAACCTACTTTGTTTACTATCCTAATTGCTCTTTTTTGTCCTGTGCTTAATGTTTGTAAGGTGGTTTTGTAGGTTTTGTAGCTATTTCAACATTATTAATAAATACTTTTACTTGTGTGTCAGTTTTACGATTACCAAACAGCATAAGTTTGGTTTTATCTAAATTTATTGATAATTTATTTAAGTCAAACCACATTTTTAACTGTGACCACCTCCAAAAGCTGGTGCAAACTATCCCCAGAACAGAAAATATTAGTATCATCCGCAAAAATCGCAAAGGTTTTTCACCCTACATATGTCATTTATACACATAATAAATAATTTTGGACCCAAAATTGACCCCTGTGGGACTCTGTGGGTGATACCCAAACACTCTGATCTGTACTCCCCTATTTGAACAAATTGAAGTCTGTTACTTATATAACTTTTCATCCAATCAAGTACAACACCTCTGATTCCATACTTTTCCAGTTTATTGATTAATAAACGGTTATTAATTGTATCGAAAGCCTTTTTCAGATCTATAAATACACCCACTGCATATTTCTTGTTATCTATAGCACTGGTAATTTCCTCCATTAATGCCATGGATGTGGACCTGTTCGACCTGAATCCATACTGACTTTCAACTAACAATTCATGCTTCTCAATAAAATTATCAAATCTATTTGTGTAGTTGTTTAATATTTCAAACACATGATAATAGAAACTTGAATAGAAAATGTTATGGTGCATTGAACTGTTTATTGAAAATCTACTGTGTTGTATCACATACATACTTCAAACTAACATCAGCAGCCCAAAGCAAAATCCAGATCAGGAGGATTCAGCTGAGAGGAAGTCTATCTACATGAACCACTCCAACAGCACTACCTTTCCGTCCTCTACTGGCTTCTAAACGAGTACCACATCTTCGTCTCTCCCGCCGTGCTGAACAGACAGCTCAGCTCATTACAGGAAACAGGCTAAAACAGGCCATGGGCCACCTGCTAGCTTCCTCTCTTTCTCCCTTCAATCTGTCTTTTTCTTGCTCAGTCTTTCTCTCTCATTTTATTTTCTCACACTCTCTCGCTCTGACTCTCGCCCTTCCTCGCGCTTTCAAACACAGACACAAAGCAACAAAGAGAAAAGAACCTTGAAAGAGACCTTGCTATTCAATGTCTCACAGATTTTAAAGCATCACTCACTTTCTGTCACTCTCTCTCTATATATAACACTAGCTGAATTCCTTGTCTTGCCAGGTTGACGGCTTTCAAAATAGCACTGGAAAAAAAAAACCTTAGAGAAAAATCATAAATGAGATTGATTTAATATCTCAGTTGTTTCTTCTAAATGGCAGTGCAATGAGAGCAAATAGACACTTGTCTCCTGATTCAGATATCAGAGGAAACTTTCAGAAGAGATACCAATGTCACAAACATGCCAAGATACAAAAGTCTGCAATCGAAAGTCAGAGAATTCAACATTTGACATCACATTCTTCCAAAATCAAATTGTTTTAGCTATGCATTCACATTAACTTTACAGCTTTAAACTCTTAGCATCAAAAGTTTCCTCATTTCCTATTTTTATTCCCCTTAAGGAGTTTTAAGAGAAAAATAGGCTGTAAAATGTATATTTAATTCCTTGAACAAATCGGTTGATGGATGATTAAAATGACTCATGCATAAAGACAGTCACTTGTCGCCACCTACTGGCGTAAGCATGTAACCTGCAGAAAGAGTGACTGAAAAGTGCCCACCACTGCACAGACAGTCTTTTTTAATGACAGTATTTATTATCTTAGTATCTCTTCTGTACAAGCAGCGTTTTTTCACTCAAATAAGATTACACCTTGTAGACTGTCTTTCTTTTCCTGCTATAACAGCTTTTGGAATATTTTTCCATGATATCTTGGTATGATACAGGAATTCGCTCCCATTCAGACACAAAAGCATCAGTTAAGTATGTTTGCATGCACTTTTGATCAAAAAACTGATTTCAGTCGGACAAAAGCATTAATGTCTTCTAGATCTGCACGATTTCGGATAAGCTAAGAATCACAATTTTTGTTTCAAATAGCGAGCATGATTCTCCTGAGATTCTGAAAAGACAATTAAACAAAATAACGTCATTTACTTGAGGTTCAGACAAAATTGCTACGATCCATTTAAAAAAGTTTAATTAATTTAAAATAATCAGTTTGAATAAATGATTCAACGACTCGTTTCATTAATCAGCATTTTTGAACTAATCTCTTGAATGAATGATTCAATGACAATTTTTTTTAACAATCATTTGTTGTCACCTTGTGACGTAACAATGTAATCGATACAATCGTTATTTGAAGCGTTATTACTTTCAAAAGGTGATTTGCTCTATTTTGATGCTATTTTGATCACTGTTTATATCTGAACTATAAACTTTTATCCTAGTACTTCTGTGATAATTTGAATATTTGTAACAGAAATAATGATACCATGTGGCTGAAAAGACTGTTGGTGAAGCTGGTTCATAACTGCTCTCCTCTCTGGGGTCAGTGGTAACACAGTGGTAAACACAGATGATAATGCCCTGGTGTGATTTTGTCAAAGGTTTAATAGACACAAGCAAATCGTTGTTATTTATGAATAAAATCGCGTGGATGTTTGAATCGAAACACATAACAATTAATCGTTCAGCTCTAATTACTTCTTAAAATGACACGTAAGTTCAATGTTAAATTCATTAAATGCCATCAATAGCAGTATTGAGGAAAGTTACTTTTAAAAGTAATCCATTACAATATTGCATTACTCCCTAAAAAAAGTAACTAATTGCGGTACTTGGTTACTTTTTTTATGGAAAGTAATGCATTGTTAATTTTGCATTACCTTTTCTCACCTGGGCTTGGCTTGCTTGTTAATTTTTTTAATAACAACAACAATTAAAGTTCTATTTTTGGCAAATGTAAAGGCCCTTTCATAGCAAAAGTGAAATGAATGAGCCTCAGGCTGAAGGAAATGTAAATTCATGCCTGTACAGTAGAGGGCTCAGCTCAAACAAACTTTATAGCTGAATAGTACACAGGGGAAGAAAGTTCAAAACTCTTACTTCAGCAATAAAAAATTAAACACAATTGTGATATTTATCTAAAGTCATTTTTACTTATCCGTATGGTTGAATTGGATCATCAAAGGCCAGCATCAAAGTTAATAAAGCAAGATTAAATACATATAGTTTATATGTATTATTTAACATGTTTAATTATACAGGTTTGCATAATATTCTGAGTTTGCATTTCATAGTTTTTATTCATTTTGAAGAATACTGGATCTGTTTTGTAAAGGTGAGATGAGTAAATGCATGCTCACATTTAGTCTAGAACTACAATAAGCATCATGTTTACACAGCGCACACAATGCTTCTGCATTTACTCCCGATTTCTCTCAACATGGGGCAGAAGAGGCATCAGTCAATAAATGGCAAAACAAAGTAACTTCCGTTACTTATTTTAAAAAAACTGTGAGTTAAACTGTGTTGTAAATTTAAAAGTAATACTTGAAAAAAGTAATCTGATAACGTAACTCGCATTACTTGTAATGTGCTACCCCAGACACTGATCAATAGTGCATAGAACAAACATTATGTATGTTTCAATGTTTTGTGGTTTTGTTTGTGCACTGCATTACTCTGTTGATTACATGCCTGCTGCAGTTATATTAAAGACAAAAGCAAATAGTGCAAACAGTCCCTCAAAACGCATATATTCACAGCTGTTGGGTCAGCTTACTCGACTCATTTAACTGAACACAGAAAATGGGGCACGGATAAACATGCAGATCCAGAACTCCAGACGTAAACATCCAGACCCAAATACAAACCAAAATCAGAGCAGATACATTTTCATATCCATTTACAATCTGCAACTAGTCTGCATTAACGAGTCTGAGAGCAGGAAAAAGGGAAATTAAATGGATGGAGGAAGAGAAAGTGAGGGTGAGATAGACAAAAAGATCTTCCTGACTTCCTATGGGAAAAAAAACTTCCAGTAGATGGATCTATTTGTGTGTCCAACAAATACTGCACGTTTCATTATTATTACAAGCAATCTGATTTTTTTTTTTTTTTAAAGAAAGGAAAGTAATTCATATTGAGATGAATTGCAGAAAGCATATTAAGTTTGTGACTTAATCTCGCATGATTATCATGGAAGGAAGTTTGTTGCTGTGTTATGTGCTCAAAGACTCAGGCTGGGTCGCTCAGTCACTGTCTTTAATCACTTCAGCGGTTCCCATGGTGATGTGAAAGTATATGTGAGTGCTAGTCAGTTCACGCACATAAACTTGTTGGTGACTGTACGCAACAACAGGTGGACAACAAAACATATGTCTACTCACATAATCACTTTTTTTTATGATTTAATGTTCAAAAAAGCAGCATTCTAGTTCATAAAATCCAGTCTAAAGTAGATTTTGGAGTGTGCTAATAAGGCTGCCCAGGAGTGACAAATATTAACACGAGTTTTCATTACTTTGGTTTATGCTGGTTTGGAGATGGTCTAACTGCTGAAATTGGTCAAGGAGAACCAAGTCTTACTGGTTAAGCAAGTTGATAAGAAGCCAATTTGCCTAATGCGTTTACAGTGCCTACTGATAAGAATGAAGTACAGTGTAGCCTCAGATGTGTTTAAAACATTTAACCATATTTCCCATCAAAATCAGTGCAGAATATACCAGGATTAGAAATGTATGCCAAAAAAGGACATGGTGATGAGAAAAAAGGAGGGGCGGGGGAGAATTTTAATGGTTATGGAAAAAATATAGTGGGTATTTGCATGAAATAATCATGGAAGACGGAAGAATTATTTTTTTTTTTTATGCTTTTGCATTCGCTAACAAAAGTTTTGCGTTTTGAGAAACTTTGTGTTTGCTCACTAAAGCCCTGAAATAAAGTTTTTCCTCCCATCTCATATTATTTTTTATCACCAACTTTGCACTCGTTTGCCAAAGTTTATCAGGGTTAAGTTTCGAAAAGTTTCTTAGGGTAGCACAAAGCGTTTTGCAAAAGTGCAACACAAATGCAAACAAATGGGGCACCGTAGAAACAAAATGTTTTTCATACGGATGTCCAGTATATTTGGACCATATTAGTTATCAGCCAAAATTACAGACTTTTTTCATTCATCATATCTGTTATTATTGTGCATTTAGTTGTGCATGCTCCTTTTTCCTATTTTTTACATTTTATATGTTACATTTTTGATATATCTGTGCATACCTAGTTATAAATTTTTGCTTCATTCTGAGCAGAAACTGTATTTTACATTGTGGCAAATAGGAAATGATGTAACTCCTAAAGTTTACTGAGAGAAATTATTTGGAATCATGACAATTTACTGGAACGAAATACTAACGCCAATAAAAGGGTACCAGCATTACAAAATAATGTTTTCTATAAATGGAGTCACATCAGTGTACTGTAACAGAGTAAATACACCTACACATACATCAGTTCCACTGCCATGTGATGTGCTGCATGAGCGAAACATCAACCACGACATTGAGCAGTACCAACAAACAAGGCAAATTCATCCATGCGATTCAGGCATGTGTTTGAAGTTATACTGGCTGTGTGCTATCAAACTCTCTACCCACGGGTCACATAAGTGATATTTAAAAAAAAAAAAAAAAAAGATAGAGGGCATGTGGAAAAGAGAAACTTTTGAGAACTGTGTTTAAGTCCTGGGGAACTCATTACTGCTTAAAACATTATCAGTGCCAGTGGTGGTGGGGCAGCCTGTTACAAATACATCCACACAGCAATGTGTCTTTATGGACCTCAGTACGTACATATATACACAATCAGGGCATGGTGTCAGCCCCAAAAGTGCTATTTAAGCCACTGATAAGTTCCCTTTGCCACTGTGAACAGGGGGCTCGCTGACACAGCACAGCAGAGGTTGCCATTAAAATTAATGTCCTGGGATTGGAAAGACACTTAGGAGGGAATTAATAACAGAGAGCCTAGGAGAGGGTTAAATCTGTGAATAAAATGTGCTATGATGCTAATGAGAGCAGGATAATGTGAGGAATCTTTGTGTTTAGTTGAAGGGCTCAAGTCTATCACTCTCTGACTGACAGGGAGAATTGCTGATGATGGGTAAAGTAGTCATACTCACAGCTGGCATTGGTCCCCTTTGACCCCTTTAGTGGTACAGTAGCATTTCCCTGAGTTGGAGTGGCACACGTTAGCGTGGTTGTTACATCTGCAGGCTGAAGAGAAGAAAGAAGACATAGATAAAGACAAAAAGGGGGAGAAGAGGAACATTTTTAAAAGGGCTGTTCACCCAAAAATAAAACATCTGTAATTATTTATTGATCTTCATGTTGTTCCAAACTTGTATGACTTTGTTTCTTCTGTTGAACACAAAAGGAGAAACTGGAGACTGTGGTGGTGTTTTTCCCCATGCAATGAAAGGGGATTGGAGCTTTAAAGCTTAAAAAAAGACCCAAAAGCACTAAAAGTAAAAGTAGTTCATCAAAGTCTTCAAAAAAATCACACTGAGGAACAGCCCATAATTAAAGTCATTACTCACTGATTAGTCATTAATAACTGATTATATTGTCTGTCATTGTGCTGTTATCAAAGACTGTATATACCAAGATGGTTCACTTGTATTACTAAGAAAGAGAGAAACTGCAACGTGCAACATGGATAGCTCTAGTAGAAGGAAATCCTGCTATCTAAATAAAGAGCCAAATCGCCAATTGGCTCGTCATCGGATCACTGCACCTACTGTTAGAAGCTCCGGTTCCCATAGGCCACGTTCACACAGCAGCAGAATATGATTTTCAGTTCTGTATTTGAGTACTTAATACAGTTACATTCAGATAAAGTTCAGTTATTTACGGGAGTAATTTTATAACCAAACTCACACCAGTAAACTTTCAGGACTCACAACCGCATTGGAAAAACCACGCTGTGTGAAAGGAATCGAACTGTACAATTAGTTGTCTGTCACGTCATGCAGTGAGAGAGAGCCGCACTGCACTGCACAAATGCATGTCTACCATGTGTTGCAGGTTTTCACATGTGGTTTCGGTAACTTATAGCAATGGAGATATGAGCTGTGTGTCATCTGAATGTTTTCGATCCAATCAGTGTTCTCCACCGGAGCTTCTTCGTCGCTTTTGTGTTCTAAACGCGACTTAAATGCTCCGCTCTCCATCCAGGTATAAAAGCTGCTGTTGCTTAATGAAGATTTGACGGATGAACTTGCAGCTCGATTAGACGCTTTTCATGTCAAAAGTGATAAGACTTCTCAGTTTTATGGACTTTGCCATCTTTGATATTACTTTGGTCACTGTTGCTATGGTTGCTTACTGGTAAGAGAATATGGGCTTGACTCCCATTGCACATACAGACAGCATTTGAGACACAAGTGAGAACGAAAGAACCAGAAATCGACTTGTTATTATGAACTGCCTAAACTAATTAACTGAGATCAAGGGCATAGTTTTGGTTTGAACATTGGGGGGGTTGAAGTGTGAACCGTTTAGCGGGGTCCCGAGGCATATGCTCCCTCATGAGGTTTATTTGTTGTTGTTTTTCAAAATGGTATCATCCACATGTTGGTTGATAACATAACTGCAATAAAGTAATAGCCTAGTAAACAATTAAAAAGTGCTATATATATGAAGGTGACTTGACAATTACTCGTTTACATAGAACATAAAAGCTTTATTTTATATTATTTAAGCACCTAAAACCTTATCAGTTTGACAGAATTTTACTTAAAGAACTTTACTTACATTTTTCTTATACTGAAAATGGTCATTTCCTGTCATCTCTTGTAATATCTGAAAGCCATTTTTTTCTAATATATGTCATTATTAGCAGAACATTTTGCACATGGGGAAAACCAATAGTTCAGTAAATAATTTAAGGTTCATACTTTAAAGCTCTTTCTAACGTGCACTTCGCCTTATGAAAAATAACAGTTCTTGTAATTGTTTAACTATAGCATTTGTTACAATAAGGATATAATAACAGGTAAGACCATTGATGGCTCCTCATTGCCATGCTTAGGCTTGTTAACCTTTTTCTTTCTTTTTTTATCTATACCATTTGTTACGTAAAATAGCAGACTACACATAGAAACTATAGCCACACTGCCACAGTTGTAATATAGCCTAAATCTCTAAATCTAAAAAAAAAAAACAGATAATCTATTATAAATTCAACAAGTTAGTCTAAATTTACCACAATAAAATACAATAGAACGTGATAAATTCTAAGGTTCATGAGTATAAAAAGCTTTCTAATTTATGTTGGTTGCGGGAAGTTTTCTCCTCTTTTCATCAGTTTTTTTTAGTTTATGTAGCCGTTTTAGATCACGCTTGCCTTTCTCAATAGAATTCAAATGGGTTGCATATTTTATCATCAGCGCCGCGAAAGGAACAGCTCGCGCAAATCTTATCACACATTTAGAGCACACTGGTGAACACGCGCATGGTATACGGTAATACGCGAGCCACTTAACTTGCTTGTTTTGGATATGGGGTGGGGGGTGTTTCCTCCCCCCATCCCCCCATCCCCCCATCCCCCCATCCCCCCCCACTACGCCTGTGATCGAGATGATCTAACTCACAATAAATTCACAACTTCTCTCATGAACTCTCATAAATTCACCATTTTCAAATTATTTGTACTTTTAAGTGGGACTACTACAGTCTATAAATAAACAGGGCACAGTTTGCATATAAACAGACGTGACTATTTTAACAAACCTGAACCTACATCTCTGGGGCTAGTGTTCCTCTCATTACAGATGCAATTCTCATTAAAGGTTATCAGATGGTAATATCAGAATGAAACCACATACACACACATAAACAGAGTTTAACACAGTGCAGCAGAGGCAATTACTCAATAGAGAGAGAGAGGGATAGTTCATTAAGCAGATTAGCATCACTGAGGTGAGGCTCCTAAACAAGCAAACAAGAGACTATTCCATTCTTTACAACTCACGTCCATGCCGCTTTAAATAAAAGTGTCTGCAAAATTTACTTTTGGCGACGTCTAAGTGTTGTGTTGTTGTAAGAGACTACATTAAATATATTTTTCGTGTTCCCATTTGATCAAATAGCAAAAAGAAAAACTCTACAATAGTGTTTTCACAACTTTCAAAAGAGGAAAAAAAAATAGAAAGAGAAAGATGCCAACTTTACCGTCACTCCCACAGCCACTGCAGTAGAAACACCCTCACAGCAGCGTTAATTAGTTTTTTGTAATTTGATGCAAAGGTAATATAATACAAAGTATAGTGTTATAAACGTACATACAATTTTTAATAAATGAAAATATAAAAAACTGCAGAATTTACAATGCTGATGACCGTTAAAACGCGTCATCACAGTCAGTGAAAAAGGCCTATCAAGGGATTTTCTCACCTATTCTATTGTGGATAAGGTGAAAATCTTAAGTTTAATTGCTTACAAAACTAATAGCACAACTCTGTGCAACAGTTGAGGTAGACTAGTGCCCGTTAAATCACTGCATTTTCTTCCTAACAGGTATCTGAGGGTTTCTGCAGCCAAGGATGCAGGTGTTTGTCATTACATTCATCACCTTCACAAAGCGATGACACAGAGGTGATTGCACACTATGATGAGGTGAGGCTGTGTTTATGTTGATCTAGTCACATGTCTTTATGCTGTGCACATCAATTAGCTGGTTTAATTACTGTGCAATTTGTAGAGTATGGCTGTATTTGCAACGCTATATGCTGAGCCTTCTCCGGTACAACTGATGTCAGCAGATTCCACATGCCTTAAACTCCTTCTCCGCCCAGAGTGTCATATTAGACAATGCCGTTAGACTATAAAATGAGCTAGCTGCCTTCACAGAGCAACCCTGTATAAAAATGTTTTTCATTCACTTGTTTAAATAGCATAGAAGAGCTTTCCCAGTCACAGATTTTATTTGGATCTAGAATATAGCCATAAAAAGGGCTGTCATATTTCTAAATAAAATAAAGAGCAACAGAGAGAGAGAGAGAGAGAGAGAGAGAGAGAGAGAGAGAAAGAGAGAGAGAGAGAGAGAGAGAGAGAGAGAGAGAGACTTTTAACTTTTAACACACTTTATTAAAACAGTCTAAAAACGAACAGTTAATTATACCTTACACACAAACGGTTTTGAACCGTTTTTAACCTCATAGCCTTAACCTTAGCTGCCAAATCAATCAACCCTTGACCCCCTTCACTGACTGGCAAATAGAGAATTGCAGGGGGAAGCCAGTGATGACCACCCCAGAAAAACTCAACGAAGGTCTTCTGCAAACGTTGCAACAAATCTTTTGGTGGATCAAGCACATTCAGACGATGCCACATCATGGAAGCTGTCAAGTTGTTAATAATGAGCACTCTTCCCCTATATGACAGTTGAGGCAGTATCCATCGCCATCTTTGTAAACGTCCAGAAACTTTTTCAAAAGTACCATCCCAGTTTTTCTGAATATACTGGTCAGTCCCAAGGAACACCCCCAGCACTTTGAACCCCTCTCGACTCCAGGAACAGTTCTGAGGAAGTACTGGAGGGCCCACATTCTCCCATTCACCCAGTAAAAAGGAAGCACACTTTTGCCAATTAATTCGAGATGAGGATGCTTTCTGATAAATCTCCAACGATCCTCTCAAATTCATGACATCCTGAGCAGATCTAATAAAAACAGTGACGTCATCAGCATAGGCACTAAGCCTAGCAGTGATCAGTTCTGAGGTCAACGGACACACTGTTGATATGCCACCCAGCTTATTATTACAGCCAAAAGTGGTTCAATTGCAATGGCATACAGGATTCCTGAGAGACCACACCCCTGCCTTATGCCTCTGCTTACACTGAATGGTCTTGTAAGAGTACCATTAATTTTCAGCATGCTGTATATGTCAGTATACAACAGTTTAATATAAGCAATAATAGATGGACCAAAACCAAAAGCCTCAAGGCATTTAACCAGGAAACCATGATCAACCCGATCGAAGGCTTTCTCCTGATCCAAAGAAACAAAACCAATGTTCAAATTATGCACCTTAGAAAAGGAGAGAGAGAGAGAGAACAGACTTTTTATCAAGAGGCTTTATATCTTGTTGGCTTTTTATCCGCAGGTCTGTTCTTTACATAACTCAAAAGTTCAAATTCCCTCAACATGCACTGCAATTGCTTTTTCCTACCAGCCAACAAGAGACAATTGACAAAGGAAAACATTCATTTGTTTACTAAAGATTTTATTGTTGTTGTCTGCTTAGGCGAATCACTATTACGACTGCTCATACATAGTGATATATACATGTTATCATGTATGTTTTTTATTTTATTTTTTTTAAAGTCTCTTATGCTCATTTATTTGATTAAAATACAGGGGAAAAAAACTGTAATATTATGAAATATAATTTATTTCTGTGATGCAAAGCTGAATTTTTCCTAAGCCATTACCCCAGTCTTCAGTGTCACATGATCCTTCATAAATCATTCTAATATGCTGATTTATTATCAATGTTGTAAACAGTTGTGCTGCTTAAAATGTTTTATAACCTGTGATACTTTTTTTCAGAATTCTTTGCTTTTTTATAACCTGTGATACTTTTTTCAGGATCATTTGTTGAATGAAATGTTAAAAAAGAACAGCATTTATTTAAAATAGTAATCTTTTGTAACAATATACACTAGTGTTCAAAAGTTTGGAGGCAGTTTATTTTCTATCTTCTTTTTTTTTATTAATACTTTTAATATATATTATTTAATATATATAAATTGTTACATTGATAAAAAGTTATAGTTAAGATTTATATTGTTAGAAAAGATTTCTATTTTGAATAAATTCTGTTCTTTTAAACTTTTTATTCATCAATAAATCCTGGAGAAAAAAAAATCACAAAATATTAAGCAGCAAAACTGTTTTCAACATTGATAACTCAGAATCAAATCAGCTTATTAGAATGATTTCTGAAGGATCATGTAACACTAAAGACTGGAGTAATGGCTGATGAAAATCACAGAAATATTATATTTTAAAAGTATATTAAAATGGAAAACCATTATTATAAATTGTAATATTATTTCACAATATACACTCACCTAAAGGATTATTAGGAACACCATACTAATACTGTGTTTGACCCCCTTTCGCCTTCAGAACTGCCTTAATTCTACGTGGCATTGATTCAATAAGGTGCTGAAAGCATTCTTTAGAAATGTTGGCCCATATTGATAGGATAGCATCTTGCAGTTGATGGAGATTTGTGGGATGCACATCCAGGGCACGAAGCTCCCGTTCCACCACATCCCAAAGATGCTCTATTGGGTTGAGATCTGGTGACTGTGGGGGCCATTTTAGTACAGTGAACTCATTGTCATGTTCAAGAAACCAATTTGAAATGATTCAAGCTTTGTGACATGGTGCATTATCCTGCTGGAAGTAGCCATCAGAGGATGGGTACATGGTGGTCATAAAGGGATGGACATGGTCAGAAACAATGCTCAGGTAGGCCGTGGCATTTAAACGATGCCCAATTGGCACTAAGGGGCCTAAAGTGTGCCAAGAAAACATCCCCCACACCATTACACCACCACCACCAGCCTGCACAGTGGTAACAAGGCATGATGGATCCATGTTCTCATTCTGTTTACGCCAAATTCTGACTCTACCATCTGAATGTCTCAACAGAAATCGAGACTCATCAGACCAGGCAACATTTTTCCAGTCTTCAACTGTCCAATTTTGGTGAGCCTGTGCAAATCGTAGCCTCTTTTTCCTATTTGTAGTGGAGATGAGTGGTACCCGGTGGGGTCTTCTGCTGTTGTAGCCCATCCGCCTCAAGGGTATCCGTGTTGTGGCTTCACATATGCTTTGCTGCATACCTCGGTTGTAACGAGTGGTTATTTCAGTCAAAGTTGCTCTTCTATCAGCTTGAATCAGTCGGCCCATTCTCCTCTGACCTCTAGCATCAACAAGGCATTTTCGCCCACAGGACTGCCGCATACTGGATGTTTTTCCCTTTTCACACCATTCTTTGTAAACTCTAGAAATGGTTGTGCGTGAAAATCCCAGTAACTGAGCAGATTGTGAAATACTCAGACCGGCCCGTCTGGCACCAACAACCATGCCACGCTCAAAATTGCTTAAATCACCTTTCTTTCCCATTCTGACATTCAGTTTGGAGTTCAGGAGATTGTCTTGACCAGGACCACACCCCTAAATGCATTGAAGCAACTGCCGTGTGATTGGTTGATTAGATAATTGCATTAATGAGAAATTGAACAGGTGTTCCTAATAATCCTTTAGGTGAGTGTATATACTGTATATAACCTGACAACCAGCCAGGACGAGGGCCACTCTTTCCTTCATAAGATTTAAAAATCTAGTCTATTCTAATTGTATAGACTCCAGTCTTCAGTTCGACGCAGGACAAAATACAACCTGACATTAAATACACACAGTGCATTTAACAGCATAGAAACGTAAAGGCTTCAAATCATGTCAGTATAACGACAAGGAGACACATACACACAATTTTCACATGAGCTCAAATGTTTACATGCAGGTTCAATTATATTATGTGTATGCGTGCATTTGTGCATCTGTATGCGAGTCATTTTGACAGGGCTGTGGGGACGGGCTGCGGCAGAGTGTTGGTGGCTCCACTCTGCATGCTGCAATAAGATTTATAGCTAAATTATGATGTGTAAAATGTACTCACATTATAGCAGAGGAACAGCACTGCCTGGAGCTGCTGTTTCAGCACTTACTCTGAAAGCGATAGACTACAAACACACACTCGCTCACACACGCACACATGCACATGCGCACACGTACAATCTCTCATAAATATTTCTGCCAAAAGCCATTTAGGCCCTGGAAATGACAAAACCAACACGCACAAACATGCTTACAATGAAAGTAGTCACCTAACCATGTCTAACAAAACTTTTTCATAACGCACACAAACATTAGCATACTGACATGCTTCATTTAGATCCACAATAAAACTTAATGAAAGAAAGGAAATAAATATGAAAATAAAGGGAGACAGAAGAGATAAACTGATATTTGTATGCAAACAGACCGTGGAACATAAGTGACAAAACCAGAGTGAAGGCTTTCATAAATCCTCACAAACAGATGCACACACACAAACACACAGAGATGACATTAAAGCTGATGGAAGTTAAACCAGTCTTGAAAGGAACATGGCTCAGACGCATTTCATTCTGAGTTTATGACTGGCTGAAAGTCAAATCTGATAAAGCAAAGAAGGTATTTGGGTTTTACTCCTAAATGGACATATTGTTTAAGAAGTGAAAACTGTTCAGTGTGCCAAACATCTCTAGATCATCTACAGTGCCCTCCACTAATATTGACACCCTTGGTAAATATAAGCAAAGGCGGCTGTGAAAATACATCTGCATTGTTTATCCTTTTGCTCTTTCATTCAAAATATTCACAAAATTGTAACCTTTCATTGAAGTAAAAGAATTGAAAGTGGGGGGAAACTCACATTATGAAATAAATGTTTTTCTCCAATAGAAATTCTTATGAGTAAAATATCTCTGAAGTATATTCCCATTCATATTTTTTTTTTTTTTTAGCATACCAGAGTCACTAGGAACATGAAATTGTCTAGCCATGACTTCCTGTTCCACAGGAGTATAAATACGAGGAAACACAAAGGCCAAATTCCCTTAAATCATCCATCACAATGAGTAAAACCAAAGAATATAGTGCTGATGTGCAGCAAAAGATAGTTGAGCTTCACAAAATAGAAAGAGGCTGTAGGAAAATAGCTTTAACATTAAAAATCCCTATTTCCATCATCAGGCCAATAATTAAGAAGTTCCAATCAACTAAAGATGTTACAAATCTGCCTGGAAGAGGACATGTGTATATATCGTCCTAATGCACGACGAGGAGGAGAGTTTGAGTGGCCAAAGACTCTCCAAGGAACACAGATGGAGAATTGCAGAGATTAGTTGAGTCTTGGGGTCAGAAAGCCTTTTATCAAACAGCTCATACATCACCACAAGTTGTTTTGAAGGGTTTCAAGAAAAATCCCCCTCGCTCATCCAAACAAACTCCAGCATGAACTTCAAAAGGAACCTGGTTCTATGGCCAGATGAAACAAAAAAAAAAGAGCTTTTTGGCAGCAAACCCACCAGATGGGTTTGGTGCAAACAAGGATCAAAAGTACCTCATGCTCACGGTTAAATATATGTTGAGGGCCTATTTTTTTGCTAGTGGTCCTGGACATCTTGTTCAGATTAATGGTATCATGGATTCTAGAGTCTCTGCTAGAAATCTTATAATGGGCCATGGTTGGATCTTTTCAATCAGGACAACGATCCAAAACAAATATCAAAATCAACACAAAAATGTGTCACTGAGCACAAAATGAAGCTTCTGCCATGGCCGTCTAAGTCCCCTGATCTGGTGAGATTCTGTATGAAGGAATGGACGAATCTTTTGTCAGGTGTTCTCCAAAATATATATAATATTAGTGTTGGGCACTGTATCTACATACATACTCTTTAGAGGTGTGCACATGCAAGTTAGAAATATAGTTGCAAGAAAAAGTATGTGAACCGTTTGCAGAATCTGTTAACATTTGAATAATTTTAACAAAAAAAGAGAAATCATACCAAATGTTTTATTTTTTTATTTAGTGCTGTCCTAAATTACATTTAGTCCACAAGACAAAGAAAAAGCTGAATTTATTAAAATGACCCTGTTCAAAAGTTTACGAATCTTTGATTCTTAATCCTGTGTGTCGTTCCCTGGATGATCCACGGCTGTTTGTGTGTTTTGTGATGGTTGTTCTTGAGTCCCTTGTTTGTCCTGAGCAGTTAAACTGACCGACGTTCTTCAGAAAAATCCTCCAGGTCCTGCAAATTCTTCAGTTTTCCAGCATCTTTTGCATATTTGAACTCTTTCCAGGAGTGATTGTATGAGATCCATATTTTCACACTGAGGGACTTAAACACAACTATTAAAAAAGGTTGAAACATCCACTGATGCTCCAGATGGAAACACGATGCATTAAGAGCCGGGGGGTGAAAAGTTTTGACCAGGATGAAGATGTCCAAAAAAACTTTTTATTTTGTTTAAATATTTTTTTTTTTCATTTAGTACTGCCCTTCAGAAGAAACAGAAAATACTTGCATGTTTCTTGGGAGACAAATTAAGTACAATTTACCTTGACCTTCAAATTCAAAAAATGTTCACCCCCCGGCTCTTAATGCATCGTGTTTCCTTCTGGAGCATCGGTGAATGTTTGAACCTTTTTTATTAGTTGTGTTTGAGTCCCTCAATTGTCCTCAGTGTGAAAAGATGGATCTCAAAATCATACAGTCACTGCTGAAAAGGGTTCAAATATGCAGAAGATGCTGGAAAACTGAAGAATTTGCAGGACCTGGAGGATTTTTCTCAAGAACATTGGTCAGTTTAACTGCTCAGGACAAACAAGGGACTCATGAACAACCATCACAAAACAAACAAACAGCCGTGGATCATCCAGGGAATGACACAGGATTAAGAATCAAAGGTTCATAAACTTTTGAACAGGGTCATTTTAATAAATTCAGCAATTTTTTTGTCTTGTGGACTAAATGCAAACTTTTTTTTAATGTAAAATATCTTATTCAGGGCAGAACTAAATACAAAATAAAACATTTTGTATGATCTCTCTTATTTTGTTAAAATTATTCACATTTTCACAGATTCTGCAAGCGGTTCACATAGTTTTTCTTGCAACTGTATATTCATATATTCATGTTAATGTTCAGATGGTTTAGAAATAATTTTATAACATTTTCAAGAAATCATTATTAACATACAAAGAAAGAAAATTGTCTGCTGAAATCTATTAAGGGAAAAGGAAACGAAACGTCATATACCATCATTAATCATTTACCACTTAATAAAATCACTGCACATTTACTCAGTGATTTCTACAGCTCTCACCTCTTAAAATGTCCTCATCCACCAAAAAATACATTTTTAAGCAAAGATGATTAATAATAATCATCACTATCAAAAAGTGCAGTCGGCATATCTGCTTGATGAAACTTAAAAAAGAAGCACTTCTTTCTTGTATTTTTCCCTTGACTTCTTGCTCGCTCTCTTTCTCATTCACCAATTTAGATGAACTGAACCCTGAATAAGGTTCCTTATTCCTGGCTCGTTAGAGGGCTAACCAGTGCTTCATTTCCGTACTCTTATCCATATTTATAATCTTATTGGATAAGATAATATAGTCCACATATTGTATGCATGTAATATACAGGTATAAAGGAACTATCCTTAATAATTTAACTCCAAATGTAATATTCCCATCTCTGATGCAAACGTGACAATGGGAGTTGAGGCACTTTTATATAAAGCACACATACAGTCGTAATGGCAAAAGCCACAGTCTTTCTGAGTAAATTGGTCCCAGGTAAGTGTTTCTCCACTCACCTCTATGGGGCAGAAGGCTTTAATTAATGGATAGGAAGGGGAGCCTGGTGCTGTGCCCCCCATGACCTCCGTTGTCATCTCAGTGATGTGTTACTATCCTGAGCCAAATACAGCAGATGCTTCCAGCCGGCTCCATGGAGACATCTCAAAGACTGGAGCTACTGTATTGGGGCTAAAGGACAGATACAGATACAGTCCTAGTGTACTACACAACACTGCTGATCTGCCACTGAAAGACTGTTGGTAGATGGTGTATGATTATTCATTAAAAGATTGCGATCGCGATTCATTCAAACACCCACGTGATCTTATTCCTAAATGACAGCGATTCGGTTTAGTGTTTTAAACCTTTGACAAGTACCATCACAGCAAACATTCAAATCTGTGTTGACGCCGCTGACCCAGAGAAAGCAGTTGTTATGTATAGGCATGAAACAGCTTCACAAACAGTCTTTTCAATCACACAGTGTAATTTTTTCTATGTTACGATAATTCAAATTATCACAGAAGTACTGGGATAAAAGTTTATAGTTAGGATAAACACTGATATCTATGGTAGCAATCAAAATAGAGTAAATCAGATATTGCATGTAACTTCAAATTCAGATTTGTATTAATTGCATTGTTGCACCAGTAGGTGGCGACAAGTGACCTAAAAATGTTATCATTGAATGACGTCATTGAATCATTCTTTCAAGAGGATTCGTAAAAAAAACGCTGATTCATCCAGCAATGAAAGTGAAGTCTTCATGATTAAGTCATTGAATCATTCATTCAAACCAATTCTTTTAAATAATGAATTCTAATTAATTAAATGTGGTTTAAATGGACTGAAGAAATTAACTTTTTGTCAGAACCTTAAGTAAATTACATGTTGTTTTGTTTAGTTGTCTGTTTAGAATCGTTGGAGAATCATGATCTCTATTTTAAACCAAAAAATTGTTATTTCATTTTTTCCAGAATCATGCAGCTCTAATGGATGTATTATTATTATTATTAGTAGTATTTTCAAATACTGTATAAATTATTAAAAGTATATAAATATGTATTGTTAAATAAATGATAAATTCAAAATTTAAAAATATAGGGTCCATCCAATGATGCATGTTCCTGCTTTCCCCCCTGCTTTTTACAGGTATTTATAAAGAAGGCCAAGAATGACCTTCTGTGACTACAATCCAATCACCCCAAACCCAACAGAAGGTTGTACAACATAAACTGGATGTGGCAAAACATGATTAGATGCCACAGTTGTTTTGTTGGGGATGAGGAGCATGAAGGGGACAGGCGCTGCGGAGACGTTGCTGTGTGCGAAAAGCAAACTGCCATCTCAAACAGATCCTTAAAGAGATTAGGAGGAGGAAATGTTCAGAGCAAGAGGCAAAACGTAGCTCTCCTCCATCTGGGTCTAATGCTAGAGTTTGCCCTCCTGTCTGCTTTATACGAGTGCCACCATGTGCTCGCTCGATTGATGCCATGAGTGAATGATTAACAAAAATTACATAGTTTAAGACAGAAATATACATGATATACATACACCGATATGCCGGTTTTCTTGTACCCATCAACAGTTCCTAATATGAATATGAGTGTGACATTAGTGAGCTGTACCTTCATCAAACAGCTCGGCGCATCAGTGCAGTACAAATGCCATAAGTGAAGTGAATCATCTTCAGTGCGCTAGGTTTCTTAGAAATGTGTGGCCGACTACCAGCATGAATCTAATGAGTATTCATGCAGAAGTAAACAGGAAGAGGCAATAAAGGGAGAAAGAGACAATGGGGACATAAAAGTTAGAGAGAGAGCAAGTGTGCTATGATGTTGGTTCACTAAATCCCTTTTTGGTTCCGTCAGTAATATTCAAATGTTCTTCAAATGTTTAGATTTCTTTACAAAAAGCAAAATATTTGGAAAGTTTGGAAAGGCTAAAATCAAGATCAAGAGATACTGAGGAATAAGAGGGGGAAAATAGTTACTTATTTACATGCAGTGTTGTAATTAACAGGACTATATGAACATACACCTCCCAAATGTTCATTATAATCTCATTATATACTGTCATACTAGTTCCACCAGCTTCACAATCATTAGGGAATCTTCATTAGACACTATAATTAGTGGGAGTGTGCTCAATTATCTCGTTACAGAGACAACAAAGTTTACAAAGGCAAAACTCAGATTCAAATGGATTTTAAAGCCTTCATTACAGGTTCATGTTTATATAATCTTTGAAAGACAGATTCAACTTTTTGCTGTGATTGAGTGGCTTGAAATTCTCCTTATGGATTTAAAGGGACAGTTAATGTTGTTCCAAACTTGTAAGACTTGCTCCTGTGAAACACAAAGTAAGATATCTTGAAGAATGTTGGTAACTATTGAAGAATGTTGGTGACTGATTATTGACTTCCATTGTATGGACAAAAAAAAAGGTTTCTCAAAATATATTCATGTTCCACAGAAGAAAGAAAGCCATACAGGTTTGGAACGACATGAGGGTGAGTAAATGATGACAGAATTTTCACTTTTGGGTATACTATATACCTACATAAAAATTATGGAATTTATATCTTTGCATTCAGATTAAATGAACATGTTGTTCACGTTCATGCTGCAGGTCCAGCTATTGCTGTCATTTGGGTGACTGAACAGGTGTGTTTTATACCTCAAGCAGAGAATGACTTATACAGGTCAAATAAAGAGAGGGAAAATTAGGGTGTTGGGTGCGCGTGTTTGTCCAGTCAGTGGCCAGGAATAGCATCGCTGTAGGGTCAGTATGACTCTGTCAGGTACACACACAAAAACAAAAAACAGTAAATGTCGACAAACAAGTATATAGATAAACACTACAGAATATGGTTAACCGAATATGACCATTCACACACCTACAAAGCCACTTTCATTTCAAATTATAGTGCTAATTTCATGTAATATAGTGATCATCCTACAAGTATTAGTGTGTGCATACAAACACTGCTGTTACACTGAATGAGCACTATAAGGCTGAATATTGCCAGCTTGCTCACAATACAATGTATGCTCGATATATAAGTCACCAGGGCTTGACATTAACTTTTTGCAGTGGCTGGTGGTTTTACAAAGTTACTAGCCACTCAGCATTTTCACTGGCCACAATTTTGACATTGATACCATCGGAAAAACTGCCATATAGATATTTTTAATATTATCTATAATTTGTCAGCAGGTATATTAGGCTGCTGTTACTTTAAGACCTGACGCACAGATCCATTATACTGTTACACATGCGTGTTTACGTTTCCTTAAAACATACGTGAATACACGCCCAGACCGTCATTATTTTGTATGCATTTGATTTTTTTAAGCGCAATACATAAGAACCGAAAAAAACTACGAGGCGGTTTATGTGCGCGCACTTTGAGTGTGAACACAAAACCTGCAGGAATGAATAAAATTACGCAATACGCACAATCCCACAATGAAATTCAAGTCCTGTAACACCAACAATATTTATCTGGAGCAAATGAAATAAGTGAGTGAGGGGAGGCAGGTTTGTGTGCCAACTCACTGTCGGAGAGATGAGAGAGCGAGAACGCGCAGCTGGTATCGTGTATCTATTTTGCAGAAAAAATGAGCATTGGAAACGCTATTTCAGTATCAATATGTATGAAAATTCCTATAAATTAATGTCACACTAATATATATATATATATATATATATATTTATTTTAGCGTGACATTTTAGTGATGTCGTTACCATAACTTAAAATTCCCACCATACCACCAACCTCTAACAAGCCCACACGCACACAACTATGATCATAGTTCACAGCTTTGATTTGAAAAACATGAATTCTGAATCACACATTCATACACTAAATCCCAGGACTCTGTCTGCCCTCTGTTGTCCTCTAACTAAGAGGGCCATTTCAAACAGACACATGTCCTCCATCTTCCACAGGATGTTTTCTCTCTCTTGTCAAGGGCAGCCGGCCACGTGTCATATTTTAACCTGATCTTACTTTGATGGCCTGTCTCTTTTCCCCTTCAGACAACACACGCACACACTCGGTGAGAGATATCCATCGAGTTTTTCCTGTTTTTCTTCACACAGTGGGCCGCTCTCCATCTCTCCTCGTCTAATCTAAAACAGATCAGTGGCTTAAACATATTAGTGTACAAGGTGAGGTAAATCTCCTCCGCTCACTAACGCTGAAAAATGACACTGCTGGATTAGCGGCGGCCACAATCAGAGCATTAAACACACATGCACATTTACATCAAGACGCAGTCTATAAAGCACTCTTAATCACTGAGGTATTCAACAGGGAAGAGAAATAGAGAGGGAGAGCATGTCTCCTTGAGAGATGCAGAGGGCCGCACATCTATCAAATCTCCGCTGTGAGCACTGGACCGCTCGTATAGGCGAAGAGGTGGGGCGGCAGTCAACTCCAGGAAATAAGAAAATGATTAAGAGTGATTTAAAGTCACAGAATGTGGAGAAAACGCACATCTGTCCGACAGAGAATGATGTTATTACACCACCTTCCTTGCGCTTCTTCGCCTCTCTACCTTTCTATACCTCTCGATGAAGTTTCATCTCTAAGAGCGATGATGCTTGTATATAAACTCAGTGATTGGAAACCAGGAGAAAAGCCACAGTGATGAACTAACACGAGGAGCCCACATCAAATCAATACAATTTGCGTCAGGTTGAATACTGCACTTGTAATGAAATATGGCCACACTAACCATTACAACAAAATTAGATGGGGGACACTGGGATATCCTGTGGTACATCTGGATGCAGGCAGACTGTTTATGAATTAACTACTGCATCGATTTCAGTTTGATATAGCATGGTCACACACTATACCCCTTAAAGGGGTAGTTTAACAAATAATGAAAGTTCAAAGATCCTCTAACTCACGCCTCATACCTTTCCAGATTTCCCAGGCTCAAATTGGACAGACTCACTCATTATCTATCATTGCACCATCTTTAATTATCACACCTCTGCACATTCAAATCTGCCCTGGCGAAACAATCTGGAATGCCATTTAAATAAAAAAAGGCAATTTTAAATGGCAATTTGTTTGTCAATTCATGTACGCACACATTTATACAACCACTAAAGTATTATGATTCCCAGTAGCCATTTTGGTAGAGGCACATTTGCTGTCCTTTCTAGTGAATTCACAAAGTTAAAGGCACAATATGTAAGATTAAAATATCTAAAGAACCACTAGAACAATGTTATATAAAGGTTTCCAAGAATGTTTAAATCCAGAGAAACAAGCTATTTTAACCAGGACACGGACCGTGTCCGTGCGTTGCCCATCAATGACATCATACCTGGGTTACCCTCGATTTCCGTTTTATTTCGTAGAAACCATAGAAACACCAAAGATGCTTTAATATGTGTTTTATTAGACAGATGAGCAACTGTTTGGATACATTCATCGACAGAAAACTAAACTAACCAGGCCAACGCACAGAGAAGCATTATAACATAACTTTCAACACATTCAAATAATGTATCTAATATGATAAAACGGCGCTGCGTATGCATGACCGGAAAAAGCGGAACACCTCTAGCGGTGAAATTACATATTGTGGCTTTAAATGCAAACAAATTTGCCGCCATTGTACAAACACATACTATATAAACAATAGTATATATGAGGGATTTTAGTATATTATAAAAGTAAATGTGTGCAATTCATTTTTGTATTTAATTTATTTTTCATTACTATTTTATTTTATACTGATCAAACTAAAATATCACGTTAGTTTGATGTGTGTTTGATTGATTCTAAAATGTAAAAAAATTAACTAGAAATAATGTGAATAAATATTTAAATATTCTTCTCCTTGGAGTCAGGAAGATTTTTTATGTTTTTGAAAAAAAATCGCTTGCACTCACCCAGTATGAATTAATTTAATACAGTAAATAATTATATTTTAAATTATATTATTGATGTATACATATGGGTGCATACAGCTGTCGTTTCAAAGCTAATCTATATCTACCTATAGGAATACGATGCCTATGGCATTCCTATTTAAGTAACATTTCAGTTATCTTTCAACTGCTTTCATTGTGTTGCTGAGGAGCTAATTACCTTCCACCATAACCTGCTCCTCCTCTTGTCCACATTCCCTAATGTCATTGTCATCAAGAACATAAATGTATTACAGATATCATTAATGTTGCTTTGTTTCTGTTCACGGGGCATTATATCGCTGTGCTCCCTGCTCTTATCCATGCAAGGCTGCTAGGATGGGATGGGAGTTCTTGCCCAGAACAGAACCATACCACCAATCCAAACTGTATGCAAATTGTCAATTATCTTTGAAGGAAGTGGTCCTGACAGACCCTGCACAAAATTGACTACTTTTGGGATTTGTTCTTTGTAGTTTGGCAGCCCTATTCACTATCTACTTTCATTGTATGGAAAACAACATCTGGATACTCTACTAAATATGTATTTTGTGTTCCATGGATGGGACAAAATCATGCATGCTTGGAAGAGTGAGAAGATGAGGACAACATGTTCCTTTCTATTTCTTCAAGAGTTATACTCTTTGATTTACAAACAAGCACACAGACACAATCTTGTACACAAACACAAAGAGAAAATATCTCACCTTGGCATTTCCCTCCATTAGTTGGATCTCCGTAGTAACCAGGTAGACAGATCTGGCACTGTGAACCAGTTGTGAGATTCTTGCACTGCTCACATACACTGCCGTTAACACACACACTGTGTCCGTTACACTGACACACTGAAACATAAAGATGTGTGTTCATTTGATTGTTTTCACACACACCATAATTTACAGGTTTTGATCAGTGCACATGTTTAAGCGTGTGTTTTTATGTGTACCTGGGCAGGTTATGTAGGCCCAGTCATAGCCTTTTTCCCTTGAACAGTTACTGGTGTCCAATACCCTCTCTCGGCTCTGTCTGCTCAGGCTCCTCATTGGTCCACGATATGATCCCTCAATACACTGGCCCTGACCGGTGTCCGTGGGGTCTCCGCACCAACCACAATCAGGCTGTCCCAGGCACTGACCACATGTACGATGACCTGAACAGTTTTGAGCTAGAAAGAGAGAAGATTTAGATAAATTTGTAAAAGATAAATGAGCGTTTCCCAACATTTTTAGCCTTATATACCTCCACAGTACCATCGTAATCTCCACTAAAACTATTAATATATATATTTTTTACTTTAACTGAAATAAAGCTGAAATAAAATATTAGATAAAAAAAAAAAAACCTTACAAAATGTTGTTTGGCAACTAACTGAAATTAAGTTGAAGTACTAAAATTACTCAAACTAAGATAAAAATAAGTTAAGGTAACACTTGATTTTGATGGTCCACTTTAGACATTCTACTAACTATAAGCAACGTTCCAACTGCATGTCAGCTAACTCTCATTAGAGTATTAGTAGACTGTCTGCTTAATATCTGCCAACACTTTATTTTGATGGTCCCCCAAGAGACTACTTACTATAAGTTACTTTGCAAGTACATGTCAACTTATTCTACTTACCTGAAACCTAACTCTAACCTAACAGTCTATTAATACTCTTATGAGAGTTAGTTTGCATGTAGTTGCAAAGTTACTTACAGTAGCTAGTATAGTGTGTCTAAAAGGGACCATCGAAATAAAGTGTAAATGGAAGCTAAATAGATTTTTTTTTTAACTGACAAAAGTATGACCAAAGCACAAAAAACTGAAAAAAGCTCATTCAAAATATTAAAGCTAGACTATGATAAACTAAATGTTATTAATGAGAGTGCAAAAATATCCATCTTCAAAACCATGCCTTTACTCAAATATACTATGATAAACCTATAATATTTCGAATTAATAGACAGAATTAATTTCACAGGCATACATCATTCCTCCATGTGTCACCTCATATCTGTAAACAAAAAAAAACGAGCTCCTGCTAGTGTCGTGCGTGTATGATGTGAGAGTAGTGTGAAGCTGAGGTTATGTATGTAAAATTCGATATGTTACATATACTTGTCATACTCAAACAATGATAAAACAGTTTGGGGATTGATTGTCCACAAACTCCACCTATGAGTAGTGGCAGCCAAAACACATGGGCCTATTTACAATATAGTTTTTATAGTCAAGAAAACATTTATTTATTTGACCCAATAGAAAAGACCACCACAGGAGCTGTCATATTGATCTCAATTTTTTTTAGCTAATTTTAGACATCAGCATATTTTATCTGAATTTCCAATGCAGGACAAATAAAATCCTGTGGGTTTTTTTTTTTTCAATAGGAGAATGCAAATGTCAGTGAAACTCTCAGGACAAATATATTCATGAGACATTCACAAACAAAAAAACAAAGTGTTAGCATCTCCTAGTAGTTGCCACACATTTTTTGTATTACTTGACTTATTGCATTTTGTACTTATTCAAAGTGACATTATATACATTTTGTTACCAGCAAGTAAATTTACTCCGCCTGCTTGTTGTTGAATGACCTTTTAATTTAAAAATAAATTGAGTTTTGTGCCATTACATTATGAGTGAGTATTCATACAATGTGCCTGACATTCAGAGTGCTGGACATTTGAGACACACGGGACAGTATCCGATGATTTACATTCTCTGTGCCAGTAGGGGTTTTCTATAACAAAGTTTTCTGAGCCCCTAAGTAATGACCTCCCTTCATTTTTAGACATTTGTGTGTGTGTGTGTGTGTGTGGGAGCAGAAAATGTATGCAGGCAATAGGAATAGAAGAAGAGGCCATCAATGTACCCCTCGACCAGACCTCGTCTAATGGGTCCTCAGACAGTGTGAGGGTCAAAAAGTGTCTCGGGGTTAATGGCGAGGGCAGATTCTGAGAGATGTGGAGTGTGTCATTAAAAACAGGGCAGAAAGGCACACTAAGGGAACGCCACCACAGTCTATGTGATACTCAGAAGTGAAAGTAAGATAGAAAGAAAAGCCATTTGAAGTGCCACAGTGTTTGACCTACCTTATCATATTCCAAAAATTTGCTGTTTGGAGATTTATACATTTTTAAAGTGTAGTTTTAGAATCTACGAGTCTTCCTGGCCATCATTACAAATGCAGGATATTAAATTGAAAGTATTGTTCATGTAAAAAGTAAAGATAAGACATGTAAATGAATTAAAAATAAAACATAAAAAAATTATATAAACCAAAATCAAATTGCAACAAACAAGTAATTTAGGCATCACAACATTCTAATATACTGTTTGAAAAATAGATATTCATTTTGAGATGTTAACATAAACATTTACGCATTCACCGGATGCTTTTATCCAAAGTGACTTACAAAAGAGAATTGGTTTAGGGATGTGGGGTGGTTAATTATTTGCCTAAGATGTGTGTCTTTAGCTACTTCTTAAAATATTTGATGTTCTCAGAGAGGAGCAGATATGGTGAATGTTTTGGAGAGTGACTTCTAAACATGACATCTGACAGTGTTATTAAATTATTGCTGTTTTTAAGATCAGCTGTAGGTGAATATTAGGTGATGGCAACAGTGTTGGGGAAAGTTACTTAAAGTTAAAAGTAATGGATTCCAATATTGCGTTAATCTCTAAAAAAATAACTAATTGTGTTACTTAGTTACTTTTTATAGAATGCGTTACACTACTTTTTTGTTCCTTTTTCCTCACATGGGCTAGGTTTGCTTGTTTTTTAAAAAATAAAAAAAATAAATGTAAAGGCCCTTTCACCATAAATGAAATGAATAAGCCTCAGGCTGAAGGAAATGTAAATTCATGTCTGTACAGCAGAGGGCGCAGCTCAAACAAACCTTTCTGGATTGTAGAAGAATAGGACGCAGGAGCAAGTGTGTCGCACAAGTCATGAAAAATGAAGCCAAAGCATTTTTATCCCCCTAGATGGCTGGCTGCAGTATAGGTCATAAACCCCACCCTCTCAATGTAATCAAATGAGACGCAAGCCAAAAAAAAAAAAAAAAATCCATTTACACTTCAAATAATTTTGTTTCAAAGATTATTCCTATCATTTTAGGTAGTTCTTATCACGCAGACTTATGTTCAAGTGTTAATTTTTCCAGTCATTTGGTTTTAGTCATTTTTGCTTATTGGTATGGTTCAATTGGATCATCGAACGCCAGTGGCAAAGACATTGGTTAATAAAGTGAGATTAAATTCATAAAGTCTATTTATATTATTTAGGTTTGTTTAATATTCTGAGTTTGCATTTCACTGTTTTAATAAATTTTTACTAATACTGAATCTGTTTTTGTAAATGCATGCTCGCATATAGTCTAGAACTACGATAACCATCATGTTTACACAAAGCTTCTGCACTTACTCCCGATTGAAAGTAATCCATTACATGAAAAAAGGCATATGAAAAATATACATTTTTCTAGTTATGTCAAGCTGTATATTTTATCAACTAGAAATTGTGAGTAAAATTGTGTTTTTTTTTGTTTTTAAGATGTCAAAAAGGTTGAGAATCACTGCTATATAAATGGTAAAAATCCCTGTATCAGCCAGTAACCAATATAGCACAGACATACTGTGCATCCACTTTCAATATTCTTCAGTGTCTTAATTACATTTACCAGCATGAACGCCAAACCAGTGAATTGAAGCTGTTCTGATTACTGTAGGATGTATATACACATCTTATATTGCAATGAATAATACAACAAAAAAGAAAAGAAAAAAAAGATTTGAAAAGTTTTCTGACATTCTGAGGAAGTTCTGTGGATATTTGCATGTTCTTTTGCATTCTTGATCTATATTTCCATAGCGCACAGATGTGTGAGGTGAACTTTTTACCCAGAAGCTTCTCTCTCCTCCTGCATTATTCACGCTCAATACAATGATTCATTTTGCCGTACTGTGCATTCGGCACAATCACAGAGGTGTTTCATAATTACAAACACAATTCTCATCTCTCCCTCTTTCGCTTTCTCACGCTCCCTCCTTTCCCTTTTTGTGTTTAGCAAAAGAAAGGAGGATTATCTTTAGCCAAGGACACCTAAACATTCATTACATATGCAAATTTATACAACATTCTCAATGTTGTGACTTTTTTCCTCAAAATAACTGTTTTATTCCTTTAAATAAAACTTTAACACAAGTGTTAAAACATTTATAAATTTAACAAAATTAAAATCTGTTCCAGGCATGTCTGACCCAATGACAACATGAAATCTCTGTCTACAGCAAGACAACATCTGTCTCGTGGACAGATTCACCAGGGACAGGGACACCTGTCAAACAGATTGCATTCAGGATTAACAAGCATAAAGCCCAAAAGAAAAGATTTTAATAGAGAATTATTGCTGGTCTATGTAACTTTCCAGAGAGAGAAAGTCACATGAAAAACCACATAGACTTTGAGGGAGGCACGTCCCCCTCAATATTCAGAATAATGGGTTTTGCAAAGACTGATTCTTACATTCTTACACACATCTTTGGACATGTGATCTCAAAATGGCCAAGTAAGATCAAACAGGCCACAGATTCTCCATCTCATGTAAGTGTGTATTACCATTCAAAAGTCTGGGGTCAATACGATTTTTCGACTAACAGACTAGTCGACTAATTGACTTTAATGCTCTGCCATGACGCTTTAATCTTGACTAGTCGCTGGCCTATAGAGGGCGCAACAGAATAAGCCATTTCCTGACACGCACGCACGTTTCCAACAATTAAAATGACAAATGCATACTCAGAGAGCTCTCCACAAGACATGTTTGATTATACCATCTAGATGCTCAAAATTGATCGGGACAATGCATGCTTATTGTACAGGTAAGATCATCGTTCTAAACTAATGCACGCTGCATTGTAACGCACACACATAGCTCGCACATCACGCGGAGATTGCGCACGCCTCACAAAACCATTCAGTAGCACAGCAATGTATTGTCAACACTGTTCTGTGATTTATCAATAAAATAGCTTAGAAACTGAACAGTTCTAGCATATATTTCTTAGTAACTAAAACTCACAGCTTCACTATTAGTAGAGAGACGCTGGCAGGTAGAATTAATTCACACACAATCACTCTTTCACTAATGCATTCAATTACATATACATGAAATCTTTATTGTGCTACTTTATCTGTATCTGATTCAGAACGAGCAAACATCTGTGAAAAATATAATGACCCGAAGACAAAAAAACTGATACAAAAGCTGTTATGTAGGAGAAATAACCTTGTGGGCAGCATTGTCATATGCCATAGCTGTCCTGTGCACAAGAAAACCTGTGTTCGCGTCTCAGCTCAAGGTTCAGGGTTATTTGTTCATTAATGACGTCATCAGCGACTAGTCGATGTCGACTCGACTTTTATCACATAAATGTTGACTTTAAAAAAATCTGAAGTCATTCAACCCCTAATATATACAATATATACAGTATATACAGTCAAACCAAAATTTATTCAGAGACTTTCAACATTATCTCACATTATCAAAGTTTATTTGCTATAGTTTAGAAAATGGTAATAAAATATGACAAGAACTCGGAGATGAACTGTGTCAGAACAATTTCATCTTGATAATGTCAGATAACTTTGATAGAAGGAATGGATTATTCCCAATCCATGTAATGGATTACAATCAACCAATCAGCTGTCAGCTGTTAAATTTAAGTACACAATTAGATAATACCAATTTAGGTCAACCAATTACCAAGCAATGCTTCATTTTATACATTTTACTGGTAGACCACTGTATGAAGAATATAATATATCACAGTTTACTTTATTTTGCTATCCTCACTTACATAAATGAACTATAGTGTCCTGCACCCACTAGTAAAAAAGGATATCTGGTGTCTGAATAATTTTCGGTTTGACTGTATGTATGTATGTATGTATGTACTGTATATATACAGGGGTTAAAGCAAAAAAAACAAAACTTTTTTTTTCCAGGGGGTGGACAAATACGGTTATTTGGCAAACAAAAGAAAAAACAACAGTATTTGAAAATGATTTTCTTTTAAACTAATGTATCTGCCAGGGGTAGAGCCAGACATTTTAAATATTCAGGGCTTAGCCCAAATCTAGTTAGTCCAATGACATTTTAATTTGGCTTTAACAGCTTTACTGATTTTGAGAAACATTGTTGTACTAGGCTAGAGCAAAGTTCATAAAATTACCAGTTTTTCCTCACAGAATTTTGTAAAGCTGTGTTGGGTAGACATCTGTCACAGTACAGTACAGTTTAAGGTTAAATGCATCAATCTGGTGCATTTTGAGAGCTCAAAATTAAGAGCCCATTTACAGTTTGCAAATTTATCAAAGAAAAAGCATTGACTTGTATCTGGACATTAAAGAGGGCTCAAAGATCTTTTTAGTTGTGATATAAATCTCAGTCTACATTACATTGACACTGGTGTTTTAAGATGCCAAACAATTATTACAATAATATAATAATAACTTATATAATTATTGTCAGTAACATCCATATATTGTAAAACAAATGCACTGTAAAATAAATACAAATTTATATTTCATAAGTACATTTTAGTACTTTACACTACAGTATAGGGAAATTGCGATACTTTCATCCTAATTTCTGTACTTGCAAGAGATAAACCTTTGAGTTTTTATTTTGGAGAAAACACCAGATCACCAGCTGACCGCGTGAGCAAAGTGCGCGCAGCACAAACAGGCTCCCCTAATTAAATAACTGTCTTTTGCTGTTGTATAAAGGCATAAATACAAAATAAACATTAGAGACCTTTTATGTTGGGCTATGTTTTACATTTTCGGTTCATTATGAAACAGTGGCGGCACAGGGTCATTAATGGGAAACACTGAATGAATGTTGTTGTTGTGTGTTGGAGAGCGCAAAAAAAATGTTTATGACAAACAAACAAACAAAATCCTAGGAAAATGGATCAAAACAGGGCAAATACATTAAAGATAATTAGCCAATATGACTAAAATGCCCAGGTGGAAACGGTCAAAATGGCAATCAAGTAAGAAGCCAATTTAAGTGCAAATTAAGTGCAATAATTAGCAGGCATGTCACACACATTAATGCACACACCACTGCCAAAATGCGTCATTCATTGATACTGTACAATAATCTGCCAACAAAAAAATAACGTGCTTGCCTTTGTGTTGCGCTTTGACAGAACTATAGTAAAATTACGTCGTGAAGTACATAGAACATAACACACTTAGCACAGTCAAAACTGATTAATCGTTGATTCAAACCTCTTTCAGCAGCTGTCAGGGACGAGTAGAGCGCAGTCTAGATGGTTTAAAACAGATGTCCTGATCAGTGTTCACATGACGATTTTACTGTATTTTTAATCAAATAAATTAACACTGACCCCAAACTTTTGAATGGTAGTGTACATATCTTTTTTTTTTCTTTTGCAAAATATTTTTGGGGTGAACCTTTTCTAATGTAGAAACTCTTATCCACAATGTCTAACAAAACAGTGAGATATAATTTTTGGTAAGATTATACATGTGAACAAAAAGGATAAGGAGGCGGAAAGTTATGAAAAAAGTATGCTCACTATTCAGCTTTACTTTTTACCTCAAGAATGTTCATACATTTGTCTGTGTTTAAAAATAACAAAGACTTCAAAACTTTTTGCAAACAAAAAAAAAAAATTACAAATACTGCAAACTCATTTCATACCATAACAGTACAGCACAATGGACGCAGCCACTTGCAACACGCTGGCGCATTGTATGATATGGTATTTCTTTTATCTTTACTTCTGCATTGAAAAGGCTATATTTGCAGAGTATATTGAGCCAGTGAAGAAGTTCATTTCAATTTTGATTAGGTGCATATTATCACGCTGTCAAGCTGTTTCTTTATCTCTGTGTGGGCTTTTGTTTAAATATGAAAACTGCACTTTTTCTAATTAAATTATCCTCTATCACAACAGGTACATCTATGGGGCAAAGAATCACCCAGCAAAATATTTGCTGTGGACATGAACCAACTCCTTGGAGGAAGAAAAGGGATCCTCTAGCAATTCACTTCCATCAGAGAGCTGACCTTAATGATGTTTATTGTCTGAAAGATCGCCTCTATGAAATACAGCCATTAACATCCCAGATAACAATGCACTGGAGGCATTTAGTCTCTACAGTCCAGATAAAATCAATGACCAGCACATCCACAGAGAGAGAACAGTAATATCTGTGTAACTCTATAATGGCGAATGGAAGGGGAGTTTGTGAAATCAGGGTCTCAAGGCCATGAAAAGACTTTCAACTTCCTGAGACACTATACACAGGCAATTTCGCCTGTCAGGTTTTTGTAGTAGAATTTTTTTCTGGAGAAATATGTTGGTTATTAAGCATTATGCCTCTCAGTTGGACTGCATATCTATTTTTCATTCTCGTCCCTGTTGCAGCTGCATTTTTGCGCCGCATTATGAAGCCAGCTCTAGTGCCTCTTAATGCAGAAGAAAAGAATGATTCCATGCATCTACAAACTTGCTGATGACTATACAAGGTAGGTCCGCGTCAGCTACTCATAAGGCTTTTCTGAGGCGATTACCATCAGTCATTTCAGATCCTTTGGCATGGTTCTGTTGTTTTGAACCACATGATATCACTCTTGTGTATAGGGATATTTCTGCAAATCTACTTAGAAAGAACTAGAGGAGATGTTGAATCGTAAAGTGACTGAGCAGAGATCTGAACAGCCTCAGTTTCAGACGGCACACCCATGAACCGCCCACAGTTCGCACACTGACACATGATGTATATAAGAATGGCAAGTGGTGGCTGAAATCAAGAGTTCAAATCTGAGTGACTGGCTCTTTGGAAATAAGAGCATTTGAAAAATGTCTCAGCAACAAAGCTGGGTTTACAAGGAACCAAACTGATACAATTACCAAATTTAATGATTGAATATTCACTAGATTAGAGACATCAAATCTTGACAAAAATATTCTATTCACAGAAACTGTTGTGCTTATTTCCCTGCAAAAGAGTCACATTTTGGGGTTCACACACCAAAGGTTTTGGAAAACTACTTGTTTTCTTCAATTTTCTTATTATTCCTTATTGTTCTTATTCTTTTTCTGCCAGGTCTGTACCAAGTTGTAGAGATGGTCAGAAATCCCCCACTACTTAATGCACAGACACACATCTGTCTGATGGCTCTATAGGTGGCACTATAATATAGACATATAGACATAATATAGACATCATAACTCTAGAACTATAAGGACTGAAAACTAAATTCTGCATTTCCTACACTTTTATTTCTATCTATTTTTTTCCGCTCTCAATTTTAAGACAAAAACTTAAAAACTTAAACTTAAACATTTTCAACAGGCAAAACATTTTCAAAATAATGTCAAAGCGTTGACAAAATATACGCAAATCCAAACTTAACAAAACTTGGGATACATAGACAACCAGACATTCGGAGGATGCATGCCAAGTTGTGACAAATTTTGCCCATAGGTGGCGCAACAACTGAAAAAGTCCAAAGCCGAAGATCATATTTTGAGAAATGTCTTAATGTTTATTAAGATGTCTTAATGTTTAATCTTTAAAATATCTTCTTTTGTGTTTGCAGAAATTTGGTATGACATGAGTATGAGTAAATGTTTGCAGGATTTTTATTTTTGGTTAAATTGTCGCTTTAAGTAAATTTTTGCTGTGTTGAAGTTTTTTTTTTTTTAAAAACATCACTAAATGGCACTTATGCCGAGTTCACACTGCACGATTGTAGGCCAGATTTTGACTCGCCGAAAGGTTTCGCGAAATCGCTGACAAATGCCCGAAATCATAGGCAAATCGATGCTCGTTCATGCGAGGGACAATCACACAGTGTGAATTATCAAAGACATGATCTGAGAGAATCACAGATAAGTTGCCGACACCCATGAGATATTTGGCATGCTAAATATCTGGACCTGTCTGCAATTCAGAATCCTGCTGTGTGAAATGCGTTTTGACTGAAAATGACATCTGTGATGACCTACAGCCAATGAGAGAGCAAGATACAGGGCAGCGGGAAGATCGGGGAGGTGTTATAGACCAGAATATCAGTATTTTAATAGATATATTTATATCAAAAAGAATCAAAGCATAAACATTTGCTTGACCAGCCGCAACTGCAGCACATTGCAAAATTATTTATTTACCTCCAACTCTCTTTGCAGTAACACTATCCTTGATCCCCATGTCTCCCCAACCATTTCCTCCTCCCTAATCTTTTAATTTTTTTTCTCCTTTTCGCTGCAGACAATTTGGATTGCAAGCTTTCTGCAGTCTTAATTTTAATAACAATTCCAGTCTCACGCGAAAACTCCGGTCTGACGCACGTGTGATCTCACATTGTTTCCTTGTCACATCTCGTGCGTGTTTGCTTGTGAAACATAGTTTACGGAACCGACAGAGTTGTCTGTGATTTTTCCTCTTGTACAGTCATGCAATGTAGAAAACACTTTTGTCACCGATCCATCATGCAGTGTGAATGCAGCAGCAACTGAATGCTACCCCAGATAGTCATGCAGTGTGAAAAGAGCAGTGATCCGACCAGTTTGAAAATCGTGCAGTCTGAACAATTAAATTTGTTTCGGCATTAAACAAAACAAACAGTCTTTGGTCAATTTACATGACAATTAGACAGTCTCTTGCTGTCCAAGTGGGCAATTCTTGGTCAGAAAACCTGCAATGATGACCAGACTTTATGCCCCAAGTCAAAAGTCTGAATAAGATGAAACTGAGGCTAAGATCAGAATTACTTTTTTCTCTTTGTGCAGGGTCTCGGTCTCATGTGCAAAGCCGGACAGACGTCGATAGTTTATAGATTTTTCCAGTCAGAGTGTGACAGGAGTTTATAGCGAGTTTGATACCTGCTTTTGCAGTAGGCTTAGCGTTCACAACATCTGCTCTCTCAGAACTCAATCTCCCTTAGGCTCACAACAGAAGGGAAAAATGAGAAGGTGGGAAGTAAACGAGTTAGAAGGTGTGTGTGTGTATGCTCACCAGAATAGTGTGTACTCCAGCTTCTAGTCTGCCATGTATCTTAATGTGTGTGTGTGTCCTTGATGGTACAAGCGAGCACTCACCGCCACAGTCACCAGTTTGCCACTCCAGGCACTGGCCGTAGGGGAAGGAGATGACATACACGTTGGAATCCACACAGCGCTTGGTGCTGCCACACCACATGCACTCCATGGCCTGGCTAGTGCAGTTGGCACAGGTGGTTCGCAGGGCGCAGGGCATCTTACATGGACGCACGGTAAGGTTTGGGCTCACTGAGGGAGGGAAATGCAGTAGTCAGTATTGCAATGACCTTTAAATTACATCATTTGAAATACTGGGCAAACATTTTCAAAATTTAACACTTAAAACACCTAATATAACAACAATTCAAAACAACAATGCAATTTCCTGATAAGATACAGTAGGGTCCAAAAGTCTGAGACCACTAATTAAAATCTGAATATTTTTTAATTGAATAAATGTAATGAACAGAACCTTTAAAAAAAAATCATTTTAATTGTATTTATTTAAAATTAATTTTTTTATTTTATTTATTTTAATTTGATTAATTTGTCCAATATTTATCTCAAGACTTTTCTTATTTAAAGGTTCAAATTTGAATCCCACATTTCAATGTGGTCTCACATTGCAATTATGTACTGTAATATACTTTTTTAGCTATAATAATAGTTCTCCATTTTCATCACACTTAAAAGATGATGATGGTACTAACAATGTTTATTATATTCATGATAACGACAGTGTCTATACACGTTGCCCCAAAAAACTGGTTTGTTACCTCCTGTAGAGTGAGAGAAACAATTGAAATGAGCACATTGAGCAGAACATAAATAATACATGAAAATTAGCAGAATGAACACAGAGATGAAGGGAGGACGGGTTGACGTTCATTCTTTATGCTCTTTGCATGTGTCTGAAGGGGGGAGTGTCCAAATCTCACTCAAGGCCTAATTTGTGCTTCCTCTGAGTCTCTATTCTAGAGTTTCAAACAGGTCCAATAAACATACCGCAGCCAAGGAAACAGAGGATGTGAGAGAGTACACAACAGCTATGCTTATTTACAAAAGCAATAAAGTTTTGACATGCTCTGACATGTGCTTTTTTTGTTGCTTATAACCATATTAATGGCAAGTGTCATTACACTGTATCCAGCACAAACTGAGCTACCATAATATGTTAGCAACATGTATCTACATGCTTGTATTTTTGAGAGAATAACGTTTAAGCATGGTTTTTGAAAAAACAAAAATTGTAAGTGACTGAATTAAGGCCACAAGTCAAAAATGTTTACACAATAGATATGTGTCCACAAGACTTTTGACTAAAGGGTGTTGTTGCCTATAGTTTTTGCTTCAAACTGATGTGAGAATCACTGTGCCTGCTCATTCACATAAAACAATATATTGTTTAAATTTTGTAAGACACTTTTTCTTTACAAAGCCCATATGCGAGGAGGCGTGAACGATCATGAATAATGCTGTGATTTACACCTGAGAAAACAAAGAACTGCATAATGAGCTGCATAATGAATGAGCCTTTGAGTCAGGTATGTGAGAGGGCACTAAGGAACAGGACAAAGTAAATATATTTTGTTGTAGTTTCTTTAGAATATAGTTAACAATATAAAGTGAGAGCCACAGGCACATTACAAAGGCCTATTATATTTTAAATTATCAAAAGATTTGACATTACTATTTTAATGTTTTCGAAAGAAGTCTCATGCTAAAAAAAACAGTAATATTGTGACATTCAACACAATTCAGTTTTCAGTAAATACAAATAAGTGAATAATTGGTAATGATGAATGTTATAAGTAAAATATTTGGGATTTAAAACAACATAATGCAATGCAATTATGATTTCAAATATAGTATAGGGTGAATTCAGGTTGATTGGGACACTTTTTTCCCCATTCACTTCAATGGCAAAAAATGTCTGAATCATTTGATTTTGTAAACTATCTGATACACACAATACTCAAATATCATTTCGAGTTTCGGTTCATTTATGAGACGCTCCAGTTCACATGCAATGCATGAGCGTCGGCGCCTGTCATGGTCAAAGGCTATTGTCTGCTTTAATTGCTTCCTATTTATTAAATCCAGGCAATTGGCTGATGAAACATTGATTATAACTAAGATACAATTTATACAAAACAAAATTCACTTTAAAGAAATGCTTTCTACTAAACAAAACTTAATGAAGTGGTCAAAATCATGTCTGACTCACTCCATGTCTCCCGACATATTGCGCATCTTATGATGCGTCATATTTTACTCATGCTGTTCACTTTTCATAATCAACATAGATTCAATTTAAAAAAGAACATTAGAACATTAGGCTATAATATTTAAACATCAATATGAAACAAAATACGTTTTAATGGCTACAAGTAGCCTATTGTACACAAAACTTACAGCATCACTTGAATTGCCCACTTGGACAGCAAGAGACTGTCTAATTGTCATGTCAAGTGACCAAAGACCATTTGCGAACAAAAGCTTTATTGATGTAACACTAGGCTATTTTACAGTAAATGCTTCATAATCTGTCCAAAACAGGCCAAAGAAATCTTGTCTAAGCAGTTTTACGTCTATTACATTTTATGTAGCGTATTTGTTATATTATAGAGCCTATAAATGTTAATCTGCAGTTTAATACACAGACACAGACACATGCAGGATTCATATTTAAACAGTTTTTTTGCAGTTTAATATTCACAGACACCAACAGAATAAACTTACCTAACAATCATCTGCTGAATCTGTTGCTCTTAGAAATAAACAGCTTTTCTTCTGAGGTAAATTATTCTAGGATTATTCCTCACCACGTCTCAAAATGATGTAAAAGACATGCACTAATCTTGATGTGTTTTTTCGAGTTGATGTGGGCGGGAATATACTCCCATTGATCGCGTCAGTATTTGACTTTCAAAAGAATCCACGCTCAGTGGGTGTGGCCGCATTAACACTAATGAAGAAGCTGGCGAAAGACTGACATCTCTCTCTTTTCAAACATATTACATAAACAGAGAATATTTGTTTTCGATTTGATTTATTATTAGGTTATTTAAAACCTGACATTTCGACGTTTCTTTAGACATATGTCTCATGTTTGTTACAGTTAATTTTCTGAAGAGTATCACATTGGACTTCATTGACAGAGAGGCTGCAGATCGTGCATCATGTTTGTTTTCTTTATTTTGCAAAAAGCACAACATTTTGTTTTTATTGTGAGTGTACACAAATAAACACTGTTATTTGAGTCTCTTTGGCACTGATAAGAAAAAAAACGAGGTGGTCGCGCCAGCATGATCTTCGACCTCTAAGGGTTAAAGGCGATTTTCTCAATATTTAGTTTTTTTGCACCCTCAGATTCCAGATTTCCAAACAGTTGTATCTCGCCAAATATTGTCCTATCCTAACAAACCATGCATCAATGGAAAGCTTTTTTATTCAGCTTTCAGATGATGTATAAATATCAATTTTAAAAAAAATTGACCCTTATGACTGGTTTTGTGGTCCAGGGTCACATATGGAAAACATTTTATGGCAGATACAGACACCAAATCACCTTGACATATGTGACACAAAAAGCCATTAGCAGGCCCAGACTGAATCTGCACAAAAAATAATGGAAAATCTTTGGAATAGGTATTCAACAAAGTTTATGTTAACAGAGCTGAAAATACTACAACCAAACTGCTAACTGAAAGCATTATCAAATTAAGACAAAATATATTTAATAAAAGTCTACTTAGGGATGTGTAGAACAGTGTGAATGCCAGATTTCCCAATTCTTCAGAACTCTGTGGAGTTTTCTGTGGGAGCCGATTTAGTTTGGGTTTTATGTGTAATAACAGCATCCACCACAGAGCAGGCATTGAATCACCTCCAGGTTCATGTTTCAAACTGTGCAAAAAAACGAACCAGCGAAAACTTTTCTCACCAACTGGCTTCTCACAGATCAGACCCTCGGTGTTGGCAGTGCAGGGTTTGGCTTTGAGTCCGGCTACCTCAGCTCTTTCCAGGTACGCACAAAACCCTGAGTCACTTGGCTCCCCTGGTAACCACTGCAGCGTGCTGGCAGTGAATGGAGACATGTCCTCCCACCCCCAGTATGAAACATTTATCTTCCTTAGACCCACCCAGGGAGTAAGTTTCTGCAAGAGAGAAAACAGCTATGTTCATGTCATGGTGGTATATATATATATATATATATATATATATATATATATATATATATATATATATATATATATATATATATATATATATATATATATATACACATATACATATACACACACACACACACACATACATACATATACACAAACATACACATTAAACATGTAACATCCACATATGGATGGGTAACAATGGCTATAGTCAGGGTAAATGATTAGATTAAACCTTGAAAATGTTGTGCAACATACAAAAAATGTCCAACCAGGGTCAGACTACCTTAATCATGGGTCAACGGCATGATGCTTATTTTTTGTCCGGATCTATTGATTTTTTTTTCAAAACTACACAAAAAAAGAATTAATTTCATTTAGAAAAAAAAAGCCTCAATAAAAGAATGACATTTTTGAAAAGAAAAACATATTTATTTATTTAAGATATTTAAGACAGGTGCTGCAACTTTTGTATATTTATCATGATTTATCATGATTATTAATAAATAAATAAATACATACATACATATTTTTGCCCGTTTCTGTTTGCTAGTAATTAAAATTTGACTGAGCCACATATCTAACATGTTTAAATGCATTAAAGTCCCTTTGAACACAGGTTCAATGAGCTCTTATCGCTCTGTGTTCATAAATACTCTTGATTATGAACATTAGTGTAAAGAACAGAAAGACATCTGAAGCTAAAACGATAAACAGACTGACATATTTGCGGATGCGGTAAATTCAGTGAAATAAAAAAGCGTTCATCTTCATAAACCTCTATTTGAACTCTATTTGAACATAATTTTGCCTCATTACAGACTTCCAGCTGGACATTCATTCAGGGCACCTTGACGTTTTGATGGCTACGGTCTACTCTGCTTAACACGTGCTATAGTCTTATAAATACACTTTCTCTCTTCTTTAGGGAAAGGCAAAAGGCCAATGCACGGTTTAATTATCAATTCAAGGCAAAACAAAGTAAATTTGACATACCCCAACCCATCAGATTTTCCATTTAAATTAACAACTTCCCTGTATGAGGTCTTGCGTGCTTTGATTAAAAGGTTTAAAAGGTTTAAGATCTCCTGTGAGTTTGTGCAGCCACAGGGAGTGAGTGTGACTGTCTGTGTGAGTGACAGCAAAGAGAAAAAATAGTGGCAACTGAGAAACCATTGCATGTGAATCTTTCACATCAAAGGTGGGTCCTTTAGAAAACTGTGTTAATCTTCAAAGGACAAAAGCTGCTTAAACACTGAGGCTCACGCCGCAATCAGCGAGGGAGCAGATTACTAAGAGTCACTCCTTTCCTTTTAATTAACACATGACAAATATTTACACCACAGCACCAGGGGGACTCCACAGATTTTGTGCAGAATACCTTTTTATTGAAGGCATGAGTAAGGTTTTTTGACATGTAAAGTTGAAGTTTAAGCTTTACTGACATTTAGAAACAAACTTGCACACCGAAACATCTAGCATTACATCTGGACTTGACACAGAGACTTGCCAAGTAAATTGTAAATTTGAATGTTTGTTTACTCAGACAGAAATCTCTGTCACAACATTTGAGGGTGTCTAAAGAATCACTTTAAAATGGGATTCAAAGCAGTGCAAGGCAAATATACTTACAATCAAGATTTAATTTAAGTAAACAAATCAGGAGCCCAGACAGAAGTGCTTGTTTCAGTCAAAAAAAAACAAGCTCACTGTCAGCATTATTCCTTTGCTTTTTCACATCACATTTGGTGTGAAAGGGCCTTTGAAAAAGCTAAAAGTACCGGTATGCCAAGCCAGTATATATACATATATATATATATATATAAAAAATCTAATATTAATTAATATACTTGGCAAAGTATTACGTGAATGTAAACAGGCAGTATTACTCTTGCATGATAAATTGCTTGTGGTGTTTCTCATGTTTAAGTTGCATTGGATAATAGCACCTGACTAAAAACAGCCATGTTTTCCCTCACAAAAAATAAGGACTATAGGCAAAGAAAAGAAACAGAAAACCAGTCACTGCTCTCAAATCCTTTAAATTTTATATTAATATTAACAAATAAATATTTAACTGTAATAAGTAAATAAATTATATGCTGTTGGTATTAGTTGCTATTAAAAATTGCTGTTGTATCAAATCTGGTATCTAGTAAAATCCACTAGTATTGGCACTGACTACTGAATTTTTTATATGGTGATTAAATACATAATCAGCAGTGTTGGGGAAAGTACATATGAAACATACATGTCAAAATATGTATTATACATACATAAACATATATCATATATGGAATAAATGTACATGTCAATATATGGAATTGTTCCAGTTTCTAATAGGTTTCATTTATGTTTTTACTTTATATGAGCATCTATTGAATATGTTGATATTTCAAATATGCACATATATTACATTTCCGTATGGGTCAGGCTAAAAGAAATGCAAATACACTCCTGTAGGAGCACAGGGTGCAGCTCAAACAAACCTTTCAGCTATGCTGCCATTCAGAATAGGATGCAGGAGAAGAAAGTTCAACACTCTTTCTTCAGCGATAAAAACAAAAAATTAAACACAAATGTATTTATCAAAATCATTTTTGCTTATTGGTATGGCTGAATTGGATCATCGAAGGTCAGCAGCAAAGGCACTAAATAATAAAGTGAGATTAATTGCATAAAGTACATTTGTGTAATTTAGCTTATTTCATTATTGCAGGTTTGCATAATATTGTGAGTTTGCATTTTATTTGTTTTGAAAAATGCTGAATCGGTTTTTGTGCAAGTGAGAGGAGTAAATGAATGCTCTCATCTAGTGTAAAACATCAATAACTGATTACGCAACTTGCGTTACTTGTAATGCGTTACCCCCCAACACTGCTAATCAGCATGCAGCAGATCTACAAAAGTTTTTTTTTCCACACAAAGGCCAGTGATTATGCTTGACTCACCCTCCCCTGCAGCTGATACTTCTGCAGCTCATCCAGTATGAAGTCTACCTGCCTGGCTGAGGTTAGAGAGGCAATGTTGCCATCCAGGTTCTTACAGTAGTGCTGGGCATTATCATAACTCTCCTTACTAACATTCAGCCTCAGACATGCATCTCCAACCTGACTCCAGCCATCTCCACACAAGTGTGCTGTAAAAAAGCAGAAAAATCCAGGATAAAACCAGGCATCGGTCCAACCTAGGCCTCACTCACACAAGACCTCTTACAAAGCAAACAAATCATTCTGATCAGGATATTTATCAGTAGCGGTTCTAGACCACGGTAACTGGGGGGGCCAGGCAGGGGCCACTTGTGCTTTTAGGGGGCACACGTTAACATTTAATCTTAACCAGTAGTTAAATAGGTAGTTCACCTAAAAATAAAAATAAAACGTTCTTTGTTCCTTGATTATTGTCCATTTCCTATTATCTATTACCTATTTTCAAAAAAAGTGGAGTGTTCCTTTAAGCAGCACAAATATTTTCAACATTGATGATAATAATAATAAATGTTTCTTGAGCAGCAAATCTCAGCATATTTTTTAAGGGCCATGTGACACTGAAGACTGGAGTAACGGCTGCTGAAAATTCAGCTTTGTCATCACAGGAATAAATTATATTTTAGAATATACTAAAATAGATAACCTTTCATTTAAATTGTAATATTTCACAATATTACTGTTTTTACTGAATTTTCAATCAAATAAGTATATCCTTGGTATAAGAATATAGCATAAGAAACTTTTCAAAACCATTTTTTTTATCTTAATCGACACCAAACTTTTGAACAGTAGTGTAAATTAAACTACATTATGAAATTAAGAGTCAAGCTACCCTTGGGTTTTGAACTTATTACAGTGAGCAGCACAAAAATAATTAACCATGACGATGGTAAACCACAAACACCCACACTCAGACAAACCCTGAAAAGCAAAGCAAAAAGGAAATGCACATAGTCATAGTCAATTATGAAACCACACAGTACTAAAAATAGTGTAAAATAACCATCTTCACTTTCATTTCAAGGGTACATTTTGTAAAATGTGGCTGATTATAGTCTAAGATAAAGGCTGTCATATAATGAAGAGAGAAACAACAGAGCGTAGAAAAGGCAAAAAGAACAATAAACTCTGGGTTCTTTGACAAGCTGCTCAGCCATAAATGGATAAATAGCTCAGCAAACTTGAATAATTACTGCACTTGCAATTGACCTTCTGGTCGAGGTCAGAACTCATGTGTGATGTACTATCCAGCTCCAAAGATCTCCATTTTCCATGGTTGGATATACTCATGTCTTTACTACAGAGTTGATGTCCTTTGCAGATAAAGTCGTCTGTGTGTGTATATGTACGCTTTCAAATTGAGCTATCAGTCAGAAATATGACAGCTGAGCAGTGAGTTTCTTTCTAGCTCATGTCCTTGGGAAGATCCAGAAATCGGAACACATAGAGACTGTGGGAGAATGACCAGCTCAAACCCTGAATGTACCACCTTGGTTACTGTGCCCCCTTACCTCTGCTCCATTAACCACACACACACACACCGGGGTAGAGGTTGGGTTAGGCGATAGAAAATATTATTAACCTGATAAAAAGAAAAATCTCTATGCAATTTCCTTACTAATATAATGAAACAAACAAAAAAGGGTTAGATGGCAATATCCAAAATCCTTGTGGAGAGATGTTTTGGTCCCCATAAGAAAACAGCTTATAAATCATACTAAGTGATGTATTTTGAAAATGTAAAAATGCTTAAAGTTTTCTGTGATTGGGTAGGTTTAGGGGGTAGGGTTAGGGGACAGAATATACATTTTGCACAGTATACAAACCATTATGTCTATGGAATTTCCCCATAAAACTTAAACCATAAAAATGTGTGTTTGAGTGTTTTTCTATCCCGGTGGGGACAACCTGAATGCACACAGACTGATGGAGACTCGTGTCACAGTGGGGACCTAAATTGAGGTCCTTATTTAAACAAGCTTATAATTCATATAGAATGAGTGTTTTTGAAAACGTAAAAATGTAGAAAGTTTTCTGTGATGGGTAGGTTTAGGGGTAGGGTTAGTGTAAGGGGATAGAATATACAGTTTGTACAGTATAAAAACCATTATGTCTATGGAGAGTCCCCACAAAGATAGTAAACCAGACTTGTGTGTGTGTGTGTGTGTGTGTGTGTAAGCATTTTATTGGAGACTGGAAAATGTTGAGCATTGGTACAATGTGTGGGCCTGTAGAGAAGAAAACATTTCTTCGCAAGGGAGACCAAAGAATGTTAATTATACATCAAACAACGGCATCACTTCCTGCTCTCAAACTAGATCAGCTCAATTAAATCAGGTAGAGATGCCCTCAGAGTGTGGAAATGTGTTTCCATTGTTTCTGCGCCTGGGACACACACGTAAATGTGCTCAAAGCTATTTTAGACGTTTTCCTAACTTTTCTAACTTTACCCTTTCCAAAATCCAAAGGTCATCAGGTCAGCAAACTTAGGGCCAGATTTACTAAACTGGGCAAATTAGCGTGAGAGCGCAATTCCAAAAAAGTGCTGATGGGAGTGGAAAAATCTGCGCTTGATCTACTGACAACATGCAAATTGGAGAACACAGATGCAGCCGTATCATTTCCATAATGACCAAAGCAATCTACCAGTTAGCATCTGGTTAAAAACATGCTTTTTTGGGCAACATCAGTAAATTGACAGGCGCAAACCTTTGTAAATCACCTTGCGCACTTCATCCGCAAAAATAACTGTGACCATGCCTTTTCAGCGCTAATCTATCACTGCGTGTCTTTAGTAAATCCTTAAAAGTAGTTTTATAACGGCAAAAGAGGGTTTTCGCTGGCGCAAGCTGTTAGTAAATCTGGCCCTTTATGTCAACAAACCTGAATGCACAAAATGATCACAGGTAAACTTGTGACTGCCTGGTGTTCTGATGAGTTAAATGAATCAATTCCCTGTGTCTAGGGACGTCAGAAACAAGTGTTCAAAAGTTTGGGGTCAGTAAAAAAAAACTATGTTTTTGAGAGAACTCTCTTATGCTTCAAATGATATGCATCAAAACTTTAATAAAACAGTTATATTGTGAAAAATTATTAGAAATTTAAATTACTGTTTTCTATTGTAATATATTTTAAAATGTAACTTATTTGTGATAGTAAAGCTGAATTTTCAGTAGTAATTACTCCAGTGTTCAGTGTCACATGATGCTTCAGAAATCATTCTAATTGCTGATTTGTTGCTAAAGAAACATTTCATATAATTATAACAGTTGAAAATGGCTGTGCTGCTTAATATTTTTGTGGAAACCATGATACGCTTTTTCAGGAAACTTTGATAAACAGAAAGTTCAAAAGAACAGCAATTATTTGAAACAGAAATCTTTTGTCTAATTATAAATGTCTTTACTGTCACCTGATCAATCACTATTCTGAAATTTAGAATAGTACTGTATATCAGGGCGGATCTGTTTGGGTATATGTGGGCACTGACAATGCCATAAATGACAACCTTTTACAGTTCAAAGTGTTTTGTGCTGTATTAGGAACACTAGGTTAGAGTGAGTGACACCCTGTGTAGTTTTTGTATTTGACTAGGTAGTGTAGTTTAGTTAGGGTTAACTACGCTGAAGATCTTTTATTTTATTATCTTTTGATCCTCTATCAGATTTGTTTTCATCCTACCATTGTAAATATTGTATATATTTGCATTATTCTATACATTTCTTATCATTCTTTTCTCAATTGTATGCAATACATTCTCTGCATCATATTTGTCCTTTTATCTTTTCTTTCTGCCAACCAAACACGCTCAAATATTATCATGTTTGATGTTGCACCTATACCCTAGACCAGAGGTCTCAACCCTGCTCCTTGGGACTCACCTCCTGCTCCTGCAGAGTTTGGCTCCAAACCTAATCAAACACACCTAAACAAGTGGTGAAACTGGTTGGAAATAAATTTTGCAGGACAGTGGTTCTTCCAAAAGCAGGGTTGAGACCTCTAGGGTATAGATCTGAGGTTGTAACAGTTAAATAAATGTCTACTTTAATCACTGGACATGCATTTGTTGCATATGGACATGCATTTGTTCTCTCAGTCTGTCTATCCACCTATCCATCCATCTATCCTTGAGCTCACCAGGCAGAGCATGACATTCCTGCTGTTGTGGTTCCCACTGACAGTTGATGTTAAGCGAGCAACTCCTGCAGTTCACCAGTTTGCTACAAACCTGCTCACCTCGAACACTGCATTTGGTATAGTTCTTCACAGACTGGAAAACAAGAGAATGGAAGAGCTTTCTGTCAAACACTCTGGTTACATATTTTCAATGTTACTCGCAAATTTTGTACAACATTGTGTTGTATTTTTATTACAAACAATCTTTTCATAAGCTATTTTACTGCATACCTGTCCGGTTTTGCGCATACCGGGTCTCCAAATAGAGAGCTGGTGCTCAGATAGCATGGCAGGGGGAGGGTTGAGGTACAGGGGACCTCGAGGGTGGCGAGCAAGCTCAATTGTAAGCTGAACGCAGACAAAACATGACACAGCAAAGGGAAATGTAATTTTTAATTGCTATAAATGCTTTTAAATCTATTTAATAGTAATGCCTCTGTTAGACATACCACAGTGCAATTGCTTGATGAAGAGATGCATTTCTTGTCTTCGCACCATTGGCAGTCATTGGTGTTGGCCGTACAGGAAGCACAGTCAGAAAACTGCTGACACTGCTTATCAGCTGCATCTGTGGTTTAAAAAAACAAGAATCATCAGAAACAAGGAAAATATCTACTTACTAGCATAAAACAAATATTGGAGGTTTGAGGTAACAAGGGTCTGACTCAGAGCTCTCAAGGTGAAACACTTCACAACTGTGGTGAAAAATGAGTGTGTGCAATGACACATGGGCAAGGGCTAAAGTTCAACAGCGGAGGAGGACATGGACAGGGCACAGCGAAATTAAAACCGGAAAATCAAGGGGAAGAGCCAAGGACAGAGAAGAAATGTTTGTCCTGACTGTGAATTTGTTTATTTCAGACATGAATAACCATAATACACATTAGTACTGTTGTTCCTGTTATTTACTTTTTGGGAGGATGTTTGCTGTTTTTTGTTTAGTTTTATCATTATTTCTGTAAAAGAGAGGTCCCACAGGAACTGGCTTTTGTCTGGAACAGTTTCGAGAAAATCCAGGAAAAAAATGAACTAGAAGGATAGGAGAAAGTAAATATGAAAACAAAATTACACTCTTGAGTTTATTTATCCCTTCACACCTTACTTATCTGTGACTTTCTCTGGGACAGTTCACACACACACACACACAAAAAAAAGGAAATTCAGTAATTATTTCCTCAAAATGATTTTGTTTTAAACCCTTATTACCTTTTTTTTTTCTCTGAACACAAAAAAGACCGTATCCATTTAATGGCAGAGAATGGTGACTTTCATCAAGGTTTTTTTTTAAAAATTATTTTAAAAAGAGGATGCAAGCATTTCATAAAATAATCCCATGCAATTTGTGCCATATATTCCAAGTGTTCTGAAAGCATACATGGGTTTGTTGAAAAACAAACTGAAAATGTAATATATTAAGCAAAAACTTGGCCACGGCCGTTGCAGTCCTGTATACATTCATGCAAGTGCGCAGCAAACACATAATTTTTCATCAATTATAATTAATTTTAATAAAACAAGGTTTTAAACATACAAATAGTATGTTTATTTAAATCACTGATGTGCTCAGGTTCATTCAGTTCAAAAATCATTTACAACTAATTTAATAATTTATATCTTAGATTATTTTATTTATAATGAACTTTTTTTAGCACTTGGGCAATTAAGGCAGTCACCAATTGATGCCCCTGATTAACAATTACGAAAAAAACAATAGCTATTTCGATGTGAATGTGTTTAGTTTCATTCTACATTCCTTAATCCTACTGAAATAACTAAACTTAACAACTACCTTACTAACTATTAATAAGCAGTAATTGGGAAGTTTATTGAGGCAAAAGTCGTAGTTAATAGTGAGAAGTTTTACCAATCTCAAACTTTTGAAAGGTAATGCGGTAGTATATATTATATACACACACACACACACACACACACACAATACATAATATCAGGAACAGTGTATAGTAAAAAGTCCCAATATTATTGTGAAAATACAGAGAGCAACCACCCAAATAGTGCCTACGTACAATGACAAACTGCACGATTACAGGTCTCTCAGATGCACACAATACAGGATAATCCATCAGAAACTTGTGTGTCATTTCATTACTTAATTAAAGTCCAATACACCTCTGATAGAACTCCAAACTACGGTAATTGCAGTAATCCTCTCAGGTCCAGTTTTGCCCACAGAAAAAAACATCTGTATCCACAATTGCTGGAGATTAGTTTCATCGCAATCATAATTACATCGCTATGAGATTTTTATGCGCCAACTGACCTTTTGTTCAGTCAATTATCAACAGGCATTTTCACAGTCAGGCAGGATTTACCCAGTGGAAAACAGGCTGCATGCCATAAAGGTAAAGCAAAACATGTGAGTGGCTCTGCATATAAGCCTTCCAATGTATCAAGTGTAAATAGGATTATATGTGGCTTAACAATAATCTCCTGACAGAGGATTTATTGGAAGGAAAAATACTCTCCAGGTGTGCGTTTGACATACAGAGCTAATGGTCCAACTCAATTGAATGAGATGTAGAGTGAACTTCACCCCACTGGGATGGTTATGTAGGATAGCAGACCAGGTGAACAGATATTCCCACAAGATGAAATGATGTGTAAACATTTATAACACTTAAATAAATTACACTACTATTCAAAGTTTGGGGTCTGTAAAATGTTTAATTGTTTTTGAAAGAAGTTTCTTATGCTGCATTTCTTTGATAAAAAATAAATAAATAAAATAAATAAAACCGTAATATTGTGAAATGTTATTAGAATTTAAAATAACTGTTTCCTATCTGAATATATTTTAAAATATAATTTATTTCTGTGATGACAGAGCTACATTTTCAGCAGTCATTACTCCAGTCTTCAGTGTCACATGATCCTAATATGCTGATTTGGTACTCAAGAAACATTTCTTAATATTATAAATGTTGAAAGTAGTTGTGATGCTTAATATTTTTGTGAATCCCTTTTAAGGACCTTTTTTATTAAATAGAAAGCATTGTTTTTAAAATAGAAATATTTGATAACATTAAAAACATCCTTGCTGAATACAAATATTAATTTCTTTCAAAACAAAATCTTCCTGACCCCAAACTTTTCAACAGTACAGTAGAGTATATTCTGGCACCTAATTTATCTTATTATATGGCCCACTGGAATACTTGATACTGATTGGTCAATCACAGCACTCTTTGGACAAATATTTTTGTATAGTGACTAAACTGCTTAAACAATCTAGGCACCTAGTTTTTCCTGCAATGTTGTGATGCTCAGATCAATATTTCATACCCATTTATTCATTTTTGTCAAATTTCCTTGTTGTAGGCGGAATAATGTAGTCAGCCGGTTATCACCGCAAAACACACCCCTTCAGGGTGATGTAAGACCCACTTTTACTGACTCCTTTGAATCAGTAATTAATATAATGTTAACATATGATGAAACAAGCCTCAAAAACAGGTCACAATACCTCCATAATTGACCATAAAAGTAATTCTGTGCAGCTGGTGTTTTAACATAAGGTTCTTTTAAAATGATAGGTTCTTACTGGTGCGCGCAGGGCAGAAGGAGGCAGGCACACTGTCATTAGCGTGGCTGGAGTCCCAGGGTACACAGCGTTCATCAATCCAGACACAGCGAACACCAGGACCAGCGCTCTGACAAGGATCCACCTCAAAGAAGGCCTCACAGCTGGCGGGCTTATACACCAGTACATCGTTCAGAATCACACCAGAGAAACCACCAAAAATGTACATTGAGCTGAGTGGAAGAGAAAACAGACCCTTTTTGTATTTCAACCCGTTTGCATTGCCAAAACAATTTTCCAAAGGAAATAAGAGGATAAGGCCACACATTCAAGTTTTTTTTTTCCTGACCCATGATGAGTTGTTTAACTAAATGAAATTCAGTGGAAAGAATAACAACCTGGGTACAGGAAGAGCGCACAAACTGATGGTATCAGTGAATGGAAAGAGTCCACATCAAGAACTTACCCATTACTGACAACTGCTGTGTGTCCAAAACGGTTGACATCACGATGAAGACTGGGATTTGGAAGAACGGTCCACTCATCACATGCTGCAAAGCACACATGCAAATAAATAAAAAAAAAAAAAAAAAAAAAAAAAATATATATATATATATATATATATAAACATAGTTAAAAATAACATCACATGCTATTACATTCACAAAGTATATTATAATAGCATTATACAACATTACCTCACAACCCTAACACTAATAATAAGATTATTAGTCATTTGATATTTTATTCTAGAGATGCACAATATATATCCATACCATACCGGTTAATAGATCATATTATAAATAAATCTTTACTTAATTGATCAATATTGGATATTCCATTGATAATGCTCATTTTCTCCCTTTTTTTACATTTACACTACCTTACAAAAGTTTGGGGCAGTAAGTATATATATATATATATATATATATATATATATATATATATATATATATATATATATACATATATATATATATATACTCACCTAAAGGATTATTAGGAACACCATACTAATACTGTGTTTGACCCCCTTTCGCCTTCAGAACTGCCTTAATTCTACGTGGCATTGATTCAACAAGGTGCTGAAAGCATTCTTTAGAAATGTTGGCCCATATTGATAGGATAGCATCTTGCAGTTGATGGAGATTTGTGGGATGCACATCCAGGGCACGAAGCTCCCGTTCCACCACATCCCAAAGATGCTCTATTGGGTTGAGATCTGGTGACTGTGGGGGCCATTTTAGTACAGTGAACTCATTGTCATGTTCAAGAAACCAATTTGAAATGATTCGAGCTTTGTGACATGGTGCATTATCCTGCTGGAAGTAGCCATCAGAGGATGGGTACATGGGGGTCACAAAGGGATGGACATGGTCAGAAACAATGCTCAGGTAGGCCGTGGCATTTAAACGATGCCCAATTGGCACTAAGGGGCCTAAAGTGTGCCAAGAAAACATCCCCCACACCATTACACCACCACCACCAGCCTGCACAATGGTAACAAGGCATGATGGATCCATTCTCATTCTGTTTATGCCAAATTCTGACTCTACCATCTGAATGTCTCAACAGAAATCAAGACTCATCAGACCAGGCAACATTTTTCCAGTCTTCAACTGTCCAATTTTGGTGAGCTCGTGCAAATTGTAGCCTCTTTTTTCTTATTTGTAGTGGAGATGAGTGGTACCCGGTGGGGTCTTCTGCTGTTGTAGCCCATCCGCCTCAAGGTTGTGCATGTTGTGGCTTCACAAATGCTTTGCTGCATACCTCGGTTGTAACGAGTGGCTATTTCAGTCAAAGTTGCTCTTCTATCAGCTTGAATCAGTCGGCCCATTCTCCTCTGACCTCTAGCATCAACAAGGCATTTTCGCCCACAGGACTGCCGCATACTGGATGTTTTTCCCTTTTTTACACCATTCTTTGTAAACTCTAGAAATGGTTGTGCGTGAAAATCCCAGTAACTGAGCAGATTGTGAAATACTCAGACCGGCCCGTCTGGCACCAACAACCATGCCACGCTCAAAATTGCTTAAATCACCTTTCTTTCCCATTCTGACATTCAGTTTGGAGTTCAGGAGATTGTATTGACCAGGACCACACCCCTAAATGCATTGAAACAACTGCCATGTGATTGGTGGATTAGATAATTGCATTAATGAGAAATTGAACAGGTGTTCCTAATAATCATTTAGGTGAGTGTATATATATATACACACACACTCACCTAAAGGATTATTAGGAACACCATACTAATACTGTGTTTGACCCCCTTTCGCCTTGAGAACTGCCTTAATTCTACGTGGCATTGATTCAACAAGGTGCTGAAAGCATTCTTTAGAAATGTTGGCCCATATTGATAGGATAGCATCTTGCAGTTGATGGAGATTTGTGGGATGCACATCCAGGGCACGAAGCTCCCGTTCCACCACATCCCAAAGATGCTCTATTGGGTTGAGATCTGGTGACTGTGGGGGCCATTTTAGTACAGTGAACTCATTGTCATGTTCAAGAAACCAATTTGAAATGATTCGAGCTTTGTGACATGGTGCATTATCCTGCTGGAAGTAGCCATCAGAGGATGGGTACATGGTGGTCATAAAGGGATGGACATGGTCAGAAACAATGCTCAGGTAGGCCGTGGCATTTAAACGATGCCCAATTGGCACTAAGGGGCCTAAAGTGTGCCAAGAAAACAACCCCCACACCATTACACCACCACCACCAGTCTGCACAGTGGTAACAAGGCATGATGGATCCATGTTCTCATTCTGTTTACGCCAAATTCTGACTCTACCATCTGAATGTCTCAACAGAAATCAAGACTCATCAGACCAGGCAACATTTTTCCAGTCTTCAACTGTCCAATTTTGGTGAGCTCGTGCAAATTGTAGCCTCTTTTTCCTATTTGTAGTGGAGATGAGTGGTACCCGGTGGGGTCTTCTGCTGTTGTAGCCCATCCGCCTCAAGGTTGTGCGTGTTGTAACGAGTGGTTATTTCAGTCAAAGTTGCTCTTCTATCAGCTTGAATCAGTCGGCCCATTCTCCTCTGACCTCTAGCATCAACAAGGCGTTTTCGCCCACAGGACTGCCGCATACTGGATGTTTTTCCCTTTTCACACCATTCTTTGTAAACTCTAGAAATGGTTGTGCGTGAAAATCCCAGTAACTGAGCAGATTGTGAAATACTCAGACCGGCCCGTCTGGCACCTACAACCATGCCACGCTCAAAATTGCTTAAATCACCTTTCTTTCCCATTCTGACATTCAGTTTGGAGTTCAGGAGATTGTCTTGACCAGGACCACACCCCTAAATACATTGAAGCAACTGCCATGTGATTGGTTGATTAGATAATTGCATTAATGAGAAATTGAACAGGTGTTCCTAATAATCCTTTAGGTGAGTGTATATATATATATATATATATATATATATATATATATATATATATATATATATACACACACACACACATACACATATACACTCATACATACATACATAAAATTAATAAAATATAGTAAAGTATTATTATGATTTAATATAGCTGTGTTCTATTTTAAAATATAATTTATTTCTGTGATGGCAAAGTAGTCATTACTCCAGTCTTCAGTGTCACATGGTCACATGAAATTATTCTAATATAGTGATATAGTGGTGTTCAAGAAACATTTATTATTATGTTATTACATTTGAAGTTGTGCTGCTAATATTTTTTGTGGAAACCGTAATGCTTTTTTCAGGATTCTTTGATGAATTGAAAAAAAATCTTTTATTTTCAACATTATAAATGTCTTTACTATCACTTTAGATCAATTTAACGTATACTTAAGCAGAATGAAAGTATTAATTTCATTCAAAAACTTTTGAACGGTAGCATATATTACCTTTGCCATCATCTAAAGGTCCTTTCAGACTGGATGCGATTTTAACACGCAATTTGCGTGATGATTTTATTTTTTGATCAGCTGTTTGTGTAATGAGTGCTTTCACAGCGAACACGAATGTGCTGCGGCGAAAAAACTATGTTTATTTTTTCAGCTTCGATGTAGATTTATTTTTACTTTCATGGCGAGAGAAAAGGCTTCAACCAATCACATACAAGGAAACAAAGGTGACGAAATGTCCAGTAGATGTCACAAGCTATTCAATCAACATTAACATTAGCCAGGTATCGCATTTCTCACAAGATTACAGCTCCTGTGGGAGTACATGCAAGTCGCTGTGGGCTACAGACAACGATAACCTTTTGAGTTAAAACTTGATTTTTTTCTAATCCTAATCGTTTCCGCAACTATGGAAAGTGAATGTGATGCCGTCAGTATGACTGTGGCACTTAAATGTTTACATTATGACTCTGGAAAACTGGAAAAACATAGCTGCTCCAGATCAATTGGTTCCCTGAAGTTTGTGGTTTGTCTCATCAGATGCGGTGCCACTGTCTGGAGGAGCTCCTCAAATTGTCCTACAGACATTTGAAACTAAGTGCAGAACCGGTCATGATAAAGTTTTAGCTCCTGTACAAGATTAGCATACTCCCCTTCAGACTCTGTTCTTTTAAGACTGGGTGCACCCAAAACCTTCTTTTCGGTCTTTTAAAGAAAATGAAAAGCTCGTCTTCACTGGATGATGTCCATGTTTTCTCAGCTGTCGCCATGAATGTTTTGGAATGTTAGAGCTCTGAAACATCACAGACGTCGCAAATTCACGTCGGGGCTGATGTTAATGGTTTTGACGCAAACTATTCGCATGCAAAAATATTTGCTTTTTCGCTTCGCTTTTCCGCTACGTGTCCGGTTTGAAAGGGCCTTTACACCCACTTTAATCTCTAGAAGCACTGATAATTTATAAACACTATTAAAATTATTCACTTGTACTATTTAAAACAACTGATTATTTATTATTTATTTATAGTGTGCAAAACACTATGTAAACCAAACCTTTTTACTGACAGAGTCATCTGTGTGTTTTTAACTGTACGTGTTTGTCCAGGTTACATGAGCTGTGTGGCATAGGTTTCTCCCAGGCTGCCAGATCGGACACACTCGGCTTGTTACACGCTCTTTAATTCAGTAATTAGCCACGCTCATGGTCAGTTAATCAGCAGGGAGAGGAAACCAAAGACTCTCTTTACATTCTACAGGCTTTCCTGCTAGTAAATACATTAATGTGCATATACACATGCAGACAGATGTGTCAAGTAAACACACAGTATATACACCGTTAACAACCCCTTGTGCACGGATGTTTTGTAGCATGAGATTCTCAACGATATACAGTTCACAGGAAAGAGAGACAGACAGAGAATCAACTGTCACATCGAACATCTCACAGCCTCCCTACAGAACCACTAATGACAGCAGCAGAGATTAACGCCACACATTACATGTGCTCAAGCATAGCACTGCATCACCAAGATACCACCAACACAACATAGTGCAGTTCTGTCTAGTGATAGTGAACAAAGATGACTGCAAAAGAGAAAAAAAACACTCATAGGACATACTTTCACAGGACCCTGTATTAGTCACTGATATCAAAATAACATCAGAAATCTCCCATTTCACCCCAATATTACCCTGTCACTATAACAAAAAAATTAAATAAATACACACTACATTTGAAGTTTGGGGCTGATATGATTTTTTCATGCTTTTTGAAAGAAGTCTCTTATGTTCACCAAGGCTGCATTTGTTTGATCAAAAATACATTAAAACAGTAATATGTGATATATTGTTACCATTTAAAATAACTGTTTTCCAGTTTAATATATTTTAGATTGTAATTTATTCCTGTGATGGCAAAGTTGAATTTTCAGCAGCCATTACTCCAGTCTTCAGTGTCATGTGATCCTTCAGAAATCATTTTAATATGCGAATTTAGTACTCAAGTAATATTTATTATTACTATCAATGCTGAAAACAGTTGTGCTGCTTAAAGGAACATGCCGACATTTTGGGACTTTAGCTTATTCACCATATCCCTCAGAGTTAGATAAGTCCATACATTCCTTTTTTTTATCTCCGTGCGTGCCATAACTCTGCGCCGCTGCACCCATGGTACGGCAGCAAAGTTCCCTGATTATTACGAATGAGGAATGAGAGTATAGTCCCTAGCCATTTCTGTCTAGAAAATTGCAACTTTTCATTTTCCGTCGGTCTTAGTACACAATGTAACTATACACATCACAACATGTAAATAGGAAAATGTTGGCGTTATTTTGTCACTTATTGAGCAGTAGGCTAGATGAAGCCGTTTACCTCCAATCTTTGTGCTAAGCTAGGCTAGCGGTGGGTGCGTCAGACAGAGTTATGGCACGCACAGAGATAAAAAAGGTATGTATGGACTTAACTAACTCTGGTGGATACGGTGAATAAGCTAAAGTCCCAAAAAGTCGCCGTGTTCCTTTAATATTTTTGTGGAGACACTAGCCAGGTTTCCATCTAAGGATTTTTTTTTTTTTTGCGAAAAAAGGTTTAGCGCATCAAAATGTTTACCGATATAGCTGATGGAAATGCCAATTATCGATAATTTTTTGCAAATGTCGACTCGTTTAACTTTAGCACATGAATTCTATGTTGATACTTCAAATGTCGCGAAAACTACTTTGGAAACACTTTAACACAAATAAATGTGGTGTCACATGACAGAATTAGCCTATTATATACAACGTCCGCGCGTGGCATTGCTCCCTTTAAAGCACCGTTTCTCTGTAGTGCAAAGGAGCACAAATCTTATATTCATATTAAATTGTAGCATATATTAAATTCTTTTATTACTATTGTTAAGAATAAGACGTGGTACCTCTCAAACATCATTCATCCTTATTTTTGGAATTGTGTTTTTTCACAAAACTTCTGAAAAATCTGAAAAACTTCAGAAAAATAGCTAACTGCACCGTTTCTGAATATTGCTTGATCAAGTATTGATCTAAACAGTGTTTATAACGAAGTAAAAAAAAAAACGTGACAATTTATTAATATAATAAAATTTTATTTCAAAATGGATGAAGAAAATATATTGCGCCTTAATCTTAGCAGCTCGTCAAAACTAAAAACTGGGCATCTGTCGAACGAAAGAAGGTTGTTGGAGTTTCTAATACTGACAAAAAGAAAGACATGACATGTTACGTCTGTATTTGAATAAATAAAATGAATACCATAAAATCACGATTTCATGGGCAGGATCTGGCTACTTGACAAATGAAAATCACAAACATGACACTTGTTATTAAAATCATTTTATAAATACAATGTATTAATATGTAAAATAATTTGATCTCAAACAAATAAAAAAAACGTCGGTTGAATCCAAAAAGCTCTAAACGGCATCGTTAAGCTAGACCATTTTAAAAAATTAAATATAGGCTACACAAACAAAAACATTTAGGTTACAGCTGAATCTGTCTCTGAGAAAAAATGATCAGTAATTTGATGTTTTTGATCGATTTTATGTTATTGAACATTTTTTTGGTTTGAATGATGACAGGCGTTCTCGGCCACGTCAAGTTCAAGGCTTACGTTAAAGATTGTTGCTATATGACTGAACATTTTACTGTACCAATCTTTTTTATAGATAGTAAAATGTTGCATACAGGACAATTGAGCTGTTCTGTGTCCACACCCATGGGCTTCGTCATAAAGGCAGTTGCATGCAGTCCAAACTGTCCCACTTCTCTGTGATCTTCTGATTATTCCCTAATTTAGTAATAGGCCTATTATTCTGAAAATAGTACGTAAATTTCAATCTTCTCATTACTCTCTGCATTTTACAAATATTTGGGACATGAAAGATACGATATAATTTGCGATATACGTGAAATTATGTATTCATATAAATTATGCTGTTAAAAAAAAACAGCATTTATTTTATTTTTTTATAACATTATAAATGTCTTTACTCTCCCTTTTGATCAATTTAATGCATGCTTGTTGAATAAAAGTACTGATTTTTTTCAAATAAAATCTTACTGACTGCAATATATTTAAATCACTGCCACAACATTAATATGTAAATTTGGCATTTACCCCTCAGAGTCGAGAAAGTGTGGCCAGGTGGCAAACAGCTCTCTTGAGTGCAGTACTGATCGAGCTGCTGTTTAACTAAGATCACACCAGCATACACACAAAATTTCATCTCAGAAAACAGACCAAATGGCCACACAAAAAGGATTTGGCTAATCTCTGACACCTGCAACCCTTACAGCTTAATTAATGGACACATCTGGAAAACCTGATAAAGAAAACATTGTCCTGGAATGTCAGGAAGAGTTAATTCATTATAACTGGGTTTCCCTTTCAGTCGGTCACATTCGACGTACGTCGGAACTGACCGACGAATTGGGGATCATTTTCAGAGACCAATCTACTTCGAGTGTATAAAACGAGCCAATAATGTTGGCATGCGGTCCACGCACCGCCCCGCAGCGTGGGTATAAATACGGAAGTGGAATACTGCATCCTCGCTTTCAACTTCGGAGCCGAACGGTTTGCTATCAAGTGTACTCATCGAGTCTGGGAAGAAGATCGCTCGCTTACCTAGTGCAGGTGTGACGGCGTGTTTCAGCGAGTGGCCGCTGCAACCTGTCTTTGTCTTTGTGTTGGTTGGCTGGGCGTTTCCATTACTGAGTGCTCACACGCGGGCTTGCACTTCGGACCGCTGTGAGCCGCGGCCATCTCCCTGAGTGCTTCAGCACTACTAAAAGAGCAGTTTCCCTTCCTAAAAGAGCAGCACGGTTTGACCCTGCGTCTTTTTCAAGATGTCATTCAAACCGTGTGTTTCTGGATGCCGTCGTATTCTGTCCCCAGTTGACGGTCATGATCGTTGCCTCACGTGTTTGGGCATTTAGCACGCTGAGGCGGCGTTCGTGAATGACTCATGTTCCCACTAAGGGAACATGACCATCGCAGTCTTACGGTCTAGGCTCGAATACCTCAAAAGTCCCATTGCGTATCCCCCGATCTAGTGGTCCTCCCGCTGCGAAGCAGAGGGCTGCTACTTTGGCTGATGCCTTTGGTGGAGACCTGAGGGTGACTGTGAGGGCTTCCCCGACGGGCCAACAAGCCCCTTGGGCCCCTCCCCCCTCCGCTGCGCCGGTGGAGCTTCCGGAAGAGCTTCATTCGGGGCTCCGGCTGAGGATATGATCTCGATGGCTGCATCGGGGGATGAGCTAATGGGCTCTGGAGATGAGGATCCGGCTGCGTTGCCCCCTTCGGGTGTGGTAGCGTTGCCCGAATCTGATCCAGAGCTTACGGCTATGCTTGCCCGGGCTGCCGCAAGTGTCGGGCTCGAGTGGAACCTTCCACTGTGTCCCTAACCTTCGCGGTTGGATGATTGGTTTCTCGGGACAGCCCGCGCTGGTTCTCAGCGCCCCGCCCCGGTTCCATTCTTCCCGGAAGTGCATCAGGAGCTCACGAAATCGTGGACGGCGCCCTATAGCGGCAGAAACCGATCTAGCGACTCCTCCATCCTCACTACCCTTGATGGTGGCGCGGCTAAGGGATATGTTAGACCGGACGAGAACTTACACGCCGGGAGGGGAGACGCGGGTTAGCCCGCCAGTCCCCAGCGGCCCTGGGACACAGTTGCATCGATGCAACTGTGTCCCAGGGCCGCTGGGGACTGGCGGGCTAACCCGCGTCTCCCCTCCTGGCGTGTAAGTTCTCGTCCGGTCTAACGGGCAAAGCTTACACAGCCTGCGGAGAAGCCGCGTCATCTTTGCATGCCATGGCGCTCCTGCAGGTCTATCAGGCCAAAGCGCTAAAGGAACTGCACTAGGGTAGTTCTGACCCAGGGGTTATGCAGGAACAGTGCACAGCGACGGACCTCGCCCTCCGGGCGACGAAAGTCACTGCACGCTCCCTGGGCCGGGCGATGTCCACTTTGGTGGTCCAGGAACGCCACCTGTGGCTGAACCTGGCAGACATGCGCGAGTCCGACAAGGTTCGGTTCTTCGACGCCCCTGTCTGTCAGGCTGGCCTTTTCGGCAACGCCAATCGAGAGCTATACCCAGCAGTTCTCGGTGGCCCAGAAGCAGACGGAGGCGATTAAAAACATTCTGCCCCGGCGACCAGCTGCTGCCTCCACCCCGTCGCCGTTGCGTATATCAACCGTCAGGGTGGTCTACGCTCCCGTCGCATGATGCAACTCGCCCGCCATCTCCTCCTGTGGAGTCAGAAGCATCTGAGGTCGCTTCGAGCCATTCACATCCCTGGTGCGCTGAACCAGACAGCCGACGAGCTCTCTCGTCAGCCGACACCTCCAGGAGAGTGGCGACTCCACCCCCTGGACCGTCCAGCTGATATGGGACCTTTTCGGAGCCGCACAGTTAGACCTGTTTGCCTCTCCGGACTCGACCCATTGCCAGTTGTACTATTCCCTCACCGGGGGGACCCTCGGCACGGATGCACTGGCACACAGCTGGCCCCGGGACCTACGCAAATATGCGTTTCCCCCAGTGAGCCTTCTTGCGCAGACTCTGTGCAAGGTCAGGGAGGACGAGGAGCAGGTTCTGTTAGTTGCGCCCTCCTGGCCCAACCGGACCTGTTTCTTCGAACTTACACTCCTCTCGACAGCCCCTCCCTGGCCGATTCCTCTGAGGAAGGACCTTCTTTCTCAGGGACGGGGCACACTATGGCACCCACGTCCAGACCTCTGGAAACTCCATGTCTGGTCCCTGGACGGGACGCGGAGGTTCTAGGTGGCCTGCCGCAGGCAGTGGTAGACACCATCGCTTCAGCTACGAGGCGCCTCTATGCTCTGAGGTGAAACCTGTTCGTTGAGTGGTGTTCTTCCCACTGGGAAGACCCCCAAAGGTGTTCGGTTAATGACGTGCTTTCTTTCCTGCAAGATGGGTTGGAGTGAAGGCTGTCTCCCTCCACCCTCAAAGTGTACGTCGCCGCAATAGCGGCGTATCACGATGCAGTAGAAGGTAAGTCCTTAGGTAAGCACGACTTAATCGTCAGGTTCCTCAGAGGTGCGAGTTGACTGAATCCTCCTCGTCCAACCTCGGTACCCTCTTGGGACTTAGCCCTGGTGCTCAGAGCACTCCAGGGTCCTCCCTTTAAGCCTTTGCAGTCTGTAGAGTTAAAAATTCTGTCTATAAAGACAGTACTCCTGACTGCATTGGCCTCCATTAGGGGGTAGGGGACCTGCATGCACTTTTTGGTCAACAAATCGTGCCTAGAATTCGGGCCGGCCAACTCTCACGTCATCCTGAGACCCAGGCCCGGATATATGCCCAAGGTTCCCACCACTCCCTTCTGGGACCAGGTGGTGAGCCTGCAAGCGCTGGATTCGGAGGAGGCAGACCCAGCCCTGGCTTTGTTGTGTCTTCGCGCTTACGTCGACCGGACTCAAAGCTTTAGGACCTCAGAGCAGCTCTTCGTCTGTTACGGAGGCCAACAGAAGGGAAAGGCTGTCTCCAAGCAGAGGTTAGCCCACTGGATAGTGGATGCTATCGTCTTGGCTTACCAGTCCCAAGACGTGCCTTGCCCGTTCGGGGTGCGAGCTCACTCTACTAGGAGTGTAGCCTCCTCCTGGGCGTTGGCTCAAGGCGCCTCGCTGACAGATATTTGTAGAGCTGCGGGCTGGGCGACACCAAACACTTTTGCTAGATTCTATAGCCTCCGTGTAGAGCCGGTTTCTTCCCGTGTACTCGCCTCCAGTGGCCGGTAAACGTGAAGTACCCGCTCTTGTGTCGGCTTGCAACGCCACTCCCGCCCGCTGGGCCGGATATGTGCGTCTATTGTCTCCAGTTGTGTTCCCCAGAAATGGCTAACCCTGTGAGCTCCTCCGTTACCCTCCGGTGTCAGACGTTGCGGCCGTCTGACGCTAGGCCTGCACCCGTATGCTTGTGGAACGTGTGTAGGCTGGGTCCATATGTAGCGGTTCCCTAATCGGTAACCCCATATGTGTATTCTTCCACGGTACCAGCTACCCTATTCGGCTAGCCCCTTGTCTTTCCCTTGACAGAGCTCGCTCTGTCGTCTCTGGCGGTGTTCTCTCCACCCTGGATCAGGTTGGATCCACCCCAGAGACCGCAATATGGTACTCCCCTGACAGGTTAGTCCTTATGGGTTTTTTCACCTCTCCTCCTAGAGGACGTGGCTGCGCAGCATCCCGTCTACCTGACGGGCACGTTTTCCCAGCGTTATCCAATAGTCTCGCTGAGTGGGTCTTGCAGAAACAGCTGTGACGGACCTTCCCGCTGGAAGGGCCAGCCTTCCTGGCGTGTTGGTAGGGATCCCCAATTCGTCGGTCAGTTCCGACGTACGTCTCCGTTCCCTCCTTCAGGGAACAAGGGTTACATACGTAACCAAGACGTTTATTTCTTATTGTTTGCCATGCATATGTAGTTTAAACAGTTGTAGTATGATGGGAATGATCATGCAGCCTATAAACTGCTGTGGGAGCTGCTTATGAACAACTTATGATGGTGTGAATCACTATTGGAGTGTGAATTGAAAAGAAATACCACTTTTCTCATCAAGCTACTGATTTAGGTTTTTTTTTTTTAAGAGAAACATCTTTAAAACCTTCATGATCCTATTTATCTGTTACGCCAGTTTCACACTGCACGTGCAAGCAGTGCGGTGGCAGCGCAGAAGCTGTGCATATGTTGAGCGGGAGCAACGCACGCCCGTTGTGCTTTCACACTGCCAGCGTTTGTCGCACGCAGCTAAACCGTGGCGTGTGTATTGCAAATACAGACGAATATCGTCCATTCTATCACCTTTTACGGTGTTCTCCACCGACCCGTCTGTCTTGTGCTTTGATTTATGATCTGCAAATGTGACTGTGTTCCCCTCTGTCCCAAACACATATGCATATAACATGCTGTATATAGGTAATTTACATGATAAAAGTAACCTTAAAGTTAAGATATGCCTCTAGTTTTAATCATTTAAACGGGCCTTTGAAATTTGGGCAAAAACTTCTGGCAGTGATGCGTTTTTGTGGGGGGTTTTTTGTTACAGCACTGGATGTCATATGGTGATTGTGAAACACACGGAACACTTCACTACATGATTTCATGGTGAAATTTTTTATTTTTCATGTTAATCAGGTCAATTTTGATCAATAACAATGCACTGTGGCTTTAATTCAGCGTGAGCAGCAAAAATAGACTTGGCGCCGAAACGATCGCGGCACTGCTGCTTCTGCAATGTGGTGTGAATGCTCTAATCTGTTAACATAGGCACCGAAAAACTGTACTGCTTGCACGTACAGTGTGAAACCGGCGTTAGTTGTAAAGCTTTTTGTAAGTGGCCTCTGAATCCCACAGAATTGCAAAAATTTTGACACAGGAACTATACCTTTAATGCAAATGTAAATCGCTTTGGATAAAAGCATCTGCAAATGCATACATGTAAATGTTTCTCAAAGACCAACATTGTAAGCCACCACACAGTTTTCTGGCTGGAGTAATTCAATACCTGGTCGAAACCTCTACAGATCTAACGGTGACACTGCTATTCACTCAAATGGTAAATCCTGATAGTCATCGTTGGCTCTGCCTAGATTTCATTTCCTCACAGGATATTGGCTCAACTCCCATAGCTAATGTACAGGAGACAAAGAAACAGAGAGAAGAAACACTGGATGACAGGAGCAGATAGAGCAGAGGTAGATAACAGTACATGCAGAAGGAAGGAAACCAATCCCATTTTAATTGCAAGCTTAATAAAATATGTTTTTGTGCTGAGGCAATCTGCTACCTAGTCTGTTGGTTGTATTAAAACAAAAGGTCTGTGCAAAAAAAACATTTATTCACAACGCCTCTCAGCCAGAGCACTACAATTTTAATTAGGGTTCATTTTCCCTGAATCTAATTAGAGGTACGAGTGTTGGGAAAGACATGGCAAGAGGGTACGCAAATGAAAACCGCTTTCTGTGTCATCTTGAATTCAGTCCCTCATTGCAAGAAAAACTGCATAAAAAGAGTGAATGCTTCTCTCCCCTTTAAAAGTTGATGGAGTAGAAAAAAAGAAAAGAAAGAAAGAAAAGAAAGTAAAGAAAGAAAGAAAGAAAGAACAGGGATCCTGCCACAGGTGGCAATTAAATAACATTAAAAAGCTCATTAACGTAAACAAAAGAAGAGAAAATAAAGGTGGTGTCCCAATTCACATTGTACAGACTAAAAGTATACAAAAGCATGTCACTGGCAGTGTTGGGGGTAACGGCAAGTCATCATAGGTAAGTCATTAGCTTTCGGTTCTCAGGAGATTTTCCAAGGATGTGTCACCAACCTTTAAAATCTTGTACTGAATATCCAATGTGGCATGTGTTTTGAAACTAGCGAAAATTGCAGGTAAGTGTAAAGCCGCTACTATTTAGGGAAAAAAAAATTTTTTTTTAAATAGTAATTTAAGACCATGTTGTCAAAGTTAGTATTGTGGCTTTATGTGTGGTCAGAAACTCGCATGTGTCATTTTATTAACATTGTCCCAAATCAAGCTCAAATGGGGTTACAAGGTTTTTCACCAGCTAATGTCAGAGATTTGTGTTTTGTCAGTAATTAACAGCTGCACTGGATGCATCTGAACTTCAGCATTACATTTGATCAACTTATTAATTTATCATCAACTTAAAGGTTATTGTACAGGTTATTGTACAACTCACAAGTTTATTGTAGCTATGTGGGCGCTCAGTTTTTCCTGTTGTTTAATACATTTGGCCAAAATCCTCTGTTATAAAAGATGAAGTGCTATGCACAGGCTGTGTTGGCTATGATTAGAGGGCAAAAGCCAGACTGGCACTCTTCTCAACTCCTCAAATACATAAAACATTAGCCTTTACAAACATTGGGTTTTTTGAATAATGAAAAATGACTTTAGTTAAACATCACATGTGCTTAATTTTTTTTTCTTTTTATTGCTTCGCCTTGACTGTACAGGTGCGAATTTGCATTTTCTTCAGCCTAAGGCTTATTAATTTCACTTTTGGTGGGAAAGGGCCATTACATTTGCCAAAAATAGAACCTTTTTTGTTGTTATTAAAAACAAACAAGCAAGTCCAGCCCAGATGACAAGTGACGCAAAAAGTAACAGTGCATTACTTTCCATAAAAAGTAACCAAGTAATGCATTTAGTTACTTCTTTTTGGGGAGTTACGCAATCTTGTAAAGCATTCACTTTAAAAGAAACTTTTCCCAACACAGGTCACTGGTAATGGGACAGTACACACAGCATTCATCTAGCTAAATTATCTTGTAGGTTCATACATTTAAAAATAGTTTACTATATTGCACAGATTTGGGATGCATTATCTTTATTTAATACTGTTTAAAAAAAAACAATATGCAAATTAACTAATATCAAGGGTTATTTAGGATATGTGACAAAGTCAGCTTGAAAATGTAAAAAAAATTCAGATAAGTGATTGTGTAACCACATTTCAGATGTTTATTAATGTCAGAATGCAACATGATTAACCCCTTAAGCCCTAAAAGCATTTTTAAAGTTGTTTTGTCTGAGTGACATACACAAAAGTAAAGACTCATAACTTAAGGGGTGATGTTCCCCTATATGTGGTCTGCATCTGGATCAAATTTTGTGGTGATTAGGGATGAAACGGTATGAAAATTTCATATCACAATTATAGTGGCCCAAATTATCACGATTATCAATATTATCACGGTTTTGTTCAAATGAGATGAAAGTGTTCTAAAATAACAGATGCACACACTGAAAACATTTCAACAAGATTTATATTTGATCAACAAATAAAGCAAGCAGCTCTATGCATTTTAAGGAAGATTCTATTCTGTGGCATTTACTTCCTTATAATGACCGTCGTCAATAGCAACGCATTATAACAGCGCACATCCATGCATCACAACGGGCGCGCGCTCTCTCGTTTCATTCAAATGCTACACGCATCTTGCGTCTCTGTTTTTGATTGTATTGAAAATGAAATCAGAGGACTTTACAATTAATACTACTATAATTATTACTATAACTATAACGATCACCTTGTCTGGACAATTATTATGTACACTGTACAAAATGGATTTATAAACAGGTAAAATTTAAAAGATTAATCTCAATTCAATATGTCCCCGTAATTATTTATGTGGTAAAGAAAATCTGTGTAATAAGAGCACAATGAATATACAATATTATCCCTTAAATGTCACCCTAGTCTTGTCTGAACTTGTTCGTTTGTCTTTGGCTCAAGCTTCACGTTATTATTTCCCAGACATAGTTTTAGTATTGAGGTCGAAGTCCACTTGCCTTGCGTTCGCAGATTTGACGCGTTTCCTCCTATTACAGCGGCTTTCTTTTTGCATGTTCTGCAGACAGGGTGACCATCTTCGTTTAAGTTCCCCTCAGGACTTTTGTAAAAGCCAAAATATGACCACACCTCAGATTTGGTCCTTTTAGAAGGCTGAGAAATCTACCGGCGCTGTCACTGCCTTCTGCCATTTCTCCTCATTCAGAAAACAGCGTTGCACGCTTGACTGGATAGGATTTAGCGCGAGTTTTCAAAATCGTGATAATCAAAGGCGGTTTTAATGATAATTTAATTTGAAACGATACTACTAACCGTCAGTACATTTTACCGTGGTTTATCGTGAAACCGGTAATCGTTCCATCCCTAGTGGTGATATCATAAAGTAATCAAAAGTTACAGCATTTGGAACAAAGGTAGCCTTTTTGTTCAGTCCTTGACACCCGGAAGACATTTTTAAAACGTTTTCTGAGTGACATACACAAATGTAAAGACTCCAAAACTAACTCCAAAACTCCTTAACTCCAAAACTATAGCAAAAGGTATCAAAATATGTATCAATTTAAAGCTTATAATTCATCTTTTCAATGCATCTATCCATTTTAACAAATGCTGAGTTATACCTCTAAAACGGAGTGTACCGCCGGCGGGCGCCACCTAGCTGCGAACATTTTTTTCAAAACTACTGCATTGATCAACACAAAATCTGTGAGGAATATCTTGTGATCGACAATGGATTATGTTGATTTTGGACTCATTTCATTCAGGAGCATCAACTGGAAGTACCGATGTGCTGTTTTCAACAATCAGAGCATGTTTCATAAAGTTACAAGCCTAAACACCACTTTAAAGCTGTATTTGTTTGTACCTAGCTCATGTGCGCCTGTGAGGTTATATGTGTTACAACTCAATGAGGAATATCTTGAGATCTAAGAGACAGATTGTGGTGACTTTGGGCTCTTTTTAATCGTGAGAATCTGCTGTAAATAATTTTCCACGTTTCATGAAGTTACGAGTGAAAAACGCCACGTGAATGCCACATCAGTATATTATTTACATACAGGTCTTGCAGGACTTAACTTACAAAAACTCGCTCAAGTTTAGTCAAAGCCCAAAACAATTAGGCTTGTTGTGTTCTACTCTGTGAGACCTTTCAAATGACATGACACATGACTATCCGAGCTGTAAGATGTTTTTGACATTGCAGTACATAGTAATTCCCCCCTCCCCATAAATTATGATTTTTTTTTCCCATTGTATCAGCAAATAACTCAGCACTACTTTGCAGATACTCATAATGGCTACATTCATTGTAAAGTTTAGACTCTAAGCTTTCAAATGACACCTATTTTGTGTTGATCAATGCAGTAGTTTTGATAAATATGACAATTCATTTTTTCGCAGCTAGGTGGCGCCCGCCGGCGGAACACTCAGTGCTCATTAAGAGTTGATCAAAATGGATATATCCATTGAAAAGCTGAGCATTCCAAGCATTAAAATGATACCTATTATGTGTTATTACATTCAGTGGTTACTTAGAATTTTAGAGATTTGTTACTTAGAGTTTCAATTGAGACCAAAAGATGGCTTTTACTTAAGATGCCAGTGGGTTCATAGCATACAATCTGACAAGAAACATTTACAAAGAACAGAATAGAAGAAAAGGTTTGGGGAAGTTAGCTAGAACAAAGTAATTTACAACTTAAATGTCTCCCATTTCTGCATTTCACTGGATCACAGGGATATATGTATGGTGTGGCCAGCCTAATCTTAAATTTGAAGATTACATAGCTGCTTCTTTACAGCCTTAGGGACATAATACTTTGAATTTGTTTTCCTGAGTTGGCATTATAAACATTCTTTTATTACAGTTTTTTTTTATTGTTTTGACAGCACACTTTAAAAGTAATAAAAACTTAAAGTTTTATGGAACAAAACATTTTATGAAACAAATAAATGGCCTAGTGTTGCCCCAACAATATGTTTGTTACCGGTATTATACTGTTATGAGAATTTTTTTCTTTTTCTAGTATTATATGAACAAATAGATTTCAAGGTTTTGTTGAGATCTGTGTACTTAAATCTTAAAATTGAGCTTTTAGAAATTGAATACCTATACAAAAGCCGCGTTTCCACTGCAGGAATTTTTCCCAAGAAACTAGGGACTTTGGGGTGGTATTTGTGTTTCGACCACAGGAACCAGGGTCTAAATGAAGTTCCAGGTAAAAATGTCCCCCTCAAAACATCCCTGATCGCGAGGTAGTACTTTTAAAGTTCAGGAACTATCGGGGGTAGCTGAACTAGAGCTGAACATGCTGATTGGTTGAGTTCACACAGCATTTTATTTTTTTAAAGTCTGTTGCGGTGCGTGCAGTAAGAGTTGTTTGCTATTCGAATCAACAATGGAGTTTAAGAAATACGACACACGGACCGACGATGAGGTTCAGGCTTTATTAAGCCTATATGCGGAGAACGAAATCCAGCGGGAACTGGAAAGTCGCATGAAGTCCTATGTCACTGGACTAATCTTCACCGTACTTTAGACCGCAATGGAAACATAGACAGCAACAGGTCTGGGGAGGGGGGGTTGGGGGTTTCTGGGACAAATTGTTCCGGGTAATTTCAGTGGAAACTTGGCTAAAGTAGTAAGCTTTATCAACTCAAAAGTGATGAACTACTTTGCTTGTAAATTTTGAGGCAATCGGTTTCTGCAGGTTTTCTATGTCAGTAAAAGTCAACTTAATACAATTTACAGTGTTGCAGAGGCTTTAAAGTGCCAGATGCAGTGAAAATCTGGTTTGCAAAGCAATGCAATGCAATTCAACGAGCATAATCATTGCACTCAATGCAAACAGTCCAATAAACAGTCATTTAAGTACAAACCGCATTCACTGCAGCAGGTCGGAAAAGTTGGCCTCTGTATCCACAGCAGGAAAAACAGAAGCAATTGTACAGGAGCATTTCCAGGAAGCCTGCTGGTGATTAGAAAATGGTCTAATTTGCTACTTTAATGAATTAAGTGAGTGGAGCAGATTTTGGGCCAGTGCTTTAGTGGTAGTGATGTATATTTGGACAGACACTTGCAGCCAGTACGTGTAAAGCCAGTCAAGGTTGTCCAAGCAAATTTGTGCAATCAGACAAAGTGCTGATTAAGACTGATCACAGAGCCAACCCAGACCCAAGCCAAAAATGACCACTCCCTGAGATCAGAACAAAACCAGCACGATCCACTGAGTCCACGAGCCCTTGCTTTTGCTTGAGCTGCAAAACACTGCACATAGTGCAGTAGAGAGGCGCCAGGTGGAAGTCATAGTTGCCAGTCTACTGTAGAAAACACTGTGGGAGGAATTCACTAAGAATGAGCACAATCTCTCACTTCCTCTCATCCTTTCTCTCACCCTCCCTTGGCTCCACAACCCCCTTGTCTAAGGTACTGTAAAAGATTCATAAAATAACAGACACCATCTGGCCCGCTGGCATTCGACTGCTTTTTATGAGGATTTAATGATGGCTAAATATTACTGTCAGCACTGATAGGAATACTTTAAATCATTCCCTGATATTCCTCGTAAAAGTCTCCCATTCAAAACCCACATTAGCCAAAGTTGCCAAAGGCCATAGTAAACCTATAGTGTGTGCACTGCTCTCCACTGGGACAATGTAAGCCATAGAGAATATCAAACAACAGTCGTAAAATTCATTGTTGGCTTGCAAGGAATGGCTGAAATAAGTTGTGTATGTTAATTGGTGTTTAATATTTCAAGATAAGTGCAATGTAACACAACGCACACTCTTTGTTCTCCTTATCAACCCATTACAAATTATTTAAAGTGTTGTCAAAGTTTATAATGCCTGACTCTGCAGAAGAAAGTTTTGTGAACTGTGAGACATAACTCAATGTAAATACTGTGTACAAAATTGTGAACTTTTGCCTATAAGCAAAAGATATTCTGTATGTTTTTTAAAAGATCCGTGACACAGCACCACTCAGTGGATGAAGAAATGAATGTGTACCACCAGATACCCTCAGACAGATGCCTATGGCCAGACATTATACCACAGAGGTCAAAGGTTTCAGAAGCAATCCATCACAGAGGTCTTGCCTTGAGAAAGGTCATGCTGAGGATATCTGTAAACCTACGTTACCAGCCCCTCAGCTGCGTGTGTGCTTACAGATTTACAAATTATCTGCATGACTGGAGCAACACACACACTCACATGCTCTGTTCCAAAACCTAGTGAGCCACCATGCTGTCCTGTATGCAGCCTATATGGGCAGCTGCCTTCTAAAGCTCAAAGTATACTTCGGTTTTTGTGTCAAAACCGTATGTGCAAAGCCTGATTTTTCAAACTATGCACACTCTGTACGCTCTGCTCACATATGTGCCTTGATTTTTTTTTGTTGCGCTAATAAGCTGCTCAGCAAGGTGGTAACACTGAAGAAACTGAAGAGACAGAACAAAAATAACATCATACTGGAGATGGCACCGACAACATGCATCACAAGCGCTTGTGCGAGGGGTTAAGAGTCTAATTCAAATCTTTTCCCCACCTCTGACGAGATTTTCAGTCATTTATGACAACACTTTCCCGCCATTGAGTTTATCTGGCTTTCCATGTTTTCCCTTTTATACGGTAGGGGGTGCTGTTACACATCTTTTGAAAGAATACGACATCTCCACATCCAAAAACAAGCAAAGAAGATGATCTGCATAAACCAGAAGGTGCAGATAGAAGATTGCTTACTCACCATTAAGCTAATGTGATCATCAAATACTCGATCTATTCCATCTATATTTTGATCATCATTTTGAATCCGATCTGGACAAAGTCTTTTTGTTTGAATTTTTTTTTAATGAAACTTACCTACATTCAGTGAATGAAGCTAGAATAAAATGTTTGTTCTCTGTTTCTACTTTTGATATATTGAATGCTTACATATTCATACAAAAATTTTTACTGTGGACCATGAAAGTTTTGTGAATATGATACAAAAAAAATGCTGGCCAAAAGCTGGCAGAGATAAAGTTAAATGAGTACGAAGACATTTTATCACTTATAACTTTGGACTGAAATAGTGGGTCAGATCCACGCTGGAAAGTTTCATCTTTGTCCAATGTCTGTGCTGTGTTCGCGCACACAATCAAATGGAGTATACTCTGATAGTGCTGCTGTACACATACACCAAACATTCACGTCAAAACTGAAGTATAATTTTGGCTTAAGGCAATATACTAACTGAGAAAAAACATTACAAGTAACAGTTTTGTAACACTCTACAAAGGCAGCAACTCAAATAGCACACTGGAGACTTGACTTACCATAGATTTTAGTTGAGTTTGGCTAACAATGTAATACTCTAATAAGCATAAAAATACATAGCCAGCACAAACACTGTGAAAAAAAATTATAATTATATTAAACCTTATCAATACATTTCTGTAGTAAATGAATTACAAGTAGATGTAGGCATGTCACTTGTGCAGTAGTGGTCTTGCATAATTGCAATGGTCGCCACATACACATTTTTATGTAGTGTCACCACTTTTTTGTTTATCATTTAGCAACTCCGGCTCATTGTAAAAGAGTAGTGTGACATTTCTGCAAAATCATTTTACGATGCTTCTTTCACATTTCCCAACACTTTCACAGTAAAATGTCCAGTTAGTGGTGCTAAGCATGTTCAGTTTTATCTGAAACAGAGGAATGTGAGTCTGGCAATGTTTTCGAAAACTACTGAAAAAGAAATGTGGCGCTAAAAGTTCAAAGCTCTATCGCGTTTGAAATTAATATACCACATACACTAACCTGACCCTAAACCTAACCGATATTGTAACAAAAGCAAACACGAGACAAAACCACATTTGCTGAAGTAACCATTTCATTTCAGTTTGCTTCTACAAGACTTTAAACTCTTTTATTGGGATTTATGTTTCAGGACTCATACCTGTGTGCTCCATATTGCAAGCTGGTCATGTGATGCAAACATCAAATACAAATTATGCACTATAGCAAAAATGTTTTGAGGTCATATAGTATTGTACAAGGATCTGTATGAAAATAAGTATTAATTGATATGATAATCTGTCTCTGTAATTATCATTTGTGTAAAAAAGGAATAAAAGTTGTTGGGATTTTATTGCCACTAGTGTTCCTTTTAGCTGGAAACTGCAGTAAATTGTATGTATATTTAAGTTTTTGGAGTTCTGCAAAAATGTAAGTAGAGGCACGTTTTTTTCCAATGAGCCTAGGTTGCCATTTAGGTTTCAAAAAAGTGTGTGTTGCATTTGGAAAATAATTGACATTTTGTTAGCTTTGTTCACTAGGGCTGCACGATACTGGAAAAAACTGACATTGCGATAGGGTAGTGCATCTGCATAGAAAATAATACAAAAATTACATATATAAATACAATAGAACATAAATACAAGTGAAATAAAGCAGTGCTTTAATGTTTTTAAGGTATATTAATGTATTAAGGTACAGACATTGAATCAAATGTAAAATAACACTGCCTTCACTGTATAAATTAAATATGATTCATATAATTAATACAGTTCCAGTCATCTTACATGTTGCAAACTGAAAGGACTTAAACACATGCAAATGATGTCACTCTATGATGACTTTGCAATTAATCTGCAAATCACAAATCGCGTTCTGAACGGGGGGGTAGCTGGCCTGTACAGCTCACGCATGGATCAACTACGATCCCTATACTACATCGCACATCCAGCGATATGACTATCGCGGATGCTCACATCGCGATTCCGATGCTAAAACGATATATCGTGCAACCCTATTGTACACTATGTCATTTTTTTTGTGATCAGCACCAGTGCATTCTGGGATCGACTTTAGAATTTGACCAATGAAGGAATCTTAGATGGCAGCTGAGTTATATCATTCGAACAGGATTTGAATCTTGACCATATGATGCCTTAAAATGCTGCCTACATATAGTTCCCTAGGTTTTGGAACAGAGCCAGACACACAGACGCTTACTTTCAAAAAGTGAAAAGTGAGAGCATTGACGAGGTGGTATGTATACTATTTCAAGGTTCTGCACTGGGAGGTCTTCCAAAAGGGTACCACCAAAGATTTGATTACAGATACCACACATGCAGTCATTGCATCCTGTATGAGTCTTGCTTGCATATGTCGGCAATATTCCGGGAAATTCCATTATGACTCAACTGTGCATTCCAGTAGATCTCCACTGGCTTATCAGCTTTCTGTAATGAACTGTCAGTAATATCACACTGCAGCAGCTTGAAACTAAACAATTTACAGTAACTGTACTGCTGAGTGTGCATGGATTCTGTATCTCACAATACGTCACTGGATCCATGCATACTCAAGAGTCATAAATCATAATGTATATGGTTAATGAATCCAAAGTGTGCTGGCAGCATATGTTATAAGTGCAAAATGTCCAAACATAGGCACTATTATTATTTTTCCGAAGATCTCATCTGGGAATTTTACAAGAATCATTATTTTTGCAATTCCACACTTCACCTTTAAGGAAGTACTAGTGCAATAAGAGAAGGAAGATCACAGGTGGCCCATACCTATGTCATAGGAGAGGAAGTCAGAGGAGTAGCATCTGGCCCCGTTACTGAGCGAGGTGTCATTATGAGTGTTTCCCCCGAACACCAGCAGAACACCACTGATCAGCACAGCGGAGTGGAGGTATCTTGCCAGGCTGCTTTCCTTCAGAATAAACCTGGGGAGAGGCAAACACACATCTCATTGGCTATTGTAATGCAGCATGTGCATGAGTGTTTAGCTTATGGGATGGAACAGTTGGTCTGAAGGTCACTCTCCACAGGCTAGGTCAGATACGCAGATGGATGCCATCAGTAATATGGCACCACAGAGACATCTACCCACTCACAGAAACACACGCATGTATGCATAAGCGAACTAGTGCACACAATCACAAACTCACAAAACTTGTATTGCAACACATGAAGAACCCATCAGTATTTACATTGAGTTATGTCTCACAAGACTTTTGGGTTAATTCACCCAACAACAAAAAAAATTCTGTCATTAATTACTCACCCTCATGTCATTCCGGTCACTCAGTTGTCGCACCAACTTACAATTTGGTCGCACCCTTGTTTTCATATTAATCATAATGACCTTGCATGTTGATGAATCGCTCTATTTATTTATGTATGCTGGTTTTGCATTGATGTAAAGACTGACGTGACTAGAAGCTTGATATTTGCAAAAAAATTGAACATTGCTTCCAACAAGCATAGATTTTAAATAAAACATTACTAAAATATCACAGATAACATATATAACAAAAGTATTACTGCCATGGGTGTTATTTTATTAAAGTAATATTTCTATGACGATGTGTCATGCCCTTCACATGACACACTGCAGCCTCAATAGCACTGTATGGCAGATCCATCACTATTATTTCCTTTTTTTATTCAAAATATTCACAAACTTGCTGGCTATGTCATCAACTACCTGATATTCCGATTTTCAAATACATGTAAGTGAACGTTGTAACCCTCGTTCCCTGAAGGAAGGGAACGGAGACGTTACGTCAGTTACTGACGAAATGGGGGTTTCGCTTAGAAGCCAATCGCCTTTGAGATCTACAAAACGAGCCAATGGCATGAAAATGCCATGGGTCTGCGGAATTTGCATAACGAAACCCCGGCCCACCGCGTGGGTATAAAGGGCGTTGCGTGGCAATCTCGCATTATGTTACCTGCTGAAGAGCCGAGGCATGAGCGCCCGGCCGTTCCAGCGGTACAGCGGAAGTGGCATGGGGACGTAACGTCTCCGTTCCCTTCCTTCAGGGAACGAGGGTTACAACGTAACCAAGACGTTCCCTTTCAGTCAGTACACTACGAGTTACGCCAGTTACTGACAAAATGGGGGTCCCAATACAATCTCGCCACGACGGCTGTCTTCCAGCATCCTGTCTGAACGGGCCAGTACGTGTCTAGCCTAGAGCAGGGCTCGAAAGCGGTGCAAGGTGAGACGTACGGCCAGCAACTCGAGGCAATTGACAGCCAAAGGCGCTGGGGTCCTTCCCAGGAGCCCGCGATAGCACGTCAATTGCGCATGGCACAATGCTACAACAATATGCCCGGAAACTCGTTCTAAGGGAACTCTGGACCGTAGAACAGTGAGGTTCGCACAGGGTGAAGGAAAGATGGCAGGCCCTAGTCAATGGGACCCGAAGCGTGCCCTGTTGCCATGCCCATCTCAGGACTCGATCGCAAGGCCAGTGCTTAAGCGGTCTCATATGAAGCAGTCCGGACGGCATTAGCACGGCCACGGATGCCATATGTCCCAGGAGCCTCTGAAATAACTTCAGTGGTACCGCACTCTTACCCTCGAAATGACGGAGGCAAGCATTGACTGTGCACACTCGCACTGCGCGCACATAGCGACCGAGCTGAGAAAAGAGATCGTCTTCCCAGGGGAGAGTTTGCTCTTTTCCCAGATGACCTGAAGGCCCAAACGGGTGAGGTGCCGGAGCACTAGATCCCTGTGTCTGCAACCCTGGTCTCGAGAGTGAGCTAATTTAGCCAGTCATCGAGATAGCTCAGGATGCGAACCCCGTGTGCCTAAGTGGCACAGGGGCTGCCTCGACAGCTTCGAAAAGCCGCGGAGTGACAGGGCTACCCGAATAGGAGAGCCACGTACTGGGATGCCCGCCATCCGAAGGCAGAACCACAGAACCAGGGCGGGGGGCCGAGAAGGGCTGGGCCATGGAGGAGGTCGCAGGACAGCAGCCCAGCCCGTCTCGGCCCCCCGCCCTGCTAACTGCAGGTTAAGCGGCGCGCCTAACACGGGCCTAACATCTTTTGCTTTCCTTAACTGAAAGAACTGACATTTATCTCTGAGCTCCCAGAGGGTGAAGGCTGCTGCTGGGGCAGGGCGGGAGGGGCGGGAGCCGCAGGAGGGCAGCCCTGGCGGGGAGCAGGCTGAGGCGTCTGTGCCGGCGGCTGGATGGGGGCAGCAGCGGGCCGCCGGGGCAGAATATGTTCAATCGCCCCAGTCTGCTTTTGTGCAGTCGAAAACTGTTGGGCAAAGCTCCCGACTGCCCCGCCAAATAGCCCAGCCTGGGAGATAGGGGAGTTGAGGAAACGTGTTCGCTCAAACTCCTGCCCATCTGTCAGACTGAGCCCTAAATAGCATTCCTGCACCACGGCAGCGGACATCACCTGACCGAGAGAGCGTGCAGTAACCTTCGTCGCCCGTAGGACGAGGTCGGCAGCCGCACGCAGCTCACGCACGAGTGCGGGGTCAGTACTGCCCTCGTGCATGCTTCCGAGCACCCTGGCCCGATAGGCTTGAGGGATGGCCGAGGCATGCAGGTGGATGCGGCCTGGCCCGCGGCTCTGTGGTTCTCCGCCACTAAAGTAGACGTAACCCACAAGCCTTGGATGGGTGCTTTGGGTCCCAGCGCGCTGCTGAAAAGCTCTGCGGGCACAGTTGCCACGCAACAGAACGTTTAACAGGGGGAACCCCAGTGTACCCTTACACCGTGCCACTATAGAGAGCAGTAAGGCGGAAGAGGCTGCCGATGGGCCGCAAAAAGTCGAGGGAGACTCCCACGACTTCGACACCTCCTCATGCACTTCCAGGAAGAAGGGCACTGAGGGTTGGCGGGCGCTTTCAGCGTGGGCCGCCCCCAGATACCAATCATCCCTGGGAAAGTATGGCTGTGAGCTCCGGATCAAACTCGGGCAGCGCTGAAGCTCCCAGAGGAGGCAGCACAGCCGAATCTTCATCTCCAGAGGAATCCAGCCCACCTTGTGATGCGGTGATCGACGCGACGTCATCCGCCGGGGTCCCAAATGAGACGCTGAGCCCAACACCAGCACCTTCATCTGGCAACACCACGGGTTGCAGTGTGCTAGAGGGGGGTGTGGCCCGAAGAATATTCGTCGGGTTGGCCCACACCAACGCCCCCAGATCACCCTGACCACCAGCCAAAGTACTGCCTCTCGTGGAGGAAGTAGATTGGGGTGTGGTAGAGGGGACTCTCTCTCCTGTTTTTTTTTTGTTTTTGTAGGAGATCATAGAGTCTCGACCGCAACACCGCGATGGCCATGTTCCCGCAGTGGGAACATGAGTCATCCATGAGCGCGAGCTCAGCGTGCGCGCTCAAGCACACCAAACAGCGCTCATGCCCGTGAGACGGACTAATCAGCCAACCGCACCCAGAAACAGTGCACGGGCGAAACGTCTTGAAAAAGACGTGCCGCGTGCAGCTCTTTTGCTCTGCAGAATGCCGAAGCGCCCAGGGAGAACACGCACGCTGTGCTGGATCACTGCACAGATCAGACAGGAATGCGGAACTCGCTGGAACGCGCCGTAACACCAACACTCTGGAGAGACGCTCGTCTTGAAGAGAGAAAGCTCAGGCAAGTAACACTCGGCTCTGAAGCAGAAACATAATGCGAGATTGCCACGCAACGCCCTTTATACCCATGCGGTGAGGCGGGGTTGCGTTATGCAAATTCCACAGACCCATGGCATTTTCATGCCATTGGCTCGTTTTGTAGATCTCAAAGGCGATTGGCTTCTAAATGAAACCCCCATTTCGTCAGTAACTGACGTAACTAGTAGTGTACTGACTAAAAGGGAACGTGTTTTGTTGTTGAAAAAACATGTAAGTTGATCTATAATGCGTGATGGGCGTCGCCATGTTAGTTTGTGCCGCAGTTCAGGTATTTGGATCTGTCAGATTTACAACACGTCAATTCATCCACTTCTCCTGAAATACATGAAAGTAAGTGGCCGGTAAAGTGGGAGAAGAATAGAGTAAACTTATAATTACTTACACAATGTGTATCTGATATAAACGTCGTCAATGGATTGTTATTGCTGCGTCCATAGACATCACTGTGTATTTTGCAAACTATAAATTTATTGTTTTGTTAGTTCTTGTGTATTTAAATGTAAATTAAACCTTATGGGGTTGAAAACACTGAAGAGTTGTCATCAAGCGCTGAACGCGTCCGTCTTTGTCTGGCTCGCCGCCAGCCAAAGTGCCAAAGCATCATGCACTCGCACCAATGCAACCCAGTGAAATTGTAACTCGCTCATTATCAAAAAATTATCGCATTTGCTAGTCTAGAGCCATGAGTGTTGGCATCTTCACCACCCTGGGAGCGTTTAAAAAAAAACACAGATATTTTTATCTGCTTTCAGGTGGTTGACGCGACATATTTTCAGACGCAAGCTCTCTGTCCTCTGGTGGGAGTGTGCTCACCTGTGTGTGCATGCACGTGTCTCTGCGCGCGTGTGTGCGTGCATCGTGGTGGAACAAAAAATTTATAGACAAGGGGTACGTTCTTTGTACCTCGCTTAATACATCTGAGATGATTTGACAGATCCCAGATCTTTTAATCATGATAACTGATCTCTGGCTAATTTGGTTCTTCAAACGAGGAAAAACAGCACTGAGACTGTCTGAACATTTTAATAATAAACTAGTGTTTTCTGAATCAGTGTCGAAGTTGAACACTGACTTGTTATCCTTACAGTATAGTGGATGCACCCTATGGAGCAGTGGTGTGACGGTGAGGACATTTTTTTTCACTGGTTAATCGACGTGTGACAACACCGATAATACCGGTGGTACGTTTTTACTTTTTCCACCTCGCTTTCAAATTGCTTACGGTGTGTGTCCATTGACCCAGAGCAGGGGTCCATTCTTCGTACGTCGATAACTCAGTTAGCTGGGTTTGATTGTTGATGATTTGGCATGATCTTGGATTGTTTGGTTCTTCGAAGCTCATCCTGGACTTGCTGTCGGGAGCAGGTTTATTTCATGTAAACAGGATTAGATTGCATCTTGAGGTGATACTTAAAATCTGTCCCAGCCACTGCTTCTTTATTACAAGAGTTCCTTACTGAACCAGGGGCAATAATAATTTTAAATAATAATAATATAAAAATGCATCATAAGTGTTATACATCATTATAATCTGTTAAATTTCTACTTTTATTTGTGTACACTTACAATAAAAACAAAATGTTGTGCTTTTTGCAAAATACAGAAAACAAACATGATGCGCAATCTGCAGCCTCTGTCAATGAACTCCAATCTGATACTCAGAAAATGAACTGTAACTTAGTGAACACTTATCACACAAACATGAGACACATGTCTAAAGAAACATTGATATATCAGGTTTAAAATAATGTAAATGTAAATCGAAAACAAATATTCTCTGTTTATGTAATCTGTTTGAAAAGAGAGAGATGTCAGTCGTTCGCCAGCTTCTTCATTAGTGTTAATGCGGCCACACCCACGGAGCGCACATTTTTTTGAAAGTCAAATACTGACGCGATCAATGGGAGTATATCCCTGCCCACATAAACTCGAAAAAACACATCAAGATTAGTGCATGTACTTTACATAATTTTGAGACACGGTGAGGAATAATCCTGGAATAATTTACCTCAGAAGAAAAGCTGTTTATTTCTAAGAGCAATGAGGATTGTGAGGTAAATTTATTCGGTTAGTGTCTGTGAATAAATTAAATATGAATCCTGCTGCAACATAAAATGTCATAGACGTAAGACTGTTTAGACAAGATTTCTTTGGCCAGATTATGAAGTGTTACTGTGAAATAGCCTAGTGTCACATCAATAAAGCTTTTGTTCGCAAATGTATGCTCAGATGCTGTAAGTTGTGTACAATAGGCTGCTTGTTGTAGCCATTAAAACATTACATTTTGTTTCATATTGATGTTTAAATATTATGTTATGTTACCTAATATTATATTATGTTCTAATTTAATCTATGTTGATTATGAAAGTGAAGAGCACGAGTAAGAAAGGACACATCATAAGGTGTGCAATATGTCGGGAGACATGGAGTGGGTCAGACATGATTTCAACCACTTCATTAAGTTTTGTTTTGTAGAAAGCCTTTCTTTAAAGTGAATTTCATTTTTATTTAAATTGTATCTTAATTTGAATCAATGTTTCATCAACCAATTGACTGGATTTAATAAATAAGCAAATATAGCACACAATAGCCTATAATAGGCGCCGGTGCGATCCTGCATTGCACAGCGCGTGGCAAATGAACCGAAACTCGAAATTATATTTGAGTATTGTGTGTATCGGATGATTTACAAAATCAAATGATTCAAAAAAAATTTGCCTTTTGAAATGACTGGGAAAAAAGTGTCCCAATAAACCTGAATGCACCCTATACTATATTTGAAATCATAATTGCATTGTTTAATTACTTATAACATTCATTACCAATTATTCAGTTATTTGTATTTACTGAATACTGAATTGTGTTCAGTGTTATTACTGTAAAGATATTACTGTTTTTTTAGCATGAGACTTCTTTCAAAAACATTAAAAACAAAAAATCTTTTGATTTAAAATATAATAGGTCTTTGTAATGGGCTTTTGACTCTCACTTTATATTGTTAACTATATTCTAAAGAAACTACAACAAAATATATTTCTTTAGTTCCTTAGTGCCCTCTCACATACCTGACTCAAAGGCTCATTCATTATGCGGCTCATTATGCAGTTCTTTTGTTCTCTCAAGTGTGAATCACAGCATTATTCATAATCGTTCACGCCTCCTCGCATATGGGCTTTGTAAAGAAAAAGTGTCTTACAAAATGTAAATCAATATATTGTTTTATGTGAATGAGCAGGCACAATGATTCTCACATCAGTTTGAAGCTAAAAAACTTTCGCAACAACACCCATTAGTCAAGTCTTGTGGACACATACCTATCGTGTGTTTTGTGGCCCTAATTCAGTGACTTACATTTTTAGTTTTTTCAAAAACCATGCATAAACGTTATTCTCTCAAAAATAAAAGCATGTACATACATGTTGCTAACATATTATGGTAGCCCAGTTTGTGCACAGTGTATACAGTGTAATGACAATTGTATACAGTGTAATGACATATTTGCCATTAATATGTTTATAAGCAACTGAAAAAGTACAAATGTCAGAGCATGTCAAAACTTCTAAAGGGCCCCAAAACTGTGCAGTCCTCTAGGGGTTAAAAGGCACAATAGGTTCCTAAATTTTTTCACCAATTCTCCCCATTGCTTTGCATCCCATCTGTTATCTCTGCTTCGACCTCATTTTGATTGTGTTTGTGAGGATAAGCACTGTGTCACTCTGCATCCACTCAGCACTCCTCTCTACACTGTCAAACACCCTAAGCCATGTAAGCGAAGCGTTGTTTGATGCATTGTGCAGCTCCCTTCACTTGCTTTGCCAATCAAAAGCCAGAGAGTGAGGAACGCGCAGTGTGTGCATGAGCGAGAGATCCTCGCATTTAAGGGTAAAGCTTTTAGAGATGGGTTTCACCGTTAGGCCAAGCAAAGAGACAATAAATATAAAGGCAAAGAAAAAAAACTGGGCATGTGTCTCGTTTTTTAATGTCTTCCATCTGCAAGCACAGAAGACGGTGACATTCTAGGAGAAACGGAAACAAAGGCCTTCTTTGTGCAGCCAACAACTTTTAAGTGAACTGTCTTTGAGCGTGAAAAGAAACGAATATGAGAAAGAAACCTCAAATTAACTTCTGCCGCTACTTTGTGCTTCAAGAAGCATTCCCTAGCTAGCATTCATAAAAGCATTGGTGGTACCTCTGAGTTCAACTGTAGGCCAATGCAATGATAAGAACAATTGTCATAACATTTCCAAGTTAGGTTTTTAGTTAAAGAGTGTAATTTCAATACAACTAGTAGCATCAAAAGCGGATACAATCCATCTGTATGAGCAACCAGACAGGATCAGATGTGACATTGTTGAGTTTCGAGTGGGACTACCCGTTTGTCTTACCAATGGAAGACTGGGAAAATTAAACTTGTCATTGTTAAAAAAAAAAACAACAAAAAACTTCCTTGCTGAATAAAACTCTTAAACCAGCCTAAGCTGGTGCTTAGCTTAAACATAGCTGGTTTAAATGGAAATTAGTAGAGATCGACCGATATATCGGTTTCCCGATATTTAAGCATTTCACATAATCGGGTATCGGTTTTGTAATATAAGATTCACCGATAACTGGCGTTTTGAGAATTGCGCGCAAGACTGCCATTAAAGCACTGCGTCTGAGGAGAGATGAGTCAACAACAATGTTCAAAGGTAAAATAACTTTATTTAACATCATAGCCAGTAATGATGAAAAAAACATTCTACCCCTTTAAAATGTTTTTTTTTTTCAGCAGGGTTATTACAGAAAGATGTGTAAAAACACCTGTGAAAGGTCTGGCATATTGGATTCATTCCTCTTGGACTAAACCTCCAAAGAACTCAGCCTGGCAACAGCAACCTGGCATCATTTATAGTGTCACTAACAGCTTATTTGTAAATACTGTCATATTTCACACGTCAGGAAGTCTTGGTCAGCACACTCACAGGCTTAGAGAAGATGTGATTCCTGCTCACATGTGTGCTAAGGGTCTGATTTGTGTGTGGTTGAAAAGTATTTGTTTTTGTTTTTTTTGAGAGGGCAGAGGCTTAAATGGTTAAATCACAGTCACACGACGATACACATGCACGCCACACACACTTTCATAGTTAAAGAGTATAACGTACAAAGTGTGGATACTCACCAGGTGTGAGTGTGGACCTGATAGCGGTATAAATGATCCACTAGGCCATATTTGTTGGCAGGGAGGGCTTTGTATCCTCCATGGACATATATGGAATGTGAGGAGCTGTCATAAACGCTGCTGTGGCCATATCCTCCCTGCACCAGCGCCCCATTCGTCTCTGCCACCGACCAGGAGTCAGAGCCTGACATAGAGTTAGACTTTACCCTCAGAAACTCAGTGCATGTCACATTATAATTCAGAAATCATTCTTATATGCTGAATTCATGCTCATGAAACATTTCTTATAATATTATTAACAATGTTAAAAACCTTTGAGTTGCTTAATATGTGGAAAAATTCTTTGATAAAGTTTAAAAGAAAAGCATTTAATTTAATACTATAAATGTATGTACTGTCACTGTTTTGATCAATTTAATTGTCCTTTTTTATGTCCTTGCAGAATAAAATATTTACTAACCCAAATCTTTTGAAAGAAGAATCAGGCAGAAAGAAAAACATGTTTCTTCAAATCATCTAGTTATTAGCGTAAAATCAGTGTAAACCCTTTTAAAATGTACAGATGTAGTACAGAAAAGTTTTAAGATAGCACATTTTCCAAAAGCAGTATTAACGAAAAATTATTATTATTGTTTTTTTTTTTTAAATAATTTTATTAAAACACTTTTTATTTATTTAGCTTTATTCAACCAAGAATGACCCTTTCTAAGCACGTATAGAAGATCATTCATGTTTTTATTTTCTCTAGAACTCACTTTAATAATGTCCTCAAACAAAACGCTTTACAAACAAATTACAGATGGTCCAAAATGCAGCTGCTAGACTGACAGGTCCTTTGAAATATGACAATTCCCCTGTCTTGAGATCATTGCATTGGTTACCTGTACATTAATTAATTTTAAGATTCTAATCATTGTTTTTAAATCTTTGCATGGTACAGCCCCTTCTAAACAGGTCTGCGCGTTATGAATGCAGCCTCCATTCATCGTGAAAGATGGATAAAAATGTGCACAAAAACCTTGCAAAAGTTATACACGACCGCCTAATCCTGGCCAAATCACAGAGATGCCGATTCGCACAGGACTAATATTATCACAGGACCTCCGTGTTCAGCGAAATATAGTAGGTCATTTGCAGGGGAATTTTTACTTTACAAATGACAGACATTACCTACCGATTCACACAGGATTAAGATCACAGACATCCTCTGCAATTATTACAAATCACTATAGGTCACCAGGTAATACTAATCCCGTGCGAATAGGGTTTATGATGGAAACAGCCCACGTGTCAGCACAAGAATAATCCATGTGAGCATTGGTGGTTCAGTGGTAGAATTCTCGCCTGCCACGCGGGAGGCCCGGGTTCGATTCCCGGCCAATGCAACAATGTTTTGGGTTTTTTTGCAACACACCATGTGACATTTACATTTTATAGAAAATAAACAAAATATATTAAATACACTAAAACGTTACAAAAACAAGTTTGCATTGCTAACATCTAACATGCTGACATTTTATATGCTAGTCTGAATTCAAGATCGAGGTTAGTTGCTCTCTGGTAGAACATCTGTGATCAATTACAAATGACTAAGTGTTACAGAGACAGAGGATACCGTGGTTAAGCGTTCTTTGCCTTTCATTGATATCCTAGCTTGTTACATCACTGCATTTATACCCATCTCAAGTTTAAGAAAGCTTCTCTTCAAATATTGCATCACTCTAATTTCGCCAAGTTTTTTGTGTTCACAGATGCGCTGTGTGGTGCGATTGCCATCCTTTTCAACAGCTCTAATAAGCTAATTTATTCATTTATAGAGTACGAATAGAGAAAAAGTGAGTGGGGGAAAGCAAGAGCATAAGAAAGAAAGATTTAAGTGGAGTCTCAACAGAGCTCAGACACATTAATCATTGTTCAATCCCAGACAGTGCAGTTCAGGTACCACCACTTCTTAATGACCTAAAGCATGAGTGTGCCTTTGAGTGGGTGTGTGTTTGTGACAGAGAGTGGAGCAAGTCGACTAGAAAATACCACTGAAAGAAGAAAACCGTCACTTTAATGAGTCTAGCCATGTCAACTCACCATGTCATCACTAAAGTGCTGTGCTAATAACATAATAATACACTGCCATCTGCTGGAAGCCAGAGGAACTGTCTGCATTTGTCAAATTGACAACACCTCAATCTTAAGACTGTCATGAAACTACACACTCACAGTGCATTCAAGTCTGGGAAGATGGCATAAAATTCAATACGTTTTTTTTTAACTCTAAATCTACAAATTGACGAATAAAGAATGTGCATCTGTGTGTTTTTGTTTTAGGTTTTCATTCACCTCAGAAACTCTGGGCTTAAAGAAAATCCAAAGTTTCTCACTCATTATTACGACTTTGTGGTGATGTTCATGTGCATTCAACTTGTAAATACAATCTTTCTGACATGACTTGAATGCACCATCAGTTCATGTGAGGAATATTCTTCTCAATAACAGGTACATATTGGCACTTACGAATGTTGTACTCCTGGACGTGGCTGAGGTAGCTATAAATTGGTGAATAGCCAAAAAGCACCACCATGATGGGCTCTCCATTTCTATTGTCCACTATGTGAGCTGTATGTCCCTCCACGGCGAAGTGTTGGGCCTGCAGCCCAGGACTGGCTGTCCTGAGGGACCAGGAACGGCTACGTGTATCAAACAGCCACAGTTCATCTGTTACGTTCCCGGAGCCTGACTCCAGCTTCCCACCAAACATGTAGATATCATCCTGCAAAAAGCAGAACAAGAGAAATAAGGACATTATGAGATCCTGTGCAAGCATTTGAGGCATTACATTACCTCAGGCGGAGCAAAAGTTGGACACCAACTTCCCAGCATCACAGGGCACATATTCTCCTGTGTAAACAGCCAATCAATACACTGCATCTAAAAATGACTCCATGGAGAACAGACACAAGCCTAGTGACACTGCTGCATCTCTTTAACAAAAACATGACTCGAACTTGAGTATACAACTACTGAAAACTACTCTTTACTATTGCTATTACTATTTACTATTGTGATTATGAGCTGATTAGTCAGACAGACTAATCTCCTAACCTTCCATTATAACTTTGATTTGGGGTCAGTAAGACAGTTTCCACAAAAAAGTTAAGCAGCACAACTGTTTTCAATATTGCTAATAATTAGAAATGTTTCTTAAGCACCAAATCATCATATTAGAATGATTTCTGAAGGATTGTATGACACTGAAGACTGGAGTAATGATGCTGAAAATTCAGCTTTGACAATCACAGAAATAAAATTACATTTAAAAATAGATTTAAATATATTTTAAATATTTAAAACATAAAATATAAAACTTTTATTTTAGATTGTAATATAAAAAGTAATAATAATATTGCACAATATTATGGTACATCTGATCAAATAAATGCAGCCTCTGCTTAAAGAATACTTAAAAATCCTAATATACACTACCAGTCAAAAGTTTGGAAACTGTACTATTTTGATTGTTTTTGAAAGAAGTCTCTTCTGCTCACCAAGCCTGCATAAGCTGTAATATTGTGAAATATTATTAAAGTGTAAAATAACTGTTTTCTATTTAAATATATTTTAAAATGCAATTTATTCCTGTGATGCAAAGCTGAATTGAGCATCACTACTCCAGTCTTCAGTGTCACATGATCCTTCAGAAATCATTCTAATGATGATTTGCTGCTCCAGAAACATGTATGATTATTATCAATGTTGAAAACAGTTGTGTAAAAAAATGTTTTAGGATTCTTTGATGCAAAGAAAGTTCAAAAGAACAGCATTTATCTGAAATAGAAAGCTTTTGTAACTGTACTATCGTTCAAAAGTTTTGGGTTGGTAAGAATCTTTTTTTTGGGGGGGGGGGAAAGAACTTAAAGAAATGAATACATTTATTTAGCAAGGATGCATTAAATTGATCAAGTGACAGTATAGACATTTATAATGTTGCAAAAGCCATATATTTTAGATAAATGCTGTTCTTTTGAACTTTCTATTCATTAAATAATCCTGAAAAAAAAATGTACACAACTGTTTTCAACATTGATAATAATAATAAATGTTTCTTGAGCATCAATCCAGGATATTAGAATGATTTCTGAAGGATCATGTGACTAAAGACTAGAGTAATGATGCTGAAAATTCAACTTTAAATCACAGAAATAAACTGCATTTTAAAATATATTCAAATAGAAAATATATATATATATATTTCACAATAATACTGTTTTTGCTGTATTTTGGATCAAATAAATGCAGGCTTGGTGAGCAGAAGAGACTTCTTTCAAAAACAATCAAAATAGTACAGTTTCCAAACCTTTGACTGGTAGTGTATATATACAGTATATATAATATATAAGATACAGTGGTGGTCAGAATTATTGGCACCCCTGGTAAATATGATCAAATATGGCTGTAAAAAATAAATCTGCATTGTTTATCCTTTTGATCTTTTATTTAAAAAAAAAAAAAAAAAAAATATATATATATATATATATATATATATATATATATATATATATATATATATATATATATATATATATATATATATATATATTCACAAAAATCTAACCTTTCATTGAAGTAAAAGAATTGAAAGAATCACATTATGAAATAAATGCTTTTGTCCAAAACATGTTGGCCACAATTATTGGCACCCCTAGAATTTTTTATGAGTAAAATATCTCAAGTATATTCCTATTATTATTTACATTTTTTAGCACACCAGGGTGACTAGGAACATGAAATTGTCCAGCTATTATGTCTTGTTCCACAGGTGTATAAATATGAGGAAACACAAAGGCCAAATTCTCTTAATCATTCATCACAATGAGTAAAACCAAAGAATATAGTGCTGATGTGCAGCAAAAGATTGTTGAGCCTACAGAAAGTGGCTGTAGGAAAATAGCTAAAGCATTGAAAATTCCCATTTCCACCATCAGGCCAATAATTAAGAAGTTCCAATCAACTAAAGATGTTACAAATCTGCCTGGAAGAGGACATGTGTATATATCGTCCTAATGCACGATGAGGAGGAGAGTTTCAGTGGCCAAAGACTCTCCAAGGATCACAGATGGAGAATTGCAGAGATTAGTTGAGTCTTGGGGTCAGAAAGTCTAAAATTAAAAAAACAAAAAACAAACAAACAACCCCTACATCACCACATGTTGTTTGGGAGGGTTTAAAGAAAAATCCTTCTTGCTCACCCAGAAACAAACTCCAGCATATTCAGTTGTCAGGCACGACTGGAAATTCAAAAAGGGACCTGGTTCTATGGCCAGATGAAACTATAAAAAGAGCTTTTGGGCAGCAAATCCATGCAAGTACCCCATGTCCACGGTTAAAAATACCACTGGATCTTTAATGTTGTGGGCCTATTTTTTTGCTGGAAGTCCTGGACATCTTGTTCAGATACATGGTATCATGGATTCTGGCAAGAAATCTGCTAGAAATCTTATAATGGGCCGTGGTTGGGTCTTCCATCAGGACAATGATCCAAAACAAACATCAAAATCAACACACAAATGTATCACTGAACACAAAATGAAGCTTCTGCCATGACCATCCCAGTTCCCTGACATGAACCCTATAGAAAATGAGTGGAGTGAACTGAAGAGAAGAAGCACCAATATGGAATCTGAAGGATCTGGAGAGATTCTGTATGAATGAATGGTCTCTGATCTCTTGTCAAGTGTTCTCCAAACTCATCAGGCATTATAGAATAAGACTCAGAGATGTTATCTTGGCAAAAGGAGGTTGTAAAAAGTATTTAATAAAAAAAAACATTTATTTCATAATGTGATTTACCCCCCACTTTCAATTCTTTTACTTCAATGAAAGGTTAGATTTTTGTGATTTTGTGACAAAGGATAAACAGGATTTATTTTTTACAGCCATATTTGATCATATTTACCAGGGGTGCCGATAATTCTGACCACAGTGGTCAGTGTCTGCCATATGTAAAATGCATCCTGTGTTTTGTATTCAGTTGATATTCAAAGGTGATGGTTGGCCTAAAGACAATCAAAATGGAAAAGAAGAATTTGAGGGTATCAACATTTTTTGGTTCAGATAAAAGTGCAGAAAGCCACTTTATGATTCATGAAACCATAAGCGAAAGGCCATCTCATTATGCAGACTGAACTCTCACATGCATGCAAACACACACATACATTCACTTCTAATCCTCTGTAAATGCACATTCACTGGCCTGCTACTGCATTCCTATCATCAAAGTGCATTCAGCAGTTATACGACAAACAAAGACATCTTCCAAACGACAGCTTAGTGAAATACAGTCATGTGTATTATGGATAGAACAATCATTTTAATTTGTCCATTTGCCAGGGACCTGTAGCCAAAACGAAGGCAGTTAATTTAAAACATAATGTGCACTGTGAATGAGAGAGAAAGTTTATGTTTATATGCGTAATGAAAAAGTCTTGTTGTCCATTAAACTGCTGCACACGCACAGGTATACTCACTGCTATTTTATCCCGGTTTAAAAATAGCCCAGTGAAACCAGTTTACACTGTGGACTGAGAGAAAGCTCCTGCTTATTTCATTCAGACTCAGTGAGCGAATCTTTAAAACCATTAACAGAATAAACATTCTTATGAATCCGCAGACATAATCACAGGCTCTGGTGGAGAAAACAAACATTCTGCAGTGTAAAACTCATTGGACAGAATGTGATTCACATGAATGTGTTTTCAGCATACATTTTTACAACAATAGACAGATTTTTTTTTTGAAAGTTCCGTTTTTAGGATTAAAACCATGGACACTTGATCAAATGCATTAACTGTGTTAAATTATGTTTTTAGATGTGTTAGAAAAAGAACTTCCTCTTTCCAGTTCTTACTACACTTTTTGTTAAACAGGCAGGCTTGTCATAAAAGTCACAAAGTAAGCCAAGTATTCATTTTAATGTTATAATAAAGCCATACATTTTTTTTGTTTTGTCTGGACTGACTAAAGAAAATAATTGTTGCATTGGCCGGGAATCGAACCCGGGCCTCCCGCGTGGCAGGCGAGAATTCTACCACTGAACCACCAATGCTCACATGACAGGAATGTGGGAGGCCCCGTGCTCATGTGCGCGTGCATACCACACTTCCAGTTACGCTACATATTCCTTTATTACCCTTCCACTTGTTTTTCCGGCCCTCTTTTCTCTCGTTTAAAATTCTTCCATTTCTCAACTCTGTACTGACCGACTTGCTGTTGATGCATTTAAGAACACATGACCACAGAACCTTCTAAAGTCCTTTCATGTGAGCATTGGTGGTTCAGTGGTAGAATTCTCGCCTGCCACGCGGGAGGCCCGGGTTCGATTCCCGGCCAATGCAACAGTACTTTTTTTGTCAGTCTAGACAAAACAAAAATAAATGATTTTATTGTAACATTAAAATGAATACTTGGTTTACTTTACAACTTTTATGACAGCCTGCCTGTTTAACAGAAAAAGTGCAGTAAGAACTGGAAAGAGAAAGTTGTTTTTCTAAAACATTTAAAAACATAGTTTAACAGTTACTGCATTTGACAAAGTAACCATGTTTAACACACACATAAAAGTACTGTTTATCAGTAAATAATTGAAATTTTAATGCTAGACTAAGTTAGATGGATCTTTCACTCCAATTAATCTGCTCAACCTCAATCTCAAATCACCCTGAAGCGTACCTTGCTCTGGCCTCTCCTACATAAGAAAGCATAATACACAGGGAAAAGTGAGCACACAAGAAATCCATTAATGACCATTAATCATTGAACACCCTCCTTTAAATAGCACTGAGCCATAAACTGCCCAGCTTTTTGATGTAATGATTACCACAATGCTTGATAATTATTAAAGTCCCTGTAAAGGCAAATCTGAGATTTGTTTTTTTTTTAAACATTACAAATGTTAAAAATGTATTGCTGAAATGTGCTACAAAAACTGTGAACTGTGTAGTACTGACTAGTGGAGTTAGACCATTAAACAGTTTTTTAGGTTTATTTCTGTGTTCAGGATTTTTGGGGCAGGGCTAAAACGGTGGCACTGGAGCCACTGAGCATGGCCCCTCCCCTAACACTATCATAACTACAGCGTAATCGCAAGTTACTGTCAGTACCGTTAGTTACTACATCCTGCAGTTTGCTAGCTAGTTATGCCTTCGTCACGTAAATGCAGATTACCTGGTTGAGAAAACGTACAAAACAGCTTACAAAACGATGATATCAAAAAGAGGTGGATTAATTTTGTGAACGGATACCTTGATGGAGAGCTGAGGTTTCAGCGCCGACAGCGGACACGCCCCCAGCATTTGAGAGCAGAGAATGCTGCTTTTTTTTTTTTTTCAAGATTTTGATAAGCTATTTTATTTACTTGACAGATTTTTTTATCATTAAAATTTGGCTGGGTGGTTAATAACACATTTTTCTGTGGTGTGACAAACTCAGAACACATTTAATTTTGACTTTACAGGGACAGGGAAAATTATTTCTGAATAATAAACACTAGTGGGCACTGTTGCTACAAAAATATTAAAATAGCCTAAAAACATGCACCTCTGTGCAACAAGTAGCTAAACACTACTTGTAGCATTATAGACAACAAAGCAAAGTTCAAATCTTCTCGATTGTAAAGCAATGGTTCTGCATATCAATAGCAAACCGTTAAATCACTCACTGAGGCATTGTTATACAAAGTATAGAGATTAGCAGTGTGTTTACCTTGTGAAGAGCCAGAGAGTGCCCATAGCGCTGCAGAGGGCCACCATTGATTGGCACCACATCCCATGTGCTGCTCTCTAGATTATAGCTGAAAAACAGACAGAGAACTGTAAGGAAAGTAAGAAAGAGTGTCTGTTCCAATGAACAGTTCCAATAATCAATGTTACAATAAAATCATGAATTTTTGTTTTGTCTAGACTGACAAAAGGAAAGGATTGTTGCATTGGCCGGGAATCGAACCCGGGCCTCCCGCGTGGCAGGCGAGAATTCTACCACTGAACCACCAATGCTCACATAACAAGGCCTTGAGAGGTCCCGTGGTCATGTGGGGCACACACACACACACACTCTCTCACCCTGCATCCCCAATGTACATCCTATCTGCCCTAAATAGTATTGAATATTACTAATGTCACATACTATTTAGGATGGATAGTACGCACATTGAGATGCAGGCTCAGTTAAGCTACACATTCCATTATTACCCTCCCATTTGTTTTTCTTATTATTGTTGAAAACCATTGAGCTGCTTAATAGTTTTGTGCAAACGGGGACACTTGTTTTAGGATTCTTTGATAAATAGAAAGTTGCACACTTACTGCTAGCTAATAAGAGTGGAAAAAGTAATTTTAAAAAGTAATTTCAAAGAATTTCAAAAATAAAGTTTCTTATGTTCATCAAGGTATACAGTAAAAACATTAATATTGTGAAACATTATTAGTATTACAATTGATTTTTTTACTATTTGAATATATTTTAAAATGTTATATACCTGTGGTGGTAAAGCTGAATTTTCAGCATCATTACTCCAGTCTTCAGTGTCGCATGATCCTTCAGAAATCATGATAATATGTTGATTTGGTGCTCAAGAAGCATTTCTTATTATTATCATTAGTGTTGAAAACAGTTGTGCTGCTTAGTAGTTTTGTGCAAACTAGGACACTAAAAATCAATAAAATCTTGCATTTTTGTTTTGTCTAGACTGACAAAAGAAAAGGACTGTTGCATTGGCCGGGAATCGAACCCGGGCCTCCCGCGTGGCAGGCGAGAATTCTACCACTGAACCACCAATGCTCACATGACAGGGCCCTGAGAGGTCCCGTGGTCATGTGGGGCTGCACACGCACGCACACACATACACCACACTCTCAGTTACGTCACACATTCCTTTATTACCCTCCCATTGGCTTTTTATATTATAACCATTAATGTTGAAAACCGTTGTGCTACTTAAAGGGGTCATGAACTGGCTCTTTATTTTTTTATACTGTTGTCTAAGGTCAACTTATGACGTTCGTGTGTTTTTTACATTCAAAAACATCATAATGAATAAGTAATAGGCTATTTTCTACCCTGGTTTTGAGCCTCTCTCATGGAACGCTCAGTATTTATGGGCGTGCCGCACTGAAGAGTTGGAAGTAAACGGCCACTGCTATGATTGGATAAGCTTTGCATATTATGAGCTCCAGTTCCCCCGTGAGTACAGGTGAGGAATTGTTTTGAAAGCGTGTGGGAAAACGGCAACCGGGATGATTCGCCCACAGGGCTCGCAAAATGTCTTTATCAAACAAACACAATGATTTCTCTCATATCCACCCGCAATTAATTGGAATGTTATTTTTTATTACTTGGCCCACCCGATCGGTGGATACCGCGAACCGTGCATCACTAACACAAACACACACACGCACGCACAAGCCTCACTGCAGAGTCAGACAAATCAGTATGATCAAAACTTCCGCGATTGTATTTTTCCTTCAAATATCAAGTCAAGAGAGTGAACAACGCCCATCAAGAAAGGAATGTTATTTCACCATTTAAGATAGCCCATTGGGCAGGCCGGTGATACGTTTTGGTAGCCTGTCTGGAAAACACATAGCCCCGGGATGTTGGGCTTTGCGAGCCCTGGTCTATAACGTTACATGTCAGAGTCTGACCACGAATTGCAGCACAATGAACCAACAACACCTCAAATAAAGGATACTCCAGCCTGTGACAGCATGCTAAGTTATGTTCAGTTAGAGACGTACACAATCAATAGATATCAAACGATCTGTAACAATGCAATACTATCACATATAAAAAAACATTTTTTACTCGCATTAGTGTGTTGCTTCATTCATTCATGTAATCTCATCCTGTCTGCAAATCCAGTCTCGTTTACAAACGAATCCGTGGTGAAATGAAGGAACAAACGTGCAATGTCTTACCCACGTGAGCTGGATATTCATTAAAAATAAAGTTCATCCATGCATTCATAATATTGGAATCCAAATAAAGCTTATGCAGCATGTTTATTGCTTGGAAGTTCGATCCGGTTTAGCTCCACATAGGCCTATGTTATTTATCTATAACATGCCATGCACAAATCGGTGGGCGGGGCTACAGAATCAGGCGTTCTTCTTCGGTTAAGGTGGTGTTTCACCACACTCTGACGTCACAGCTTGGCACATTCTGAGATTGAGCGTTTGCTGGGCCTGGTGTCAATAAAAGCTTTTCTTTGACTAACAAGGAATTTTTCAGCTCCGAAACTTACAGGATATTCTTATATCACAATGAACTTTTATATATCAAAGGCTAGATGAAAAGTTGATTTCTCAATTCATGACCCCTTTAATAGTTTTGCGCAAATTAGGATTCACTGATGAATAGAAAGTTAAAATATAACTATTTTTGTTACCATTTAAAAGTATTTACTGTCACTTTTGATCAATTTAATGCATCCTTGCTGAATAAATATTAAAAAAAAATTAAAAAAAACCTTGAGTACCAAAGTGTGTTATTGTATATTTGTACATTGTCTTTGATGCATGAATTATTAAACAAAAAAGGAATGTTTCTTTTTTCTACAAAACAACGTAATTTCTAATATTTTATTTAAATTATGTATTTTTAAAAAGCTACACATTTATCCACTGTTATAAAAGTAATAAATATAAAGGTGCAGTAAAAGATTTCTGAGAAATTCCGTTTCAAACAAACAATTTCGGTTGAATCTCAATGACTCACTCATTAATAGTGACTTGCTGCCACCTACTGGCCGTTTTAATTTCACAAGTGTCTTTTCATTTTTAAAATAATTTCACAGTATCAGTATTCAACATTTTATATTTAAAACATTATTTGTGCATTTGTAACAGCAGGTTAAATGCGTTCATGTCCGTTTGAGCTGCATTAATCAGTCTGTGTAAATGTATCAAATGCAATCTAAATGCCACTTCAGATGCAGCTTCTGTGTTTCCTCTGCATTCCAAAGATGAATTTTGTTGATACTGATTTCATTTGATTGGTAACAGTCCTATTGTGTCGACTTATTCTAATTTAATTATTTGATTAAACGTAAGAATTTGACAAAAGATGATGCGTACATTACATTTAATTAAGTTTTTTTTGTTTTGTTTTTTTAATGGCATTATAAAAGGTATAAATAAATTTAAACTTAAATGGAAAAGATTGTTTCTGTCACTGCTGTGAACTAACCACCGCACAGAATATGAAGAATATCAAAAGCTTTGGGAGTCAGCTGTCCACGGCAGTCCTAAACCTGCCAAGGTACCAACACAATAAACACACTCAGCAAACTATCGTCTAATTATCGTTATAGGTAAAATCCCAGAAAATATCAAGATATAATTTTGTCAATATCACACACCCCTAGTGTCAATTTCAAATATCAAGTGTTTAATATCGCTTTCTGCACCTTTAAAGAGGTACTACGACCATATGTCCCATATTTTGTGGGACATATGGTTCTGAAATCCTGAAATTGGGAGTGTTGACCTGCAAGACGCAAGCCGTGTCCTGCATTTCAGTTATGTCTATATTTTGTTTTCTTCCCTGAAATTACAATATCACAATAATAAAAATCCATTTGCGCAGCACCAACGCATTACAGAGGGATTTTTCCGCTGATGGCGACTGCTTGGATGGAGCAAAGGAACTAGAGATGCACCGGTCGACTGGTCATTAATCAGAACCAGATGGTTTTTAGTTTTATTTTGGCCAATCTCTATTCCGGACTTGCACGCAAACTACATTGCAATAATTTCCTAAAATGTCATTTGTGTGGAAATATTACGAAGTCTGTAATCAGGATGTTAACACAAGCCAGAGATGGGACACGCTCAAGACGGTTGCAAAAAGGAGAGAACACAGACGCTCCAGCAGAACAAATACTGTAACCAGGAAGTGGGCATAGCAAGCTTACTGTTCACAATGCAATATATATATTTAATTGGGGGTGGGGGTTTATACAAATGATTCTCTGAAGGGAAATGACTGTCTTCAGAAAAATTTTGATGGCATTTTCTTTTCCTCTTATAAAATATTCTTTTCCTCTGTATAAAGTAGTGTGTATAAGCACAGCGCTGCTTTGTGTACAGCGGTACCCAAAGAAACCTCTGCTCCATAAGCGCCACCTACTGTCAGAGAGTGAATTTGTATTTTCATTTACTCCTTCTGCTGTTTTGTGCAGGTGTGTCTTCTGTAGCATAATTTCACAAATTTAAAATCAGACCATTCTGTTTTTGCTTTAAATCTTGAAATTATACAATCTTATTCAAAATAAACAACTGTTCATGCTACATGCGTGTAGCCTCTTTATTTGGATCACTATTTAAATGCAGTGGTTGCCTCTTATTCAAATGGCTACAGATATTTTTTAAGGTCAGTTTGCCTGTTATAAAGCAAATAAACAACAAATATATTTGCTTTAAAAAAGAAAAAAAACAGCAATCGGAATCGGCCATGAAAAACATGATTGGTGCATCACTAAAAGGAACCAGTGTGGACCTCATCAAAAGTCGTTAAATAGCCTACCGCTACACCAGCCAGGACTTCATCTAGGCACATACAGGATAAAAACTTCCTAATTAAACACAACAAAAATACAAGCTCAAGATGAACTGAATCCGGTAAAACACATTTAATAATTGCATAGACTAATAAAGGAAAATAAACTAGTCGCTACTTAAGGAAATGTATTTTAGTATAAAATGTGATTTTCACCTATTAGCCTGTTACTCAGTTCATTATATTTAGCAGACTGAACCAGGGCAAACTGAGAGCCAGTCACAGTATCCGGTCAGGCGGTCTGGCCGAAGCTAGATATTTTACTTTATAAAGTTTTAAATATGGATAGTTTTCCTACAAACCTTATCGATTCATTCAGAAGCCCTTTATTAACCCCCCGTTGAGCCATGTGGAGTATGTTTATTATGGATGGATGCACTTTTATGAGCTTCAAACTGAGACCTGTTCACTGCCATTATAAAGCTTGGAAGAGCCAGGATATTTATTAATATAACTCTGATTGTGTTCATCAGAAAGAAGAAAGTCATATACACTTAGGATGGCTTAAGGGTGAGTAAATCATGGGGTAATTTTCATTTTAAAGTGAACTAATCCTTTAAAGATCACATCACAAAATTAAACATAAGTGTGCATGAATGATTCTTCTAGACACAAGTGATGTGCATAAAGTGAAGTACAAAATATTGGCTGATGATGACACCAGACAGCAGAACTTACTTTAAAACCATCTGAAAGGAGCTGTTGTTAAAGGTGAACCCTCCAATCACCCACATCAGCTTCCCATGAACCACTGCTTTATGAGAGGCCCGGCCAAGTGACTGTCCATCAGGCTTCACGTTAGGCAGAAACCAGTGCGGTTCAGTCGAAGGAAATTTTAAAGAGCAATCTGGACCTGAAATGGGAAATTAGTGTCAGATAAGAAACAAGACGAGCAAATGAAACTACACAGAAGTGTGTTCACAGGACGTGTGAGAATCATAAACTCCAGTATAAGATTCTGAACAAATATATACGGCTATGAAACAGAACTGTCAACTTGAGATGTTTGATTCTAAACCATGTTATAGAAAACATATCTCAACCAAACATGCTCTATCTTGCTTTGAATTTCAAATGCTATTACAAATCATACCCCCAAAAAACGAATCAAGATTGCTTGTGGAAAAAATAGCTGACTAAATGGTTAGAAACATGGAAATAATAAAAAGTAGCCGTAAACACAAAATAAACGTTGAGGTCAAAATTTGCTGTTACAATGCTATGAATTACTGCAAATAAGCATCTGTTGAAGCTGTTGTGATCCAAAAAAGATCCAACACTGCCACCTGGTGGTTAATAAAACCCTCTCTAAAATATAATGAAGAATGAGGTTGCAAGTTCACGTCGAGCTTTGCAAGCCGGATCAGTCTTTTCCAAACTCTCTTCCAGTGATCTCCATCATAAAGACATGAAAACAATTGGATCTTAGAATTTCAATAACAGAGCTCCAAAAAGATGCTTTAAAAAAACACGTGCATCTTTCTCCGCCGTTGTTGTACGCTGTAAAAACGCTGAATATGCAGATTCGTCACGCGACAACTTCTTATGCAAATGAGATTGGGGGAGAAAGTTTAATTAGATTCATTAATTTATTTACAAGATGACCATTTAAGATCTAATAAAATAACTACATTATATGCACATTTACTATTGAGTTGAAATATTATTAAAAAATATTTAGTAAAATATTTCAGGCGCTAGAAAAATTTGATATTTTTTTAATGAGATATTTTTGGAAGTCTGTTATTGAGATTCTAAGATGGTATGCTGTTGTTATAGGCTACGTGCATAACATTGCATAGCTATATTTTCGTATTACGTTCACCTCATGTTGAACGTGCATCATAAAATTAACCAACATATCATTGATAACCAGCAGGTGTCATTATTGACATGAAACATTAGACACGTTGTGATTTTGTTCCTAGTAGGGATGTCAATGTACATAAATTCCCATGATCGATCGTCGTTTAAATTAATGATCAATTAATCGATTAATCGTTAGCCTTAATACTGCAATATGCGTCTACAGCAGTGGCTTATAGCCAACAGCATGACAGGGTGTGCAAATGCAGCTCAAAACACCATGTTCCTCACCAAATGAATGAGAAGGGTTTTTAGTCTAAATAAAGGGCTAGTAGGATTGTAAAATGAGTCAATGCGATTGATCATTTAATTAAATTACTTATTTAATAATCAAATATAACCTCTAATACAACGCGTCACCAATGCCGCCTCATATCTGTTATTCAGAATGAACGCGCTCTTCCTGAAACAAAACACGCTGAACATGGCAACTAAACCCAATGAATTCACAACGATTTATTACAATAGTGTTCTCATTATAATGTTATGTAATATAACAGTCCCAATCATAGTCATTATTAGCTGTGCAGTGCTGTTTGAGTTGCGCGCACTGAAGCTGATCACCGGCATGCTTTACTACCACGTTAATTCTTAATCAAATGCATGCTATGAGATAAATCAGATATAGACAGGCCCACACAAAATAAACACATTACAACTTACATTTGCACAAAACAAAAGGCTGCAAATGCACACGCACACTTATAGTCATAATGAAGGTGTAACTCCAGCTGTAAAATGGTCCCAAACATAACTTTGGCGTGCTCGCTTAATTTTTCCTCGTGTCTGTTTTACATGTTTCGCGGTTGAGCAGCACGCACGCGCATGATCCTGCTTAATCGATGATCGATACGTTTTATCGATTAAATGTATTATCGACAATTAATCGATCATCGATTAATCGTCAACATCCCTAGTTCCTAGTATATTTGTTCAGGTGGCTTTTAGAAATATTCCATGTATATCCCATCATATGCTGTGAAACTCTGTAATCAACATATTGAGGGGGAAAAAGCACAAATGTACACTACCGTTCAAAAGTTTGGGGTCTGTAATTTTTTTTATGTTTTTGAAAGAAGTTGTGCTCACCAAGGCTATATTTATTTGATAAAAAATACAGTAATACTGTGAAATAATGTTACAGTCTAAAATAACTTTTCTATTAATTCATTTCAAAACCAAAACTCCTACTGACCCAAACTTTTATACAAAAAATCTCTGCGACATTTTGCAGACAGTGTGGAGATATTCTATACGGTAGTATCAAAGACATCTGAAGAATTACAGGCACCTCACCTTGCCAGCTGTCATTGCAGACGCAAAGCTTTTCTCCGGTAAGGTCGCAGTATCCACGGTCAGGACTGCCACAGTCATCCCAACAGTAGGGGATATCACAGGCCTCACCTTTCCAGTATCGCTCACACTCACAGTAAACACTGCTAGAGATGGAGTTGCCCGTAGTACACCTTCCATGACCTGAACAGTTATTAGGACAGGAGTTTATCCTGAAAAACACAGCAGGGAGAGAGTGATCAAGACGATAAAAAAAAAAAGTTATAAAACAAAAAAATATATGAAAGCTTTTTCACTGTATAATGATACTCACGAATAAAAGATGTTGAATCCTGTAAGATTGTAGGCAGCATCACTGAAAAAGTGCAACAATGCGTACCCAGAAGTGGTCACCACCTCTGGAATGGTTTCATTTCCTTTTGTTTCTGGGACAACCAGGCCACTGGACATGCAAGAGTATGACACACAAATTAGAGAAAAGACTGACTTCCTTTGTGTTCACATGTTCCACTCAGCATGAGGTGTTGTTAAGCAAACTGCATCAAAATAAATCTCTATGCTCTTGACGGTCCGATATTTTTCAAATAACCTCACATTTAGTGTGTCAGCACAACAAGTGATGACACAGATGAAATGGACCAGATACCACACACCCACACACATGCGCACACACACACACACACTAAAGTACACAGTAGGTATCTGAACACAAGGTCCATCCCATTAAAAAGGAATAAGAGATAGCACTTTAAATGAAGAAGAAAAGAGAGTTAAAGGAATGAGAAAAGAGAAAACCAAAAAGACTACTTTGCATTTAATGTGACTTGACTAATGTAACCTAGTTTTAGGTGGCATATTTCTGACATATTACACTTATGAGAATATGATTTTCGTTGTGTTACTTGCAGCATTATGTGTAAGCTAGTCTCTCATAGAGTGCAACAGTGCCCACCCACTTTTTCAGCAGCCTTGTTTCCGGAAGGATTTTTCCCATAGGGATTTTTTTTAAAGTGGTTATAAGAGTAAGAAGCCATGAACCAAACCAACCAGCTATGAGGTGAATCACAACATTACAAACTTTGATTTGAAGCAAAAAAAAGTATTTGAAAAAAAATGAAGAAAAAAAATACAAGCAGATCTCACCCCGCATACACTACCATAGTATTTTTCCAACTATGGTAGTCAATGGGGGGGGGGGGGGGCAAGATCTGCTTGGTTGCACACATTCTTCTAAATATCTTCCTTTGTGTACAGCAGAACAAAGAAATTTATACTGGTTTGGAACAACGTGAGGGTGAGTAAATTATAGAATTTTCATTTTTGGGTGAACTATCCCTTTAACGACTTTAAAGGGAAAGAACTACAATCCCATGAAGCATTGAAAATTACATAATCAAAATTAATTATGGAAAAACAATATTATTGATTAAATTATTGTAGCACAGAAACACTATATTTTATATTTATTGCAGTTGACAGTTACATTAACATGAGTTAGTAGGGAGTCTGAATCTGTAACGTCATTCGCAGTGCTTCATGGATGTGGGTGGGTATTAAAGAGTTCTTTTGGAGCGATTTGCATGTTCCATTTCTCTGAATTTTTGAGATTTCTTTGTAGAATCATGGGTAATGTAGTTTTTAACCAATAATTCCATGGTTAAACGTGATTATTTAAAAACTAACAACAAAAGCACAAATCATTCATTAACAATCTCATAGTTCATGGTGTGACCAAATAATATAATATTAAGTATTATTAAGTATAATAATATAAGTATAAATATAAGTAAATTAGGCTATAATTCTGAAAAATATTTTTTGGATGCTCCACAGAGATATGAAAAAAAAAAAAAATTTCTTCATGTGGGAATCAGCATATTTTGAGTAAAAAATTGAATTTTTTTCCCCATTTTCATTTCATGCCATTTATTACTCTGTATTCTAGTAATTTTAAATAAAACATTCAACATAATTATTTTTCTTTATGACAGCAGACAAGGCTAAATGATGAATCTGGAAATATAGGCCAGTAACCTTTTTAATTAAAAGTAGCACAGTGCTTTCATCTGTGCTATTTGTTCATTTATTTTAATGCTTGTATAAAAAAATATTCTTAGTTAAGCTCCATTTCATAGAAGAGAAACAAGAGAAACTTTAAAATGAAATTCCATGGGTCAGCAGAGGTTAACACCCTCGCTACGCTTTCAATTGGACAAAGAGTTATTGATGGTTTTGTTATACTTTTGTTTACATCCAATATATATTCATGTATAATATTTTTTTGTTCATGATGTAATAGGCTCTGTCTTAATGCAATGCATTTTTGTTTGATATAAAATGACAATGAAAGTTTGTATCCGCTGTGTCAGGGTGTGTGTATTACAATGAATTCAGTCCCACTCACCTAAGCACAGCTATCAAAGGTGCGTAAATTGAGTCTCCATCAAAAACATACATGTGATCCCAACTGCACTCTGTGGCAAAATGGTTGAACCTCAACCTCAGCACAGCATTTGGGCTAAAATAAAAACAGAAAATATATTAATTTGACACTGAATGAAAAGAGTAAAGACGATTGTATTTCAATGACAATGCTCAGAATAGTTTTAGCATGTTATTTAATATATGGTAATGTTTATGTATTTGTATCTGCTAAACAGCTGCTGCAGAGCAAGTATGAACTTGCTACTGCTAATAGATACACAGACACACTGCTGTGAGCATGTAAGATATGCTGCTGCTGCATAAATAGACATACATAAATCCTGTAGCAGATCTAGGCAGGTGGAGCTGGGGGAGGTGGAGGGTTTCAGAGGAACTCCAATAGTGTGCTGCAGGACTAGCTTACAGCAATAAATGAACAATGTTGTTTAGTTTTTTATCCTAATTCTAATTTCTATGTTGCTTTGAACAAAGGAATCTGGTAAATAATAAATATAGATGTAAATTGAAAACATTTGAGACAAAAAAAAAAAAAAACATACAGAGAGATTAGCTTGACATAGTGGTACTCACTATCCTTCAATGAGCCAAGTGCATTTAGTCTTGTACTTGTAGTTTACTGGTCCATCAGTGAGTGATCCTGATGAATCTGTCAACCTGACAAAGAAAATACAAAGATAAATAAATCTCAAAATTGTTGAAAGCAAAGCAGGCGAGAATATGGTACAGTATAAATGTAAATATAGACAATTGTTCATTTGTTACTGTCTTTGCAACAAACTAATATTGTAGCAAATGATGCACTGAAAGTTTCTCTATGCATGTTCTTTTAATAGGTTAAATAACATGTTAAATAGGTACAGCAGCATAAACAGCTGTGAGGTAAATCACAACATTGCAAACTTTGATTTGAAGCAAAATAGTATTTGGGAAAAAAATGGAAAAAAAAATACAAAAGGTGCAAGACTGTACTTAACGACTTTAATGAGGGAAAGAACTACAATCCCATGAAGCACTGAAAATTATGTAATCGAAATTAAAAATGGAAAACTATTGATTTAATGATTTTAAATATATATACAGAAACATTAGGCAACTTGAGTTAGTAGGGAGTCTGAATCTGTAACGTCATTCGCAGTGCTTCATGGGAGTGGGTGGGTATTAAAGAGTTCTTTTGGAGCGATTTGCATGTTCCATTTCTCTATTTTTTTAGAGATTTCTTTGTAGAATCATGGGTAATGTAGTTTTTAAGAATTCCATGGTTAAACGGGATTATTTAAAAAAAAAAATAACAAAAGCACATATCATCGATTAATCTCACAGTTCACGGTGGGACCAAATTAGTTTAATTTTTCCACAAACAATTTGTTTAACTTTATTTACTGTAGTCACAGACAATGTTTACCTGCAAACCATTGACTAAATAAGGTCCATATTCTGATTAGACCTTAATTATGAAAAATATTTTTTACATTCTCTATAGAGATATTAGAGGAAAAAAGAAGTTTTTTTTGTGCACATGGGAATCAGCATATTTTGAGTAAATATTTGAAAAAACTAAGATATGCACATTTTTCCCCATTTTGATTTCATGCCATTTATTACTCTGCATTCTTGTCATTTTAATTAAAACATTCAACATCATTCTTTTCGTTAATGACAGCAGACAAGGCTAAATGATAAATCAGGAAATATAGGCCAGTAACCTTTTTAATTGTTAGACTGACACCATGCTTTCATCTGTGCTATTTGTTCATTTATTTTAATGCTTGTAAAATATAATGTATCCGTAGTTAAGCTCCATTTCATAGAAGAGAAACGAGAGTAATTTTAAAAGTGCAAAATGCCAAGCCAAATGCAAAATGCCAAGCAAAGTGCATTTGGTCTTGTACTTATAGTTAACTGGTCCATAAGTGAGTGATCCTGATGAATCGGTCAACCTGACAAAGAAAAATACAAAAATAAATAAATCTCAAAATTGCCTTGTTAAAAGCAAAGCAGGAGAGAATATGGTACAGTATATATGTAAATTTAGAAAAAAATGTGTTACTGTCTTTGCTACAACCTAATATTGTAGCGAATAATGCATTGAATGTTTCTGTATGCGTGTTCTCTTAATAGGTTAAATAACATGTTAAATAGGTACAGCCGCATACAGCCGCAATTTTCAGGTTCAGAAGGAGGATTTAAGACAGCAAACACAGCAATCACACACACTGAAATGTATGCATATTAAAAACTGTAGAATAAAAATATAAAAATTGAAGAATAAAAAATTGTAATGCCTTATAAATTAAATATGCAAAATAAAAATATAAAATCAGACCTTTATACAAATATTTTAAAAGGTCAGTGAATGCTTAAACAGCTAGGAAAGTCCTTATCTCTTATTTTAGGCGAATAATCAACTACAGTATACACTCCACATCATGTATGCATGATTTAAGCACAATATTGAATAAACTTATCATTCATGCATTGTATCAACAGGAAACATCTCTCCTTCCACCAAGAGTTACAATCGCTTTCAGCTAATTATTATATTTGGAAAATGTAGGAAAGAATTTTAGAAAATACTACTTAAGGGCAAACTTGAATTAAAGCATGTTTGACATCAGATGAAGTGTGTTATATTAGTCACCATAATGAAACACCATCCAAGTATGCCAACAAACTGGCCATGTGACATTGGCACACCCACCTGCTACTGATTTATCCTCTTTCCCTTTCACCTCATTTTCCATCCCTCCTTCTCCAACATGGAAACGAGGGCCATAATCCCAACAGATTGAATAAAAAAAAAAAATTTAAAAACTAATTTGTCCGAGAGTGGAGGAGGGCCAAGATCAGAATGTTACTGCACAGTAAAGATCCAGTCACAGCAAGTGCACATCAGTCAAGAGAGCAGCTTATCTACAAAAAGCCATGTTTATCACAAAAACAACACGAGAGTTGAAGATCACCAGCAAAAGCAGCAATCAGGGCCGTTTAGGCAGAGGTGAACTAGGGCAGTGGTTTTCAAACCCACCCGAGACTTAAAAAATGGGTCGCCAGGAAATGCGAGCAGCATTTATCGGGGGTTCAAGCATTTAAGGCCATTAAGCATTTTACGGCATTTTGCATTTAAGGCCTTCAAGGACTAAATTAATTAAAACTGAGAGCTCAGGTGAAATGAAATGATAAACTGACAAAATGTGATTATAAAGTCACCATCATAAGAAAGTCTAAATATTTATAGAGTTATAGAACAGTATTAGTGAGTAGTATGACAAAATGACAATTTTACCAGCAGCTGGCAGTAGAGGTTAAGTAAAGTTCTTTCAAAATTCTTTCAGAACTCTAGGACCATGAGTAGAGCATGCCCATCGAGTTAATCGGACTAACGGTCAGCTGGTTAAAGCTATTTTCATGCTTTTTAATGTTCTAGTGTTACCAAGTGGTTTGATTTGATGGGGTTTCACACTTTTTACACTGTGTAAATAAAGTAGATTCTCAACAACAACAAAAAACACACACCGTGTCTGTCTCTTTCAATTTGACAAAAGTAATTTACAACAAACCCTCAAACAAGATATAATATTCAATAACCCAAATGTAAAATTAAATTAAAGTAATTAAATATTTGATTTGACCCAAACCATAGAATATAATTCAGAACTCCTTCCAATAAATCACTTTCCCGTCAAAGAGTAAACAGCACATTTAACAAAATGAATTGGAAATACCGAAACAAATGAATTGACTCGGATGAACAAAGTCCATGAATTAATCGACAAATTAGCGAACGATTTTGCGAATCAAATGATTCAGTTCAAAGAGTTGTTAAACTCTCTTTCGGTCAGTTCAAGTTCAAAATATAGAGTCTCTCCTTTTCAAAAGCAAAAATCAAACGAATTGAACGAAATAAAGTCTTTAGTGTCCAAAAAACAAGAAAATTTTTAATTCTCCTACTAGTTGATGATTCCTAAAAAAAAAAAAAATTAAATAAATAAAAAAAAAACAGTTCAAAGGAAAAACAGGTCTGTGGGCAGTTCGCCATTTGTACACATTTAAATCGCGTCCAACACAGACGATTCCTCTCCACAGGATTGTATTTGGCACAAAACAGTAAAGATAATAGATAGAAGGGGAAAAAACTAGCCTTGCAAAAGACAAGGAAAACACAATAAATTACTCATCTTTCATTAAGACATTCCCATAATGAATTATATACACAGCTCAAATTACACATTAATCCAACTTTCCAACAGTTATTAGACACATTGACACTTATAAATCACTTTTGGACACATTGCATGACACAATTAGCCTTTTTACACGTGGTAGCTTTAGCCCGTGTGCTAACGTTAATCATTTCAGAAACTCTGACATTTCTTTTACATAATATCAGAGTAATCTGACATTTCACTCGCCAAAGCCAGATAGAATCACTATTTCAGATTATTCTGAAATACACTCTGGATACATCTCTACTCCGATTTCCACTTAACTCTCTCTCCGACGACAAAAGTTCAGCTGACGTATCCAAAATCCAAGTTTCCATGTGCACTCAATCACAATTTTTGTTAGATTAACGTTCAGTGCAGAGAACTCTTGAGTTTTCTGGAGAAACGCTCTCTTTGATCTGATCTGCTCTGATCTGACTCTCTGAGTGACAGGCTGACAGCGGCGCCGGCGGGACGTGAATGCACCGCTACTATTGGCTCACAGAAGTGTCAGTCACTGCAGCGCAATCATTGATTGGATGACTCTCTTTTCCTTCTAGAACACTTTTATTCTTTCGTTTTATGAACTTTTTACAAGTTTTAACTCATTAACTGGTGGCCAGGGTTACCCAGGTTACAAACAGTTATGGGAAGAGGTTTGTCACTTAATAGAGATGTGCAAACTTTTTACCACAACACTGTAAGGATTGAATTGTGCGAACAATTAGATTATTGCCCAGTGGTGTGGTTGAGTTCATCAAGTAAAGACTTAATTACAGTAAGTCCAGAACAGAGCCGCACAAGTTCCTTTAAAACTGTAATAAAAGGGTTAATATAATAAGAATGCACAAAACTTTAGATTGGCCACTGGTGAAAGATTGTCTCTCTGCTTTGTTTTATAAGAAATATTTCTGTCTAGAGTTCCTAATGTCCTGTAATGTCAACTTTTATAGAGTAGCATTAGTCATTATTTCAACACCAAGCATGCATCAAAGGGATTATTTTTACTTCTTGTTACGAAAAGTACTGTAAAACAACACACTGCAACATATAGATGAATGGAAATATGGAATGATTTACCATCACATTACATATTTTAAGTAAAACATTTTTTAAAAGTTTAAAAAAGGAACATTTAATGGCACAATATATAGTAAATTGTTGATTTTGATATTTGGAATGAATTTTGGGTTTGTATGTTTTATTGACTTTAATTGTAAATAGTACACTCACCTAAAGGATTATTAGGAACACCTGTTCAATTTCTCATTAATGCAATTATCTAATCAACCAATCACATGGCAGTTGCTTCAATGCATTTAGGGGTGTGGTCCTGGTCAAGACAATCTCCTGAACTCCAAACTGAATGTCAGAATGGGAAAGAAAGGTGATTTAAGCAGTTTTGAGCGTGGCATGGTTGTTGGTGCCAGACGGGCCGGTCTGAGTATTTCACAATCTGCTCAGTTACTGGGATTTTCACGCACAACCATTTCTAGAGTTTACAAAGAATGGTGTGAAAGGGAAAAACATCCAGTATGCGGCAGTCCTGTGGGTGAAAATGCCTTGTTGATGCTAGAGGTCAGAGGAGAATGGGCCAACTGATTCAAGCTGATAGAAGAGCAACTTTGACTGAAATAACCACTCGTTACAACCGAGGTATGCAGCAAAGCATTTGTGAAGCCACAACACGCACAACCTTGAGGCAGATGGGCTACAACAGCAGAAGAACCCACCGGGTACCACTCATCTCCACTACAAATAGGAAAAAGAGGCTACAATTTGCACGAGCTCACCAAAATTGGACAGTTGAAGACTGGAAAAATGTTGCCTGGTCTGATGAGTCTCGATTTCTGTTGAGACATTCAGATGGTAGAGTCAGAATTTGGCGTAAACAGAATGAGAACATGGATCCATCATGCCTTGTTACCACTGTGCAGGCTGGTGGTGGTGGTGTAATGGTGTGGGGGACGTTTTCTTGGCACACTTTAGGCCCCTTAGAGCCAATTGGGCATCGTTTAAATGCCACGGCCTACCTGAGCATTGTTTCTGACCATGTCCATCCCTTTATGACCACCATGTACCCATCCTCTGATGGCTACTTCCAGCAGGATAATGTACCATGTCACAAAGCTCGAATCATTTCAAATTGGTTTCTTGAACATGACAATGAGTTCACTTTACTAAAATGGCCCCCACAGTCACCAGATCTCAACCCAATAGAGCATCTTTGGGATGTGGTGGAACGGGAGCTTCGTGCCCTGGATGTGCATCCCACAAATCTCCATCAACTGCAAGACGCTATCCTATCAATATGGGCCAACATTTCTAAAGAATGCTTTCAGCACCTTGTTGAATCAATGCCACGTAGAATTAATGCAGTTCTGAAGGCGAAAGGGGGTCAAACACAGTATTAGTATGGTGTTCCTAATAATCCTTTAGGTGAGTGTAAATTGGCTGTAAAAAGGTCTTTTGTAAGTACGTGTTTTTTAGCAGTTATAGCACCCAATCTCCACTACTTTTTTAGGTGTCCTCAGAGTTTGTCCATACATATGTGTGTCAAATTTGTTATAAATATCTAATTTCATTTAGAAGTTCTAGACCAGGGGTGTCCAAAGTCAGTCTTGGAGGGCCACTGTCCTGAAGAGTTTAGCTCCAGCTTGCCTCAACACACCTGTGTGGAAGTTTCTAGTATGCCTATTAAGACCTTGATTAGCGGGTAAAGGTGTGTTTAACTGGGGTTGGAGCTAAACTCTGCAGGACAGTGGCCCTCCAGGAGCAGGATTGGACACCCCATTATAGACAGTTACCGTATATTTATGAGAATATAAAAATGACCCATGGGCATCATTGATTGGATTTCACTTCCTATCATAATTCTGACATTTGGACGTTATTGTTTAGCTATCGTCCTATGTTTTTAAATTTCCTGTGGTGCTTTTGTCTCGATCGCACTAGCTGTTTCGAAGATAATCGCAAAAGTTTTATAAGCCGAAAAAATGACACCGTTACACAAACCATAAGGCAAAACCTGCCATGTTTGGTATCGTTGGACTCGGCAAGTATTCAGGAGTCAAAGGAGGTGACTCCCGTGAAAAACAACTTCTCAGGCTCCTTCAGGGCATAGTGCCGATTATGCATACTGAGTTTTTTGAGATATGCTAATGTTCTCATAGACTATAATGGCACCCTGGACAAAGACACTGCATGCCAATTATTATTGGACTAATGGTTGGGTGCGGTTATAGCCATTTTCATGATTTTTTACCTGTTACAGTGCCACCAAGTGGCCAATCGTTGCAATTTTTTTTCATGTGACCTAAATTTGAGCTCATAGACATGTGACCCGAGTTTAGTGAAAATATCTCATTCCGATCAAAAGTTATAGTCATTTTAGTAAAAGTGGCCCTGGAGACATTGAACATTTTGGTTCCCCTTAGCGACCATGAATTGAAATTTCGATTTTTTTTCGTAATTATTGATATTCTCTCTCCAAAGAACATTTCTGCAGTGGTTTGGTTCTGATCAGGGAAAAAACCTGGGAGTAGTGCGCAAAAGTAGGTTTTTCAAAAAGAAAAAATTGGCGCCTGAAGGGATTCGATATAAGACACTTGAGCCTACGCCTAACGGTTTAGGAGTTATGAGTCATTTCGTACTTTTGACCGCTGTAGCGCCCCGTCAGGCCGATCGGGGCGCCCCTCGGTGACGTCCGTAGTCGGTGTGAGTACTACCAGCCCTGAAAGTTTCAAGTCTCTACGACTTACGGTTTGGTCTGCCTGATCAGTTTTAGATGGAGAATGATGCATCATGGGAAAATTAACAATTACTATAGGGTTTCAGCACTTCGTGCTTGAACCCCTAATAAAAAAATAACATTTGTTTTCATAAAATCAGTCTATAGGCCTATATAAAAGGAATAAATATGCTAAATATATTTTATATATATATAGCTATCAAATTAGTGCAGAATCAACTTTGCGTTGCGATCGCGTCAAGGATCAAAAGCGGTTGTGTGGAAAAGTGCTGAGCCGAATTTTTGTGCCATCTAGTGGTTTAATGGAGAATAGTCAAATGGCCCATTGTATACAAGTATTCTTATGCTTGGCTTGACTTGTTTGAATGTAAATGTTGTAGGCCTATATATGGGTCGAGAAAACAACAACAACAAAAAAATTGGGTCGCTCTTAAAAAAGTTTGAAAACCACTGGTCTAGGGTGCTACCAGATGGAGGGGCGCTAGTGAGTGCATAAACGGCCTTGTTAACATGTTAACATAACCACACTGCATTATAGCAAAAATTCACCACATGCCAAGCACATTTTAGCAGATGAATATTAGCATATGGAAGTAATTTACCAACAACTATCTCTTATGAAATATTTTAAATAATCATATCATTAATCAAAAATGCATCAATAGCCATTTATAGTTATATTATATCCTGTAAATTGAATTTAACAGGAATGTCATTAAAGCCACTAAGTCATTAAGTTTCATTCACAGATTTATAGGGCAACATTTAAGAAATTCATATTTGTGTAACGAAAAGGCATTAAGGCTAATTTAAGTGTTTTCATAAAGCATGTTTAAGTTTTGTTGAAAAAATAATAGGCTAATGTGACATTACAGAAAGTGAAAAAACAATACTGTTGTATTATTGAAAACAATACTGTCGTATTATAAGCACTGTTTTTATTATAAGCATTTTATTATAAAATGTTATCTAGAAGTCTCTATAGAAAGTAAACTGGAAAATCAATTTACAGTCAATATGTTTAGATTTGGATACTCTGCACACGAAACTTTGATTGATACAGGGTTTGTACAAGGTGCTTAAAGTGCTTGAAGTATGTGAATTTGACCTGGAAAACCCTTGAAAACAGCCATATTTATGAAGAGAAGAGGTACTTGAAAAGTTTAGACAATATAGGCTATATGATATTCATTTTTAATTTTTTCGCTAAAACACAAATACAGTCTTTTCACACAAAATTAACGCTGCAGACGTCTGATATGGATATATAATATTGCTAATATATTTCAGTAATAAGTATACAGCTTTAATGTTGTTCAAAGTTAAAATAATTTCCTTGTTTACATCCTTGCTTCATTCCAGAATGAATCAGCATTTTTTTAATGAATGGTCTACTAACAAAGTATGTAACCTGCACTGAAGTCATAAATCCCCACCATTAACATACAGACCATTTCTCAATACCAAGAATGCCTTATAAACTTTGTATTATTAAATAAATTATAAGTTGTATTTTGGATACCTTATATCTGTAATTTGAGTCAAATAAAATTGTTTAAAAGTCATTGAAAGTCCTGAAATTTTTATTTTACAGTATCTGTACGAACCCTGATGCACTACACAAAGCCACTACACTAGTGTCATTACTATGACAAGTATCAAATCAATGCTAGAAACACACTAAGTTTTGAAAGTTTAAGTTGTGAGGAGGGGAAAGGGGGGGTCAGGGCTCTCGCCCAGGGCGCTAAAATGGTCAGAAACAGCCCTGGCAGCAACGTAATGAAAAACTGACACAAATCACTGAATCCTAAACACAGTGGACACAGTTTTCTTCAGTGACGACCACTAAATTAAAAACAAATTGTTATGACTTCTGTTTTGAGCATTCTACAGTAGTGAATCACACATGACCCCTGTTTTGTTTTGCTACAAGAGCAAACACTCAAAAATTATTCAACATGCACTGGTGTTTGACATTTTATGAAAAGCTACACTCTCAACCTTACACAAACACCAAATAACTGGCCATTCAAAAATAAAGATACAAATATTTTGTTTTGTTTTATGATGATTACAGTTTATATATTATACAAAACATTTTTATGTATTTTAAAATTACTCTGGTATCACAAAATTTGATTAACAATAGTTTTTTATATTATGTCTATGTAAATATTGATGCAAAAAGTCTGTGATCATGTCAATCACACACTGACTATCCCCTTGTGCTTGTGTTTAGACTGGGCCTGGCAGTAGAAAAGCAGGAGCTCAAATGGAGGAAAGAAAGTGATTTTTGGACAGGGGCTGAGGCAGATAATTAGAGCCTCAGGCTCAGCATGGCACTATCAACAACAGACACTTCCCTACAATAGTGAAGGAATTGTATCTGCTTTTTTTGTTTTTTTTTGTTTTTTGGAAAACAACAGCTGAGAAGGTACATCAACATCAGAAAATCAAAAAGGAAGGTTTTTTTAAATCCTCAATGCTCTGGAAAACTGGAAAAAGGTAGAAAGGTGTTACTGGAAAAAGGTAGAAAGGTAATAAAGGACTAAAATTACTTCGTATCAGAGAAAGATGTACAAACCAACAGGATGCATTAAATGCTTCTCTCTACATTTTATCTTATTATGAACTATTCATCCATGCATTTTTTTTATATCATTTTTAATCAAAATGTCTTAACTCAATCGACTGCAGGATTACATTCAGCCAGTTTGCCTCTATCCAATCAATAACCAATGGATAGGATCCTGCCTACATTTTTTTCCTGAAAAAAAAAAAAATAGTGTAGAAACAATTGCTATTCAAATTCCTAGTAAATTTCAGAATTATTTACAAAGGAACAGCAAGTAACACGTTGAATTCAATGTGAAATTTGAAAGTAGAATTGTGTAAGACACAAGAATTTCTTTCCCCAAGCATTCTGCCATATTAATCTCCTCTCCTCCCCTCACTCATGTGTCATAAACTTTCACTGATGACATTCTTCTGAAATATTTCCTATATTCCAAGGTGACTTAAACCAACTATTTACAAAGACCCAAGGCACTCAGAGACTGATGTACACTGGTCCACAAATTACAAACCCCAAGCAAACATAATGAGACAATTAATATCCTATTCTGCTCAGTCACAAAACACACTCTCAGAAAAAATTTGCAAAAACTGTACCTTTAGGGGTACAACAGCTTGTCACTGGGGCAGTACCCTTAAAAGGACATCTTTGTACATTTTTTACCCCTAAAAGGTTCTAAGTAATACCTTAAGGTACATATTGCTACTCTAAAGTACTAATATGCACCTTTTAAGGGTGAAAAAGGTACAACGATGCCCATTTAAGGGTACTGCCCCAGTGGCAAGCTGTTGTGCCCCTAAAGGTACAATTTTTACAAATTTTTTATGAGAATGTTCTGAACTACAACCACATATACAAGAATAACATGTGACATTCACCTCAGCACCTGAACTCTGAACAGAACAAAGTTCAGAGAACTTCCAAAGAACCGCTCTCATTCAAAAAACATTATTGAAATATACAAAGGCCTACATGAGAGAAATATATAGCAACCCAAAAGAGACACCGTCTGGCTGAAATGGAAGGGATCACATCTCAGGGTTAGTATTAATCTTCTTGGAGTCTCCTAACAATAAGTGAACTAGTTTTAATACCCATAACATAAATGTTTGTAAAGTGTCTTGAACTGCACAGGAATGAGCTAAGCCACAAACCCATGCATATTAGAAAACAGTGACTTTATTCCCCATTCTTCTTCTAACAGTTAACCCACAAACATTTGCAAACCTTTTAAAAACACAGTGTGCCCAAAATACAAACCACATCTGGCAAATGAAGACAATAATCAACTCAAGCTATTTCGCCGCAAAGCCAGCAACGTGTTTGTTTGAAACAGTTTGGAGGGAACATTGAAAGATGCACTTTTATAAGAATGTGAATCCACCTTCAAGCACCATACTAGATAAAGAAGGGCCAAAACCATTTTTTTTCATTAGTTGTAAAAACCTCATCGGGGAGTCGATTCTTCAACTCTGAATAGCCCTAGAGTTGTACTTGACTGTTGCAGTGTCTGAAATCACTCACTTGTTCACTCATTCTCTAATCCCTATACAGTGCATAGCAGTTGAATGCACTATATCAGCTGGAGCTGTCACAGAAACAACTGTAACGCACTTCAATTTGACATGTAGCTTACGTTTGTAAAAAAAATAACCGTCAGAGTAACTTTACATTGTAATTATACTTAGCACCAGCCTTATAGTTCCATTGATGTTATATTGTATATATAGTTGTAAAAACCTCATCTGCAAATGATTTATTACACTATAAGGTGAATTCAAGGGAAGAAATTTCATAATCTAAGATTGTAGTGTTATTCACTACATGGAATTTGATATACCGGTAAACATTTTGCAATTGTCTTGTCTCGGACAAGTCAGGCCTACAAAGACCTACAACCACAATCCTATAATACTATAGAAATTATACCTAACAACGAGACCCTTGAGATATACAGATAAACAAATGCATATACTTGCATCCACACAAACTACTTTAAACAAATGTGTATGTATTATTAGATTATGATTAAGACAAAAGGGCTAGTGAATGTCCGTCAGCAAGGCATGATCTCATCTTCAAGACAATGCAGAGTCCAAATCTAAGCTATAAAGCACTACTGTCACACTACAACAGCACTGCTATTCTAAATGGAGACTGCGTCACTCTTATAAGAGGTGACAGGACTATTCTTAGACTGTGTTTATTGTAGGATGGGAACTGTAGAATTAAATGGGCACTTGGAGACACAACATTTTCATTTTTGTGGTTAACAAGTGTGTGATATGCCCTGTACCACATTGTAAATGTTTTTATTAGAGACACTCTTGCCAGCTCTAGCAATAGTATATCCTTCTAAGTATTTATTTTAAGGGAGACAAAAGATATACGAGCTAAAAATACCACTTGTTTCAGTTTCCATGGTGGGTGGGGGTTTTCGGAAGTTAAGGAGAGAGACATTTTCTCTAGGCTTGCGTTGTTGCTGCAGTCCAATGTATACAATAACAAAATATTTAATTTGTCTAATTTTATTGGTCATGTACCATACTTGCTGTACCGTAAACAATGCAGAAGTCATGAAGGTTGCAGACATTAAGATTACTCAGCTTTTATTTAACCAAGCTGTGTCGCTTAACACAGCTTACTCACAGATCATCAAATTATTTCAAGTTAATTTTAATTCGATTCAGATGTGACCAACAGTACTAACTTTGACCCACTTGGACCTAATTTGTGGACTGGCTGTAAACATAGACAATAACATTGACAGGGTAATCAGCCAATTACTGCAACATGGAGCTTTTAACTTTTGCATTTTGCCATTATCCTTTTAGATTGTCCCCACAGTGATATTATATGTCGCCCACACACTACACGATTTTAGCCCTGATTTTCTGCCCAACGAGATGGCAACAAATATTTGATCCTATTTGAGCTGGAATTCCTCTCCATAACAACTCCCTCTTATGGAGATGTTCCTAAAGTTCTTTGTGTTCAGACACCACCTCGTTGCATCTTCTTCGCCAATGTGTGCTCGGCAAAACAATTTTGTGCTTCAAGTCGTGTAACTTCAGCAGCTCAAGGCACATGAACAAAAGTGGCAATCTCAAACACGAGATGTTTTTTTTTTTTAAATGACGCTTTTACGCCTGCCGTTTTGCACGTCGGTCTACACACTCACATTGGCGCCCTTTGTTTAGTCATGAAGCGTTAAACGCCGGCGCTAAACGCACATGATAATCGTCCTGGTGTCCACATTATGGGGCGCTATTACACAACTTCTGAAAGAGTAAAGAATTTCCAGACACAGGCAAAAAAGAAACATAAACAAGCGATAAAAGCATTGCTTATGCACATTGTAGTCATTTAATGCGTAATTTTCTCTGCTTTTTGATCAAAATGTGTGGGGGCTTTTTATAAAACACACCCACATTCAAGTCTAAGACTTTTTTCAAGCAGAGGCTCTTTTCTTTCATTTGATATATTGTTCAGATATTCATACAACAAAATATTCTGGGGGCCATGACATTTTTGTGAAAATTATCAAAAATGCTGGCAGTGGCTGGCAACTTTTAAAAAGAAAGCTGGGGGGAAAGAGTTAATAAAAACGGAGACAAATAGGTTCTAGTTCATGTGAGTGATGATTGCTATATATAAATTATCAAAGACGAGATCTAAGATAAGTGCCGATGTATAGCAGACGAGAGATGGTGATAGGGAGTCGATTCTTCAACTCTAAATAGCCCTAGAGTTGTAGTTGACTGTTGCAGTGTCTGAAATCACTCACTTGTTCACTCATTCTCTAATCCCTATACAGTGCATAGCAGTTGAATGCACTATATCAGCTGGAGCTGTCACAGAAACAACTGTAACAGACTTCAATTTGACATGTAGCTTACGTTTGTAAAAAATAACCGTCATAGTAACTTTACATTGTAATTATACTTAGCACCAGCCTTATAGCTCCATTGATGTTATATTAATGTAATAAATATTATTTTTTATATATTGATTAAGTTTTCAATGGTTACCCTAAATTGTGTTCAATCATTAAACTAATCATAAATCATTAAAACTGCCATCAAAAACAAATACATAAGTGTTTATTGTATGCATTGTATTTATTATTTTTAGTATCTACTCAACATTTCAAGGCAATGTCATCTGAACTGAATGAACTGCCTATGTCTATTGAACTAATTTGGACAGTCATGTCAAAAGAGTTTTCAATAAAGGGAATTTAAGGCTTTGTGCTGAAAATTTTTTTTTTTTTTAGAAATTTACGACTCTGAAAAACCTGGAATCGAACACCCCTACCAAGGGATATTTAGCTGGTTGTGTTGCCCACATCATACTGCATTGCTGTTCTTTTCACACTATAAAACTGTCTGTCGTCAACAATGTCAGTTCCAGTCAAAACACATCACCCTTTCTGCAAGATTAAATATAGCCTGTGTTATTGTATAGTGTGTTCATAGCCACTGTATACGCACTGATACACTATGGAGACCTAACAATGAAAGAACTGGTCTTTTCTCTTAAATAACCTTGAACTACTGGCACTGTCCTTCATTAAAAATGAAAAATCACTCAAACTTAGAGACAATGGGGTCAGCAAGGGCAGAGATTGATATTTGTAGGTCTCTGACGTATAGTCACAGCTCGTCGGTTTCCTACTATCCATTCATTCATCTAGAGAGCCAGGGATGAAAACCCCACTACCTTTAACATTATAACCACAATAAGGTCAGGAGAAAGTAAATAGAACCCCACAATGGCCAAGCTTCAAATGGTCCTTCACTACAAGTCTACAATCCTTCAGAGATGTACGTGAAAGATCATAGAGTGTGAGGGTTTCATGACTAAACAGAACACACATTTAAATATAGACCAAACAGTGAAATAGTTCATCTTTCAGAAACCTAGAGAGGTGTTTTAGGGGATCTTTTAATGCTGCAGTGCATTTGACATCAACTTGCTTGCTAAAGGGATTTAGCTAAAGAGCTACAGCGGCGGCTGAACAAATCGGATTCTCTCCCCCAACAAAGAGTTGTATTTTTGGTCTGGTTTGACAGCTCAACCTCACAGCCTGGGGGAAAAAATTAAAAGGAACTGACTGCGGTTGTGAGTTTGGTTATAGAATGTGGTGTCACTCCTGTAAATAACTAAACTGTGTGTGAACGTAACCATTACCTTATTAAGGACTCAAATACAGGACTGACAACTGTATTCTGCTCCTGTGATGCAACAGAAATTTTTGGTGAACTATGTTAAACTGTGTCAGAACAAAAATAAATCTTAATAGTAATTAATCTTTGATAGAAAGGTATGTAATGGATTACAATCAACCAATCAGCTGTCAGCTGTTAAAATTTAAGTACACAATTAGATAATACCAATTTAGGTCAACCAATGACCAAGCAATGCTTCATTTTGTTCAGTCTGTGGTGTAAAAGGTCGCATTAGCAATTAAAGAAAAAACACTTAAGCAAAACATGGTCAGGTCAAAGTGTCTGAATAATTTTGGTTCCAAATTTTTATCAATTTTACTGGTAGTCCACTGTATGAAGAAATTTTGGGTATAATATATCACAGTTTACTTTATTTTGCTATCCTCACTTACATAAATGAACTAGTGTCCTGCACCCACTAGTAAAAATGATATCTGGTGTCTGAATATTTTTTGGTTTGACTGTATATACATGCAAATATTTCTTAAATATATACATGAATGAGTGTGTATTTATATATACACATAATAATTATACACAGTAAACACATATATTATGTAAATACAAACATTGAATGCGATTAATCACTATTAATCATTTTGATGGCACTAATTATTATATTATATTTAAATTTAGTTATACTATCATAATCTTAATAAAAATGTTAAAAAAAAGTTGTACAACATTAAACTAACATTATATTTTTTGTTTATTTGTTTGCTGTATCAGCTTATATAGAAGGACCTTTCAATGTTGTCTTGGACAAAGGGGGGCCTTGGAGTCAAAAAGGTTGAGGTTTAAAAGCAGTTTACAGCTAAATATAAGTTTAAAGAGCATTTGGTGCTGATATGTGAATAGTAGCAATACTGATAAAAACAGAAAGACATTGAGTGTATGAATAGTAGATGTGGTACACTTACTGGAAAAGGTAATTTGACAATTTTACAACACTTACATTTTGCTCTGAGTTCACTTCCCAGCGACTGGGGTTCCATTATTTGATCTTTTGCTGGGGAAAAACAGCCAAAAAACACTGCTATAATAGTGAAACAACCACTCCCTGAGGCTTGGGAAAACAAGAGAGCAGTGTATTGTAATGTTATCTGCATGAAGGACAGTTAAACGCATACAAACACAGTCCACAAATGGTCTGAGTGGACGTGCCAGCACTCACAAACACAGATTACTCCAAGCAGAGCACCTGTTACATGATGCTTTGAACCAGCACAGCCTGTTCAGTTGATATCAATAAAGTCATGCTGACAGCAGAGTTGTCTCAGCCCGAATCATCAACTGAATAGCATTGCCTCCTCAGCACAAGGCTAATCCAAATGTATCCCATCAAACCACTTCAGAGATAGAATGGATTTCCTTTCAACAGGGCAGGATAAAACTGAAACATTCACACAGGATACACTTTCTACTGTTCAGAAAGGATTCGTTTTTGCAGCAGTTTTTGTAAGAAGTTTAAATAGCAGTTATTATTAGAACATCTGTGATTTCATGTACTGATTCAGATGGGATGTGACTGACTATTAAGGAATGTTATGTGCTATAGATCCATGCGTCAACAAGACTTTTAAGTCTCTTATGCCATTGCTCATCAAGGCTAAATTTATTTGATCAAAAATACAGTAAAAACAGTAATAATGTAAAAATATACAATTTAAAATAACATTTTTCTATTTGAGTATGTTTTAAAGGTGCACTATGTAACTTTTCAGTCCGCTAGAGGTCGCCTATTCAAAACAAAGGCGTAGTTTGAGGACGCCAAGTTTGAGCGCAAAATCTTGGGACATGTGGTCTTCACCTCACAACCGGTGGAAAATCATGTTCATGGATGCGATTATTAACGTTACTGTAGTATGAAGCAGAGCAGAACCGAGTGTTGTGGGAGCTGAGCAAGGTCGCTGGAGCGATTGTAAATAAGATAAACGCAACACATGCCTCACAAGCTGCGGGACTTTTATTATGCCACAGTCGCCGGTGCCATTTACGCTTTTCCGGTCATGAGTATGAGGTAACGCAGCTCTGTTTATCATATTAGATATATTTGAGTGTGTTGAAAATGGTGTTATGACGTTACTCTGTGCGCTCGCTCAGCAGCCGCTATGACACTTGTTGCACACTGCAGTAAGAGTAAAGCGTTTCTGCAAAATAAAACTGGAAACCGAGTGTAACGCAGATATGACGCAATTGACAGGTGACTCCCTCACACGTCCCGGTTCCTTGGTTAAAATAGCAATTTTCTCATGATTTACAAATAGTTGGAAACATTTGGGATATTGTAAGTACTCAAATGAACAAAATCTATAACACTGGCCTAGTGGTTTTTGGATATTTTACTGAAAAAATTTTACATAGTGCACCTTTAAATATAATTTATTCCTCTGATTTTCAGCAGCAATTGCTCCAGTCTTCAGTGGCACATTCGATAAATCAGCATACAATTACAAAGAAAAAAAAAAAATTATTAATGTCTTTACTGTCACTTTTCATATTTACAGTATTTTTTTTATTTAATGCATCCTTGCTGAATAAACTTTCTTTCAAAGATGAAACATTTCTTAATGAGAAACTTTAGTTACTGTAGTCCATGTCAAAATAAGCATATATGATAGAATTGCTGTATACAGATAAATAGATTATGTAAATGTATAAATTCAGCAAAAAAATTAATGTCTTCTCTATTTCAATTGGGGGTTTTTTTCAGAAAATTTCTTAATGTGTAAATATAAAAATAAATAAATAAAATAAAAAAAATCAACAAATGAGACAAACTGAACAGACATATGTAGCCTGGATGCCAGCCGAACTTAGCCCTGCCCACAACATTTGAGGTCATATTCTGACTAGAATTGAGTATGACGACGTCAGGCTAAGACATATGATGAACAGAAATGGAATAATGATGAGTCCGTGAACAATTGATATCAAAAGTAGCAGTCAGTATCTGGTGTGTCCACCAGCTGCTTTAAGTACTACAGTGCATCTGATCCTGCATCGGATTTGCCAGTTCTTGCTGTGAGATGTTACTCGACTCTTCCACCTAGGCATGAACAAGTTCTCTAACACATCTGGGAGGACATATGGTTGCATATGGTTTGACACTGCAAGGACAATCAGCTGTCCTTCCTGTCTCCCTGTAGCATTGTCTTGGGCATCTTACATTACGGACATTGCAGTTTATTGCTCTGGCCGCATCTGCAGTCCTCATGCCCCCCTTCAGCAGATTTATGGCATGTTCATGCAGCTGATCAGGGACCATGGGCATCTTTCTTCTGGTGTTTTATTAGAGTCAGTAGAAAGGTCTCTTAAATGTCCTAAGCTATTGGAACTGTGACTGTTCCACAGGTGCATGTGCAATATTGTTTATGGTTAACTGAACAAGCATTCCAAAAAACACACATTTTTGAAAACGGGTTTCAAAGTGCAAGTTTTTGAAAACGTTAATGATATCGTCATTTTGTGAAAATGGAAACGTCATGCGCATGCATGTTACAAATTTTGATTATTTTCCGTCTCAGTTAGATGCCATGTCGGACACAAAAATGGCAGCAAGCATAGCGGAAGTGACGTCTTCGGTACCCATGAATAGGTGCATAATGTTTCTTTATAAAGTGACATCACCAACTATTGGCCTGGCATGCATAATACAGCATTTTTAGTCGCTTTCACAGATCCATGTGAACGAGGACCATTTTGACAACACTGTCGTCTGTATGTGATAAGCGCAAAGGAAAAATATTTCTGTTTTTAGCACATTGTTGTCGTGTAAACATACCCATACTCAACCAACATAAAAAGTTCAGCAATAATGTCAACACACTGATTTTAAAACAATATTTATTAAGTAAAGTATAGACTTTATAGTAGGTCTGAGCTCACTTAAGTCCAAACCAAAACTGGTCCAACAGACAGAGATAAACAGGCTGTTAAAATCATCCAAAATTACCCATCTTATAAATAAAAACCAGACTGGAGTAGAAGTGTTCTGATGCAGACAAAGAGAGACTGTAAAAGTAGTAATTAGTGGGTGAGGTGTTTGAAAGTGGTTTAGACTGAGACAACATCTAAGTGCAAATGAACATTTACTATGTTTTCCTGTGAAGCCATTTGTGGTGAACAGACCCTAAGTATATATTAAGAGCTAAAACAGAGCTTCATGTTCCATTGTGTGCAGAACATCACCAAGCCCAAGAGTGACGTCAAAATGTTTGCACAGCAACGGTTATTTATGCATTTGTGAATGTTGATTGCTCTGCCACTGATGTCATCTTCAGTCATGAGTAACTCAACCCACAGGATCACACAGGACAGACAGTGGCATTTTAAAACCGAGCATGGTTGGGTATTGGATCACAAACACAGATCACAGCGATTAGTGCTAAAATCTGCCAATCCATCTCCCTAATGAGAGGAACTGCCACTGTGATTGTACTGTGCTGGATTACAGCTCAGGATTAAAAACTGCTTCATGAGGATTGTGTTGGCAGCATGTGAGATTTGCACTATGATCAATGTGGCCAGGACATTGCTAATATGATAAAGGACTGCCATAGAGAACTGGTGAACTGTTAGTTAAAGGGATAGTTCACAATTAAAATGCAGTCCTCATTAACTCACCCTCATGTTGTTTCAAACCCAAAACGAATACAATAGCAGACGTTATGGACAATGTTACCCATAGTCGAGGAGGTTGAACCAACTCCAGGGTAAGGCTAAGAAGCGCTTCCTCTTTAAAAACACATTTAAATAGAATGTCATGATTCATAAAATAGTTTCAAGTTAAGTTTCACCTATAGCAACAACTTACACATCCCAGCATAAACGGCCCCGATAAATTATTTGATATTAAAGCAGTTATGTTTACAAACCACTATAATTTAAACAAAAAAACAAACTTAAATAAACATTGCGTTATCTAATGCAGCAAAAAAAGTTTTATTCAAATTCTGAATGGATTATTATTATCAATGTTGAAAACGTTTTTTGCTGCTTAACATTTTTGTGGAAACAATGATACCATTCAAACATTTGTGGTAAGATTAAAAAAAAATATTTTATTCATTAAGAATGCATTAAATTGATCAAAAGTGACAGTAAAGACATTTATAAAGTTACAAAAGATTTCTATTTAATAAATGCTTTAATAAATGTAACAAATACATATGCTAATAAATGCTGTTCATTGCACTTTGTATTCATCAAAGAATCCTGAAAAATGTTTAATTTCCACAAAAATGTTAAGCAGCACAGCTGTTTTCAACATTGATAATAATAATAATAATAATAATAATAATAATAGTAAGAAGAAGAAGAAGAAGAAGAAGAAGAAGAAGAAGAAGAAGAAGAAGAAGAAGAAATGTTTCTTGAGCAGCAAATCAGCATATTACATGATTTTTGAAGATTCACGTGACAATGAAGACTGGAGTAATAATGCTGAAAATTCAGCTTTGGCATCACAGGAATAAATTACATTTTAAAATATATTCAAATAGAAAACAGTTTTTTTAATTTGTAATACTATTTCAAATTATTACTGTTTTTACTGTATTTTTGATTAAATAAATGTAGCCTGGGTGAGCATAAGAGACTTATTTCAATAATGTTTTGACAGGCAATGTAAATATACTGTGTATTATGCGGATTAGAGTGTTACACTGTAAAAAAGGATTTAAAAAAAAAAGTTGTAAATAAAAAATAAAAAAATACTAGAGTACATTAACTAATGATTTTTATACTTTTGTCTTCTACTTTTTTGTACTGTCTAGTAGTGACCCATAAATAATAGAATCAAAGTTTACTTTGTTAACTTATTATTTCATCATTGGCTATGTCTCTGTAATGCCACAAAATCCAATGTAATGACAGTTTTGACAGTATTTCAACGGCAACCGGTACTAGAAAAGCGTGGGTTGATTACACTTTAAACCACAAATGTCACATTACTCAACCCCTGGCAGTATGATGGCATGTCTGACGTGTTCAACCACAATGAATAAATAAATAAATGACAGAGCAAACAACCCCTACACTTACTTTTATACAAAGTTACTGGGGAGCCACTTAACACTGACCACCTCCCAAACTGCAAGACTGCCATGGAGGATGAGGGTCTGCGACTCTGCGTCCTTATAGACAACAGACCTGGCCTCTCAGCCCTGCTCATCTGGCCCTGCTGTGAGGAATCGGACACAGTTTGTGTAAACTAGAGCTCATGTATGCTGATGCCGCTCTGCAGTCAGCCAAGAGCAGATGCAGAGTTCAACTCAAATAATCAAAGCACGCTGTGGCGTCCAGAGCACCACACCCTGAACAGAGCTTTCAGAATCATGCCTGCGAGGTGATATCATAGAGTCGAGGACAATCCCGCAGGGATCCTGACTGAGTGACATACATACTCAGTGTCAGACTGCGGCCATTTTCACCATGAGAGGAAAGAGGGAAGAGACGAACAGATACTGGAGTATGAAGAGAAAAACAGTAAGAAATTGAAGAGACAAAACACAAGGCCAAAGGGTCGAGAAAAAAATAAGATAGTGGGTGAACAGGGCTGAAAATGATTAGATAAAATCTGTTTGTCTCTGTCTATATATTATTCATGGATGGATAGATGGATGGATGGATGGACAGACAGTCAATGGGAAGTTATCATTGCAAAATCCAAATGCTTAATCCTATTGCCAAATCATTGTGCAAAATCTTTGTGAATATATCAGTAGTATTCCATATGTTCCTTAGCCATGTGGTTGAATAACAGTAATTGAAATGTAAAGGTTAAAGCTGAGGAAAAGTGCAAGATCTACAGAAAAAAAAATATCAAAAGACAGCAAGTGAAAAAAACTGGATAAGGAGGGATAATTAAATGCAGTTCACATGCAGGTTTTGTTGAACTTCACATGAACCATCCCCTTTCTTCCCTCTTGAAATGTCACCCCTGTAGTGAAAGAGAAAAAGAGAGTCTGAGGAGAGAAGATGAGAGTGATGGAAAGAGGACTAGGGAGGATGGGAGGAATGGAGCAGAGGATGTATTCCAGCATAGACGATCAAAACAAGCCCAGCAGGAGCACTGGAAAACACACCAGAGACTCAGTAAAGCAAACAGTACCGGTCAGAAGCCGTCAGAAGTGACCTCACCCTGAATGCAGCACTGCACTTAATATTTCACTGGAATGGGATGGAGGATTAAGAGGCATTATTTAAACATGAGAATGGAATATAAGTCCCTTTCTGGCAGACTGTTGTACATTGCTGTAAATCGCTGTGATGCAACAAAGGTAGTCATGTGGGTTTCTAAATAGAAACAGAATGTCTACAAAAGGGCGCCATACTCTGCTGTTGTCTGGTTTCAGTTGCATGACTGAAATTATAGCCAGTGAAAAGTTTAAATTACTTATTGTGGTAATCAACATCATGCCATAGATGTTGGTGAAGCAGCCTGAAAACAGAACAGACTTTTTATTGACTGAAATCAACCCTTATTTAACATTGACAATCATTACTGTCTTACTGAATTGGTAAAAATGTAGCCATTCCTTGTCAAATTGAGGTTACTTGACCAGTAAATGAGTATTGATTGCTGGACTGTTGAAACAGCATGGCTCAGGTAGAGAGAACCTCCTATCTCGTAGCGCAGCATAACACATAAAACCTTACAGATTCTTACAAAATTCTGGAAGCAAAATTATCACACACATAGAAGATTCGAGAGGTTTAAGAATTTTGAGAATTTAAATAACTAGAGATCGACCAATAGTCATTTTAACCAATATATATATTTTTTTTCAATAATTAATAATTTTTCCTTAATTGGATATCGGTTTTGTATTATTGGATTCATAAATGATAAATGCCGGCAACTTGTGGGTGCTTCAAAAATTGTGTCTGTCATTTGCTGCCAGAGAGGCTGCAGCAGATAGTGTAAAATACTAAATCTTTACTGTTTTGATTGTTATTTTCTTGACAATATACAATAATTATTCCAGTCAACTAGTTGTCTTTACTTGTTAGCCTAATAAACAACACCTAAATATTCATAGAAGTTTAAAACAAAATATTAAATTTATGCAAAGTTGATAGACTCCCTTGTTATTTATTTATGTTCTCCATTTGAATAGATAACACTTTGTCAATTTATATTGCCTTTTGTTAATATTATTGTTGCTGCTGCTGTGATTATATAAAAAAATCATGGTATGTTTTATTATTGTGATATTAAGATTTAACAAAAGCAGAAGTAAAACATTAAATATCGGTCCTGCATATCAGTTATCAGACATTGATAAACACAAATAATCGGTATCAGTATTAGATATTTAAAAAAAAAATCAATATCTGTCAATCTCTAAAAATAACTGCAAGATGAATTTCCTGAACTGGAATTCTCAATTCAATTCTGAATGGTGCACAAGCATGTCTTTCAAATGCCGCGTCTTATCTAATGTGGTTGCACACAGAACTATAACTGCACAAACCTGACTCTATACACATTCAAATGCACAAAAGTACAAGCGTGCACCATACCAGATTAAAGAAAGACAGAGCAGAGATTACAGACAGAGACCACAGACAGCTGATAGATACAAAACAGAAACATAAACTGTCTGACATAGTGAGACAGACTGAGATATCAAAGAATCAACAGTGATTGACATATGGAGATACAAAGCACTTTAGCTTTACTTTAGCCAGTCTGCAGTCAAAACACAAAACTCAAAACAGTATGTGACATACTACTCTAGACTTAGCGATTGTTACTCAATAAAGGTTTTTCAAAGGCTGTTCGAAGCAAGAAAACAGGGTGCAAACTTAATAAAATTTGCTCTTACCATTTACAAAAAACTTAAATTAAAAAAAAAGGTCAAATATAAATATTAGATAAATAGTTGAAGTACTAAAATAAATAAATAAAAATACAATTAAAACAACAGCTAAAAAGATGTATTAAAAAGTAATAAAAATGACATCTAAAATGTATAAATATTATTAATAAATAATAATATAGGAGCTGTATATAATATATATAATGTATATAATATAAATAATATATATTATTTTGATGATCGATTAATCTATTGATTATTTTTTACAATTATTTGGTAATCTATCGATTGTTTTTAGGATTAATTATCAGTCAATTCATTCTTTAGTTAACCTACCAATAAATAATAATTGTAACCTCTGCTATTAAACATTTTCTCATGAAAAAAACAAAAAAATAAAAAACTAAGTGCCAAGAATGAAAAGCCATTTATCAGTAATACAAATGTCCATGATGGCAGCATTCATAGTCACTGTTTGGGATTGACAGCGTTCGGATGAACGCAAGTCATTTCTCCATCTCCATCCGTGAGTACACTAAACCTTTCATGATTATACAGTTCAGTGTGGCTCTCACATTATGATGTGGCAGACAACTAGTTGTCCAGTGGGGTTCTGTTCACTTCATGATTGGTTGATAATGTGGTTGTGAGTCCTAAAAATGGGTGAGTCAGGTTGTCATGCAAAAAAACTAAATACTGAACCGTATTAAGCAGCACTGCCATACTAGCTATTAGCATCTGCTTATATACTTATATTTATTATTAGCCTATTATTTATTATATATAAATAAAATGTATTGCAATTAAATGCACAATTCACATTATATTTACTCAAAATTCACTCAAAAATATTTAAAAACTGAACATATACAATTTTATCAGAATTTATTTAAAAATATTTGACAAAAAAATTATGATTTCATCTCCAAAAATACCGTACAATTAATCTTTCACTACATTTTATATTATTTCATTCAATATATACATATATGTAATGTAAAATAAAGCGGACCACACATAAGCATACAAAAAGTAGCCCAGGCAAACCACACACTGCCAAAAACTCTTATAATGTGTGGATGGGATAAAGTTTAAGGTGGGGCAGCTGGAGGATGTCCATTTCAGGCTTTTTCCATTTCAGATGGATTAGTTTATCCTCTAATGGACAGATGGTCATATAAACAACACACACTCTGAGAGATCAGCAGAAGGACACGGTCACTAAAGGACAGTTTCACATGAAAGGTCTGGGAGTGACATTGCAGTGCTCCGACTAACAACTTCATCCTCTCATATCACTGCATGTATCCATCCACACAAACCCTCTAAAAGTACATCTGAGGCCACCCCACAGGGCTGTGAATTACAATGAAGACTTGCAGAAAGAGATACAACATAACAACTAAAATGACTCTTTATGTAAACACACGTGACTAATGACTTGACAAACATCAAGCACAACACAAAAACAGACATGTTCATTGTTTATTGTTTTAATACATTATTCTAATATTAAATACTATGGCCCGGTTTCACATACATGGTTTAGATTAAGCCAGGATTAGGCCTTAGTTAAATTAGGAAATTAAAAAGCGCTGATTGTCAGCGATTTTGATATTCACGTAGATAATACAAATGATGCGTTAGGAGTTGAGTTTACAGACTTACTAAACTCTTTCGGGATCAAGCAAAACGTCATCAGACGTTGGTTTTAATCATACACTAGATTAATTATATTGCATGGAACCGATCTTGCTGATATAGATATTCTACTGCAAAGTGATGATGTCACTGATCACTACCTTGTAACGTTTATACTGTGTACTGCTACTATTTGCCATATCGCACCCAATTATCCCAACCACTAAAGACAGATTCACAAATAACAGGCTGAACTGAATATTTCACCACAGTTTAGTAATGACTTTATTAATTTCTTCACTGAGAAAAGCAAAAGCATCAAAAATACAATTGTAAGTGTACAACCTTTGATAGCGTTTTATGATTCAGCCTCAATTATTGCCCCTCAAGAACAATTACAGTGCTTTACAGCTATAGAAAGAGCTAAATAAACGTATTATTACATATAAACCAACAACATGCTTACTAGATCCAATACCCACTAAATTACTGAAAGAATTGTTGCATCTAGCAGAATAGCTCCTTCTCAATATTATTAACTCTTCTCTATCTCTGGGTCATTTCCCAAGACTGTTCAAGCAGTTATTAAGCCTCTCATTAAGAAACCACAGCTAGATCCAAATGAATTGGCAAATTACAGATCCATTTCAAATCTTCCATTTATGTCTAAAATACTACAAGTTGTGTCCGCTCAATTGTGGTCCTTCCTGCAAAAATAATTATATATGAAAAATTCCTGATTCTGGCCCCATCATAGCACAGAAACTACACTTCCTAACCTACAAATGACTTCTAGCTTCTGACCAAGGCTGCATCGCAATACTACTTGATCCTAGTGCTACATTCAACACTATAGATCATGACATACTCGTAGCTCGAGGGACAGGGACAGGCATTAAGGTGGTTTAGATCGTTAGATTGTTTATTTAAACAGGGAATTATCCCAGTTAACGTCAGTAAATTATGGAGTGCCGCAAGGGTCTGTTCAAGGCCCTCTGCTTTTCAATATTCATGCTACCCCTTGGTAATACTATTAGAAAACATGGAATGTTTTGCAGATGATACTTATATGATGATATGTTATATATTTCATCATGACTAGATGAAATGTCTAAATTATCCAAGTTGACAGAGTGTTAAAAATATAAAATATTGGATGACCAGTCATTTTTTTCTATTAAATTTGGATAAGACTGAGGTATTACTTGTTGGACCAAAAACCTGTACACAGAATCTCTTAGAAAACTATTTTCATTTAGAAGGATGTACTGTTACTTCATCCTCTACAGCTAAAGACCTGGGTGTTATATTAGATAGCAACTTGGCTTTTGGGAATTATATTTCATGTTACAAAAACAGCCTTCTTCCACCTCAGAAACATTGCTAAGCTACGAAACATGTTATCTGTTTCTGATGTAGAAAAGCTAGTTCATGCATTTATGACCTCTAGACTGGATTACTGTAATGCATTACTCGGTGGTTGTCCTGCATCCTCAATGAACAAGCTACAGTTAGTCCAAAATGCAGCTGCAGAGTTCTTACCAGGTCAAGAAAATATGATAATTTATCACCAATTTGATCATCTCCCTACACTGGTTACCAATTAAGTTCTATATCGATTACAAAGTATTGCTACTAACCTATAAGGGCCTAAATGGTTCAGCTCCTGTGTATTTAATTGATCTTCTATTGCCCTACAATCCATCACGTAACAAAACTCCGGACTTTTGGTAGAATATCCAAGTCCACTAAAGGTGAGAGAGTGTTTTCACATTTGGCTCTGAAAACTCTGCAATAGCCTTCCTGATAATGTTCACTCAGACACACTCTCCCAGTTTAAATCTAGATTAAAGAGTAAAGACATATCTCTTCAGCCAAGCATTCACATAATACATATCATAGCCTTGTACGCCAGTTATATCAGATGAAACGCACGTGATTATCTTTTGCTTGAAATGTTATGAACAACAGCAGCTACGCTAATTATTTTCCATTTGGATGCCATCAACATACACAACTGCCAAATTTTCTATAATGTAATTATTATGATCACAACTTGTAATAACTGCTTCAATGAGATCAATGTTTCCTAAATGAATTTGTGATGTTAGCTAACTGTATGATTTGTATTTTTATAGAACTGTACATTTCTGGACATATGGACATTACTTGGACACAGTCACCTCTGATAACAAATTACTCTAAATTGTAATTTTCTGTAAAGCTGCTTTGAAACGATATGCATTGTGAAAAGCGCTATACAAATAAATGTAAATTGAATTCGCTTTTTTAAACATGCCTTAGAAAAAAACATTACTGGTGTGCATCTTAAGACAAAACAATGACACTGACTTATTTTAAGATACTGTATGCCTGTGAAAGTGACTTTCAGTTAAAACAGCTCAAACATGCATTTTAGTCTGGGACTATAGGCTTAAGACTAGTCTGTGAAACCGGGGGAAATACCCTATACAGATGCTTAAAAAACACACTGTTTTATATATATTTTGGATTGATAAAATAAAGCAGAAAATATTCTTAAAGTAAAAAAGAATTGTTTTAAATAATATTTATTATACTAATTAAAATGACTCTATAGGCCAGGGTTCCAAACTGACTTTCATATTGTTATGGTTTTACATCTATTTGCTGTATTCAGTTAATTTAGTATCTGATCCAACAACAAATTTATTGCTAGACTATGTATTTATTTTATTGCATTCATGCTGCATTTTCATTATGTTAGGAAAAAGGTCAGCTATTAAAAGAGGTCGCCTATTCAAAATAAAGACGTATCTTGATGACGTAGAGATTGAGTACGGAATCTTGGGAGTTGTAGACTTCACCTCACAGCCGGTGAAAAAGAATCGTGATGGGACGCGGGCAGACATCATGTTCATGGATGAGATTATTAACGTTACTGTAGTATGAAGCAGGGCCGAGTGTTGTGGGAGATGAACCATGTTGCTGAAGCGATTGCTAATGAGAGACGAGCGTGACACACGGCTCGACAGCAGCAGAACTTTTATTATGCCACAGTCGGCGCTTTTGCTTCTTCTGGTCAAGCGCATGTAGGGTTCCGCAGCGCTGTTTTATCATATTAGATACATCTGAGTGTGTTGAAATTATGTTATAACGTTACTCTGTGTGTTCTAGTGGTTTTTGGATATTTTCATCCAAAATTCTTACATATTGTGCCTTTAACAAGCAAAAAAAATAGGAAACATGATAATCATTGTGCATTCAGGTTACTGCAGCGTTCTCAATATTACTGACACAAATTTTCCATCATAACAATATTAGAAGTCTAAATGAGAGGAAATGCATGTATGACAAAATTCTCCCAACCACTGTGACCCCTGAATGTCCAAGACTCACATTTCACATCTTTTTCTCCCTATACTTTTCTTCTAAGATGGGGCCTAAAGTAAGGCATTACATGATTTCCCCCATGGCATAGAGTGCCCACAGAAAAGTGCTTTACCAGGAGAATATTTATGAAATATCTTTATGAAGCTATTTTTGACTCCCTCAGGACAACCAAGTAAGTTCCAGGATGGAGTAAATAAATTATAACTGGAGAACAGCATTTTTCCTCCTAAAGCAGACCGCTGCATATACTTCTTAAACACTATCTATCCATCCATCCATCCATCACAATTAAGTAGAGTTTAGGTATCGCAAACTACCTCACAATACACTGGTTGCAGAATAATGCATTCTTTCCTTCTCTATCTGTGTGATAGAGACCCAAGCAGTCACAAGGAGAATCACACCAAGATGTAAACACGGGATGTTGTCATCCAAAAAGATGTTTATTAAAGCGGATGTGCATAATGTGCAAATAAATATGTTTAACAGCTGAAATAAAACAGGTTATCAAAAAAACTGTCTAAAAATGAAAACTGTTAGGTACTAAAACAGTACCAACTCTCCTCTACAACTATTGAGGCCAAAGTTTCAGTGCTCAAGCAGCGCAACAATAACCTTGTTCAAATTCACTCAAACCACCCTTCCTTAAATACACACATTTTCCTGCTTACTAATAGGAGCGCATACCATTTTTTAAAAATTAGCTCTTGCCTTACCATGATTAATAAATAATACACAGGGTGATTGAAAACAAGACAAGTCAATAAATACAATAAATAGAACGGATAAAACCAACATTTGCACAAACATTTCCAAAAAGAGCTAAAATGAGCTGTCTGTCTGTCATTCATTCACAATTAAGTAGTTAGGTCTTGCAAACAAGGTCAGATCCTTCAGTTAAGCTATTTTATGCGCTCCTCACCTCCACAGAATGCACTCTAATGACTGACACTGCCCATAATGTTCAAGGAACTCTTTTAGATATAAAGTACAGCATTACAGTAACCAAACTTTTATTAAAAAGTGCTGCTGAAAACAACACATAGGAGGCTGTACCTATTTTCACACTTCCTCTACAGCCAGAAGTACCACTTTACGTTTACAAAAGACAGAATTAAATTGATAGAAGATTGAATATAATCAGTATGACTGATTCTTCAAAGAGAGCAGAGTCACAGGCCCAGTTAAAAACACTCTAAATACACCACATCATTATCCCTTACTAGAGCACAATGTATTTGAACTTAAGGAGGAAACCATTAGGCACCAATGTAATTATACCTCTAAATTCAACTACTTAACCACTGAATGTGCATTAGGTTTAAAGCACTGAGAATACAATTCTCAGAGATGCTCATTCATAGCTCAGGAGATTTTATCGAGTTCTCATTTATATTTTATTTAAATATCAACTTTGACTCAGACGATTCTCCTAAAATTCCTTGGGAGAAATAAAATAAACACAAATGAAACAACTGTGGACGAGTTTAGTGCTATAAAATTAATGTGAATTGGCCAGGCAATCTGGTTTTGGCAAAATGTGATAAGAAATGTTATTTTACTGCAGATTTTCTGAGCAAATCTGAGTTTCTGATATTACTGAGACCTCTTCTGAGAGGCAGGAGACTTGCACAAAGCCAAGGTCGCATTGGTGTCTAAGAGAAATAAAATGAGATTTCTTTAGTGATTTATCGTATGGTTCAGTCAAAAGAGTTCTCCCACATCCATTTCTGCATGTAAACCATAAGGAAACTTTAAGTTAGAGCTGATTAGAATCCACAATCTCAATACTTATACCATCTGTTATGTTGTGTTTGGTGATTTTTATAGATACAAATGTGTCATTTTTGTTAGTTATGACATGATGAAGAGATCTCCATGTTGTTTTCTGACATGACTACACTTTACGCCATTTGTAACCTTTCATGAATCCCACACTCAGTATCTGACTATTAAGGGGGTTTTCACAGCAATGCTATAGAAGAACCATTTTGGTTCACCAATAGTTCCTAAAAGAACCAATTTATTTTTCATAGTTAGGGTATTCATAACCTAAAGAATGCAAAGGCTCTATGAGTCTTTTAAGGGTGTATATGTAATAAGCAATGTGTTGTTTTCTATTTTTATTGCGTGCGTGCAACGTGTCTGTTGTTGCATACAGTATATTCAGAAGGGATAAAAAAACGAAAACGCATATTTTTGGTCTTTGTGCTTTTAAAAACAGAAAGGCAAACATTTAACCAAGGAGGGGAAAGCTTTTCCAATGCCACACTCTTGTAATCCGCCATAATGTGCTGCTAACGCCACATGTAAACGTTGTTTGCAAACAATGAACCTGTTACCTGGAGGAAAAAGCGTTACTCACTTGAATCTCCCTTGGCAATGTTGACATTGATCACCAGCCCATCCCTGGTCACAGACGCAAGTTCCATTGATACATCTTCCATAGATGCAGTTTTTCTCACAAGTCCTGGAATAGGATCCTTCAGTGCATATTAACAGGTAAAACATCATAAACGTGAAAAGGTGAAAAGGCTCCTCAGTCCTAAATAGGAAACACCTCGTGGAGAAGCGTGGAGACATTCTTCTTCTGGCAAAATCCATCCTCCTGTTCTCCTCTGATCTAAACATAGAGATGAGGTTACAGTCTTCATTAGACTTTAGGTTTTTAATTCTGAAATCTCTACAGAGCAGAGAAATACTCCTCGTGGTTTTGTTACAATGTGTAGTTTGTTGTCATTGCCACTATGCAGGAATTTATTAACCAATATGTAACGTAACTTTCTCCAGTCTGTTCTCGACGTTGAACATCCACCTCAGCCCGTTATTCCAAAAAAAAAAGTCAAAACCATATAATTTATATCGTTCCTGAAATAGCTACATCTGAGATACAGATGTGCAGTTATGTTCGCAAACTGTGCCAACATAGTGGCGAAAATAACTGCATGATTTAAGCATGCGTTTCCAAACAATAAGTCGTGCTGTTGTTGCCGTTTCGCCTTTGTTTATCTCAGAGATGCACTCGGAGGGGAATGACAGCTCAACTCCTATCCAAAACAATGTGCTGAGCTCAGAGCGAAGTGACGAATCTTACTACGGAAAAGGTTTGGCTTATGAATATTAATTAGATTACGCTGACGTTGCTTGGTAACCTTCCTGGCGCGTCCAATCGGTCACGTGACGCAATCAATATTCAAGAGCCAATCCTTTAACATAGTAGGATGGGAAACTCCTAGTCATCTTACATTTAAAGTGATAGCGCACTATTTATTTGTGCAAAACAGTCTTGCGTCGGGTCATAAAAGTTGTGGTCTGAGCATTACAGATATATTTAAGGGAGGTACCGAGACTATGCATCTTTTTTTTTGTCAAGGTCACAATTTAAAGGAATACTCCACCCAAAAATGAAAATTCTGTTATCATTTAGCTACTCACCAATGTGGTTCCAAACATGTATTCTTTCTTCTGTGGAATACAAAAAATATTCTCATGATCTCAACATAACAAACGTTTTCTCTTGTTTCTCTTGCTAGCTATATGCTATTATATTACTTATTTTACTAATACGTTTTAATCATTTAGTTATGTACTTTTATTATTTTTTATAGTTTTTGTTTAGTTAAATATTTCTATTTAGCATTAAAGTCACCATGATATCAAAACTAACCAGTCTTATTTTTTTATGGTATATTGTAGTACTGTATGATGATGTGTTTGCTGGTGCGAGGGCGGGACAATCTGTCACTCATATGAGATCACAGCAATAGAAAACCACAACAATCCAGTCAATTCCCAATGGACAAAGTAAAGTCCCACCATACATTTTTTCTTCTTCGAGAAGCCCTTTCACTTGGATACACGTCACAATAAAGAAAGAAAAGGCTACAGCAACTTACAATACATTGCTACTACTATCAATAGCTGGAATGTTTATCTGTGAAACGGACATCAACATTTCCCTAGAAACTTTTTCTGGACCTGCCTTCAGAATATCTATTTTAGGGTGTTTGATTGTTTATCTGCAAAATAGTCTATTGTTCACTTATCTGAGCTAAATACTTCTTAAATTACCTCATGGGATAAATAAGCATGAGTTTGATGATGAGGATCAGTGTCTCCTATGAAATGATTATGTGAATTAGAAATGGTCATGTAAACAGCATATATAAGGTCATATTTGAAATTAAAATGTAGAGAATTCACACTTTCTTGCATTTTGCAGTATTACAGGAGATACAGTATTACAAGATGCAGTATTACAGGAGATAAGAAGATATAGGTATAGGTATATCAGACATAACATTGTGACAGGTGAAGTGAATAACACTGATTATCTCTTCATCACGGCACCTGTTACTGGGTGGTATATATTAGGCAGCAAGTGAACATGTGTTAGAAGTAGGGAAAACAGGCAAGCGTAAGGATTTGAGCAAGTTTGACAAGGGGCAAATTGTGATGGCTAGACGACTGGATCAGAGCATCTCCAAAACTGCAGCTCTTGTGGGGTGTTCCAGTGGTGAACCAATGTCAGGGTCATGTAGCTCAGATTGCACAAGAAGTTAATGCTGGTTCTGATAGAAAGGTGTCAGAAAACACAGTGCATCGCAGTTTGTTGCGTATGGGGCTGCATAGCCGCAGACCAGTCAGGTTGTCCATGCTGACCACTGTTCACAGCCGAAAACGCCAACAGTGGGCATGTGAGCATCAGAATTGGACCATGTAGCAATGGAAGAACACCCTTAAAAATAAAGGTGCCAGGAAGAACCAAAAGGGGGGTTTCACGGCGATGCCATAGAAGAACCATTTTTGGTTCCCTGAAGAACCGTTTTGTGAAAGGTTCCTTAAAGAATCTTTTTTTTCTAACCATTTTATATTCTAAAGAACCTTACTGCACTACAAAGAACCTTTTGTGCAATGGAAAGGTTCTTTGGATATTAAAGGTTCTTCATGGAACCATACACCATGCCAAAGAACCATTAAAGAACCTTTATTTTTAAGAGTGAAGGTGACTTGGTCTTATGAATTACATTGTCTTTTACATCATGTGGACGGCCGGGTGATTATGCGTCGCTTACCTGGGAAACACATGGCACCAGGAGGATGCACTATGGGAAGAAGGCAAGCTGGCGGAGGCAGTGTGATGCTTTGGGCAATGTTCTGCTGGGCTGGAGCACAACGAGTTTGAGGTGTTGACTTGGCCTCCAAATTCCCCAGATCTCAATCCATTCGAGCAATTGTGGGATGTGCTGAACAAACAAGTCAGATCCATGGAGGCCCCACCTCGCAACTTACAACACTTAAAGGATCTGCTGTTAACATCTTGGTGCCAGATACCACAGCACACCTTCAGGGGTCTAGTGGAGTCCATGCATTGATGGGTCAGGGCTGTTTTGGCAGCAAAAGCGGGATCAACACAATATTAGGAATATTAGGTCATAATGTTATGCCTGATCGGTGTATAGTCTGTTGCTCTAAAACAAGATTCTGGACATCCTATGCAGGGCAGTAATGTCATCAACTCCTCTGTACAAATCATATAAATGTATAACTCAGCACAATCCCATGATTTTCTTTGGTTGATATAAACTTATTCACAAAATAAACTAGGCCTACAAAGTCTGAATAAATTATGACAATATTTAAAAGTGTATTGCTGGTGTTTGTCTTTTTACAGTAAACAAACAAGATTATAGAACATTATTTCCATTCCTTTACTCTGGTGAAACTGAAATGTGTCTAAATGCATTGTGCTTTTGCAGGGAATCATTTGCAGTGATCATTACAAATAAAGATGCATCATCTGGGTAAGACGTCAACAACATTCTCAGAAGGCCATACACAGCCATACACTGCACACTCACAGCGGGAGAGAAATGAAATTATCTCACTCAGGAGAACTGCTCTTTCTCTCTCAGGAAAATTAGATTGGCTCTGTTGATAGAAACCAAGGAAAACAGAAAATTGTGGCATCCTTTGTATTTATAGGTTGAATCGAGGTTGATTAGGGCAAGGGGTACAAAACTTTATGGGTTTATGGGATTTAATGGGCTGCTATAATAGGAATTGCCAGATTTGATGACATTCAGCAAATGTTCATGTTGATTTAGATGTTGAAACAAATCACGAGCATGTGTAAAAACACATTGATAAATGAAAGCAAATCCAGGCATTAGTAAGTACATATTGTTATACAATATATTGAAGTTAATACAAAAATCTGAAATGGCTTTTCAGTCTCTTATAAGTAATGTGTCTAATTTTAAAGTACAAGGCCCATGAGACAGTTTTGGTGTATTTTGCTGTTTTAGATTTTCCCTCATGGATAACTTGAAGTAGGTCATAGTGAATACATCAGCCTAAGCACCTGCAATGAAAGTGGTTGTGGAACACGAGGAGGATCAACATGTGATATCACATTCTGTAAACGATTTATAGCAGAAACAGATTACGCAATAGAGTCAACCATCTGTCCTGACTGCAGTAGAGCTACAGAATAGCTCTGTGTGGAACATTGTGAAAACAATGTACTTATTAAATAATAATTCATTTTATTTGTTATTATAATTAAACCTACATTTGGAAAATGATTATCCAGATTAAACACACATACATCACCATCACTGTCACCAGACCTACACAATCATCCATTGCCCAATGACAGAAACTATGATACAGAGAGAGAGGGTTAGCTTGCACTATTTCATCATAGCCTTTATCATGTGACTGATGCACAAATTAGAGGCAGCTGGAGATTGCTCTGAAAACAACACTGAAGAAAAGGCAGTGTTTGTTTATGTGTCTAGTGTTGCAATACATTACAAATGGTAGTAGATTAAAAATATAAACATAGATGCAGTAGGCTATCATTTATTTAGAAATACACTTGTTTCCACTGAGAAAATGTTACCGTGTATATTCTACTTTGGCTACCATTAAAAAAAATCTCAATATTAATTTAAAATTTTAGCTGTAATGTTACATTCGCAAAATCATCCTCTTAGTTTGTTGTTATTATGGAAATTATATATGTTTTTTAAAACTGTAGTTCAGTAGTGAGGTATGTTTACTGTTATGTTTATGTGTACTGTTATTCCTATGCATCAATGGGAAAAGAGATATTCTAGGGCCCTCTTGTGGTCAGATACTGAAGGTGCTGTAGAGGCACTAAACTACTTTTAACACACATGGGACTGGAACAAAAAATAAAAATAAAAAGAGAGAGATACAGGTGGCATAGAATATTTTGACATTTGGTACTTTGAGGATTTGTTACTTTTTAACATAAGGGTGTTGTCTACATGTAAAAGAAAGTTTTGTGTTACTCTTAATGAAGTAGAATGAGGAAGGCCTGCGACTGTTTTACAGAATATAAACAGAATAATTTTTTTTTTACTTGCTTTTAGTCAGAAGCAAACAAGAGGCCAGAGTCCTGCTTTAGTAATGGTGCTTTACCATTTGTTATCGGACGTGGGAAATTCCTAGACCCCGCAGGAACTTTTAACTAAAAGTAGAATTTGTAGAATTTGTAGAATTTGCGACTGGGAAACTCCAGGAAAGTGCAACAACCCCTACTTCAGATCCAACATGGATTCTTAGCGCATCAGCCGTAGTGAAACACTAGTAATATGTTGTTTATTATTAGAATTTATGTTTGTTTGTGTCTCAATAACGCATTGGTCCACACACTATTTGTGGACATGATATTTTGGCATTATCTGCGCAAAATACCGCTTTTTATGTGTTTGTATTCCGAAAGAGCAAGCCCAACAAAGTTTTGCCTGGACGAGTCCATCTTAGTTTTCTGACCTGTTTACAGGAACGCGGTCAACTCAGCTGAGACGTCATTCCCAGCTACGCCATCCCTCTTCCCTCTTCCCAGGTAAATGGAATTCAGCCCCTGCTGTAATTACATCATCTGTTTTCATTGAGGACTATTCAAAATAATCTATCTGTCATATATTAGAATGATGGTCTGTATCTTTAAGATCTAAGCACACTATGCATTATTGGACCGGATGTTAAGGGTAGGAGGGGAGCAGAAAAGAAGTAAAGTTGCCATGCAGAAAACTGTCAAGTGTATGACAGACATCTGAATACGCTAAGAACAGATATACAACACTATCCTTATATGGAATTAGTGGGTGTTTTCAGATTGATTGGGACACTTTTTCCAAGTCATCTCAATGGCAAAATGTGTCCCAATCACCCTGAGTTGACTATAGTTTTCAACTTTTGGGAGTGCACTAAATCACTAAATGGCCTCAGAGCTCAAACAGATGTGGACTAAAAGCCATAAAAAGTTTTATTGCTTGTGGAGCCTTTCATAGGGTGAATTCAGGGTGATTGGGACACTTTTTCCAAGTCATCTCAATGGCAAAAAGTGTCCCAATCACCCTGAATTCACCCTATATTTATAGTAGGCCTATACTTTTTGCCTTGTACCTTTGTATTTATCCTGATATCTTTCCTCTTCTGCAAGCATGACCTCTCACAATCCACTCTTCGAACAAAGTCTCCAATGAAACAAACAGTATCCTGCTTTGTCAATATGATCTGTGAACTGCCAGTCTATCCATTAATCCAGAAACATTCTCTGCTGGACTATTTGACGATACATTCACTGCTTACTGAATGATTCAGAATCACTGTATTTTCACATATTTTGAAATATTAAAGAAGTATAGATACTAGGGTCATGTAATGCTCGCTGCACTCAAGTATAGGTAAACTGAAGATAAACCTTTTAAAATACATAAATAAGTGGTTTGATTTTTGTCCGTTGCACAGACCCACAGATGCATATACCTGTTAACCCCTCAATACACACACACACACACACACACATACACGCACACACCCACACACTCACAGGACACTGACCTTATACACTGAAAGATTCAGAGTAGGTCTGCAGTGTGTCACTCCCTCAGAGACCAACGGCCAGCATGAATCTCAAGCTGTGGCTGCTTCTCCTCTTTTTCTGTGCTGTCATTGTCCCTGCACAGGTGTGTATGAACAATTGTATACTGATATATCATAGATTCGTTACCTTACAATACGATCACTATACTGTCAACATCAGACTTGTGTTAAATTTTAACCTGTTAACGGTCACCCTCTTTTTGAGCATAGATCTGAACTTAAATGGCTGTAATTCATGAATGCTTTGAAATACAGATCTATGGTTGGTCTTTACTGTAAAGCAAATGTACTGAACTAATAATTTTTTTATTTTATATAAAATATATATTTTACAGAATCATTTCTGACTCTAAAATTGCTGGAAAATCATAGCCATATGTCTAACCAAGTTTTGTTCCAAATTTGAAGCTGATATCACAAAAATCCAGATTGCTAAAAGTTTTAAATCACTCGAATAATACCGTATTTATGATGATTGATAAAATATGTGATGGGGGAAAAAGGCAATATAAAAAATGTGGCAAGTGGTCCGCTACCGGAACACTGAAAGTTAACAAGCTAAAATACATTGTGGTATATGACAGCTTTTTCATCTGAATAAAAATTAAGTGATGCTATATTATGTATTGTTTTGTATCAAATGATGGTCAAAATCAAACCTTTGCCTATACAGTTACCACGTTTTTATTTATATTCTGTAATATTTGAATATCAAATATGAATCATGATCTTGATAAAAGAATGCATTTTCTGATCAAGTTTCTCACCTCTCATTAGTTAAAGAAACAGAAACATGATGAACACAATAAGCATGATGAACATAATAAGCATGCTGAACGTGATAGACATGGGCACAATGATAAACATGGGAAGTCTGGTAAACATCCTGGAAAGAGAGGCAAAGGAAGATTGGAGGGTAAGTAGTCAGCTTTTGGGTTGAAATGTAATACATATGCATATACATCTTTGCAAATGTTCTATTGGCATCTTATGATATCAGAGCTGAAGGCTGAGTTTGACAACACAGATGACACTGACGATGATGACGATGCCAATGATTGGCTTTTTGAGCTCCAAGACCTCAAAGGTATGATTTCTTCCTCATATTGTTTTTTACTACCGTTCAAAAGTTAGTCAGTTAGTAATTATATTAATATTTGTTAATATAATATTAATAAATACTTTTATTCAGCAAGGACATATTCATTTGATCAAAAGAGAAAGACATTTATAATGTCACAAAATATTTTTTATTTCAAATAAATGCTGTAAATAAATGCTGAAAAAAATATATATTAATCTAACAATCCTGAAAATAAAAGAATCACAGTTTACACAAAAATATTAACAGCACAGCTGTTTTCAACATTGACATTAATAAGAAATGTTTCTTGAGCACCAAATCAGCAAATTGGAATGATTTCGGAATGATCATGTGACACTGAAGACTGGAGTAATGGCTGCTGAGAAAATTCAGCTTTGCCATCACAGGAATAAATTACAATATATTAAAATATATTAAATTTCACAATATTACTGTTTTACTGTCTTTTTTTAAAAAATCAAATAAATGCTGCCTTGGTGAGCAAAAGAGACTTTCAAAAACCGAGCCCAAACTTTTGAACGGTACATATGAACAACTATGGTCCAATCACATACAAACCAAAATATGATGTTATAAATATTAAACTGAAATCACCTAAATTATGATCAAATAAATGTTTCCCCCTGATAATTCAGGAAAATGCAGCCCAAATCCATGCCTGAATGGCGGGGTGTGTGAGGAAAAAAGAGATAAATTCAAATGCAAATGCCCCAGGCAGTTTGTAGGTAGAAGGTGCCAAAGAGGTATGAGCTCACTTCACACCACCTGCAATATATAACATATACAATATATAACATAATATACTGCAATATATAGTATATACATAATAACCAATATATACAGATGCCTTTGAAGTCATTATGAGAGGCATTTGATTTTTGTTTTAGCAAAAAGTGTTTGTAAAAGAGGAATCTGTGGGGCAGGACTGTGTCTTCTTACCTCATCTCCTCCCTACTATAAGTGCAAGTGTATTCCACCATTTGCACCACCAACCTGCAAAACACGTAAGACTTAGGGCACTGACCTCATGCTGCACTAAGCCAGAGTTACTCAACAAACAGACTTTAGCATTTCGGATTTGGTTGTAGAATGCTCAGACAAAAAAGTAATACAACTAAATCATATTCCTTAGAAATTTGGGTTGTATACTTGTTGATTTATGATTTATGTATTTTTGTCTAGCCGCTCCATGTGCACCAAACCCTTGTCAGAATAATGGCAGATGTGTTTCAGACGAGGGTGATTTTAAATGCGTCTGCCCAGCTGGTTTCAGTGGACAATACTGTCAAGTCGGTGAGCATATATTCTGCCATAATTACAGAGAATTATGCTGTATTTCTCTCTTTAGATGAATTTAAGTCTTAAAGATTCTGAATTATTGACATATATTTTAAAAATGTAATGCAAGTTAATTAAAAAGGCAACTTTTTTTTTTTAAATAACTAGAAAGTATTAAATGTTAAAAAAAGGTGTTTGAATAGCCATTTATTATACAGTATATAGTTTAAATATAATATTAGGTTTTAATATATATATATATATATATATATATATATATATATATATATATATATATATATATATATATATATATATATATATATATATATATATTGTTTGTTTATTTAAAAAAAAAATTCCATTACGCACACTCCTATAAATCTTTCTTATATTGGACAATGACAAAAAAAAAAAAAAAAAAAAAAAAAAAAAAAATATATATATATATATATATATATATATATATATATTTTAATCATGAATGCCAGTTTTCTACGGTTTATACCATGTGACACATGAATCTGAACCAAGACTTACTTTGGCACATTGTTATGAAGTTCTAGAAGGGTCTTTTCTGTGATATCCTGTTTTATGGTTTATTGTAACATGACAACAACATCACACACAATCATAGTGTGCTGTGACTATCCTCAGACCCAAATGACTGCTATGAGGGGGATGGACAGTCATACAGAGGAAAGGTGTCAGAGACTGAAGAAGGGGACGAATGTCTTGACTGGAACTCGGATTTCATTCTGGATAAAGGATCTTTTCCCTCAACTGCATTTGCATCTAGTGAAGGCCTGGGTCCGCATAACTTCTGCAGGTTAAAAACACGTGGGAACAAAAGTCTGAGACTTACACATTTAAGTGTTAGAAATAGTGCATTCATTTTATGAGAAAACTTCCTAAAATCCCTGCTTCCTGCTTCAAAATTAATTAACTTTGTTTATTTTCAGGTTTAAATTAATTTGACAACTTTTTATTTTCAATGTGGTCTTAGACTGATTCCACTTATTGTGCACATGTCAACAACACACCTACTGTACACATCTGGGCTTGATCAGCAATGGACTTGTAAATTCTCAAATGCAAATGATCCCTCTGTATCATAGAAACCCTGATGGAGATAACAAACCATGGTGCTTTGTAAAGAAGAACAAGAGACTTCGATGGGATCATTGTGACATCAGAAAATGTCCCACACCTGGTAAGATTGATAATAAAGTCACAGATTAATCTGATTAATCTGATGTTTTTCCATCAAGAGCTCAAACTCAACAACAAGCACAACACTAACATACAGCAGCACTGTGGCCTTCAGAGTCAAGGAATGAATAAATCAATAGTCTTATCTTTGAACCCTTTCTGACCTAGCAGATAAGCTACATGACATAACATCGCTAAATCTGCATCAGATTTTATTCCACTTTTGTTTTACCACAAATTCAGCTATTACTCATATGTTGTACTTTTTTTCTATAGCAACAACTACCAACAAAATGGTGACCACCACCACTAAAGCTCAACCCACCACAGCTGCATTCACACCAAAAGTAACTACTCTCCAACCAACCATACCAGCTAAGACAGGTAAGACTTCCTCATTATTGGCCATGTACCATGTCTAGACTGATGACAAAACAGTAGTGATTAGTTCTGTTCTAATGAGGGTTTGAATCAAGAGCTGTAACTTTAACAATGACCATCTTTAATGATAATATAATATAATATAATATAATATAATTAAAATAATATAATATAATAAATATAATAGTTATTTTTAATTTGATTGGCTGAGTGATGTTCCAAGAGTATTAATACAGACGAACAGCATTGTATCTTTTCAGTTTCCACTATATTAGTGGAAGGGATTTTTCTGATTTTTCATTCATTCGGGGACAAAATTATTCATTAAACCGATTTGTTCAAAACACTGTCACATAAGCAACATCTCTGTGATTATTAATCAACATTGAGATTTTAATGAGAGTTGTACATTGAATCAACGTCATGTCTTTAACAACATACAAAATAACTATCTGCCTTTAAAATTATGATCATTGTTGACTTTACAAAGTAAAATACTGCTCTACTAGCTATTTAAGCTTATTATTAAGCATCCTAGCATCCAGCATCCTAGCAACTACATAGCAATGTCTTAAAGGGATAGTTCACCCAAAAATTTTGTCATCATTTACTCACCCTCAAGTTGTTCCAAACTTGTATGAATTTCTTTCTTCTGCTGAACACAAAAGAAGATATGTTGAAGAATGTTAGTAACAAACAGTTGATGGGACCCCATTGATTTCCATAGTATTTTTCCCCCATACTATGGAAGTCAATGGGGCCCTGGGCCTGTTTGGTTACACATATTCTTCTTTTGTGTTCAGCAGAAAAAAAGAAATTCATACAAATTTGGAACAATGGTAACACTTTAGAATACTGTTCCGTCATTAATGAATAACTACACAGGAACAAGTGAGTAATGCCGTATTAACACTCTGGTAACTATTAACTAACAAGAAACTCTGAATAATGAATTAGTAAGTAATAGTGCTCAGTCGAATGAGGTAGTTCACTATTAGCTAATCAGTAACTACTATTAGGACTACTAGGAACTACTATATACAGGTTTATAATTAATGCGAGTAATGCATAATGTATAATTAGTTCTAAAGTGAAGATCATGGTAACACACTAGTAATGACTGAAGTGTTACTAAATCCTTCAGAAGGAACAAATTATTTGGACCAGTATTCTAAAGTGAATAGCATAATAACACTCTAGTAATGACTGAAGTCATTGTAAACTTTTGATGTTTTTGTAAGGTTTTGGATAGTAATGACTCAAGTGCTTACTACATACTTCTATAGGAATTACTAGTTATTTGGATCATAAAGTGAAGATAATGGTAATCCACTAGTAATTACTTAAGTGTTACTATCCAAAACCTTACAATGATTTCAGTAATTAGTATGAGTTATTAGAGTTATAATGTTACTTTAGAATACTGATCCAAATAATTAGTAATTCCTTTAGAAGGATGTCGTAACACTTGAGTCATTACTAGTGGGTTACCCTTACATTCACTTTAGAATTAATTATACATTATGCATTATTCATGTTAATTATGAACCTGTATATAGTAGTTCTTAGTAGTCCACTGGGAGTTATGACATTTTTTTTAGTTATTGATTAACTAATAGTGAACTACCACATTCAACTGAGCACTATTACTTACTAATTCATTATTCAGAGTTTCTTGTTAGTTAATAGTAGTTACTAAAATGTTAATATTGCATTACTCATTTGTTCCTGTGTAGTTATTAATTAATGATGGAACAGTATTCTAAAGTGTTACCGGAACAACTTTAGGGTTAGTAAATGATGACAGAATTTTCATTTTTGTGTGAACTATCCCTTTTGATAATACAAAAAAGATCTGTACACTGTTATTCTCCCTTTATTTAGAAAAGATTAAAAGTGGCAACGTGTTGGTCAAAGTGCTTGACAAAATTCTTTGACTGAAACGTTGCCACTTTTAATCTTTAAAAGTTTATCTGATATATTGTTTGATCTTGCACCTGGCTAAGGTGCTTTACCTTGAACTAATCCTTTAACAATGGTCAATAGTAGTGATGTATTGAGCACAGCTCAGAAGTAACTTTCAATTTCAAACCAAACATTTTGCCATCAATGTGGCGAATTCACATGACCAACTAGAACATGAGAGAAATCTGTGTGGGGAACATTTTCGCCCTTAAACTCAAAACTCCCAATCGAGTGGATGCCTATTTAAATATTGGCCACAAAATTTCTCTGAACCATAATAAGTGTGAATGCACCTTCATTTGGGAACAAAACACCACTGCTGTGTGTTGCCCAGAGACTTGTGAATGATTCTGCTGTGGCTTTGTTTGGAACTATTTTTGTGGTGGAACAAAATAAAGTTGTGTATAAATGTAAGTTCCCTTTCAGTCGGTCACATTCGACGTACGTCGGAACTGACCAACAAATTGGGGATCATTTCAAGAGACCAATCTACTTCGAGAGTATAAAAATGAGCCAATAACGGTGGCATGCGGTCCACGCACCGCCCCGCAGCGCGGGTATAAATACGGAAGTGGAATACCGCATCCTCGCTTTCACCTTCGGAGCCGAACGTTTTGCTGAATTAAGCTGCTGTTACCTGCGAAGAGTGTGTTTATTACGAGTCTTGGGAAGGATCGCTCTGCTTCCGGGTGCTGGTGTGACAGCGCGTGTCAGCGAGTGGCCGCTGTGAAGACACTTCACTTGCTGTGTTGGTTGGCTGGGCGTTTCCGTTTTGAGTGCTCCTGCGCAGGCTTGCACTATCGGACTGCTGTGAGCCGCGGCCATCTCCCTGAGTGCTTCAGCACTTTTAAAAGAGCATTTCCCTTCTAAAAGAGCAGCACGGTTTGACCCTGTGTCTTTTTCAAGATGTCATTTAAACCATGTGTTTCTGGATGCGTTTGTTTCCTGTCCTCATTTGACGGCCACGTTCTCTCTTGCACATAAACGTGAGATTGCGTTCATGGGTGATTCATACTCTCAGTAAAGTGTGATCACGTTGGTGCGCAGTTTGTCTCACGTTTCTCGTAAGGGCTTGAGCGTTCAGCGCGCCGTGTAAGAGCAAACTCTGTCCCACACAGAGGATCTCTTATCTTGGCATGGAGCTGGACTCGGTCAACCAGACTGCGCACCTCACAGAGGAGCGAGTCCGGTCAGTGTTGAACTGCTTGAATACGTTCAAAGGCAGGACGGCGGTCCCACTGAAATATTTTCAGAGGCTCCTGGGACATATGGCATCTGCAGCCGCGGTAACGTCGCTCGGATTGCTTCATATGAGACCACTTCAGCACTGGCTTCATGGCCGGGTCCCGAGGTGGGCGTGGCAGAGCGGCAAGTACCGGGTCCTAGACCCTTCGTTTCTACAGGTGGTAGTCTTCACGGATGCCTCATCCACTGGCTGGGGGGCCACGTACAACGGGCATGCAGTCTCGGGTCTGTGGACGGGGCCACAGCTGCATTGGCATATCAATTGCCTGGAGTTGCTAGCAGTACGTCTTGCCCAAAGCCGCTTCAGAGCAAGCACGTACTGGTCCGTATAGACAGCACTGCGGCCGTTGCGTACGTCAACCGTCAGGGTGGTCTACGCTCTTGTTGCATGATGCAACTCGCCTGCCATCTCCTCCTGTGGAGTCAGAGGCATCTGAGGTCGCTTCGGGCCATTCACATCCCTGGTGTGCTGAACCAGACAGCCGACGAGCTCTCTTGTCAGTCGACACCTCCGGGAGAGTGGCGACTCCACCCCCGGACCGTCCAGCTGATATGGGACCTTTTCAGAGCCGCACAGGTAGACCTGTTCGCCTCTCCGGACTCAACCCATTGCCGGTTGTACTATTTCCTGACCGGGGGCACCCTCAGCACGGATGCACTGGCGCACAGCTGGCCCCGGGACCTACGCAAATATGTGTTTCCCTCAGTGAGCCTTCTCGCACAGACTCTGTGCAAGGTCAGGGAGGACGAGGAGCAGGTCTTGCTAGTTGTGCCCTACTGGCCCAACCGGACCTGGTTCTCCGAACTCACACTCCTCTCGACAGCCCCTCCCTGGCCGATTCCCCTGAGGAAGGACCTGCTTTCGCAGGGACGGGGCACTCTATGGCGGAATTTGGGTACGTACCCGGATACATGCCCAAGGTTCCCACCACTCCCTTCCGGGACCAGGTGGTGAACCTGCAAGCGCTGCCCTCGGAGGAGGCAGACCCAGCCCTAGCTTTTGTTATGTCCCGGTCGCGCTCTTCGCGGTTACGTTGACCGGACTCAGAGCAGCTCTTCATCTGTTACGGAGCTCTTCATCTGCCTTTCCCATTCGGGTTGCGAGCACACTCAACTAGGAGTGTGGCTTCCTCCTGGGCGCTGGCTCAAGGCGCCTCGCTGACAGATATATGTAGAGCTGCGGGCTGGGCGACACCTAACACGTTCGCTAGATTTTATAGCCTCAGTGTAGAGCCGGTTTCTTCCCGTGTACTCGCCCCCAGTGGCCGGTAGTGCAAAGTGCCCGTTCTAGTGTTGGCTTGCAACGCCAATCCCGCCCGCTGGGCTGGATATGTGCGTCTATTCTCTCCAGTTGTGTTCCCCAGGAATGGCGAACCCTGTTGAGCTCCTCCGTCACCCCTGTGGTGTCCGACATGGCGGCCGTATGCTTGTGGAACGTGTGTGTAGGCTGGGTGTCCATATGTAGTGGTCCCTTCTGTGATCCCATATGCGTATTCTTACACGGTACCAGCTACCCTACTCGGCTAACCCCGTGTCTTTCCCTTGACAGAGCTTGCTTTCCCCCCTGGGCTAAGGTTGGATCCACCTCAGAGACTGCCATATGTTGCACTACCCTACTAGGTTAGTCCTTATGAGTATTCTGCCACCTCTCCTCCCATTGGAGCACGTGGCTCTGGAGCGTTCCATCTTTCGAGACTGGCACGCTTTCCCAGCATTATCCAATAGTCACTCTGAGTGGGTCTTGCAGAAACAGCTGTGACGGACCTTCCCGGCTTGGAGCCCTGACTCTTGCCCCATCATAGAGGCGTTCCAGCGAGCTCGAGCCGGGCGCTGGAAGGGCCAGCATCCTGGCGTGTTGGTAGAAATCCCCAATTCGTCGGTCAGCTTCGACGTACGTCGAACGTGACCGACTAAAAGGGAACGTCTCGGTTACGTATGTAACCCTCGTTCCCTGAAGGAGGGAACGGAGACGTACGTCCCGTCGCCAGGTGCTGTGCTTCCTCTGAAGGGCAGAGTCACTTTTTCAGCTCCTCAGTTGGAAAAGCGAGGATGCGGTATTCCACTTCCGTATTTATACCCGCGCTGCGGGGCGGTACGTGGACCGCATGCCAACGTTATTGGCTCATTTTTATATACTCGAAGTAGATTGGTCTCTGAAAATGATCCCCAATTCGTCGGTCAGTTCCGACGTACGTCTCCGTACATACGTAACTGAGACGTTACTCAATATTAACATCTTGTTCACTTAACTGATTTATAATAGCAATATCACACTCTGAAGCAATACAAATTTTGCACTGTTTTCAAAAATGTCACCTACCAGATGCCAGCATAACCCCAGAGAGTACCAGTTCGGCCCAAATAATCACTACTGCTGCCCCACCAGTTCCACCAACTAAGAATGCTACTGTAACAAAGAATTTTCTTACCTGTGGTAAACCTCAGCCGAAAAAACAACTAAACCGGATTTATGGGGGTCTTAAAGCTATTCCTGGAGCCCATCCATGGCAAGTATCAGTGCAGATCAAACCTAAAGGATCCGTCCAAGGCTACAGACACATCTGTGGAGGTACCCTTATCAAACCTTGTTGGGTGCTGACTGCAGCCCACTGTATGTAAGTATGGCCTTTAGTACAATATTAAAGTACATAATTCACTCAATGACTACTACTGTAGTCTAATGGTTAGATTGGAATGGCTTTGAATCAAGCTTTGAATGTGTGCAAAATGACAAGGTAATACAAACTTGAAACAAGGTAATATGTCTGCTGTCTGGTTTGCTTTTTCGGTTGTATATGCTTTTCTCCAAATCACATATTGGGTGAGTGTCAGTTATTGTCAGGATTGTGTAAACGAAACATCATGTTATTTTTGTCCCATCCTTGCTTTTTCAATCGATGATAACTGTTAACTGTTTTACTTCATATTTCACTGCATTTAATTAACAGTTATCATTAATTATTGTCTTACTCGGGCAGAAATCATGTTCATGGATGCGATCATTAACGTTACTGTAGTATGAAGCAGAGCAGAACCGAGTGTTGTGGGAGCTGAGCAAGGCCGCTGAAGCAATTGTTAATAAGATGAATGCAACACACGCCTCGCGAGCAGTGGGACTTTTATTATGCCACAGTCGCCGGCGCTATTTCCGCTTTTCCGGTCATGAGTATGAGGTAACACAGCTCTGTTTATCATATTAGATACATTTGAGTGTGTTGAAAATGGTGTTATGACGTTACACTGTGCACTCACTCAGCAGCTGCTATGACACTTGTTGCACACTGCAGTAAGAGTAAAGCATTTCTGCAAAATAAAACCGGAAACCGAGGGTAACGCAGATATGACGCAATTGACAGGTGACTCCCTCACACGTCCCGGTTCCTTGGTTAAAATAGCAATTTTCTCACGATTTACAAATAGTTGGAAACATTTGGGATATTGTAAGTACTCAATTGAACAAAATATATAACACTGGCCTAATGGTTTTTGGATATTTTACTGAAAAAATGTGCACCTTTAAATTTTACTTCTAGTGTGGATACATTTTTACTCTTGCAATACAAGAGTAAAATGTATTTTGAAATGTATTTTATCTGCATTATTTCATGCTTTTTTTTGGTTGTTATTTTGAACCATGGCTTAGTTTTGTTTTCTTCTTGTTGTGTATACAGTGATAAAAAGCATGATTACAATGTTGTATTGGGAGGATTACATCTAATACAAAAGGAGCCAGCAGACCAGACTGTGCTGGTGGAGGACACTATCATCCATGAGAAGTTCAAGGAAACTCCTGATGTCGTCTATAATGACATTGGTGTGTATTATAGACATTTACTTGCACAAATAAACATGGTTTTAACTCTTTCCCCGCCTGTGTTACCAGCCAGCATTTTTGATCATTTTCACAAAACTTTCATGGCTCCCAGAATATTTTATTGTATGAATATCTGAACATGAAATATATCAAAAGAAAGAACTGATCCTCTGTTATTAAACAAAAAATACCATTTTATTCTAGCTTCATGCATTCTTTAACATCATAAGTTTCATTAAAAAAAACAACGTTTTGAACAAAAAGCCATGCAGATCAGATTCAGAAAGTTGACCAAAACATAGATGGAGTACATTGAGACCATCAACACCCCCAAAGCTTCACAGTCCTATACCTCATCCTGGATCGACATTTCAGTCTGTAAAGTTAGGCAGATTTGATTTATATTCCGTTCAATGTTTGATGGTCGCGTTAGATCACATGTGTGTAGGCAATGCTTCTATCGCTTGTTTCTGCTCATAGACTGTAAAACGTCTCTTCACTATCTTCCATTATAGAAAAGTGAAGCTGCCAATGTTGGAATATGAAGCTGACATCTTGTGCTGATTTGGGACCTGCTTTTGCGCAGTAGTGACCTTGGGATATACTAGCCGCAATATCAAAACCCCGCCTACACTCCCGCAGTATTTGTTAGTACAGTTTACTGCAGAACAACTCATTATGTCATTGTGAAATAAACAGTTATGGAAATGTAGAAATTAAAGCTAAAGCTCCAATCTCCTCCCGAAAATCCCGAAAAAAAAGTCAGTTGGTGCCTCAGTGACAACTTAGCTCAGAATGTGTCAATCACAGCTGTCAATCATGACATCACACCCCCGTTTTTATAGCATCAAATAACTAAAACCAAACTTATTTTAAAACACCTGAACTTACATCAGCGTGATAACAACTACCTAAAATTACAGAAACCATCTTTGGAAAAAAATTATTTGAAGTGTAATTTTATTGTTTAGTTTGTCTTGCATCTGATTAGAATACATGGAGGGGTTTATGAGCTATACTGGGACCAACCACCTGGGGACAATTCACTTTTCAGGACTTATGCAGCACACTTGTTTCTGCTTCATAGCTTTTTTTGGATCCGGAGATTCTGTAGTATTTCAGAAGATGCATAATGGTGTCCCCTACCGTATAACAGTAAAAACATGGATTACCGGAAAAACACGTCAATGGCGGGGAAGTGTTGTGTCATAAATGATGGAAAATTCTGTCAATGGCGGGGAAAGAGTTAATAATAGTTAGTGTTATAGATTGTTGTAATGATTTTTGTTTTATTTATTTATTTTGGTTTCTGTTCTTAATCTCATAAGGGTTTTATTTAGAAGTTTGTGATTCCTTTTCTTAGCTGTGTCTGAAATCACCCCATCATTCCATATAATATATTGCATTATTTTGAGCGTCAGACATTTTTTGTGGTGGCCAACACCATAGTGGATATTATGTAGTGCACTGACTGAATCCCATAATGCACCGAAATAAGTTGTGTACAACTTAGTGATTAGAAAATGCCCATAATGCACTATTGGGATCTCATCCAATGAAATCGTTTATGTAATAGCTCCGCTGTCGTAATTCCTGTAACTACGAAATTTAAAATTGTAAAAAAGTGTTCATGTGCTCGTAGATCTCATAATTACAACTTGTAAGAACTACTTGTACCACATGACCGCTGTAAGTAAGTAAGTAAGTAAGTAAAATTTATTTATAGAGCACTTTTATAGAGTCACAGATAAAATCACAAAGTGCTTTACAAAGTTCAACCAAAATACATAAACAATATACAAAATTTTTAAAGCCCAAAAACAAAACCTAGCCAACTAAAAGCTTGTATAAATAACAGTGTCTTGAGTTGGCTTTTAAAAGAATCAACAGAGTCAGCCACACGGAGGGATAGGGGCAAGGCATTCCACAGTCTAGGGGCTACAGCCTGAAAGGACAGGTCTCCCCGGGTTTTAAAACGAGTCTTTGGGACCTTTAAAAGAGTGCAGCCTAAGGAGCGAAGGGCACGGCGTGGGGAATAGGGGCACAACAAATCAGTAATGTATTGTGGGGCCTGACCATTTAAAGCTCTAAAAGTTAAAACTAATATTTTGAAATCAATACGAAATTTGATGGGTAGCCAGTGAAGGGAGAATAGAATGGGTGTGATGTGTGTCCTTCTTCCAGATCCTGTTAAGAGTCTTGCTGCAGCATTTTGAACCATTTGAAGATGATTTAGAGCAGATTTGTTGAGAAAAGTAAAAAGAGAGTTACAATAATCTAATCGTGATGAAATAAAAGCATCTCAAGATCAGAGTCCGGTAAACTTGCCCTCAATTTTGCAATATTTCTTAGATGATAAAAACAATTTCTGACCAGAAGTCTAGAATGGCTGTCCAGAGACATTGACTGGTCAAACCAGATGCCAAGATTTCTGAGGCTCGACTGAACGGAGGAGCTCAGAGAACCAAGGTGTTGAACTATTGATGGGATTTTATTATCTGGGGCAACATTTAGGGTTTTTAGTCTTTTTCGAATTTAATTGGAGACCGTTACTAGCAAGCCACGATTTACAAGAAATACAATCCAATAAATCCGTTAGTTTGTGCAACTCTAAATCCTTGAACGAACAAGGGCTGTACCACTTGACGGCTGCAGATTCATTTTAGGTGTTGAGGAAAGTCACGTGTTGTTCAAGTGATGTTCAAGTCTTTATTTAGATTTCATGAAAAACACAAGACAGGAGAACTAGTACAGATAAGCTATAAATACACAAAAACTTAAAAAATAAAAGACCCCAAAAATGTAATATTGATGTTGTTCACTTATGTTATTAATATTGTTCTCAATATTGTTGCAGTTCTAAGCAATTAATCTGGTTATTTAGTGATAGAAAATACAGGAGAATCTCCACAAACTACTTTGAAGGTCTATAATGTTTTTTATTATTTTCTTGTGTTTCTAATGGTCATTCTTTCTTGTGATACAGCTCTATTAAAACTGAAACCTACTAATGGAGAATGTGCTAAGGAAACTCAGTTTGTGAAGGCCGCCTGCTTGCCAAAAGAACCTTTTGCAGATGGAACAGAATGCAGCATTTCAGGATGGGGAGCCACAGAGACGTGTACATCTCCATATGTATATTTTTGAGTTTGTGTTGAAGGTTCATTGATGAAAGGATTGAACCCATTCTCTTTCCCTTCCTGTCTGTAGCAGAGTATGGCGCCATACATTTGCTTGATGCACAGGTTTTGCTGATTTCTCAGGAGGCTTGTTCAAGCAATAAAGTGTATGCGGCTTTGCTGGATGACGGCATGTTTTGCGCAGGTTATCTCAAGGGAGGAGTAGACTCCTGTCAGGTGGGTCATCATTTTTTTTAACTGTATAATGTTGTTTACTAATATTGAAAGAGCTGGTGCTGCTGTAACTAGAATTACATTTTGAAACATGGAAAGATCAGTAAAATTGCTACAAAGTGATATAATAAACACTTTATCTCTCTGTCTTTCTGACAGGGTGACTCTGGTGGGCCTCTCACCTGTGAGAAGGATCAAATACACTATGTCTATGGTATAGTGAGCTGGGGAGACAGCTGTGGAGAGAATAACAAGCCTGGTGTCTATACCAGAGTCATTAAATACTTGGATTGGATCAATGAAAAAACAGCTGGGAGCCAGTAGCAGGTCCATGAAAGATTAACCATGACCACATTTTTTTGTGTACTCTGATTTACTAGTAGTGCTTTGTACACATTTTTATTGTAGAGTTTGAGATGATTTTTTGATGAATTAATAAAACCTTGTTTCTTCATGGGGATAAATATTTCACACAGCTATTATTGAAATATATTCCAGCTTTTGACCAATGTGTCCTTGCTTATATTCATTTCTAGTGTCCGTATTAGCTATAGCTAGCAGCAACAAGAAATGTTTCTTGCTTCGACTAGTTAGTTACACACACACACACTTCCATTCAAAAGTTTGCGGTCAGTTACATGTTTTATTCTTTTATTCAGAAAGAATGCATTCAATTGATCAAAAGTGACAGTAAAGACATTTGTTACAAAAAGATTTCTATCTTCTATATAGATCTATCATGGCTTCCACCAAAATATTAAGCAGCACAACTGTTTTCAAAATTGATATTAATAAGAAATGTTTCTTGAGCACCAAATCAGCATATAAGAATAATTTCATGTAAGGTTCATGATAAGGATCACGTGACACTGAAGACTGGAGTAATGATGCTGAAAATTCAGCTTTGCCATCACAAAAATAAATTACATTTTAAAATATATTAAAATAGACAATGGTTATTTTAAACTCTAATAATGTTTTACATCATCACTGTTTTTACTGTGTTTTTGTCAACTAAATTCAGCCTTGGTGAGCATAAGAGACTTCTTTCAAAAACGTGAAAAAATCTTGCTGACATAACTTTTGAATGGTAGTGTGCTTGTGGTAATTTTTATTGTACATGTATTATTTTATTTTTTAATTTACAAGGTACACAGTACATCAAGTGTATATACACTCACCTAAAGGATTATTAGGAACACCATACTAATACTGTGTTTGACCCCCTTTCGCCTTCAGAACTGCCTTAATTCTACGTGGCATTGATTCAACAAGGTGCTGAAAGCATTCTTTAGAAATGTTGGCCCATATTGATAGGATAGCATCTTGCAGTTGATGGAGATTTGTGGGATGCACATCCAGGGCACAAAGCTCCCGTTCCACCACATCCCAAAGATGGGTTGAGATCTGGTGACTGTGGGGGTCATTTTAGTACAGTGAACTCATTGTCATGTTCAAGAAACCAATTTGAAATGATTCGAGCTTTGTGACATGGTGCATTATCCTGCTGGAAGTAGCCATCAGAGGATGGGTACATGGTGGTCATAAAGGGATGGACATGGTCAGAAACAATGCTCAGGTAGGCCGTGGCATTTAAACGATGCCCAATTGGCACTAAGGGGCCTAAAGTGTGCCAAGAAAACATCCCCCACACCATTACACCACCACCACCAGCCTGCACAGTGGTAACAAGGCATGATGGATCCATGTTCTCATTCTGTTTACGCCAAATTCTGACTCTACCATCTGAATGTCTCAACAGAAATCGAGACTCATCAGACCAGGCAACATTTTTCCAGTCTTCAACTGTCCAATTTTGGTGAGCTCGTGCAAATTGTAGCCTCTTTTTCCTATTTGTGGTGGAGATGAGTGGTACCTGGTGGGGTCTTCTGCTGTTGTAGCCCATCCGCCTCAAGGTTGTGCTTGTTGTGGCTTCACAAATGCTTTGCTGCATACCTCGGTTGTAACGAGTGGTTATTTCAGTCAAAGTTGCTCTTCTATCAGCTTGAATCAGTCGGCCCATTCTCCTCTGACCTCTAGCATCAACAAGGCATTTTCGCCCACAGGACTGCCGCATACTGGATGTTTTTCCCTTTTCACACCATTCTTTGTAAACTCTAGAAATGGTTGTGCGTGAAAATCCCAGTAACTGAGCAGATTGTGAAATACTCAGACCGACCCGTCTGGCACCAACAACCATGCCACGCTCAAAATTGCTTAAATCACCTTTCTTTCCCATTCTGACATTCAGTTTGGAGTTCAGGAGATTGTCTTGACCAGGACCACACCCCTAAATGCATTGAAGCAACTGCCATGTGATTGGTTGATTAGATAATTGCATTAATGAGAAATTGAGTAGGTGTTCCAAATAATCCTTTAGGTGAGTGTATATTATGTATTATATGTATATTAGGGGTGTGAAGAGACATTAAGCTCACAAAATGGGACGATACATGATATTGGGTTCGAGCAGAACAATATTTTTAAGAATCACTATATTTAAGAAATCTTCAATAACAAAATATGAGTGGAAAAATAATATTTTATTTGACTGAAAGAATACACTTAGCCCACGAAATGAGATGATACACGATATTGGGTTCGAGACAAGTCTATATTTTTAAGAAACACTATATTTAATAAATCTTCAATGACAAAGTGACTGGAAAAATAATCTTTTATTTGACTGAAAGTCACAAAATGCAAAACAATGCAGGTACATTTTACTTACTATATATAATGGTAGTTATTTTGCACTTCTGGCAAGACAAACTAAGAAATCTACACACAACCTGTGCTAGGGAGGCCTACTTGATCTTCTAAATGCTAGGTATGAGTTTTTAAAGATGGTTAGGATTGACAGATTTTAATAGGTTTTGAGTTTGTCCCCTGAAGATCATGACCTGGACAAAGAGCCAGGTGTAGACAGTCTTTAAATGTCCCAGCACAGAATGAGTACAGCGGCGTCATGCTATCCACCCCTAAAAATGTCACCAGACCTCCAGGAAAGCTGCAGAAGATCCCTATGCGATGAAAGCACGAGGAAATGGGCAAAGGATGAGCAATACCTCCATGCCAGGCATTGTAGTCTCCATCAAAGTACTCCAGACACCAAGATTCAGCATGCCGGCCCAACCAGCAGTTCTCCTTTTGGCCTTTTCTTGGGATGGATGGGTAGGTGAGACCCAGTTCCCAGTAGATCTTTCCACTCACATCTACCTCCCAGTAATGGCGTCCAGAGTCCCAACACTGGGCGCTCAAGACGTTAAGGGTGGTGTCAAAGCGGCCCTTATGCTCAGGGACATCCTGCCATACATCTGTGAAAGTGGCACAGTCCCCTTCAGATGAAATAATCAGCTTGGGATGGGCAGTGGAAGGGTCCAGGACGACTCCTGAGGAATCTGCGAAATATCTGAATTAAGGTTGAAAGAGCCTATATGGAACACTACTGTACTGTAATTTGTTTGTCATTTGGTGCAAGTCATTAATGCAAAAGATCAACAATTTTATGGGCTATTGTACAATAACTCACAGCTCTTCAGCAGCCTCTTGGCATTGGGGATCTGGGAGCGAATAAACAGTAGTAAATTGTTGGTGAGGCCCAGTAGCTGATCTGATTTTGCCGCATCAAGTTTTATGAGACCTGGGTCTGTCGCTTTTAGCAATTCCAGAACCCTGCCAACAAAAGTATATTGACATTTATATCAGCACCATAACACCTGTCCTCTATATAAAAAAGGTTGAGGGTTATTTAGATTAAGGTCAGTACCTAAGTCCTTTATATGACCTATGGTTTGTCCCAAATAACATATTATCCAGAATAAGTCTGCGATAATGACCATGTTTACCATTTTCTGTATCATTTTCTGGTTAAGTTTCAGATTCTGGTTAGAATTCTATTATCTTCTATTATCCATTATCGTTCTTGCATGCCTTTTCAAGATTACACTGAATTTTATCTAGTCTAATATCTAATACAATACAACCAAGAATTACCTTTTGTTTGGCTATACTACCTTTTAAAAGTTGGTAAGCTTTTTTAATGTATTTGAAACAGGTCTCTTATGCTCACAAAGACAGCATTTATTTGATAAAAAATACAGAAACTACAGTAATATTGTGAAATATTATTACAATTTATAGTCTTCTATTTTTTTAAACTGTAAATTATTCCTGTGATAGAATTACTCCAGTCTTCAGTGTCACGTGATTCTTCAGAAATCATTCTAATATGCTAATTTGGTGCTTAAGAAACATTTATTATTATCAATGTTGAAAACAATTGTGCTGCTTAATATTTTTGTGAAAACCCTGATACATATTTTTTAAATCAGTATCCTTTGATGAATAGAAAGTTCAAAGGAACAGCATTTATTTTAAATAGAATTCTTTTTGCAGCATTATAAATGTCTTAATGTTTTTTAAAACTAATTTAATGCATCCTCGCTAAAATATTAATGTGTATGCGCAGATAAAAATATTGTTCAGTTATGAAAAATAATGAAAGTAAGGCGCACAATTTAAGTGACCCAAAACTCATATTAACACAGGGATACTTTATTCCAGATGTCTTTTAGACATGTTCTTAGACTTTTAGAAAATGAAATATTGGCTGGAATCTCCTTATTGTGTTTACATGATGCTTGTATAATCAGAATATGACTAATTTCTAAATGGTATCAGAATATTCTTCATTCAATGAGCCCATCCAGCTATGAAAACTTTAATCTAAGAGAATGCGTTTGTTCCAGGATGCTAAGCAGTGTTTAATTAATGCAGCATATCAAATAAACCTAAAACATGTTTGCTTGAAATGGATGCTGTCAAACATGATCTCTACAACAATAATGCCTTTGCAGATGAGTCATCTAGCATGCCTGACATGGTGACAAAATCTCGGTTCTAAATATACATACCTGTCCTCATACATTGTGACCTATGAGAGAGAGAGGCAGAAATATAGTGAGAATGTATTATGTTGCAGAGATGGTAGGTTTCGCACTGTAACATTGGTCATTTGAATTATTAAGCTGTTCAGTATGATACTGTCATACCCAGCTAACAAAAATATAATCTAGGAATGTTATGCTCACATTCCCATAACGTTCCCCAAGTTATTTCTGAATTTTCCCCTAAATGTTTTTAAAACAATTGTACTTGATTATACAAACTTTCAGGGAACATTCCATTTTATAATTTTGCAAACATTATTAGAATGTTCGTTTTGAATGTTATATGAACATTCTAAAACAAGAAAAAAACGTTCAATGATGTGTAACCGTGTACCGTCTCAATTCTCAGTGCATGTCTGTTCACCTACCCCTAACCGATATAGACTACACTTTATTATTAAACACACGTTAGACGCTTTATTTCCACTTTTCGAATATATTTTCTCAATTTTTACAGAAAATAAATGCCTTTCCGATCTGATATGTGATGGTAAAAGGGAGTAGTATGAGTTTGGTAAAAGGCAGATTTGAACCTTAGGTTGATTTGCATCAAATCTATCTACAATGTGCCTTACCCCTACACTATTGCCACTACAAATAATTTGGTGTCTTCTGTAATTTTGTCTGGCCCAACCAGACGTTTAGTAAACAAGGCTGGTTATTTCCATTTAATGTAAATGGCATCTACTCCAGTAACATTTTTCTGGGGAAGGGACCCACCCCCATGGGATTTCTATTTCCAAGCATGCTTTGCCATGACACTCAAAAGGGAAAGCAAATGCTAAAATTAAGTGTTATATAATGTTTTTTTTGTGCAAGATTAAAGTTAAGTGGGAGATTTAGTAGTGTTTAATGTTTTGCTATGTTAGTTTAGAAGAGCTTAGTTTGAAAACAGATACACTACCAGTCAAAAGTTTGGAAACTGTACTATTTTGAAAGCAGTCTCTTCTGCTCACCAAGGCTGCATTTATGTAAAAAAAAAAAAAAAAAAAAGCTGTAATATTGTGAAATATTATTAAAATGTAAATTAACTGTTTTCTATTTGAATATATTTTAAAATGTAATTTATTCCTGTGATGCAAAGCTGAATTTTGAGCATCACTACTCCAGTCTTCAGTGTCACATGATCCTTCAGAAATCATTCTAATGATGATTTGCTGCTCAAGAAACATTTATGATTATAAAATATAATTTTTTTAAGGATTCTTTGATTAATAAAAAGTTCAAAAGAACAGTATTTATCTGAAATAGAAAGCTTTTGTAACATTGTACTAAAAGTTTTGGGTCTGTAAGAATTATTTATTTAAATTTTTTTTGGGAAAGAACTTAAAGATTTATTCAGCAAGGATGCATTAAATTGATCAAGTGACAGTATAGACATTTATAATGTTGCAAAAGCTTTATATTTCAGATAAATGCTGTTCTTTTGAACTTTCTGTTCATTAAATAATCATCAAAATAATACAGTTGCACATAAAAATTTGCAAGTTCTGCTTAAACTTTAAATTTCTTAACTTCTTGATTTTGATGTAACCGACTGCCTCAATTTTTTTGAGTTTTGTTAACTTATTTGGGTTTACAGTGTAGACATTCTATTAACGTTACTGGAAGAATGTTTGTCCATAACTTTGAAAGAACCTTAGCCAAAGTTCCCTATTAGCTGGGTATAATGACAGCCCATACAATATATGGCAGGTTAAGATAAAACTTAAACAAATGACAAACAAAAAAGAGTCCACGACAATGAATCTGTCCAACCAATTGCTCATAAAAGGCTCACCCTGTCACCAGGCTGTGTATCATTGTCCGTCATCGCTTCATTGAGCTGGACCTCAATGTCTCTGAGGAGGACACAGTTGGTCTCAATGAGGTTGTCTAGTGCTTGAACCGCAGCTGTCTCCTCCATCTCCAGCAGGGACAGAGTGATCCTACAGTCCTCCTCCAGAACTCTCCGCATCTCTTCATACTTCTTCGCTATACTCTCTCTCACTGCTGACGACTTGGACTGAGAAAGATGAGCAAATGGTTCAGACTACTCTATTGGGCAATCCATAAAAAATACAAAATGTTCATTTGTATTTAATTTTCCTGAATTCAAATATTGCAATTTTTACTTAGCAATTAATACAATTTCATAAAAAATAAATGAATACATATATACAGTTCAAATGTCAGGGGTTGGAAAGATTATGCTCTTTTACTATGCATATATTTGATAAAAAATGCATTAAAACAGTAATATTGTGAAATATTAGATGATGGTTAATGAAATGTATTCCTGTGATGACAAAGCTGAATTTTCATCAGCAATTACTCCAGTCTTCAGTGTCACATGATCCTTCAGAAATCATTCAGATATGCTAATTTGTTGCCTTAAGAAACATTTATTATGATCAATGTTGAAAACAGTTGTGCTGCTTAATATTTTTGTAGAAACTGATACATTTTTCAGGATTCTTTGATAAAAAGAACAGCATTTGTTAGAAATAGAAATCTTTTGTAACATTACAAATATATTTATTGCCAATATAATGTAATATAATGCACACTTGCTGAATCAAATAATTAATTTCTTTAAAAAAGAAAAAGACCCCAAACTTTTTAACGATTGTATAATACAGGCCCCAAAAATGGCATATATTTATATAATCATGTTAAAAATAAAAATTGTAAATTGCTACAGGTTAAATAATATTGGAGTGTTTTTGTTGTATATATTCAAACAAACTTTAATTTATTTGACAGTTTTGACTCACTTTGATTTCATTTTGCTTGCCATTCAGTTTCTTCAGTCTACATCTGATCACTTCCCTTTGCCTAATAAGATGATCCTTTTGCATGTCTTATTGAGAAAAGGAAAACAAAATACATGAGAATACATGCAAACGTTGACATTTTAGGATAAAAAAGGTAGAAGAGAACAAACCTTACCTGACACTGAGCTTTCATGTCACCTTGTTGGACTGAGTTGTCAGACTGAGTGACGGTCCTTGTTGCTTTTACAAATCCTTAGGGGGTAATTTGCAACTCTGTAAACGCTCCAGCAGGAGAGATTTTAAGGAGCTCATGCTTCACTTCTAGTGAAAGCGGATCACATGGGTGGGTCACAGTGGCATGATCCTGCCAGAGATAAATGGCATTCACCTTGACTTGTTGCTGTGACGCATCTGTCACAGCAGTGCTGCTTGCCACCTGTGACAGGACACTCACATACCACTTCCTCTCCAGGCCATTTTTAGAGGTGGTATTTAAAGAAGTGTATAGTGAGACATTGTCCCATGTGGATTCATAACAATCAGGCTTTGTAATACAGTCTGTGTATGCTCTATATAATGTGTCTATTAATGTTACGTGCAGTGAAACTAAGTGCAAATGGATTCTGGGAAATGCAAGAATGAGAAGGTCAGTTACAGCCTTCATGCAGTAGTATGCAGGAGGGCCTACGGTTTAGAATACTGACAAGAAGTGAACAGAAGGAGTTAGGTGTAACACTGAACAAAAATCATAAAAATCTTTAACTTTCAGCGCCAGTTTACAGATGAATCCACCAGATGGCAGCAGAGCATACTCGTGGCTGGACATCTTGGGAGAATCAGATAAATTGCTACTGGTTTAGGCTAGAAGATTTACCACAGAAAATTGTTCTTATGATTCAAATGCTAAGATTGTTGATGATGTCATACTGACAATAATTCATGATGCATGCTGCCATCCCTGCTTAAAAGTAACAAAAACAATAACAGTTTATGTACAGTATATAGTAGTTTGCATTCTATTCTCAATAGTATCATTAGTTTGTAGTATATTGTAAAAAAAAAAAAAGTATATAAATAAATAAAGAAACAGTTTGTACAATAGTTTGCATTCCTTTCTCAATAGTATCATTATTTTATACAAAAGTATATTTGCACAAGTACATTCAAAAAAATGTAAGCATGCATAAATATAAATAAAAAATAAATAAACATGCAAACAAACAGTTGCAAACAATGCATTCAGACAGACAGGCAGACAGACAGATAGATAGATAGACAGATAGATAGATAGATAGATAGATAGATAGATAGATAGATAGATAGATAGATAGATAGATAGATAGATAGATAGATAGATAGATAGATAGATAGGACAATTGTTTACATTGTTACACTTTTAGACACTTTTTAAGATATTGGTAGGAAATTTGAGTACATTATTTAAATGAATCACATAAATTAATTTTCCTTTTTTTTGGATAGGATCGCCCTTTTGTATTGCTTCATATCCTCATCATTTTAGAAAATTGGGCACACTTGATATTAGTACTCTAGATTTCACCAACGCTCAGATTTTCATCCATCTAAAAATGGGCACATTTAACAACACAATTGTAGAATGTAATTTACAAAAAACAGTATTGTAGTATGGCAGTCAAAAGAAAAAACTAAAACAGAAGAAAAAACACAGGGTCTACATGACACGAGCACAAATAAAGCATGATCTGACATATCTTCTGTGATCTTGCTTTGTCCTTGCCTTGCTCCCTGCGTAACAATAAAGCACAGTGAGCTTTACGTATGCTCTAATAAATGCAGGCCCAAGCACATTACTGGACTCAGAGGTGGATTGGGAAGACCACTGTGATCCATAATCCACCTTTCATCAGAATTTCCTGTGGAAATAAAGTCCCTTAATTTCTCCAATCTCCGCCATTAGAGAGAAAAACCTTGACCCCTCCGTTACCTCTCCTCTGGTCCCTCTTTATACCACTGTCTATTAGGCAGCTCAGATCAAATCCCTGCTGTTGGACTTTAATAAGAGAATATTTGCTCCTGTATTTTAACCTTGTTATCCAATATCCTGTTCCATTTTCCCCTGAGTGTATGCTATGGGCTGCTTTAATACAGAAATGGTGCTTGACTTGAGGCCCACATGGAGAAAGAGGTAGGACTTTAAAAACTTTTCATTTTTTTTATATTTAAAACATATAAACAGGTCAATAAAAAAACAAATCTGTATAAATAAATAATGAATTATGATCATCAGCCGATATAATCAGCTCCTTGAGTGGTAAGAGCTATTAGCTCAATGTGATGTAGATACCACAAATCAAATGTTGTTCTATTTAAATTTTGATTAAATAGTACAGTCTGGGTGACCAAGGACATGAAATGCTATATGTGTCCCTTTATCTGTAAACTGTACCTGTGAACATCAACACAAGTGAGTGTGTTGCACTTGACACCTGTTTATGTTTGGCAGAGGACAGTTCATTAAATATGTACAGAGTGTGTAGTTGTACTGGGCGAGGTTAAGTGCTTTGTAAACCTCTTAGGATTGTATCAATAAAGAAAAGGTCTTTAACGGGTGTAATCACATACTGTTTTAGACACCTATTCTTAATGTCACATCCACATTTGAAGCCTGGCTGAAATGAGTTGACAACTGCTAAAACAACAGTGCTATCAAGTTACTATATTAGACTGTAAAGTCAAAACAGGAGGTTTTCAAATGAAGACTCGTTATTAATAAAAGTATGTTTTAACAGCATTTTCAAACAACAAATGCCCAGTTAGAGTGCGTTATAAAGACGCTCGCAAAGTTAACCGTTCACTGCTCGCTAGGAACAAATGTATGTTCTAAGAACATTTTGCTAATGTTCATATTATGAGAACGTTAGCCTATTTCTAAATGTTCTCTCATTGCTCAAAACGTCCAGTTTTTTTTCATGAACATTATAATGTTTTTGTGCTAACTTTTTGAGAGCATTATTAAAAAGAAGATAACTTAGAACGAACATTTTATTAACGTTACCGGAAGAATGTCTGTTCATAATTTTGAGAGAACCCTGTCAGAACATTAGCCAAAGTTCTGAGAACATTCCCTGTTAGCTGGGTCAGACGGTAGATCACCAAAACGTAAGTCTACTTCATTTTAGATTTCACTTTTTTTCAGATTTACATCACAAATATAACAAAACATGTTTAAGATATTTTTAAGATAGTTACTTGCTGTTGGGGGCGTCCCGAGATTCTCATGGAAATTCATAACTAGCCTATTTTACATTTTGGCAAATTGGTGGCTAATTCGTATGAATTTGTACAATCTGCTTACACCCAGGTATGTTTAGGGGTAAGGTTGGGGTAGACCTTCATGCTTAATTCTTTTCTAATAATCATACGTTTTTGTGCGATTCACATTGTACGAATTCATATGAAAATGCCACCTTGTAATGTACGGTAATCGTTGTAATTACCATAACGATTAATGTGCTTATAGAACTTGTAATTACAACGTGTAAGCACGTAATTTTCTGAGAGCTATGACTTGTACCACATGGCCACTGTATCACCTGACCACTGCAGATTTAAAGGTGCTGTATGTAATTTTTTGATATAAAATAATATGATATAAAAAACAACTCTCTCCAATATTTTGAATTTGGACTGCAGTACCCATTTCAACCACTAGCTGTCAATATTACATACTGCACCTTTAAAGTGTGTTTGACTTGAAGTGGTGCTGTGCAGACTGATTGGTGTATGACATCACAAGTGCGATTCGAAAGCATACAGAGCTTTATTCACGGTAATTACGACATACTGCATCAACGCAGCAATAGCCTTACAGCATTAATAGCCTTATAGCATTACCTGTGAGATCAGGTTGGCGAGACGAACCTCAAAAGAGAGAAAAAGTAGACCCTCTAAAAGTCATTGAATAATTCTCAAGTGTATTCATTTTTAGACATGAAAACAAAACCTGTATACATTTTTTAGATATATTGTGATCCATGTCGTTCTTGAGCAACAGAGCGCACCCTGGCAACACATGAGAAGCACTGAACTTATCGCGGATAGGAAACTCTTTCCATGTTAAATGATTTACGTTTTATTATCCAGCAGCCCTTCCTGTTTAGCTTAGGCAGCAACATAAATAACAGAACAAAGGATGCACATACAGGACTGAATGAAAACAGGGCCAGCCGGGCACTGTACAGCCCCACTCATCTTACAGCCTCACGCTTATATTACCTTCTCACTTACTGTACTTCCCCAGAGCCGGGAAAAGCTATCCCTGTATCTGCATCTCTAATGGCTACTGCCTTTTGGGGAGTTTTCAAGCAGAAGGAACCGGCAGACAAGCAGCAATCGCTTAGTTAAATGCAGAGAGCAATCTTGAAACAGAAAACTGGAGCAGGACTAGAGGGTTGCTGGATGGGCTGAAATGTTATTTGGATGATACCCGTGCATTAAAGCAAGGGGAAGCTGTGTTGAGTTTCTCATTGAGAGGCAGCAGCAGGGCTCACTGCGATAAGGAAATAAGGCTAATGTTACCTGATCTGGTATAATGTGAACCAATTACTACTCCATTGCACTTCATTACAGAACAGTAATAGGGCCGGGGTGAGCCACGCTATATGAGCAGCCGGGGGAAAATTGAGTGGTCATTGATAATATGATAAAAAGTGACAGAGAGGGAGGCCTCTCAAACAAATTATTGAAATTTACAGTGAGTGGGAGAAACAGAATAACCTCATTTAGGCAGCCGTGGGCCAGCACTTGTCCAAAGTAGCACACTAGACACAAAGGACTGCTTATGGAGGGAAATCTAAAACGATCAAAGAATAGTTTTGGGCCCTGAACTCTACGGACCTGTTCGGGGTGGTGAAATTATTCAGGCAGACTTACTTCCTGAGTGCTAACACCGAAGGGAATTTGGTGTTTTGTGTGACACTATTTATGCTGTGTGTCTATCTATCTATCTATCTATCTATCTATCTATCTATCTATCTATCTATCAATCAATCACATTTTTATACCCATATGATCATATTACTACTACAAAATTCCGTTTTATATCTACAGATTTCTTTTAACAGAATTTTTACTCACTCAACCTAAAAAAAGAAAGAAAGAAGGAAAAGAATAAATCAAAACAATCACTGTCTAAGCACATTTTCAATCATTCACGGTAATCAGATTGTGTTTACCTGAACGGGGACCGTTTTAATGTATTATTAAAAACTTAAATGGGGTTTAGGCCCGGAAAAAATGCTCATATGAAATGGTGTGCAAACAGTGTTGAAAGATTTCAATCGTTATTTGGACAGGCGTCAGACTGGTGAAAGGAAAATTAGCATTGAGACTGTCTTCTGTTGATAAGAGTCTTTGTCGACAGGAATACCAAGAGGTGTGAGTGACACTCTGCCTTTGGCTTTACAAACACAGTCAAGTGCTTGGTAAATGTAAGCACATGATAGAGGAATGACGAGATCCTCACACTCACATATCAAATATGGACACTATATTATATATATAGTATAAAATGAATATAATATAAACAATATCCCCTGTCTATATATATATATATATATATATATATATACAGTCAAACCAAATTCAGACACCAGATATCATTTTTTACTAGTGGGTGCAGGACACTGCGGTTCATTTATGTAAGTGAGGATAGCAAAATAAAGTAAACTGTGACATATACCCAAAAATCCTTCATACAGTGGACTACCAGTAAAACTGATAAACATTTGGGACCGAAATTATTCAGACACTTTGACCTGACCATGTTTTGCTTAAGTGTCTTTTCTTTAATTGCTAATGCGACCTTTTACACCACAGACTGAACAAAATGAAGCATTGCTTTGTAACTGGTTGACCTAAATTGGTATTATCTAATTGTGTACTTAAATTTAACAGCTGACAGCTGATTGGTTGATTGTAATCCATTACATACCTTTCTATCAAAGTTATCTGACATTATCAAGATGAATTTGTTCTGACACAGTTTAACTCTGAGTTCTTGTCATATTTTATTACCATTTTCTAAACTATAGCGAATAAACTGTGATAATGTGAGAAAATGTTGAAGGTGTCTGAATACATTTTGATATATATATATATATATATACAGCTCTGGAAAAAATTAAGAGACCACTTAACATTGATTTCTGAACTTGGAGTGGTCTCTTAATTTTTTCCAGAGCTGTGTATATATATATATATATATATATATATATATATATATATAGGTCTATTAATTTATCCCAAGTTCTCTGTATCTCACCATAAACGTGTATTACGAGGTACCTTTGTTAGAAATATTAATAATACACTAAAGTACTAAAATGATTACTGCAGTGCACATAATTTAAGAGGCATTAAAGGTCCAGTTAAACTAATCACCAGGATCTAAATAGGCAATATACTGAATACACGCTTCATTGATCAAAACTGTTGTGAAACAACTTATCGGTAGCACAATCTTAAACCACTATTTAAAGATCATTTTGCTTTCATCTACTGTCTGTGTTCTGCTGAAAAAGCTCAAACATGATAAGCATTCAATTTGGAATAGCAGCTTTGGCTCTACAGTAATCGCAAAGTGGATATTAATCAGTCCTCTTTATCTATAGAAAAGTGTGTGTGGGTCTGGCTCAAGGTAATTGTTTCATCCTGAATAGAAAGTTGGTATGGCGGTCTCATTTTCATACCTAAATGCTCCTTTCAGGCCAGACTGAATCCCAGAAATGAACGCTGTTAGCACTGCCAATCTGACTCGGCAGAAATATGCAGCGGTAATTTGTGTCCGTGATGGTATGTGTGGAGTAAGAATATTAGCTGTGAAAGCTGAGATTGCAAACTTTTAAAAACGTGTTTAAAATGCTAAACTAACAGCGAGATTATAGGGTGGTGGCAGCTCAGCGGTTTAAAATCTGCTCTAATAATCCAAAGGTCACAGGGTCAAACCCGAGAAAGTTCCATTAATGAACTAGACAGTGACTGAGCAAATAATGTAACCTTCTTGCTGGACTGAAGGTCTCTTGAAATGTTTGTCTAAATATCAACTAGAACCAAAAATTCCTTCATGTTACGCTCATCAAAATAAATATGCTCACAATTTCAGCTAATATAGGTCAAATGTGTCAAAGCATCCTTTTCATTAGTGATTTACAGTAATAATGGTTGCTTTTTATTAACAGCAATTCTATGGTTGCCTACACTGTTGACAAAAATATTGCAAATGTCCAAAAGCATTTGCATATTTGCATATTATTGAATTATGTTGGCTTTATATTGGAAGAGCTTCACAAAAGAAACAAAACATTTCCTGAGGAGGACATTTGCATACCAGCGCATTTACTAAGTATTACAGCTTTTTAAATTATAATAATTTTTTCTTGCCCAGAATTTCAACTGCACATTGAACAAACCTACTGTACCTTCATAAGACAAGCCACCATAAAAACAGACCAATATTTCAGGCCATCTTGAATGGATAAACAAACCGATGAACAGATCAATAACGCATAAATGAATTTTTAAAATACAGCTAGACCAAAGAAGATATATGAGTTTTTGACATCAAATTCAGGTCTGTTACATATTGGCATTCTATCACTTACAATAGAGGTGCACCTTTTCTGCAATTAATGCCTTTATACATAGATTAAATGCGGCAATGATTGAGAAGATTTGTTGAAAATAATAGACTCATGTGGGGTTCTAGATCTCTCTCCGTGTTCTCGGGCCTCACTCGAAGTACTGTGTGCAGTACAACTGCTCAACATCCCTAACAAACACAGTCTTTGTATGGAGACTAACATGACACCCAATGTGGAGGAGGTAAGCTTCCTAAAGTTAAACGCATCACTTAGCTCATTTTAAAAGGCTTTGAACAGACAGACATTAACCTGAAATATATGCGGGCCTCTTCCTCCAGCTTAATCCAGTATTTAATTAGAGTGGGTCAAGGGCTGGGGTCGCGTGCCTGGCTGATCGCTGCTTAAAACTTGTCCGTGGCACAAAGAGAGTACTGATAGAACGCAACTGCGGGAATGACTGCAGATCTCCGTCTAACCCTATCGCAGGTTATTCTTACAGAAAGTGAACAGTGAGAGCAGAACGCATAGAGATATGCTGCTCGAATGTTGCACACAGCGTTAGATGAGTGGATGGATTAAGGAAATTACCAAATGTCAAGGCTCTGAAGAGTTTGGCCTGTTTAACAACTCGACATGGTATTTGGCACCTTTAAATAATCAAATACTTTTAATGGTATAATATTTTGACAATTAAGGAAGTAAGAATATCAGGTGTGCAAGACTGCATGTGAGACTGACTTAATATCTAGAGGATTAATATTCACTATAGCCTATTAATAATATTGTAAATTGTGTGCTAATAAGAACACATGATCATGTTAATGTGCAGATTGTTTGAAATCGGTGACATTGACAATTTGTGCTTCTGTCACACAGCCACTAGAGGACAGAAGTTGACTGCAAAATTCCACATATTTTCTGTACCTGACAATATTCCTTGAATAGTCTGCTCATCACCAAGTCATGGGACATGACTAGATTTACAGGAAAATGAGTAAGTTTTAAATGCTATTACAAATCCTAATTGAAATAATTTCACAATTATAATGCAGACAAATGGTTCAAATTATTTTTAAATAAATCACACACAAATTATCCAGGTTGCCGAGTTATATCAGCGTGCTCTGTGATATGTTCTGCCAAAACAATCACATTGAATTAATATTTAGTCCAGTGACAATACAATTGTAATTCTCTGTTATTTTCTCCTTGCGATGATTGATTGTGACCAACTGAGTAGTATTATATATTGGCCAGTAAGTACTTTCCTGTTGTTCATATAACAAACTCTATACAATTAATGGAATATTACAATTCTGTAAAAATAAATGGAGTTTTATATATATATATATATATATATATATATATATATATAATATATATATATAATTATCCCAGTAGAGGTACAGAAAATTGCTATCGAGGCAGGTTTCACAATATTCTGAGATTAAAAATTAAATAATTTCAAAATGTAGCAATGCAAAGTAATAATTATAATATTACTTGGTTTGTACATTTGGCATTGTTTCTGCAAAAAAAAAAAAATGCCTGAACAGCATAAGAAAAGAAACTCTTTTGCCATAATTTGCATAACAGAGACTTTAACATTTTTCTAGGCTGCATTTTGCTCCCTTTATTTAATCTAATTTCATACTGATTGAAGGAAAACAGAATCTCACAATGTCATTAATAATCTGCAACAAAAATAAAAATATGTCACTGCTTGTTTCACTGATGAGATTGTGATGCGTTTTTCTTTCCATTAGAGTTTGTGAACGCTGTCTTCGATTCATCTCAAAAGGCAGATGAGGGTTAAAAAGATACATCATTCAAGTGCTGACAGGCAAATTCTCCTGGATAGAATGATTCACTTCTACTTGACACCATTCCCAAACTGGTCATCCCGAGCAAGAGCAGATCTGAAAAGTTTGGTCTCCGAGCATGTCTGAGAGGGATGGGAGTGCGCGGCAGAGACAGGGACAGGTCTGTTCCACTCCCAGCTCTTAACAAGCATAGTAATACATCAGTCAAAAGCAATAATTTTACAATTAATGAAATTCCAATTTGCCTTCAGAGCATTTCACGTTGACATTTTCCACATTGCAACAGCGCTTTGATAAAGTTTTTAAAATGCAAAAATGCATGGCAAAGGCTAAAGACCAGCCTGGGTGTCAATGTGCCTGCTAGAGGACTATGGTACTTAATTTTTATCACCACTCGCCCAGGGCAAGGAAAGCCTGAATGTTAACACTGGCACCATTTTCATTATCGCCATATGATTATGGATTTTACTGTGTTTAGCTGATAATACAACCAGAAGCTCACCTTAAAAGAATTTGCTGGGAGCCTCCATTTCCACCCAAATGAAATTTTCATTTGACAAACAAGTACAATTAGGCTGCTCCTCTTGTTCAGTGTCAGTCTGTTTTCTGATTGAACTTAGACCAATTTGCCGACGCTAAATGAGTTTGAATAATTTACATTCTGAATGTCTCGGGGACATTAGCTTTTGGAGTGCTAAGTGGCAGCATGCTTTTTGAAGTTGCTGATGATTAGATGTCATCCTCCCTCTACCTGCACATTTCGCAGCCTACTTCAAAGTTAAGGGAGTGAAAAACCTATATACCTTGAAGTACAATAAGTTAAAAGTGACTTTTTTCCCTCTTTTTTGGGCCAATTCTGTTAGGCGGAGAGAAAATTACTTTAATATGTGTGTAATGCACTTCGTTAGATTTAATGCACTTTGCCTCTCTCCGAGGGGGCTCTTTTCTTATTACAAACATTTTATATTTAGTTCAATAAGGGGATTTGTTTCTGTCAAATTCGTATAACTAATAAAGCACAATCGGTTAATTGAACTAAAACATTTACTGATTGGGATTTAAGAAATTAAACACAGAGCAGGTGCATAATTTTCGGGAAAAAGGGATTGTTTTACAGATATAATAAATTTCACGAATCCGTCGTTTCTCCTCGAGTGCTAATTTCACACGTGCTGAAGGCTGGATAAACAATCCCAGTCACAGTTATGACATACATTAAGGAAAATGACTCAGCGCCTTCCAACGTTGTTTATTCTACATTCCAACACACGGATACATTCATAGCTGAGTTATTGGTATGGCTTCCTAATTATGCACATTAACTTATCATTAGCTCCGGAATCCTTAATATTAGCCTTGCCGTATAGAAAACAAAACAGCTACGAGCCAAGATAGCATTCACGCATTCCCTCGGTTCCCCCCAGAACGGGCAGAGGTCTCTCCGACTCAATGACATCCAGTTGTTGTGTAAGTCTGCCAAGTCAGTTTATGGTTTCCCGTCCACCAGATCCAGTTTCCCTGTACAAATGTGCCTATTGTGCAGGCCTCTTGGCAGAGCAGACATACTTACTTTAATATTTGCAGGGCAGGATAACCTGCTGATACCGAGGAGGTCAGCTTGCCTCTCTATTTGCCTCCCTCTCTAGATTATAACTAGTTTCCATGACTGCGAGCAAACTGAGCCTGGCTTTATCACCGCCTCTGACCGAATCGGTGCGCGCTAACTGTCATTCCTGAACAATGAGCGTACACAGAGTTTGGGTCGAATCCTGCATGTTTAAATAAGCAGTTTTGAGAGACAAGTTGCGCAGGACGTCGATTTCACTCAACGCATGTACGGTCAAAAAAACAGTCTGATTAAAAGTCGTAATTAGACAAAGTGTGCGCCATTGTTGTTTGTATCATTATAGCCCTCTTCTGTTTGACATCTGTTCAGGATTCAATACTGTAGGCAAATTCTCCAGACGACCCAAGCCTCGCTGAGCCATGAAAGAATGTTTTTAGGCCCACACAATAATGTAAATATATTAGAGGAGAAATTGTGCTGCAGATTACCTTCTATCAATGGGAACTAAGCCTCAGCTGAGAACAGGGAGATGAGGAACTGTTGAAAAGCAGGTCACTATGGGTAGAGGAATAATGCAACATTATTTGTTTTCTCTCTCTCTCTTTTCTCTCGCTTTCTCTACTGGATTTGGAATTGACCTCAAATTTGAGTAACAGCTTTTTCCGAGTAATCCATTCATACTTGAGAATCTGAACACCAACGCAGAGCGGAGCGAGCGAGTGCAAAAGAGAGAGGGAAGGAAAAAAAGAAGGGATCTCAAATAAAGGAGGGGGTGGGATAGATGAAAGGCGCAAGGATTTTTACAATGTGATTAGGAAGTAATGGGCTTGAAATAATGCTCCCACAGCTTATGGGAACAGTGCAAAAAATGGGGAATTTCCATTAAGGCAGAATCTTTTCCCTTATTGAAGGTCAATGGCTCAACTTCGTTTTCCGATATCAGAATCATTATGGAACGAGGAGCGCTTGCCTACCGCTGAAATGGATGAAGCCCTGATTTGGTGCCCACCACCTCCATCAACAATGAGCCCTCTGTCCTAGTCTGCGATAACTTACTACGCATGCACACACACTGACTCCAGGAGTTCTCCGAAGGCCCAGGTGGAACCGCTTCACCCCGTAATGGCTCTGTGGAATGCGGAGTAGTGACCCCTATTGGTTTCCCTTCCATGTGAGAGGCACGCGTATGTTAAAGCCTCCTCGCCTTGCCGCTGATGCAGGGAGAGCAATCAGTAGGGCATTACTCCCAGCTTGCCTTAATGAGCACTGAGTACAGAGGGTTTAGGTTTACACAAGGTTATTAAAGAAACTTAACAAGGGCGCACTGAGACAAATCAAGCTTCATGTGCTAATACCTCTTCTGTCCTGAGAAGGAGGAGGTTGATGTTGATTTGCCTGGAATGAAGCTACACTCAGATAATAAGATAATAAGTGTTATTCTTGAAGTGTCTACAAAATCTAAGTTGCAAACTACAGTCAATGTCATAATTTCAGAGCGCACAACATTATCTATAGCTACTTGTTTTTTTCTTTCTTTAATTAGTCCTCAACTGGTTGGTTGTAAGTATTAAAACTGTTAGCGCAAACCAAAAATAAATTATATTATAGCCTTACAAAAAACTACAACTAAAATGAAAAACTATGTGAAAGAAAATACCACCATTAAATACAAGTTCACTCATGGCAAAGTTTGTGCCGAAACCTGTGTGGGTCATCTGAGCTGTGAATTACTGACTGCCAAGAGCATGAAACTAATAAAATTCAATTTTGTATGATAAATAATTTTGGAAATGTGTTGGATCACCACTTGATGTCCAATGTAAAATCTGGTTCCTGAAGCAAAACCATTTAAAAACCAGTGCTTTATGGCATTGTTTATTCACCTTTGTACAAAGCTATCCAACATTCCTTTCCAGAATACTTAAACGTTGGTTGGAAAAAAAAAATCATTATTGCAGTTTTCTTACAGGCTTACAGGTGTTGCTTTCATATACTCTGAAACTGCAAGGAATAAAGTTCAATTCATTTATAAAGCTGAGCGGTGTGCGTTTCATGTTCAAACCCCTTAAGTAGCTTGAGAGACCAATACAAAGAGCTGTAGGCCTCTCATTCAACGGTCCGGGTTCTTGGCTGTAATTGAAGAAAAGAACAAATCCTGAAAGAGAAAAATGGTGCCATGAGAAAAATAAGGTACTCGCGTGGAGTGACGGAAAACAAACAACAGCTCTAAGCAGGCTTTTATTTATTCAGTCACCAGAGAAATCAAAGCCAGTAACTGCTGTTACAATTGTTTGCTTTGCTTTCCTCCGCTTCTGTCAAAGCATTGTGCCTCGATGATGCTTTGCATATGTTCTATGTGATCTTCACCATTATGCAATGCAGGACTCATGGGGTAGCGTGATTTGAGTAATGAACAATGAGAAGCTGTTTACATGCCAATCGTGAATCAGCATCTCTGGAGTTTTAGAATCACAATGGCATTTCCTTTAATCTGGATATATGCTACACATGCTAATTAGACTAATTTCCAATGGGTTAATTATTACGAGCATTGTAGTATGTATGGCACAATATCATATAATGCCATCCCTGGTCATCCTGTTTTCAATTAAGCAGTTGAGCATGAGCGAGAGTGCTGTTGTTCTGAAAATTTAGGTTACATCGCTATGTATCAGTTGAATCATAGCCATGCTGATATTGAGACCAACAGTTTAAGTTAATAAAGTAACTTAAGTTTCATATTGCCAGTTAGTTTTCGTTTTTTGCTCTGCCAACATCAGAATTAACTGTTGCACGTTTCCAAGCAACACAGTAGTGGTGTTTATTTTCTGAATGAATCAGTATTTTGAACAAATTGGTTGAGCGAATAATTCAATGATTGACAGTGCTTACTTCCCTACTATACAGTAGGTGAAAACCCTTACAAAAAATAAAAATAAGTAGTATAGATGCAGCCTACTTTTTATATACTTCTCAGAAATATACTTTAAATTGCACTTAAGTATACTTGACTTATACTGACAGAAAAGTCTAAGTATATTTGTCCTATACTTGTACTCAATCTTTTGATCGAGATATACTTAAAAAGTAGCCTACAAGTAAGTACTAAGTATTCTTGGCTTGTAGCCGTGTTTACTCTTTTGATTGAGTAGGCTATTAAATACTTTTCTCACATTTTACATACTATGTTATAAACTTATGGCATTCAATACAACAGATTTGTTTGATAATATTACTTTATTTTTGTGTAGTCCACTGGTATAGGAATTTACTTCAGATCTAGTCTTTCCCCGCCATTGACGTAAATTATACGGTAGTGGGCACCATTAAACATTTTCTGAAAGAGTACAGAATCTCTTCAAAATACAGCCGAAGAAGCAGCAGAAACAAGCGATAAAAGCATTGGGCCTGTCCAAATACCCACACTTGCGGTCTTTGCATTTGACCACTTGTCTATGATGTACAGTATTTCCTGCATTTGGCCGAAGTGTTCAAGTGGGTGTGAAGACCACAAGTGTCTGTAGAACTTTTGATTTCCCTGATGGGACACACACTTAAAGTGTTACTTAAAAATGTAAGTGTTTAAAGAGCTTTGTTTTGATTTTCAATACTGCATTTTTTCAAATAAACTTCTAAATGTCTGTTCAGTAGACAACAATTTAATATGCTTCTAATTAAGTGATAAAAAGCAGCTGCAAATGTTGTACAAAATGCACATACTCATCTTCGCACCAATAACATGTGCAACACTATGTTTTACTATCAAATTATAATTAATTTAACTTACCCATTGCTTACGTGCATGTAGTCTAATGCAATCATCAGACATTAAACAGCAATGAAATTTTGACCCAGGACGAGGTATAGGACTGTGAAGCTTTGGGGGTGTTGATGGACTCAATATCAATCATCATTCTGAATCCGATCCAGACATAGTCTTTGACAAAAATGCAATTTTTTTTAGCTTTTTTGTTTCAAAATGTTGGCTTTTTTATGAAACACCCACATTCAAGTGTTGATAAAAAAATAATGCATGAAGCTGGATTTTGTTTTTAAAGCAGAGGGTCTGTTCTTTGTTTTGATATATTGTATGTTCAGATATTCATGCAACAAAATATTCTGGGGGCCATGACATTTTTTTGAAAATTATACAAAATTTTGGACGCACCTTTTCACTTCAGATCGGTGTGTTTGAATGAATGATTCAGTGATTCACTCATAAATACAGTTTATCACCATCACTATGATACCTCCAGAAAGAGTCACTGAAAAATCCCAATCACTAATACACTGGAACACGCAAACACAGACAAGCGAAGTGATACATACAAACAGTGAAAAGTCTCAGTCCTGTAATGCCAACCAAATTTGAAAACCAGAACAAACTCTTGTACAACAATGCATATGAGAACAAAGACATTGAATCATCACTCATGCCCAACCTAAACCAGTGAATCATTCTTTGATGAATTAGAGTGTGTCATAGAATCTGAATGATCACAAATAGCTCAATGTTGGATTATATATATTTATAAGCTATTGTTCTGGTACACTTTATAGGGAATGACTGGGATTGCGAGACACCACTGCACCACTTAGTGAGGCTGGTTTTGTAGCTCATTCTGATAAAGCTGCTCCTGTGATATTCCGCATTTCGCTGCGTTCCAAAGGTCAAGTTTGGTGAACTCTGAGCTGCGAATTTGCATTACGTGAAAACGTGTGACCAGTAGAAGTTCGATACGTCATGGCATGACCTCTAGGCTGAATTAAAAGAACGATATTTTTGCAGTAAAGTTGATCATATCACGACCGTTGCAGTGTCTGAAGAAGTTTTGCATGCTCACAGTCTAGTGTGACCACGGCTTAAGACAGTGTGTAGAATCTTTTCTTCTAAGACAGTGACTGTTCTAAGACTGTTTACACTAGTGCGTTTTCTTTTAACACTCGTTTTAAAATGAAAACGATCCTCGTCCATACGGTCATTTTCACTGCGTTTCAGAAACAACCTCAGTCCACACTACACGACTGAATATGCATGTCACATGACCATTCATGCATGAATAAGTGTAAACAGCTGCCCATTACTCTAATAATAGCTTGCCTCTTGTGCATGTAGGTAGCTGCAGTATTAAAAAATGCAGAGTTGAACTGCACAATGGCTGCTAAAAAGGACATAAAGTCAGCAAAGTTTGCAGATCCGTCTCCATGTTATTGTGTACATTGTCTTCGAGGCTGGTCAGTTACAGAGCTTTTGAGAGAGATGGCTCTGGTCTGTTATTGTTGCGTAATGGTAATGATAGGGGCTTGATGAGTCAGGGAAAGGGAGCGAATGTGGGCAGCCACGCCTTCGTTTTCAAAAGTCTGTTTATTTGTCCGACACTGAAACGCAACCTCAGAGTTTTCAAACTAAAACAGCGTCTGCAGCGTTTCCAAAAGTCAGTTTTCAAGGCTCGAAAACTCAAGAGTAGTGTGGACGCCATGCATAACCATTGCAAAAGTTACGCGTTTTAAAACAAAAACACACTAGAGTAAACAGGGCCTAAGAAGGTTCATTTTTAAACACAATGCAGAATGAGCACAAAATTGTTGGCTTTGAGAACAGCACATTATCAATATCAGTCTGGATCATATACACATTTGAACGCTTCCTGATAGTCTGAAGTTCTTCACATCAATATCATGACAGTCATATTTAGGTATTGCAAATGCCACAGTTCAAAATAGGCTGTTGGGAGTTTTAAGTGTACTAAGTCGCAACTAATGCAGCCAGACAACATGACACTGGAACCCCTTAAAGACCACTTAAGAAGTACAAAACTCTTCCTGAACCAGTAATGTTTGCCGTCAGAAGCACAAAGCCCTGCAGTTTTCAAAGTTTAAAAACTAATTAAAGCCGCTCAGATTCTACATGCATTGTGTCCCCCCTTGACAGAGATCTCTGGAAGATCAAGTGTGCCTAAATCTCTCCCAAACCACTCAACAAACAAAAGCTGAGTAATAAATCCTAAATCTGATTTTGGTATCTGCAGTAGGCAGCCCGTGTATCCCCAACACAGACAGAGACTCATTGTGCTGGGTGTGTGCATGTCTCTCTCTGCAGAGTACTAGGATCTGTGTGAATCTAAAAAAACAAGAACCCATTTGGACTTCAAGACTGTCATAAGCAGGTTAAAACAAACGAATGGTTTGATTTTTATGCTGGTAGCTTTCATCCACACTGGAATGCTTTCACGCTAGACAATAGACATTTTCTATCTGCAAGATGTTGTATTGCAATGACTTATTCAAAATACACAATAATGCAGCTCATGTATTGGATTACCCAACATTTCTGCACATAATACTAAATAAAATGGGCAATATATGACAATTGCATTGTGATCATTCATGTGATTAAGGATTGTACCAAAATAACTGGCATTCACACATCATATATAGCCCATAAAAGGATATTGATTAGATAAGGCTTCTGGTACTTTTGAAAGCCAGTCAGAAAGCCAATATACCTGATCAGGCACCAAACTGGGATTGTATACGTGGCCATTCATTGAACACACATTATAAAATAGTCTCTCCTGTATTCTGCAAAAAGGAGAGAGATGGGCAGAACGAGAGAGAGCGAGAGAGCAAGAGGAGGGGGAGGAAAGGGGAAGCGTTGGAGGCAGAGGGACTCAAACAAACGGTGGAGAGTGGCAAGTTTGCATTGCCCATACCAACAAGGCCCTATCTCATTAACACACCGCTGAAATAAAAGGGGGCTTTTCTGGCTCACAGCTATAAAAAAAATTATCATAGTGATGATGTTCCTCAGCCGTCAACAGAGCTGCGATAACGTTGTTTGATGATGACTTTCCCATGAATGTTAAGCAGCTGCCGCAGTGGAGGAAAGCAGCTTATCAGAGCCTAATGCCCATCTCTAATTCCTGCCCTTCTTGAACTAGCCATTTTCTAACAGCGTTAACTGTCAAATTTACATCCCGTCTTAATGCCACTAAAGAGTACGAAGGATGAAGAGTAAATGACAGCAGTGTAATGAGCAAGGCATCCCTCTTTCCTTCCTTTCCCTTTTCTCTCTCTCCCTTTCTCTCTGTCTGTCTCTCTCTATCTTTAGGCATGAGATTTTCTAGAATTTGAGAGTCCTTTTTTCTCTCCACCTGAGCTAAGAGCTCAAAATAATGCCCTTTTGCTGCAATAAAAGAAATAATTGTGTTATGAGCAGAAGGGAATTATAAATTACGGATTTTATTCCGAAATAGAAGGGTCCTGTAAAAGGAATTAAAAATCAATGTAAGTGATTTCAGATTTTGATACCTAATTAATTTAACATTTTAGTTGGGTAATTTTCCAGTTAGATGGATGTTCATAGCACACAAGAAGCAGAGCTATATTTTCTAATTCACAAACAATATTATGTCAAATTTATGTTTTTAAAGTCATATGAAGGTGTTGTAAATGCATAGATTACTAGAGCACTGTTTAATTAAATAATTGCATAAACATAATAGACTATCATCTAAAGTCCAGGTTCTTTAACACACACACACACACTCACACGTCTGGTTCGCTATCTTTGTGGGGACTCTCCATAGACCTAATGGTTTTTATACTGTACAAACTGTATATTCTATCCCCTTACACTAAACCTACCCATCACACAAAACGTTCAGCATTTTTACATTTTCAAAAAAAAAAACTTTGTATGATTTATAGCTTGTTTCCTCATGGGGACCTCAATTTAGGTCCCCACGGTGACACAAGTCCCCATGAGTCAGTGTGCGTTCAAATCAATTCCCCACTGGGATAGAAAAACATGAACACACAAAGGTGACAAAAAGTGATGTCCAGGAGGGTATATTTTTTGTTACTGACCCTACATGTTCAATTCATCAAAATATGAGGAAAATATATGTATTTTTTATATTTATCTGACAAAATGATTTGGCAAAGATTTTCCTAGGCGGGACATAATTTTTGGCCACTACTGAATTTATCTGAATTAGGGCTGCAGCTATCGATTATTTTAGTAATCGAGTATTCTGCCGATTATTCCATCGATTAATCAAGTAATCGGATAAGAAGTACTTTTTCTTTATTAAAGAGCAATACTAAATATACAAGAGAAAATAAGACAGGTATCTTAAAATGAACAACTAATTTGTTTACTTTTTAGAAAATTGTTTAGTTTTATTGCTGAAATGGCATACATTAATATCTGTGAAAACTAAACCAATTTAGTGCATTCAATTGCCATATTATATAAAAAATGAAAATACAAATAGGCTATATACACTCACCTAAAGGATTATTAGGAACACCATACTAATACTGTGTTTGACCCCCTTTCGCCTTCAGAACTGCCTTAATTCTACGTGGCATTGATTCAACAAGGTGCTGAAAGCATTCTTTAGAAATGTTGGCCCATATTGATAGGATAGCATCTTGCAGTTGATGGAGATTTGTGGGATGCACATCCAGGGCCATTTTAGTACAGTGAACTCATTGTCATGTTCAAGAAACCAATTTGAAATGATTCGAGCTTTGTGACATGGTGCATTATCCTGCTGGAAGTAGCCATCAGAGGATGGGTACATGGTGGTCATAAAGGGATGGACATGGTCAGAAACAATGCTCAGGTAGGCCGTGGCATTTAAACGATGCCCAATTGGCACTAAGGGGCCTAAAGTGTGCCAAGAAAACATCCCCCACACCATTACACCACCACCACCAGCCTGCACAGTGGTAACAAGGCATGATGGATCCATGTTCTCATTCTGTTTACGCCAAATTCTGACTCTACCATCTGAATGTCTCAACAGAAATCGAGACTCATCAGACCAGGTAACATTTTTCCAGTCTTCAACTGTCCAATTTTGGTGAGCTCGTGCAAATTGTAGCCTCTTTTTCCTATTTGTAGTGGAGATGAGTGGTACCCGGTGGGGTCTTCTGCTGTTGTAGCCCATCCGCCTCAAGGTTGTGCGTGTTGTGGCTTCACAAATGCTTTGCTGCCTACCTCGGTTGTAACGAGTGGTTATTTCAGTCAAAGTTGCTCTTCTATCAGCTTGAATCAGTCGGCCCATTCTCCTCTGACCTCTAGCATCAACAAGGCATTTTCGCCCACAGGACTGCCGCATACTGGATGTTTTTCCCTTTTCACACCATTCTTTGTAAACTCTAGAAATGGTTGTGTGTGAAAATCCCAGTAACTGAGCAGATTGTGAAATACTCAGACCGGCCCGTCTGGCACCTACAACCATGCCACGCTCAAAATTGCTTAAATCACCTTTCTTTCCCATTCTGACATTCAGTTTAGAGTTCAGGAGATTGTCTTGACCAGGACCACACCCCTAAATGCATTGAAGCAACTGCCATGTGATTGGTTGATTAGATAATTGCATTAATGAGAAATTGAACAGGTGTTCCTAATAATCCTTTAGGTGAGTGTAAATAAAAAAAATTCATTTTAATATTCACATAAATAAAAATATAAAAATCAATTTCAAATTACTTTAAAAAGGTAAACCAACCTAAAACTAAAACCTATAAATCAAAATAATAGTAATATAAATAATAATAATTCATTTAACATTGCATTTATGTTGTGCAACTTTCAAGTTTCAGCTTCAGCTCAGGCATGACATAAGCCTTTACTGTCGTCTTGGAAGGCTTTGGGGCTTTTGTAAGAAGCAAAAAATATTGGACAGGAAGGTAACTTGGAACAAGAACAAGAGTAAGGATGGGCATACTAGAGATGCGCGGATCAGCTCTATCGTCGCCCGAATCCTCTGTTTAAAACAAACCACCCACCCGCACATGATTTTCTCTGATTTAGATATCCGCACCCGATCGTCACTTTACAATTATTCAAATTCTCAGTGTTATGCGCAATGCTATCGTAACATATTAGCCACTGAAGTAGGTTGCTTTAAAAAGTGAAATTACATTTCCTAAATAACCTAAATCAGGGTCCTATATAGCACACAGAGGAGTAGGCTAATGGCTGGAACGTAAGCAAAAGCGAGAGATGTGTTTGTATTTAATTCAAATAAAGTAGCTACATCGCACAAACAGATATACATTCTGAGCTAATCATTTATCATAGTAACACAGCTTGTTTTATTAAGTTATGAGCTATAAATATGATTGAAGTGTGAGATTTAAATTATGCAAATCAATTAAAGCACGCAACTCTGAAAGCAGGAGCGCTGCTCATCACGCGCACACAGTTAGCCTACAGCTTGTTCCGCTAGATCTGCGCTTAGCTTTGAGAACATTTTAATGGCGTATTTCGGATATATCAAGTATAGCTATATAAAGTCCCATTAAACATTTCACATAGCCTACACATCACAATGACGGTGATGCGTGTGCAAACTCAATTCATGCTGGTCGCTTCATGTGTTTCGAGTTGCTAGCATCTCGAACTGGCGCAAATGAAACTTCACTGTTCAGCGTTATATTACCAGTGCTGATGCCGTTTTCTCTCGCATTGCGGTCTTTGATCTTGAAATGAGCTGAAAACGAAAGTTAAAGAATGACACACATTCAATGAGAGTTCTTTATTAAAATCAACACATTAATGAGTTATTTCTCATCCACCGCAATTTTTGGAATGCTACTTTTTTATTACTTTACCCACCTGACCCGCGGATACAACCACAACCGCAATCCGCTCCGAGTCCACACAAAAATTGTCCTTCTGCAACATGGCCGTGTGCAGTTAAATGGTCTAAACAGAGCTTCGAGGCAAAATGATTTTTGAATTCGAGTTACTCGAGGAATCGTTTAAGCCCTAATTTGAATAACACTGAACTACATAATCAAGATTTCTCTTGCCTTGTCTGCCATCTTGGATTTATTTTCCACTTAGCTTGTTGCAATGTATTGTGGGATAACCTTCTCTGTCAAGGATACATGTGATTCTGCCTTAGAATTTGGTCAAAACAAGATAGGCCTACCTTAGAAGATATAGAATTAAGATGCATTTTAGAACAGCCTTTATATGCGTCTATGCAGCCTTAAAGCGCTGTCTCGTATGGTTTTAGAACAGAGCAAATAGGCTATCATAAACTGAGATGGAAGTAGGAAGACGGAAGTAGATGTTATCATAATGGAAAGCAGACACTGGTGCTGTTTAGAGGGTAAATACTTTTCTAATTGCATAATTCCAAGTGTATTAATATTATTTTACCCGTATTTTAGAGGTGTGTTCAGGCTTCTCACGGTGAGGCATGATGAGAACCCAACACTAAGCTAATGCAAATGAGACTCGTTGAAAGTTTTCCAAGGTCTGCATATAATTTAAGATGGCATTTAAGCTTCTTACCCCCGATCTTATCTCTTAAATTAATTCATCAGGTAATATTTCCCATTATTCAAAGGCATTATTTTATGTCAAAGAGAGTAATGGCATGATTACAGAGCCATGCACACAAATTAGCAGTGGAACGTGAACGTTTTCTCTTAGAAAATGATAGAGCAGCCGGAAATTAATGCAAAGAGGAAAAGAAGGGTGGAAAAATACTTTAAAAGGCATTGAAAGTGAAATTTGACACAATATATTTGGTCCAGAAGGCCAATTCAATTTGGGATTCTTTTTCATCTTTAATGATATATATCCTCTTCTGTTCAGATTTTGATTCCCGGCTGATGAAGAAAGGGGCTACGATTAACTATTCAAGTTTGGAGGCAAAATTGTGCTGGTATAAAAAAGGCAGAGAATGAGAGTTACCTGCTATCTCCCGCTTCATAATCAGGCATGTAAGTGAAGTTATGAATATGAGGTGTGTTTCATCTGGGCAGCCCCTCACGGGTGGGATGGACGATTCACTCCGATTAAATCTGCGCTCATCTGATTGGAGCGTGTAAGAGATTCTAACTGGGGTACATTTCACACTAATCTATAAGCCAGTGAAGCTGTCCAAAAGGCAAAGAAGTGTGATTAAAATAAAGAAACAGACAACAGATAAATGTGCTGGAAGTCCTGCACTAAAAAAGGGAATAAATGATTCAATTTAAATGTACGATTTTATCTGGGAATGGTCTGGTTGTGCAACTTTGTGCTTAAACTAATTACAGATGAACGGCGGCAAACTCAGCCTGTCTGAAAACCATGACTTCGGCACAGCATGTATTTGAAATGCCTCACATTCATAAAATGTACTGCTCTGATTTCACTTTACTGTACTTTTTTTAATAGACACCCTCATGTTTAAGCTCTAGAGTTAGAGATGTTAGATATTTTTGCAGTTGACAAAAATTAGTGCACATATATATCTCAAAGATTTATATAAAATGAAAATATATAATGTATAAATGTTTCCTTGCTAAAAAGGTTTTATATATTTATATACTTTGAGGGCAGATTAGATTTATCATTACACTTTATGTATACACTGTCTTCAGAAATTGCCTTTGGGCAGTGTGGATTTGACACTGGAGAACTGATGAATCTCGTCTACTTAATGTGTTTATGCTGGCTTAGCCCATAAACCTTGTTTCTGTTCAATGGAGTGTTTCAAATTTACCTCTCTCTCTCTTTCTTACTCAGTCTTTGTCTCTCACCCCATCTCAGTCATCTTTTAAGCATTGTTTGTTCAACTCTCTGGTGAATACTCCAGTTGTTTCTTTATCTTTAGTATATACAAACACCAAAGCTTGCACACTCCACAAATTAGCAAAACATGAATTTAAATCACAATGATTCCCTTGATTGGAACCTTCATACTCATAGTAAGAAAGGACATTGAGTATGGCCAATTAACCCGCCTCTGCACAAGGAAGTGAGTTCTACATGAGGTTATTCATCATACTATGAGATAAAACTATAATTACAAAATATAAATGAAATAAAATGCAATTCTCTGTACAATTCCATCTTGGAGTATCTTTGACTGCTGTTTTTTTTTCTCCTTTATGTTTTTACTGTACAGCTACCTATAAGCAAGGTTGTGGATTTAATGGAATATAATATTTACAAAGATTTTTTTCCCTTTCGCCAACCAAACATCTGCTTAAACCTCCTGTAGAGCCTGTAGGCTAAGTATTATCTTGCCAATCAAATTAGTTTGTTTTAGCACTAACAGTCTAATCCCAGTAACACTGCCTTCCTCTTCAAACTCCTTATTTGAATTAAAATGTCACGCAAGTGAATCATTACAGCTTAATGGTTCAAATACAGCTCACTATTACTGCCATAATAAGTAGTTCGAGGTGACAGGTGAAAATAGAAAATAAAATAAATGAGAATGGCATGATGGAATTATCCAGTGCGAATATGTACCATTAAAATGTATGAAGCACCAGGAGATGTCTCCCACTGTACAATTACACATTAGGAGCACTGTCATATTTAGTGCAAAATGTAATGTAGGCTATAACTAGGCTACTCAGCATTCTCACAGGGATGATTTGGGGTGGGGAGCGACGGGTGTACTGTGAAAGATTCCACTGTAAAAATTTATTTTTTTAAATTATAAATAAATAAATAATACAATAATACAAAACTTACTGAAGTAAATTTTTTACAAGAAAATAGCATATTATTTTTGTCTTTCTACTTTAAAAAAATCACATTTAATTCAGTCTTTTAGTCTACTGCAGTTTGTTTGTAATTATTTGTGAAATTTCTTAGTGAGAATTCACCTTTTTCTTTTTTCAGTGTAGGCCTAAGTTATTTCTTTTCGTTATAGTGGGGACAGTATCAGAATACGGAATGTTATTGTTCTCACACATCTATTTGTGCAGTTAGTAAGAGCTACAGTCAGCCGGTCTCTATTGCAAATTATGTATATAGCTGACTAAAATAAAGCCCTTCAAGATACCTCACTCCGCGTTCGTGGTCCTAAAGTTGCCTTTCCACTATCCGACTATCCGACAAACAACACACGGGAAGTCATTCATTTCCAGTGGAGAGTAGCACGGGAGCTGCGTGGAGTTCCTGAGTCCTGCGCAATGTGTTTTGTCGTGTCAGTTTTTATATTTGGTTGCAGTGAAATATTTAAAGTCGGCATGAAAATGTAGGGCACAACTTGATTTTGTCCATCGGGAATTGATTGAACTGTTGTGGCTATTGATGTGATATCATATGAGTGACAGGTTGCCCCGCCCTCGCGCCAGTAAACACGTCATCAGAGAAGAAAAGAGATGTCGCTGCAAGAAGTTATTTTGATTTAAGATTATGAGGGCGCATGAAACAAGTGATGTATTTTAATAAAAAAATATGACCATGAAGTGAGCATTATCAATACCGCAACTTCTCTAAAATGAGCGGTAATCAATTATTTTTAAATACTAGCCTACATAATTATATGATTAGCTTACATTATTTATGCTGATTAGTCCAATAAATGTTTTTTTTCTTTCTTTCAGATGTATTGGTGGTCATTTGTTTTGTAGATAGGTCTACTGTATATTGTTACAATTATTAATTCGCTTTCTTTACATCAAATTAAAATTTCCATGAGTCTGCCAGTAGGGGGCGAAATGCGACAATCGTATGTCAGAGATACTGAAAGGCGGCCATATTTTTGGATGGTAACAATCTCACTTATTATATGGCTACTTGCCAAATAAATAAATACATGTAGATGAAATATTGATTTGAGTTGAAATTATTTTATAACCTTACTCGGATAAGCAGTTTTATATGTCCTATTCTTTAGTGAATCGTTCTTTTAAACAATATCTGACCGCTAGATGACGCTCATTTGTTTTCGTCTGTCTAGGTAAAGGTTTGTGTTTTTATATTAGCCTACCAATAGTAACTAAAGGCCTTGACATAAAGACAAAACCACTTTTTGCTTTGGCTTTCTTGGCAGAGTTTAAAAAAGAAAATGTGTTCAAATCATCATTAAAGGCGTCATTCTGGACGATGGACACAATGTGACATTCTGTCTGCGTAAATATGGTTTAATAAATGAATTAACTCCATAAATAATGGCTGTAATGACATTTTAGGGGACAATAAGTCTGAGCATTGTCAGGAAATAGTTGATGTATGAGTTTCATGCCTCAGCAGTTCCTCAAAATGAATCGGCACAGGAAGATAGCTAGGGCCTTGCAACTAGCCCATTTCCCAGAATTATCTACTTGTTGTCAATTTGCACAGTGGAATTACACATGCAAATTGCACTGCCTGCACAAACACCACTTGGACATGATAAAAACAAATTAACAAAGGCTATAGAAGAAGGATTTATTTCACTGGCTCACCCAGGTCAAGCAATACATGTATTTGACGATTGTGTGTACCCAATTTTGGTGTAATTATATCTGCAAATTATTCTTTGTAATCTTATTATTTTTTTCCTTCAACCTTCTTCTTAAACTCATAATTAGCTTCCCTTGCTTCTCTCTCAAAAACAATTCAGCTGGCTGCCCTGTCAGGCTAACGGTGAATAATCTCATCTGGGTGTCACCCTTCTCTACCTCCTCCCTCGTGCTGCGCCGTTGGACGTTATTGGTAATGGCTTGTACACTGGATACACATGGAGGCTAAAAAGTCAAGGGTCATTAAATATGAGAGCACCATCGGGCCAAATGCAAGTAAAGCAGGCATATAGCCAGTGCAGAAGTCAAGCTATACATAATCGCCTCTTAACATGGTTTCTCATATTCTGAGCTAAATGAGGAATCCCTGGACCTCCGTGTTGGCTAGTATTAGATATCTCATTTACTTTGTACACACTCAGCTAATCTTCTCTAATGAATTCTGCCACCCCAAGCCAGATCCAGATGACTTAAAATTATTACTATTTCCTCAGACATGCACTTGCTCATTTGAGGCTCAACTCGGCTGGCTGTATCGAGAAAAAAACAGCCTGTCATAGTAAGATACTAATAATTAAGACTTTGAGATGATTAGTTTATCTCACCACACTTATCACCTCTTTTCCACTGTAACCAAAACTTAATGAGGGTTTCCAAGTTTTAAACAACAAACTCTAAATAAGTATAATAAATGACAGAAATAATGATCTTGAGCCCAACTGAACAAAAGTGCCAGTGTAGGAAGAGAAACATGTCTTGTAATGAAATAAAAATAATAATTATCATACAAATGTTGACACTAGTAACTCCACAGCAGCCTCGGTGATATATTACATCACCAAATTACCTTTGAAAGTTCTAGTTGTCCTTGACATCGAGTTGTCACATATATAATTAAATTGGTATTAACTGTGGGTGGGTGGTATCAGTTTGCAATTGCGAGGATATGGGCTACGTAGAGTGACATTTAATATATCTTGGTGACTTAAGCCCTATCATATCATATTTACTTAAAGTTCTTGATGTTGGATAGAATTTATGTTTTTAAGGAATACAAACATGTAGGGCCTATTTAACCCCAAGCCTACACTATCATATTTGATACATGATTTTCTAAGGCCTCTGAATTATCAACATGATCAAAACTTTGATGAAAATTTATATTTTTAATACATTTTTAGTAGGCTATATCAAGCTATCAAGATTTCATCATACGTTTTAGCTATATAAATATCAGGATCTGCACCAAATTGCACTTCAGCTCAGTTTGGGTCTTTGAATAAAACTGAGGTATTTATTTCTGCCTTGAGTGCATGAGCTCCATTTTCTTACTATATCATACTATATTCTCCATAAAAGCTTGATGTATCAAATACGATGCATAAAACACACATGAAAAACATAAAACGCATATGCTTTCTTTTATTAGATTTTGTCTAAAGGTTCAATAAAATTAGATTTTTCTTACTGTTATTTCATATCATATTTTGATAGCGTGGACAGGCCATCACTTTGGAGGCTGCTTAGACATTACGGGGTGCCGGAGAAAATCACCAACATCATCAGGAACTCTGGGACTGACTTGCAGAGTGGTCCACAGTGGTCAACTCACTGATGCCTTCCTGGTACAAACAGGAGTGTGGCAGGGCTGTTTGTTGTCCTACTGGCTATCAACTGGATCATGAAAACGTCCACAGCAGAAAAGCAAAACGGCATCCAGTGGACTCTATGGAACCAGCTGGATGACCTCGACTTTGCGGACGACTTGGCCCTTCTCTCCCACACCCAGCAGCAGATGCAGGAAAAGACCAGCATTGTGGCAGAAAACTCCACTCACCTTGTCCTCAACATCCACAAAGAAAAGAGCAAGGTCCTGAAGGTCAACACTACCAACACATCACCCATCGTGCTGGAAGGGGAAACGCTAGAGGAGGTGGACAACTGCATATACCTTGGCAGCATTGTCAATAAACAGGGTGGAACCAACGCCGATGTAAAAAAAGGTTGGCAAGGCCAGGACAGCTTTTCTCCAACTAAAGAATATCTGGAGCTCAAGAGACTTGATGGCACGTTACCATCAGCAACCAGGAACTCCGGTAGCACACAAGCCAAAAACCAGCAGACGAAGAGATCCTCCAATGTCGCTGGAGATGGTTAGGACACTCTTCGTAAACTGGCTTTCAACATCACTAGGCAAGCCTTTACATGGAACCCCCAAGGGAGAAGATAGAGAGGCCGACCTCGAAACAGCTGGCGTCGAGACCTGGACGCCGATGTCAAGAGTACAGGCCGCACTTGGGGACAGCTGGAGAGACTGGCCCAGGACCGGGATGCCTGGAAAACCCTTGTTGGTGGCCTATGCCCCAGTAGGGGTAATAGGCGTCAGTAAGTATTTCATATCAAGCTTTACAGGGTTAAAAATAAGGCCAATATAGCCATTATTTATCAATAAATACTTAAAGAAGGCCAGGTCAACTCGACTAAAGCAGCAATAAGCACAAACGAGGAGCATTGCTCACTCACTACAGGTTATAGAAAATACGTACCTATGAGAGAGAGAGAGAGATAGAGAGAGAGAGAGAGAGAGAGAAAGAGAGAGAGAGAGAGAAAGAGAGAGAGAGAGAGAGAGAGAGAGAGAGAGAGAGAGAGAGCAAATGAGAAAGAGCAAGAGAGATAAATTGCTGGGCACATTCAAAACTAGTGGCACCCCCGCTGGAGGCATATCAAGCAGAAATTATATTGATGAAAATTTATGACATTATGACAATACAAATGAGCTTGTTGCCTCAGAATCTGTGCACACTAAATAAATCATTTAAGTAAATAGGTGGTTTTGCAATTAGGCACAAAGCCCACCCCTATTTAGCAACAAAACAGAAAACTGATGTTATTTGATATAAATAAGCAATTTAAGCATCAGTGTTTTTCGTCTGCCAGTGCCACAGGCTAAACAAGATTAGCATGCTAATCATTTGAATGATAATGTGGTGATGCCCTCAGCTGTCTGAATAAATTGGGAGACATTGCTCATATAAGAGCATTCTTATCACTCTGGAAAACATGAGCAATTGTGTTTTAGTTTGCCATTTGTAAAAAATTGAAAAGTGAAAAATATAGCCTATATATTTTTCATAACTGAACTGGCTTACAACGTTTCAATAAGTTTACTCATTCTTACCTTAAAGTTTGCTGCTACTGCATAATATGTAATATTTTCATTAGGAATATTTTTGGTCAACCTTATTCAGGTTAGAAGCCATATTTAATTTTTCATGAATGAAAACGAGGCTATGAGTGATAGACATACAGTCCATTTAATAGGGTGTGAAGTTCTTATTTTCACAACCAGAAATAACAAACCTCCCAAAGTTTTAGGGGAATAAAATATAATATATTATTTTCATGTTAATTGACTTTTGACATTTTAATTTGGCAATTTATTCATGGCTAAAAAAGGTCCATGGCACATTTATACACCCACCATCTACTTACTTTCGATTTTTAAAAATATTTATTTATTTATATTTATATTTATATAACACATTTTAAAACAAAAAACAATTGGATAAAGACGTAAAATACAGTAAATCATTAAGTAGTAATAGTAAAAGTAAATAATAATAATAATAATTAATTATTATTATTATTATTATTATTATAATACAGAAATAGACGAATTAACAAAAAATATTAGTCGTGAACTATTTCTCATAACACAGAACAGCATCTTCTACTATTTTGTAAAAGCAAGGATCCAGTTTGATAATGAGATTAAAGTGACCAATCAGCATTTCTGTTACAGCTTTCGCTCCTCCGCCGATCCAATAATGAAGCTCTATGTTCAAAACGCGGAAATACAGAAGGCAACTGTAAACGTCTTGCTGTTATTGGTGTAGTGCGCGGATAGATTGTAATGTCGTTATGTAAGTCGATGCGATAGTTGCGTTTTTGATGATTCTCCAGATTTAATATGTACAGTGGACTTCTGCCGCCGGGTCTCACTGAGGCTGACCTGAGCTCTGATGATGCTGATGAAGGACTAACATCAGAAAATAGGCAAGGAGAGACAGGCGAGCACCTCTCACTTCAGTCAGGCACAGAGCCACATTCAGTTTGTGTACAGGGTGAATGTAATGAGACAAAAACTGATTTGCACAATTATGATGCTTCTGGGGATGATTGTCTTCCTGGAGTTTCCTTGGATATGTGGCAAGTACGTGGACTGACCGAAGTTATGCATGAATGCAGTTATATTGTCAGAGAGTGCAGATCATGCAGTGATCAAATTATGTATTGTAGATCGAATTGTGCGAATAAACAAAACAAGTTGCATTCATTTCAATCAGCATTTATTTTAATATAATTATGTCAGTATCACTGATTGACAGCACTGTTTTTGTTTTGTTATTGTTATTGCAGAGGTTCAAAGATCTCCAAAGAGCAAAAGATGAACAGAGAATGAAGCAACCACAAACAAAATGGCAAAAGAAAAGGCGCCACAAGAAAGGTCAAGTTGTCTTCTCATTATCTACCAGTGCCCTTCTCCTATACTATTTCTGTTGTGGTTTATAGTATTTAATTTATTCAACATTTCCATGCAAACATAAAAATGCACATTTTCAAAGTAATTTCCCATGCAATCACAATGATGCCAAACACTTTGTTTTGTTTGTTGGGTGTCCAGTAGGATTTACTACAGTAGAACTAATATAATCCGCATCCACTCTACTTGTGGAGATAAACAACACAATTTCATGCTTTCTAATCAATATGCCTTAATGCATGTACATATCTTTTCAGACACACTGAATTAAAATATTTTGGTTTTTATACCTCAAACAGGTGGGACACAGAATTGCGACACTGAGCAGAAAAGGTATGGTGGACAATTATGGACATGATCAAAATAGAGCATTCAAACAAAACATCAGTACATTAGTCAGCAGGTCATGAGCAAGACTATGAGAGGAAAATGTGTAAACAACTTGAAGCTGAAAAACATGTCCTTAGGCTTAACAAACTTTGACTTAATTTGTTTTTGAGTGGTGAAGGAATGCATCAATTCAAATATAGTTCTGAACAGAGGCGGACAGTAGTGAAGTATTTTTACTCTGCTTAAGTACATTTTTCAAAGTGTTTTTCTTTGGAAAACCTTTACTTCACAACATTCCAAAGCATAATATTGTACTTTTTACTGCACTATGTTTCATGTTGAATATCATTTAATACTTAATTACATAAAAAATCTTGTACTTTCTTTCTTTTACTCAAGTAAAAGTAATTCAAAGTTTTACTTGAGTACAAGAAAGTACTACATTTTTAAACATTTGTAATTAAGTATTAAAGGTAAAAAAACACCTCTATTTATGAAATGTAGTGCAGTAAAAAGTACAACATTATGCTTTGGAATGTAGTGAAGTAAAAGTTTTTCAAAGAAAAACACTGATAAAGTACATATACTTGAAAAAATGTACTAGAAAGTAAAAATACTTCACTACTGTCTGCCTCATGTTTTATTTGTTCACTGACTGATGTGAGGAATATTACATTACTTTATAATACACTACACAACTTTTCGCATTGTGTATGTTGGGCACAGGATTTTTAAGCTTCAGACTATGAATCTGTCCAGTTGGACAGTATCAAACATGTCTGATATTTTGAGCTGATTTTAAAACGCATTCGGTGCATCCGGAAAATCGCATACTGTCTGAGTAGGTACTACATTTGAATTTGAATGTACTTCATGATAGTTAAAGGGGTACTTCATCGCTGGAAAGATGAATGTGTATTTAAATTGGGTCATTTATTTAGTAGAAATGTGAAATTATTTTAGAAGTTGGTGCCTTCTAGACTGAGAAAAGCCAGAAAATGTATTTTTGGCTCATATGGATGAAAGACAACAACTCCCAGAATGCACTTACTTCGCTGCCCTATGAGGCCACTCCCACCGGTTACAACACTTGCCCACTGCGGCACCACCCCACCGTCGTTTAGATTTTTATAGTAATAAAATCATTTAGTTCAGTTAGAGAACAGACACTACAACTAAAAACTGAACGTGTCTGCTCAAAACAGCATGAGCTGAACGAGAGTTGCCGCACAGACCAGCAGCACGAGAGCGAAGAGCTGACAGACAAGATGATCGCGGAAGATTTGGTTTCAAAGCTAAATGTAAAAGCGCCTATTTAAGTGAGTTTGTCATTGTACCGTTTTGTTGTTGTTTTTTTCATTAACAATAATAGACTAATGAACCCACAATTCAAGCAACCCGCCCCCGAATTGGCTCTAATTCAAAACCGAAACTAAAATGAGCACGGCCGCCCGGCATTCATTCACAGCCGCACAGTCATTCACGGTGTGTGTGCACTGCCGCGTTTTCAGTTCATGCCTATGGAAGCTTAACTTTCATAGGAATTCATTGAAAACACTCCGTACCGCTCCGTTATGAATGCCTGACGTCCGTGCGCATTTACATTCTGTGAGTGAGATCCCACCCCTATGGGTGGGTTGAAAACATGCGGAACTAGCTCCTACTACTGGCTGTAGTCTCTAGCCTCTGGCCTCTGTCTTTTTCCAGACATAAAATACATAAATCTCTCGTCTCAGGGGGATATGAGGGGGGAAAGCACGATCATTCGAATATACTACCATGTTTCTACTGATACAAAGCTCAATGCTAATCGCTGAAGTAACCCTTTAAAAAAAATACATTCTATATAGTATGAATATGGGTAGTAAGAATGAAATTTGGACGTACTACATCTGCTATGTTATTAATGTTATGTGACCTACCAACGTTAGTTGCGTTGCTTCACTGCCATTCATAAATCATCTCCCGTGGCCTCATGGGATGGTAAAGTGTCCATCAAATGCACACTTCAGATTTTCGGCGGAAGTAGTAAGTCGTCCGGGTACTTTTCGCCTACTGTTTTCCATACAGACTATACTTTTGCCGTATTGTTTTAATACTATATAGTATGGAAGTATTACATTTTCGGACACAGCGATTGTTTTCATTTGTCGTGTGTCTTTTAGCAACATGACGCATGTTTCGTCGTGAGTTTGTTGTTCAGAACGACTTGAAAAGTTTGGTAGTGTGTGATTCTCAGTCTGCATCTGTATGGTGCTTAGTGTTTTAAAGTTGTGTAGTGTATTCCAGCCTCAAGGGGAACAAATAGAACATGTCTCCTCTAAGTACAAAATTCTTCATATTTGAAATCTCCTGCCTATTTCACTAAGCACACATATATATACTGAACTGGCTCTGTAACTCACCAGTTAGAGCAGAAAAGGATGTGTACAGAAATAATTGAATCTCACAAAGTATACATGCTAGTCCTGGAGTGAATAATAATAATAACAGAAAGACTTGTCATTCTGTGTCTATGCCCAGGGAGCCTGAAGAAAAACGGGAGGAGCACTGGAAGGAGCTCACGCAGTATTTTGGCATCAATGATAGACTCAAGCCTCCTCCTTGTAGCAGACCTCCTCTCATGGTAACAATGATTTCCACCATCTTCCTCTACCACTCTGTGGGTGTCCTAATTCCACTCTGATGCTGAAAGCATTTTTATCCCACTGCCTCTTTCTGTTCTCTGTAGTCTGTATGTGTAACTCGTAATTGTTTCCTCAATCAAATGTGAAAGACAGAGTGAGGAGGCGTCCTTTCTTCCACATGACACTGAGCATAACAGAATAGATCATATTATATTTAATGATGCGATTACCTTAATCTTGACATGAGGATGTAGCTGCACTGTCTGTTCTGGTTGGTGTTTAATATTTCTTATATGAGGCGGATTTCTCCATTGAAAGCCACAGTACAATGGCGTCAGGAGCTCTCTGTAATGCTGTAATTCAGTGATAGGGAGGAGAACGCTTGCAAATCAAATACACTGGACAGCTTGTGTAACAAATATGACATTAAGATTTTCCCCACTCAGAAGCTGAAAGGGCATCATTCATAGAACTGCATAAAAAATATAATAAAGCAGCATATGCCTTTATTTGTCTTCTGTAAATGGACCTGTTTTTAGTATTACCCACTCTTCCAGCACATTGAAGTTGGTTTTAAATATCAGCCTCCTTTGCGTTTTCTTAAAAATGTTGCTGTAGAATCTTAGTTGTTTGTTGCATAGCACTTCCGTATTGGTTATATCACAAACAAAAACTTTATTTAACATGAATGTGTGCTTATTCTGTTAGTGGAACTTTTTGAAATTTTGAAATATGAAACTTCTTTAAACTGTTTAAACATTTATGGAATGTGAATTTATTGGATTATTATTCTAAATGTTTGGATTTAGAATAAATATATGATTATAATGTTTATTTTTTAAATAATTTTAACGTTTGGTAATAAATTAATCTCAAGTCATGATTAAAAAAAAAAAAACATTTCTGATTTCCTAACAGATAAACTGAAAGTATGATTTAAAAAAGGTAGATTGTAATACTTTTACAGTGCAAAGAAGTAATTAAAGAGCCATTAAACCATTTAAAATCTATTATAATCTATATTATTTAAAAAAAAAAATATATTAGGATTTAGGAGTGTGCATATAATGGCTGCATTGTGCTGGCACATAAACATTGTTGCTTTACTTTGTAAACAGGCATTTATTCCACAAAATTCACCTTATCAACACAGTTTATGTCACTGTAGCTGTTACACTGTCAGAATGAGTGAGATGGCCAATCAAATCAAAGAAGGCGGGGCTTACTTGCAAATTTCAACATGACACTTTAGTTATAGCATTGAAAGACTGTGTCGTAAGATGTAGCTAAACATTTAATATTTGACAACTGTTTTACGATAAAAACGCTCAGCGACCAACAGTAATATCAAGCGATGCAAACTACTTGTATACTTGTAACTACTTTTGCATTTTTACATATTAGGCAGATGAAAATAAGAGTGAATGTGAGAATGTAAAAAAAAAAAAAAAATTATTTGCAAATAGTTTACTTCATAACTACAATAGACCTGGAACTTTTAACGTTCTTATTTCTTTTTTTCCTTAAATCCCTTTTAATCCTTTAATAATTTAATTCCTATAAATAAACCAATAAGACCCCCTTCCCCAGGCAAAAAAAAGTTGGTCCCCCAATGTCTAAGACATAGTTACAGCCTGTGGTGTCTGTGAACAGGTTTGCTTATATATTCTATAGCTCATTTCATTTAAAGCAGTAATATGTCTTTATGCAGTGTATGATTTCGGTCCTTGTGAGATGAGAGCAGAATATGTGCGAAAAGGATTCAAGAAAGCTGACTTTGTACATTGGCTCATGATTTAATTTTGTCATGCAGGAATTTCCTGATTACATTTTCTATAAATAAGTCTCTTTAAGTGCAAAGCTTTGTAAACAGAACTAATTCATTTGTAACTTCAAGCCATTTTTGCACTAATGCATATTACTTATCATTCTGCAGCATTAACTCAAAACATTTTTTTTGCAGTTATTTTAATTTATATATTGTCATGTAAGCAGAATGTTGGCAAATGTAATTTGTTTTAAGTAGGAAAACGCTGCTAATTCAATTGTCCATATCGTTTAATGTTGAGCTCAAGTAATTTTGCATTAGCGAGTTAAAATATTGGGTTATTGAGTTCAAATATTGTTTTGATTATGTATATATCCGGTTGTCCTGTTAATTTAGACAGCTCTGCTGCTCCATTTTCCCTCACTTTCAAAGGCTATATCTATTTTGGATTAAACAATATTAAAGGGCTGAGCGTATGCTGTGAAAATACATTTTAATGGAGTTTTGAGTGAGGCTGATTGGAACAGTCCCTCTGAAATGTTTACCTAAGCAGAATGAATATTATATGACCGTTTCTGAAATCACAGTATGGAATATACATTAGCTCAGGAATAAATTACGTCAGGTAGTTAAGCATTATTGAAGTATGTATTGCATTATGTATGTATTGCTAGGTTTTCATGTTTTTTGACCATAAGGAGGAAACAAACACGTCTAGAGTTAGTGAAACTGGCAGAAAATGAGAATGTTGTCTTTTTTGGGGGGATTTGTCTGCTGAAGATCCAAGAGCTCTGCTCCACCAGTCCTGCTGCTTTGATGCAAGTATCTAATTAAAGACCAACATTTATGTTTGGTAACCTCCCGTGGCTAGACAGATTTTTTTGCCTAATATTTAATCAACCAACGATTTTCATTTACGAGAGGAAATCTACATATTTGTTGTAATGGCAGTCATGTTAAAAAGAATGCCTGGGGGAGTTTTTAAGTTACTCTTTGATTTTTTTTCTATTTCTATTTGAAAATCACTTCATTTTATTTCTCTCCTTCTCATCTTCAGTCAGGCTTGGAAAAGAGCATTGAGAGTGCCATCGCTGAAGGGGACTATGGAAAGGCAGAAGAACTGAGTGACAGACTTGCTACTCGAGAGGTATGTTGCCCAGATAAGCCATCTCGGGGGGCGCGCCAACTGTGACAAATTGAGCTAATGGGTCTGTGGCCATTTTGCCTGCAAAGACAGAGGCTACAAACACACACTCACGCACATTCACACACACTTGGGCAGAAAGTCTTGCAACCCTTTTACACTAAAGTTAATGGAAAGCCCTCCCCCAGTTTGAAGTACGGCAATGTCTATAGAACTTACGGTTCTGCCTTTTAATGAAGGCTTCAATGCTTTCAACCTGAGCGCTAAAACATTTTCAAGGTGCCAGTTTCACACCTTTGAAGTGGGCTCATACCTAAATACAGTGCCTGCAGTTTTAAAAAGACACATTTTAGGAGTGTACATAGGATCAAGCACTTCCAAGCTAATTTGGCAGAAAATGTAACATTCGCACAGCTGTAATTGCAGTTAAAAAGACATTCAACTTTTCTGAAGTTGGGGCAATCATAGCGGGCAATATTTTTAAGCCTCGCAACTTTGATTCAATGGAATCTGAATGCATTCCACTAAATTCCGGCCTAGGCTTTGATTCCAGCATTACTGCATGGAATTGATGTTCACTGTCAACCTTAAACTGTTTAGTACAAAAAAGATTTGTCTGTGTGCTTCCAGTCCACGTACCTATACATTTGGTGACTTCTAAACATTTTTAAAGAAAGCATGATTCTTTTGCAAACATGATTTTTGTTTCTTTAGTCACTCCACAAACCAAGTGTTTTTAATACAAAAGTGCTTTGACAAAAGAACAATTGTGCAAATTCTTTCTTTCGTTTGTTCATTCTTTTTCTTTTGTTTGGTCATTCATTCATTCTTTCTTTCTTTGTTTGTTCTTTCATTTGTTTGTTCTTTTTCTTTCTTTCATTATTTTCTTTCTTAAGTTTGTTCGTTTATTAGATCGTTCTCTTTCGTTCTTTATTTCTTTTTTTTGTTCGTTCATTCTTTTTATTTCTTTTGTTCATTCTTTCGTTCGTTAGCTCGTTCTTTCTTTCTTTTGTTTGTTCTTTTTCTTTCATTCATTCTTTTTCTCTTGTTTTCTTTCTTTCCTTCTTTCTTTCTCTTTCGCTCGTATGTTCTTTTTTGTTCATTCTTTTTCTTTCTTGTTTGCTTGCTTTCTTTCATTCATTTGTTTTCTTTATTTGTTTTGTTCTTTTTTTCTTTCTTTCTAGTACGAATAGTCACATAAACGATACATGATGTATAAATAAAAAGTCGCTTCAGCCTTTGATTGGAAAAATGTCAAATGGTAATGGAAAACGCATCAATTGACGTGAAGAAGAGTATTTCATCTACCTTTATTTATTCTTAACTTAACCCAGGGTTTAGGAATGTACAGTGTGAAACGTCAGCATATGAATACCCAGGGTTAATTGTTAACCCTGAGTAAATTATGAGCAGTGTGAAATGTGAACCAAGATAACCCAAGATTTCGCTTACCCTGGATTTAGAATGAACCAGTGTTAACTATTTCAAGTGTGAAAAGCCTTGCTTGCTTGCTAATTATACTATGTTGTCAGGCAGATTTTTATAGCAGGTGTCAGTCTGCATACAAACAATGAACCAGCTTTATTTCATCATGCAGTTGCATTACGACATATTGCATAAAGTGGTAATTAATCTTCTGTTAATAACTTTATATTTAGGTGTACTAAATGATTTGTGGGACTCATTCTGCAAATCCTTTTTGTGATGATTATTTTATTTTACGGTTTATTGCCGTACTGCAGCTGCATTTATTCCTGGCTTTGGTGTTTTTAAATGTATCTTTCAGTTTCTACAATAATTAATTTTCTATTAAGATTAATTTTATAGTTTTATTGTGGATAAAAGTCTCAGGTCATGCTTCGATAAAGCTCTTCTACCCATCTAATTGGGAGGAGCCGTGTTAATCGTGTTAACCTCAAATTTTAGTTTCCTACGTAATCAATTACAGCTTCTGTTTCTCTTGGTGTAAATGCGAAAATGACACCATTTACTCCGCACTAATGAAATCATATTGTGATGCTGTTGAATGTTGATTTGAATCAGTTCAAAGCAAGGTGATAATCATGCTTCTTACAAGCATAGCGCCATGGGAACAAGCATTAAATAGATCAGTAATGCCAACAACAGGCCCTTGGTTTATAGGCAATTTTCTTTTGAGAGTCTTTACGCTGTAATCCATACAGATGCCACTTACGCTTATCTCTGGAGTATCTCTGTGGTTTTATCTTTTTCTTTTCCAGGTAGACGGAGACATAACGGTTTCTTTGGAAACCATTCTCGGAAACATTTCATCATTACATGGGCTTCATTGTGATGCCACACGGCTATATCAGCCCTCGCCTTTGTTCTTTTGTTTGGCTGAGAATGGCAGATTTAAGCATTCCTTCACAGAGAGTTTATCTAGACTTCAAAAGCAGCTAAAGAATTTCAGAGATGCCATCATGCTGTCTAAATGCTTGCAAATGACAGCACTGAAATGTTTAAAGTTAGTGCCTCTTATCAAATAACACTGGTATAGTAATTATAGCTGGCTGCGTTATTAGTTTGCCATGGCTTGCAGGTAAAAACACAAACACAAACTACATGGCTTTCCTCTTTGATTGACTTACCAGGACCATGTTGTCACAGAAAGCTTCTTAGAGCATCAGTGGATTTGAGCAGACTTAGCAGTCTCGAATCTCTCGCTCAGCCAGACAGCTGAGGTCTGCCTCTGACAGAACACTGGCAGTCGCTGCGCAGTAATGCCACTGTTAGCTGCTTTATTTGTTCTCCACTAAAGACTGTATATTACAGTTTTCACCAGGTAATGTGCATTTGTCATCTGCTGGACATGTCCCTTATGCTCTATTGATTGATTCAGCATCCCTCAGTGAGATGTAGGTATGGAAGATGTTTTTGTGAACATTGCAAGATAAGATGATACTTGCATGTTCTTTGTATTCAAAGTTTCATCAGCCATGTTAATGGTAACATCATTCTCCTGTAGGTCGTGCAATGATAGGGTAGGTTGCACATATGGAAGATCATTTGAAGGGTTTCAGATTTAGGTATACGAGTTGCACCATTTGTTATTGTAGCCATACTCAATGCCTGCATGTGTGCCAACATAGCTACAATTCTGTTATTAAGTTTGGGGTCAGAAATTTTAAAAATCTCTTATTCTCTCAAGGCTCCAATAATATGATCAAAAAGACAGTAAAACTGCAAGTTTTTTTTGTTTTGTAATTTATTCCTGTGATTACAAAACAGCCAGTGTCTGGCTTCAGTGTCACATGATCCTTTAGAAATTATGCTAATATGTGACCCTGGACCACAAAACCAGTCATAAGTTGAACGGGTATATTTGTGGCAATAGCCAACAATACATTGTGTGGGTCAAAATTATCGATTTTTCTTTTATGTCAAAACTCATTAGGATATTAAGTAAAGATCATGTTCCATAAAGATATTTTGTAAATGTCCTACTGTAAATATATATAAAAAATTGTTATTATTAGTAATATGCATTGCTAAGGACTTTTGACAACTTTAAAGGCGATTTTCTCAATATTTAGATTTTTTTTGCACCCTTATATTCCAGTTTTTCAAACGGTGGTATCTCGGCTAAATATTCTATCCTAACAAACCATACACCAATGGAAAGCTTATTTATTAAGCTTTCAGATAATGTATAAATCTCAATTTCAAAAATTGATCCTTATGACTGGTTTTGTGGTCCAGGGTCACATACGTTGATTTGGTGCTCAGTTTTTTTATTATTATTAATGCTGAAAACAGTTGTGCGGCTTAATAATTTTGGGAAAACTGTTTTTTTTCTTTTTTTTCTTCAGTGAATAGGTTAGTTAAGGTTAATAAGTTCAAAAGAACAGCATTTATTTGAAATGTATATATTTTTGTAACATTATAAATGTCTTTTACTCTCACTTTTAAACCGTTTAAAGCATTCTTATTGAATTAAGAAAAATAATCTTACTGACCACTATCTTTTGAACAGTAGTTTAGCTGTTGTTTATTCAAAATGTGGCCTTTTTACCCCTTTCATTTAGAGGGCAATAGAGAAGGGACAAAAATGATAGAAGATTAAAAGGGAGGAAAAGGATCTGAAAGTTGCAAGCCAGATTTGAATGTACATGACCCATATGAACACCAGAGCTCAATGTGCTATTTTTTTTTTTTTTGATTGAAAGGATTTAATCACTACACAACCTACTATCATTTCCAGTGAACTAAACACAAATAGATAAACAGAAATATGTTGCCCCTTTTCAATGGGCCTTAGGGGCAATTTGGGTATTAGTGAAGCATTTTATGCCCTCATTTCTAATCCAGCTAGTATTCATTATCACAGCGCTCCGTGCGGCCACAGAGCGCTCTGCCCAGGATAAATGTTGTTGTAGACAGCTGTTTGAAATAATGCAGTGAACAGTCAATAATCCCAGCTGTGGCAAGCCTCAATTTCAAGGTTCTAATAATATTTGTGTCTACTGCTCTATGAAACATCATACGTTCTGTAATATGTTTACATGCTAATACAGCGTTAAATTAAAGGGTTTAGAAGTTGATGAGACGGTGATATACTAAAGCTCTTCTGATATTTTTTTGAGCCCCTTGTTTTTGTCCTCGAGAATGATCTCTATAACTTATGCATGGACCAGAGATATTTTATTGGTCATAACCCATTTATCCGTTACTTTTTTTTCTTTTTCTCAAATCAAAAGTTTTTATGCTTTTTATATATCAAAAATCAGCTGTTTTGAACTGTTTAAATGTAGACAATTTATTGGTTGCTTCCTTGTTTAGCTTTTTTAATCATATGATATTTTCCATGTTTCCTTTAATCTGCAAATTAAAGCAATTTGTTAAAACCTTCTTTCATGTTTTCCTAAAATGTGTGTGTTATGTGGGCTTTCATCTTTGTCTAAGTGTTTAAATGTGGATAGCAAAGGGTTCTTTGAGATTTTCATTTCATGAAAGTGTATTAAAATATTCTGGAGAAGGTTTAACTGTTTTGATTCACAAAGTGTTTTAAGAATTTGTAAAATGTGAAAGCTTTTTAAGTGATTAGAATACAGTATTATCAAATTCTTCACTGCATGTCCTCTAACAAAAAAAACAAAACACATGTACTAGTCCAAAACTAACTGACCTTAAAAGATACTCTTAAATATAATGGTTCTTTTTGGCATTATTGGTTCCATGAAGAACTTTTAACATTTATAGATCCATAGAACCTTTTGATTGAAACTTTGCACACGCGTCAGAAGTGGTGAAAATGTACGTCTGATATGGGTTTCAGAATTGGGTGGGGCAAAATGGCTCGATAGCGCCACCTATAAAACTTAAACGGAGTGCGCCTCCTGCTCCGTTTCATGTACGTGTACGATATTCGGTACATACGTGTAATGTGCCAATACCTACAAAAAAGACTCTAAGACCAAAGTCCTAAACGCAACAGGAAGTCAGCCATTTTGAATTACCTCTTCGATTTTTGTGCAGTTTTTGCCATTTTCAGACGTCATACTTTAACAAACTCCTCCTAGAGTTTTTATCGGATCATAGTGTAATCATGAGGTGAGTGTAATCATAAGGCCTTTGCGACGCTAAATTGCGAAGATCTAGAGTTTTCGTCAAAGGCCGTGTCCCTGGCGGCCTGACAAATTTCGATGTTTCGCCACGAAACAGGAAGTTGCTGTAGCTCAGGTATGCAATGTCCAATTTGCCCCAAACTTCACACGTTTGATAAGAGTTCTGTCCTGAACACATGTCCATGCCCATATTCAGTTAGTCACAGCGCCACCTGCTGGCAACAGGAAGTGACATGTTTAACTCTTTTATGTACTTCTAATCATATATTAAATGTGTGAAGAAGTTTTAAACAGGCTAGCAACATGCTATAAACATAATAAAACATGCTAGCAACACTTAGCTAAGTGTTAAATCATGCTATTAATGAAATGAAATAGGAAGTTGCTGTAACTCAGGTATGCAATGTCCAATCTGCTCCAAACTTTAGCGGTTTGATAAGAGTACTGTCATGAACACATGTCCATGCCCATATTTAGTTAGTCATAGCGCCACCTGCTGGCAACAGGAAGTGACATGTTTAACACTTTTATGGACTCCTAACAACATATTAAAAACTGTCATCAAGTGTTAAATATGCTAGCAACATGCTAGAAACACTTAGCTAAGTGTTAAAGCATGGTATTAATGCAATGAAATAGGAAGTGGCTGTAACTCAGGTATGCTATGTCCAATCTGCTCCAAACTTCAGGTGTTTGATAAGAGTTCTGTTCTGAACACGTCCATGCCCATATTTAGTTATAGTCATAGCGCCTGCTAGCAAAAGGAAGTGACATGTTTAACACTTTTATGGACTTCTAATAATATATGGTGTGTGTCAATAAGTTTTAAACAGGCTAGCAACATGCTATAAACCTAATAAAACATGTTAGCAACACTTAGCTAAGTGCTAAAGCATGCTATTATTGCAATGAAACAGGAAGTTGCTGTAACTCAGACATGCAATGCCCAATCTGCCCTAAACTTCACATGTTTGATAAGAGTCCTGAGTCCTGAAGAGTCCTGAACACATCTACATGGCAATATTCAGTTACAATTATACAATTATAGCGCCACCTGTTGGCAGCAGGAAGTGACATGTTTAACACATGTTTGCACTCCTAGCAGCATACTAAAATATTACAGTGAGTGCTAAATATGCTAGAAACATGTTACAACATGCTAGCAATACTTAGCTAAGCATTAATGCATGCTATTAATGCAATGAAACGGGAAGTTGTTGTAACTCAAACATGCAATGTCCAATCTGCCCCAAACTTAACGTGTTTGATAAGAGTTCAGGCATGAAGACATCTACACACCACAATTCAGATACGGTTGTAGCGCCACCAGCTGGCGGCGGGAAGCGTGGCCAGTACAGATGACTTTGACGTAGTCCTTTTATATTTTCCTACTTAAACGCACGTTGCCCACGTGCTCTTTTTTCCTAAAGCCACCGGGTGGAGGTGGAGGTGCAGGTGCGAGGGCCCTTCCATCGCTGCTTGCAGCTTTAATTTATTATTATTCACACTTAGAAAAAAGTGGTTGGTTTTTAAGAATGGTTTATTTATGGTTTCGCTGTGAAACCCCTCTTTTGGAACCTTTATTTTTTAGAGTGTTGAATATTTTGGCTTCATTAACAATATAAAGTACATATTTTGCCAAATACACCTTCCCAAAGGAGTGTTTCAGGTCTTAGATTTTAGGACCCCAATATTATACCTTGAAATATAATTATTTTTTTTTTATTTATTTTTTTTAAACAACAATTTAGATTACCTTTCAAAGATTATGGCAAAGCTGTGACTGTTTGGAAATGTTTCTGTTGTGACCTTTTAGATTCATTTTTTTGGTTTTGATTTTGAACGGCTGTTTTGTGTAGAGAATGAATTACTTGCGTCAACTTATTTTTAAGGGGTTTCATTTAGCCTTCTAAGCACATTTTAATAACAAGAGCTGCAATTTGAGTCTCAGTGGTAAAGACAAACTAAGCAAGACTAAACAAAGGACTGTCACACTTTATTATTTCCTACAGTTCTTCTCTGCCCTGATCACAAATATTAGCTCCGCATTACCACTTCAAAACGTAGACTTTCTAGTCTCGAGCGGTGGGGGGTACTGCGTCCATTTCAAGTTCTCCAGGAGTCAGACAATATGAAAATGATTAAAAGGAGACACAGTCTGAAAAGAAGTTGTTGGAGGGGGCGCAAATAGATAAAGTCGGGGGAGTGAGCGGGAGTTCGAGAACACAGGCACATGTATTCTTCACTATGTGAGTTAGATGCTCACATTTTTTTTGCATCACAGCGAATATTATACATTAGCGTTGGCTTTATTATGATCGGTACACCTATTAAATGTGTTGCATTGCTATTTCCTGTTATCAGCCTTCATCTCAGAGCAATCAGCTGGGCTTTTGTCCTAATATGCGTTTTAAATACAGTGTGTCTCAGTAACTACGAACAGACAGATCTCTAATGACAAAGTTAGTTTTTTCTTTACAGGGGTGCCATACTGTTTGAAGTGCCAGTATTGTGGTTAGGTCAAAGTCAATGGTAGACACCAGTCCAATTAAAATGCACTAGTTTGACAGCTGTTGTGAAGGAAGTTAGTTGGCTTTTGCACAGGCTGCTAAGCCTTAGTGCATTAAACATAATGTATGTCTATCTATTTATTTTTTCACTCAATTGTTAATCATCATTGTCAACGTCTTTCCCCTGATTTCGAAAGCAGCATGATTAGGTATTTTTAGCCCTTTTCTCCGTCTATAACACCCAATCTGTAACGAAACCCCAGACTGGCTCTTCCTCCTGTGCGGGCCCCTCTGGCAACAAGAAAACTGCTAAGCAAAAACTCTCCTCTTTGTTCCATTTTCTTTCAGTATTAGCAATTTATCACAGAATGAACTTTTTATTATATCTGTAGATGACTCACATTAAATTTTTGCCCATTAATTTTGAAATGGGTTTTGAAATGGGTCCTAAGCTTTTATCAAATGCTGGGGAATCTCATTTGGATTATTGTATTTCATTAATTACTTGATAGACAAAGCATACTTTTCAATGTAGATTTTTTTTTTGTGCTGTTTAATTAATTAGCATGTTTTCTCTTTTAATTAAAGCCATTTTTTTCGAATTAAAGCCCACAGCAAAACACATATATAATTTGTTTGTAATTAGCCCTTAATTGGTGGTAGTGGAAGCTTAGCACCCTCGTTTCCTTTTTTTTTCGTGATTGCCATTTTATTGCCAGTCAGTCATTAATTAAACTGTTTTTCTAATTAGCTTATAAAACTGTTGATGGCACATTATTGTAAGTGTGAGTTCAAAGCTTGCTAATAAGCCTTGCCTGCTTAGAAGAGGGAAGATAATGAAATGCGCACAAAGCCAGCGAACTTTCAGACTTTTTTCCACTCCCTTGTTCCCTGAAGATGACAGTCTTATGTATCTGGAATCAGATTATTGGGGCTGAAACATAGAGAAGCGCATTATACCGAGAGCTTTTCCAACTAGATCCCCCTCAGAGAGGCTGCTTCTCTGTATGTCTTGTAATGCTGTTTGTCAAGTTGGTGGCAAGATTACAGGAACTCCTTGTCTTATTTCCCCCACCACCCTCTTGAGACTGATAAGCTATGTTAACTGGATCTTTCACTGTATACAAGGATATCAAGTGTTGGACTCTCAATATGTCACTTTTGTTGAGAGGATTTTGTCTCCTCTGCTTTAGTGTAGATGACACCGGGTATTGTCACGGGAGCGTGGCCTGTTTCGTTTCATTCAGGCAATACAGTAGTTTCCATGAGATTTTCCCTTGGTATTGTTTTAATGCAAGCCATGACTATTCCAATCTGTTCTAACTGAACACGTTTGGCATGACAATAATTGAATTACAATAATGTTATTGATCTATTGGTGACATTAGAGAAAATGTAACTACTTCTTAATTTATGATGTTGGTATAATGATTAAACATTTTATGGGTTCCACTTACATGGGAATATTACAGAACCATATAAAGTGACACATTTTTGGTACATAGTGAACACTTTAGTGAACCCAAAAATGAAAATTGACATCATTTACACAAGTTGTTCCAAACCTTGAACACAAAAGAAGATTTTTTTGAAGAATGTGGGACATTAGCCACTGACTTTCAGACAGAGTATGGAAAAAAATAATGATATGGAAGTCAGTGGCTACCATCAACACATTCTTCAAAAATATATTCTTCTGTGATCAGCAGAAGAAAGAAATTCATACAGGTTTGGAACAACTTGAGGGTGAGTAAATGATGACAGAATTTACACTATCCCTTTAAGTGTTTACTAGGCACCATATGGTTTTGTAATATTCTCATGTAAGTGGAATTTAGTAGTTAATTTAATTTAGTAAGTACTATCTGGCCAACTAAAGTCCAAAAACAAACCACACGCAAACAGCCTTAGTCAACTATGGCCATGTTATTTTGGCATTAAGGTGTGTGTATGTGTCACTTATTTTACAGAGTGAATGTTATGTGTAACAGCTATTGTATAAACCAGTTTACAACTGTAGGAGTTTTAATTGTTTGCAGTCCCAGAATTAATTTAAAAACTATTTTAAATAGCTGCAAAATAGAAATTTAGCCAAACTTATTTATTTTAAAGCAATTTTTCCCAAGATAATCACTAAATAATATCATTATATATTTCAGAACTTTGTCTGCTCTAATATAGTTTGCAACTTTTATTGTCAAATATTTGTGGACGGCTCAAAAATGAAGGAAATGCCCAGCCATCAGGTGACGGACTAGCATTGTGAGTTTATGCAGACTGCATATATTTCACATTAATGTTTTTGTCTACTTTACAGCAGCCACTGTGGCAGTCAGTGATCTACTATACACCAAGTGGGGATTGCACCACTGTTGACTTAACCCACCTAGTGGCCCCATGTTGCAGCTACAGGGTTGAGCAGAATGAATTCACCCCTCACAGACCTTTCAAAGGTAACATCATTAATGGCACTAAATAAGCCCAGCAATAAGCTTTGCTGTGGACTAGCATAAATGGCACACAATGCCTTTAAAGAGGAGAGAAGAAAGGTAAACGACAATGGAAATGCATTGACTTTAATTCTTACGGAAATATGGGAAGGTTTAGTGTGACTACCTAGAACAAAGAGCACAAGCGCTTTTTGTTGTGTATGCTATACCCAGCCCCCCCCTCAACCCAATTCCCCCCCCCCCCCCTTTTTGGATTGTGATTTTCATTCCTTTTTTTCCTGCCCTGCATTTTTCCTCTGTGCCCGCATTTGATGTGAAAGGATTTGGCACTAAGTCACAAGAGAGGGAAGAGGAGGGGGGATAAGGATGAAAAAGGAGGGAAAATCATGAAAAGTGGATCAAAAAAGTAAATGAAAAATAATGTCATATTACGGAAAATATGAGAGGCTAATTTGTGCCGACTTTTTGCTAATTTTGTTCTTGCCACAGAAAGAAGTGCTGTCACCTGCTCTGCGCTACACTGATGACAGTGCCAGTGATCCATGAAATAAGCTGCCGCCGGCTTTGTTCTGATAAGAATGAACAAATCTGCACAATGTACTGCGCTCCGAATCTCATTTTCATACTTGCATGCAGGCTAAAAGAAATAAGCTGTTTGCAAGGCTTGATTAATCAGACATTTGAGAGCTTTTTTTTCCTTTTTTGTCTCTTTGATCTGCTCTGTCTCCTAGGTAACTTGCTTGACATTAATGTCGAGCCCCAGTAAAGACAATCATGGATTGTAGACTGGACTGATTAAAAAAAAAAAAAAAAAATTAAGACATTTAATGCTTTGAATATAGTAATGTGTGTGTGAAAATTGGGGAGTCCCGGCTGGAAGAGCGAAGGGGAGGGGGAGCTTTATTTTGGTGATGGGGGCAAAATTTGGTTAAAGCTGGAGCGCAGGTTAATGTGGGTAATCCTTGTGTCGAAAACGCAGATAAATCTCAAGATTTAAACCTCAGAAGCCATTTGGCATCCTCCCATTTTGTTGTCTCAAAATGCCTGCTTTTTACCAATGACATTGTCATGTTTATCGTTTTTACCGTGATAGCTTTAGCACCTATTCTGCTTAAACGCGCCTCTCTAAAAACACCCTGGTGTGAATTATCTGCGAGCAGATCTGCTCTAAACATGGGCATGATCACCCATTATAACTTCCCTCTCTGCGCTGTCTTGCTAGAAAACATGATTTATGGCTTTTAAAACCTAAAAAAAAATGGCAAGGATTTTAAAAAACTGTCATAGTGTGTTAGCTTCAGGTTATGCAGACGCCTTTACAAATCTTCCAAGTGCCTGTATAGATGAATGCCTCGAGGGCCCAGCCGGAACCCCGCTCTCTCAGCCTGCTAAAGGCCTTATCTTAAATCCAAGCAAAGTACCATTAATCTTTTTGAAAGACCTTTATGGCTTTTAATGTATCCCAAATTAGAACATTTTACACCCTTGGTTCCTGAAATATGGCGATAAAAAGCCTTTAGAGTTTAATTTCTCCTTCCTGCTCGCTCTGACCTGCCTAATCCCAGCATGCATTAGGAGATATTTTAGTTTCAGTCTTTCTAATAAAGTTTATCCCACTTAATTATAATTGAAACATTTTTTTCCACTCTCTTGCTCTCTCCAGGTTTTTTCAAGCCTAGAAATGGTGGCACATTTCCTCATTACCAATTTAGTTTTTTTTTGTGTGTGTTCCCTCTGATTGTGTTCTTTCACTGTTCTAAAGAATTACCCTCATATCCCCTCCCGAAAAAAAAACAGAGGCGGAGAGAGAAAGGCAGTGGGTAAAAAAAAAGGGGGTTGTGATTTGTTCCAAGTGTTTATCAAAGTTTCTTGCGGTCCAATAATAAACCCATCCCTGGAGTGATGGAAGAGGCCCGGACTCTTCTTTTGTTTCCTGAGCCCTCTGTGTCATTCTGGCTATTGGAATTAATCTAGCCACACCACACACATTTCCCCTCACTGATACCGCCGACATGTGCCTCTCGCCCTCCTCCATTCATTTTGCCATCCGAAGTGCGTGCACTGCAATTTTCAGAATTAAAGGTCCTCTTTAGATGAACAGATTAAGTATATGAGATAATAACATTAATTATGCACATCCATGCTGAGTGGTGGAATGGAGGGTTGGTTGTCCTACTTCTATCTATGAACCACAAATTATTTTTTATTTTTGAAGCTCGAGCATGTGCGTGTCCGTGCGGGATACACCATCCTCACAGTGATGAAGATATGAACCGTAGGCATTCTTCGAGCTCCACCTTGACGCACTGGCAGTGTTGGTGAGGTTTGCCAGGCAGACTGATTTTCTCCAGCTAATGGAGCTTGTCTCTGTCTCCTTCTCAATAGCTGGCCGTGAAAATCGCACAAGCCGCCGATTGCCGTGACTTCGCTAGCACCAAACAGAAAGCGGAGGCTTCCCGGGCAGCCCAAAAAAGGAGGAAGCAAATCGCTTGGGGGTTTGTTTTTTTTTTTTTTTTTTCTTCTTCTTCTATCTGTCCCCAGTGCTGATACCCTGCAGTTTCATTAAATCACTCTGCATTTCACACTTTAAATGTCCCTTCTTTCCTGGACTATGTGTTAACTCATGTGTATTCACTAGAGCTTTCTAATGAGTATGCGGATTCTGCTTATCTCTTTGGTCAGACTCTAAATGCACATTGAATTCTGTGAGTTAGAAGTAGCCACGATATACAGATTTTGTTTGCATTGACTGCAATTATATGCAGGCATATTTATCCAAAATAATCTGTTTTGATTGCTTTTTCTTTGCGTTGCTTTTATTTATATTTTTCAAAACATTCTCAATTTTAACTCAAGTTTGTCACTTTTAATGCATTTTTTGTTGTTGTAATTTTAGGTTTGAAGCAAAGAAAAGATGGGAAACCAAAAGCAATATGGGATTCATGTGACATTCACAGCACAGAGTACAGATTTGGCATGTTGATAATTGTTTATAGAGGTAATCTTTCTATAATACATTATTATTGCACTCAAATTCCCTTTTATGTCATTTAACATTTTATTTCTCTCTGAATCAGCTTTTTTGGTCATTCATTCAGATTTGTAGGTCATTTTTGTATGGCTAAATAAATTCTATAAACACACCGTTATTGTAATGTTGGTCGTTATTGTATGTATTTTCATTCTTTCTCTCATAATTAAATCTGGCGCGTACAACTGTGCACGGCATTTATTTACTGCTGTAAGTGGGTTAATCAGGAGCCGCTTTTTTTCTTCCACGGCGGTATGGAGCGAGGGAAGAGAAAGGAGAGATTAGGGGCCTAATGCAATGTACAGGATAATATGCAATAGGATTTGCCTGGGCAAAATGAAATTTGTCGGCTGTAAGGAGGTTTGAGCAGTCATAAACGAGGAGTTTAGTCGGGTTCGAGTTTAAGATGACTGTGTGTGAAGGAGAAAGCGAACGTGGAGTTGGAAAACGGTGTGTATGACACTGGACTCAACCCATGATGCATCTTTGGGAGGATTCATGTTGGCAGTGCATTTGTTTAAGCCTGTCTATCAGATAAAATCCATTTTACTTTTTTTTTTCAAATATGAAATGTATTTCTTTATGTAAAGAATATATAATTATGTTAATATAATTATTTTAAAGCAATAGTTCACTCAACATTTTTAATTCTGCCATCATTTGTTTTGTTCAAAACCTGTGTGATTTTCTTTCTTCCGAGGAAACCAAAAGAAGAAGCTTTGAAAAATGTTCATGCTGCTCATTTCCATTAAATGAAAGTGAATGTGGACCAGGGGCTGTCAAGCTAATAAAAACCACAACAAAACACCAATGAAACATAATAAAAGTAATCCATATGATTATATTCGTAAACTGAGGCAAAATGATAGTTTAATGTGACAGACTAAAATGTAAGTTGTTGATCAATGACAATCTTGCTTGACAGCTATGGTCACGTTTCTTTGTGTTGGAAATAATTGCATAATTCTGCTATAAACATCTCTTGTATTCGACAGAAGAAATTAAGTCACATGAGTTTCAAAACAGTAAATATTTCATTTTAGATGTTCATTATATTTTTTTAGCAGAATGATTCTTTATGCTGAGCACCTTCCTTTTTTTAAACATCCCTCCCACCTCCACAGCTCTGTCTCGTGAGGTCATTAGCGGGAATGTGGAGACTCACTTCCTTGATTTATGCTCTGTTGGCCTGAGGCGGAGACATCTGTAATTTTAGGGCTTTGACATCCCCACCCTGACAACAGCCAACTGACAACTGTAGCACAAACTTGTCAGTGCTGCCTTAAGGCAATGGGTGTGGTTTCAGCCCTGCCAGTTACCACGGAGACATCTCACTGAAAGGAAAGGACTACTCTATTGTAAATGCCATCTTTAATACATCAGTCAAATTGTGGTTGTTACATCACTTGGTATATGAAGTCTTAAAGATTGCAGGCCAATGATTCCTTCAGATTAAAATCTTGTTGGCTTTTAGAGATTGCTGTAGAGCATCTGGACCTTATTGAATAAATGAATAAAAAATAATAGTGTAATGTGTGTTTATGTATATGTATATATAGCAGGGAAATGCCCTCAAAAGTTTGGGGTCTGCAAGGATGCATTAAAGTTGATCAAAAGTGACAGTAAAGAGGTTTACATTGTTGCAAACAAGTTATAATTTAAATACACACTGTGCTTTTGAACTTGTTCATCAAGTGAGCCTAAAAAATCCCTGGTTTCCACAAAAATATTAAGCAGAACCTCTGTTTTCAACATTGATAATAAGTAATTATTCTTGAGCAGTAAATCAGCATATTAGAATGATTTCTGAAGGATCATGTGACACTGAAGACTTCAATTTTGCCATCACAGGAATAAATTACATTTTAAAATGTTAAAATAGAAAACTGTTTTTTAAAATTGCAGTAATATTTCACAGTATTACTGTTTTAACTCCATTTCTGATCAAATAAATTGGTGCGCATATAAGACATTTCTTCAGTAGGGGTTTGTCTTAAAGGAACACGCCGACTTTTTGGGACTTTAGCTTATGCACCGTATCCCCCAGAGTTAGATAAGTCCATACATACCATTCTCATCTCCGTGCGTGCGTGCCATAACTCTGTCTTACGCACCCACCGCTAGCCTAGTCTACCTCAAGACTGGAGGTAAACGGCTCCATCTAGCCTACTGCTCAATAAGTGACAAAATAACGCCGACATTTTCCTATTTACATGTTGTGATGTGTATAGTTACATCGTGTACTAAGACCGACGGAAAATGAAAAGTTGCAATTTTCTAGACCGATATGGCTAGGGACTATACTCTCATTCCTGCATAATAATCCAGGAACTTTGCTGCCGTACCATGGGTGCAGCAGCGCAATGATATTACGCAGCGCCTGAAAATAGGCTAACTTCCTTCAACATAACCAACGTGACAACCTGCTTGCACAGAGAGCGTGCTGGGGACTATTTTCAGGCACTGCGTAATATCATTGCACCGCTGCACCTGTGGTACGGCAGCAAAGTTCCTGGATTATTACGCAGGAATGAGAGTATAGTTCCTAGTCATATCGGTCTAGAAAATCACAACTTTTCATTTTTCGTCGGTCTTAGTACACAATGTAACTATACACATCACAACATGTAAATAGGAAAATGTTGGCGTTATTTTGTCACTAATTGAGCAGTGGGCTAGATGGAGCCGTTTACCTCTGGTCTTTGTGCTAAGCTAGGCTAGCGGTGGGTGTGTCAGACAGAGTTATGTATGGACTTATCTAACTCTGGGTGATACGGTGAATAAGCTAAAGTCCCAAAAAGTCGCCGTGTTTCTTTGAGTATCTAAACATTCAATATCAATTATGTCATTTATCTGTTTATAAGTACATTTCTACAATCAGATGATCTGTAAAACATTACAAGATCTTGATGCAACTTTGATTTATGCATGTTTCCATATGTCACAAACATCCCAGACTATGTTTAGAACATGTCCAAGGCTAAACCACATCTCATCAGTCTACCATTAGTCATCTTAGGCTCTTTGTCTTTAAGGAGAGCACGTCATCACCTATGAGGTGCTAATTACACTCATCTTGCGGAAGGCTTCACACTGAATGTCTCATCTGCTGAAAGATTACATATTTTCACTGTTCGTCTGTACGTCAGTGGACTGAAATTCACACACATTTACAGTAGGAATGATTGGGTGCATATGCAAAGGCTTGTACAAAATATTTTTTATTGTTGCATTGCACAACATCCTGAAGAATGTTTCCAACAGTGTTGTGAGGTTTGCCAGAGACATCTATAATTATTAGGTATGAAACACATTGTCAGTCAGTTTTTATCTTGGAAGTGGTAAGTGATGTTTAAAGTTAAAGCAAATACAAATTATACTGTAATCAACCCTTTAGTTATAGAAGTCCAGCTATTTATGAGTCCAGTTATAGAATTGAACTCTCTTTGCAGGGAAATATATTATATATATATATATACAGTCAAACCAAAACATTTTCAGACACATTTTCTCACATTATCACAGTTTATTCGCTACAGTTTAGAAAATGGTAATACAATATGACGAGAACTCAGAGTTAAACTGTGTCAGAACAAATTAATCTTGATAATGACATAACTTTGATGGAAAGGTATGTAATGGATTGCAATCAACCAATCAGCTGTCAGATGTTAAATTTAAGTACACAATTAGATAATACCAATTTAGGTCAACCAATTACCAAGCAATGCTTCATTTTGTTCAGTCTGTGGTGTAAAAGGTCACATTAGCAAATAAAGAAAAAACACTTAAGCAAAACATGGTCAGGTCAAAGTTTTTATCAATTTTACTGGTAGTCCACTGTATCAAGAATTTTTGGGTACAATATGACACAGTTTACTTTATTTTGCTATCCTCACTTACATAAATGAACTGTAGTGTCCTGCACCCACTAGTAAAAAATGATATCTGTTGTTTGAATAATTTTTGGTTTGACTGTATGTATGTATATATATATATATATATATATATATATATATATATATATATATATATATACACTCACCTAAAGGATTATTAGGAACACCTGTTCAATTTCCCATTAATGCAATTATCTAATCAACCAATCACATGGCAGTTGCTTCAATGCATTTAGGGGTGTGGTCCTGGTCAAGACAATCTCCTGAACTCCAAACTGAATGCCAGAATGGGAAAGAAAGGTGATTTAAGCAATTTTGAGCGTGGCATGGTTGTTGGTGCCAGACGGGCCGGTCTGAGTATTTCACAATCTGCTCAGTTACTGGGATTTTCACGCAAAACCATTTCTAGAGTGTACAAAGAATAGTGTGAAAAGGGAAAAACATCCAGTATGCGGCAGTCCTGTGGGCGAAAATGCCTTGTTGATGCTAGAGGTCAGAGGAGAATGGGCCGACTGATTCAAGCTGATAGAAGAGCAACTTTGACTGAAATAACCACTCGTTACAACCGAGGAATGCAGCAAAGCATTTGTGAAGCCACAACACGCACAACCTTGAGGCGGATGAGCTACAACAGCAGAAGACCCCACCGGGTACCACTCATCTCCACTACAAATAGGAAAAAGAGGCTACAATTTGCACGAGCTCACCAAAATTGGACAGTTGAAGACTGGAAAAATGTTGCCTGGTCTGATGAGTCTCGATTTCTGTTGAGACATTCAGATGGTAGAGTCAGAATTTGGCGTAAACAGAATGAGAACATGGATCCATCATGCCTTGTTACCACTGTGCAGGCTGGTGGTGGTGGTGTAATGGTGTGGGGGATGTTTTCTTGGCACACTTTAGGCCCCTTAGTGCCAATTGGGCATCGTTTAAATGCCACGGCCTACCTGAGCATTGTTTCTGACCATGTCCATCCCTTTATGACCACCATGTACCCATCCTCTGATGGCTACTTCCAGCAGGATAATGCACCATGTCACAAAGCTCGAATCATTTCAAATTGGTTTCTTGAACATGACAATGAGTTCACTGTACTAAAATGGCCCCCACAGTCACCAGATCTCAACCCAATAGAGCATCTTTGGGATGTGGTGGAACGGGAGCTTCGTGCCCTGGATGTGCATCCCACAAATCTCCATCAACTGCAAGATGCTATCCTATCAATATGGGCCAACATTTCTAAAGAATGCTTTCAGCACCTTGTTGAATCAATGCCACGTAGAATTAAGGCAGTTCTGAAGGCGAAAGGGGGTCAAACACAGTATTAGTATGGTGTTCCTAATAATCCTTTAGGTGAGTGTATATTCCTTTACATATACACACTACCACTCAAAATAAAAATGTTTCAATGTTTTAAAATATTGCCTTATGCTCACCAAGTCTGCAAGTCTGCATCAAAAATAACTTTAAAATAACTGAAAAACAAAAAATAACTTTAAAATAACTGTTTTCCATTTCAATATATTTTATAATGTCATTTATATCTGTGATTGCAAAAAAAATGCTGCCAAGACATTTCTTAAATAAATAAATCTTACTCACCTCAAACTTTTGAACCACATATATACACTCACCTAAAGGATTATTAGGAACCATACTATTACTGTGTTTGACCCCCTTTCACCTTCAGAACTGCCTTAATTCTACGTGGCATTGATTCAACAAGGTGCTGAAAGCATTCTTTAGAAATGTTGGCCCATATTGATAGGATAGCATCTTGCAGTTGATGGAGATTTGTGGGATGCACATCCAGGGCACGAAGCTCCCGTTCCACCACATCCCAAAGATGCTCTATTGGGATGAGATCTGGTGACTGTGGGGGCCATTTTAGTACAGTGAACTCATTGTCATGTTCAAGAAACCAATTTGAAATGATTCGAGCTTTGTGACATGGTGCATTATCCTGCTGGAAGTAGCCATCAGAGGATGGGTACATGGTGGTCATAAAGGGATGGACATGGTCAGAAACAATGCTCAGGTAGGCCGTGGCATTTAAACGATGCCCAATTGGCACTAAGGGGCCTAAAGTGTGCCAAGAAAACATCCCCCACACCATTACACCACCACCACCAGCCTGCACAGTGGTAACAAGGCATGATGGATCCATGTTCTCATTCTGTTTACGCCAAATTCTGACTCTACCATCTGAATGTCTCAACAGAAATCGAGACTCATCAGACCAGGCAACATTTTTCCAGTCTTCAACTGTCCAATTTTGGTGAGCTCGTGCAAATTGTAGCCTCTTTTTCCTATTTGTAGTGGAGATGAGTGGTACCCGGTGGGTTCTTCTGCTGTTGTAGCCCATCCGCCTCAAGGTTGTGCGTGTTGTGGCTTCACAAATGCTTTGCTGCATACCTCGGTTGTAACGAGTGGTTATTTCAGTCAAAGTTGCTCTTCTATCAGCTTGAATCAGTCGGCCCATTCTCCTCTGACCTCTAGCATCAACAAGGCATTTTCGCCCACAGGACTGCCGCATACTGGATGTTTTTCCCTTTTCACACCATTCTTTGTAAACTCTAGAAATGGTTGTGCGTGAAAATCCCAGTAACTGAGCAGATTGTGAAATACTCAGATCGGCCCGTCTGGCACCAACAACCATGCCACGCTCAAAATTGCTTAAATCACATTTCTTTCCCATTCTGACATTCAGTTTGGAGTTCAGGAGATTGTCTTGACCAGGACCACACCCCTAAATGCATTGAAGCAACTGCCATGTGATTGGTTGATTAGATAATTGCATTAATGAGAAACTGAACAGGTGTTCCTAATAATCCTTTAGGTGAGTGTATATTTATTTATTAATATGACTGTAAATAATAACTTGTTCAGTAAGTGTCAGATTCTGTAACCACTGAATTAACTATTCATTAAAAGAACCAAAAGGAGGCTCAAATAATTAGTGGTAAAATATTTTTTCGATGGTCTACTTTAGACATTCTACTAACTATAAGTAACTTTGCAACTACATGTCAACTAGCCGTCATTAGAGTATTAATATATGCCATTAATATCTTAATATCAGCAGTGTACAATGTTACAGCTGTTCAATGTTTTTGTGGTGCAGCATTTTGGTCATTTAAAGCCAATGCCGAAAATATCGAAACAGATGAAATTATTTTTTCCAGTGAAAAACTGAGCAGTGATTTGTGTGAGCAGAACCTTCTCCACACTCCTCAGCCTTTTGAAAATAACCTGTACATCATTTACAGTAATCCCATGTCCTCCAGGAGTCCGGAAGGAACATGCATCTGCTGAGAAACTAGTCTCGGGTCGCATACATAAACCATTTCACCATGAGGGAATGTTCCAGAGACCGGCTTTCAGAGAACATGACCATCCTTCTGCTTAGAGGGGTTGCTTGACGGCTCGGTTCCCTATCAAAAGCATCTCAGTCTATTAATCTCTTTGAACATGGCATAAAGCCTTGAGCTGTGTGTTTGTAGCATTTAAAGCAGGACAATCCGCTTTTCGAAGTCTTCGTGTAGCTTTGCAGCTTGTGTAGCGTTTCTTTACTGCAGGCCAGGCTTGCACCCTGACCCGTGTTGATTTGTTGTGAAGCGCAGAGGAAAAACTCTTGATGCACATGTTGAAACACTTAAGGGGGGAAAATGATTATTGTTCGGAAAAGAATAACATAAAAAAAAGTCTGTGACATCCAATCCTATTAGATGCTTGAACGCAGCCACGATGCGTTGAAATCCAGGTTGCATGAACATACAGGCATGGTAATCCCTCTTCACTAGAAACCTGTATCACTTGAGGAAAAGAACATGTAAACAGAAATACTACAAGTGGAACCCTGAGGACAAAATCATAGCCGAGATTCCCTAGATAAGCGGTTTAGCATGTCGAACACTGTGATTAACCAGACTTCACAAAGAAACACCAATCCATTTGGGAAAAGAATAAAATACAGCTTCAAAACAATTGAATGTTTTGTCCTGTGCGTGTAAGAGCACTGCTAGCATTCATTTCACTGTAAAACAGGAAAAGAGGAGCTGCCTGTGAGGATGTTGACTTTTTCCTCCGTTGATTTAACGACCTGCTTAATTCTGCTGTATCCGCGGCCCTCGCAGATGTTTTGCGGTTTTAATTAGTGTAATCATCGCTCTTGAGAGAGGCCAGGAGGTCACTCAGCGGGCCTTGTTTGTCAAGATGCTCAGAATAATAACACAAAAGACGTGTCATTTATTCTGTCGCTGCGTTCATTAAATAATTATATGTGTCAAGACAAAAGATTCTTAATCAGTCAGGAGAAGAAAAAATAGACTCTTTACAGAGTCAAATGAGAAAATGAGTTGGACTGTTTATGTTACTGTAGTGGCAGTATTTCAAAAGCATTAGATGGATTATTTTCTGAAATTATCTACAAATGTTGGATGATGAGGGCAGATATATAAGTACAGATAAAGCATTTAGTGTCTGTGTCTTATGTAATAGGTTTGATTGGGTATGTTTATATAGTTTGCTTAAATAACTACATGTACACACTTAAAGTTTAAGGAGTGACAACCGCATTTAAATACGGGAATGAGTCCCCTAAATTATCTTTCCATGTGTGTACGGAACACGATTCACTCCCAAAACTGCGATGATTGACACAGTGGTAACCAGTGTTAGGGAAAGTTACTTTGAAAAGTAATGCATTACAGTAATGCGTTACACCCTTAAAAAGTAACTAAATGCATTACTTAGTTACTTTTTAAAAAAAGTAATGTGTTACATTACCTTTTCTCACCTGGGCTGGGCTTGTTTGTTTTTATTTTTATAACAAAAAAGTTATATTTTTAGGCAAATGTAAAGGCCCTTTCACACCAAAATTTAAATATTAAACCTCAGGCTGAAGGAAATGCAAATTTGCGTGTGTACAGTAGAGGGCACAGCTCAAACAAAACTTTCAGCTGAAGAATAGGATGCAGGAGAAGAAAGTTAACACTTAACTAATAAAAACAAAAAATCTAACGTAATTTTTGCTTGTGGTTTAACTGAATCATCGAAGGTCAGCACTGGCAGCAAGTACATTGGTCAATAAAGTAAGATTAAATGCATAAAACTTTTAGTCTAGATTTACAATAAGCATCATGTTTACACAGTGCACTGCTTTTACTCCCGATTTTTTTCAACATAGGGACAAGAGAGCTGCCACTCAATAAATGGGAAAACAAAGTAACTTGGGTTACTTATTTGAAAAAGTAACTCGGATATTTTGTTGTAAATTTAAAAGTAATGCGTTACTTTACTAAATACTTAAGTAAAGTAATCTGATTACGTAACTCAAGATACTTGTAATGCGTTACCCCCAACACTGGTGGTAACCATAGCAACGCTCTGCTGTCTCGCGTGTTTGGTATCCACTATTCTGACCAAAGAAATATTACAGTGACAAAAGACTTGTGTTCAGCAATTTGAACTTTAAACTTATTATGTATTATAATTGTTGTTTTAGCTTGGCTTAAGTGTATGAAATTATAAAGTGAGCAGGTGTGGGTTGCAAAATTTCGTTCTTATTTTTAGCATAAAGCACTTCCATTTATTTAGTTTTTTATGGATTTGTTCTTGTTCGCTGCTTTGCTTGCAAGATCTGGCAACACGAGTCTCGTACCGATTTCCCTGTGATATCACCGCACGGCACATACAGACCTATCACTACTTCAGACCTATGTGCCCTTCAGAAACTTGCGTTCTGCAAGTGAACGGCACCTTATGATGCCATCCCAAAGAAGAACAAAATCACTTTCACAGACCTTTACCATGACTGTTCCAAGCTGGTGGACCTGCCTAACTCAACCCGAGCTGCCGAGTCTTTAGCTATTTTCAAGAAACGTCTGAAGATGCATCTTTTTTTGTCAATACGTGACCCATTAATACAATCACTTTCTATTCTATTCTATATAAAACCTTGCTACGTGTACTGTGCTAGACTATGGGACTAGTCACAGCACTTGCATATTGTTGCCCTATTGTTGGTGTGATTGCTTCTATTGCTCTCCTCATTTGTAAGTCGCTTTGGATAAAAGCGTTTGCTTAATGATTAATTGTAAATGTATTTTTCCTCTGTCGTCTCTCATATCTCTCGTTGTACGTTATTAAAAACTAGTTGTTCAGTTTGGTTCCGTACACACTGCATATAATTTTATGCAGTTGTCACAATAGATAAATAGAACAATAAATAGAAACATAAACACATGCCTCATAGACCTTATTCACAGCAGCGCCATCTTTGATTTTTAACAGGAATGAAAGTGAGGCTGTAGATAGACTTACATCTCTTAATTTGGATTGTACTGTTATTTCATGTGTTTTTTTATTGTTCTGCTGATGAAACACTGCAAAATGATCTTTCCAAGAAATTTCAGTAGACAAAAAACTCAAGACAACATGAGCTGTGGAAAATTATAAGTGATCTATGAGCTTTATCACGCGGATGCCATTGAAAACATGGTAAGTCTATCCCTCACAGCTTTGCTTTCATACCATAGACTGTAAAAAAAGATAGACAACACCCCTTTACTATCTTCCATTGTAGAAAAGTGTTTGTTAGTTTGTCTCACGGTTAGAATACATGGAGGGGGCGGGGTTTATGACCTATACTGGGACCAACCACCTGGGGGCGATCAAAACACTTTGGCTTCACTTTTCAGGATGTGTGCAGCACACTTGTTTCATACCTGTCATGGCGCTGGGGCTGCTCTGAATAAGGTTAATTAGTGGCTGTTTTTATGGGCCGTTATACATAAGCCATCCGCCATATTGGAACGGTCAAAACAACGGTCTGAACACACAAGAGCAAGTTGACTGTGCTCCTGCAACTGTAGTTTGACGCATGTATATGATTATCTATATCTGCAGTAGACTTCAGCAGAGGATTTTACTGAACTAACACAATACAAGAAGACGAAGGCATCAGACAACACGACATTAAAAAGTTACCATAAAAACCTGTAATATTGAGTTAATATAAAAACACAAACCAACACATTCTCATCTGAAAGTTTATCTCATTTCTTGTTTCTTTTGTAATTTAAATATTGGTGATTTCACAACCAGAAGCTGCACAATGTTGTGGCATCATTGTTTTTTACCGTGAGTGACGACATGCTGACCTTTCCAAGATGGCGGGCACACTGACGTGTGTGGAGTGGGTCGAATGTACCATCTACGCATAGGTTGTCACTACCTGCATTTTTCGGGAGTTAAGGTTCTAGAATGTGTGGTTATCACGTAAATTACTGAACAGTGTGTGTACAGAACTGAATTAAGCAATAAAAGGTGAACTGACAACCAAATTTAGCTGCAGTGTGTACGTGGCCATATATAGGCTAGCCTACTTCAAAAATATATGTTTTAAGCTATGAATGAGAACATTTATGTTTCCAGTGACTTTTACAGAAACTCACTCTCATTTTGTCATTTGTATGGAAGCTTGTTTCTGCCACAGAATAAAAAATAAAAAAAGGTAATTGTAAAGAAAGATTTTTTTTCTTGCAATTGCAATTCTGACTTGCGTGATATAAAGTCGCAATTTGCGAGTTATAAAAATTTCCGAATTGCAAGTTATAAAGGCAAATTCTGGGGACTTTTTTCGCAATTCTGACTGCACGCAATTGCTTGTTATAAGAAAAAATTCTAAAAATTTGACTTTATAACTCGCAATTGCGAAATTCTCACAATTCCGAGAAAAAAAAGGCAGATTTTATTTTTATTAACATAAAAGACATATTATTTTATGTTTACATCTCGCAATTCTGAGAAAAAGCTTCCATATATTTGTATCATGTACAGTAAACTACAATGACAGTGGAGGCCAAATTATGAACATTTGTTACTTCAAATGAATTTGAAAGTTTAAAAAAAAAGAGATATTATATTTGAAAGTTTTTAACTATCTAGATTAATTTATGCTCTGTTAACGAGGACAACCTACTGTGGTCCGATAAAAAAAAAGTATAAATGCATTTTCTAAATAATTAAACTAAGCTGTACTTTAACTGGATATGGATATGGCAACATGTAAAAAAGAAAATTGTATTATTCTTTGAAAGCACTTATAATCATCTAAAAATAACTCTTGAAACAAAATGGAAATGAACTTCCAATTAAAATTATGGTATCTTTAAATGAAATAAATGTTCCCTAGAACAAATATGCTGAATGCGCAGACATAATACTCTTTCATCATTAAAAAAATAATGACATATTGCGTGTTATCTGAATTAATTATTAATTAATCTTCATGAATATTACATATTCTTTTTAGTGAAATTAGTCAATGCACACGAATGTAATGTAATCTGTGAAACTATAGCAAAATATGGCTTTTAAAACACTAGTTGACCCATAATTTAAAGAAATAAGGTTTTGTTAAAATCCTCCTTTTGCTGAGAATTTAACTTTCATTCATTTTGCACAGAACATGCTCTGTTGAGTGACCCTGTGAGAACGGCCATAGAGTCGCTCAATGGTCAAGACGCTGCTGTGTAAACACACCTGCAGTGAATGATTCACCTTCACCCTCAGGGCTCTGACACCACTGACCGAACTAGAGAAATGCCCCTGTCTTACAAATGGACACTAAGCGCTCGCAAAAGCCTTCAGGGGATCTGCCCAAATCATCTTAAGTGACGTAATTTCCATTAGCTTGATTTGTCTTTGTAGCCGGTACGGTGAAGTGAACGATGCTGTGGAAGTCGAATGAAACCTTTTGCCTTTTTCGTTGGGGATTCAGTGTCTACATGGTAGACAAAAGGTATTTCTTTCCCCGGCTAATAATTACAAAAGTTAGCTTGATTAGAAATAACCCATTAATGGGCCTTGTTGTCATAGCATCTTGAAACACATTCTGAAATAGCCTTTGATGATGAGATAGATGCCCTCAAACAGGTTTAAAGAAAGCCATGAGAAAAAAATGAAAGGAAAACATACTTTTTTTTTAGCAGTAAAAGACTAGGCAAAACAAATTCGGATAGGTCAGTGTATCAGCAAGTTCTAACAAATGTCTGAAAATTACACTTGGCAGCAAGTGAAACAGTTTAGCGTACATGTATTATAATCAACTGGGTCATTAAATTTGTTGGAGTAGCTGTAAGTCTGTGGCGGTGTTGTGTAGCCGCGCTCCTCCGAGTTATGGCAGCGTCAGTGTTTTCATGTCGAGGGCTGAGCTTATACTTTCAGCGTAGACCTGATGAGTGCTGAACCAATTTGTCTCCGAACCCTTAGGAACTTTGCACAACTCTCTAAAGTAATTCCCTCACTTCTGGCTGCCTAAAACCTTGTCCCAGCACAAACAATAGCAATACTTTGTAAAAGCTATTCTAAAACCTCTGCCAAGCATAATTTATCATTTGAATGACAATAGGCCACTTAACACAGCTTAAATTATTTCTTTGCACTATCAGCTACTTGACTGGATATGTGTTGTAACTGCACACTATCATTAACTGCAGAGTTTATGAGGTAGTCCCTTATCAAAGGCTTTGCACCACAAGTTTGGGTAGGAACTATGCTGAACTTTCTGTTTTCTCTCGGAGGTAGAAACTGAATAACACCAATCACATATTTCATGGTGTGAAAGAGCTGGTCCTGAGGGGATGAGCTGTAATTTAGTTGTTTGGAATATTTGCAATAATTTGTGCAACTCGGATTGCTTAATTCACAAGTCGCAGTCATCATTTTAAATTAAAAGTCTTGCAAATATTAGTATGTTCGACCTGATCATTATATAAAAAAGGTTAGTGATTTTAAAGGGATACTTTACCCAAAAATCTGTGAAATTCTTTAAAAATTGACTCACCCACGTTGACTGAAACTGCATGACTTTTTTATTTTTTTATTTTGTGTGAGTAATTTAGCCAAATGTCCGAGCAGTGATAATTTTTACACATTTTGTTTTACCTTTCAAATGTAGTCTTTATCATGAACATTTTTTAATTGAATTTTACGGGAAACAAGATGTTGAAACATTTTATATAGGCCTATTAATTTGAGTGCTGTCAAGCGATTAATCGCGATTAATCGCATCCAAAATAAAAGTTTGTTTACACACAATATATGTGTGCGTACTATTATGTATATATAAATTCAAGCATGTATATATTTAAGAATTTCTTTTAATATTTATATATAATATAAATTATATAAATATATATTTAGCATATACATGCAAATATTTCTTAAATATATATGTATATATATATATGTGTGTGTGTGTGTGTGTGTGTATTTAAATATACAGATTAATTATACACAGTGCACACACATATATTATGTAAACACAAACTTTTATTTTAGATTAATCGCGATTAATCGTTTGACAGCCCTAATTTAATCATGTATCAGCATTTAACAGAAACATATGAAAACCTGACCCAAGCAGGTCAGTCACCATGCATTATTCATCTCACCTTCGTTACTGCTGATAAAATAATACAAAATATTTCATTAGTAATTTAGTAATTTTATTTCAGTAAGTTGCTTTTTTCTATACAATGAAAATGAATGGTGGCTGTGGTTCTGATTCCCATCCATGTTCATGATTAATATATATATATATATATAAATAAAAAAAATTTTATTGACACCAAACTTTTGAACAGTACTGTATGCTGTATATATATATATATATATATATATATATATATACAGCATACAGTACTGTTCAAAAGTTTGGTGTCAATAAAAAATTTTTTATAAAAAAGAAATCAATACTTATTTAGCAGGGACACATTAAATTGATCAAAAGTGACAGTAAAGATATTTATGTCACAAACTCTATTTCAAATAAATGTGGTTTCCACAAAAATATTCACTTTGATTTTAAAATATATTAAAATAGAAGACAGTTATTATAAATTGTTTTCTATTTTCACTATTTTTGATCAAATAAATGCAACCTTGGTGAGCATAAGAGACTTCTTTCAAAAGCAATACAAAATCTTACCGACCCCAGATTTTTGACCTTTTAAATGGCTGTGTTGTTTAGATCAATATATTGTATCTGATAACTAAAAACAGGCGCAGCCAATTTATTTCCTCATAGATTTGTAAGTTTTAAAACATATTTACAGTCTGTGTAGCTAAAATCATCATCCACGAATTACAAGTTTTGGCTTGGTGTACCTAAACCAACTAAGTATTTCCAGCTTAGGAGTTATTAAAAGTCCAATGACAGATGCACGGTCACAGAAACGGGCCTATTTCATTAGCTTTACTATAACTGATATAATGCATGCCTGCATTAATCCTTTTTGTCTGAGAGGAAAAAGTGGACTAAATGAAGTTCTCGCTTCTCTAAACTAAGCTTGTTCACAAACAAACTAGAAGGCTGAATGCTAAATATCTGACGTCATGAGGCTTAACAGCATTAGGCCTCTGTTGTGTGTGCAGAAACCAGTACCGGCGCTCTGCTCCGCGATTCTTTTGGAAAGCCCAGATTTAATTAGTGTATAAATCCCCTGAAAAATTCATGAATTTGCCTTGCCCCCTCATTGCAAGTGACTCGGGCAGTGGTGGGAGGCTTGCAGGTCGTCCCAATAAAGCAGGGTCACGCATGCAAACGCTCGCACAAGCACACACACATTCAAAGTAAGAAAGAGAAAAGAAACAACTGTTTATGTAAATAGGGGCTGTGTGTTTACTTGATGGAAGAATGGCAGGGCCCTGGTCTCCCCGTTCAGCTTAGCGAGTCCCAGCCAAAGGGGACCTCTCACCAGCAACTCCAGCCTTATTAAACTGATTACCAACTCCAACTAATTAATCAGAAACGAGGAGGGAGCAGTGTGCGTCGCTCCCAGACTACCCCCTTTCTCTCTTTCTCTCCGTCTCCTGGTCCAAACCCCCCTCTTCCACTTTTCTCAGCTCCCTTTTTCTCTCTTCTCTTTCCTCGGCTGTGATTGAAGTAGGGGAACGGTTATTTTTCATGCATCATCAGAACTGGTGGGATGGGAGGACGAGTAGTAATTACCTTACACAAACAAGGCCGAGATTGCCTGTGAAGCCACCTCTTTATTTTAGCTGGTGAGGAGGGAAGCGGGTGGAAGGGGGGAGGAAGGGGAAAGGGCCACATAATGACTTCAAAACAGAAGTACAAGTGTGCCTCTTCAAGAGGATGTTGATTCTTTTATTTGAAAACACGTTTCCTTAATGCATCAAGCAACCTGTAACTTTCAGAATAAATTAAAGGGATAGTTCACCCAAACAAATGAAGATTCTGTCATCATTTGCTCAAATGCATATGACTTTGTGTTCTGTTGTTGAACACAAAAGGAGACATTTTGCCTGATGTATTGATTTTTTCTCTCTTTGCAATTACAATGAATGGGAAGTTTAATTCTGTTGAACTCTCTGGAGAGTTCAATTATGAGTGAATAATCTTCATCAAAAAACATTTTAGTGCATCTTGCAGTGGGCTTTTTTTTTTGGGGGGGGGGCATATTTTCTTTAAACTCTTTAACCTGTTAGCAATGCTTGTGGGACACTTGCCTTTTTTCCTATCAAATATTTTAGTAATCATAAATTAGGTATCAAGCACATATCGTTGGAAAGGTCTGAGACTCAAGGTTTCATATCATGTGATAGAAGTCATACTGTGACAGAAATGTATTAATTTGTGACAGGAGAATGCGTCCGCCTGTGGCTATTTTTTATACTTTTTTTGATAACCTTAAAATTTGGAACGCAACTTGGTTAGACATATGGCTTTGATTTTGTAATAATTTTAGAGTCCAGATTATTTTGTAAAATACATATTTTTTATAGAATAAAAATGTACTTTTACTTTACAGTAAACTTAAACTTCTATAACTTCTATTTTTTAAGTGCTTTTACTTCAGAAATAATCTGCCGAGTCTTCTTTAAAGGGTACACACTGCCAAACTCATGATAATCTTGAGTACCTATAGAGTAGTATTGCATCCTTCATATCTCAGAAGAGTCTTTAGTTATATCATAACTATAAAGGAAAGATGCACTGTACCGATTCTTTCCGAAAACAGCAGAGCTTGTGGAGGCGTGCAGTGGGCGGAGCTAAGGAGTCACAAGCGCACACACATACACACACACTCAATACATCATGGCATTATCCCTGGATAACTTTCGATTCACTATACGTTCGTGTTGTTTACATTATATGCACTTAATGTAATTATATGTCGCTTTTTGTAAATTGCTACAATTTAAAAAAATTGCACAAACACTACAGCATTGCTCTTCCAATATTCCCTCAGTTCCAAGCCCTCCATACAGAGTGAGATGCCATTGTCAGTGTGTTTTTCCAACACGTTTCTCCGGAGACCAGACTAACACAGTCTTTTCTTCGAACAGCCAATCTCTTAAAATGCCAAGTGTAACTGGGTGCCCTACTGTTCCTAATTAAAGCATGATTAAAGAGCAAAATGAAGGATTCCACAAAAGATGTATTCTCTCTCACTCTCTCTCTGTCTCTCTCTCTCTTCAAGGAGTTCAGATTAATCCCCATTGGATGTAGTCGAACCATTTATGCATTCCTCTTTTTCTGTTTATCAAATAAACCCAAGTAATTAGAGACTTTAGATAAGTAGGCTAAATGGATGCCCACCCTGTGTTATCCAAGGCGCTCTATCCTGATAGGAACTCTAGCGTGTTTGGTTAATATCTGCTGTTATCCTTGTTGGAGAACAATGCCTTTGTGTTTGGCATTTGTTATTATGCTCACTGGGGCTTCTTTGACCTTAACAGACGGGATAGTCTGATTACATAAACCACTTTTCTACACATTACACACTGGCAGCACAATTTCATTTGGATGGAATGGAAGAATATACTGTATATAGAAAAAAATCATTCACTAATATAAAAGCTTTTTAAGACAGCTAATTGTGTTCCTACCAGATGAAGCTAGTGTGAAGATCACAAACACAGACGTTTTTGTTCAAGTCTTCATTGAGGTTTGATTTTTCAGCTTTAAACTGAATACCATTACGCCTAAGAATGTGGAAAACCCCTTGAAAACATCTAAGATTAGAGTACCTGAGTTGGGCCTGTTGGAAACCCTTATGTCCAACAAAAAGAGGATTAGTTGCCCGTACTTTAGTCAGCTATAGAAAGTGAAACCAAATGGAGCCAGAGATTTCCTTTCTTTTCTTGCCGTCATAATGGCATCTATATCATTCTTCCATATTACTTACCGTTCACTAGATACGCACTTTAGTGTTACTGAACGTTCTGAAAGGAAGAAAAAAATCTATATTAGCAAATCAGCAAATCAGCCTCTCATCTCTAATCTCTCAAATCCTTTTTGAAAATAGAAATGATTTGACAGTCCATTTGAGTCACTTTTACATTTAGAAGAGAATCAAATGTTTTTAATTGATTGCCTGACGAGCTTGTTTCGTCATAGGAAAAGAGGATGTGGAATCAGATCATTGCATTGTCTTTGTTTATGTAAGGATTCAGAATCGACAGCTCGCTATTGTTGGATTTGGCTTCTCCTCCGAGGATATTTGTTGTATTCCTTTTCATTTACAGTAAGAAAAGGCTGGCTATGATCTTGTCTATCCCTTAAGAGATACCTGATATAAAATGCTTGGATAAAGAAGACATAAACACGTCTGAGATTAAGATTCCCCGTCAGGCATGAATTAAAAGCGCTCATTAGCATATCAAATTTTTTCGGAACACACTGTCCAGTCGTCCAAAACCAAGCAAATTATTTATTTTTTGGAAAACCTTGAATTTAATAACCTCCCTGTGTTGAATAAACAGAATTAAGTAGGTCAAAATATGATTATGCACCGTTAAAGTGTGTTAAGCTCTTTTCTATTTCAACCGCTCTATAAATTATGCTAATTATGTTAGGTATTCTCAGTTAATTTGGCCTCCAAACTATTTTAAAACAATCATTGCTCTAAATTGAAATATGTATTAAAATTTAGCAAGCATCTGTATAGGGAATACTATGTATATTTCGAACATTAAAGCAGCCTTATTGAAATTTTTCATGTGATTGGTATTTGGTAGTATTCTCTGAACAATTGTCTGATGTTGTTTTGCAAACCATCCCAGCAAGCAATAGCTGTCATTTCACCGTCTCGGATAACTATAGACCCGATATAGTCCGGCTATAAGTAACCCACTGCTAGCCAAAATAACCTTGAATTTGGTTATATGTCATTTTTGCCAAAATAACTTGCGAGATGTATGATATTCCATCATGTAAGCAAAGTCAACAGTGATTACAAGGTGTTTGGTTTCATTTCTTTGACATGTTCTATGCATTGACGAGGGCTGTGTTTTGATGGCTATTAGATGTATTTTAAACGCATAACTGCTTGCTGGGATGCAATGCCCAGTACACATTGTTAGATTTTGAGCTGTCCAGATGAAATGACCAAACGTGGCAATTTCTGTGGTCGCGGCTCCTAAACGGTTGTCCTACGTCATACATTCAGAGGCTCAAAGATGGCCGTTGTCACGGTCTTGCGACCAAAGATAGCATGATCATCTCACAGTATGTTTGCTCCTACGACCTTCGTGTACTGACTAGCCAATAAAAATGCGACATGAAATGGTGTATTGATCAACGCGACATGTTCAAACGTAATTGAATTGGCATGCCAAGTTGGCCTCTTTTCCCTAGCCATCACCACGTACATCTGTATTCTCCTCTTTTGCTTCCTGCTTTTTTTTTCAGAGCACATAAAAATCACAATTGCAATTCACCTTGCTCTATTTGTTTACCACTAGCGCATGCTGATGACGTTTTATTCTTCTATACTAACTTAGCCTATGATTCAATAGGTGTCATCATCATACAGCCTACATACATGTCATACCCAAGTTTATTAGATCCATGCCGCACAGTGTGATTTGTAATGATCTTACAGGATTGCTGAAATCGCACAGTCTGTAGCAGGCATAAGAGTCTTTGCTAATTAGATCAAGAATTACAGTAATTGGCTTTCAGAAGTTTTCCTCTATGGTAGCTATTTCAAATGGTCATTTTGATTCTCTCTTTCTCCATGTTTTGCATTATAAAACTGCTGTGAGAAGAATGACAAACACCGTTAATCTCTCCTCTTGCTCACTGCCAATACATTACAAAAGGCCTAAGATAGGATTCAGCTCCAGTAGAGTAAACCCTCACAATTCAGCAATTGTCCATTACGTCTAAATGCAAACGATAACAAGCCTCATTAATTTAATTGCGTGAGTAAGTGGGGTAACACAAATCAGGATTAATAATTGGCCTCCAATGTAAATGCAATTGGCATTTTCCAAATTGTTTCTCCAAATTCTGGATGTAGCTCACGCAGGTTTTTTTCTTAGCCCCCCGCCCAATCCTAGGGATAGGTTTAGTCATGGATGGCTCTTTTAATTTGTTTACCACCTTCTCTCCTTTTCCCAGAAAACTGATCAAGAAGCCATTTAATTGCTGGAAGAAAAGGAATCACTTCCACCCTTCCCTTGTTTTGTTGCCAAGTGTGCTGCCAGGAACATGAAATATCTCACCATTTGTTTGTTCTAAGTCCTTGTAAGGAGAAAATCAGGTCAAATATAATGAAGGTCTTGTTAAAGGCCCCCAGATTTCTCTCCTGACGAACGACACTTATTTTGATTAGTTCTCAGAAAAGCTCGGCTCTCGGAAGAACTCGCTCACAACTTTAATCCATTCCGGGGTTAAAACAGGAATGGCGAATTTAATGAGCAACGTTTAAAGACTTCAAAACACTTATGAGCTGAACTGTAATATTAAACTTACATAGAATCAACATCAAAATCAGTACTATCAGAGGTTTTTGACCTTCTTATTTCTCTACTCGCTCTTTCCATGCTCATTAATCTCGGTGACTTGCATCTTGTTGTGAAAGTGCGGATGTCGATGCGGTAAGTGCATGTGAAAGGTGCATTTCTGGAAACACACCTGAGTGTGTGTGACAGGCAGGAGCTCCGGGGAGACAGACGGAGAGAGCAACAGGCTCAGGCATGCCCCTCATCATCTGGCAGGAGACGCAGACACTGCGCTTTTTAAAAATGGATGGTAATTTAATTAACTCTTTCCTCCCCACAGGCTGTTCTGCACAGATGGAGCTAAGTGAGGGCAAGGGCAGAGGTAAAGGTAAAGGACTTGCTGTTGTTACCAAGGTTTGGACAGTGTGAAAGTTGCTATGTGGACTTTAAGTAGTGCAGATTATGACTAGTCAGTCCCAGGTGATTTTGAGAGATACAAACCTCCTGGGGGAGATCGGAAAAGTTGTGTTCACATAGCTTTAGCAGTCAGTGCGTCTCTGTCAAAGTACTGCGGAGGAAAAACAAAAACAGCTGTCGTTGTAGTTTAACGCTGGCTGCTCAAAAATGGTTTTGGCAATGCAAAATAGGAAAACGATGAATGTCAAACTTAGTCAGAGCCTTTAGCCTATGCTTAAAGAATAATTTTTTATTTATATAAAATGAATGGCAATTATCAATGTGTTTGTATGCTAATTTTTATATATATAAATAATAAAAATTATATATAATAATATATAATAATAATAAAAATTAAGTACTTACTAAAGGGATAGTTCACCCAAAAATTAAAATGCTACTCACCCTCATGTCATTACAATATGTATATGAAACAGAAATTTGAAACAGAACTTTTCAAGTACTTTTTTGTATGAGCATGATTTTTTCTTTTCTTTTCTTTTTTTTTTTTTTTTGCAATACCATCAATCTTGTAATATATTGATAATCTGCTGAAATCAAATCCAGAAACTATATACAGTGCAATACCTTTATGACAGGGAGGTTTTGTTTGTATCATCTACACATAGGCTTTTGACCAGTGGTTACACAGGTTCATGGGTCTCAGCCATAGTCGTGGGTATTCCCAGTCGAGCGCAGATAATTGGTCCAGTCCCGCTTAGCACAAGTCCAGACTTGAGAGGCATGAATGTGCATACATGACTGCCTCATTGACTCTGTGGGTGGGCAGAAGGTGGTTAGGCCTTCTGGGGGATCTCATGTCATGTGATTGGAGTTTTTCTAAAGCGAGGAGAAAGTGTATCCCAGAGATGAACTCCACAGGCACAGGGTCAGTTCTTTTAGAGCCAATGGGATGAGGGTTCCTCATGATGGTAAATCTGTTTTGACCATACTGTCAGTTTCAGTGTGGCCCTGGAGACTGAGGTCTGTTTTGAGAAGGTTTAAAGTATTCTCTGTGGAGCCGTACTTGGAGCCGCATTTGGAGTCAGTGAGCCAGCAGACAGCTTGGTATTGATCGATCAATCTATCTATCTATCTGTCTGTCAGTCTGTCTGTCATCTATTTTTCTATATTTTCATCTTTACATCCACCACCCATCATTCATCCATTAAAAATGGATAGATGGATGAATGGATGGATACAAATATATAACAAATGGATGGATGAAAAGATGTAAAGAATAGATGATGGATGGATAAAAAATATTAAAAATGGATGGATAATAATATATATTACAAATGGATGGATGGATGGATGAAAAGATGTAAATAATAGATGAATGGAAGGATAAATGATTTAAAAAATGTATGTATAAAATGGAAAATATATTAAAGGGATGGATGGATAAAAAGATATTTAAAAGAAAGAGTTGATGCAACCGTCATTTTTAAATATATTTTATCTATCCATCAAAACATCCATCAAAACATCAATCCATCCATCCATCATCATCCTTTTTATATATTTTTTATCCATCCATTTTTTAATCATTTTATTCTCCCATCATCTATTCTTTACATCTTTTCATCCATCCATTTGTTATATATTTTTATCCATCCATCTTTAATATTTTTTATCCAACCATCATTTTTAAATATATTTTTATCCATCCATCAAAATATCCATCCATTTTTAAATCTTTTTATCCATCCATCCATCCCTTTTTGTATATTTTTTATCCATCCATTTTTTTAAATAATTTTATCCATCCATCCATCTGCCCTTTTTATATTTTTTATCCATCAATTTTTATCATTTTATCCATCTATCATCTATTCTTTACATCTTTTCATCCATCCAACCATTTGTTATATATTTGTATCCATTCATTTTTTATATTTTTTATCCATCAATCTAGCCATCCATCCATCCATCATAAAGATGTCATACCTTTTGTGATTCAGTGAGACAAGTTGACTCTCTCATAGACTTACTAAGAGCCCTGTTTGGAGCGAAGCTTCTTCACCTGTATAATTACACAAGAGCTAGTCGAGATGCCGTGTGCTTTAAAACCATGCACTTAAACAGCACTTTGACTGACATAATTGATGTGGGAATTTCCTGGTTATTGCTCGTGCACTCTCGCTCCCTTTCCATGTATATTCCTTTCTCTTTCTCTGTTTTTCTAATGACATATTTAACAATTTGTCATAAACACCACAATCATACCCTCTACCACGGGAATTTCTATTAAAGGGGGTTGAGGGGAGAATCAGCGAATAAATAAAAGACAATCTCGGGGGAAATCAAGGAAACATGCAGATACATGTTGAAACTCTAGAGAGGCTTCTTATTGAGACTTGAGAGGGATCTGCCAAATGCTGATGTGATGGAACCACAGATGCCACACAACAAGAGGAGGGGAAAAAAACAGGGGCCCGAGACCCGCAAGAAATAATGAAGCAATTAGAGAGACAATTATGAGCACCTGTGATGCTGATTGGCACACTCACACTCCATCTGTGTTTTCCTGATGCTAAAGATGCCTTAATGTTGCTAAGTTAACCTCTAACAAGGCCAGTAATGATTAGGAGTGCCCAAACTTACCGTCACACACACACACACACGTCCTCATCTGTGCTCCATACACACACAGGAGGTTTGCATTAGGAAGAAGAGTTCATCCCATAGAGCAGGATTGCGTCATGTATTATTGAAGCTCTTGCTTGTATAAACACAACTCCAATAAATTGGGGTCTCCATTTTTCCGATTCATTAACGTTAATGCAGTTTTAATTAGTACTTGATTTGAAGCCTATTAGATGTAATTTATAAGTCCTTTCTCGGACCTGCAAACTTTGCTGCATGGGATTACTAAGATAAAAGGGCCGAACTGAATTAGTCACTGTCTGTGACCGGCATGGGCTCTGAGATTCCTCTCTATCAGTTCTAACTGCCTGTTTATTTGCACAAGTGCTTTCAATCACATTAGATCGGACTAATGAATGGTGGCTTTCTCTTCAGGGATTGCATCACCAGTCTTGTCAACTCTTTCTGTCAGATTAAAACTATCCGTAATCAAGTCTGAAGGAAAAGGGTGTTCCTACATTGACGTTTCTCTGCGATTTCCTGAAACAACTCTCTCTCCCTCAAAGCTCTCTCATGGGCGAGTCTCTTTTTAATAGCTGGTTTTATAAAGGATCAATTATTCAAGAGAAGAGAGAGAGGATATGGCCTTGGAATTAATGGAGCCGCTGAGCTTTTCAATTGCACTCGCGATTTATGTGTGGCCTTTTGCCTTAGTGGGAGAGAGATAAGGCATTAACATCTTCATCATATAACCTGACTTACACGTCATACTTCTTTGTGTATCATGTAATTTGTTGTGATCAGCTCAGTGAATGCCATTGTGAAGGAAATTGTGATTATTATTAACAAAGTCAAAGAACATGCTGTTCTTCCCAGGAGCTGTTTAACCAATAATGAACAGGTTTGGATGAAAATGGCTTTGAATTGTTTGCAGTTCTTTTGAATATATATATATATATATATATATATATATATATATATATATATATATACACACACACACCGTATTATAATATATATTAAGTTATAATTACAATTTTGCATTTAGATAAGACTGTTCAGGATTTACATCGACTGTGTACAGTATATTTAGAATTGTAACTATATATTCAGATATTTAAAAATAAATATTCAGATATGTATATATTGAGATTTACACCTGTATTTTCATGATATCCATTTATATATTCAGATTTACATTTAGATATTTACTTATAACTACACATTCAGATTTATAAATAAATACTAAGATTTACATTTATATATTTAGAGTTGTAACTATATTGAGTATGTTGTATGTATGTATTTTCTTGATGTCCAAATATACACTGACATGAGAAACAGTACTGGACTACATACAGACATCTGTGTCTCTCAGTATCTGTTCTCCATTGTAGTAAAGGTCTGTGTGAACATGTGAGTGACAGCGATATTACCTGTTGCTCATCTGTTTCTACTTTCACGTATGAACACCACAGAGCAGTAAAACTTACAGTACGATAGACACCAGTGCAACCGACCTCCTCGCTTTGTTTTGATATACTTATTCCGGGAGACACAGTACTAAAATGGTAGAAGAGGGTAAATTTTAGCAGAACAGGACAGATACTGTAACATGGTTCCCCTTTGCTGACAGCCAAAGTCACAACAGATGAGGAAATCCCCCTTTTCAACATGACATGCGTACTGTACGGAAGAGAATCGTTAACATGGTCAATTTGAAGGCCATGTCACACACAGATGTTTATCTCAAGCGGGGAAAGACAGGAAAACGCTCTGACGGGAGAGCAGCGAGGAACAGGTGGAGCACTTCTGGTGCACAGGTTCTCTGGGAAAGAGATATTCTCTTTCACTAGCATGTGTCTGTGAATTGCCCCTAGACGTGAATTAAATGGTCCCATCTGTAACCTTATAAGACGCAGCTTTGCTCGCAAGACCTGAGATCGATTTTGTGCACTTATTCTTTGAGAGGAAAAACGCAAAAGAAGCTCACCGGGGATCCGTTTTCAGACGGATAATGGCATTGTGAAACAAGGGGGCAATATAGGGCAGCGCTTTCACACATTCTTACATCTTTATATCTACATAACATGAACCATATTTACGATCAGAATCGCAGCCGCACACACAGCAGGTTCCACTTCACTCAATCTACCTCAAGCTGTTCGTTCGTTTATTAGCCTATACAAACAGCTGTGCTGGAACTCGATATTTTATCCACAAGAAATCATACGGTTTACTTTTCTAAAGTTAAAAACTTTTTTTTGCTGTATTCTGTTTTATTCATTCATATCGACTTGCATGTGTAATAGCTTTTGACTGACAGTTGATCTTTGGCTCTATTCCTCATGCTTGCAGTGTAGGTTTGCTGGCTCGTCTTAGTTTATCAGTCTAACCAGCTCCAGCCACTAGATGGGGTATGATAACCATGAAGAGATTCCCCACAAGCTCTCAGCTACTTCAAAACCTTTAGATCAGTGGCTCACAACTGGTTTTGGTTGAGCATCCACTTTTTACGTTGGATCATGTGGCGACCAACACATTTCCAAAATGTTTTTTTTTTTTATATATATATATAAATGTGAAGAATATTAAAATTTACAATTTAAATTTGTTTTCAACATGACATACTGACAGGATAATTACATTTTAAAATCCATAAACAGCATAATGTTTAACAAATGTAACAAACACTAGACTAAATATTATATTAGGCTACTATTATGCATATTGTCTAGTAGTTTTAGGCAATATATATATATATATTTTTTTTTTTTTTTCACTTTTAAAAACAGAAATTCTAAAAACCTAAATTCTTTACTCTCATATGCACATTTTGCTGGTTTGTTGCAGTTTATTATTTGTTTTATTATTATTATTATTATTTATTTAGTTTTCCTCCCATGACTATATGAAAAAAGACTAGAACGAATAAAAGAAGGAAAGGTATTCCACTGGTCTTGTTGGTGATTTATGGTTTCTCTATCCTCAAATGAAACTTCGCACTTGAAGTACACTATAATAATTTTTATGGCTGTCTTTAAAGACGGGAAATTTCATAGTAAGTGGTAGACCAATAAAAGTCAATTGTAATTTACATTAACAACATGATAACTGGTCTGTATTTCTGTCCTTGAAATGTGGTGACACACCAACTTGACATGATGCCAGCTTAGATCTTTTCTTTAGGGCATGATAGGAAATTCTGCAGTTGCAATATACCATGTAATTCTATGTGTGTAAACAACTGTTGAATTCACTCTTTTTTGATGATGATGAATCTGTAATATCAAAGCTGCAGTGAAATTAATAAACTGAATCAGTGAGAAATACTGCAAGCATTTAACGTTTATGTATTTGAAATAAAAAAGTAGAAATATTTAGTCTTGATGTTTAACTTGAAACTAAAACTTGCAATTACAGCAAATTTCTGACCCAAAAGATACAAATGCATGTGGAGGAATCAATGTACATAAAGTTTTTGGTTTCAATTTTTTAAATTCCCAAGCTAGCGAAAATGTCAGCATGTAACCAAAGCAAAACACTCTCCATGGGTGGACATTCCATCCTTCATGAATATTAAAATCTTTCCAAACTAATCACAAGTGTTTTGGGTTTCATCCATGTAACCTGATGTAGGTTTGTGTAAGTGCTGATGGTCTGTATTGAAACATTTTAACAATCCATATTAATAATTTTTAGACAAATGACAGAAAATTATACACACAAAAAATTTGCCCAACACAATATATATATATATATATATATATATATATATATATATATATAGTTTGATATAGTTTTATATATACACTACTGTTCAGACTGTTTGAAAAAAGTTTCATGCTCACCAAGGCTGCATTAGATAAAAAATACAGTAAAAATTAATATTGTGCAGTATTATTACAATTTAAAATAACTCTTTTCCATTTTATCTTATGTTAATTATTTTAAAAATGTCATTTAAATATTTTAAAATCCAATTTAATCCTGTGATGGCAAAGCTGAATTTTGTTTAAAAAAAAACGTTTTTTTTAGGATTCTTTAATGAATAGAAAGTTCAAAAGAACTCGTATGTAACATTATAAATGTCTTTACTGTCACTATCAATTGTTTGCTGAATAAAACTATTAATTTCTTAAAAAAAAAAAAAAAGTATAGTTATGTATTCACTATGAACTATGTCACATTAACTGTCACACTCATGTATAAAGGCAGAAATGTTTTACATCTACATGTAATTTCATTTCAATGATTGTGTTTTTAACCACAGAGTCTGTGAGTAAGAGAAGTGATAGAGCTCTACTGATCTCTATAAAAGTTAAAGCAGGTCCTAGAGTACGAGAGACACTGAGACAGAGAATATTTCCCCACCTGCTCCGAGTTCAGCAAGGGTTCACTCCTCAACGTTAAGCCGCTTTGAGTTCACTCTCCTCAGGGCACCCTCAGTATATAAACACCAGTCAGACACACAAATATACTCACACTCACACACATGCACAGTTGAAGCCATCTGATTGTAAGTGCTCAAATATTTTTAATGTCTTTAGTGGTGCAATGAGCGGACAGGAGTGGCAGAACATTTCGGCCACTGAGTTGGTACTAACAGGCGCTTCTCACCGCAACTGGTCAGGCCGATCGTGCTGTTATACTGAATAAAATACATAAAAGCAAACATTTGCTTCTCTCACTTTCCACAGTTTAAACACTGTTTTTGGATGAGATGGTGTGGATATATTGTAAGTGTGGGATATACAGTATTCCCTGCTCAATTGTAACACCCACCGACCACCACCTCTATTAAAATCAACCTACACCATCCCCATCTCTTAGTTGACCTTTCTTCTGAAAATTTCCCTCGCCCCAAAATAATGAATGCCTCCTGACTACTTCAGAAAGATGACCTAACACGTCGTCCTGCAGTAGTGGAATGTCATATCGCTCCAAAATCGCCCAATCAGCATGCCGGAGCACAGAGCAAACAGAGAGGGGGCCCGGTTGTGGGCCGAGGATGAGTTTGCGCGGGGCTGAAGTGCGCTCCTTGGGATGTCAATGTAATAGACTGGCTTATGATGTGTAAATAGCACGCTGCTTTAATGGTGGCTGTGTCGTGCCGATGCTCTCAGCGATTGAATTTAAATCACAGGGGAGAGGAGATGGAGACAGAGTGAGGGGAGGCTCCACACCAGGCCATCCCTGGCTTCCTCTCACGTTCCCGGGCTAATCTCGTTGACCTCCGGGGTGGCAGGAACTGGTGGAAGACAGGGGCCGGTGAAAGCGGGATATGGAGTGCTGGATCACATTTTACGTGACATACATTTACTGCAGAGCAGCATGGTATAGTTCACATTTAGCATTCTCATTTTGACATCAAGAGCTGTTGTAGGATTCAAAAGATTAACATTGTTTCATGTTAAAAGTGTAGATATTTGTAAATGTGTTCGTTTTTGTGCAGCTTTTTGTGCATCTACTGAAATGACTAATAAACATAGAGATTGTAAAATAAGGGAAGTTCATAAATTCACACTTTTTTTTATATACTTATCTTTTTTGTATCTTATACAAATAAATCTAAAATCATTTTTTTTCCCCAAATATAAATAGATATCGGATAGCAGACAACTCTTTTGCATTTTACCTATGTATCATTGGCAAGATGGAAAATAGAAAGTCTTTTAGAGGAAAATCTTTCAGAATTCCCCGCATTATAAATGTTTTGTTGCATATACTGTATATATATATATATATATATATATATATATATATATATATATATATATATATATATATATATGCAACAAAAAAATTATAATGCAGGGTATTCTGAAAAGGCATTTATATATATATATATATATATATATATATATATATATGTGTGTGTGTGTTGTGTCATTGTTACACGTAGTTACTATAGTAATACCTCTAAATTATGCATAATTACATGCAACTAACCCTAAACCAAACCCTATATTAAGTACACGTAGTTACCTAATATTACTCAGTAATTTAATGTCTAATTACAGTGTAACAAAGACACCTTAAAAATAAAGTATAACCTATGTATATATATATAGTTAACATAATTAGTCGTGCATTTATACTATAAAACCATTAAAATGGCAAATATACAGATAAATAAAATAAAAACGGAAATGTATGACACATGGTAATTAATTAAAGCCTTTTTCTGAATCTGGGGTGGGGAGGGGGGTGCGGGGGGGACTTCTCCGGACGTTTGTCTGATCTTCGTCGTACCTCACAAAGCAGGGAATTTTTTTAAACACACACAACATTCACACACACCAAATGCTTGTGTCTCTGCTTCTGCCAAGACTTTTTAAAGTATCTGAGAGAAAGGTTTATAATGTAAAACTTCTATATTTAGTTTGTTTTAGTTCTATTTATTCATTTGCATTTTATGTTTTTATTTCAATCACAGTTGCAACCATGGAAATAATATTAATAACAATAAGTTAATACGTTTAGTAACCAAAATATACCTACCATCTCCATCCTTTATTAATCTCTTTCTCTTTTATTCTTTTTGGGAAAAGAATTCACATGGTCAAAATTATTTTTGGATCGTCAAGAATACCACTTTCATCTGTTTATATTAACTTTTGTGGTTACATAAGTTTCAGTTACATTTTAATTTTCTATTTGGCTACAAGTTTACAATTTTACATTGAATTAAATGTGGATTCAGTGTCATGCCACATATACTTTACAAGGCCTCCATCAACATGAAGTAGACACATGATAGTGTCCGCTGAGAGAGGTGAAAGCAAGAGTTTGGAGGTAGCAGCCTTTGATACGTTCTCCGTTTCCTTTTTCATTCTGGCAAAAGTGTCGGTTCCCACAGCAATTGACCTTGGAGTCTCTTCAGAACTTTCTCCCCACCCAATCTGCTGGTGCTAAAAGCTTGCCTGGAATCTGGCTGTTGTTTCATTACATCACTAAACTCCGACTCTCCCGAGATCCCCTTTTGAAAAATAACACCTGAGTTTTGGGGCAGGAGTGACACGGGAAAGGAGGATCGGATTGGAAGCGGCAGGTTGGAGAGGGCAGATAAAGAGAAGAGGAAGAAATAAACAAAGTAGATGAAGTGAAATATAATTTGGCCTCCTAAGTAATCCAGGGCTGCTGGAGACACCTCTGATCTGGCAGTTTGTGTGGTTAGCTTAGCGGGACTGAGCGAAACTCGACTGGATGCTGCTTTTCGTTCTGATCCTGGGAAGCAATCAGGCCTATAGGTCGCTATCTCAGAAGCGCTGAGGAACACTCTAAGCCCATGTGCGTCTAAGGCAAGTCAGCGCAAAGTGGAAAAACTAAAGTGTGGCAAGCCATACAGGGTGCTTGACATCCCATGATGCACTGGGGGAAACTACATTAAATAGACATTTACCAAATAAAACATAAAACATTTTATATTTAATAAAAATAATAATAATTATTATTAGTAGTGGTGGTTCAGCCAATAAAATGTAGCTCTTTTATTTATTTATTATTATTATTATTAGTAATATAATAATAATAATAATAATAATAATAATAATAACATAATAATAATATTATTATTATTATCATTATTATTAGTGATGGTGGTGCAGACAATAAAATTAGCAAAAAAAGATCCCATAGAGATTTTTTGCAATGGCCTATCAATTTCTCATCACCTTAGCAACAGCATAGCAACACTCTAGCAACCACTGAGTACACTCTAGAAAGTTTTCCAACTCCAACATTGTGGAGGCAAGTTTTGCATGAGCAAGCACTTTTCCATATAAAAATCTATTTAATATTATTATTTTGGTCTTGTGTTGTAAATGTTAAAGTCGGCATGAAACGGAAGTTGCGATTGCTCTTTTTTCCCTATTGTGATGTATATCTGAGTGAAATGGCTTCTGAAATTAGAAAAAAAATGTCTCTTCCTGTCATGTGCTATGGCGAGGGCGGGGCTATTGCAGTCTTTCTCGGTTCTGCCTCTTTTTTGTTAGCAATGCCCAACTCCCGAAGGACGAAATCAACCCCCGCCCTCACGCCATAGCACATGACAGGAAGAGAAGCAAAGTCGTTTCGAGGGGGAAGGAAGGTTAATGTTTTTGATTAAAGATTATAAGGACATGAATTTTAAAAAAATAATAAAGTGCACAGATAAATCATTTATAATCAACTACATTAAGAATGGTCAATTTTGATATCATGGCAACTTTAATGCAGTCTTTAATGTTTGTCATAGGGACATTAATTACTCCATACTTCCATATTTTTGCTGAAGTTGTGGTTTAATTTCCATTTTGCTCCAGCTTATTCACAGCCCATCTTGAGCAGAAACTGCACTTTAAAATGATAAACACAAGTGCTTATGTGAAGCATATTTCAAGACATTAGTCTCTCAGATGTGTTTGTGTTCTCTGTTTGTACAAAAATCTTTGGTGGTAAAATGATATATCACAGGAAACCTAATGCTTCGATAAACCTTAACACAAGGGCAAAGAAAGAAAAAGAAAACACAGAGAAAGAAGAAAAACAAGTGCTATGTCCTCCAGAGGAACTCGCACTGTATGCTAATAATGCGTCTGCAAATCATCTGGACAGACAGACCATCTCCCTCTTCTGATATACTGCTTCCTTTCAGCCTGTTAAAAATTCCTGTGATATTTCTAATAAAGGCTGACTAATACACATTAGTCATCATTTACTAATTAAAGTCCTAAAATGTTTATCCACTTTTGCTTCGCTGACATGTCAAACATTTTGAAGAGTAGTTAGATGTATCTACATGAATTCAAATGTTTATTGTGTTTAAATTACTTACTGGCACAGAATGAGAGTATCTATGATTTTGACATCTTGGAAATTCTGTTTGCGTTGTGTTGGATATTTGCGAAGCAGATGCTGGTCAGGCACAGGCAGTATGAATGAATTAAACTGTGATCATGTAGCTAAAAGTCAAAAAGAGATTATGTGTGAAGCTGTAACACTTTACCAGCTCTTGCAAAGACTACAAAATACGTTTTTTTGGCTTATGGAACTTTTACAGAGGAACTTTGATGCACAAACTTTCAAAGCTTGTGGAAGCTTGTTTTCAACCCAATAGGCTGGGTAAATATAAGACAAAACACATGTTGGGTTCATTTTACCCAGCAAATTGGGTTGTTTATTACCCAGCCTACGGTTGATTTAACCTAGCATAATGGTTTAATTAATTTTTACTATAATACTAGCTAATATATTGTTATAGTGCAGATTGCCTACATTTAAGTAGAAATTGAACATTTAATCCTTGTGCACATCGGGATGATTATTGCGCACGCTTATCGCTGACGTTTAACGCCTCGTGAATAAAACAAAGGGTGTTTCTCAAACGGAAGGCTGCGTCCTATAAAGGCTGCAAATCTACCCTACCCTAAAAATATGTAAATATTAAAAAATAAATACAAATAAATATTGATGTGCGCATGCGCAGTAAGCCCTGGTAGACCGTGGGGATGAGAACATGTGTGATTTAGCACACTTAGACCATCTCATTCTAGCGTTTAATTGCTGAGGAGGACACTAGCCTAAGTCTCAGAAGGACTGGACTAGGAAGGACGCAATCTCGGTAGGATGCAGCCTTCCGTTTGAGAAACACCGACACACAAAACGGCAGACGTAAAGGCATCATTAAAAAATAAAAAACACCTCGGGTTAGTTTTTTTGGTTTGACGTGCTGCTTTAAAAACTGGCCGACCAATGGATTGGCGCTATTGTTCACGTGCCTGGAACTGCTGAAGTTACAGTAAAGCACGACTTGGTGGCGCTCAAGCACACCAAGTCGTGCCAAGCACACTGGCTCTCTTCTTCTTCTGTGTGATAAACGAGTGTCAGAACCATAGGTGCGTTCCATTCGACCGTAAGTGGACTGCGAAGTGGACTTCACAGGGTATTCCGCCATCTTAAGTGAGATTCCAATCCAAAGGGAGCAAACGTGTTTGTATGTTTGTATGTATTTTCATATTGAGCTGTTCATATTCAAAATCATATTGATTTTCATATTCAGCATCAAATCTGTTTATAGTCAATTAAATATACAAGTATATATAAACTAATAAAACGAATAGACTAATACAATGTTTTGATTATATTTTTAGATACATACTGTGTGTTTTGTAAATGTATATTTCTATTATATGGTTTTAAATTTGAAAGTAAAGTAAATTACAATATTAATTTATGTTGTATCATAATCTGCGCGACCCCGTCGTTGCCTTTCTTTGATGACGTCGCAGGGCGTTCCAAATGAGCGAATATTGTCAGCAAAGTCCACTTCAACTGATACACCGTGATCAGGGAGTAGGGAGCAGTGAACACTGCGTAGGGACCCTGTCGATGGAATGCACCTCATAAAGTTGTGCATCGACACCTTGTGTACCGGGGTATTTCTGTTTTTCAATAAGCACCATCTACTGTTAGGGAGTGAAGTTGCACGTTCACTTGGCACATCGGCAGTGAAAATTGCTTGGGTATGAACACAAAGACGTGTTAAAAAACACTGGTGATAAGCGCGTGCGATAGTCGTCTATGTGCACGATTTTTTAGGCTTTAGAAGTAATTCAAGTGTAATTGACCAGTCTCTGTTGTCCAGTTTCCACCGTAACGGCGCTGGATCTCGTGCCAGAGCTTGTGTCATGTTCAGCGGTGGAAAATGACTGGCTCTATAACCTGTCCATAAACAATCAGTGTGCAGTTCTGAGGACATATTTTAACATCCTACGTATTCATATTCTGTATCTTTTTGAATAAAATCATAAAAATTTTTACAAGGCATCAGGCGTTTCCATAGCGTGGAAAGACAGACGCGAGTCACGCAACACTCGTGTAGGTGAGTCACATTGCGCCCCTGTATGTTGCTTTGCATAAAATTAAACAATATATACAGCACAATAACGAATTTATAGATAAAATAAAATGTACACAAACCTGTATTTTACCGAAGACATGCACCAATTTGACGGAACTGCACTGCTCTCTTCTGAAGAGGTCGCAAAAAGCCCGCGATAAATAACTCAACCCCTGGGTTGTTACATCTGACCCAGGAGCTGGGTAAAGCAAAAACTACCCAAACACTGAAAAAATAACAAAAAAAAAATGACCCAAAAGGCTCAACCCAGGATTTGGGTAGAAAAAATAACCCACGATTTTTTAGAGTGTAGTGTGTGAGCATATGATGAATGACTCAATTATCTTTCTTACAGTGACAATAATGCACAATATAAAGTCAAATGTCTTGCATTGAGTGCTGATCATGATAGAATTCCCACTGTATGTGGAAAAATATTACTTCTGTCCCACCTTCATCCACCTTTCTGATATGTTTTACAAAAAAATACTATTTCAGCCTGTCTACTTCAAAATCTGATTGAAAACTGACTTTTTTTTGTGTGTACCTGCTTCATATCCCCTTACATTCCATGTTACCATAATGTTAATTCCCTTTAATGAGTGTCGTGCTGTAAGAAGTTTATTGTGACATCCTGAGTAGCGTGACCATTGAAATAATTTGATAAGTCCTTGTTTAAAACCGCAATCAACTGTATTTCTGTGATTTGGTTCTATTTAAGTTATTTGATCTATTTCATTTACTGATCAGATTCACTTCTAGAAATGTGTTTAGACTAAGCTTTTCCTCCTTTTTGAGCACCACCAGATGACTGTTTCAGGCTACACCGTTTATCCCAGGCCCAAAGGCATGGCGAATTCCATGCATGTGCGTTCATTTGATTGTTTAAGAGTGATTTCCGGAAACCAAGTATTAGAGCGCCAGGAGCTGCCTTGTAACAATTAAGGGGTTAAATGGTAGTTGGCCACACAGGAGGGCATCGCTACACTGCACCCCTCTTCCTGCCCCCCACAGGTCAAAGTTCAAGGAACTTTTCAGGAAACGTCAATTTTTCAACTGCCCCAAAGCAGGTGAACACCAGGCTGGCACTGTTTACCCAAACAGAATGAAGGAAGTGAGAGAACGGCCAGCGAACGCTCACAAGAAAGTCCAAGGATGAGGGTGTCCTGTTGTCTCTCCTGAAACTCTCAACTCAGAACTGTGTGGCGTGACGTGCCCAAAGTGGAGTTTGTTATTATAATTTCTGTTAATCCTGCCCTTTGGCAATAGCAAGTCTAATTTTTACTTAAACTTTAGTTCAGGTACTCCAGCTTTGAAGCTGATGCCCTTAAAAGCTGGTCAGTAAGCTCCCACAGAGTTATGCACTTCCAGTATGTTATTGTACTGAGACCTGGAGATGAACCCTCCGGGGAAGAGTTAGCCATTAGTAAAAGGATCAGACTGTTATTTGAAGAGCCAAGGTCAGATTTAGAAGATTGAAGGAGAGATAAGCTCTAGCCTTCAGTGTTTTGATTATGAGGTAAACAATCATAGAAGAGGTTGTGACGTCTCTTGAAGGAACGCTCCACCCCTTCTCCACCGATCGCCACGCACCTGCGAGAGGAGCTTGTGAAGTAAAGCAGAGGACAGAGGTCCCTGGAACTCTGTGGCGTTGTTCTCCTTGACACCAGCTGCCATCACCAGCGTGGCCAAGGGCAAGGTCACTATGCCGACCATAGGGAACAGCCAGCAGATTGTTTTCGCTCCAGCAATAGACAAACAGCCGCAGTGGACACGCTGAGAGAGCCAGCTGTGGCCGTGACCTTTATACCCCACAGCCTGACCCCAAATTAGCACTATAAAGGCAAGCAGGGATGACAACTAATTATTGGCCTCTTGGCTCCCTATGGTCCCACCTGAGAAAAATGCAGCTCAGATGTGCTGCTATGTGTTGCTTTTTTAAGGCATATGGAATAGGAAGGCATAGGAATGAGGTCAGTTGTTGTTTTTTTTATTATACGAACTTCATTCATACATTTTCTGATTTTTCGCACAATTATATATATATATATATATATGTGTGTGTGTGTGTGTGTGTGTGCTTTTAAAGCGATTAATCGCATATAACATAAAAGTTTGTAAATAGGCTATATAATATGAGTGCGTATATATGGTCACACTTTATTCTCACTATTAACTATTAACTACGACCTTTGCCTCAATTGCCTCTTAATTACTGCTTATTAATAGTTAATAATGTAGTTTTTAAGTTTAGGTATAGGGTATTAAGGGATATATAATATGGTCATACATAATAAGGCATTAATATGTGCTCTAAAAGTGTTTACAAATATGTATGTTAGATGTGATTAATCAATTTGACAGTTTGATCAATTTGATATATATATATATATATATATATATATATATATATATATATATATATATATATATATATATATATATATATATATATATATATATATATATATATATATAAACATATAATTTAAAAGCAAGACAATATACATATAATTTCACTCACCTAGCCTATCACTTGAAGCAAAAATTCATCCTTCTGTCCTTTAAATGTCCGTGTTATAAGAGCATGTTCGGTCTTTAGTGAAGCTGATTGCTGTAGCCTATCTTAGCTTAGGCGCGGGGTCTTCATTTATAATTTGTTCGAATGGTAGTTTGTTAAATTTGTTTGCGATCAAATATTATCTCTACTCTCCATACGTAGTTTATACATCAGCGGTAGCAGTTCAAACTAAAATTGTGTAATTTATGTCTCTTCGATGATTGGTTGATATACCAAGGGAGGCTAGCCTCTTCTGCCATTTCTTAATTAGCTATTTATTTATTTTTTTACCAAAGGAGGCACAAGTCTCCGGCTATGGATTTGCCTCCCCCTCCCCTTCTCTATCCCCTCAGACTTGTGTTTCGCAGATTTGGCACATTCGGGGAAGAGTTACACATTACAGAGGTGAAATTACAAACAATAAATACACATTCTGAGACATGAAATGAATAACTGTGAATTTTATTAACGTTAAATCGTTCCTTCTTTCATTTTCACCTCAAAATTTTGGGTAGGCTGTGCCTCCCTGGCCTCCCCTGACAAGCTGCCACTGATTCTTTCACAATTTGAACCTGATGAATCTTGACATTGTCATCCTGGAATATGGCCATAATGTATCTTCCTACATGGTTGTTTAAGAAATGAAAAGCTACACACTCCATCAATTAGGGTTAGAAGAACTGTTGCCAAACATATGACATACTAGAAACATAAAAATCACTGCAATAATGAGCCAATCATAGACTTAAGCATTATAAACATCGACCTTTTCTGCCATCTTGGATTTTTTTTCCAGTGAGCTTATTACGATGCATTCTGGGATTGTTTTTTCTGTGGATTCATGCGATGCCAGAGACATTATAAAGGGAGGAGGTGGCCCATAATAGATTTTATTCACGATTATATATATTTTTCAAAAGTACTATTAGTTTCTGAATTGTGCACTTCTAAATTTTATGGTTGACTTGAATGTAACTTTTAATTTGTAATTTTAGCTTTAACTCTTAAATGCTGTTATGCGCAATATTTGTCTATGTGAATTATTAGTATTATTATAGTTGGTTGGTGTATTTTACTAAAACACACACATTCATCCCCTGACCTATATTCTCTGTCAGGCAAGCCTCTGTAATGAAACCGATTTTGTAGTCTGTCCCTTGACAGCCTGCTTGCCTAAAACATAGGTTTTATTGTTTCACACGACATAACATTCATCGCTAAATTAAAGAACTGCATGCAATGTTGGCTCGGTTCCCTCCGATGGAAATACCCACATAGTCGTCTAATTATTATCATTTCAGCACTGTAATCACAGAAGCTTGGTAAAAGCTTTGTGTTTTACAGCCCCACCAACAGGTTAGTATTTGAAACGTTTAGCACAAACACAATTCTCACGAAGATTGTGCTCCACCTGTTTTACCACCCAAATGAAAAAAATATGTAGTTCTGTTTCAAACAACTCCATTTTTCCATTACGTTTCCCATCGACCACAAGCTCATGTTGCCTGGTGTTCTTGCGCAGTATGTCGCTAAGTTGGCCTTATCCCATTATTAGGCTAATGTAATGGGCTGTCCTAATCCAAACACACCAACTCGGTGGACCACAGGGGGTGAAACGTGGGGGCACCATGTTATCTGGGCACAATGCGGCTTCTTCCACTGATACTCTGGCAGGCATTAGGCCTGTTCAAACAAGTCCTTCACACCAGCTCTCTTTTAAAATGATTTTCTCCCTTCAGTCTCTCTTTTTCTGTCGCCCCGACTCTGACTGACAATCACATCGCTGGCTGTGCACATTCTACGGTCTTTAATGCCAAATTAAGCTCCGGACTCTTTTATTTTAAATGGGGGAGCCAGAGAGAGTGCTGACAATCACGATTGTGCCAGAGAGAGGAAAAATTAAACGGTATTTAAAAAATACAGAACCCCACATTAAAACCCTCCGCCACAATTGCTGCTAATTGGTAGATTATCCGGCCGCTCTTGGAAGCCTAATACACGGGGTGAGGAAGAGGAGACCCGGCCCCTGTACTCTTCCTCGGAACGGCGGGGTGTGGGTCCAATCGCGTCTGAGTGGGCGAAGGATTAGTAGCTCCATTGTCGGAGAACATGACCTTGAGTGGAGTTTAGTTTAGCCCCTCCCTGTCCTCTCCGCAATCTCTGTCACCATATTCTTTAACAGCATATAATGATATGCTTTGGGAGAGCCGCCGATCCCACAACAGACAGGATAATGCTCGGCGATGCCAAAGGAGGTCTGTCTGATTTACAAGTATATAAAAGTGTCACGTTTCATGTCCTTTTGAAATAAAAGAGAAACAACTGGTAATGAATTCCTCCAACTTGACCTTCCAGAGTGACAGACATAAAACACACTGATTTGTGATTTAAAGGAATAGTTCACCCCAAATAAATATCCTTATGTTGTTCCAAAACTTTATGACACACAAAAGAAGATATTTTGGAGACAAGTATACTTGATGTAGGATAGCATGAGGGAGAAGTATATTTGAAGAAAATATCAAATTTGAGTCTTATGGATTCATTTCACGTTACAATTACACTACCAGTCAAAATTTTGGAATAATTATGTTTTTATGTTTTTGAAGTCTCTTATGCTTTCATATATTGTAACGTACACAGTAAATATTAAAGGAACACGCCGACTTTTTTGGACTTTAGCTTATTCACTGTATCCCCCAGAGTTAGATAAGACCATACATACCATTTTTATCTCTGTGCGTGCCATAACTCTGTCTAAGACTGGAGGTAAACAGCTCCATCTAGCCTACTGCTCAATAAATGACAAAATAACGCCAACATTTGCCTATTTACATGTTGTGATATGTATAGTTACATCGTGTACTAAGACCGACGGAAAATGAAAAGTTGCAATTTTCTAGACCGATATGGCTAGGGACTATACTCTCATTCCTGCGTAATAATCAAGGAACTTTGCTGGGGACTATTTTCAGGTGCTGCCGTACCATGGGTGCAGCGGCGCAATGATATTACGCAGCACCTGAAAATAGTCCCCAGCAAAGTTCCTGGATTATTACGCAGGAATGAGAGTATAGTCCCTAGCCATATCGGTCTAGAAAATTGCAACTTTTAATTTTACTCTGTCCTAGTACACAATGTAACTGTGCTAAGCTAGGCTAGTGTTAGACAGAGTTATGGCACGCACAGAGATAAAAATGGTATGTAATGGACTTATCTAACTCTGGGGGATACAGTGAATAAGCTAAAGTCCCAAAAAGTCGGCGTGTTCCTTTAATGTATTTTAAAATGTAAGTTATTCAGAATGATTTCTGAAGGATCATGTGACACAGAAGACTGGAGTAATGGCTGCTGCATCACTTGGATAAATTACATTTTAAAATATATTCAAATAGAAAACAGTTGTTTTAGGTTGTAATAATATTTCACAATATGACTGTTTTAATGTATTTTTCATCAAATAAATGCAGCCATGGTGAGCATATTTCTTTTAAAAACATTAAAAAAAAAAAAACTTATTCCAAACAATGTATGTGCTTTTTAGAGCTTGAAAGTTTTGCACTCCACTAATATTAAGAACATGGACAAAAGAGATTATGCATTCTTCTAAATATCTTCTTTTGTGTCCTGCAGAATAAAGGAAGTCATTGGAACAAAAGTTTTTGGTTGAACTACCCCTTTAATATTCAGAAGTCGTGCTTGTTCCATTTGAAAGGAGAGATCAAATGCCGAAGCTGTTGACGAGCAATTATCTTCATTAATAAGAAAAATATTTAATTCCTCTGCATTATAACTAACTGTTGTACTATCTCCCTCACGTTTATTGCAAAGCCTCTTTTAATTAATCACTACTGCACCATAATAACACTCAAATTACATTTAAACTTCATAACTATTTGGCTTACTGATCCATAAACAGGGGGCCGGGAACAAATTAGCAGTGTGTTGTCCAGTATTGCGCTCCTAATAATTTGAACCCTAATCCTTTAATTGCAAGTGTGTGTGACTCGGATATCGTAGCAGGAAGACGTGTACAATGTCCACACCTGTGCAGGCGACTGCTTTTCAGCACTCAGAGTGGACACTTTACCCAGTCCTTGGCTGTGTGATTTCCCAGAACGAGAGCGAGACCCATTACCGTCCCAAAGAAAGAGATGTTTTTCGGTGCTGCTTTTGATGAGCGGCCATTTGCATCAAAAAAGGCCTCAGTTTCCGACTGTAACTTGTGAACTGATCAAAAGGCCAAGCGATGTCTTAAAAGCTGAGCGGCTTTTCCCCTCTTTTGACATAAGAGAGGCTCTCCAGAGGCCCCCTTGCTGTTGTGGCCTTGGAGGTTAGCTAAACCAGCCTCTCAGACTGTACTGAACAGATCTGTGCGTTCCTCTTCACTGTGGCCCGTTTCAAAGGAGAGGCTCAGTCGCAGCGTATCGACGCCCCCTTTCACTAAAACACAATGAAAGCAACTTGCAGTATGTGTATATGTGCGTATCGGTGGTCATAATGTGCGCTGTGAGTGCATGTTGGAATGCTTTGGAATAAAACGCCTGGAATTGTAGAATTATACACTTCAAATAGCATTATTTGCGCTATGCACAGAGTACATTTGAACTCTTACTCCAAATCTACTTAAGATGAGAAGAAATAGAGTGACGGTTTAAATGTCTGAGAGCACTAGTAAAAATTCTGGTAACACTTTACAATAAGGTCTCATCTGTTAACATGCATGTACTGTGAAATACATTTGTTACAGTATTTATTAATCTTTGTTAATGTTAGTTCATAAAAATCCAGCTGTTCATTGATTATTCATGTTAGTTCACAGTGCATTAACTAATGTTAACAAATACAACATTTGAATATTGTATAATTTGAAAAATGTATTAGTAAATGTTGAAATTAACAAGATAATAGAAGTATTGTTCATTCTTAAATCATGTTAAGTAAAGTAGTTAACTAATGAAACCTTATTGTAAAGTGTTGCCAAAATTCATTTATTTTGCAAAAGCATTTTTTGCAAATATTTATGAAAATCAAAAAAAAAAAAACAATTTATTATTATTATTATAATGTAATAATAGTGTAATAATGTATATTTTTATTATTTGTTTTTAAAATGTATAAATTATTTTACAAATTGTATTATCAGCATGACAATTTGAGAGAAAGTGTAAACTTAAAAAATGCTGTGACTTTTGGGATATATTTGGTCTGTGTTTTAATGACGGCATCAGCTGGAGCTGATATTTTCAGCATGATTTGAGAATGATCCAAAGAGTATCTTGTGCTTAAAAAAAGGTTTGCATTGGTCATAAATTTGCTTTTTTGATATTGTATTACTGGCATAGAAATAGCGCAAAACATTAATAAAATATTTTAAATAAAGATAAAAAAATATATATAAAAAAATACATATTTTACATCATAATTGTTCATAACCAAAAGCTTTCTGTTTATTTCAGTAAAAAAAAAAAACATATTTTCAGATTTTCAATGTAGTCTCTGAGTTTTGAACCCCACTATACTGTATGTTCCCTTGACCTGCTTCATTTTCCTCCATTTGTTCTGCTAAGGTAAGTAATAGAGCACTTCCTTTTAAAAATAAACATCACAATTTAGTTCATTTAAGAACCATCGTTCCATGTCAGTTTTAAAATATAAATATTTGTAAAAAACCTTTACAGATGTCATATTGACCATTCTTAACATTAAAAGTTCTACATTTTGTAGAAGGGTTTACATGTTTTCATTGACCGGCACATTATATGCTGTGAGCCAGAAGAAAACAGGTTGTGTGTGTGTCTGTGTGTATGAGTGTGTACATGTGCAAATCTCTCCTGATCTACTCCCAGCTGCTTTCACTTACAGGACATAGGGGTATACGGGTCACAAGGTCACAGCATGACCTCATCAAATTAGCCCCAACCGAGCGAGGTGTTTAGCACGAGTTAACGCTCGTAATCTGAAGGGCATTAAATGCAAATGCAGCAACCATATGCCCACTTCAAACAGGCACCGCTCACTGGCTTCCCACCACCTCCCCCCCACCAGTATGTATTCATTGCCCAATCATTCACATGCCTGCCTGAGCGGGGGGGCTGTTAAAATGACAATGGTTTTCTCTCATACTGACCAGGTGCAAAACATTTCCATCCCTGCAGAGGGAAAGACTGGGAATGGAGAGGCATTTGATATCTGTTACGGAAAGATTTGCCATCAAAATATCAAATGTTAAGCACTGAATTGGGGTTTTCTAACTCTTCCGCACTCCCATTATATGCATATCTCCTTATGAGTCAATGATGTGATGCTAATGTTTTTGTAATATCTATTAATTTATTTAAAAATACATTATTCTTATATACTGTACAATGATTTGAATACAGAAAACAAATATAATAATTTGACATTTTTGTAAGGCAAGGAGGTTTTGGGTTGTAAAATGTCATGTGGTGCAACTCCCAAAAACGTATTTGATATTTATGAAGTAATTTTATTTATCATGTAATTTTATTTTTTTTATTGAAAAATGTAAACATTTGAAACATTTGCTATAAACTTTAAATGTTTCTCAATTGTGGAAATTCTTATATGACACTGACCCTTATATCTATATATTTTAGTACATTATGGATGTTGATACAGTAAAGTGAACTTTAGGGTGTATTTACAAAATAGTTTGCTGCCTCAGTTGATCTCTCACAAGACTGAATGAGTGAGTAAACGAGAGAGAGAGAGTGAGTGCTGCCAGGGTTGCTGATGATTATGGGTGTGAGGGCTGATTGTACACCCTGAGGCTATGTTGCATGCTGGGACATATGGCAGCTCCTATGTGCTAATAAACACCTGTGGACAAAGTGAAACAGGGGAGACCCCCACTGGGCCTGAGGCCTTTAATGCCACCTGTGCAGACCTCCACTATTCATACTCGCCCTCTTTTTTCCTTGACTTTGTAATTTTACCCAATAGTTATCTTTTATCTCCTTTTTTGTCTTTTTATTTCTTTAACGATGCACTCAGGATTTTTTCTGAATTAAAAAAGTGACCAAATGGGTCACATTTTATATAATGTACGTACTACATGTCAACTAACTCTCATTAGAGTATTAGTTCAGTTAGGGTGTTAGTCTGTTAGGGTTAGGGTTAGTAGAATAAGTTGGCATGTACTTGAAAAGTCACTTATAGTCAGTAGACTGTCTGTTGGCGGACCATCACATTAAGTGTTAGCAGATATTAAGCAGACAGTCTACTAATACTCTAATGAGAGTGAATTGATATGTCGGTGAAATGTTGCTTATCGTCAACATAATGTCTAAAGGGGACCATCATAATAAAGTGTTACCAAAAATTGGTTGGTACAATGTATTTATTGTGTTGTATTGCAAAACAAAACTTTTGCTGCTATTGACGGGTATGGTTAGGGACAGGTTTAGTAGTATGGTTAGGTTTAGGGGGGAGGGGTTAAGGGGTAAGGTAAGGGTCAACAGTGTAATTATAGATGTAATTACAGCAGTAATTAATATATAGAACATAAGTGCATTATCGAATAGTGAATTTTAAATGTTAGTACATAGTAGTTAAGGAAATGTAATATAAAGTAGGACCAATAAATTAAACATGAAATATGTTTAAATTCTTTATTTGTACATTCTAATAAAGGCTGATGTATTTTACACAGGGCGGCCATGTTGAATTATGTCACATGACCAACCTACTCATCTCAGTAACTTCTTTATTATCAGACATTTTTACTTACTAAACTAACTGTATAGTGAATTTCCTCAATGGCAAAACATTTGCTTGGTGGTTCAATACGACTTTTCAATACGAGTGCACCTTTAATTACACTACCGTTCAAAATGTTGGGGTCAGTCTTTTTTTTTTTTTAAAGAAATTAATACTTTTATTCATCAAGAATGCATTAACATGGCATTAAATCGATTTATAATGTTACAAAAGATGTATATTTTAAATAAATGCTGTTCTTTTTAACTTTATACATGTATTTATCACAAATAACATGGTTTCCATAAAAATAATAATCAGCACAAACATTTTCAACATTAAAAATATAAGAAATGTTTCTTGAGCACCAAATCAGCATAGATTAGAATAATTCCTGAAGGATCATGAAATTGATCAGTTAAACTGAAGAATATTTCACACTATTATGTATTTTTGTACAGCCTTGGTGAGCATAAGAGACTTCTTTTAAAAAACTAATAAACCCCAAACCCCAGACATTTGAATGCTAGTGTAAGATATCTAGTTTTAGATTGCACAGTCATTTTAGTTTGTGTGAGTCTATTGGCAAATTGAGAAAATTGAAGATACTCACCATTAAAGCGGAATGCAATGTTAAAACGTGTAGTCTATCATGACCACTACGTACTATTATTCTGGTGGCATTTGAATAAGGAATGTTTTCATAATGCTCTCAGAGTGAGATTCAAGTGTTAGGTTAAAACGCACCTCCACTAGCGCGTCTGCACAGCTGCTGCGGAGTAGGAGGAGTGCCCGGCAAAAAGAGAGCATTGTGGGAGAGCTCCCCCCTGTCACTCAAAGCTCCTCTGATTAAATTTGTTTAAGCTGTAAAAGCACTTTGACAAGAGTTAGACTGTGTGCCTCATAACATATTCCAAAAGCTAAACCTGAAAATTAGGGATGCGCTATCAGGGATTCCCAGAGAACAGTTTACTGCTTTGAAACCAAGTGAAATCGAGTCTGCTACTGAGGTTAATGTCTTTTAAAACTTAATATCGCCACTGCTTTTAATATAACCTCAGAAAATATTTATTTCTCATCATTAATGACATACTATCCATTATTGTTATGTGTTGGTATGAGATTATGTTTAAATTCATGATCCCTTTAGGCCAGGACAGAATGTAGTGGCTAGAAAGCACATGTTGGTATGTGTGTGAGATGTACACATGCTTTTATACCCACTTAAAACTCTGAGTCTTGGTTCCCTAAGATTATTAGATTCTTTACTGTGGGTCCAGTCTGCAAAACCACATTACAGAGGGCACTATATAGAAAATATGTGGGCCTTTAATCTGGGAAAAAAGGCTATGAGCGATGTCCTGGTACATTTTTCAACTCGAAGATGATGAGGGCTGATAATCAACCTGAAATAATTTATTGAATTTCATTTTAAACATCTGCTTTTCATTAAGAGATTTGTGTGATGTATGGTGACCTCTGTGGACATTCTGTGTATTCCAATGAAGATTTGATCACATGTGAATTTGTGTAAGGGTTTTTTTTTTTTTTATCAGACATTCTTGTAAATCTAAATATATATTTTTACATTTATTTGATCAGTTTTTGATAAATTCCACAGAAATTCTGTAATTTATTTCCATTATTATTGTTGATTTTCAGAGTCCATACTATTTAGTTGACATACATTTTCTGAATTTAGCATTTTAGTTTTGGGACTGAAGTAACATTAAATCCCAGTTTTACATGGCAGCATTGTGAAATGAAATCAAACTTTTTCTCAATGTTAAATAAAAGAGGCTAGAAATTATTTAATGAAAAAGAAAAAAAAATAGATCAATGCATATAACAGAAGTATTTTGTAACTGAAGAATTTACTGTATATAAAGTGTCTATTTTTCGTTTGCTAATAATCATTGTTATCCATAGCTGCTGATTTTTTTTACATTCTAATCAATAATCCACAATAACAATAAATAAAGAATTTTTGAAAGTGCTATAATTTTTAAGAATAACTGAAATCTACCAATGCACTCACTGTAGACGTATTTGCACGCACACACACACACACACACACACACACAACAACAACAACATATGAAATGTCCTCATAAACCACGTTTTTCGTTGTAATACCAGTGTAACACCCATGTCATTATACAAATTTGTGTCCTCATAAATCACATAAACAAGCACACATACACACACACACACACACACACACACACACACACACACACACACGTTTTGTGACATTCCATAGGCGTAATGGTTTTTATACCGTACAAACCGTATTTTCTATCCCCCTACACTACCCCTACCCCTAAACCTACCTATCACAGGAAACTGCACATTTTTACTTTATAAAAAAAAAAACTCATTCTGTATAATTTATAAGCCTTTTGAAAAATGAGGACCTGGGGTAATGTCCTCAAAAGTCACCCTCTCCTTGTAATACCTGTGTCATACCCATGTCATTATACAAATTTGTGTCCTGATATGTCACAAAAACATGCGCACACACACACACACACACACACACACATGCTAAAAGTTCCACAACGACTTTTCTGCTCCTTAACGGTTTTCAACTTTTTTGTGCTGTTTGTCCGTCTGCACATGCTATGACTTATTTGAAATCCTCTTAATAGACAGTGACATATGTTATTTAGATAAATTATTTGGATAACACTTTAAATTATGCTACAATTAATTAATACAATTAATAATAATACAATTAATACAATTCTCACTATTAACTAACTATTAACTATGACTTCTGCCTCAATAAACTCCTAATTACTGCTTTATTAATAGTTAGTAAGGTAGTTGTTAAGTTTAGACATTGGGTAGGGTTACGTGATGTAAAATATGGTCATGCTTAATAAGGCATTAATATGTGCTTTATAAGTCCTAATAAACAACCACTATCCTAGTAATATGCATAATAAGCAACTAGTTAATAGTGAGAATTGGACCCTAAACTAAAGTGTTACATTATTTGATTGCATGGACTTTCATAATATCAAGATATAATTGAAATAAAAAATAGCTTTATAGTAATAATTTCATTTGCAATAGAGCACATCATTTATCACTTTAGTCAGTTACCACTCCTTCAAAGGTTACACGTGTTTTGTGTTGTTTTCTTGTTTGCTTTGGTGGAAGTATTACAAATCGGAGATTTAGTTCACCCTACAGAGACAGGATTCTCAACATTGCGTCAGTTCAATTATCTGTTACGCCATTTATGTGAAGACTAACATTAGACGACCCACCTTTAATCCTTTTCCTGAGCCTCTGTCCTAAACAAGGGCCTTTTGACCCATTCATTGAGCCTGTGCCCTTTGATATTGAGGACTGGTTGTAGAGGAGCGCAGCCCCTTTTGCAATACCTTAATAAGTAGCTTCAAGCGTAAGGTATGGAGATCTGCTCTTGAAGGTGAAGGGTTAGCATTGCTAGGGCATGAGATCAAGCACTGGTTTATCCCAGCAGGGTAGTGAAAAGCAGAGCCACTTCAGACACTAACTGCCCGGACAATGCCGATCGGGTCGAACAGCGTTTGGATGAAGTGGTGCCCCTTTCACATCCGCAACAAGTGACAAAAGAGGCAGAATGAGAGACTAACCTGCTGTTTAGATAAATAAAGCTACTCTATCAGCTCTCATAATTGCTCCGGCCCCCTTCTCCTCTTCAGAGTCCCAGCACCCCTATTGTCCAGCGGCGAGTGCTGCATGGCCCCCTCAGATCCTCCTAATTGCTGACAGATTTGATTTCTCAGTGACGGCGGGAGCTCTGTTCGTGGCCTTTACATCCAGTAATTGCTTTCTCTTCTCCCCCTCGTTCTCCCCTTCCCCTTCCTTCTTCACTCCACAGTCCGTTCTGCCCCCACTCTTTTCCCAAAACGGAATTCCCCTCTCCCCGTTCCGAACCCCCTTTTAATGGTTTCCTTCTATGTTAATAAATCCTCGCCATTTAAATCACATTTAGAGATGTTTTGAATAACTGATTCCAATTATCCCGTGCCCCTCTCGCAGAGGAGAGCAGCGAGAGTCTCGGCGTGATTTGGAAAGTGGGAAAAGGACAGGTAAGTGAAAGGGGGTCCTTGAGTCTCTCTTTAGCCTTCAATAGTGCATGATCGCATACTGCGGAAGTTTCCAGAAGCCCTCTGAAGCGCAGAATCACTGGATTTTTTTTTGGGGGGGGGGGGGGGTGGTGGTGTTGAATTGACTCTCCTCTTGAATATTTCAGGGAGATTAAAATGATATAGTTGTACTTCGTAATAATTTTGAAATTCTTTTTCCTGTCTAAAATGAAGATGATGGTGATGATGATAATTGCTATTATTATTATTATTATTATTATTATTAATTATATTCCAAGAATTTCCATTTTAAACAAGAAAAGTAATTAATGAATTGTAAATTCAAAGTAATAATAACAATAATAATAAATATTTTTAGATTATACAGTTGAATGCAGCTTCAATGACATGAAAGAAAAATCATACACATTTTTATGTTATTATTCACACACACACACACACAAATATATAAGCCATAAACATGCCTCAAAGATGCTTATTTAGCCACTAAAAATAAGCTTTTCTGAAACATCAGTTCAGTACTATTTTATTCTATATGTGTATTATATTACATATACTAGCTTAAAACAAAAAATGTTTGATATATCAAATATATATAAAATTCTCTCTCTCTTCATATAAATGTATATATAAAATTATATATATATATATATATATGCAATATTGAAACTGTAAAGTGATTTTTTTATTTCTTTATTTGTATGTGTGTGCATATATTAGTATCATTGGTCTCTTACTTTGTATAAGCTGCTATGTCTTGTTTATAAAAAAGTGATACATACTTACAGTAAAATAATGTTTTAATATGCACTGTAAATAATTCCATGTGTAAAGGTGCATTCCAGGTGCATCACAATATTTAAGAATGAAATTCACAAAGCCTATTCAAAACACAAAGCAATTTTGTTTCTATAAATGTGGTTTAAGCATGAATGAAGGGGCTATTCAAAAGCAACAAACCTATTAATGCAACTCCATTAAAATATGTACAAGGCCTCAGGCATAAAATCAAAACAAAGTCTAAACAAACAAATATGCTGCACTACAAAGTTATTTACAGCCAGAAAGCCAAAGTCCTCAACACACATACGCACGCAAACACAAGTCTCATTCCCCTCAGGAAAGCTAGAGGGCCCACTTGAAAAAAGAACAGGCGCCAGAGCACAGCTCCCACAATCACTCCAGCAAACATTAAAAAGCTAATTATCCCGGGAACAAAAGTGCCAGTTTATTTTCACTTAACACAATTAGTCATAAACTGCATTTTGAGTTGTTAATCCAAGCCAGCTCCCATTCTCTGCCAATTATTCATAGTTGCATATTCATGCCGACCGTATTCAAAGTTTCAAAGCAAATGTTTTTATTTTTTCATTTGGTTGTATGAACATTAATCACCCCACCCACACATTGCATGGATTAGCCATTTAGATATGAAGCGGTATCAGGGCCTGAACGCAGCACCGCCAAGTGCTCGCTTTAATGTATATAGTGTTAATTCTCTTACTGTGGTAAGTGGCTAGGTACTATGTTCTCTGTTGAAATCATTCTAATCCACTCTCAGAGTGGGTGGAATAATTAAATGATTAGCAAAATATAGAAATATTTAATGCGTCTTGCCTTTTATTCACTGAGCATTAATGCAGCCCCTTGAAGTGTCATAGGAGCTTGAAATGCTCAGAATCAAATTGGCTTGACATTTCAAATGCTTGAAGCTAATTCAAATGAACTCTGTCAACGCATGACCCTAAAAGCCACAACTTTCATTGCGGTCCTGAGACTTACACGTTCACAAGTGTGCGTGAGCATGTTACATGAAGAGAAATGTGCAAAATCACTTATTTGGAAATTGCATCTCTCTTCCATATGTTTAAAAAATACCATATCATTATTGCCGCCCCATCTCGGACTTTACCTCTGAAGGTCATAAAACCTCAAAGTGTCAGTCAAACACGTCTAAGGAGCATAATGTCATCTTGGTAACCTTTAGTGTTAAGATATCATTTTTTAATGAAAACATCTCTCTGATGTGAGATGCCCTTTGTTCAGCCAGCAAATATACAAATAATAATGTGGCTTGTGATACAAAGACTTTCTTTTCTTGCGCTTGACGCTGTCGTATGCAACCTCCCCATTTGACTATGACAATAAAAAAAAAAGTAGATGATCTGCAGACCACGTTCTGGATAAGGCACAGAGAATAGTAGGTGTACAAAAACATCAAACATGAAGCCGAATGCATAACATCTGGATAGTGCATTAGCGGTCTGGTCAGATATAAGTGATTTTTTGGTAAGGTCACTAACACGTCTTGCGCAGCGCAGGATGAAGAGTGATGGTGACAGTAAAGCAGTGCTGTGACTCGCTGACCCTCCTGTGCTACCACTCCTGGGACACCTGGGAAGAGTTTTTAACAATACCCATGACAGCTATGGTCTACACAGAGGCGTTATTTAAAACATTTAGAAGTTTAGACATATTCGCTGCTACATATTAGCGTCCTAGTGCAGACATATGAAATACACATATACACAGTATACAGAAATATCACATACACAAATAACCAACCCGATCTCACAGTAACCTCACCCGACCTCACTTGTACGAATTTGTAAGATTTTTGCTAAATCGTACCTATTTGACGAGTTGCTCAATTTGTATGAATTCGTACAAATGACCTCCCCCTAACCCCTCCCCTACACCTACCCATCACTCGGGTTTAGACAAATCGTACAAATTCGTACGAGTGAGGTCGTACAAATTCGTACGAATTAGCCATTTGATTGGTTACACTTTTTCCGATAGTTCACTTTAGACATTCTTTGCAACTACGTCAACTAACTTTATTTGCAACGTCTACTAAGTGTATGTTTACATGTCAACAATGTACTAAAAGCAGAAACGTTTTTCCTTTGCAATTATTCCTTTGTCAAAGCGATCCCCGTTCACACAGATCCTCAAAAACAATTAAAAACCTCTGTAATATGTATGCCAGGCCAGTTGGCAATGTCACTTTCCAGAGAGACAATAACGGTATCATTTTTAAAAACATGCACTTGTTTTTCAAAAGTTTATGTTCTAAAAACCCAAAACACCATTGTCGCGTAAATGAACAAACAAAATGCCTGAAAAGTTTGCAGTTTTTAGTTGAAACGATGGTCCCTTACTCTCATTAATTTGTAACTATGTCAACTAACTCTCATTAGAGTAGTTAGTAGCCTGTTAGCTAAAGTAGTAGAATAAGTTGACATGTTCTTTCAAAAGTTACTTATAGTAGAATATCTTTTGGGAATCATCAAAGTAAAGTGTTAGCAGATATTAAGCAGGCAGTCTACCAATACTTCAATAGCCTGTTTTTATGCACATTTTGAAGTATCGCATCAGAAACGAGTGATGGAAACGTCACATTTCGCAAAAAATCTCTTATTTCGCAAAAAAGATTTTAGGCTCGCTTAAGGTGGTTTTTATGCGAAAATAGTTAATGCGAATAATGGCAGATGGAAATGCATTTTCCGAATATATTCTGACATAGCAAACATAAAATAAAATAAAAAGACCAAACTCAGGAAACACAATACTATAAAGCATAGGCTACTATGTGCAGAAAAACAGATGAGCCAAGAATATGACGAAATAATGCAAATTTGTGTTCAGGGTGAGAGAGCTTGTTGGAATAGTTCTGTGTTTATGAAAATCTAAGTGCTAGAACAGATTTGGTTTTTGCAAATCACTAAACCTACATGTGTTTTATTAATAACGTATTTTGTCTTTTTGTTGGTTCATTAAGCCCCATTATAAGCGTTTTCTTGGTTTTCTATGGGAGGAAAACACTTAACATGTAGTTAAACGCGTTGCATTCATGTTCTAAACTCGTCTGCTTTATAGTAGCCTATGCTTTATTAGTTAACTGTTACTGAATTTGGTCTTTTAATACCACTTTCTAAAGCCACGTTAAGTGTTTTTCATATTAAGGTTAAGCTGAGGGAGTTTTATTTACTGTTGGTTACTAGGTTACCAACACAACCATCATCCGCTTGAACAACTTGATGGAAACGCACCTAATTCACATTTGTTCTTTTTTCTTTTTTGCGAACTTTGATAGATTTGCTTCACGTTTGGATGGAAACCCAGCTAATGACTGCTAGTTGACATATAGTTGCAAAGTTATATTTAGTAGAAGGTCTAAAGTGGAATGATTAAATAAAGTGTTACCCATTGATTTATTTCTTTTCTTTTTACTTGCATGCACCAGATGCATCAGCAAAAGTTGATTTATGAGTACATGGCTTTTTGCAGGTACTTGCAACACCATTTGCGGTATTAAGCAACCATAAATAGCTCTGACTCTACCAGTGGGTTTGTACAGTACAAGCCTTGTAACTAGCCCAGTCCTAAAACATTTGAAAATGATTTCTAAGCTATAGACGAAAGCATGTCAAGACCCCGAGATGACTTCATCACAGCTGCAGAGTGAAGATGTGTGAGTGTTTGTACAGTAGTTTTGTACGCCGCTCTCTTCTGCCTTTAGGGATAAGATGAGTGTGCTGTAGCTGGAGTAGAACTTCACCCGATGTGCCTGTCTGCCGCTAGTCAACAACATTGACCTCCACTCTCACCATTCTGACTAACAAAGGTAATGGAAAAAGGTTATTCAAGGAAATATTGTCTAACTAAATGCATATGTTATGTATATTGTTATGGATTGTTAATTGTGTTTTTTTTTAAACCATCTAACTATCTTTTGTGTGAGTAATATGTATGTTAAAATTGGAACTGTAAAGTAAATCTCCATTTAAATGATTAAATAATTATTTAGGAAGTAATGAATTTGTGATAATTATTCAGCTATTAGATGAATGATAATATTTGTTGCTTTAAAAAGAATGATAAAGAGTGAATGAAGCAGTCACCTGATAAATTACTTATAGGCAACCTAAAAATGTTGAAAGTATAAAATCTTCTTAATAAATTTATTAAAATGTATGACTCAAAATAAAGCAAAATGAGCATATATACACTGTCACAAAGATATAATCAGTATGTTTTTACCTAAAGGAAGATAAATACAGAATGCAGTTTTCAGCTAATTTTTAATTTGCTGTTGTTCATCCACTGGATCCATAAATAAATTATACGGTAACACTTTATTTCACAGTGTCCTAGTTATATATCTTACATGCACTTACTGTAGTAATAACAGTAAATTATGCATAATTACATGCAACTAACCCTAAACCAAACCCTATAGTAAGTATGTTGTTAATTAATATTACTTAGTACTTAAATGTATAAGTGCTCTGTAAAAGTGACACCTTAAAATAATTATTATTTATATAAAATATTCTTTCTCATGCACATTCCCTAATAGCTTCGGTCCCACTTTATATTAAGCATCTTTAACTATGTACTAACATTTAAATGAATCATTTGATACAATGCACTTATTGTGTGCATACATGTTTTTCTACTTTTTTTTTTAAATACCTGCGTGTAATTACAGCTGTAATTAATTTCTGTAATGACATCTATAATTACACGGTTGACCCTTCCCTTACCTCTTAACCCACCCTTAAACCTAACCATGCTACAAACCTTATCCCTATCCCACCTCAATAGCAGAAAAAGTGTTTTGCAATACAACAAGAACACAATAAGTACATTGTGCTAGACATTTTTTTGTTGATGTAAGTACATAGCAGTTAAATACACCTAATATAAAGTGTGACCATAGCTTTTTTTTTTAATGCACAAATAAGGCTATATGTATAAAAGTGAGAGACACTTCCATGCGGTTGTGTTATGAAACTACTCCTACCCACAATGCAACAATATATCAGTTATGGTATCGCTCATGTGCATGGCAGGTCGAGACAACCTTTATCGTCTAAAAGCATTCCCGTGGGAGAGAGAAGACCTTCGCCACAATCCTAACCTTTGGCACCAGGTGCACACAAAGGTCATCAATTTAGCTAAATGTTACCAATAAAAAGAGATGTATCTACTTATCTCATATTTTACAAAAGAAAACTGCAATGACATTAGAAGCTTAGATCATATTTGATGGATAAATATCATTCTGTTCATGGTAAAGATCAACAAATGAAGGCTGTCTGTAAAATTATGAAATAAAATTATGTGTATGGACAGGTTGCAAAGCACTAGTTAATGTTTATTTGCAAAAACAAATATTATGATCATTATTTTAATATGGCAGACTATATGCAAATGCTGTTAAAACTTGAAGGGAAAGATTCTTTATGTGTCAATCCTAATAATAATAATAATAAAAAAAATTGTATATCATTCTGTATTTAATGCATTTACACACCAAAATGTGGTGAAGAGTACAAAACGTGTACATTCTTGTATCTATAAGCTGAGTGTGTTATTATTGTTTATCAGTTGTGTATTTAGTACATGTACATGTTTGTTTAATTGATATGTGCTGATTACTGTAATTGCATCATGCGTTTGTCTGTGTTTAGAATGTGAGAGGTTTTATAAAGCTGTTAAAAGAATCCTGTCCATATGCATTCAATAATAAATCTTTGCACATTTTCACAAACATCTTCAGGAATTTGATTGATTTGTTTAAACAGATTGAGAAAAGCCTCGTCTTGTGCTAAGATTTTGCTTATTCGGCGAGGCTTTCAATGTGGGTGTCTTTTCATTGTGTATGTGATTAACCGCATGGAGTTTGATTTATATATGTGCAATGTGTTTATTTAATTTATTCTAATATGCTGCTCAATATGAGCTATTTTCAAGCATCTTAAATAGATAAGGCTTTATCACTGAGGGAAGACATGAAAACAGTACGCCGTTTAGTGCGGAGTTGAGCTTCCCAGTGACTGCTAATAGGCTTTCACTAGAGCGCTTTAGCACTTTGAAGCCGAGGAGACTTAATGATCCCACAGAGTGTATTTCCATGCAGGGTAAAGCTGTTTCTCACACATTTTTTGAACTCATCATTACTTTAGATGTATAGCCTCTTTCCCCGTAACACTTCTCCTGCATGTAATACAGCTTAAATATGTCCCTGGTATGCAAATAACACAGGCTCTTATACTCCTACATGGGAAAAAATGGAGTGCCGTAACAGCTTTTTCTCCATTTCTCCTACTTCAGGCTATAACTGTGGAATAATGATTTCAAATTCTGAGAGCAAAAAGGTTTGACTGCCTTCCTCAAAGACATGCTGTATGTTTGTTCATCCTTATTACATTAAAAAAAGATATAGGCCTAAAAATATACATAAGAATATGTACATACACACACACACACACACAAATACATAAAAATCACAATTATGTTTTATTTTGTAAAACAGCTAATAATTATTATACACATAAAATGTAATATAACGTTGAGTGTCTTTATATTAATATGATAGATAGATAGATAGTGATTGATTGATTGATTGATTGATTTAGTTATAAATATAAATCAAATAAAACTATGGTGCAACTCTCAACCATTACAAAATCACTTTTTGGAAAGCCAGAATTAGTTTTGATATAACGATAAGTGGATCGTTGAAAAATAAAAAAAGGAACTTTAATAAGGTGGTATTTAGTATATATTATATATATATATATATATATATATATATACATATATATATATATATATATATATACATATATATATATATACACTACCAGTTAAAAGTTTGGAAACTATTTTGATTGTTTTTGAAAGCAGTCTCTTCTGCTCACCAAGGCTGCATTTATGTTATAAAAAATATAACAACAAAAAAAGCTGTAATATTGTGAAATATTATTAAAATGTAAAATAACTGTTTTCTATTTGAATATATTTTAAAATGTAATTTATTCCTGTGATGCAAAGCTGAATTTTGAGTATCACTACTCCAGTCTTTAGAGTCACATGATCCTTCAGAAATCATTCTAATGATGATTTGCTGCTCAAGAAACATTTATGATTATTATCAATGTTGAAAGCAGTTGTGTAAAACATTTTTTTTTAGGATTCTTTGATGAATAGAAAGTTCAAAAGAACAGCATTTATCTGAAATAGAAAGCTTTTGTAACATTGTACTACTGTTCAAAATATTTTTTTTTGGGGGGGGGGGGGGGAGAGAACTTAAAGAAATGAATACATTTATTCAGCAAGGATGCATTAAATTGATCAAGTGACAGTACAGACATTTATAATGTTGCAAAAGCCATATATTTCAGATTAATGCTGTTCTTTTGAACTTTCTATTCATTAAATAATCTGTGTGTGTGTGTATTCTCTACTCTTATATAGATAGCATTACAGTATAATAGTATTCTATATTAGTATTAAATTAAATTAAATTAAATTATTAAATGTGTGTATTCTGAGGCTGAAAACATCAAAAACAACCACATTAGGTTGAAATCTCTCATGAAGGCAGTGATGATGCATCATAAAATTCCAGCGGAATTTTTGGCTTGTGAAATCTAACCTGTCAGTTTCCGTAGGGGAGATGCCTGATCTTCGGTTGCCCAGCACTTGTCATCATGTGTCAGAATTAGTGACATGCTATAGCTTAACTCATCAAGCACCAACAGAGAGATCTTACTGAGAGATAAACTCCCATGGCTCTTGTGTTAATGGACAGGTCTTTGATATGGACTTGACACATTTTCTTTAGTCAAGTGTGACACGAAGATGGGTCTGTGCATTTTACAGTTACGCAAACATTAAAGTCACCCTGAAATCCAAACTGATCATTCTTATTTTTATGCAGTATTAAAGTATCTATTATAAATTATTCATCCATGCACATTATTATTATTTTTTTATTCATGTGCCCTCTTGCAGCGACATCTATTCAGATCACAGCAATAGCAAATCACAACAATTCAACAATCCAATCAAATACCCATGGATAGAATCAAGTCCCACCCTACATTTTTTCTTGTTCGAAAAGCTGTTTCACTCGGATATATCAACACAATCTCACATCAAATCGTATATTTAACATTTTGCTGGATTGGTGGCTAATTCGTATAATCTCATTCGTACAGTCTCATTCGTACAGTCTCATTCGTACGCCAATGACGGGTAGGTGTATCGTTTTTTTACGAATCAAATCATATGAATTCATACGAAATCGGCACTTCGTAAAATACTTATGTTTTCCTGTGAGATCGGGATAGATATATGGCACAATTGAAAAGAAAAGTCTATACGCATATTAGTACATTTCATATATGGAATTAAGTAAACTCTACTTAACTAAGTTAAAGGGGTGTTGATTGCCCCTTTTTACAAGATGTAAAATAAGTCTCTGATGTCCCCAGAGTGTGTATGTGAAGTTTTAGCTCAAAATACCCCACAGATAATTTTTATAGCATGATAAAATGATCACTTTTTGGTAAGCAAAACGTGCCATTTCTGTGTGTCCCTTTAAATGCAAATGAGCTGGCGCTCAAGGGGCGGAGCTTCAAGAATTCCAGTTAGCATCTCTGATTACCTCATGCTGACAGGCAATGAAACTGTTCAGCCTTTTATGTTCAAATTGGAGTCTGACAATGATGCAGAGACTCAGGAAGAAGTGACAACATGCAGCAAGATGTTCCTCAATGGTTAGTTGATGAATTTATGTAGCTGATGTGGAGTTAACCATCTTCAAGTCATTGATTAGCATATTCTGTCATGATAATCTATAAATTCTCAACAGCCTCACACCCTTTGTTGCATGTTTATGCAAATTTCAGGGTTAGTGATTTCATTCTATTAGGGATGCTTGTGTATTCTCTATATAACAGCCGTTTGTTGTAGTCCTTAAAAAGCAATTTCTTTAAAAGAAAATATCTCCCTTTGCTTTTAACTTTGAGCGTCGTAACTTTGCAGATATGGTTTATGCTCAAACAGCAACATTACACACTAACTAAAGTTAAAAAAGTGAAATCATAATCAACCACCCCTTTAAGTAAAATGAACAAAGAAAATAAGTCATTTTAACTTGGCCAGTAAAAGGTTGAGTCATTTATACTTAGTTGAAGTACTTTTTACTCAAACAATATAACACTGAATTAAACCATGCTTTTAAAGTTCAGTAGATATTGTGTAGACAACATATCTACATAATATTAGTAACGCAGCTGAACATAGAGACCTCAATACTTGGTACGCAATACACAGTGACCGTAACTCCAAATGTCACAAAATAGCAAGTTACTAAACCTAACAACAAAAGCAATGTGTAAATACAGCTGGAAACCAGCAAAAAATAAACCTTATTAATTATTGCAGTGCATGATGGGAACACCAGTATCAGAAAAGTAGTTTTACTTAATTTTATAATGTTGATATTTACACTTTAATTTCTACAAGCTTGAATTGAGTACTAATATAGAATTTACTTTGTTTTTTAAATTCTTGCCTGAACTGACCTTTTCATGTAGAAATTACATTTGTTTTTTCTGTAGTATTTACTTCACCACAGAATAATTTTTATCAATGAGGGGTGGTCCTTCATAATGAGATTCGTTTGAAAATCGTATGTTTTTATACGAATCAAATCGTACAAATTCATACAAAATTGTCCCCTCATAAAATACTTAAGTTTTCCTGTGAGATTGGGTTGGATATATGGCACAATTAAAAAGAAAAGTCTATCGCAACTTCTGTTTCATGCCGACTTTAAATGGAATCAGTGTAAGGGGTTTTTAAATCTATATCTCAGCACAAATGCAGAATGTGGCAGTCAAAAAGATGAATAATTTATTAATTGAAAAACAATAAACACATATTTTTCTCTGTCTACAAAGCATGCATACGATCAACACGTTAATCAGATATAACTTGTCATTCAGTTCTACGAACACTGTCAGTCCATCCCTTACAATAACTTCTGGTTATTATTTTGATATAATTGCTGATAAAACCTATAATTATATGCCCATAACTTTCTCATCTTTCAGAAAGCCCCTGTGTATTTTAACACAACATCTTCAAAGCTTTTCTCCTTCGTCTATTCCCAACTTATTTCTGGGAGCGCATTAGCATGTGTCTGAACTATGGCACTGCATACCTCCCCATCACTCTAATATATACATACACACAAGGGGGAAAGAGGGGCCGCGGGGCACACACATGTGGGTCTTTTCTCTCTCTCTCCCTCTCTCTTTCTCGTTTCTATCTCACTCTCTTCGACTGGGGCACAGGGGACTTCTCTTAAACTCCAGGAGGAGGGACACCTGTTCACTCGCCCCCTAAAGACATGAGTTCAGTATTGCTCTGTCAATCTCTCAGCATCCTGGCTGTTGAACACATGGCAGCGGCTAACCATTCACTGACTCTTTGAGAATGGAATGACTGAGTAAAAACCTGAGAAGTTTAGACATGTTTTACAATCGAAAATGTACAGTTGAAACAAGAGAAAATAAACTGAATTACAAATTGCACTGTAAAAAGAGGCTTTTTTCACATAATATGTGTTTCATTGTAACATCTAAATTAATTGTTTTTTATTTAAGCCAGAAATGTTTCATCTGACTAAATAAATTTGGCAAATTACAGTTTTTTTATTTGCTTTCATACTATTTTTGTAGTGTACATTTTCAAAACTACAAAAATCCAAACTGATCACACTTGCTTTTTATATAATCAGTTTCCATGTAATGTATTAAATTTGGTTTAATCCCAGAAACTCAACAGTATGATTTTTTTTCCCCAATTTAATACTTTTAACAACTATTTAATTCAGTAATAAATAATGCAAGATACGCGTTTCAAATCAGCTTTATTGCTGCATTAAAGATGTTACAGTAATAGGCCACTTTAGAAAATAAACCTACGGAACTGACGTGCATCCATAATATTTGTAATATTATCTGTCCAGTGTGTTATTAAAATGTGTGATGTGGTGTGAAGTGAAGATATGACATGACTACAAGGTTTTGTGCTAGAACAGTCTGCTGCAAATACAGTTCTGACTTACCATATGACTGAGTCTACTGTAGTTATCTATACTGACACTTTCAAGTTACAGTCATTTTGCATTCTCTACCATGTTAAGGCATCTGTTTATAGTATCTTGCGGCATAATGTAATGTAAAATGCCTGTATTTGACTCTCCATAGGCGTAAGGGTTTTTATACTGTACAAATTGTATTGTATTCACCTACACTAAACCTACCCATCGCAGAAAACTTTTGGCATTTTTGAAAAAATACCCCACTGTTTAGTATTTGATTTACACAGAAAGTGTACTATGTACTGTGCTAATCTGTATTCTAGTAATCTGTACTATTCACATACTACACTTTTTAGTTAAATTTACTTAATGTCTTAATTGTAAAAATCTAGTAATCTACTATTTGCATACTATGCCTTTTTAAACAAGTTAAGATTAATGGTTTGAGTACCATTTTTTAAAAAGTGAAAAAAGAGGTTTTGAGGTGGGGAAATTCATAATAAAATTTTCACTCATTTCCTCCACATCTGCAGTTATCTGCAGTTATCTCCTCATCTTGAATGTTGATTTGTCAATACAACTTAAATTTAGTTTGAAGTCACCATTATGGTGATCAGTGTTCCCTTTGGTTGGGTGCTTGGAGCACCATTTATGTTACTAATTCTCTTCCTATTGATGCAGTGATGCAACAAGAAATCATTTGTTGTTTCTAAGGAAGATAAAGGTTGTTTTTACAAGGTGACCTAACTTCTAACTAATCTATATCTATGGAATCTATTTCTATAGAAATGTATAGATGTACCAAAAGATTCGTTGATTAACCATTAAGATCAGTTGGATAGACAAATGTAACTGAATGAGAAGAGATGCAGATGAAAAGTTCGATAGTAGGATAGCATTATGAAAGGCAGTTACTGCCATGTAAACATATAAAATGTTTATATAGATGAAGCACTTATTTTGTGTAGTGTAAAGGATACTTTGCAATTTTTTTGTATTGTATAACAAAATTTAAAACATTGAAATGTTTGAATTTTTTTTTTAATTAACCACTTGCTTGTGAAAATTGCACCAAAGCATTAATAAAAACAGTATTTTTCCATTGTTTATCAGTCATTTTAATGGTTAAGATTGAGTAGTAATATCCTTGAAGTAGTAGTTGTTTACTACTACAGGTTACTACTTTTTTCTTTCTTTAAAAAAACATTCCATGTTAACTAAAATGTTTGAGTATATAAATAATTGATTTAATTTATTATATATTAAAATAAAAACTAATTTCATATTTCAATTTAAAATAAAAAGCTTTGGTGGAGTAACTGTCCTGCATCATATCCTGTTTACCCTTCTCTTTCCCAGTTTCTTTCTTGAAAAGACCCATGAATTAAATACAACTATGAAACTACCAAAAATACACTTCTTGGAAAAATTAGTTTTGATAAAATGATAACACATAAAAAACAACCTTATTAAGTATTCTTTCCAAATTTCCTAACAATATTAAGAAATGGAATGCCATTCGAGGATTTCGATATAAAGAACTCAGACTGCAAATGATTTGCTTTGGAGAGAGCTTTATGAAGACTTCAGCTGAATTACAGCAGAAGGACACAGGGGATTCTATTGCTAATTTAATGTAATATGAATTGCACAGCAGACACAGACCATTTAAATTAATGCAACATCAGAGTAGCGCAAAGTGGGTGTACCTCATTTGCTATATAATTGCGTGCATTTGCCTCCATAATTCCCTGAATTGGTCATGCCATTTGTGGATCCAGCTGTTTTAATCACTCTCATTTGTTTAATTTGTTTGTCATATCCCTGGTCTGCACATCCTCTCATGCATACAGAAGAGTGTTCAAAGGCAGCCCTTGATTCATGCAGTTGAATGTGGATAAAATGCGAATAACTTGTTTATTTTACATCATTCCAGCAGTATGTTTACATTTGCAAATGACTTGCTTGCCAGTTCACAATGCTCGGCATCATTAAATAAGCACAACTCGACTGTGTCATCCTGGTAGCAGTTTTGCACTTCTTTATGCAGCCATGAAAAATACAAAAACAAGACAATATTTTATTTTGTTGTTTCATTTACTGTCATTTGATTGTAGATATAGTAACCTCAATATCCTCATGTGATTATTCAGACAGACACACACACATGGTCAGTTGCATCATGAAGAGAATTGTGCTGACACAACATAAGATAAAATAAATGTGCTCTCATAAAACATTTTAATGTTACCTTTGACAATGTTAACATTGTTTTTTGCAAACCCATCACCTCAGAGGTTTTCTTGACGCTCAAAGTGCAACTTCCTAACTTCCGCGACAGTCTTGAGCGGCTATGAAGGGGTGAGAGGTGATAGCCTTTAGTGATACTCAAATAAACACTCTTGAAGTATTGTTCCACACAATGGACCTTTCGGCAGCTGCACGCCCCCAACAATTTCTGCTCCAGCCGTCGCAGGCTACATGCACATCTGCAGATCTATATATCACCATGCATTGCACACCCTAACATTCCACAGAGCGCAGTGCCGGCAGTGATTTGTGCTCTTCTCTCTTACTTTTTTTTTTTTATTATTATTACATTTTCATCTGCAATCTGAATGTCTTCTTGACTATAAAAGCACAGCCTTTTAAATCAATCTCGCAACCCGACCGTAAACCTGAAGTGCATTATGAGACTTACTGATGTTACAATGGCATCCGCTCACCTTCTTTTGCACTTGGAACGCATATATATTGTCGTGCGCTAACAGATGGGCAATCTTGCAGCCAGAGATGCTTAAAAGTGTTTAATAAATGTAAAACAACCTATATAGTATTGAAGAAAGGGGCCTAAAGCAGAACCAGCTGTCTGACCGTGGCAAGAGACCTTACAGAGGATTCAGGCCCATAAAGATGATGCCTAATACAGGCCAACACGTGGACCTTACTGATATGCAATACAGGGTCCTGTTGAATATTGGACAGTTTATGGGCTACAACATCATTCCTCTGGAAAAGTGGACTGAGGCCATACGTTGCTCTAGGCTAATTTATGACTTGATGGATTTTTTTCCTTTATATACTCTATCAGAGGAGAACAATAAAAGGAAGCAGGTGAGGTTGGAATGTAGAGCCTTTCATGTTTTTATCCCACTCCAGAGGCACACAGGCGTGTTATGGTCTTAGAAGGTAATACATGAAAGTGTCTAACAAATTGTCAAATTAAGGATTGGTGTCATGACCCCTGGTGGTGTCTTTTTACAGCCATGAGCCTCTTCCACCCCTTGAGATTGTTTAAAACTGAACAGTGAAAAATTGAGAGCTAAATTTATGGAATGGAGAGGAAAACACTTTATTTTTTCCTATCTATCTTTACTTTGTCTGTTTTTGCTCCGCCAATGAAAATAGTTCCAAATGCCACAGGAGAAACAGTGCAACACACAGTAGTGTTTTTAAAAAAAAATTTTTTATTATTACTAATATTAGTTTTTGGCTAACTATTAATTGGAGATGGGTAATGATTAAGAGCCGAGATTCAAAATCAGGGCAGAGGGCACCCAAAAAGCAACTACGCTTCATGTCGAAGCACTGCCCATGAGGCTGACGATGGTGTACCGATCCTGAATTTCAAATTATTTGAGTAAATGATTCAGTGATCCATTCATAATGACACTGTTTGCATTCCTGAATGAATCTGTGTTTTTTAATGAATTCTTTGAGGGAATAATTTAGTGACTCATTTGGGAACAAGAATAATTAAATGACTCATTTGAATCAGTTCAGTGAATGATTCAATTAAAGACTCACTCATCATAAAGTCACTTGTCACCACCTACTAACCATGTAACCTGCAGAAAGAGTCACTGAAAAAACTCCACTACTACAGATAGAGTACTATCATACACCCGGCGCAATGCAATGCCAGATGTGTCGCAAGTGTTTTTTTGCTGGTTTCAGCCCGACGCAGTTATCATTTTCATGTTCAGCACCACGTTCTTTAAATAGCAGATGCACTCGTGCCCATCTGTTCGCCTGGGTGTGCTGGTCTGAAAACGAGGAGTGTCCAGGCGCATTGTTGGCACGTTGCTATTTTGAGGCAAATGAAAACGACTGCACCATTGACCAACAAATACCTGGTCTAAAGTCAATAGCGCAGTATTTTTTGTGTTATTATGTAGTTAGTATATATAAAGGGCGCGTTAATAATATGCGCATATAGGCTGCTGCACAACATGCGCACACTCTGCTTATTACACACACAGGAACGCGCAGCAGCACACACACATTTTTTAATATTAAAAATAAAAGGATTCCTCTCTGGAGAAGCGTTCTTTCTGCTTGCAAATTCCGCCATGTAAATATCAATCGCCATGGTGCAAGCGCAACTGGCTTTTAAAGGGAATGGGAGATGAGACTCTGATTGGTTTATGACACGTTACACCCAAAACACACCCATGACTCATTAAGAGACTAAGTACAACCCTTTTGGACCATGCGCCTGGCGCGCTAACTGCTTTTACATAAAACAAGCAAAAGTGGATTTCAGACCATGCACTCAGACCTTTAAAATAGGGCCCAAAGTCTGCCTGCAATGCAAAACAACAGAGTGATACAAACAAGGAATACCTATGGACATATATAAAACATTATTTAATTGAGTCAATGAAAGCACCATACAGCTATCTTCAGGGCTTGCATGTAAGGGGATTCTTCCACTCTGGTTCCTCAGCTGTTTCCTGGTGTTTGCATTGAAGCTTAACTGAAAATGGCACATGGAAGGGCCCCTCCTCAGTTTAAGCTGTCTTAAATGCATTTTATATGACCTAATATTTCACCACACCAGGCCCATTTTTATCCTGAGATACAGTCCAGATAAGAGTTATAATCTATGTGTGACGAATGTGCCAGACTCATGCCTCTGACGCTGGTATGTACACAACACTTGGTGATTATGGCAGGCTGATGTGGATAAGGAGAGAGAAAGAGAATAAAATGAAAGAGCAGGTGTGTTTGGTTAAGATGTACCTGTCAAGTGGGGTGACACACACATCTGTAGTCATTTAAATGAATCTCTTATCTGTACCTCAGTGTCCCCACTCAAGAAACATTGGCAGACAGTATGTTAACATGGTTGGTTTAGTTTTGTCAAGAGCCCCCAATAGACATTTATTGACTTTACTGCCTACAAGAGAGGACATTATAAGAATCCCAGATAGCCTGAATGGAACACCGGTATAGGATTCAAAGGGTTGATCTTGATCTTCCCCAACAACACTTATTTATCTTACTTAAAGCCACAATATGTAATTTATCGCCGCTAGAGGTCACTTATTCAAAACAATGGCATAGCCTGATGACGGCTGGTTTTTAGCAGAGCTTTTATTATGCCGCAGACGACCGCTTCCGTTTTTCCGGTCATGCATACGCAGCGCTGTTTTATCATATTTGATACATAATTTGAGTGTGTTGACATTTTTGTGTCTATTTATAGTTATTAACCTTTGGAATATTTAATTAATACTTTTTTTTAATTAGTTAATTTTTCTAGTTAATTTTTCTTTTCTGAATGTCAACGTGTCCTATATGTGGCTGACAGGACATAACTATAATCTATAATAAAGTACGTTTGATTACCACAATAAATTCATGTGCAAAATGTAAAAAAAATGCATACGGGAATAATATACTTAATATAAGTTTGAGATATATACAGCAAAAAAAAATTTTGTATGGTTAAAGTCACTCGTTTAAGTCAAAACTTACATTTTGATGTGATTTGTATTTTAATATGAATATTTCATATATTTTCTGTCTTTTTGTCTTTGCTTTTAGGTGACCTGAGTTGGAGCGGGGTCAATGTGTGGTGTGTTTGCGGAGTGTAACAGCATCATTACCTGCTCTGTTAATATAATCTCCTTCTCAAAACCCTCCGCTCTAGGCTCGCGGTTTTTGAGAAGGAGTCATCCATTTTTCCCCGTCGCGCTCTCGAAGCTGCACAGGCCTCTCTCGGATCAGCGACCTGGGGTTCGGATGTAGAGCTCGAGGATGTGGAGTGAGAGCAGACGGGCCTCGCCCTTTCTCTCCCTCCCTCCCCCGAGCACGTGCGCGGGGTTCAGCCGGTCGAGTTTTCACACGACTACCTATGCCCTAGCCCGGAAGAGCAGAATCGGTTTCTTTCAGGCTAGATGATGTCGTTTTCACTGCAGCGTCCGACTCCGAGTATTTCGGGCCTGCTTTAATCGACGACACTTTCCCGCCTAGTGGCCAGGAAGCGTGGCCTTCGGCGGCCTATGCCGAGCTCGTCTTGACACTGGAAGCGGTCAAAGAGCTGCGCAAGGCCACAGATTTGGCCTTAAGAGCCACTAAACACACTGCTCGTGCCATAGGATGTTCCATGGCGGGCGCGGTGGCTCAATCTCACGGAAATCCGTGATAAGGAAAAGGTCTTCCTACTGGATGTCCCAGTCTCACAGTCTGGATTGTTGGGGAGGCGGTCAACACGGTGGTTGAGAAATTTCGAGCCGCCAAGTCCCAGTCAGCTGCTTTCAAGCAGTTTATACCTAGGAGGGCTAGGGACTCCCCCAACCCCTCCCCCTCTCAGTCCAGAGAGCGTCCCTTTCACAGGAAGGAGTTCCCTGGTAGGAGGAGCGACCATGGTCATCCCCCACCCACCACGATCTGGGGAGCTCGTGGTCGCCCATTTCCTCGCCAACGACCTCATAGGCGCATTGATCCGAAGCGGCCCAGCAAACCCTCCGCTTCTTTTCCTTCAAGTCGCTCCTGACCCTCAGGTCAGAAAAAGGAGAGCCCCGCCTTAGACCGCACAAGCGTTTCTGCCCACCTCTCAACAGCTCTCCTTATCCAGCCCCGTCACTTTCGCCGCCCAGCGCGTCTCGAAGTGCAGAGCTGGCTCGACCCACGCCTCCTCCGGCGCTGAAGGAAGAAGACGCGTCTTGCTCTCTCCCCTCACGTCCGATTGGCTTGCTATCCGCCGCTCGCTTAGACGGAGACACATTCGGTTTTCTCCAGGAGCTGGTGGGACCTACTTTTTCCACTCAGACCGTGACATCTCCCACTCCGCATCAGGACGCCAAGCGCTCTCCTTCGCGGTTGACCACACCTCCTCTCAAGGATCAGCTTGACACCCTATCTCAGGTATGTCCACTGCACCTCAGCACTCCACTTCCTCTGTCACATTTCTCTCATGAGTGGAAACGTCTGCCAGGGGTATCACCTTGGATCCACCGCACAGTTCAGTCCGGTTACACACTCCAGTTCGGTCGCAACCCCCCCCGCTTCGACGGGATTATTCCAACTTTAGTGAACAGCGCCTCAGAGGCTTTTGTACTACAACAGGAACTTGCTTCTCTCCTCCTCAAAGAAGCGATAGAAGAGGTCCCTTCAATGGAAATGGAATGTGGCTTCTTCAGCCGTTACTTCCTGGTTCCGAAAAAGGACGGTGGACTGCGACCCATTCTAGACCTTTGCCGTCTGAACTTCGCCGTTTACAAAGGGAAGTTCAAGATGTTAACGCTGAAGGCTATTTTATCTCAGATACGTGCGGGGGACTGGTTCGTTACGATAGACCTGAAAGATGCCTGCTTCCATATTCAGGTCGTCCGACGACACAGGAAGTTCCTCAGATTCGCCTTCGGGGAACGGGCTTATCAATACAAAGTCCTTCCCTTCGGCCTCGCCCTGGCGCCGAGGACTTTCACGAAGTGTATGGATGCTGCTCTGGCCCCATTGAGGCTCCAGGGCATCCGTATACTCAATTACCTGGACGATTGGCTCATCCTGGCCCACTCCAGGGAGTTGGTGACTTGTCACAGAGACATTGCTCTTCAGCACATTCAGTCTCTTGGCTTGAGAGTGAACACAGACAAGAGTGTTCTCACCCCAGCTCAGCAGACCACCTTCTTAGGAGTTCGTCTGGATTCCGTTCTGATGCAGGCCCGTCTGGCTCCTGCCCGGATTTCCAGTCTCGCTTCATGTTTGGCCCGCTTCAGGCTCGGCCATCATGTTTCTGTGGGTACTTGTCGCAGGCTCCTGGGTCTCATGGCCACAGCTTCCCCGGTGTTTCCCCTGGGGCTGCTTCATATGAGGCCCTTCCTCTGGTGGATGAAGCTCTTAAGCGCCCGATTACAGGATCGGCTCTTCGCCTACTGAAGGTGTCACGCGGTTGTTCCCGCACCCTATCAGTATCAGTATACCCTATCTCTTTCTCCAGAGGGGGGTCAACATGGGGGCAGTTTTCCGTCGCCAAATGATTACGACGGACGCCTCTTTGACCGGCTGGGACGCGAGAGCTCCTTCCACTAGGAGACTCTACTCCTCCAAGTGGAAGGTTTTCGAGTCATGGTGCTCATTCCATGCGGTGGACCCAGTTAGCTGCCTGGTGGGTTCAGTACTGGAGTTCCTGCAGGAGAAGTTTGCCGCTGGAGCAGCAGCTACCACCCTTAGGGTTTACATCGCTGCCATTGCTGCTCGCAGGGAGTTGGATGAAGTCCCTCTGGGCAAACATAGGTTAGTTTCGTCTTTTATGCGAGGGGTTAAGCGCCTGAGACCGGCACGCTCCCCTGGTATTCCCTCTTGTCCTGGAGGGGCTAACGAAGGCTCCCTTTGAGCCCCTAGAGTCAGCTCCAGAGCGGATTCTGACTCTCAAGGTTGCTCTTTTGTTAGCCTTAACCTCTTTGAAGCGAGTGGGCGACCTACAAGCTCTCTCTGTTAACGAGACATGTATGGATTTTGCTCCTGGTCTAGTCAAGGTAACCCTAAAACCCAGGCCAGGGTATGTGCCCTAAGTTATGTCCACATCATTTCGTTCTCAAGTTATCACCCTTCACTCTTTCCACCCTCCTCCTTTCGCATCAGAAGAGGATGAAAAGCTTAATTTGCTCTGCCCTGTCCGAGCATTGAAGCTTTATGTAGATCGGTCTGGTGGTTGGAGGAAATCAAGCCAGCTCTTGGTATGTTTCAGTGTTGGCCTCCGCGGGCTTGCCGCATCAAAACAGAGGATTTCCCATTGGGTGACGGAGGCTATTTCGCTGGCATATGAGGTGCGTGGTCTACCTTCACCTCTTAGCATTCACACATTCTACCAGAAGTGTGGCTTCCTCTCAAGCGCTTTTTAGAGGGGCTCTTCTGGAGGACATTTGTGTAGCGGCAGGCTGGTCCTCCCCGCACACTTTTGTCAGATTCTATAGTTTGGATCTCGACATGGCTCCGGGTTCGCATGTTTTATCTGCTTGATCCAGCCATGCATGTTATCTGGTGTTCTTTGAGCCAGATATGGCAGCGCTTAGCTTGGCGTGTGTGGTATATCGTTCCCATTGCGTCATAGCTACGCAGCGTTGAGTGAACCTATGAAAGATAACGTCTCAGGTTACTGGTGTAACCTATGTTCTCTGAATAGGGAACGAGACGCTGCGTTCGCTTCCAAGCTTCTCGCGCTGCTGACAGGCCTTTCTTTTCGGCAGAGAAATCTGAGGAGCGGATGGCGCGCACGCCAGTATAATATGACGACGTAAGAGCGCCGCAGCGGCGCCCGGCAATGAATTGGCATGATTCTATAAGGGCTTCAGACAATCGGCACACCCAGAGGGCGTTCCCATTGCGTCATAGCTACGCAGCGTCTCGTTCCCTGTTCAGAGAACATAGGTTACACCAGTAACCTGAGACGTTTTACACTTGAAAGTTATAATGCTTTTCTGTGCGTTGGCTCGGCGGCTACTATGAGACACTTGTTGCACACTGCAGTAAGCTAGATTGATATTAGGCATGGTAGAACATGGTACTCGCTGTAAATCATGAAACGAGATTTAAACAATAAGACTGTTAAGCTATAACAATGATTCGTTTTCTGTCAATGAATGTATCCAAACAGTTTCTCACCTGTCTAATAAAACGCATAATATATTAAAGCGTCTTTGGTGTTTCATGGTTTACAAAATAAAATGGAAAACGAGGGTAATGCGGGTATGATGCCATTGATAGGCGATGCACGGACACGGTCTGTGTCCTGGTTAAAATTGTTTATTTCTCTGGATTTAAACATTTTTGGAAAAATTTTGTATAATGCAAGTACAACAGAATATATATATTGTTCTAGTGATTTTTGGATATTTGAATCCAAAAGTCTTACATATTGTGCCTTAATATACCCTACTTACCCTGCAAAATGAATTACTGATGACTAATCTGCTATCAGTAATAAAAACTAATAGCCTACTACTGATTAAGTACTATAAAACTATAGGTAGCACTTTATTTTACAGTCCTGTTCCCCATGTAGACTACATACTGTACTTATTATAGTAATTGCAATAACTGGGTAATAACTAGGCTATACAAAACCCTTAACCTACCCGTCTAAACCTAACCTTAACCCATGTAGTTACCTTATATTACCTTAAAATACCCCTTTCTAAGGTAAGTACACTATAAGTACATGTAAGTGCACATACTGTAAAATAGTGCAACCCTATAGCCCTTTTTTACCTAAAGGTCATTTACACAGCACATTTATTTATCTAAAAAATATATAATTACAGTGTTTTACAAACAAGCTGTTGGTTATTCTTTTTCCTCTTTCTTTTTCCTGACAAAACTGACAACAAAAGGAAAAACGAAATGCTCAAACTCTAGTAATCCTCCCAGTCATTCGAATCCCAGGAACAGCGCCAGGCGCGCGCTGATCAAATCCTGTGTTTCTACGGCAACAGAGGAGGAGTTTCCACTTCGACCCGTGACCGCATCAGCGGAAATGAGGAACTAGGAAGTCGAGTGCAGGGCTGATGTGGAATACCACACATTTGTTTAAGATGAATTAGTGGCGACTAAAGCAATTTATTAATTTCCATCCACCACAGATGTAGAGAATCGATGCCGATTTGCTTAAGCAGTCATCCCACATGGAGAGGCGTCGCTAGCTGTGCTCGAGAAAGATGCTTCAGAGGTAATGATCACCAGAGCCTTGTGCTGTATGAATGTTTGACAGCAGCAGTAAATGTGGGTAATAATAAAACTAGCAGTGATGCTTCAGTGGTTTTGTACCATGTCTGATTGAATTAAATAAGGGGAGACCACCGAGTACTCGGTGAGTTTATCCAATTTAACCCACGAGCACCAGTTGTGAATTGAATATAAAATAAAATATAAAAGATTTACAGAAAAAACACTTCAAGTAAAACTTTAGGTCTCGATTAAAAAATAATGTGACAGAACTGAACAGAGAACGTATTTAAAACTGCATTTTTTTTCTTATTCAATTTCATATACAGTATAAAACACAATCTATTCATCTACTTAAAAAATAATATCAGGGCGTCGGTGTACACGAGTGTTACGAGTGACTTATAGTTATTAACCTTTGGAATATTTAATTAATAGTTTATTTAATTAGTTATTTTTTCTTTTCTGAATGTCAACGTTTCCTATATGTTTACCATTTTGAATTAAAATAAATTTAATGACATTTGGCTGACAGGACATAACTATTATTTTGAGACAAGTACATTTGATTACCACAATAAATTCATGTGCAAAATGTTAAAAAAAATGCATACAGGAATAATATACTTAATATAAGTTTGAGATACATACAGCAAAAATGTATGGTTAAAGTCACTCGTTTAAGTCAAAATTAAAATTTTGATGTGATTTGTATTTTAATATGAATATTTAATATATTTTCTGTCTTTTTGTCTTTGCTTTTAGGTGACCTGAGTTGGAGCGGGGTCAATGTGTGGTGTGTTTGCGGAGTGTAACAGCATCATTACCTGCTCTGTTAATAGACGTTTGTAATGACAAATATGTTCTTCCCACGCTGTTAAATGTAACATTTTCATCACCTCTTCGTCACTCATATCCTGTGATTAGAAGCTAAACAAAATGCCAATGCCAAATTGAAGTACTTTACTTTATCATTTCACACACCAAAATCCATAGTTTTACACTTGAAGTCATCATGTCATTGGGCGAACAGTCGCAGAAGTGGTTTCCAACTCATGTCCAAGCCACTGTTCTCCAAGCCACAGACCTGCAACCAAAGGGCAAGAATGGCACCAACGATGCCTACACCATCATCCAGCTGGGCAAAGAGAAGTACTCCACATCAGTGGCAGAGAAGACCCTCAGCCCGGTGTGGAAGGAAGAGGCTTCGTTTGAACTGCCAGGGCTTCTGATGGAGAGCAATCCAGAGGTTTATGAGCTGTGCCTCACAGTGATGCACAGGTCCCTGGTTGGATTGGATAAATTTCTTGGCCAAAAACTCATCAACTTAAATGAGATATTTGACAACAAGGAACGACGAAAAACTGAGTAAGTGAGCTAATATTTCATTCTTTTTTTGATGCCAGATCTTTTAAGGGTCTCATCTTTTTAATGCAAAAGCCTTGTAGAGCTATACAAATGTAACATTCTTTCAAATGTAGCCTTTTCACATTTCCAGGGTTCTCAGAAGTGGAAGTTGTCAAAGTTGGATATTTTTTTATAGTAGTGAATGGGAGGCAACAGCAAATATAATTTCCAATTTGTATTCCAATTTGCTCCAATAGCAAAAGAAAAAAAAACCATGATAGCGTTTCCACAACTTTTCAAAATGGGTAAAATCTGGAGATATTGATTACAGCATTTAGAAGCGAGAAAGATGTAACATTTGGTTTCTCTCCCTCAGCCATTGTATTATAACACAATATAACACAGTACAACACAAAAAATGTATATGACAAGATGAAAAACTTTGTGATGTTGATAAAGGTGGAAGCGTTTCATCACAGTGTGTGAAAAGGGTCCATAAGCAGAAGTGCAACTTAAAAGAGGAACCTGATACTAAAGCCTTGTCCTCTTTTAGTGACTATAAATGGTATTTAAACAATGCAGTTAATGTTGCAACCCCAATGTGCAAATATTTTTTTTGTGGTACCAGTGATTGTCACTACTATATTTACACAATATATATACGATTCTTTTTTTTTTTTTTTTAACTATAATTGTTTTGATTATATGTAGGTTACGTGTGATAGCCATTGGCTGATTACCATTATCATTATCAAGAGCAGACCTGCTCTGAAATATCAGCCTACATAGACCCTGATGTTTAATGCTTGTCAGCATTTTGAAGCCAATTGTACTCAAAGAATAACAGAATGAAAGGTTTTGAAATGACCTGGGCTATTTTTAACTCCTTTAACTATTAGTGATGCAGTTTCTTTTTGAAGTTCAGCCTGACATGGACCTTTGATGTAATCATGTCTTTGTTTTTGAAACCTGTTGTCTGAGTTTTAAATGTCTTTGGACATGCCATGGTAGGGCAACCATCTCACGTAAGCCATTTTGTTCTGGTATGCAACTCCGATAAAGGCCTCTTGACTTCTTTTAACTGCAGTTTGAGTCACTATCCCATGGTGGATGAACCGGTTTAGTGGGGATGATTATCCTGCATGCTATTATATTTTCCTCTCTTTTTGTCAGGCTATGGTGACTGTATTTCCTTCAAAGAAACTTCATCATTTTATGTTCTTCTATCTTCTGACTTCCTCTTCTTTTATTGTCAGATGTGACATAGGCTACTTTCTGTAAATAAATGTCAAGACTAATTCATTGGTGCATCTTAATATTTTCTGATTTCACTTTTTTCGGGCATTTACAGACTACTGCGACAGCTGCCGTTGATGAGCGGCAGTTACGTTTGTTCTGGACTTTTCAGAAAGTTATCAAAGACTGTGCACTCATATTACCTTATTATTATGGTGAAATAAGTCCCGCCTTCTAAGTAAAAGTGCCAATCGCCAATTAATAAAGTCATTGCGTCATTGCGTCATTGCAGCTGTTGATAGAAGCTCTGTTTGCTATTGAAACAGTCAGTGTTCTGAGATGATGACTGAGGACTGTACATGCGCATTGGCTGGACCAGCCTGAAAAAAATGCAGTTTTTTTGTCATGATTCGAGCGTTTGGAAACAAAATGAATGAAACTCTTGTCGCAGATTTCACTGGTGATTTCAAAATATGAAATTTAATCGTAAGCTTGCTGAACAGCTTTGGAGAATTTGATGTTTCCCCATTCAAAGAGATAAGAGCTGTACTTGCATGACTGAAATAGCTGCCAGAGAGGCATTTCAAAGATGGCCGCCGAGTGAAATTACTTGCCTGAAAGAAACTTTGGTTATATTCAAAAACAAAACAGTCTAAATAGGTTCACCTTGTTCCATTTCTGTACATATAATAGAGTCTAAACTATAAAAAAAATCGAATTAGTTTAAAAGTGTAATCCGGCAAAAAAATACCTGGCGTAACCGCCATGCAATGAATTCTGGGATAGGGTCGGCTGTGAATGATCCATCTGTTGTATCCTTTATTTCTCGGGAAATGAAGGATGCATTTCAAGGCCGCATTTGAAGGAGCCTTCGAATTAGCACAGTCTTCGTTGTGCCGCTGTGAAATAGTCAGCTTTCGAATACGGCCTTGGATGCAGGATGCAGCCTCTGAATTGGGACGCCATTATATTGTTTATTAGTACTTCCGTTTGTCTGTGTCTCAATAAACCCAGTGGTACAAACAGTACTATCAAACTATTTGTAGACATGATACTTCGGGATTATCTGTGCAAAAAAAAAGTAAGCACAACAAAGGTTTGCCTGGATGCGTCCATCTTAACTCTGGTGTGATGTCATTCCCAGCTATGATATGCCTCCTCCGAGTTAATGGAACGCAGCATAATTATTGGCTTATTGGTATCTGCTAGAATATTAGTATTGATGTGTCCTTGCTCTCCTGGATATTACAACTCTTCTTGTATCTAAGCCTATAATTATTGTCGGTATGTCACAATCAGTGCCTGTATTTATTCAATAATACTATGATGGCACACCCTTGGGAGGGAGTTATGTACTGTAACTGATTGCTGAGATCATTTTTGACACTCGTGGCACAAATCACTCTACCAACCTTGCATCCCATTGACTCTCAGGGTTAGCAGTCCCCAAAGACTCTGTTCATGCAAAGGTTTCCTACTAACTGACGCAAGGGTACAAGAGTCCGTTTCGACATTGGAGTCGACAGACCCTAATTATCGCACACCTGTGTTTGTTGATTGTACGGTGGTTCCCAGCGGCCCTCGCAGAGTGGGAGTATTGTGGTTCCAGGCAGAGGAAGATTTATCTTGGCCTTGACTCCCATGTGAAGAACAGGGGCTGGCTGGCTCTCCACATGCCCAGATCAGAGCTCCCTCACTGGGCCTGAGACCAGGTAAACCCTCTTCCCTCGGATCTACAAGCTCCCCAGTGTGTGGATGGTCTTGGAAAGAAACATAATCACCATTCACTAGCTGTGCCATGATGGAAGAAGAGCACTCAGCAAGATGGCAGCCTGTGACGACCCCAGAGGGAACCATGTTCCGATACTGAAGGAGTGTTTACAGTAGTGTTTGCATGAAAGAACTGCGTCTAGGGTGGAAGTGTCGAGCTACATTTCTGCAGGACTGGTTTTTGAGTGTACAGAGTGTCTTTTTAATCAGTGCAGAGGTAAAAAAAAAAGGGCCCAAACTATGTTTGTACAAAAACAATGAATCACATTCTACACAGTCTATCAGGTTTTATTAAAGTAGTTTAAATAGATATCATTGCAAGCTTGCATTTGGAAGGACTGTGCTGAATCATCTCCTTTGCAATTCATGATTCAAGATATTCCTTTTTCATTTGAATAGGGGTGCACAGATATAAAATCGATAAATTATTTTCATGTTAGTCCAAAATTAAAATTCTATACCATTTTGCCTTAATAAATTATAAGATACTAAAATCAGTCAATTTAAACATGGCAAAAGGTTATAAAAAAAAAAAAAGGTAAAATGAGCATGCACAATAAATATACAATATCGACCGACATATATACAATATTGTCTGATACCTATAAAAAATATTTCTAATATCTTTTGAAATATGGTGATGATGTATTGCATTCACTCATTGAAGACTCTGGCCAAGTCTCTGTCAAGTATTTTACCTACATTAAGTGTTCACAACGATCATTTCTAAATGAATCATCCTGCTCCAAGTGTCTTATACTGCAGGAGTATTACACGGCTCTGCTGAAATATTGTCCATTTCATAATCTCCAAATACCGGTGTGAGCATCAATGAACAAAGGCCAGATTTGTGCAAATGCCACCTCCTTTTCACACAGTTACAGCATCAATCACATTACTTCCAGCAGAAAAAAAGAGCAAGAGGTTAAATAAACAGGAGCCGGGGAATGGCCTAGATGGGGGCGTATTACTTCACATTCTTTATGTGGCACAAACCTTTGCAGTTACCAGGGAATTATGTTTATCCCTACTATAATATGCGTTCTCAGGAAGGGGGAAGGCTTTCAAATGGACTAAATGGACTATGCTGTGGATTTGTGTGAAGTGAAATTGGGTTTCTGGCCAGACAAACACATTGCCCCCATGTCGTTTTTGTATGAATTATACATACAGAGCAAAGCCTGGAAAGAGAGTCTTACCACCAGGGGGGTTTCACAGAAAAGGAGAAGTGAAAGAGTGTGGTTTTTTCCTGTTTGTTTTTATCAAGCTGTGATAGTACACTGGAACATCTGCAAATTACTGGCGCATGTAGCACCAGCCTATCTGTTTTCAATAACACCTAAGAGGCCAACCATGCTTGTGACACAGCAGCCAAATATGTGTAGATGTATGTGCTCTGAATTTAAATATGCTTTGAATTTACAAACTTTTCAAAGTGGGTTTTCTAAGAAAGGGAAACAAATCTAGATTAACTTGTCAAATTCATTAATCAAGTTTTTGGATTAAATTTTTAAAATTTTCTGTCATTTACCGGATTTTAAAAACATTGATGGAAAATTAGAAATATTTTCTGTTGCTTTGATATATAAACAATAAATATTCATAGGAAATCTTTCTTTAAAAAAAAAAAAAAAAAGTGTATATATATATATATATATATATATATATATATATATATATATATATATATATATATATATATATATATATATATATATATATAATAATTATAATAAAATATCAAACATTACATTATTTATGGATAAAAATAGAGTATGTTTGATAATGAACAGCCCAGTCCAAAGTGACATCAAGTGTATTTTAATTTGTACATTTTGTATGTATTTTCTAACTCTTAATATCTGCCTTTCTGTATTTTTGACATTTTTATTGACAAAATGTAGCTATATGCCTCATACTTCCTGTCTCTCTCTTGTCAGCTGGTACAATCTAGACTCACGACCAGGTAAGAAGAGGAAAGACCGGGGCAAGATTCAAGTTAGCATCCAGTTCATGCGTAACAACATGACGGCCAGCATGTTCGATTTGTCGATGCGAGACAAACCCAGATCGCCGTTCTCCAAGCTCAAGGAAAAGATGAAGGGTCGCAAGCACGACGGTGCCTTTTCAGACACATCTTCTGCCATCCTTCCACGCTCAGGACAGAGTGAGACTGATTCTCTGCCAGACCAGCACCCGCACCCGCACCCGCACCCTCAGGCTGCACCTGAACCCAAGCCAAAACGCTCGCTGCTCACTGGGACGCAGAAACTTTCTGCTGCTCACTCTATGTCTGATCTGATAGGAACTCACTTCAGGCCTAAACTCGACTCTATGAACTCAATTGAGGAAAAAGGTGAGGACATAAGTAGTTCACTGTAAAACAGTGCTCATCATAGCAATTTTATTCTTTTATATTTTATTTTATTTAGTTTTTAGTTGTTTAATTATTGTGTGATATTTTCAACGATAGGTATTGTTTACTATAGAGTACTGCAGTGATGTAGTAAGCATCACTCTGGTTCCCTCAACAAAAACACATAGGATTTTTCCATTGGCTTTTGGATTATTGCAGAAAATAAGCTCTGTAACCAACAAAAGTTTATGATTCTTAAACGTTTCTTCACAAATGAACAACCAGAAGTAAAAAGCTAAATATAGTCTATAAATGAACTTCAGCATAGTTGTATGACTTCAACTTCACCATCACTAAGCTTCTGACTGAACTCTTTATTTAAAAAAAAACATTTATACTGAAAGCCTGAGTTAGAATAGTTTGTAAGAGAAGGATTATAAACACAATGAGGCTGTAAAAGTGGACTAGCAAATAGATGAGATTACCTATTATTCAGTGTGACGATGTTTAATGTCCCATTTTAGCCACTTGTTAGCAACTGCCTTTTGCTTAAAAAAATCACAAGGGAAATTACTGATGTATTTTATGTCATAGAATAAAACGTGAACATTTCCTGAGCTTGTGTTAACCACAGACCTTATTTCAGGCATTTGACTAAAATGAATGAAAAAACTAGAGGTGTTAAAATGCTAAATGCTAAATCTTTAACTACAGCATTTTATGGAGAAATGCTAAAGAAAACGTTCTGTCTTTCTCATCCATAGGGGGCGCTGCATCTCACCGACACTCTCAGAGCGATGGATATGGCTGCCCAAACAGTGACGTGCCATGTGACCCCTTTTCCGACATCGGTGACAACATGCCCCAGAAGTTCGCCACTCTCCCTCGCAACCGCAATCCCTTCGAGGGAGAACAGGGGATGATGTGGGGGGCAGAGAAGAAGGAGAAGAAGGAGAAGGTCGGTCTTCTGGGCAGAGTGACTGGAAAGAAGGAAGGAAAGAAAGCGGCCACTGGAGCACGGACCGGAAGCTCTGGAGACCTGCGATCCCCAAACCCCTTTACCAATGAAACCTCAAGTGAAACCAACCCTTTCCTCTCACACTACAGATCCAGGTACATTTTGTTTTTGGCTTAAATTTGTTTATCAAGCTTTCATTATAGTTATTTGAGGTCAAATGCCATTAAACATCAAATCATTTATTTAAGTATTATCTATAGTACTGTAATATATGATAGTATTATGTATTATATAATTCTATTAATAATTGCTAAGGACTGTCTTCCATTACATCTGCTTGTCCCCACCTTTCTCAGTTGAGTTAGGTGAGGACAGTCAAGCACTTAATGTTTATCAGAGAACGTCTGTCATTAGGAAGACCTTATCGATGTCATTAGGCCCAATCCAGACTACAGGGGCCTGACCAAGCCACAGTAATGAGATCTGAATGAGAGATAGACCATTCAATTAACAATTTATCTGCCTGTAGTCTACCAGGCCGCTCATCCTCTTAGATTACACTCATTTTAAATCAAAGGTCTTCCAGGGGTCACAGGTTAGCTAAAAAGACATTAAACAAACCTGCTTAATGTTGTTTAGTGTACAAAGATCTGTGTAATCTTTCCAACCTCATACATGAACTGACTTTTTACAACCAGCATCCTTAAAGGATCCCATCCATTAAAGGGTTAGTTCAAGCTCAAAAATGAAAATTAGCCCATGATTTACTCACCCTCAAGTCATCCATACAATCGGAGTTATATTAAAAAAGTCCTGGCTAATCGAAGCATTATAATGGCAGTGAATTGTTGCATCTGTCCGTCATATAACTGCTCCACACGGCTCCAGGGGGTTAATAAAGGCCTCCTGAAGTGAATCGATGCGTTTGTTGTAGAAAAATATAAGCATTTTGAACTGCGAGAGGCGTTACACTTTTTCCGTAAATTGAACGTAAATTGATACGGAAGGCGATCGTCGGAAGCTAGATAATTTACTTTATAAAGTTTTAAATATGGATGTTTTTCTTACACAAACGCATCGATTCGCTTCAGAAGACCTTTATTAATCCCCCAGAGCCGTGTGGAGCAGTTATATGATGGACAGATGCACTTTTATGGACTTCAAAAACGATGCAACAATTCACTGCCATTATAATGCTTGGATTAGCCAGGACTTTTTAAATATAACTCAGATTGTATTCGTCTGAAAGAAAAATGTCATATACACCTAGGATGGCTTGAGGGTGAGTAAATCATGGGCTAATTTTCATTTTTGGGTGAACTATCCCTTTAACAATATTTTATCATTAAAGGGACAGACCACTACTCATAACAGTATGCCTATGTAAGCTTATGTAAGTCAGTTTATTTTCCTGCAAGTTGCAATGGTATTTGATGGTTGTGGTATGGGTGGAAGAAATGTGTCAACCGGTTGAATTTCCTAATTTCCTGTTATGATTTAAAAAAACTACATTTTGCAACCTATAGTATAATCTGCAAAGTGTCGCAGACAGGCATTTTCAGTATAGATAACTTTGTTGGATTTTTATATATTGCGGGATTATATATAATTTAACTGATGTGTGGTAGATAATGTGAAGCTGTTTTTGCACTGATGTCAGACTTATTCATCTACTATGTATAATTTTATTAAAATATTATTAAGCATAATAATTTAATGTTATTATTTAAAGAAATACTAATACAATACAATATAATAAAATATAATTTTATAATAATTTTATAAATCTGTAAGATTGTCTTATAGAAAGAGTAAAAAATTTTTTTTAACTTAAAGTGCCCCTATAATGCTATTTTAAATGTTCCTAATTTTGTTTTGGAAGTCTCCTACAATAGGCTTACGTACATGCATCCAGTCTCTCTAAACGCCTCCTTTCCGAGAGCCTACTCTGCTCTGATTGGTCAGATGGCCCAGTCTGTTGTGATTGGTCTACAGCTTACAATGTGTTGGAAACAAAACGGCCATTACCATATCTGAATTTCAGCACTTGTATATACAGTAATAGGAACAGTAATGGTGGTGTCGGTTTTACTGTCAGTTTTTATCCTTTGGAAGTGCATGCAAAGTAGATTTTCGTTGTGCAGTAAACAGCATCTTCTCGACAAGTCGACAACACAAACGAAACTCCTCCAGACCTCAGCTACAACTACAGTGTTTGAGGGCGGGTCAAAGTAGACGTTGTTCGCGGGCAGCCAATGATGAGCATAGGCTGGCATTATGCAAATGTAGCATCATGTAGTAAGTGAGACTGTTTCGGCTGTTCATAACTTTATTTGTCATGCACTTTGATCTTTAAAACTTTGCATACTGTTTACATTCATAAACAACTATATTACACACTGCATGAAAGGTAATATTCAAAAAAGCATAATAGGGGCACTTTAATATTCATCAGAGAATCCTGAAAACAAATGCATTATGGTTTCCGTAAAATATTAAACAGAGCAACTGTTTTCAACTGTATTATAATAATAAATGTTTCTTGAGCACAAAATCAGCATATTAGCATGATTTCTGAAGGATCATTTGACACAAAAAGACTGGAGTAAAGATGCTGAAAATTAAGCTGTCATCACAGGAATAAACTACGTTTTATTTTTTATAATTTCACAATATTGTATTTACTGTATTTTTTATCAAATAAATAAAGCCTTGGTGAGTATAAGAGATTTTCAAAAACGTGAAAAAATCTTACTGACCCTAAACTTTTAAATGTTTGAAACAAATAAGGAAATTAAGACATACTCCGTTACTGTGGTATAAAATTGCTCATACTGTGATATGATTTCGGTCATGCCGCCCACCCCTACTGTGAGCCGTAACTGGCTTGCAAAGCCTTTGTTGTGGTTAGTGACCAATTGTTAGGAAATGAAAAGTAGACTTGCTGTTTGCGTGTGAGGAGGTGTCAAACCATTTCCTAGCCCTCTGTTTATCACTTCACTAAAGGTCAACTCAAAAATTATATTAAACTTTTGCTGGCAAGTGGCGGTTGCACTAAAGGATTTGATGTGTTTTATGAACGTGCTTGTAGAACGTTAAATAAAGGACTTTTAAAAAAAAAAAAAGGGCCTTTGATGCATTTATTGGAGTAAAATGTGTTCTCTGACAGTTGTAATTGTCTTTTTTTCTCTGTTTAACAGTGACAACATGAGAAAACCCACTAGTAATGAGGACCTTAATCAGAGATTCAAAACCTCTCCCGAGAAGCATGGCATGAAACATGCAAGAGAACATGTAAGTTCATTCAAAATAAATATTGCACACTGCGTTTCTTTTATGTTTTACACTGTTGTCATACATATAAAGTTGAATTACTTGTGACCACACTAAATGTAAGAATATTATTTTCCAGGGTGTATTTTCACATTGTCACTGTCCAGTCTGTCCAGACACAGCTTGACCACATTTCTTACAAGTTTTCAAAACTTGCCCAAAGTTTTAATTGGTCATTTATTGCAGCCCTATTATACATGGAAGTCGATGATGCTGATCTCTGACTGAGTATCACATGTAGCACTCCGCTTGGAGGGCCGTTTATCTAATTAACAGCTGAAATGGGTGGTCATCGTCTTTGATCTGCATGTAATTTGTAGTAGTGTGATGTTATTAGTGTGCTTCCATTTCGTTAGTGAACCATCTTGGACAGTATGTTCTCTCACTCAATAATTGGAAATCTAATCATTAATAATACGCAATTTGTCACTGGTCTAATTTTACACTATAGGTCAAACCACGGTCAGTGTTAAACGTGGAAAGGGGCCCTCTCTCACTTTGTCATAATTATACTGATTGTGATCGTCATCATGTCCAGCGCAGAGTAACTCGACGTTTGCTTGTCTGCTGTGTGAGAATAGCCGCTGAAGTGATGTTGAAACTGGAGACGCGTTGCTGAAAATGGCTTTCCTCACCCATTTTTGAGGTTATGTTAACACTGCGTCCGTGAAATAGTGTCTCTGGCACTCTAAGGCCTTAATTAAAGGATGGGGGTGGTGGGGGGAGAGTCGGCCAAGGCATTTCAAAGGACTTGGAGTTTTAGATTTTCAACGCAAAGGCCCTCATTAGTGCCCATAATGAGACAACTGAAGAATGCCAAGTGGAAGTCTTATCTCTCCCACACTCCTGATTGCCTAAATCTGCTCATCAGCTGCTTGCCAGTTCATGGTCATTTCCTGGGCTCTTTTCCTGCCCCCGCTAGCTTGTGCCCTGGTGGTTTTGCAATTCATGCAGCATCTCTTTCTCTAAATTTTCCTTTGATTCAGTGTTCGCTGAAAGTGTGTTTTTTTTGGATTGAGTTGGATTGGATTGTGTTGACCTTCATTACCAAACACTCAACTCAACAAGCACACCTAAAAAAATGTTATTGCATGCAAGTGGCATCAGCAAACAAATAATATCAGTTATGAAATTATGTTGACTTTTAGAGAATGATGAAGTCAGTTCCACTCAAGTTCACTACAGGTGTAATTCATCACATTAACTAGGAAAATATTCCACAACCAGAAACCATAAAGCATCCAAATTCTTTTTGCCTTTTATTTTTTAAACAATAGATTCATTCAGCAAGCGTTTTTCTTGGCAAGTGACTTTTTAACTGTACTTTAAGTGTACCTTTTCCTTTAAAATAAATGCTACTTGGTTTTCTGTGTTGTTATCTAATGCAATAACATTCACATATTTTGATTTATGTGTCTAAATACTTTTTTGGGCCACTGTATTTTTGCTTTCGTTTAGAATGGCAGTTTTATGGAGTCAAATTTGTTCTGCTGTTTCCTCAGGGAAAAAGAGAAAGAATGTTTTGTTTTCATTAGCGTAATCTAAGGAGGATAATCATAATCAAAGTGTCACATGTGTAAACAGCTGTCCGATATGGTGGATCAAGTTGAAACCCAGAAGCAGTTCAGATTCTGAGGCTTCAGGTTAAAAGTGTTGAGGCTTGTTCCTGCAAAGTATTATTTCCTAACAAGTGCAATATATGAATACAGATTATTTAGTATTAGTCTTACATTTAATATTATAAATATAAACACAGATCATTTAAACAATATTATATTTATATTATATCATTTATCATCACACATGGCTACCCGTAAAATATTCAAATGTATTAAATTAACTTTTCAAAATTTAAGGCTGTAAAAAGTGTTATATCGTTTGTGGAGGTTTTAAATTTTTGAGAAATCAAATAAAATGTTCACTTTAATTACTGTAGTAGCCAAGTGAGACAATTTTTGTGAATATGAATAAATGTGGTAAAAAAAGCGGAAATGTATTGACTATTTAAAATAGAATTATACTGTATTCTACTCATTAAACATTTTATGATTTCTAAACTTTTTCTATATTTACGTCGCCCAGCCTTAATCTACGAAAGCTTGTTTCCACCACGGAATAAAAAAAATGTAAAAGATAATTGCAACTTTTTATATCACAATTCAGATTTTTTTTTCAGAATCTCTCAATTCAAATGTAAACAGGGACTTTAAATAACATTGCTGTGATTAGTTCAATGGTGATTAGTATGGAAGCTTGTTTCCGCCAAAGAATAAAAAATAAAAAAAGGTCATTGCAACTTTTTCTCGCAATTGCTAGAAAAAAAAGTTCGAATTGTAAGTTTACATCACATCACTTATTTTCTCAGAATTGTGTTATAAACTCACAATTGCGAGAAAAAATTCAGAATTGCGATTGCGAGTTTATTTCTCGCAATTCTGAGAAAAGTCTCAATTGCGAGATATAAACTCAAAATATAGAATTGCAAGAAAAAATTTTCTTATTACAAAAATCTGTTTTAAGACTATTTTTCGCAATTCTGACTTTATAACTTGCCATTTTCTCACAATTCTGAAACTTGCAACTGCTAGAAAAAAAAGTCAGAATTGTGAGAAAAAGTTGCAATGACCTTTTTTTTTTTTTTATTCAATGGCGGAAACAAGCTTCCATACTAATCACCATTGAACTAATCACAGCAATGTTATTTAAAGTCCCTGTTAGAACCTTATAATAATTTGCCTTAAATATTAAGGGCTTAAATTTAATTTCCTTAAACGCCCAGATAACCCTATCAGAGTAGATTTGGCGCGAGTACTTCATTTCTGGAGCTCTTTGGATTGTTTGGTAATTAGATGAATTTCAGGTCTGTGTCCTGTTGTGTTGATGTTGATTTTGGGTGGCAGTTTTATTGTAATTAACTAAGCATCAGTAATTAAGCATGACTGAGAGACATTGACTCATATTTTGACAACAGTGAAATAGATAAGCTTGCTGAGAGATTTTATCAGCTGACTGCATTTAGTGCTTGTTTTCACCTTGACAGCAAAACGTGTGAATTTGTCAGACGCATGATAGCAGATGAGCAAATGTTTCTAAATTGCTGTTCCCTCAATATCATGGTGAAGTCAGATGACACCTCTCATGTCAACACATAATCACTCTGCTGAGAGAACTGAGGCTTGAACGGTTAGAGCAACACATTTAATAAAAGCTCATTTATCAAGTGAGTTCTGTATTGAAGGAAACGTTAACATGTTTATTTATTTTTTCCTAGTTTACTTTGTCCAGCTACTTTATGTGGAATTATTGCTTTATCCATTTACAAACCAAGTGTTTAAATGAACATATTGTTTCATGTTGGAAATGTAACAAAAATATCAAATTATAGATCAAAAGAAGCACAGTTTGAATTCTCAGCATTCTATGGGCAATCATTTTTATTTTTATTTTTATATATTTAATACAGGGTACATTTAACAATCATATGTCATCTATTCTTCCTCACACATAGGAGCCTGAACATCTGCATACAAGTATGGCAGCCTACAGGAATCTCTCCTTTGAGGAAGTTGTGCAAGAGCTCATCAAGCAGAAAGAGGTGGTAAGAAAGAAAGATGCTCATATTCGGGAGCTGGAGGACTACATTGATAACCTGCTGGTCAGGGTAATGGAAGAGACACCCAGCATCCTGAGAACACCCTATGAGCCCAAGAGAAAAGCTGGGAAGATCTTGAAGAAGTAAATGATCTCAGAAGTGTATTGTAACTTAAGATTTCTGGCATATAAGTATATATTGCTTGTATAAGGACACTGCAATGTCGGTTGTGACAGAACACAAGTGTATTTGTTCGCACACGGACACATTTCATGTCATTCAGTTACTCTAGGTTTGCAAGAACAACCGGATATATTGTGAAGAAAGATGGGCACTAAATGTGGAGATGCCAAACAGCCTTTTTAGATTTTTCCATAACTTTATTTAGATTTTTTTATTATAAAAGAATCCTGTGAGCTGTTCACTAATACTTGTAAGTGGAACCGTTTTTGAAAATATTCACAAACAGCCATTTATAGTTTAGAGCGGCGTTTTTGTGCGAGAAGACCAATGTTATGTTATGTTTGTACCGAAAATAACTGTGTTTAAGTTGACTTTTACTTTTAAATCAGTCAGTATAACAGAATTCAGCACTAATACTCTTAGTAGTATTGTGTTTTGCAATTATCACTGGGGTGGACTGTCCACGTGAGGCCTTTGCTGTGATTGAATTCACTGAATTTGCTGTGACTGAATTCACACTGCAAAAGCTGTACCAGATCAATTGACGTACGTGTTTGTCCTACACAAATATGTGGTGAAGCAAGGAAACACTTGGATTTATGGCACCACAGGACATAGAAGTGAATGTTTGGATGTTTTAGCACCAAGGCGTATTGGTTTACTTGACAGGGTAACTCTCCTATCGCTCTTAAGGGTGTTTACACTGAGTGATCAGACTGATATTATTGGCATGTTTTTGGTGCCACACTGATACGTTAGTTCAACCCGATCTCACGGCAATTCGTACCTTTTTTACGAGGTGGCTAATTCGTACGAATTTGTACGACCTCACTCGTACGAATTTGTAAGATTTTTGCTAAATTGCACGTATTTGACGAGTTGCCCAATTCGTATGATTTCGTATGAATGACCTCCCCCTAACCCCGCCCCTACACCTACCTATCACTGGGGTTTAGACAAATCGTACAAATTCATACGAGTGAGGTCGTACGAATTTGTACGAATTAGCCACCTCGAACAAATACATACGAATTGGTAGTGAGATAGCGTTTTTTAGTTGCAGAATGTGGTAATTAAACCTTTTGGTACTTTTTCAGATCATACGTCTATGAAATTATACACTGGTACACTACTAATTATTTATTTTGAGTTTGATTGCAATGAGCAAAATGTGTATGTGAATAACACAGTTGACTTTACAAGCAACTCTGCTAGCATAAGTCCAAGAAACAAACTGCCTCTGTGATGTATAGTGACAACAGAAATGTAGAAATGAGCATCCAGTCTCCAAAGACTTTATTCTGAATGTCATTCAGTTGAACTGGAATGTACTGATGCTCAATATATTCAGTGAGCCCCTTTTAGCAACTATTTGAACTTTAACAGAGCAGGTCTAGCACATGCAAATTTAAAACCACAACAAATAACTGATTAATTTGGGAAGTCTGAAGTTCAAAAGGCCTCTTTATAAAAACATTTCAGATGGTTTGATTTGTTTCAATGTATAGCATGTTTTTTGCAACAAAATAGTGAGTAATGTAGACAAAACCTAGCTAAAGAACAGTTACAGTTTACAGATTGCTTTATCGTTTCAAGGCAGTATTCTGACATTGTACTGCTTTTCCAATGCAGGACACTTCTTACTTCTTAGTGTTTACTGTGGTTTTTCTTATTTTCTATCATCTTTAGTACATATCTGGTGAGAAAATGACATTGGCTGTAGGTCTTGGTAAATGAGCATCTTTTTCAGACCTTAGGCTGAAATGCTGGAGCATCTGTGTAGTGAAATACTGTACCAGATACTGAAAAATGTACATTTGAGAAAACTAGAATGGTTGTGATGGTGATTTAGTTTGCACAACTGTAAAATTAACAGTTTTAATATGTTAGCCCTTCAACGAAACTGATACAGGGCAATTCTTTATGCCATAATACCCCTTTTTGATGTTTTGAAAACACAATAGTGTATACTCTCTGTATATAGCTCTGCAGAAAGCTTCCCAGATGTAGTTTTTCTTATTAACATGGTAAAACACTGTGCTGGTTACTTGTGCTGGAAAGGAAGTCACACCTTCTATTATATTTGGTCACGATGAGCAAGTGTTGTATTCTAGCTATAAATCGTTTTGTTTTACTTACACTTTAATATGTATTTGGAGAGGTTTACATGTGTGTAATTGATGAGTCACGTTAAAATTCAGTGCCACTTACAGTGTTACGCTGACATTAAGACCCTAGTTTAATGCCCTGTGTTTTATGATTTTAATTTCTAGGTTTTATGCAAGAAGTTGGACTTTGGTTAAGGTTTTTTTCTCCGTAATTTTTTTTTTACATTTTTAATATGGATAAATGTGTAATTTATAATTTCACAAATATCTTGTACGCTGGGCTCAATTACGTTATTTATTAATGATTTTTCATCGTTATTTTTGTCAACAGCCAAAAATTTTCCATTGAATGGGATTTCAGTTGAGGAAAGTCATTTGCTAAAGAGTAAAGTTAGTTATAATACAGTTTGCTCTTACTAACTCAACATCCCAGCCCCAATTTTTTGTTTTAGATCTGGACTTCTATGCACTATGCGTTCATTATCTTTTCAAGCTTTCGATCAAATAAGGTTCAAAACGTTGTAGATCTTATTGTCAGGCGGTTAAGAAGTGTTGCCTCCCATGAACAGTACGTATTGTTGTATTTTTATCATATTCAGCCGAGCACTTTCCTGCTCCTCTCCGTTTTGTCTCGTTGAACTGGAACTGCTATGCATCTCTCTCCAGAGCAATTCTGTGTGGTACTCTGAATGTATTTTGATCAATCAGCAATGTCTGTAATCACACAAACAGTGTTGATCACCCTGTGTAGATATTATCTAGCACTTCTTTTATCACTTTTTTACAGTATATACAGCTGACATTTTGCCTTCATTCATATTAACAGAATAATGGTTGACACATACATGGTTTCACTGTGGTTGATTATCAAGACAAGTAAATATATCAGTCATATGACATTTATTTTTTAATAAGTACCATTTTTTTTGTGTAATATTCATTGATTTAATGGTCCAAATGTTTAGACTACCTATTTTTTTCCCTCTTTTGTTTTTACAAAATGTACTTTCTGCTTCTCTCATGGCTGTTGATCTATGATTTAAAATGTACCGTTGTTTATTTAGCTATGTTTATAGCTATTTAAAGCTTAATGTGTTACAGTGGTCATGTTCTTGTATGCTGCTATTTTCCTGCGTTTTTCCCAACAGATGGTTTAGATAAATTTACGTAGCTTCGTTGAGACTTCAACAATCTGAGTTGAAAAAAAGAAAAGAATATATTTGTGATTTTCCGCAATAAAGGATAGTAGCAAGATAAACGTAAAATTTAAATATATGAAAGCCACAGTATCAACACAAAGTTAGAATAGAAAATAATATTTGAATATCTTTTTTTTATTTTTTTATTTGGTGTCTTGTATACATTAATCTCTGGTGCTGCAATCATATCTAATAAGTTACCAGTTTTTCAGTATTCCACATCATGTATGTTTCCATTGATGTAAATCACTTTCTGCACAGACACTCCTTCCTTTAAAATGCTTCTTTTCCTCCAAAAACTTGAATTTCCAACCGTGTAAATAACACTACTTAGTATATAGAATTTTACCCTAGGAATTTGCTTACGGTTTCATAAAAATCATAGGCAAGGTGAGGACTTTTCTCAAGGGGACACTTTCCTGTTGGGTAGATAAACATTTTGCGTAGATGTAGTTTTTGATAATTCATCCAGAAGTAACACGTCTGTCTTTGCATTCTTGGCATGCGGCATGAATGAGTGTAGAAGAGAGAGCTGAGTGTATTGTCTATGTATGTGGCTACCATACAAAAGGGGGAAAATAACGGTACAGCCTATTTCAATAAATCTCCTGTACTTCATGTTGTGTCTTTTATTGCTTTGATATACATAGAACAACATATTTTCACATTCCAACCTGGGAAAACTCAAATATTATTTGGCAACAATTGCTCTTCACCACAAAAGCATCAGTCTGCATTCAGTATAGTGCGAGCCGCTGGTGTCCACATCAACATGTTCATTAAATGAAAATTGCAATTATCCCTCCAAGCTGAGGGATTTTAGCTTTGTATTTGCATTACACTGCAAACCTCACGGATGTTGCTTCTTTCAGGGAAATTAATGGGAAGGAAATTCTCATGCCCACCCAAACAAATAAAATAGCCTCTTTAGTGACAAGGTAGCTTGTTAAACTTCTCACCTCATTTGTTTATGAGTAACAGGAGTGTGTGTATGTGAACCGCTGCATGTACAAGTGCCACTCAAGCTGTTTACCATCGCCTCCTTCTGAGGAGCGGTATCATTGCTCTTCATTCACAAGACCGGCCCCTTTACAATCAGCCCAGGGGCCTCCACAGAGATACTCAGATTTGGATGAAAATGGAGCTTTTTCAGACGCAATGAGATGTAGATGAACAGAATTCCCCATTGAAATAGAACTCTTCTCAAAGCAAGGATTTCCAGTAGTTCATTCAATAAGACACAGTCCGTCTTAGGAAGCTTGAAACAATGCGCTGTGCTAGACAGATGCTTAAAAGTATTCAGAGAGCTTTTTGTTTACTAGCTGTTTAGTTTTATTTATAAGGTTTACAGATGAATAGTAAACCATTAAATTATACACACACAAAAAAGTACACCTTTTTTCAAGATTTAAGCATTTCAATTAATAGTAAAATTCCATCAAATTAAATTGAATAATCCTTACATATTTTTTTACGTAAGGATTATTCAATTCAATATGATGGAATTTTACTATTAATTCACTGTAAAAAATGTTATGTGCTATTTACTTGGTAACAATATTACACATGATATTTTTGATTAGTTTTTAAGGCTTGATTTCTTTAATGGGATCTACCTGAATAAATCATGTAAAATCTCCTAAATTATTTAGTATATGACACAATTAATTTAATATTTTCAGTGAAATGTGCTTTTTTATTTTAAGTTGACTCTCAAAAGTGTGTGATATAGCGTGAATGGAAATGACCTGTTTATATTTGACTTGTAATGTTATTTGAGTTATGTTGTACAATTAAAAGACTGTATGCTGCTAGCACAGCACAAGTACAAACAAACTTGCTACTGCACTGGCATTAGCAAAGGTAATGCTAATTGAACAAAGCAACATGCTTCATATTATTACAAGTATTATTCACAACCTACCCATTAGCTCTACTCTTCTGCAATGGATCATTAAACATTAACAGATGTTTCCCTTCACTCAAAAACACATAAAATAACACTTAATTTCAATATTTACTCTCCATTTACAGCCATATGCAAAGCATGCTAACAATGGTGTCTCTAAATAAAACCGCATAATTGAACTAATTATCTTAAAATAAATAGGTAGCCTTTTTTCCTTAATGTTATCAGCTTAATCGGTTCCTCAATTCAAGCCTCAAAACTGCTCGTTTCCTTAACAAATTAGGAAAATGTATCTCTTGGTTTTTTAGTGAAATGTTCTCAATGTTTTCTATACAACTCTAAATCACAATATAATTAATAAAATATACACACTATTTTTAATTATCACCTTCATTTTTTTATGAAAATTACAAGACCTATGATTAATTTTTTACAGTGTTGAAATGTGTTTTTTGAGTGTAGTCCATAAGTTAGGCCGAAATAAAAAAAAAAATACATTCATTCTTTCAGTTAAGGTAATTTGTTAAATGCAATGACCTTTGCTGAGTATTTAAACAGGTTAAAGTGTCTAACAAAGCTAAAGTATAACAAATCTGTAAATGTGCAAATGTTCCTACAACTATAGTGATGGAAAGTTTGTGGGGTCTTGCTTTCCAAGTTAGATATTTCCATTCTTGCTCAATGATTCCACATTATGTCCTTTTCTTTGGACAGCTTTGCTTTCATTTCACTTTAGTGTTGAATTGTCAATAAAGACTCACACATATTTGTACAGTTTTATCATCATTCAATAATTGGTAGACTTGCTGTAAGGAATAAAATAATTCAGCTTTACAAGATTCCTTTTTTTCTTTTGAGTACTGTAATAACATAGTAACACACATGTAATATGTATATATGTATGTGTGTGTTACTATGTTATTACAGTATATATATTCATTCCACATGTTTCTATGGCAATCTTTCTCTGGAAAACAATGAGTATGTATTATATAATGTACGTTTATACATGTTTAAATGTGAATTAAGTGTCCAAATATTTCCTGGGGTCATTGTAAATGTTCCACTTTGTACCACTAAAGTTAATGATTATGCAGCATTAGACACAGATGGTAGAAGGTGTAATGTTTAATGAGGTGCACTGTGGATCATTTTAGACTGGTAATACATTAATTACCCTTTTTGAAGGACATCTAAAAGCCAGTAGTTACATTCATTACAGCATAATGTTTTCCCCTTTGAATCGGAAATGCGATCTTTTGGTCAAGTCAAGTGTATATCGTATTTTGATATCGGCCCACAATATGCGACATAACCCTAAAAAATACATGAGGAGCATCTTTTTTTGCTCACTTTTCATGAATTAGCAATGACTAACGCCGTATCTGTCATGGCGTAGGTTTACGTCTCATCTTCATCTGCTCTAATTGGAACAATAACTTCAATACATTCATTGCGAGATACTGTTTCGTTTTGTCTAGTGTCCAGTGGACGTGGCACGCGTCACTCTGAAGCCCAAAGGACAGGGTTTTATATGATACATGATAGCACCTGCTTGTGATCATAAATTACAGGACGGACAGCCGTGGTTCGAGCTCACTGGACGGCGCGTGTGTTTGCGGGAACACGCGTGCAGGTGGAGGCCACCCACAGTTCATCTGTGCTGGTGTTAAAAATGGATGGGCGTCATGGCGCAGGATCGGTGACACACGGCACACGTCCATTCAGAGAGAAACACCCGCAGCAATTTCTGTGACAAGATGTTCGACAAGTGAAATTCAACATATGGATGAGCTATGACAGGCATAGGTGGCTGTCAGCCCCTCCTTATGGCTCAAGCTCTGTCTGAACCTGACCTAACATAAGCCAGATGTCAAGGTTAGCTTCCACTGGGGCTTCCACCCTGCTCTGAAGCTTTAGGAGAGAACAGTAAGTTAATCTGGCAAAGCACTTGGTTTATAGGGGAAACCTGCACGCGGCAAGGTGTCAAATGAGCCTCTCAGCGCTAGGATGGCCCCCATCAGGCCCTATTGTGTGTTCCATTGTGTGCTTGATTGGTGCCACGTGTCCTGGATCAGGTGAACAAAGGCCAGATGACACCCTGAGGTGCAGGATGAGGGGAAATCAGACATGAACAGGACAATTAAAAGAAAAGGAGGTGAAAGGACCTGAGCCAAAGCTAAGAGAAAGCAAAGAGAAATTCAAAGGTAACTGATGAAGTTTACAAAACAGATCAGTGCAAGTGGGCTATTTTATATATAAGGAATGGCTTCATATATCAAGAGATTTATGGAACTTTCATTAAAATGCACAGATTGTTATGCAACAAAAAGCATCTCTATGGCTTCAGCCCTGACCTTTGACACATTACTTTAATTTATCCTAAACAATATTACTGGGTTGAACAAATTTAAGTAACATGAGTAACATATAAATCATAAGTAACATGAGTAATGTATAAATCATTATATATATATATATATATGTGTGTGTGTGTGTGTGTGTGTATTATTATGTATAATATTATAAAAATCATATAAAATATTGTACAACATTATTTATGTTACTAGCCACTACATTACATTAGACTGCTTGATAATCCATCAGATAAATTGCACTGGCAAAAAAACAAGATTTTTCTTGAGCATGTTGTAGTTGATGTAGGTTTCAGAAGGACAAAAAATTGACTTCCTTTAACCAAGGTTTCCCAAACTGGGGTTCGTGAACCCCTGGTGGTTTTTGAGGGAACTGCTGGTGTTTTGTGAGTTGAAATAATTTAATATTAAGGGGGTACTAAAAGTAAATATCAAATCACTGCGGTTCAGCTGAAAAGTTTGGGAATCCCTTAAAGGGATAGTTCACCCAAAAATGAAAATTCTGGGTTGCAAACCGGTATGAATTTCTTTCTTTTGCTGAACACAAATGAGGATATTTTGAAGAATATGGGTAACCAAACAGTTGATGGGGCCCCATTGACTTCCATACAGTATGAAAAAAAAATTCTATGGAAGTCAGTGGGGCCCATCAACTGTTTGGTTACCAACATTCTTCAAAATATCTTCTTTTGTGTTCAGCAGAAAAAAGAAATTCATACAAGTTTGGAACAACTTGAGGGGGAGTAAATGATGACAGAATTTTCATTTTTGCGTGAACTATCCCTTTAAACCCTGCCATATCATATATGTGCTGTACCTTTGAAGCAAGATAACTGAATAGATTACATCCTACTTTTTTACACCAGTGAATTTCTATAAACAAGAACAAAAGGGGAAAAAGTGAATAGTAACTTAATAATAAAATGGCTTCACAAGGAAAATATTTTAAGTATCTTATAAATATACATTTTATTATGTGATTTTCAGCATAGTGATTTTTAAAAAATGTGAATAAAGTCAGTTAAAATGCTATTTGGGCTTGTCTGCATTACTTATAGCATTTTATCTTAACTTTTCCCATCTTAAAATATTTGTTTTTATGAGAAGTGGTTGGTTGCATAACTTTAACTGTTCAGATCTGTTGAAATGCTTGACAAATTGAACTTTCGGATGTTTGTTAAGGACGACTTGCACGAGTCAGTGTGTATGTTGATCTGTAAATGCCTCATTAGTCAGTCTTTACATTGTTCATATAGTCTACCCATCTGGCGGTACCAGATTTTCTGGTTTAAACTGATATGACACAACCACAGGCCCGCAGGGGAGCAGGTTTCTTTCTTGCTCTCCTGAGCACTTTTACTCTCAAATATGCTGCTAAACATGGAGTAATACAGTCAATCAGTCAGTTGTCTGCCTGCCTTTCCTCTAACATAAAAGCCCAGTCGGAGCACCGCTAGACCCTGTACCAGCCAAATTACTCCGACGGGAATTACCAGCTCATAAATTCTAATGTGTCAGAGGGGTGGTGGGATTTCAGGAGCAGAGAGTTTTCACCATTTTTTACTGGTTCCCGTGTAAGAGCTTGTCATTTTGCAGGCCAGACAAACAGTATCACAAACTGACAAAATGTAATAGTGTTTACACCTAAACACGGCCCAAAATCACAGCAATCTGGGCGGAGGGAGGCGATGGAAGCTGGGAGGCTGAGTGGCTTCCCACCATGCCTTAACAGGTCTTTTCAAAAGCAACATCTGTGATGTGTCAACTCCCAGAGACTCAAATCACCATCCTAAACCATGATAATCCACTTTGTAAATGTGGGGCAAGTTGCAGCTTGCCTTTTTCTATTTCCTATTTTGCTCTCTCGCACACTTTCTCTCTGTTTTCTTCACCGTCATAAATGTTTATTCTTCCGGCACCTTGCTGACACTTTTTGTGGTTTTTAAATGCGCATCTTCCTCCTCTGTGCTGTTTCTGATAATTGAACACATGGCGAAGAATTGAAATGGATGGATTTAGATGCACATTAGGGAAAGCTGCTCTGTGCTAAATGTGGTTAATGAAATTTCAGCAGAAAAATGTTCAATGAAGAGAATATTAAGAATATTAGTCATTTTCCTTACAAGGGAATTTCCAGTTCACTCAAACACATTTCAGGCTTTCATTCAAGGTTTTAGAAAAACGCAAAGTGTTGTGAAAATTATTATATATATTTATATAAATATATTTTAACAATTGTTTAAAAGTTTAGCGTCTGTACATTTTTGTAATGTTTTTAAAAGATGTATCTTATGGTCACTGAGGCAAAAAACAAAAACAAAAATGGTAGTATTGTAAAATATTATTACAATTTGAAATAACAATAATGCTGATAAATTTTCAGCATCATTACTCCAGTCTTTAGTGTCACATGATCCTTCAGAAACCATTCTAGGCTGATTTTGGTGCTCAGGAAATATTTCTTATTAGTATCAAAGGTCAAAAGAGTTGTGCTGCTTAAATATTTTTGTGGGAACCGTGATGTATATTTTTCAGGATTCTTTGATGAATAGAAAATTATAAAGTACAGAATTTATTTAAAATATTTTGTGACATTATAAATGTCTTTACCGTCACTTTTAAACAGTTTAATGCATTCTTGCTTAATATATATATCCTTGCTTTATATATATTTCAAAAATCTTACTGGCCCCAAACTTTTGGTAGTGTAAATACATGTATTTATTGAATTTTAAATGCAAAGTCACCTCCATGAAGGATACAGATCTGTTGTGAAAAAGTAAAGAATTATATATATATACATATATATATATATATATATATATATATATATATATATATATATATATATATATATAAAACGTTGTCTTTCTATAACTCTTTCTAATCTTTCTATAACTCTTTCTCTTTCTATATTTGTCTTTCTAATAGTAGATGACGTATCATTGCAAGGCCTTTTTTAAAATATAACATTGTTTTTTGAATGTTCCTCTGAGATCCTCTGAAAATGAAATGAAATTGTGATCATTTCAATATAAATCCAAACCTTTGTTTTGGAAAATCCAACTCATTGGCTAGATTAAGTCACCTGATCGACACCCTCCTCCATATGCTGTTGCCAATTGCTCAATTGAACAGGAGACTAAATAGATGGACACCAAAACATGAGAGGTGTTGTAGTTTTCCCCATATTTCAATACACAAAAGCATGTAAACGCTGAGTTATCCAATGAGATGAAAACATTCACAAAATAGAAGATTGAGGTGCCATTCCAGCAGCTACCTCTGTGTTTTGATTTTGTAAATACTAGGATTCTTGATGAATTTTGAAGGGCTGTTTTTTTAAGTGAATTTTAGTGCGATGTTTATGAACAGCAGATGTCTATCATTGAGCCTTAGGTGGGCTGGCAACCAGGCACCAGTTTGTTTTTCTTTGTTTGGTATGCTGTTAACTAGTCAGTCTGAAAATGTCTGGCCTGCTAGTTTTCGTGTGTCAATGCTAACAGAGGGCACATTCAGAAGTCTGATCATGCCAAATTGGCACATATAGAAAGAAGGACAGGATGACTGTGACTAGACTAGTCTGTATTTGATATATTATGATGCCAAGCTACTTTTAAACTAATGACCTCAGTGTTATAATAGCACTGTCTGTAACACTGTAGCTTTGGCTGTTAACAAAGAGAGTTAACATCAAGAAAATAGTGTCGATGCCTCACAGTTTTGCATTATGACTGTACTGTGGCACTTTGTTTCTCATTGTTTGTTATGGAATTTCAATGGAGGTTGTACAATAATGCAGTGTTTGTATAGAGGTGATTCAAACAGTGTTGTCGAGATGTTCTCAAGGACTTTTTCCCCTCTCTGTGCACTGATTATGGGTCAATGAAAATATTTGAATACATTCCTTGTAATTTTTCTAAAATTAAAATTAAAAAATAAAAATTAAAAAAAAAATGTTATGTATGAAACCAACATGAATACTACACATATTTAACATTTTGAACTAGATAAGCATAAACAATTTATCCATATCATTATATAAATATCCCAATTTCTGTAGATTTTTTCCCCCCGTTCTACTTTCCCAATATTTTTCTATATTCTTGTATTTAAGTTTTTTAGGGTGATGATGGTCCCGTGCACTTCATCACAAAGCAAGCACTATAATCTCTCTCGATGGGATGGAACATATTACTTTGGAAAGCTGCAAGCATAATGATATAAGATCGGTTTTGATAGATCATGATGGCGGGACCCAATCCCTCTTTACACCTGCCACGTCCGTTTTACAGGTGCCTAAAATCAAACCGGCTTCTCCCAGTGTGAATGTCACTTCACTTTTATTGCATCTCAGTACGTCTGAAATCTTTGTATAGCTTTAACAGTCAGTCTCATGTGAAAACTCTAATTTCTCTGCCTGAATTAGAGGTGTCAAGGTACTTAGTGTAATTTCACTCTAATCCTCTCTGCTAGCCGCTAACAACAGGTGATACGATTTCCCAGCCGTATTTTTTCCCATTATTCCCATTTTTTTTAACCTCAATAGAATAATTCTTTGGGACGTTTTATGTTTGGATATTCTTTAGCCTACAGCATAGCTGAGCATTGGACTGAATATTCTGGCAGAATAAAATTGGCAGTGTCTCCGGCGTGAAAAAGGTCACTGTGCAAGAGGAGACATCAGTCTCTCTGTGGTCCCTCATTAAGAAACAGGACAATTAGCCAATTGGCCAATTAATTACAATCCTCTAATCTACAGAAAATGACTGGCTGGGAAGATGCACTGCTGCTTTCTGCCGCTTACAAAGAAAAGCTCCATGGGCGCTCCACAGAAGAGACTTAAAAGCTCTTTAATCAAATTAATCTGAGATAAACAATCATTTACCCCACTATAAAACTGCTACCAGTGAGGATTACAGTGGTGTTTAAGAAATGAATTAGCTCGAGTCATTCACGTTCGCCTCTTTCTCCGCTGTCAAGAGACTTTCTCATTTTCTTCCTCCCTCCCTTCCCTCTGTATGCCAGACCGTTTATATTGCAGTCAAATACTCTGCTGATTTGACACCACTTGACAACAAACCGTGGACGGAAAACCCATCTTCTAGTAATCCCGGAGGTCACGAGGTCACCACGGCTATAATGATAAACAGCGATGCCAAATCATGCCGAGTGAATTTTTGGTGCAGAAATGAAGCATTGCTGAATATGAGTCAGCACAGATGTTTTACCCTCTTCCTTTGACGCCGTAATTATCCTGGAGAGCCAATACGACCTCACAATGCTTCATTTATTTTTCGGCCTTTGTGGCAAACTTTCTAAATGATTGTGGTGTTGACATGAAGAATGATCGTTCAGTTCCCAGCCACGGCCAACAACCCCAGGCTCTCACAATCCCCTCTTAGCGGCGTGCTTGCAAACATGCCAAGGTTTATTTTATAAACACGGGAACATGGCAGATAATCGCGCAGTACTTCTCAAAACAGGCCCACAGCGTCATTCCGGCCAGTTTTCGCCCATATGTCCTCATTAGGGTCTCTCGCGCTCCGTTTCCATAGTGCAAACAAGGTGGAAATTCTCCAATGTTTTGCAAGTGTCACATAGCTGGGTGATGAGCCATCAAGCAAAGGCTGGCTGGAATATCACTGACCCTCAATCACCCCTCTTTTTTTCCCATCCGTGTTTTTCTCCAAAACGTTCTTGATTTGCAAGTAAAATGAGCACAAGAGTCGGCCTTGTAAACTACTCGCAGGTGGTTCGATTTGAAGGGGTGTTTTGATACAATTAGGCAACAGATAGAGGAAGGGGGGTTCAAAGGGGGTCTCTGACTGTGAGAGTTGGGAAAATATGAGTAATTAATTGTGAGGCATCGGTTTTGACGGGGCAAGAATTAAGCTGTCAGACTGTAAGAATGGAGATTCTTATATCCTCATCCAAATGGAGTAATTGCTGGCTGTCACATGATGAATTGAAGAGCAAAAGGATACACCTGTATAGTAGAAGGAAAAGGAGCATTCTAAAGAAACATGCATCATGTTCATGATAGCAAACTAGCAAACTGTAGAAATCAATACAGTATTTTGTTGCATTTGGAAATGGCATGTTCTGGAATGCATGTTTTTCGTTGACTCGTGTCACATGAGGACCTAAATTGAATTCACCATGAGGAAACAAACGTATAAATCATACCGAATGAGTTGAAAATGTAAAAATTGTGAAAGTTTTCTGTGATGAGTAGGTTTAGGAGTAGGGTTAGTGTAAGGGGGTAGAATATACAGTTTGTACAGTATAAAATCCATTATGTCTATGGAGAGTCCCCACAAAGATAGTGAACCAGACGTGTGAGTGTGTGTGTGTGTGTGTGTGTGTGTGTGTGTATAAAATTTATTTTTATACACTAAAAAAACAACTGTCACTCATTTGTGGTGTAATTTTATGTGCACCAATAACTTTTATTCAGATGTCAGTGTCAAAAAAGTAAATATCACTTATAAGCAGAATATTTTGATTGGGCATCATTTTTATTGTGCCAGTTAAGCTGTAATTTTGTCAAACTGTGCAAAAAGTGTGAAAGTATTATTTCATTGGGTACATTCGGGATACATAAAATGCTATCTGTTAAATTAGTCTTTGCTGCATAAACACAATGCATCATCTGGTGGGAATTTTCAAAAAAGTATTGTATATAATCCAAAGGGCCAAAAGTGGCCATAGTTGAAGAAACGCCCATAAATGTATAAAATGTCCTGCCGTCTTTGGCGGTGGTATTTTCCTGCTCTTTGACAGAGAATGTCCATTAGGACTGAAACTCTACATCAGTTTCCAATGCTTATCAGCACACACACAGATGTGATATACTGTATATCCTGAAAGAGCAGGAAGGGGCTGAATTGAATAAGAAGAGAGACCGGGATGAGCATAGATACTGAGGGAGAAAGCAGATAGGAAGACGGATGGACAGATGGATAGATGTGGATGAGTTTAAGGCCGGAGTATGGAGTACCCTCTGACTCACTGGACCAGAACCAAGTGGGGCTGACTGAGCCATCCACAAGAGCACTATTGTTCTCTTCATTAATCAAACTGCACTAGGGCAGGTAACATTCCCCTTATACACACATACACACGCACACATACTTAAACACAGACTGCCAGGAGGCATGAATGGGCTGCTTTTTTAGCTGGCAGCGATTGGCGTTTGAGCTGAGGAGAGGATGTGTTTCTGTTTCATTAGTGAGATGAGCTCAGCGCAGGCTCACCACCGTGTTCAACAGCAGGTATTAACCTCCAGAGTTTGACCTCTGTTCAGATTCAGCTTCCATTTCGGAATCTTTTCCTCTCTCCTTCTCTCTGCCCCCCAATTGTTTTTTCTTAGCACATGTTTTTCTCTATTACCTGTCATCTCTTTCTGATTTTATTTTTTCGGGTGATGGTAATTGGTCATTTCCAGTCATTTCACTGCTGTTTTATCATGGTAGTCAACATTCAAACACATTTAGTACTGATTGTTTGTTTAAGATGATTCTGTTTCAGGGTGGCAAGAGTTTACAGATATATAGCAGGATCCATAGTTTGAGTCCACTAGTTAAAATGTATTTATGTGTGTGTGTGAGACCATTGTTTGAGACCATTATAGTGTATTTCTAATTGACTTCTATACATAAAAAATTGTATTAGAATAATAATGTATTAACATATATGTGTGTGTGTGTGTGTGTGTGTGTGTGTTTGTCTGAGACCATTATAGCGTTTCAAATGTATTATATTATATTAGAATTATTATATTATATTATATTATATTATATTATATTATATTAGAAGAATTATAATTATTATGTTAGAATAATAATTTAGTCATTTAACTTAATAAAATTGTAATTATTTATTTTCTACATGAAATCTGAAATTTATTTTTTATGTGTGTGTTTTTGTCTGTGACCATTATAGCGTTTTAAATGTATTATATTATATTAGAATTATTAATATAATATTATTATATTATATTATATTACTTATATTATATTAATTATATTATATTATATTATATTATATTATATTATATTATATTATATTATATTATATTAATTATATTATATTAGAAGAATTATAAGTATTATGTTAGAATAATAATTTAGTAATTTAACTGAATAAAATTGTAATTATTTATTTTCTACATGAAATCTGAATCTTTTCTTTGTTTTAAAATTCAGTTTAATTCCATTTCCATGGCATTTAAATTGTGTGAACAGTATTTGTACATATTTGACCCTTGCTGTAAATCCTTTGGAAATCAATCAGTTCCAAAAAGGAATACAAAACCTGTCCTAGTTGAAAGACAAGAAGTTGATAAAAAGATTGAATTCAATATTTGGCAATAACCGCATAACATAACATAAATAAACATTTTTTTGTAGGTCAGTCATTAACAAGGTTGGGAAAAAAGTTAAAAAAATTATTACGTTATACCCTGTGTGATCAAAGTCAGTAAATTTTATTCCAATGCAATAACATTAAATAGCAATTTTCAAAATGACCAGAACACAACATGAGGGTTAACATATTTACAGATAAATGCAAGCATATTTAATTCATATGCTCTCAAACTTTGACAGTGTATTGGTCACAATTGGTGCAAATAAGGACAGTCAAGCACAGAGATATGTCATAACCACCCTCAAGTGTTTCTCTCTCATTCCTTTCAACCATAACATTGTTCTGTTAACTACATTTGTTAACTAAGAGATAGCAAAAACCATGAAATCAACAGCATGAGTGTCTGTGCATAAATTCCCCGAAAGTAACACACACCTCTTCAGGCACAGTAAAGCTGTGAGCCTCGAATTCTCATTCATGATAAAGATCTAAATGGCACACTCATTAACCGATCAAAACAAACAAGAGGGGGCAATCTGCATACTCAGACACTTAAAAACAGCACTCTTTATGCACAAGACGTTTTTCTTTTTTCTCTCTAGAGAGAACACATTTAGGTGTTTTGTCTATGGCAGTGCAGCTGAGATACATGCAATATTAAGTTACAAACGCTATGTTCCTCATAAGTACCTGCTCTTTTGTGTGTGCATTAATTTCCATTGTGGTGTTTTACAGAGTTTCCTATTAGATTTGTGTTCTGACAGCCTCATGTTGGTCTTGACCCCCACCTGAAGTACTAACTAGCCCTGTCATATTTTTTTCCTTAGAATGCTTGGGATGTGTTAATAAGTGTGACATTGTCACATGATGCCGGTCTGCACAGTGCACATGGTCACGTGGAAACTTTTTTTGTTTCTCTCATTAATGAAATAACTTTATATAATTAGATTAAAAGTTCACTCAAAAATCTAATTTGCTCATGCCATCTCAACCTTTATGCATTTCTTTCTGTAGAAAATAAAATAAATTATATTGAGAAATAATGTTTTTGTGTGTATGGTTCAGGTAAACCCTAAGTAATGGGGACAAAATGTCCCCACAGAGATGGCAATAGCCGAAATCCTTGGGACATTTTTTGGTCCCAATGAGGATATGTTAAATAATACAAATATACTTTATGTATTTAACCTCACTTCATTAAAGGGTACATAACACACACAGTTTCTGCCAATCTCATGTTATCTTGAGTACCTATTGAGTAGTATTATATCCTTCATATCTCAGAAGAGTCTTTAGTTATATCATAACTATAAAAGACAGATACACTGTACTGATTCTTTTCCAAAACAGCCAATCTCGTAAAGGCGTGCAGTGGGCGGAGCTAAAGAGTCACGAGCACACACACACACACACAATACATCATGGCATTATCCCTAGATAACTTTCGATTCACTATACGTTCATGTTGTTTACATTATATGCACTTACGCGCCAATTGCCAACAAAAAAAATTGTTGATGCATTTTTTGAAAACAAAAAAAATTTGATGCAGTTTCACTCACCACCTGCGGTTTCGACTCATGACCGCGAACAAACAAACACACTTGCAGAACTCCGTTGCTGCTCCGGAAAAACAAACTGCATCCACTGTTTCCTTAACGCTGGGTTATTTGTTATCCTTCCCTCACAACCAAAAACACACTTCTTTAGTGACATTGTTGATTTGGTGGTCTAAAAACAAAATGACAGCGCTGTCGACGGCTTCTGAACGAAGCTCGTTGATGGTGCGCTCTTGCTGTCGCTCTGGTTGATGTGCGCACACGCTCATCCGGGAGAAGTGCCCATACAAGGAATCCCACACTTTATGACGTTCGTAGTTCATACAGGGCCATACTCAAAAAAAACTTTCCGAAACTTGTTTCGAATCCTGAAGGAGTGTATTTGGCACAGAAATACTCCATGATACGTCCAACTTGTTTTTTGAAATGTTGGCCATGTTTAGTACGAGAATCCAACTCTTTAACAGTGTAAATAAGTCAGAATGCATGAAATAGCGTTAGACCCCCCCTTTAGCATTGTCTTCGCTGCTGACCTTCGATAATCCAATTCAACCAGCCTAAAAAGCAAAAATGACTTTAGATAATGAAGATGCGCTTTTTTGTTGCTTTTTTTTTCATTGCTGAAGTAAGACTGTGTTGAAATGTATTCTCCTGCATCCTATTCTTCTGCAATCCAGAATGGCAGCTGTAAGGTTTGTTTGAGCTGTGTCCTCTACTGCACAGGCATGAATTTACATTTACTTCAGCCTGAGGCTAATTCATTTCACTTATGGTGTGAAAGGGCCATTTGCCAAAAAAAAAATGTTTTTTAAAAAAACAACACAAAAAACAAGCCCAGCTCCGGTGAGTAACATAACACAAGGAACACAATTAGTAACAAAATACTGTAACACATTACTTTTAAAAGTAACTTTCCCCAACACGGCAAAGGGCATTATTTAAGGTATAGTCAATGTTTAAACATTGCTCTAATTAACTGCACTTCTGTGATTTGTTGCACCGGCAATGAGTATGCACAGTATTTCATGGTTCTGTTATTTTGGACTGCTAAAATTCTGTTCAGACTAGTCATTTAATTGTCTTGTACTACTTTGACTGTGCTTAAAAAAAATGTCTGTGGTATATATATATATCTAAAATTCACAAAACAGATGCTCACTTATTTAATTACATGTTAATTCACTTAACCAGAGTGCTCCTTAAATCATGAATTCAAGGGTTCATGGATATCAAAAAAGCTCTGCTTCTCTAAAGCACCATGGATTCTGAGGAAAGGCCTTTTCGGAGTCTGACGCATTAATTAAAAAGCTTCTGGAAAGTGAATGTCTTATTTTCCTGTAATGAGTGTGCCTTTCATCATCCTGTTTTCCCCAACATGATGCTCCAGGCTTAAGTTTGCTTTTTTCAGCCTTACGTGCAGTGCTGACGCTGAGGCGACCAACAAAAGACTGTGAGTCACAGCGTGTCAACTCTCTATAGCATACTGTTTTTCCTCACCTCCTTTGAAAACAAATTATTAATTGGATTTAGATATTTGCAAAATGATCTATTTAATGGGATTACTAGAGCAATAATGATCTTATTTGAGAAGGAAGCCATCCAGGCTTTTGGGGGCGGATTTATAGTGTCTTACCAGTTCTTCGGTAGTTAATGTTGTGTTTGGGGCAAAGATAAAACTCAGCTTGTTGTTTTTGTGTGCTTGTGTGAGTGAGAGCGCGAAAGTTTGGATGAGAGATGGGCAATGGAGTGAAAACGAAGCAGGGCTGGCGAGATGTCGGACGAATCCGAAGGGACCTCTCGCTCACTTGCATCCAGGGGGCCCCTCAGACACTCAGCCACTGAACTCCTGACAAGTTCAAGGTTGGAGAGAGGGAGTGAGAGAGGGACAAGTGAAATAAGGGAGAGGGAAAGAATCTCTCGTGGCTGCATAATGGCCTTTTCTGGCATCTTTATCCAGCCTGATATCTGGCTGAAGCTTTAACAGGCCCCATGTCAACTTAAGTGCTGCTATAGGTAATGTCCTTTTCACTATCACTCTATCTCTCTCTATCTCTGCAATTTGTTCCCCCTCCCCGTTTACACTTATTTTATCTGGTAATGAATTTTACAGGGGGAAAAAAGTTGCCGAAAAAGTCACACAGAGTTTACATTGTGTTTGAGCATATGAGAGAGGTGCCTTTAATCAATCTGATGACACATTTAGGCATTTGGAAACTTTCCCCATGGACGTTCCGACCTAGAATTTATGCGATTTGTCACACATATACAGTATATGCGTCTACTAATGCCCGAACACACTGCGCACTAATTCCTTCACAGTCCACACCACGTTTACATTAACATTTGAATATGTTTCTTTAATATACATGTATTTTAAAATGTGCTGTAATCTTACACTTGGTTTATAAGGATGTAGTCAAATGTGATTATGCTAATGACTCATAATTTGCATAAAACGGGAGGATATATTAAACTAGATTAAAAATATTGAATATTTATGGCATTATTTATTGCTGTTAGTCAACAGACATTTGTATGAATCCTCAAGATAAATTCATTGCATTTTAAAATAGTGCAATAAAAAGGAGCAAGTAAGAGATCTATTGTCTTAAAACACATTTTTTTGTCACATGTTCCCATTCTGGGAAGTCCAACATTCAATTTAGGACATCTGTGCATCCAAAATGCATTAATCCCTAAATTCAAGACATTCAGTTATTTATAGTCTTTAATGCTGTTTATTGTACTAAAGTTAATATTTTGGTTACACTTTTTTTGAGTCCACTTCAATCTAAGTATAAGTAACTTTGCAGCTACATGTCAACTAACTCTCATTAGAGTAGTAATAGACTGTTAAGTTAGAGTTAGTAGAATAAGTTGGCATGTATTTACTTAGTAGAATGTCTGTTGGGGGACCATCAAAAGTGTTACCAATATTTTTAATGTGGCTTTGAAAGATCCAGTCAAAGTGTTACTGTTATATGCAATCCGATGGCAAGCAAGTTTGAGCTTAAAGTAAACCTTTATATCAGAATTGTTTTATAGTATAATCACTTTGAATTCCATTCAAAATATTGTTTAAGTGTGGTTTGTTGATGATTTTATACATGCAACAAAATCTCGACTGGATTTATGGTATTCGTGTGTATGTGTGTGTGCGCAGTGTGTAACAGGAGTGAGTTGTAGGTAATCCTCAGGCTTGGTCTTGAGGCCCACATGTGAAGCCATCCATAAAGGGCAGTCTCACAGACCGCCATTCAGAACATTAATCTGCAAACAAGTGTTTTTTTGTGTCCCTCTTCTCCAATTTTCATCGCCATCAATTTGGTACACAGATTGAATGTGATTCAGCTCATGCTATCGAGTTCCAGTCCTCTTTTTACTAACACAGATCCACTACCCCCATCCACACACACACACACACCCGCTGCATCTGTGCACGAATTTACACACAGCACCTCTCCCCACCTCACCCCTGACCTGCCCCGACTCCAGCCGTGGATTTAAATTGGGTCGGAGGATGAGTAAGACAACAGCATAGATTTATCATGCTCATGGCTGCACGTACATCAACGTGGATAAACATTATCATAATCATATACATGCATTCAGGGAGGTTAAACCATATGCATGAAAATAAATGTGTTTACATACTACAGAGACTCGATAAAAAGCGTTTAAATGCATTCGCATGCACACACCTTCACCGATTTGAGGATGCAAGTTCAAGTACATATGGACAGCAGCGTATTGTGTTGTGTACAATATATTTAAATGAGATTAGTGCATCAAATATTACATATACATGGACATAACTACAGCTTCTGTGTAGTTCATTTCCTCTGAAACAATCAAATAATGAATTAAATGAGTGAAGAGCAAAGCCTCCAGTAAATCACAATTATCAAACTGGCAATATGATTTTATATATATCCCTGTGGTCACATTTAATGGCATTTTCTGAAAATTAATAGAATCTAATTTAATGTAAATAAGCCTTGGGTGGCAATGGCAGCCATGCTGTTCTCATCATCTATTCCTTTGAGAGACTCCCTGGATTGACTCAGGCCAAGACCTACATGTCACTCAAATCAAGTGGCTAATTGAGTTACACCCCTTTCCCATTTTTCCCATAGCCATTTTCTTAATCTGCTCATCATTGGGTCATTCCTTCTCCCAGCACCTCCAACATGGTGCAATATGGTGCAATCCATTTAAATGGAGTCGTTCATTGTTCTATATGAATTAAACCTTACATTTATGACATTTAATTGTCTGGAATTCACTTTTTCATTAATTGGTGATATTTGGTAAAAAATATAGTATATATTTTACTTGTATGAAGGCATTTTCCCCCTCTAATCATGTAAAAGTACAATGTGCCATCCATTTCTGTTAAATAGTTCAATTAAATGTCAAGTAGTAGTTTAAATAGTCGATTTGAAAACTGGCTATTGAATAAAAAAATAATATGAAGTAACTGTAATTAATGCATATGATTTTAGAACACAATAAATTCTCTAGTTGCTAACAGACCTTAGTCAGGTTAGACGCCATATTGAATTGGACGTACATTCTTTACAATGGTAAGCACTGTATAAAGGTCCTAGATCACATCATTTTCACAATGCATAACTTTTATAAGGTTTTTAGAAAGACGTTCCGTCAGCTGAATAATCAGATTGTTGTTAAACAACAGTACAATCCATTGAACGTACTGTATTCTATCCCTCATAACCTCATTTTCATTCCTGTCAAAAATTATATATGGCGCTACCCTAAATAAGGATGTAAATTTTTTTTTTTTACATTTTGGATCAAAATTAACATTTAAATAATGGTTCAATACATCATAAATCCTTCTTACAAAACATGCTTTTGTGTTACTCTGATTGACTATGTTAAGCCTATTCTAAGGGTTTATTTCAGACTTGTCAGGATGGTTTTCAACCGTGCATCCGTAAATAGAGAAAAGATGCTCTGGCTACTTTGGCCCTGTCCCAAATGGCAAACTAAACACTTCCTAAACGTCTTCCTACGAGACCGCACTTTTGTGATGTAACACCGTTTTGACTGTCGGGAAGTCTGCTGGGGGCTCGCTTCAGTGCGGGCTCGGCAAAAGTGTGCAATGAGGCTGCATAATGACCGCAAAGTGGGCGCTCACAAGTACCCTTCAGACACTTAAAATGACAAATGGGACACCCTACGGTAGGGTTCCTCAAACTCTGTCCTGAAGGGCCACTGTCCTGCAGAGTTTAGCTCCAACCCTGATCAAACTCACTTACCTGTGATTTTCTAGTGATCCTGAATAACTTGATTAGCTTGCTCAGGTGTGTTTGATCAGGGTTGGAGCTAAACTCTGCAGGACAGTGGCCCTCCAGGACCGAGTTTGAGGAACCCTGCCCTACAGTCTCATGGATTTAACGGACACGCGGCAGCCCGCAAGTCCATATGAAGTGTGCCATTTGGGACAGGGCATTTACATGGAGCACGCTAAACCTGGAACATCCGGGGAATCACCCGTTTAAAAAAAAAAACGCAGAACAGAGTAGAGTCTGCTGATGAAAAGAGACAGAGCTCGTAACAAAATGAGAATCAACACTGGCTTGGCTTTTCGGTGACGGTGGGAACTGAGGGATTTGAAATGTTGTAAAAGTGACGCGGAGATGCCATTTTATTACTCAACAGGTGAGTAAAGTATTTTATTGAACAGATAAATTGCCATGTAGCTCTCTAACAGAGTTCACTGTAAAGTGTTATCTATTAGCGACTTTAAGCAACAGCTGCTGATGGAACGGCAACGGCCACCGGAAGTAAACTGTTAACTGCCGTAGCCAAAGAACACAAAAATCACTAAGCAACAATAAAGCGGACGGTGTAATGGATCATTTAATCATTTAACAAAATACACAAAAATGTAATTTAAAAAAACAAGAGAATGGTTGCTTTTGCCATTAAATTACATACAGATACAATTAAAATTCCACATAAACATAAAATATAACATTTACTTATCTAATCTGTCACATATTAACGACTACGGCAAAGCAGCTGTTCTCCCGTAGTGTGTGGTTACAGTAGAACGTCATGAAGTAGCAGTTAAAGTCACACATGCGCAAAAGAACGCCAGAACGCCGTTGCTGTTACATCCGCAGCTGTTGCTTAAAGTCCCTATTGTGAAGGGTCATATTCTTCCACAAAGTCACACAGAGCCAAAGCATACCCAAAACAAATATCTTCCGCAAAATGCATGCAGTTTTGTTTTTCAACCGCCAGAGAGCCAGAAGTTACATCATAGGTTATTGTCCTTTGATCATTTCTACTGTGTACTATCACAGAACATTTTGATAAAATCGGTAGTGTTGGCTGCACGTTCAGAGTTTTTAAAGCAGTTTTTCATGAAAAGCTACATCATATCAGCTACACATTCAACAACACTAGCTTCTGAGACAGTAAAATACAGATATCTGACAGCTACTGTGACTGCAGAGGGACTGAACTCATAACAAGGTGAGCTAGAATGTAATAAAACAGAGTAAGGCACATTTTGTCTGGTGCATTTGGTCACTTTCGGTGGCATTTCTGCCCCTAGTCTTAGTTAATTGCTCAACCTGTGTTTTAATTGATTGAATGACATTTTAAAATCATCAAAACTGATTCACAATGTCACAGCATGCACTGTGGTTGTCAGACATTGTGATGTGGTAGTTTTTGTCACTGAGAGCTAAACGCTGCTATTGTCTGCAGAACATTATCCGTGTTTCAATATCTTTGCCCCCCAAGCATCACAGCAGGTTTGAATATTAGTCTCTTCAACCAGCTTGTATTTCATATTAATAGTCCATCTGACATGGAGAATCCAGAGAAAGCTCTCTACGGGCAGCCTCGTTTCTGTGCTGTACAATAACACTTTGATGCAATGATTAAGACTGTGCTGCATATGACAGGCTGGCCTTCCCTCTCTCTCTCTCTCTCTCTCTCTCTCTTTCTCTCTCCCTCACTCAGAGATTATTAATGTAGTTGTAGATACTGCTGGAGCGAAATAACTTAGACATTAGGATTAATGGGGGCTGGTGAGTGCAAAGGATATTGAAGTGTAGGGATGCACAGCTGGGATGAATAACAGACCCGTTCCTGTTTGAGCAATATTTTGATGAAAATGTCCATAAGGCCTTGAAATGCACCTTTAGATACACACTGTTACTATAGGGGCATGGCAGTCCTTGCTCACTTTGTGAACTAGGTAGTATTTAAAAAAAACATAATTCTACATTATTTTAACCCAAAATATTCATGTAAGAATGGTTTTCTATTTTTGTAACCTTTAAAAAAAAAAAAAAGTTTGAAAGAAAAAAGTTCTGATTAACATGCCTTTCCAAAACATATATTTGTGGTAATGTCCTGTTGGAAACTTAAGAAACTTGGAAACTTCATTTTCTTTTTGGAGCAAGGTAGTAAAAATAGAAAATGCATATCACATGCAGTGCCCCTGCTGGGGAGGAACTGAATTACACACATATTTTGTTTACTGCCTTGAGTAAGAGGAAATATGGTCTCATTATAACTTTTTGCACTGGCCAGTAATGCTCTTTGAATATACTTATGATAAAATCCTGTTTATTAATTGTTATTTCTTCAGACAGTGCTGGTTTATAGTCGGCTTAGAACCTGACGTTTAAAAGCCAAAGTATGCAGATAATTCTTCTGTCCAGGTGCTACTGTTTTATCCATGGAATCTGAATTTGGCAGTTTAAACAGAAAAGGTGTGCATTACCCCCCACCCCCTGTGCACCTCTCGAACATTAACCACGCTTAAGTTTTATATCCTAAGCATAGAAAATTAAATGTAACATTTTTTATGGCCTCTTACCCTTTTTATTGCAGACGGCACATTAGAAACGCTACTTTAACAACAAATTTTCCGCTATTCAGTACAATCCAAAACCTTTTGGTATTAGAATTTTCTGTTCTGCCAGGTACCAAGCAACCATAAACTGCCATTCATAAACAAGCAAACTGTTTGAGGTAATTTAGCTCCTAGGTTACATCATGTTGACTAGAATGCAAAATGTAGCACCTTAAATGAATTGCACACCTTATGAACAAGCGAAAGCTGTACTGAAACAAGCGTAAACCCTTTGTTTAATACTTGACATCAAACGCATCCTCCTTTTGGTTAATTTGTGCGATTGTAATCAGCAGCAGATGCCTGCCTCGGTTCTTCTTTATCAAGACTCACAATTTATTACTTCCTAAATGATTGTTCAACAGGTGGCTCCCTGTGCATCTGTGAACCTTGCCTTTGTGAACTTGAAGCATGCTTTAAATAGCTGCAAAGTTAGATTAAACATATTCCCTGCTGCGTTTTCCCCCTTTTCCCCCTTCCATCGCTTCAATGTTGAATATGTTGATTTATGAAGTGTTTGGGACTGAGGTCAGCGGCCCATTGAAGATTTATGAAACGGCAACTGAGAACGATTACAGAAGCCCAATCTATCACGCCACGCTGTTCTAGCATTGTTGTGACTCCGCCGTTATAACCTCCATCAAATGCATCACTCTCTGTAAATTGTGGAAGTTTGTTTGAAGTCAAAAGGGGATTCAAAGATCAGTGTAGACGGCACACTTCAGTGGATTGAGCCCATCCCTCTTTCTCAGTATGAAAAAGCTCCATCTAAACTTCCACTGTGTAATGCAGAACATGTTCCTCTATATGTCAAAGCAAGTGGATGAATAAGCCTAATTGTTTTTGTAACCCAGTGTATTACGGTCTCTTTAGGACTCTTTATATCACCGAGTATAAAGTGGGACAGTATTTAAAGATCAATAGTGTGGATGTGTTTGCATTTTGAAACTAAAAGGAGTACAAGGGTCAATGACAAATACGAGTGTCCATGAATATAAAGAGTAAACAATCTTTAAGAAAAACTTTTAAATGTGGTTTAGCTATCAAGTTTTTTTTTTTTTTTTTTAAATGTAATGTAACTGTAGGCATCTTTTTTTTAAAAAAATTTTATTAAAACTTCAGACACTGAAGACTGCTAAAAAATCATTTTTGCCATCATATGAATGAACTACACTTAAAAAAATATTCAAATATAAAAAAAAATTATATTATATTTTTTAATATTATATTGTTAAATATTTTAAAATGTAGTAATATTTCACAATATTATTATTTTACTGTATCGAATGCAGCTTTTTTGAGCATATTAGACTTCAAAAGCATTAAAAACAGTATTACAGTACTACACACACACACACACACACACAGATATGTGTGTGTGTATGTATGTATGTATATGTATGTGTGAGAGAGTATATATATATATATATATATATATATATATATATATATATATATATATATCACACACACCTAAAGAAATGTAATACATAAATATCATTGCCTTTTTGTCACAACAAACTACATTTTACACCCTAAACTAACTTTGCCGTCATACAAATGTCAAATTATCTGATATGTTAAAATATTTACTGTTCTTGAAACACAGTAATGAGGATCTACATGGGTCCTCAAAATGTTTTCATTTTATGTATTTTTTCTGCAAGTTTTTTTCTTGCCACATGACTGTTTCTTTATTTAAAAAAGAAGAAGCTGTGAAGCATATTTGTTATAAATATTACTGTCTATTTGTCATTTACTTGTCTGCTCTTATACTGTAATTAACACAAAAACAATAATTTAGACAATAGTCATAACAATAGTTTTTCATGACCTTATACAAACATGACAAAACACAGCATCTTCTGCATCCACTATGAAAAAATAAACAGTAGCTCTCAGTTGGCAGAATGCAAAATTTACTCGAGAACATTTGGAAATGAAGCTACAGTGTTTAAGCTAAAGAGTTTAACATGATCCTTTTTTAAGCGAGCTATGGATGGCTATGAGTTTAGGCTCGTGGGCGTTTTTCAATGGCTCTTCTGGCCTTAGCAGTGGGCAGATGCAGTCTCTGTCCCAGATCACTGAATAAACTCACATTGTTGAGTGTGTGGGACGACTTGCTTGGCAGTCAACGCTGACAAGTGGATTAGTGGAGGCAAGGCCACCTCTGAATGGTACCCACACGACTTGCAGCCATGGCGACGAGCATCGCCGAGCATCAGTGCCACATATCCTACATCTGACAATGCTCGGTGTTTGCAAAAAAGAAAGGAAAGAAGGAAGATGGGGAAAAAAACAACAGATACGCTACAGCATATTTTGAGGCTTCCGTGCATATGGCAGTGGCATTAAATGGTGGAGTAAATTTGGCATGTCTAAAAACTAGGATAATGATGATAAATGTGACAGCATGAAAACTAATTACAATTGTTTCACTGCGTTTTCCAATAATGCCGCAAACGCTTCTATGAAAACTCATTTGAATCTTCCACAAGTCCAAAAGGCAGTCTTGCTCCAAAGCCATTTGGCACGTCCCCTCACCAGTTTACATTTCTAGCGGATTAGCAGAAGAGCTCAAAAATAATCATGCCAGATGTCTCCTTACATCCAGAAAAAGAGCCTCCCCGGTGGCCATTTTGTTTTTATTCTTTTTTTCCCCTTCATATCACTTTTAAGTGAAAACATTTTGGGACCTTTAGACATGCTAAATCTCATGTCAAGATGTTGTGTATACAAATTCGAGTCCTCTCATGTCTGTCAAGTTTTACAACATTTCCAGATTTATTCATTACTGTTGTTTGTAGTGGTACTTGTCAGAGGAGGAACCCAAAATGCCTCTTTTGTTGAAAATTGCGTAAAAATAAACTGAACGGCAGGCAGATGAATGAAAGGAATTAGTTTAAAGTGCTGAGAACTTTAATAGCCTGTACATTTTCATTACAGAGGGGCGTTGTTGCTTCTGTCACGTTGTTAAATTAACTAATGCGCTTTTACTGGACTTTTCTTCTTTGATTTATAATTTAAGGCTGTACAATTAACTGCCTTAAACGTTTTAGTGGTCTAAAGTGAGTAGCTTACAGGAGAATGTAAACGACTGGACACTAAGCTTCTTTTCTTTTTAAATTTATTTCTTTTCTTAATCCCTGTAACAAAGGTTAGTCCAATATAGAGTTTAAGAACATCCTATTAAAGGAATATCCCAGGTACAATAAAATTAATTTCAACTGATAGCATACGAGCAATAATGTTTATTACCACAAGAAAAAAAAAAAGAAAAGATAAACAATATATAAGGCACTTGCAATAGAAGTAAATAGGACCATTGTGAAGCTTAAAAGCACTTTCAGTTCAAATGTATCCATCTACCCATCCATCCACCCATCCATCCAAAATTTAATATAACTGTACATAGAAAATATTGGTAAGCAAATATTTTTCACACTAAACTCATGTCATCATGTATATTGTTTGTCTTGTAACTATACTACTAAAACAGTGAGTATTTAAATTTTTATGGATTGGCTCTTATTCCCTTTATATGCCATTATAAAGGCATCACTGTAATCCAGATTTTTGCTTTACATTTACATTTAATCATTTAGCAGACGCTTTTATCCAAAGCGACTTACAAATGAGGAGAGCAATAGAAGCAACTAAACAAACAAGGGACAACAGCGTGCAAGTGCTGTAACAAGTCTCAATTAATATAGCGGAGTACACATACATTTAAAAACCAATAAAAAATTTTTTTATAAACAAACAAACAGAAAAATGAATAGGATAGTTAAGTGCTAGTCTTTATTGGTCAGGTGCTGCTAAAAAGATGTTTTTTGAAAATGGCTACAGACTCGGCTGCTCAAATTGAGGTAGGCAGGTTGTTCCACCAGGTGGGAATGGTCCAGGAAAAGGTCCGTGAGAGTGATTTCATGCCTCTTTGGGATGGCACCACTAGGCGTCGTTCACTTGCAGAACGCAAGCTTCTTGAGGGTGTGTAAGTGTGAACAAGCGAGTTTAGGTATAATGGTGCAGAGCCGGTGGTTGCTTTGTAGGCGAGCACCAGTGCCTTGAATTTGATGCGAGTGGCTATTGGCAGCCAATGCAAACTGATGAAATGAATTAAAGTGAATTAAAGTGAAATGAAATAAATGAATTAAAGTTTTATTAAATGAAAAGGAAAGACAAGTAGAAATACATTTTTGTGGTAATCAACATTATGCTGCCAATTGAGTCTGTATTGAAACCCAATAATAATAAGTTATTTAACCCCCAACTAATAGAAATAAGTGCCAGAGGCAACCTGACAACTTTTTCCATTGAGCAGATTCCTCAGCTGACCCTCCACTAGCAAATATCGTCTTAGTGGGAAAATAAAGACACATGTCTCGTCACCCCATGCATGAGAGTGCTACAGTGTTTGTGGGATGAGTGTTTTCAGCTTTAATGAGCTTGGCAGGAATGCTCTGTCTCCCACATGTCTCGGGCAGGGAGGGGGCCATCTTATTGCTGCCACATGTTGAGGTCCCTCTCCAAGCGGTTCCTCCAGCCTGGTGTGGTCAACCAGTTCAAAGCAGCACGGCTCATGTGTTACACAACTTTATGTAACAATGAGCTGAAGCCTCGGTGCGTCTGAAAGGAAAAAAGGGGGTAGCAACGTAGGAATGTATCTGCCCTCATCCTTCGTCTCTCCTCTTCTCCCTCTTTAATGTTAAACGAGACCTGGACCTTTCACTTGTAGCTTCTGGTTTATCTGTTTTGGATGAATATCTTAAATCCAGTGCCCCATTGCCACATTTTCCAGACAGCTCAGTAGTCATTTTCTCCCTTTTTTTATTCATGGAAGCCCTTTTAGGAGGGTTTTAAACTCCAGTAATAGCACTTAAGTCGCTCTAAGAGATGAAAACTCTGCACACCGCACTTGATCATTGTCATGGTGGAAGCAGAGCGCCGTGCCACATATGGCAACAATCTGCCACACTAATCCAGCCAGAGATTAGACGACTTCGGGTTCGGGCTCCCTAGATCATGCACACTCCATCACATCTTCTATGTACCATTTTTATGAGAAGAACATAGCCAGCAGTCTTAAGTGGTAGCTGACAGAATCATTTGCCAGTGGTGGGGAATCTACCTCCAGCAGTGTCATCTTAGGCCCAACAGCATGAGTAACAACAGTTGTTGATTTGCAGGGTGCTGTAATTTAAGACCACATGGGTTTGAGTTTGGAAAAAATGCCTATGAGAGTTTGATCCCTTTAGACTTAAAAGTGAATTATTGGCTCTGTGCATTGTAATTGTTTTTCATCTGACAAAAAAAATCATAGATTAAAATATAAAATAATAGATAAAGATGTTTTTTCCAAAAATTACACACACACACACGCACGTCTGGTTCGCTATCTTTGTGGGGACTCTCCATAGACGTAATGGTTTTTATACTGTACAAACTGTATATTCTATCCCCTTACACTAACCATAGCCCTATACCTACCCATCACACAAAACTTTCTGCATTTTTACATTTTCAAAAAACATAATTTAGTATATCACAATGTAGGTGATTTCAGGTTTCACTATACTTGTGGGGACATTTGGTCCCCACAATGTAATAAAAACCTGTACACACACACATTCATAGATTAGTTTTTTGGAAGAATTGGATGAGAAATGTTAATGTTTATTTTGAAATATTTACCTGATGAGCACAGTTTGAAAAACTGTTGAGATCTTTTCTGATTACTGGGGATTTTTTTCTTAGAAGTTAAATCTCCCCATTTATTCTCACTGCTGCCTACGAAAAACAGCTGAGATATTAAAGAGATGTTATGTTATTCATTCATCTATCTATCTATCTATCTATCTATCTATCTGTCTGTCTGTCTGTCTGTCTGTCGAACTCAAGACCATCACACTGTACTCACACTGTATCCCCTTCCATTCATCCTCCAGCCAGTGTGTCTGCTCTGGGCCAAAGCCCTCAGGGAGTCCTCAGTGCCTCTAATTTGGGCCACCCCTGGGGGCTCCAAGCTCTGGCTAGCTGGGGCATATGCAATAATCTCCTTTTTACCGTTTAGAGGCTAATTTGGTAACATTACACCTGCCTCTGTGAGCCACCGCTTTGGCATGGTGTGGTTTGTGAGGCTTTTCCCTTTCTCTCTCTCCTCATTTTTTTTTTCATCTGTTGGTAAGTTTTGTAATGAGATTACCCCAAAGCCTAGCTCTGCTTTGTGTCACCCGGAATACTCTGAGATCCGGGATCAACCGAATCAAAGCGAGGAGTTCCAGTCGGCACAAGATGCAGCCCAGCCGACCTCGATTCGGCACATCCCCCCTGCCGTCCAGACCCCCGCTCCGCATGTGACTTGGACAACCTCGTTTGCTATCACACATGACATTGTGTGCGAGCTTTGCATAGGAAATATCTTTGTCTTCTCTGTTGTGTTTGCTCAGCGGGAAGCTTCTTGCTGCTGTCTTTATCATGGTGCCCGGTCTATATTTATTGTCTATATTTGTGTTATTTCCGTTTATTTTGCGCCAAAAATGTGTCAAATATTAAAACAGAAGGACAAGAAACAGTTCACTGCTTTGTCTTCTTCAGCTGTGGTAAAAACCCAGCATTTCCCTTTCTGTTTCTCTTTAACAGTAATATTGGATTTCATACCGCAAGTTTTGAGAGCTAGACAATGCTAAACAGCCCTTTATAAGCGGCTGTGTACATGACTGATTCCAATAAAACATTGAGCCACACACCCAAAACAGCCCATCTACAAACACTCTCTTTGTTCTTTTAATTTGCTCCAAACCTAATGGCCTTGTGACTACAGACGCTACAGTGCAGGAAGAATGCTACAAAAAAGGAGAAAAAATGCTGAGAGAAAAGAGAGAGAGAGAGCGCCACAAGACAAAAAAAAACTTCATTCCCAGAACATTGCCCATCATGATCCTCTCGCTGAACACATTAAGAAATAACATGTCAATATTTTGCCCTTCTCCACAAAATATGATTTTGATTAAAAGGTGTAAAGGTTAGGGTCATTGAGAGGGTGAGGATTAGTATTATGGGCTGTGTCTGGGGTTACCATAACAGTCTGGCTAGTGGGACTAGTAATAACAACAGTAGTAAAAATAATCACGGACTAATTGATTGAACTTTGTATGCTTCCTAGCCAGAGACTAGATATTTTGACAAGCCTAGAGCTCCCCTTGAAGTCTGTAGAATTAAAGCTAATATAATGAGGGATGCTTAGAGCACTTGTTTTTAAGGATGAGGTACAGATGATCATGGAAATTGCTTGTTGAATACCCTTTGTTTGCTAAAGTAATGAGTAGCACAGAAGAAATATTTGAACTTATTTTTTTCCCAAGAGTCTGAGAACTATGCATCCAGTCATGTTTGAAATAGAAGAAGAAAATAGAAAAAGAATAGAAATAGAAGTTAGTGAGCCAACATATGTATATAGTTACCTTTTTTTTACGTGGTGCTAAAAATGCATATTCCTATACATTTTCAATGGAGGACCACTGAGCATTTCGTTATTAAAGGAACATGCACCCTTATTTTGTACCATTTTGTATGACTTTTTTTGTGGAAGACAAAGAAAGATATTTTGAAAAATGGACCAATGACATTCAGTGGGGTTCAATATAGTGCCGTGTTGGACCCCATTAACAGTTAAAGCATATATATGTACCACAGGTAAAAAAGTTATACAGGTTTGAAACGACATTCTCATTCTCAAGAATTTTCATTTTTGGGATAAACATGGCTTTAGCATGGCAGGCATACATTTTGCAATAATACATTTTGCAATTTGCAATATTAACACTTTTTAATGTTTTAAAATGAGCAAATGTGCACAATGAAGGTCTCACTCTACTAGTTTTTTTTTTACATTGGTTTCCTCAATGTCAATCACAACAGCTTATTTATAGCACAAATCATCCATTTTACTTGTAGCGAAGAATATGCAGCTCTCTACATCAACGGCAGCCTCTCGGATAGAGAGGTAGGCTATGTTTGAAGAGTGCTTTTGTCACGCTGAAGAAAATCATGTTTGAAGTCTGGCCCCTGTCTTTCACACTTCTGATAAAGCCGTCGGGTTTAGCGTGTCTTCCATGCAAAGCCCATGTCCTCCCCCTTTGTCTGACGCTCTCTTCCCCTTGCCTGCACTCCCCCTGGCTCCCCTCTATTGTCTGCTCGCCTGTCACCATGCCCACATTACACTGTGTGGAGAATGGGCCCAAAGCCTTATCCCGAGGCTTCATGGGAGATGTAGTTAGGGGAATAGTTTTGTTGGTTATTTTCTTCCCTTTTTTTGACCCTTGCTGTTGCTGTGTATATTGTGCCTTTTCAGGCTAGATTTTTAGTTCAAATTAGATACATTTTCATCATAGGAAAACCATATATTGTGAAGAACAATGAGGAAATTATATACAGGAAGGTTTCATAATTAAGTTAAATGAGTTTATATTAAATTATATTACATTTGCTTCAAATGTCAGATTTTTTCATAAAGCAATTCGGCTTTTGTTTTCCCTCACATCTTCTCCTCCATTGCTATCCGTATAGCCATGTCTCTTAAGCACTCCACGCATATGCATGCACAGTATCGTATCAATTGAAAATCTCAAACATTTTCAGAATGCCAAATATTTAAACAGGCCGGACAAACAAGTGATTGTATTAGTGGGTTATTTCGCATGGTGTCCTATCAGCCCCCGCAATATTTTCATATTGAATTGGTATGCATGAACCATATGATCCCAGCATAAAGAGGTTGCCTGAACCTAGTCTCTTAAACTGTAGCAGGCATATATTACCAGGCTTAGAGCTTGGCAAGCCCTGTGTTTCCCAAAATAGATTTTCAACAATACTCCACGAGGTTGCATTAAATAAATCTGCACTCAGCTAATCCTAAAAGCAGTTCATATGTCGTGGAGATACTCTCGCGCAGGACAAAGGCAGACACTCTGCTCGTCGCGCCTTCGTCGAGGGACAGACACATTTAAATACAGATATTTAGAGAAGGGGGGTGGATGGGGCACAAAAAAATCCTCTTTTAATGTGACACAGAATTCGGCTAAAAAGCGAGAAAGTAAATCTCCATCAATGTGCTACAGTGGCGCACAGCAAAGCAGATTTTTTCTTTATATCAACCTATCTTCCTCCCTCCCGCTCTTTCTCTCTCTTTCTGCTGCAGTCTATTTTTTAATCTAGACCCAAACACTTGCAGGAGGGGCCATTTCAAACATGTTGTAGATAACTGTTAATCACATTACTGTTTTCCCACTTCCGTAAAACACCATAAATAGCGTACTGAGGTTCATCCCCTTCTTTTTTCCCCATTGAGAGAAAATTACGGTTGATGAATTGCTTCTGCCATGCATGTAGGCTAATGAAAGCCTGGCTCCTGGGCTTTCCTCAACAAAGGCTCACGATTTTTACACTTTCCACTAAAATAAGAACCTGTTCCACTTTTAATTAATGGTTCTACTCTTCTTCATTCAAAGGCTACGGCAGACTTTTAAATTGATTTCGGAGGTGAGCTTGCTCATTAGCACGGGGAAAAACAAAAGCATTGTTCTAGGATTGCAGGGGAGTAATTTGATCACACAGGTTTACAAAAGCTTTTAATTCTGATGTGATCTGCCAACCGAAATTACGTAACTCTGCTGCTTGTAATTATAAATACACCAAACTCACGTCGACGCAAGTCATATGTACTCAGGAAGCTTTTCTGGCAGGTAATTATGAATGTAGGATACATTAAAGTCATGATGAAACGGAAGTAGCGACAGATCTTTTCTCCTGTATTGTGATGTAAAGCGAGTCTAATGGATCAGCGAAAAAGAAAAAATAGACTTGGTTCTATGATCAGTTGTTGATTAGATGTGGGCGTGGCACTCAAAAAATGGAGCTTTAAGCAGATGATTGGAGAAGTCCTGCGTATGTCACCAGAGAGAAGTCTAATTTTTTCACTACACTGTAAAAAAAAGTTGCTGCCTTAAAGCTGCAGTCTGTAAGTTTTGCCTCTTTCTTGCCATCTCTGTTTGAAACCTGCAATTGCAGTTAGTTATTATCTGTTTGTGGGTTATGCATCGTCACGGCTCCTCAGCGTGGATGAATCTAACGTTTTGAGGAGTAATATGTGTAGACTGTCACCGCGCCGGTGTGAATACTGTACTTCGGAATTACAGATACTACGTCTTGGAAGTATGACCAAAATAATACGTTTCATCTGAACAAGTAAGTAACATGTCTGCCACTTTTGTTCTGACTGGCTGAGAAAAAGCATTACAATAAATCGCGCTATCAACTGTGATCAAATCTAATGATCGCTTAGCTCATCACATCAAACTGTGCAAATTATTTTTATACTTTGTTCTCAAATTGTTAATGTTAACAACATCAGCATTGTATATGTATTTAGTGTGCATTAGCATTACCTGTATATTTTAATTTCTGTACAGTCTAATATTTTGCTTTTGACTATGGGTGAATCTTCAGTTGTCACTGATGATTGTCATTGGGACCTTTCTGGATTACAGTCTGCCATCAAAATGATACGTTTAATTCCAGCTCCTGTGAGAAAAGGCTATAAATGATCCGCCACCTGCAGCATCCTCACATGCGATATAGCCTACCCGGGACTCCTTTAAGTATATAGACGTGATGTAATGACGCAAAGACATGCCCGAATTTCCCGTGGAAATCCAACAGTACCACTCAAATTATAACACATTATTACAAGTTTACCATTGTGAATTGGGCTAAGGTAAGGAGATAGTTTTGAACACTGGCTGGTTATCTTACTCAAAGTTACGGACTGCAGCTTTACATTTTTAAGTACAATCAACTTGGATGTTTAAGTGATTTAAACTTAAATTACATTAAACTGACATAATAAAATTAGTTTAACCTTTATAAATTTATTTTAAAAAAACTTATAAAAAAGTTTAAAATTGCTTAACTTATTAAAGCAATGTAAAAACATATGTTGTCATAATTTTTTATAGTGTGGAAGATTCAAATATGACATTTTCATGAAACATTACAGTATGAGATCATATATATATATATATATATATATATATTAAGCATATAAATAAATAAAACGCTCACAGTAAGATCTAGATACACTGTAAAAATATTTATTGAAGTTGTAAATTCAACAAAGATTACTGGAGTACATTTTAAATGAAAAAGAAAGAAAATACGATTACATATTTTGTATTTTTGTACAAAATTCCTGATTAAATCAATGTGTTACTTGCTGTTTCGTAATTGTTTGTGTAAGTTACTTGCAATTTTTGAGTGCAAATTGTTTCTACACCTAATTTTTTTCAGTGTAGGGTGAATTTTCATTTTATGCCAATTTAAAGCAAATAATGACAGATCTGGGCTTGTTGCGTGGGTTATTAGCAAAACCTCCACCATAAAGTATTTCTAATCTGAACAGACAGTCCCAAATAAAGCCTAACCACTCCTTAATGTAAATGACAACGGTGAAGGCAATCTTAGCATGCTTCTTAGACAGCTAGCATTGTGTTTGTTCATCGGTGTGACTGATGTTTGCTTTTGGATCAGTTGTCCACACTCAGCTAACAATTAGCATACATCTGCTGCAGACAGCATGCAGCCTTGCTTTATGTACACTGCTATCAAGACCCCTCGCAGGCAGCTCGGTGCAGTAGTGTGCAAACACGCGTCTGCTTGACTGGATGCTAGCCACCCTACTGAGTGACCCTGAAAGCAGAGTCAAGTGCACCAGGCTTCTAATTGGTGAGCAATTATGCATGTCAACAATTTAATTACACAGTGTTTAGGTGGAACTTAGCCTTGATTACCGGCAACTTCACAGAATCCTGTTTAGACATCAAACTCCACCTTACCTTATCAAGCACAGTTTAACCAAAGCAATGGAACACTATTTGGTCATAACTCTTTTTGCACTGCATATTTTTCTAGATTAGACTAGACATTTTTGACAATCCGGAATTAAAGGGATAGTTCACCCAAAAATGAAAAAAGATACTATGAAGAATGTCGGTAACCAAACAGTTGACGGTAGCCATTGACTTCCATAGTAGGAAACAAAATACTATGGAAGTCAATGGCTACTGTCAACTGTTTGGTTACCAGCATTCTTCAAAATATCTTATTTTGTGTTCAGCAGAAGAAAGAAACTCATAAAGGTTTGGAACAACATGAGGGTGAGTAAAGGAATTTTTCTTTTTAGGTGAACTATCCCTTTAACTTTTTGTCTTTTAAAGGGATAGTTCACAAAAAAAAAGGGGAAAAAAATCATCATTTACTCATGTCATTCCAAACCTGAATTACTTTCTTGCTTCTGACACAAAGGACAGAATTTTGTATAGGTATAATATTTTGTACTCCATTGACTTTTATTGTATGAACAGATCAGTTGAAACATTGTTCAAAAAGACAGTTACACTTACAGTTTTGGGACAACATGAGTGTGAGTAAAACCAATTTTTTTTAGCTGAACTATCCCTTTAAGTAAAACACCTTAAGGTAATCTTAACCTTTGACCATTTTTATTTATCAAAATCATTAAAGGAAATACCTTATATTTAAAAATATGCTTTGGGGAACTGCAAAGAGTCTGATAGGTGACCTGAGATCTGTTTTTACCAATGGAGAAATGGTCCCCCTGTTGGGTGTTCGCTGTAGGAGTGATCTGGCATTTGTATTATTAGCTGTCAGTATGAATACAGGCTGATGCTGAACAGACGCTGTGCAGAAGCAGTGGCGGAAGTGGCACTTTAGCACTGTGGCTGATTTCATAGCGATTAGTGCAAATCACCCAGCACTTAACGTTATTGCCCAGAAGGGCTAATAACAGCTTGACACCTCGTGTAAAATTTGTGATGTGCCACTTGCCCAAGTTTATTATGATTTTTTTTTTTGATAGCCCAAAGAACCCCAGTCACAAATTATGTGTCAGTGTGTAAAAAAAGAATGAGGCAGGCGGTTTGTTTGGAATAAAGTTCTAAGCCGCAGAATGGGAGTATTTAGGGGTTTACAGGGAAACGTTGGTGGCGCCCTCCCTAAACCCCCAATATACAGAGGCTTGGCATGCCACAGAAGCTGCTGTCGCCATGGTGACAAGCCACTTCAGTTCAGTCAGTGGTGCCCAGTGCTAACAAGCTTTGAATCAAACTGAATTTGAAAGAATAATGTTGGGTTTATGAGTCACAATAATTACTGTATGTTGGATGGACATTATAAATTATGATGAATAGAGAATGATATTGTAATTATAAAAATGACTGGACTTTATAACCCTAATTGTCTGGTAAGACTAACCTTACCATGTTTTTCATTGTTCGAGGTCCCAATGATGAAGTGTAAAAAACGTCTTGGTTACGTATGTGTAGCAAAGTTCGTTCGTGTGGGAGAAAGGAAGAAGGCAGGATCGGCGATAAGCTGGAACTCGTGGGTTTTTATTTTCAATTCAAATGTAACAGAAACTGGCGCCACGCGCACTCATTCAACTGAACACTCAATAGACTCTCAATTCGTCACTGTCGTCGCAGTTTCCTTCTCTCAGTCTCACTCTGTCGGTCCCACGAGTCCTCAGCTTCCCTCTCTCCCTGCACTCTGTTCCTGCGTGGCTTTCAACCGGTCTTTCCGCGCCAATCACTGCAATCAGACACAGGTGTTTATCATCATGCGCTTGACCTACTTTCTCACCGCTCGTCTCGTGACTCCCTCCGTCTGTGCAGACCTCGCGAAACCACGCCCCCCCTCGCCACATACCCCCACCGCCCGACTCAGGCCAGGACAGAGAGAAATCAGGAGAGTGTAAGAGCGGTCCGCCACACAGAGCAGCCTTTACTCGGGTGAAAGCCTGCTGGCACGACTCCGACCACTGGACCGTATCTGGGGCCTCCTTTTTAGTGAGGTCAGTCAGCGGGCTGGTGAGGTCCGAATATTTAGGCACAAACCTTCTATAGTATCCTGCCAGCCCCAGGAACTGCCTCACCTCCTTTTTGGTCTTTGGGCGCGGACAGGTTGCAATGGCTGCTGTCTTACTAATTTGGGGACGCACCTGTCCATGCCCTAAGTGGAAACCCAGATACTTGACTTCCACACGCCCAACCGCACACTTCTTCGGGTTGGCCGTCAGCCCCGCACCCTCAGCGAGTTCAGTACCGCTCTCACATGCTGCATATGCCGCTGCCAATCATTACTATAGATGATGATATCATCCAAGTATGCATATGCCATATGCAGTGTGCGGCCGAAAGGATTCGGTCCATCAGTCGCTGAAAGGTGGCCGGTGCCCCAAACAACCCGAAAGGAAGCGTGACAAATTGGTGTAATCCAAACGCCGTTGTGAAAGCTGTCTTTTCTTTGGATAATGGAGTTAAGGGGATCTGCCAATATCCCTTCGTTAAATCCAGTGTCAAATAAAAGCGAGCCGAACCTAGCCGATCAAGCAACTCATCAACCCTCGGCATTGGATAAGCGTCGAATTTCGACACAGCATTCACCTTGCGGTAATCCACACAGAAGCGAACTGAGCCGTCTGTTTTAGGCACTAAAACTATCGGGCTCGCCCAGTCGCTATGGGATTCTTCTATTACCCCCAAGTCTAGCATCGCCTCTAATACCGTCTGAACTACTTTTTTCTTATGTTCAGGTAACCTATACGGCCGGCTGCGAACTACCACGCCTGGCTCCGTCTCAATATGGTGCCGTATGAGATTCGTCCGGCCGGGTAGGGGCGAGAACACGTCTGCAAAATCGGCCTGCAACCTGGCAATGTCCGTGAGCTGGGAGGGTGAGAGATGATCTCCTCCTGGGGCCAGAGCGATCGGTTGGCATTTGGGGCTGGCTTCTGGCCCGAGATCATCCTCGTCTGATACCACCGTCGCCAGCATCACGGGCTCGGCCTCATTCCATTTTTTAAGGAGATTGAGGTGGTATATTTGACGTGCCCTGTTCCTATCCGA